>JBBDGP010000074.1:2262500-3532500 GCA_037952835.1 Lithobates septentrionalis
GCAGGAGATGCACGGCCAACTCACAGAGGCCGCTACAGCACAACAGGCAGCCCAGCAGGAGATGAGGGATGGCCAAAAGAGCAGTGGGTGGGTCTGTTGGCCCCATTTCTAACAGGAGAACCCCAAAAGGCCTATTTTGATCTAGAACCAGATAAGGCCCAGGACTATGAGACTCTAAAGACAGAGATACTCACACGCTTGGGTGCCACCATGGCTGTCCGGACCCAGCGCGTGCATCAGTGGTCCTACTCCAGCAACAAGCCACCCCATTCACAAATGTTTGACCTGGTCCACCTCACCAGGAAGTGGTTGCAGCCAGAGACCTTCACAAGCCCTCAGATTATGGAGCGTGTGGTAATGGACTGGTACCTGTGTGCGCTCCCTGCTGCCCTGAGGAAGTGGGTCGGACAAGGGGACCCTAAAACTGCAACCCAGTTGGTGGACCTAGTGGAGAGGTACACTGCCACTGAGGACTTGGTGAATCTATTTACGCCCCAAGATCGCCCAGCGGTTCTTATAAGACTGGTCCGGGGTTCAAGAGCATGGGGAAGGTGGATAAGACTGTTGTTACAGCTGATGAGTCTGTGGGTCCAAGACCTGGAGACTGGCCAAAGAAGCCAGGAAGGTCTTTGGGGCCATTAAGAGGACTGGGGTAGGCCAGATACAGTGTTTTCGTTGCCATGCATTAGGGCATATTGCTGCAAACTTTCCTATAAATGATGAATGGAATGTGATTATGCTTTTATTAAAAGACGCATTTCTCTGTTTGCACAGGTCGCATGTACTGCATCATGTCAGAGTCACATTGAAAAACAGATGTGTGTTATTTCAGTGGATGGAAAGCCACTCACAGCCTTGCTAGACTCTGGTAGTGTGGTGACCCTAGTCAGGAATGATTGTGTGAACCCCACAAAACTACACCCCAGTACTATTGGGGTAATTTGCATCCATGGGGACACTTGGGACTACCAGACAGCGGTGGTTGAGATTGATAACCCCTGGGGTAGTGTAACACATTCAGTGGGGGTGGTACCTTCACTGCTTCATGAGGCTTTAGTGGGGAGAGGTTTTCCACATTTTTGGAATTTATGGGAGAGCAAAGGGAGCCTGGTAGATAGAGCTCCCCCTGCTGGGGAAGCACAGGAACTCTCACCAGACCCTTTTTGCCAAAGGGAAGGGGATGTTGTTGGTGGGATTGAGGAAGCCGGAGATCCTTTTCCTTTCCCTGTCATGGCTGGGGATCCGGAGGACCTGGAAGCTAGCTCCCAGCCCGAGGGTAATGCACAGGAAAACACCTCTGACCCTGACAATGAGAGTAGCCAGAATGTGGTACCAGACTTAGAGGTAAGGAGAGAGGACTTCTGTACCAAGCAACTGCGAGATGCCACCCTCATGAGAGCCAGGGAAAACGTTAAGATGTTGGATGGGGAGCCCGTAGATTCTAACTGGGGGATGTCTTTCCCCTACATGACCATTAAAAACAATTTATTGTATCAAGTGGTAAAACATGGAGAGGACGAGATAGACCAGCTATTGGTTCCCAAACCCTTCTGCAGGGTAGTACTAGACCTGGCCCATGGTCATGTAATGGGGGGGATCTCGGTATTGAAAAAAACAGGGACAGAATCGCCCAGAGATTTTTCTGGCCTGGGGTGTATGCAGATGTCAAGGAGTACTGAGAATCATGCCCAGAGTGCGAAATGTCGGCGCCGTCGCCCCATCTTCACAGCCCCCTTGTCGCTCTACCAATAATCGAGGTCCCCCTTGAGAGGTTTTGCATGGACCTCGTGGGGCTGGTTGTGAAATCTGCCTGGGGTCACCAGCATACTCTGGTGATCCTGGATTATGCGACGTGCTATCCCGGGGCCATACCCTTGCGCAACACCTCCGCCAAGGCTATCACCAAGGAGTTGGTCCAGGTGTTTAATCGAGTGGGGATCCTAAAAGTGGTCCTAACCGATCAGGGTACCACATTTATGTCCAGGGTTACCAAGGAACTGTATAGATTATACAAAATCTCCCATCTCCGTACCTCTATCTACCACCACCAAATGGATGGTCTGGTCGAAAGATTTAATAAAACTTTGAAAAGTATGCTGAAAAAGGTGGTCAACAAAGATCGGAGAAACTGGCATTTTTTGCTACCATATGTCATGTTTGCCATACATGAGGTTCTGCAGGCATCCAAAGGCTATTCCCTCTTTGAGCTTTTGTATGGTAGACATCCCAGGGGGTTGCCAGATGTCACCAAAAAAACATGGGAAGGAGAGGCCACCCCATATAGAAGCAACATAGAGCATGTCTCCTTGATGCAGGATCGAATCGCAGCTGTCCTGCCCCTGGTGCGAGAACATATGGAGCGAGCCCAGGAGGCCCAGAAGAGGGTCTATGATCGGGGTGCCAAGGTTCGTACTTTCAGCCCCGGGGACAGAGTGTTGGTACTGGTTCCCACAGTGGAAAGTAAGTTACTAGCCAAGTGGCAGGGTCCCTTTGAGGTTGTCAAAAAAGTGGGGGAGGTAAACTGCAAAGTCTACCAGCTAGGGAAAAGGAAACCACACCAAATTTACCATGTGAATCTCTTAAAGCCCTGGAAGGACAGAGAGATTTTACTGGCCGCTTCCCCGTCTTCAATGGACCGGGTACCAGTGACACCTAACGTCCCCATAACGGATTCCCTGTCCGTGGCACAACAAAGTGACGTTAGGGCATTTGTGCACAAAAACAGAGACTTTTTCTCTCCCTTACCCAGATTGACCAAGGTGATCCAGCATGACATAGTGACGGAACCAGGGGTTCGGGTATATGTAAAGCCATATAGAATCCCAGAGGCCAGGCGAGAGGCAGTCGCAAAAGAAATCAAAAATATGTTAGAGCTGGACGTGATTGAAGAGTCCCACAGTGAGTGGTCGAGCCCTATAGTGCTGGTCCCAAAACCTGATGGCACGGTTTTGTAATGACTTTAGGAAACTCAACAGTGTGTCTAAGTTTGATGCATACCCGATGCCTTGGGTCGACGAACTCGTGGACATGTTGGGGCAGGCTCGCTACATAACAACCCTAGGCCTAACGAAAGGCTATTGGCAAATGCTGCTAACTGAATCGGCCAAGGAGAAGACTGCCTTTTCCACTCCTGAGGGCTCATTCCAGTACAAGCGGATGCCTTTTAGTCTGCACGGGGCCCCTGCATCGTTCCAGCGAATGATGGACAAAACTTTGAGACTACATCGCCTGTATGCGGCTGCTTATTTGGATGATGTGGTCATCCACAGCCCAGATTGGGAATCACACCTGCCCCGGGTACAAGCAGTGGTAGATTCCCTTAGAGAAGCGGGTTTCACAGCCAACCCAAAAAAGTGTTCCATAGGCCTGGAGGAAGCCAAGTACCTTGGGTATGTTATTGGCCGGGGACTTGTCAAGCCTCAGACCAATAAGATTGAGGCAATTCAAAAGTGGCCCCATCCAGTAAACAAGAAATAAGCTCGGGCCTTCCAAGCATTATGGGGTATTACCGACGGTTTATACCCAACTTTGCCAACCTTGCCGTCCCTCTGACCAACCTGACAAAGGGTAGAGGGTCGGTCATGGTCAAATGGAATCCTGAAGCCGAGGAGGCGTTTAAGAATTTAAAACAGGCCCTTTGTGTACTACCTGCGCTGGTGACCCTGGACTTCACAAAGGGGTTTGTGGTACAGACAGACGCCTCTGAGGTGGGCCTAGGTGCTGTACTATCCCAGAACAGAGATGGTGAGGAACACCCGGTTGTATACCTGAGCCGAAAAAAATGTCAAGAAGGAGTGTCTCGCTATTAAATGGGCCTTGGAGTCCCTGAAGTATTACTTGTTGGGTAGGTCATTTAAGCTGGTCACCGACCATGCTCCCCTAAAGTGGATTTGTGACAACAGAGAGAAAAATGCCCGTGTGACAAGATGGTTCCTGGCTCCACAGCCCTTTAGGTTTACAGTAGAGCATAGGCCGGGCAAGCTCCAAAACAATGCAAATGCCCTCTCCCGCATGCACTGTATGCCTGGGTCAATTGCTCAGCCGCAGGGCTTGAGCAGAGGGGGAGGATATGTGACGGTATGCAAGGTGATATAGTGGATAATCGCTACATTTCACATTGTAAGGGATTGAACTGGAATCCGGCCCGGGTTTTTTCAGCCTCTGTGGCAGGCTAGGTTCCGGTCCAGATGTTCTGATCCACTTGAGCCCACACTTTAAATAACCAGGAAGAGAGCTCAACAGGGCTCTAGTTTTGAGATTCAGGAAGGAACCTGAGTGAGAGGAGCTCTGGCGATTGGACTATAAGGTTTGCTTTACCGCATGTTTTGTGGGTGACGGGGACCAACCCCACACTGTCTAGAGAGGAGACTGTTTGTTTAGTTAGCGCCGGACGGCAAGGATTTACTTTACTGTTTTGTTTATTTTTATTTTGCTGGTCCCAAAACCTAATGGCACTATCAGGTTTTGTAATGACTTTAGGAAACTCAACAGTGTGTCTAAGTTTGATGCATACCCGATGCCTCGGGTCAACGAACTCATGGACAGGTTGGGACAGGCTCGCTACATAACAACCCTAGACCTAACGCAAACCTCCTTGTAAATGAACCTGGCATTCACCGGATTTTTAAGAAAGTGCCCATTTGCTGACTGTCCTTCAGAAAAGGTGATCCCCATGAGCTAATCTTCCCACACACTGTAAACACAAACTTAATACAAAAACTGGTATTGATCATTGAAAGAAGAAGACACACATTGTTGAGTATAAAACCTTTTACTCCGTGCACATGCACATGTGCGTTGTAAAACTTTAAAAAAAAAAATATGGGTTTTTTAAAGTTTTACCTTGAATTTTTTTTAGGGTACATAAATAAGCATGTTTCAAAACATAACATACACAACTCAGGAACTTACAAAGTTCAACACTGAAAAACTGAAGGCAATATCAGACATAGTGTCCAAAATCTGTTGATATTGCCTTCATCGGTTGGGTGATGTTACCCCTGTAAAAGCCAAATTTTGAAGATGCACACAAATTGGGGATTTTACTCCTGATCCCATACCTAATGTCTACATGTGCTATCTACCATCATGGGGGATCAATGGACATTTTTTGGGGGTGCAACCACTTCCTCACACCTACTTGAGTTGCGAGGAAGGGGTTGCAGCCACAAAACACGTACATTGATATCCCCTGATGGCAAATAGCACATGTTGACACACTGTGTGCATCTTCAAAATTTGGCTTTTAAAATGCATAAAAAATTGGTGATAAAAAAAATGGTGGCATTTTTTGGGTATTTATATTCTTCCTAGTACATCAATCATGTTCTTCAGTTTTTGTTCAATCTTATTTGTTTTTTGCTTTATAAAGTCTAAATCCTGAATACAATACATGATGTCCTGGATAAGCCTTTGGGCACTGTCACTGGTGAAATGAGGAGCTTATTCTTCAACAACAAGCACATCACATAAAAGAAAAAATACATACCATGTATTATAAATATGCAGGCATACATCTATTACCTGAATCTGTGGTGTCAGACACTCACCTGTTGTGGTGACAATTTCCACCACCTCTCCTTCCTCCACATCCTCAGCTTGTGGTGTTCCCTGGTCCCCTTCTTCAGGAAATGGGGGGGGGGGGGGTTCCTGGAGTCCTCAGACGTCCTGAGTCTTTTCTTCCCTATGAGAATGTAACAAAAGATATACTTAACACATAGATATTTGTGGCCAGAAATAGTAATATGAAACATTGCTTGGAAGTGGGGTACAATTATCTGTTTGGGCAGAATTCAAAGCCGAAGACATGACTTATTCCCTTAACCAAGCTGAAATACTTACCTTTTTTGGACAAGTTTCACACAGGAGACACCCCAAATATCCACTGGAGCACCTGTGTGGGACACCTTAAAAAGTTCTTGTGTCCCACACTAGTGCTCCTGAGTCCAGATGTGTAAACAGCTACTGAGTGTCTTCTTACATTACACTGAATCAAGTTTGCAATTCCTTCTAGTTTCAAACACATCTAGACAACAATGTCCTAAACTTATTTTAATACAAATTTTCATGACCAAATGTAGTTAACCCTGTATCTGGCAAAAAGGTTGTATTTAGTTTGCAAACGAACAATGTTTACTATGGCCGATTACTATGCCCATGAACATGAAAGTCGCCATTTTAAACCGTATAATAGTAAAGAAAAGCACATGGAGCAGCATGCAAGTAATAATAATAATCGAAACACATGACAAATACTTACTTTTTAGAAGCACTCTCTTGATCCTTCTGTACTGATCCTGCTCCCTCAGTTTCAGGTCTGACCAGTGTTTCCTCAATTGCTCCTTGGATCATCGTACCCCAAAATTCCTGTGCAGACTCTTCACAACTTTATTCGTGATCTTGGCCTTTCTCTCATTAGGGTTGCTGTATGGTCCATACTTCCCATCATAGTCGGCCCTCTTCAACATGTCGACCATCTCCACCATCTCTACAAAGGCCATATTTGAGGCCTTAAATTTCCTCCTCCTGGATCGGGACGTTTCTTGCTCTGGGCTTTCCTCCTCGTTACTACTATTATCACGCACCTGCTGTGTCTCCTCCATGTCGTCTCCCACTGCGCACCGAAAGAGAGGGGGCAGGGAATATTCTATAAAGAACGTCAGGGGTGGGCGACGTGGGCGGAGTTTCACGCATGCGCAGTGTATATAAAGCTAACTCGCCTGTGTCATACCTACGTTCTGTGTGCGGAAGAAGGAAGAACGGAAGCGACTAACGCAATAAGGACGGTAACATTTTAACTTGGGACATGAGTGGCCTATACTGATTCTAGATTGAGGCCTATATTGGGATAAGATTATGAGAGTTTAGCCTGATATTAGTGTTTTTCTCTTTTGTTTGGTCTTGCAGCAAAAATGAAACAATTTAAAGACCCGGAATTCATGGGCCAGTTCATTGATAAATACAGGGATATGCACAATTTGTGGGAGGTTAAAAACCCCTTATACAGAAATAAACCAGCTAGGAAGGCATCGCTGGAGAAACTGCTGGAATTTGTGAAGACACAGGTCCCGAATGCAGACATCGACTTTGTGGAGAGGAAAATTGGTAGCTTGGGAAGCACATATAGGAAGGAGCTTCAGACGGTCCATAAGTCTATGAGGTCAGGAGCAGCAGCAGAGGATCTTTATGTCCCCAGTCTGTGGTACTACAACAAGATGCGGTTTCTGGAAGACCAGATGGAAGCCAGGGAATCACTTTCGACTCTTCCGGCCCCCCTTCCATCCAGCCTTTCCTCAACCATTCCTTCGACCCCAGCTGAGGCTTCCGAGGACCAACCTGGGCCTTCCATCCTGGAAGAAATTGAGGAGCCCAGATGGAGCCAGGAATAGTATTTTTAAACATATTTTTTGTGGGAAAATATTGTTGTTAACTAGATGTTATTATTGCTAAGAAATGAATGATTTAACAAAAAGTGTTTCACGTATCAATAGACAGTAGGGGCCAAAAATGATTGGGACAAGAATGAAAAATGCTGGGCTCAGAATGATAGTCTTTTCTATTTATTAACATTCAATTTGCAACAGTAATGAGCTGAAAATTGTGTGTGATTGATGAACCACAAACTAAAACTATGTCCCTTTTTCATACACAGGAAGACCTCAGCCAGGAGTAGGGATGAGCTTCGAGTTCGAGTCGAACTCATGTTCGACTCGAACATTGGCTGTTCGCAAGTTCGCCGAATAGCGAACAATTTGGGGTGTTCGCGGCAAATTCGAATGCCGTGGAACACCCTTTAAAAGTCTATGGGAGAAATCAAAAGTGCTAATTTTAAAGGCTAATATGCAAGATATTGTCATATTTGGGTAGCCCCCCAAAACACCTTGTCCCCATGTTGATGAGGACAAGGGCCTCATCCCCACAACCCTGGCTGGTGGTTGTGGGGGTCTGCGGGTGGGGGGCTTATCGGAATCTGGAAGCCCCCTTTGACAAGGGGACCCCCAGATCCCGCCCCCCCCCTGTGTGAAATGGTAAGGGGGTACTTACCCCTACCATTTCACTAAAAAACTGTCAAAAATGTTAAAAATGACAAGAGACAGTTTTTGACAATTCCTTTATTTAAATGCTTCTTCTTTCTTCTATCTTCCTTCATCTTCTGGTTCTTCTGGTTCTTCTGGCTCTTCCTCCGGCGTTCTCGTCCAGCATCTCCTCCGCGGCGTCTTCTATCTTCTTCTCCTCGGGCCGCTCCGCACCCATTGCATGGGGGGTGGTTCCCGCTCTTCTCTTCTTCTTTTCTTCTCTTCTTCTCTTCTTCTCTTCTTCATTTTCTTCTCCGGGCCGCTCCGCACCCATGCTGGCATGGAGGGAGGCTCCCGCTGTGTGACGGCGCTCCTCGTCTGACAGTTCTTAAATAATGGGGGACGGGGCCACCCAGTGACCCCGCCCCCCTCTGATGCACGGGACATGACGGGACTTCCCTGTGGCATTCCCCGTGACGTCACAGGGAAGTCCCGTCAAGTCACCATGCGTCAGAGGGGGGCGGGGTCACCGGGTGGCCCCGCCCCCGTTATTTAAGAACTGTCAGACGAGGAGCGCCATCACACAGCGGGAGCCTCCCTCCATGCCAGCATGGCTGCGGAGCGGCCCGGAGAAGAAATGAAGAAGAGAAGAAGAGAAGAAGAGAAGAAAAGAAGAAGAGAAGAGCGGGAGCCTCCCTCCATGCCATGGGTGCGGAGCAGCCCGAGGGGAAGAAGATAGAAGGCACTGCGGAGGAGATGCTGGACAAGAACGCCAGAGGAAGAACCAGAAGAGCCAGAAGAACCAGAAGAACCAGAAGATGAAGGAAGATAGAAGAAAGAAGAAGCATTTAAATAAAGGAATTGTCAAAAACCGTCTCTTGTCATTTTTAACATTTTTGACAGTTTTTTAGTGAAATGGTAGGGGTAAGTACCCCCTTACCATTTCACACAGGGGGGGCCGGGATCTGGGGGTCCCCTTGTTAAAGGGGGCTTCCAGATTCCGATAAGCCCCCCGCCCGCAGACCCCCACAACCACCGGCAAGGGTTGTGGGGATGAGGCCCTTGTCCTCATCAACATGGGGACAAGGTGTTTTGGGGGGCTACCCCAAAGCACCCCAATGTTGAGGGCATGTGGCCTGGTACGGTTCAGGAGGGGGGGTGCACTCTCATCCCCCCTCTTTTCCTGCGGCCTGCCAGGTTGCGTGCTCGGATAAGGGTCTGGTATGGATTTTTGGGGGGACCCCGCGCCGTTTTGTTTTTTTTGGCGCGGGGTTCCCCTTAAAATCCATACCAGACCTGAAGGTTCTGGTATGGAATTTAGGGGGAACCCCACGTCATTTTTTTTAAAATTTTGGCCGGGGTTCCCCTTAATATCCATACCAGACCTGAAGGGCCTGGTATGGAATTTAGGGGGACTTCCACGTCATTTTTTTTTTTTTTAATTTTGGTTCGGGGTTCCACTTCTATGTGTATTGTCGGCAATGCAATAGCCGCGGGTAGTTTTAAATGGGTTTTTTCCTTCAAAATGTCATTTTGCTGTCAGACTGTTCTAAACACAGGAAACATGCGCCCCTTTACAGGCATACTATAGACACCCCCCAGGTACAAAATTTAAAAGGATATTACAATTTTATTGTTTGACTTTAAGCATTATTAAAATCACTGCTCCTGAAAAAATGGCAGTTTTTAAAAAAAATTTTTGCATTGATCCATGTCCCCTGGGGCAGGACCCAGGTCCCCAAACACTTTTTATGACAATAACTTGCATATTAGCCTTTAAAATTAGCACATTTTCGATTATTCATGTTCGTGTCCCATAGACTTTAACGGTGTTCGCACAAACTTTTTTCCTGTTTGCATGTTCTGGTGCGAACCGAACAGGGGGGTGTTCGGCTCATCCCTAGCCAGGAGGAAGCTCTGGAATGTGGCACACAGGAGGAGGCGGGGGGAAGTGTCAGCCAGGAGGTGGGGGTTAATGTCAGCCAGGAGGTGGGGGTTAGTGTCAGCCAGGAGGTGGCCGGGCCCAGCCTCACCCAATACCAGGTCCCTCCCCTCCGCCTTCCACTCAAAAGGCCCAGGAAGGGGAGGAACATGGAGGAGGCAGTACTTGTCCTCATTAAGGAGGCTAATGAGGCCCTGAAAGCCCCCCTCGATGCTGAAGAGGCCTATGGCTACTATATAGCCTCAAATTTTCACAAAATGGAGGAGGGCCAATGCCTCAACTGTGAAAAAAATTTTTTTGAAGCCATTCGCAAGAGGTTGAGGGGGCAAATGACCAATGATGTCCACTTATGTGCGCTTGCCCATCCTCCTCCTCCTCCTCTTCCTCCTGCCACAAGTCCACCTCCAGAGCCACAGCCTGCAGGAAAGGCTGCAGGGAAGGCTGCAGGGCAGCGTGGAGAGAAGGCTGCAAGAAAGACAAGAAAGTGATGCCCTGGTTTAGTACCACAGCCTGGGGACATATATGTCATCTGCTGCTGTTTGTGATCTCTGGGAGTCCTGGACCAGATTGTGCTCCCTATTATATGGACTTCTCAGGCTACCAATTTTAATTGACAAAGAGTTGATGTCTGCCCTGGGGTACAAAGGCTTCACAAATTCCAGCAGTTTCTCCAGCGTTGCATTCCTCTTTATTTTGTTATTATGAGCCAGAATAAATGGAGATTTTTTTATATGAAAATACTTGCCTATGTGTTTTTCTTCAAATAGGACAGTTTTTTTGTGAGTAGGCAGGTACATTTAAAAAATACAATGTCAAATTAACAAGGGACACCAAGCGACCTCCTTCAGGTTTACAAATACAAGATAATAATGTTGTTGTGGAAACGTAACATGGAGATCTTGATTAAAAAAATAAAATAAAAATGACTATAAAAAAATTATTAACATTATTATGGAGATCTGGCTTTAAAAACAAAAAAGATTATTCATGAGATCACGAGAAATAATAAAGAAATCAGTCTGTGAGAACTCTGTGTGAATATGAGCAGCAAAACAACTTCATTCTTCTAGCATTCTAAAGAAGAAGAGAATGCGCTGCATTAAACTATAGTTTTACTATACCGAGCGCTTCCGTCTCGTACCGTACTTGATTCTGAGCATGCATGATTTTTTTGCGCGTCGGAATTGCATACAGATGATCGCATTTTCGGATAGGAACTTTTCCCGACCGAAAAATTGAGAACATGCTCTCATGCTCTCAATGCTCTCAATCTTTTGCTGAGTTTTTTTGCATCTATGCGTTTTTTTTGCATCAATGCGTGTTTTTCTTTTTTTTTGCTTCTGTGATTGTTTCTTGTGCCTGTATACCTATCTACTTTATTCTGTTTGTTATCCCCATATATTGATCCAGTGATCATCTTTTAAACGATTCATTTTTAGTGGCATCTGCTACCGAGGAGCAATGTACGGTTTGACCGTTTTGTTCCATTCTATACATATTTTTTCATCATTTTTCTATACATATTTTTTTCATTGATTTTAAGTTCCTTTCCTTATATATACTTGCTGTATTTGTCTTGCCGTTTTTCGTGTGCGAGCTGCATTCCGCTCTTTATGTTTACTGTGCAGTTCTATGCCCATGAATCACACTACTTCCTGGGATGCTGCAGCATTGTTTTTCTTCCCCTACCACTGCCCAAAGCCCCGCCCACAGCTCCGCCCATAGACTATAAGAAGCTCAGCTTCTACAAACCTGTTGTCATTGGCTTAAAGAAGGAACCAATCAGTAGTTCCAAAACGCGTCCCATTTTGATGACATATTTCCTGTTTGCGGTCCATGCTGGTTGTTGTCCCCTCCCGCTGACGTCATTTCCAGGATTCATGCTCCATGCTGACTCAGAGGACGCGATTGCTTCACCAGTAGGGATGAGCCCCTGTTCGGTTCCCACCAGAACTTGCGAACAAGCAAAAAATTTGTTCGAACACGCGAACACCGTTAAAGTCTATGGGATACGAACATGAATAATCAAAAGTGCTAATTTTAAAGGCTTATATGCAAGTTATTGTCATAAAAAGTGTTTGGGGACCTGGGTCCTGCCTCAGGGGACATGGATCAATGCAAAAAAAAGTTTTAAAAACAGCGTTTTTTTCAGGAGCAGTGATTTTAATAATGCCTAAAGTGAAACAATAAAAGTGTAATATTCCTTTAAATTTCGTACCTGGGGGGTCTCTGTAGTATGCCTGTAAAGGGGCGCATGTTTCTCGTGTTTAGAACAGTCTGACAGCAAAATGACATTTCAAAGGAAAAAAAGTAATTTAAAACTACTCGCGGCTATTAATGAATTGCCGGTCCGACAATACACATAAAAGTTCATTGATAAAAACGGCATGGGAATTCCCCACAAGGGAACCCCGATCCAAAATTTAAAAAAAAAATGACGTGGGGGTCCCCCTAAATTCCATACCAGGCCCTTCAGGTCTGGTATGGATATTAAGTGGAACCCCGGCCCCAATTTTAAAAAAAATGGCGTGGGGTCCCCCTCAAAATCTATACCAGACCCTTCAAGTCTGGTATGGATTTTAAGGGGAACCCCGCGCAAAAATTTTAAAAAAAATGACGTGGGGTCCCCCCAAAAATCCATACCAGACCCTTATCCGAGCACGCAACCTGGCAGGCCGCAGGAAAAGAGGGGGGATGAGAGAGCGCCCCCCCTCCTGAACCGTACCAGGCCACATGCCCTCAGCATTGGGAGGGTGCTTTGGGGTAGGGCCTCATCCCCACAACCCTGGCCAGTGGTTGTGGGGGTCTGCGGGCGGGGGGCTTATCGGAATCTGGAAGCCCCCTTTAACAAGGGGACCCCCAAAACCCGGCCCTCCCCCCTGTGTGAAATGGTAAGGGGGTACAAAAGTACCCCTACCATTTCACTAAAAACTGTCAAAAATGTTAAAAATGACAAGAGACAGTTTTTGACAATCCCTTTATTTAAATGCTTCTTCTTTTTTCTATCTTCTTTCTTCTATCTTCCTTCAGTTTCTTCCTCCATCTTCTTCTTCTTCTGGTTCTTCCTCCGGTGTTCTTGTCCGGCATCTTCCTCCGCGGCGCCGACGTCTTCTTCCCTTCTTCTCCTCGGGCCACTCCGCATACATGATGGCATGATGGGAGGCTCCCGCCGTGTGACGCTTCTCCTCTTCTGATGGTTCTTAAATAACAGGGGGCGGGGCCACCCGGTGACCCCGCCCCCTCTGACACACAGGGACTTGACGGGGACTTCCCTGTGGCATTCCCCGTGACGTCAGAGGGGGCGGGGTCACCTGTTATGTAACCCCGCCCCCTTTTGCCGTCACGGGGAATGCCACAGGGAAGTCCCGTCAAGTCCCCGTGTGTCACGGTGGTGACCCCGCCCCCCCATTATTTAAGAACCGTCAGAAGAGGAGAAGCGTCACACAGCGGGAGCCTCCAATCATGCCATCATGTATGCGGAGCGGCCCGAGGAGAAGAAGGGAAGAAGACGCCGGTGCCGCGGAGGAAGATGCCGGACGAGAACACCGGAGGAAGAACCAGAAGAACCAGAAGAACCAGGAGAAGAAAAAGATGGAGGAAATACCAAAGGAAGATAGAAGATAGAAGAAAGAAGATAGAAGATAGAAGAAAGAAGAAGCATTTAAATAAAGGAATTGTCAAAAACTGTCTCTTGTCATTTTTAACATTTTTGACAGTTTTTTTGTGAAATGGTAGGGGGACGTTTGTACCCCCTTACCATTTCACACAGGGGGGAGGGCCGGGATCTGGGGGTCCCCTTGTTAAAGGGGGCTTCCAGATTCCGGTAAGCCCCCTGCCCACAACCACCGGGCAAGGGTTGTGGGAATGAGGCCCTTGTCCCCATCAACATGGGGACAAGGTGTTTTGGGGGGCTACCCCAAAGCACCCTCCCAATGTTGAGGGCATGTGGCCTTGTAGGGTTCAGGAGGGGGGTGCTCTTGGCGCTTGGATAAGGGTCTGGTATGGATTTTTGGGGGGACCCCACGCCATTTTTTAAAAAAAAATTGGCGCGGGGTTCCCCTTAAAATCCATACCAGACCTGGGGGGTCTGGTATAGATTTTGAGGGGGACCCCACGCCATTTTTTTTTTGCCCGGGGTTCCCCTTAATATCCATACCAGACCTGAAGGGCGTGGTATGGAATTTAGGAGGACCCCCCACGTCATTTTTTTTTAAATTTTTGTTCGGGGTTCCCCTGTGGGGAATTCCCATGCCATTTTTATCAATTAACTTTTATGTGTATTGTCGAACCGGCAATTCATTAATAGCCGCGAGTAGTTTTAAATGACTTTTTTTCCTTTGAAATGTCATTTTGCTGTCAGACTGTTCTAAACACGGGACACATGCGGCCCCTTTACAGGCATACTATAGACACCCCCCAGGTACGAAATTTAAAGGAATATTACACTTTTATTGTTTCACTTTAAGCATTATTAAAATCACTGCTCCTGAAAAAACGGCCGTTTTTAAAACTTTTTTTGCATTGATCCATGTCCCCTGGGGCAGGACCCAGGTCCCCAAACACTTTTTATGACAATACCATGCATATAAGTATTTAAAATTAGCACTTTTGATTTCTCCCATAGACTTTTAAAGGGTGTTCCGCGGCTTTCGAATTTGCCGCAAACACCCCAAATTGTTCGCTGTTCGGCAAACTGGCAAATAGCCGATGTTCGAGTCGAACATCCCTACTTATAAGTTTGAACGTATGATATGATCCTGCCTCTTAAGAAAGCTTTACCCGCTTCCCAATAAAGGTTGGGGTTTACCCTATGAGGGGCATTTGTTTCCTCATACTCCGACCATGCAGTCTAACATAACTTTGAATGTTTCAGCTTGTTGGAGATAGGATGGAAAGCGCCATTGTCTGGTATTATCACTAGGTAAGGAGTGTGTGAGCATTACTGATATAGGGCTATGGTCTGAAATTACCAGATCATGAATTGTGGATTCTCTAATGCTGGGCAGAAGGGAGGCAGTGCAGAAAAGGTAGTCTAGCCTGGCAAAAGATTCGTGAACAGGAGAGTAAAAAGTATACTCTCTGTCAGATGGGTGTGATATACGCCATGGATCGACTAATCGCAGAGCAGTAATCATCTGAAATAATTGAGTGTCTTGGCTTTGGATTGTGTAGGATGGCCTGGTGCATTCTGGGGACCTATCCTCACTATTCAACATAGTCATATTGAGTTTGGGGCATATATATTAGTAATGAACAGTTCTATGGATGGGAGTTTAATGTGAGCTGAAATCAATCGGCCCTCCTCATCTTTATGTACTGATACCAAGTCATAAGATAGAGATTTGTGGAAAAGGATCAGCACCCCTTCTTTCCTTCCCTGGGCAGCTGATCCAATGATTTTGCCTACCCAAAGTGTTTGCATACGGGAGAAGTCATCTTCAGAGAGATGGATCTCCTGTAGCAAAGCTACGTCTGTTTTGAGCCTTTTCAAATGTCTGAGGATTTTCATTCTCTTAGTCGAGGAAAGTAATCCCTTAACATCCCATGAAACTACTCTCATGTGATATAAAGTGGGACGTGGAAAGGGAAGATCCCTTGGTGTCTGCACTCACTATTTGGTGAGAGGAATCAGATGTTCTGCTCACAGGTTACAGAGGTACAGTTTTGGCAAATGCTTAGAGGGTTGCTTCCCATTCCGAATGAGAGAGAAAGAGATAGGAGTGAAAATAACGTCTTTTCGCCTGTGAATTCCATTTCCAGTAATACTACTAGCCCGCATGCACAAAGAATAAAGAAACGAGTAACCCCAGTTACAACTTCTCTTATGTGTGTGCATAATAGGGGTGTGAATTAAAGGATACCATTATAGATAACTCCACCTAGTGGAATATGCTGGAAGTGGAATTTAAGCCAGGATTTGCAGATTAAACACTTTACAATATTATAAGATTCACATCTATATAAAGGATTTTTAGACTTTCAGCAAGAGAAGTCAGCTTTTTGGTGTATACTGGCATCTTCTTAGAGTTTGTCTCTAGAGTAGGAGGATGCACAAAGATACCACAAAACTGAAGGCATATCTAGGTTAAAAGACTGCTCAGCGGTGTTGATAAGTTGGATCCGGTGTTATGGCCGGTTTTAGATGTTTAGGAGGATGCTTCCTGGGGCTTCTCTGTTCCCTGGGTCCCTGTTTGACAATATTGGTGAATGTATCAGCTGCTGCTGGTCTGGGTGTGAGGGAGCGACTCCTGCCTGTCAGGTGAAAGCATTCGGGCAAGCCCAGTATCAATGCCCCCCCACGCTGAAAGCTGTAGGGAAAGAAGAAGAGTGGACACCCATCTGCTCCCCCCTTCTTTTTTTGACCTGAAAAGCAATGTCTATGACATCACTTCCGGGTCAGCCTCTCTGTGGCCCTGGCTAACTTAGATGGGCAGTAATGTTTTGCAATTCGATCTGCATTGCAAAACATTCAGTGGAGCCCAAAGGAAACATTGGTGGTCTTTTAGACCCTGCATGTCACATTAAAGAGAACCTGTCACCTAAAAATCATCACCTCCCACCCCCACATTTACGCACTGTACAGGACGCCATGGCTGGGTCCTGGAAGGATGCTATATTTCCCCTCTGTTTGGACAGTGGTCCCTTTAAGGGAACAAAAAGGGTTAACTCACCTGTCAGAGGAAGTGGGTTTAAAACAAGATAGGAAGTTGTAGGTGGGTGTGGAGGAGTATGGTGGAGACTATAGAGGAGTATATTGGAGACTGTGGATGGTGAATGGTGGACGGTGGACGGTGAATAGCTGTGAAACTGCACGGTAGTGTCCTGCCTGGAAACCTACTAGCAGCGAAAGTTACTTGCGATACAAATTAAGGACTATTTAACTGCGACAGTAGTTCTAAGCTCTGCAAGTCAGTGAGACTGTTATTTCTTTTGTTTTTGCTGCTGTGAAGCTATTTATTAAACCTCCTTTTGACTGAAAAGCCTATGTCCTGCGATCTACCTGGTTCCCCGAACATTACAACTGGTGGAGAATGCGGGCAGGACAGAGTAACAGGCATATTTCTTGCTGTTTTGGCATTGGACTTAAACGGACATTTAAAGGGACAGTACATTGGACTTATGTCCTGGGTTAAAGCTGCACAAACTCTGAAAGCTGAAGCAATGGAGGAGCTAATTAAACAGCTGTCCCTGGCTAATATGCAAGTGCAGACTCGCCATGAGGAAGCTAATCAGCGCTTAGCAACCCAGCTGAAAGTACAACAAACTCACCACAAAGAGGCGCTGGCTCTGCAGCAAGAAAACCAAGTGACCCAGCAAGGGGTTATGCAGGCTCAGGTGACTGCCTTACAGTGCAGCAGCTTTCTCAGTGGCGTGAGCAAGCGGCTGTTGCCCCTGGCAACCAGGTGACTGTGAGGGCGAGCCATTTTCTGCAGATGTTGTCCCTGAGTGATGATGTAGAGGCATTTCTTGCTAAACTTGAGAGGACGGCAGAGAGAGAAGGGTGGCTTCAGGACCAGTGGGCTGGCCTCATTGCTCCCTTCCTCACCAGAGATCCTCAAAAGGCCTACTTTAACCTGCTAATGGATGATGCTAAAGACTATCAAAAACTAAAGGCAGAAATTCAGGCTCATCTGGGGGTGACTACGGCCATTCGGGCCCAATGAGTGCACCTATGGAAGTATTGTCCAGATTGGCCACCCCAATCTCAAATGCATGACCTGGTGCAACTGGTAGAAAAATGGCTGCAGCCTGAGATGTCTGGCCCCCAAATTGTGGAGTGGGTCATGCTGGACTGATACCTGAGGTCCCTGCCAGATGACCTTCAATAAGGGGTCAGTCATGTAGACCCCAAAACAGTAAATATCCTTGTCAAGGTGGTGGAACGATATACAGTGGTGGAGGATCTGCTCGGCCCTACAAGCACCAAGGGTCCAATCTGCCTCGGCCTGTTCGATCAACTGCTGCCCTTTGAAAGGATGTCCCACGGATCCATGGAGCAAACACCCCAGTAAGCCAAGGGTCACTCCCAGTACCTCCTCAGCATTCTGTTCCTGTTCAGAGAGGAGGGGATGTACAATGTTGGCGATGTCATTCCTGGGGTCATACCTGGGCACACTGCCCACTGCAGGAGGAGCCCATGGAATGGGGGGTTCTCCGGAGGGGGTCTTTTTATGCCCATAAAGTATGCACCACACATGTCGACCTTGGTGAAGGGAAATTTGAGTGTGAAATCCAAGTGAACCACCTCCCTGCCCGGGCTTTGTTGGACTCCGGAAGCATGGTAACCTTGGTTTATCCTAGAGTAATTTACTGGTTGTGTGTATTCACAGGAACACTAGAGAGTACCCTCTCATCTCGTTGTCCATCTCCACAGCATTTGGCACTGGTACTCAAGAGCTGGGGGTGGTAAAGAACTTGGTACATGATGTTATAATAGGATGAGACTGTCAATTATTTGCAAAACTGTGGGGACAAGGAGAACTACCTGAATGGTCCAGAGACTGTGGAGAAACTAGTCCCTCTGTTCTTGCTGTTGAGGGGAATAACCCTGAAATGCCGAATGTTCTTAATGTGGATCCAGATGATGAAAATGCTAATGATTTGGTTAATGGTGATGAAAGTAGCGCTAATACTGTTAAGGATGTCAAGATGTGTGGTTCACAGACTTACCTGAACACTGGGGGGGGGACCTTCCCCACTTCAGGTAATTCTGGGGGAAGAGAATGAGGAAGTGGCCTCTACCCCTGCCCTGCCGGATTTGGGTGTTCCCCAGGGGGCATTTGGTACTGCCCAGATGTAGGACCCCACTTTGGCCCGTGCACGGGAACAGGTTGTATTAGTAAATGGGGTTCCCCAAGAGCCAGGTGCGAATGAGTGTGTGGCCACACTTCACAATATGTAATGAATTGCTTTATCAGGTTACCAAAGTGAGAGAAAATGTGGTAGAACAATTGTTGGTAGCCCAACAGTATAGACAAAAGGTTCTGGACCTGGCCCATGATGATGTGTTAGAGGAACACCTGGGAGTTGAGAAGACAGAGGCATGGATCACTGACCAGTTTTACTGGCCAGATCTGAAAGCAGAGGTAAAGAAATACTGTACCTCTTGTTCCACCTGTCAGTTGACCGCTCCAGTGAGTAACTTCCGGAGCCCTTTGTTCCCTCTGTCCATAATTGAGGTCCCATTCGAGAGGATAGCCATGGATATAGTAGGTCCCTTGATAAAGTTGGCTCAAGGTCACTCCTACATACTGGTGATCCTCGACTATGCCACCCGATATCCTGAGGCGCTACCCCTGCAGAATATCACCTCTAAGGCTATTGCCCGGGAATTATTCCAGTTGTTTACACGGACTGGGTTTCCCAAGGAAATACTCACAGACCAGGGCACCCCATTTATGTTGAGGGTTATGGCCGATGTATGCAAACTGTTCTGGATTAAACAGCTGCACACATCTTTTTAATAAGACCCATAAGTTTATGCTCAAGAGAGTGATACAAAGGGATGGGAAACACTGGGACTGCCTGTTACCAGCTCTCCTATTTGCTATCCGGGAAGTGCCCCAGGCCTCTACTGAGTTTTCACCCTTTGAATTGGTATATGCGCGGAGACCTCGCGGACTACTGGACTTTGTTAAAGAGGAATGGGAAAGTGAACCTAATCAGCATAAGAGTGTTCTTGAATATGTCTCCCAAATGCAGGAAAGGATCCTAACCATGATTCCACTAGTCAAGGAACATTTGCAAAAAGCCCAGGAGTCTCAACAATGGGTCTATACTAGGGCTGCTAAAATAAGGCACTTCCAAGTGGGGGATCGAGTAGCAGTGTTGATTCCCACTGTGGAAATTAAATTCTTGGCCAGAGGGCAAGGCCCCTTTGAAGTTGTGGAAAAAGTGGGAGAGGTAAATTATAGAGTCCACCAGCCAGGCAAGAGGAAACCATTTCAGATATATCATGTAAACTTGTTAAAGCCGAAGATGGCAACTTAGGAGGACGTGTGTTCCAGAGCTCTGCTGAAAGACTCCCTAAGATCCTGTTTCCTGGCTCTTGTTTGGGGAAGAGATTCATCACAAATAATCTGAATGCCATACAGAACACGGCAGCGGGCCAAAAAGCTACGTTTCCCGCAGAACCTGGACGCTACAGCCCCAATTGTGAACCACGCGTGGCTGACTCTTCCCGGCGGTTATCCAATATGGCGTCGCAGACCGAAGCCGCGGACCAGGCCGAGACAGCACAGATTGGTTTCCCGGAGGTAATGGCTGCGATCGCTTCCTGTCAGGCTGCCCTGACCAGCAAGATCGAGTCTGTGCAGCTTGATGTCAGCCTGATTCGGCAGGACCAGGACAAGCTCCGATCGAGGGTGACTGAAGTGGAGGAGCGAGTGGGCCTCGCGGAGTATGCGGTTGCAGACCATGCTGCATCTATCCGCACATTGCAGACTAAAGTCCGCGCCTTGGAATATAAGGTGGATGACTCCGAGAACCGGAACCGAAGAAACAATCTTCGGATCGTAGGCCTGCCAGAGGGGGCTGAGGGAAAGAATCCCACGGTTTTTGTGGAGGAGATGCTGAAAACACTGCTCCCAGCTGCGCAGTTCTCCCCCTTCTACACTGTGGAACGCGCGCATCGGATTCCTCCTGTTCCCGGTCCACCTGGCTCTCACCCCCGCACCTTAATCTTCCGAATTCTTAACTTCAGGGACCGGGATGCTGTTCTGATGGAAGCGCGCAGGGCTGGCGAAGTAAAATTTCAAAATGCCAACTTACTCTTTTTTCTGGATTATTCTGTGGAGACACAGAAACTACGCAGGTCGTTCGACCAAGTTAAAGCGTCATTGCGGGCGCGGAACATCAAGTACAGTATACTTTTCCCGGCCAGACTACGGGTGCAAGACGGGGAGTCAGTGAAGTTCTTTACATCCCCCCATGAGGCTGCCACCTGGCTTGAGACTTTGCCACAGCTTCGTTAAAGCCGCAGATTTTTGTATCTCTTTCTGGACCCACTTGGGGACTGCCTCAACATAATAGAGACTCTGGTGCAAGCTCTTGTTGCTATACAACTACAATCTACTGATCGCTCTGGCGGATCGAAAACTTTTGCTGTACACCTGGGATAGCAGAGGATCAACCTGATGGCTCTTCCAAACCTCAGACGACCCTCTACATTTCATTAACCCACACCTGCTGCTGTTCTGCTGGCTACACTTAATAAGGATTCCCACCGAACGTATGTCCTTTAATACCAGCCTCTGAGTCCGGGCTCAAAGAACAGAGCTCGCCGGAGCCTGACCTAAGCTATGTACCCCTGTGATATTCCAGGAGAAATGATCACTTCAATTTACTTCGCTAGACTGGTTAGTGAGCTGTGAGTGAACAAGCTTAGCTTTTCAGTACTGTAACCATGATATGTGCCCCTGCAACACTCCAGGAGAAGAGATTCATTTAACTTATTTTTTTTATTATTTTTTTACTAAGGTTTAGGTAAAAAGCGAGTGAGTCCAGAGCCTCAGTTTGTAACTAAGAAACGTGCCCCTGCAATAGATCAGGAGAAATGACTACTATACCCACCTCTATTTTTGATACTGTATGGGTTTTAAATATATGAGCATAGAGTCTCAATTGGTTAACTAAGAAAGGAGCCCCTATGGCTACACAGGAGAAATGATTTTTTATAACGTATATTACTTTTGCAAGCGTTTGGGTTAATGATTAATATGACTAGAACCTCAGTTTTTTGTAACTAAGAAATGTGCCCCTGCAACAGCTGAGGAGAAATGATTCTTATAAACTCAGGAGATATTTTTTGCTGGTAACTGGGTATGAGCCCAGTACCTTTATACTGTAACTAAGCTATGTGCCCCTGCAATAGTTCAGGAGAATCGAATTCTACATTTCTAATTGACTTCCAGCATCTCTGTTGTCTGGCTAGACAACTTCACCGTATCTAAGTTCACGCCCCTTCTACGGTTGTAATAGTTGGGATTTATGGGAATCTACACATCACCAATTTCAAGGGGGTGTGGGGGAGGGAAGGGAGTTTTCTGCCGTTGCAGACACAGGGGAATCAGATGTGCTACTTCATTAGACAAAGGAGTTGCTTTTGACACAACTGGGCTCTTATGCCCTATATCACTATATCAGATGATTGTTGAATTGCAGTTGGATTTACGACTGTACAGAGTGCATGTTTTCAGAATGCTAGACGGAGCAGAGGTATTGATGTTTGTGCAGACTGGGGGATGGGTGGGACTTGTGGATCCGACACGCTATACTTTTGGATTTGGTTAGATGACTGACATTTCTATTATTTCATGTAATGTCAGAGGATTAAACTCAGCCATAAAGAGATCTCTTGTCTTTAAGTATACACAAAAGTACGTCCCTCACATATGCATTCTAAAAGAGACGCATCTGGTGGGATCTAAAATTCTTGGGTTAAAAAAGGCCTGGGTGGGGACGCATTACCACTCTACTTATTCCGGTTATGCCAGGGGAGTGAGCGTGTTGGTCCGCAGATCCCTCCCATCTCAGATCCTTGATGTTAAAACTGACACTGAAGGTAGATATGTGATTATACATATGTCTGTCCACTCCAAACGGATGGTATTGGTGGGCTTGTATCTCCCCCCTCCTGCGAGGGTCCAACTTCTATATGAGATCATGCAGAATGTTATGGGATACCATACTCAAGAAGTTTTTATTTTTGGAGATTTTAACTTAGTACCCTCCCAGGAGGCGGATAGACTCAACCCTGGGGCCCGCACCTCGTCGGAGCTGCAGAGCTGGGCGACTACTTTTGCTCTAACGGATGCATGGCGACATTTTCACCCCAGGGATCGAGAATATACTTGCCATTCAGCCTCACACAGAGCTCTGTCCCGCATAGATCTAGCATATGTGTCTGGGGATGCACTCTGCTGGGCAAGAGAGGTCAAACACCTGCCACGGGGTATATCAGACCATGCCCCCCTAAATCTTGTCATCTCCCTGGGTAGATCATCAGGCCCAAGGCTATGGCGTCTATCCAGATTCTGGGTGCTAGATGAAAGGATGCAGGAGGTAATGCCGGAAGCTATTTGCAATTTTTGGTTGAGAAATAGGGAGTCGGCGGACCCACAGACCCTCTGGGATACTTTCAAGGCCTGGGTTATGGGGGAATATATATCCCGTATATCTTCTATGCAGAGAGAGGCTGCTCGGTCCCTGGAGCGGCTGGAGGAGGTGGTGAGGGAAAGTGAGGCAGCCTATGTAAGGGCCCCATCTGAACCAAACTACTACACATGGCAGGGGGCATTGAGGGAACTCTCCTTATTTAATGTAGAACAAACTAAGAAATCTATGCTACACTCTACACAGAGGATATTTGAATACGGCAATAAAAATGGTAGATTGCTAGCCTGGCTAGCACGTGGACAATTGGGTACTACACATATAGCAGGGGTACGGAGTGATAGTGGGGAATTGCTGACCTTACCAGAGGACATTAATGATAGATTTTCCTGTTACTTCAGGGATCTATATGCTTCTAGAGCTAGTGACAACCCTTTGTCGTTGCAGGAGTACTTAAGCAGTGTCCCATTTCCTACGCTGTCTGACGAACATAGGGCAATGTTGGATAAGGATATCTCCTTAGAGGAGGTTCAGACTGCTATCGGGGGTCTGCAGATAGGAAAGACCCCTGGGGCGGATGGACTCCCTACAGAGTTCTACTCTCAAAATATGGAGCTCCTTGCACCCAAACTCACATCCCTTTTTGCTGGACTGGTCGGTGGGGGTGCTCTCCCGGAGTCCATGGAGGAGGCGGTCATTGTATTGATTCATAAGCAGGGTAAGGACCCCCAAGAATGCGCGTCATACAGGCCTATTTCACTACTTAATGTGGATATGAAAGTCTTGGCTAAGATCCTTGCCACTCGCTTATCATCAGTTATATCGACATTAGTTCATGATGACCAGACTGGCTTTATGCCGGGTAAGGGGACAGATATTAATATTAGACGCCTCTTCCTAAATTTGTCCATTACTCATAAAAACTGTGGGAGTAGGGTGATCGCCTCCTTGGATGCTGAAAAGGCGTTTGACTCTGTGGAGTGGGAATATCTTTGGGAAGTGCTGGGGCGATTTGGTTTTGGCCCTGGCTTTCTCCGCTGGATCCAGTTGCTCTACCGAGCACCGAGAGCTAGGGTACGCACCAACAATAGGGTCTCTGATCCCTTCCCACTCCACAGAGGCACTCGCCAGGGATGCCCGCTGTCACCTAGTTTATTCGCTCTCGCCTTGGAGCCCTTAGCGATATTAGTTAGAGAATCTTCGGATGTCAGGGGGCTGCAGATTGGTAGACTAGAAGAGAAAATCTCCCTATATGCGGATGACGCCTTGCTCTATTTGAATGATGCGGGATCATCTCTGCTGGCTGCCTTGGACATTTTCAACAGATTTGGGGACGCATCGGGGATTCGTATAAATTGGTCTAAGTCAGTCCTGTTCCCTCTGGATGGAGGGATCCCTGATGCGGCGGGAGGTACGCCCCTACAGTGGGTCTCAGACTTCAAGTACCTTGGGGTCCGGGTATCCAGGGACACTGCCCAATATTATAATCTAAATTTGATTCCTCTCCTCCGTCTCCTTAAAGAAAGATGTCGCGCATGGTCTGAGCTGCCACTTAACTTACTAGGACGTATAAACATTCTAAAGATGATGCTTCTAGCCAAATTTACTTATCTTTTTAGAAATAGCCCGATTTGGCTACCTGCGTTCTTTTTTCGGGAAATAGACAAGCAAATTATCTCCTTTATTTGTAATGGAGCCATTCCAAGGTTAGCCAAATCCACCCTACAACTACCGACCCAGTTGGGGGGGCTTGCCCTTCCTAACTTCAAACTGTATTATTGGGCGGTGATGCTGGTGACGGCGTACTGGTGGTTTGAGGGGAAACGATCCAACGCCGCGGTCTGTGTGGAGGCGGCACATTTAGGATCTATACAAGATCTGCAAAACTTGGTTTATAGGGGGGCAAGGGCATACAAGGAGCTTCCTGCTCCGTCCAGAGCAACACTTCAAGTGTGGAGGATGGCTAGAAGGAGGTTTTCCCTTGGGGGGGGGGGCGATTGGCGCCTGTCCAGCCTCTCTGGGGTAACCCTCAGTTGCCCCATTTCCGCACAATACCTGATCCTCAGCTCTGGGCGGAATTCGGAATCAAAACCCTCAGAGACATTATGCCCAATGGGGAACTGATGTCTTTTGCCCTTATGTCAAGGACGTACGGATTCCCGGGATGGATGTTCTTCCGATACGCACAGCTATGTCACGCAACTAGGGCACAGTTTCCCACTCCTCCTCTCCTACAATTAGACCCGTTGGAGGATCTGCTTTCTAGCAGTGACCTAACAAAGCCCCTGTCAGCTATTTATACCACGCTGCTCCCTAGGGAGATACCCAAGATGGACAGGCTATGGAATACCTGGAAATCAGATATTCCGACTTTGGAGAGGGAGGACTGGGAAACTTGTCTGGAACAAGGCCCCAAACTGGTAATATCAGCTGGAGAGAAACTGACACAAACTAAATTTCTACACAGGGTCTACTTTACGCCGGCGAGACTATCCAAAATATACCCTGACAGGGATCCACATTGCCCTAGGTGTCGAACTCAAATAGGCACGTTTATACACATGT
The DNA here is from genome assembly GCA_037952835.1 of Lithobates septentrionalis. Lineage (NCBI taxonomy): Eukaryota > Metazoa > Chordata > Amphibia > Anura > Ranidae > Lithobates > Lithobates septentrionalis. The sequence goes on from JBBDGP010000074.1 coordinate 2,288,136, forward strand.
TTTGGGACTGTCCTGCATTGTCAAAGTTTTGGTTGGGAGTGTATGATCATTTGAATGTTAGGATGGACCTATCTGTTCCAAAAACACCTGAGTTAGCCCTCTTGGGAATACACGAGGATGAACACAGGACACATCATAGCAAAATTCTAATCTCACTCCTCTTCTATTATGCTAAAAAGGAGATCCTCGCTGGCTGGAACTCGGCTAACCCTCCGACCCTTTCCTCCTGGGAAAAGAGGGTAAACACTGCTTTGCCCCTCTATAGGTTAACGTATATTAGTCGGGGATGCTCCTGGAAGTTCGACAAGGTCTGGCTACCATGGATTGGTGGATGATACTGCCCTTGGCTTCTTTCAATTGGGTGGCGGGTCACTGGGTTATGGGTGGGAGGGGATGGATGACCCTGTGGTAATGTCGCAATAAGGATGTAACTAAACTATTACACGCTCCCTTAATTAGTCTAGTAGATGCCTCTCATGACTCCTTATCTATTGTTGTAATGACAAGCCTGATTGGCTTACCAAGCATGTTCAACAATCCACTACCAAATGTGTTTATATAACTGCATTGGATACAACATGTTAAATCTTTTGTAAGTACGAGTTTACCTATACTCAATTATATGATCTATTTTTACATGTATCTGCATACACATGTACCGTTTTATTTACCCTCTTTCTTTTTTCTGTACTGCATTTTATACTTTTCAATAAAGCACTCCTGATTGTTAAAAAAAAAAACTTGTTAAAGCCCTGGACAGACAGGGAACCGGTGATCTCTCTGGCTGGTGCAAGACTTGAGCCTCGGGTTGGGGTGGAGAGTGTCCAAGTAGCAAATACCCTGTCTAAAATCCAAAGTCAGCAGGCAAAGGAGTTCTTGCAGAGAAATAAAGAAAACATTTCAGACTTGCCAGGGCTAACTAGTGTCATAGAGCATGATATTATCACAGAACCAGGAGTCAAAGTTTTTGTCTGGCCCTACTGCATCCCAGAGGCTCAAAGGAAGGCCATTTCAGAGGAAGTGAAGAAGATGTTAGACCTGGAGAGTGGGTGGTCGAGCCTGATTGTGTTGGTACTGAAGCCCAATGGGACTCTGCAATTCTGCAATGATTTCCAGAAACCTAATGAAGTTTCGTGGTTTGATGCCTACCCCATGCCCCGGGTAGATGAGCTTATTGAGAGACTAGGTCCAGCCAGGTATATCACTACATTAAACCTTACCAAGGGGTATTGGCAAATCCCGTTGACTAAGGCTGCTAGAGAGAAAACTGATTTTTCTACCCCAGAGGTGAGTTTTCAGTACAAAAGAATGCCTTTTGGACTGCAAACTGCTCCAGCCACTTTCCAGCGAGCAATGGATAGGATTTTATGTCCTCACCGAGAGTATGCCTCAGTGTACTTGGACGACATAGTCATTTTTAGCAGAGGCTGGGAATCACACTTGCCCTAAGTCTAGGCTGTGCTGGACTCTGTTTGGAAGGAGGGGTTTACAATAAACCCTGAAAAATGTGCTTTGGGAATGGAGGAGGTGAAATACCTGGGCTATATCATGGGTAGAGGGGTGGTGAAACCTCAGGTCAGCAAGGTAGAGGCTATACAAAATTGGCCCTGCCCCCTAGCAAAAAAGCAGGTACGTGCTTTCCTGGGCATGGTGGGATACTACAGGAGATTTGTACCCAACTTTGCCACATTGGCGGCTCCATTGACCAATCTGACTAAGGGTCGGAAATGGTGGAGTGGAATGCAGACGCTGAGAAGGCTTTTTTGGAGCTCAAGTCAGCACTGTGCCAACACCCTGTCCTGATAACACCCAATTTTTCAAAAGAGATCATTGACCAGACTGATGCTTTCGATGTAGGATCGGGAGCAGTGTTGTCACAGATTGTTTATGGCAAAGAAGCACCTGGTAGTCTTCCTCAGTAGGAAGTGGACACCAGCGGAGAAAAACTACGCTATAATTGAACAAGAGTGTCTGGCCATTAAGTGGGCTCTGGAATCCCTCAGATATTACCTCTTGGGAGGAAGTTTAGGCTGATTTCTGACCATGCTCCTTTAACATGGATGAGAAAAGGTAATGGGACTAATGCCAAGATTACTCGTTGGTTCCTGGCACTCCATGAATTAAAATTTGTAGTGGAGCATAGGCCTGGGAGACTGCATCAAAATGCATATGCCCTCTCCCGAGTCTATTGTTTTAGCTCCACTGTTGCCTCCACCTCCTTGGTGTTGGGGCATGGGGGGGATATGTGCAGGATCCTGTAAGGTCCTGTAAGGACGCTATATTTCCCCTCTGTTTGGATTGTGGTCCCTTTTAAGGGAACAAAAAGGGTTAACTCACCTGTCAGAGGAAGTGGGTTTAAAATAAGACAGGAAGTTGTAGGTGGGCGTGGAGGAGTATAGTGGAGACTGTGGATGGTGAATGGTGGACAGTGGATGGTGAATAACTGTGAAAGCGCACAGCAGTGTCCTGCCTGGAAACCTACTAGCAGGGAAAGTTACCTGTGATACAAATTAAGGACTATTTAACTTCGACAGCAGTTCTGAGCTCTTCAAGTCGGTGAGACTGTTATTTCTTTTGTTTTTGCTGTTGTGAAGCTATTTAAGTTTAATAAACCTCCTTTTGACTGAAAAGCCTGTGTCCTGCAATCTAGCTGGTTCCCCGAACGTTACAGTGCGTACAAATGTAAATGCATGCGCCGGTGAGGCCTACGTGTGAAAACGTTGATTGCGATACACATGATGCATATCGCCGTGGGTAACAGTTGGACTGGCTTAAAAGAAGGGATGGGATGGGTATGGGATTTTTTTTTAAAAATCATACTTACCTAGGCGTTCCCCGTCAGTTCTAAGGCTGTGAACTGTGCAATCAAACACTTCTGATTGCTCAGTTCTCCCTGCCACTCTGAGCAGAGAGCTTTGACTGTCAGTAAATGGCTCTGTGCTCTGCCCCTCCTGCGCTCATGGAGGTGCTAGGCTGTGGAGTGGGTGGGGGCAGCTGGCTCAGGCTCTCAGCGTCCTGCTGAGAGGCTATGCCAAGTGCTGGTTCAAGCTTCTGGGGGATCCGAACTTTAAAGGGAAAGGATCTTTCCCGAGCCTAGACTGGCTCTGTGATGTCAGCTGACAGTGGCCTATAGCCGGCTGTCGGCTGACAACAGGTTACAGGACTGCAGAATTAACTGCACTCTTGTGATCCACAGGAGAAGTACAGCCAAAGAAGCTTTCCCTGTGCTTCTCCTATAAGGTTGGGTTCACACCACAGCATGGAGCAGCTCACAGCAGGAGTCCAGTGTGTCCCCATTCACCATTTCAGGTTGGATTTCAGCCTGAATTTGTGGTTGAATTCGGACCTAAAATGGACCAAAAGATGTACAGAATCCCTGTGCAATTCGCACCAGAGCTGCTCCGGAGATGTGTGAACCGGCTCCATAGAGAGGAACCCACATCCAATGCGCACTAGTGTGAACCTAACCTTAAGGTGCTATGTAATAAGAGTTATGGAAATAAGGTTGAGTTCAAAGTGAACTATAGCATTACCTGCAGGAATTACCGTATTTATCGGCGTATAACACGCACTTTTTTCCCCTTAAAACCAGGGGAAAATCGCAGGTGCGTGTTATACGCTGAGACCCTGCGATCCCGACCTGTCACATTTTCAAAATCGCCGATCGCGATTTGAAAATGGCGCCGCCGGCGCCGAAATACACAGGGCCGGTCCTCGGCTCTTTCCGGCGGCTGTCGTTCATTTTCGGCTCCACTCGTAGTCCCGAGCGGAGCTATCCGAACCTACTCGGCTAGGTTCGGATAGCTCCGCTCGGGACTACGAGTGGAGCCGAAAATGAACGACAGCCGCCGGAAAGAGCCGAGGACCGGCACTGTGTATTTCGGCGCCGGCGGCGCCATTTTCAAATTGCGATCGGCGATTTTGAAGCCCAGAATGGCTGGGATCACTGGGGCAAGGCTGCACTGGGGAAGGCTGCACTGGGGAAAGCTGCACTGGGGAAAGCTGCACTGGGGAAGGCTGCACTGGGGAAGTCTGCACTGGGGAAGTCTGCACTGACAAGGCTGCACTGACAAGGCTGCACTGGGGAAGTCTGCACTGACAAGGCTGCACTGACAAGGCTGCACTGGGGAAGTCTGCACTGGGGAAGGCTGCACTGGGGAAGGCTGCACTGACATGGCTGCACTGACAAGGCTGCACTGACATGGCTGCACTGACATGGCTGCACTGACATGGCTGCACTGACAAGGCTGCACTGACATGGCTGCACTGACAAGGCTGCACTGAGAAGGCTGCAATGATGGACGTTTAAATGTAAGTTTTTTTTCCCTTCAACTTCCCTCCTAAAAGTTTTTTTTCCTTAAAATTCCCTCCTAAATTGGGGTGCGTGTTATACGCCGGTGCGTGTTATACGCCGATAAATACGGTAGCATTTAGGAGGTTAAAACAGGCCATGAGGATAAACATTCACCTCCTCACTGCCTATCAAATGCATCTGAAAAGTGACCTGAGCATAGATCACTTTTCAGTGGAGTGGCAGTGCCTGCTTCAAGTGTGAAGATGCCTTTGGGTTCTTGCTGGTCTGTTGGAGTTTATCACAGTGCTGGCGTATACACAGTTTTCTTGCATTTTTATCCTCATTTTTAGCCGCAGTCCCATAGACTTCTATTAGGTTGTGTAATTTTACTGTGTTTTCTGAAAGCGCACCAAAAATGCAGCATACAGGACATTTGATGGGCATTCAGAAAACATAACAAAAATTTGCAAACTGATAGAAGTCTATGGGACTGTGGCTAAAAATGGGGGTAAATGCAGGAAAACTGCGTATACGCCAGCACTGCAACTGAACCGCAGGGCATCAGTGTGAACGCACTTAGGAACATAATGGGACCAACTACTATCATAGGTTGGTGAAAATAAAATGCTTTGACTGCTGGAGGACAACAGAGGAAAAAGGGGAGTGAGAGAGATTTAGGAGAGAGGGCAGGGAGGGAGAGAGAGAGGGGGAGAGTCCGGTCACAATGATAGTACTAACTTACTTGGATGGTCCCAGGAGGCTCACTAGCTCAGTCGGCAGCTTCTGTAGCTGTTGGCTGCTTGTTTAAACTTCCCACCCCCATGTCCCCTTCAGATGCAGAACACGGGCTGCACGCAGTGTGGGCGGGGGCAGGGGGAAGAAGTGAAGAGGCAGAGCCAACTGGATCCAGCAGAGATACCATTTGTGTGGAGCTGTGCTTGCTGAGCTCTGTTAGAACGCAACCCGATTTGTTACAAGTACAGCCGACATCCCTATATTTATGGACGGCTGGCAACATGGATGGGGCCTGAGTGCCTGATGGGTCAGTTCACCCCTGGTTCAGAATATATAGTGCAGTCAGTGTAGTATATATAATACAGTTCAGAGTATAAAGTGTAGTCAGTGTAGTATATATAATACAGTGCAGAGTATATAATACAGTGTATTGAAGTAGTTAACAGGAACCCTATGACAGAATTGGCCTGGAGTCCCCCCTAATCCATACCAGGCCCTTAGGGTCTGGTATAGATTTTAGGGGCACTCCATGCCAGAATTAAAAAAAAAAAAAAAACAGTGTGGGGTCCTTCCCAAAATCTATACCAGGCCCTCTGGGTCTGGTATGGATTTTAAGGAGAACTCCATGGCAAATAAAAAAAATAAAAATAAAAAAAATGGCGTGGGGTCCCCCCAAAATCCATATAAGACACTTATCTGAGCTTGCAGCCTGGCAGGCCAGGAAAGGGAGGGGACGAGCGACCGCCCCTCCCCTCCTGAACCATACCAGGCCACTTGCCCTCAACATGGGGAGGGTGCTTTGGGGTGCCTCCCAAAGCACCTTGTCCCCATGTTGATGGGGCGAAGGGCCTCTTCCCGACAACCCTGGCCGGTGGTTGTTGGGCTCTGCAGGTAGGGGGCTTATCGGAATATGGAAGACCCTTTTAACAAGGGGGCCCCCAGATCCTGCCCCCCCATGTAAATGGGTATCGGGTATATTGTACCCCTACCCATTCACCATAAAAAGTGTCAAAAAGTAAAAACCACAAGAGACAGTTTTTGACAATTCCTTTAATTAAAAAATTTTAAAAATGTACAATTAAATTTTAAATTTAAAAAACTCCACCTCCACGGGAGGCCTCGCAGCGACTGCTGTCTCTTGGCTGTGACAGCTGTTATATAGGCAAGGGAGGGGCCACCCGGTGATGTAACCAAGTGACCCCACCCCTTCTGACTTAATAAGACGTCATGTGATGTCAGAGGGGGGTTAGGTCAGCGGCTGGCTCCACCCTTGCCTAAATAAGAGCTGTCAAAGTGAAAAGACAGCAGTTGCCGGGAGGACTCCCATGGAGGCAGAGCTTTTTTATTTTTTCGGGTCCATCGGGCGGCGTGATTGATGATATATTTACATCGTGAGACACTTTTTTTTTCCTTTTTAATAAAGGAATTGTCAAAAACTGTCTCTTGTGGATTTAACTTTTTGACACTTTTCTGTTCATTGGGTAGGGGTACAATGTACCCTACCCATTCACATGGGGGGGGCGCGATCTGAGCATGTGGTCTGTTATGATTCAGGAGGGGGGGCGCTCGCTCGTTCCCCCTTATCCTGACCTGCCAGGCTGCATGCTCGGATAAGGGTCTAGTATGGATTTTGGGGGGAACCCCACTCAAATTATTTTTAAGTTCCCCTTAAAATCCATACCAGACCCAAAGGGCCTGGTATGGACTGGGGGGGGGGCCCACGCCTTTTTTTTCATTGATTTTTTCATCTATATTGCCGGGAGCCACCAATACATTACAGCCGCAAGCAAGTTTAAATGTCATTGTTTCCTTTACATAGTTACATAGTAGGCGAGGTTGAAAAGAGACACAAGTCCATCAAGTCCAACCCAAGTGTGTGAATTTATGGTAGTATTACATTATATATCTCTGTATGTTGTGGTAATTGTGGTATCTATCTAATAGTTAAAAATGTCATTATTGCTGCGTCATGTTCTATATATTGCACATATGCACCACTTTACAGGCAGACTAAGGGGACCCTTCAGGCACAATATTTAAAGAAATATTTCATTTTCATTGTTTCACTTTAATCATCATTAAAATCACTGCTTCTGAAAAATCGATCGTTTTAAAAACTTTTTTTTGCCTAGGGCAGTACCTGGGTCCCCATACACTTTTTATGGCAATAACTTGTATATAAGCCTTTAAAATGAGGACTTTTGATTTTCCATGTTCATGTCCCAATGACTTTAATAGGGTTTGCATGGTCGCCAGAACTTTTTGCCTGTTCGAGGTGTTCTGGTGCGAACTGAATCAGGGGTGTGTTCAGCCCATCCCTAGTTTACACATCCTGCATAGAAGTTATTGCCCTGGTTAACTTTGCATTGTCCGCAAATACTGAGATTAAGCTGTTTATCTCATCTTCCAGATCGTTTATGAATAAATTAAACAGATTTGGTCCCAGGACAGAACCCTGGGGAACCCCACTTTCCACACCAGACCATTCCGAGGACCCTTTGGACTTGCCCCTGTAGCCAGTTTTCAATCAAGGTACTCACCGTATGGTCCATGCAGACAGACCTTAGTTTGTACAGCAAACATTTGTGGGGAACTGTATTGAATGCCTTTGCAAAATCTAGATACACCGCATCCACAGGCCTACCTTTATCTATATGGCAGCTCACTTCTTCATAGAAGGTTAATAGACTGGTCTGGCAAGATCGATTCATTTTCATTACTAAAATCTTGTATAGAGTCCCTTATCATCCCCTCCAATAGCTTGCAGACTAGGCTAACTGGCCTGTAATTCCCAGGGATTTATCTTGGCCCTTTTTTAAATATTGGTGCCATGTTGGCTTTTCTCCAATAAGCTGGTACCATTCCAGTCAGTAAACTGTCCACAAAAATTAGCAACAATGGTCTGGCTATCACTTGACTGAGTTCCTTAAGGACCCATGGGTGCAAACCATTTAGTCCCGGTGACGTATTTATTTGAGGTTTTTTAAGTCTATTTCTGTCCTCTCTTAGCCATGAGGGAGCTTACTGTGACATGCTATGAAAATTAACATTACAGTTTTGGTTACTTTATCCCCCATTTCCCTTGTGAAGACTGAGAAGAAGAATATATTCAAAACCTTCACCATCTCTCCATCTTTTGTAACCAATTTCCCTTCATCATTTTTTATAGGGCCAATATTTTCTGGCCTCTCTTTCTTACTATTTATACACATTTTTACATGTATTAAAGAATTTCTTGGGATTTTTTTTTACTCTGCTCCACTATGTGCCTTTTGTGTTCTATCTTACCCACCCTGATTTCACCCTTACATTTCTTATTGCATTCTTTTTAAGGTTGGAATAATGACAGACTTGTATTTATTGAAGGCCTTTTCTTTTGCTTTTATATGAATTTTTACATTGGAGCTGAGCCACCCAGGATTCTTTTTTCCCTTTTTTTAACTCTTTTAAATGTATTTCCCTTTAGAATGCACTCCCATTTTGCTCCATGTTCTTTGCTATAAGATATTAAATAGGATAAAATCCTGGGGAAAAAAAGCACAGTTTAGGTAATGTGATATTGGGGGATTGAAAGTAACAAAAATGAAAGTTCATACATGCACAGGTTGCCCACACAGGAGTTCTTCTTCCAAAAATTACAACACAAACAAAAATGCCAAGCCACCTGGCTCTCAAGGCTCACTCATCCATGGACTCAAAGCTGCGCAAGCCCACTCCTGGTCTCTAGGAAGGGGTTCTCCTGACAATCCAGGCTTTCACACTCCTCCAAGACTCACGGTCCCCTCTGGTCCCCAGAATTTCTCTTCCAGTTGTCTCAGCTATGGTCTCCCTGACTCTGTCAGCTGGCCCAACTCTCTCAGTCCACTGAAATGGAACCTCTCCCACATGGAGTGCCGTCCCAAGAATATTGCCTGGGTTCTTAAACGGTAGCACACCTCCCTCCTAGCTGCAGCAACTGCTCCAACACCAACTCCCCTGAGCTATATTTAGATCTGCCTTATAATGAGTGTGTGCACATTGACACAAACACAACCTGCAGAACTTCTGGAATCCAAGCTAATCATGAGAGCTGGCAAACCAAGTCTCTGAAATTCCCACAAAATTGAGATCCTCCTTGTACATTAGCAGCTCCAATTTTCTCATCTTGTTAGCCAGTCTTGCAGAGATTTGTGATCCCAATAACACTTAATCAGCGACATAAACATCAGGGGTTTTAAAGCTGCTGCTTATCCGGGACTGATTCATTTTGATAAATGTCAGCTGGTCAATGGAGTCTGTGGAGAGACACGCTCTTTTATCTGTCACAAAACCTCTGACAGCACTGAATGCCCATTCAGAAAGCATGCTGGATTCAGGGCACCCCAGCAGTTCATTTGCACACGTTGCACAAGTTCTGGCCAGTGGTCTATTCTCATGACCCAGAAATCCAGTGGATCATCTACTGGAAAGCTCTCCATGTCTGTTTTTGCCCCTAGATAATCTTCCATCTTTGATGCAGATGCCACCAATGGGAGGTTTATGCTGACAGCCATGGGCACTGAGGACTAAAAAAAGTTTGAAATGCATCACTGAAGTGCCCCCCTTCTCCACCTCTCCTCCTTTGACCAACAGGAGCCTCTAAAGTATCTTTTCATTGTGACTGTAACCTACCAGAGTCTGGAAAGGCATTACATAAACTGTGTTACATAAACTCTTCTTTAACCACTTAAGCCCAGGAAGGATTTGCCCCTTTAATGACCAGATCATTTTTTGTGATACGGCACTGCAACGCTTTAACTGACAATGTACCCAAACAAAATTGATGTCCTTTTTTCCCCACAAATAGAGATTTCTTTTGGTGGTATTTGATCACCTCTGCGTTTTTTATTTTTGCGCTATAAACAAAAAAACGAGCGACAATGTTTTAAAAAAGACAATATTTTTTTACTTTTTCCTATAATAAACATCTTCCAAAATTATTTATATTTTTGGTAAAAAAAATTGCAATAAGCATATATTGATTGGTTTTCGCAAGTTATAGCGTCTACAAAATAGGGGATATACTTATGCCATTGTTATTATAATTTTTTTTTTTTACTAGAAATGGTGGTGACCTGCAATTTTTATTGGGACTGCGGCGGACAGATCAGACAGTTTTGACACTTTTTTGGGACCATTGACACTCATACAGCAATCAGTGCTAAAAATAGCCACTGATTACTGTATAAATGTCACTGGCAGGGAAGTGGTTAAAACTAGGGGGCGAACAAGGGGTTAAACATGTATCCTAGGGAGTGATTCTAACTATGGGGGAATGGGACTGCCTGGAGGAGGAGACCGATCACTGTTCATACTTATACCGCGTACACGCGGTCTGATTTTCCGAGGGGAAATGTTCGATAGGAGCTTGCTGTCGGAAATTCCGACTGTGTGTAGCCTCCATCGAACATTTTCTGTCTGAATTTCTGCCAAACAAAATTTGAGATTTCAAGTTTTCCGACAACAAAATCCAAATTCCAATCGTGTGTATACAATTCCGACGCACAAAGTTCCACGCATGCTCTCAATCAATTACCAAACGGAAGCACTCAGTTTGATAAAACTTGCGTTCGTAATGGAGAATACATTCGTCATGCTGCAAATTTTCAAATCTTTTAATGCAGCGCATTCTCTTCTTCTTTATAATGCTAGAATAATGAAGTTGTTTTGCTGCTGGTATTCACTCAGAGTTCTTTAAAAATGATTTCTTGGGGCGCATGCGTGGCGCGAACCGAGGAGGAAGCCAGGGCTGAGAGCTCCGTGAACGGCACTTCCCCGGGGCCATCCACACAGTTTTTCTATCTAATTCCTCCCCGCACCCCTGGCGGAACACCTAGCGCATGCCGGGACCCAAAAATCGCTGCAGCAAACTGTCCCAAAGATCGCTTACTACCTACTTGCTGAGAGTGAGAGAAAAGGAAATGCAGGCCCAAGATGGCGCCCTGAGGACACAGTCACAGGCACATCCACATGCTGCAGCTTCCTCACCGTCACATTCCCTGGGAGACTGTGAGTATTCCTTGCAACTTACTAAGGCTGATCTGGATGAAAGTCTTACTCTGATGTATGACAAGATCGCCCAGAAATTCCAATCAGAGCTGAATAAATCTACTAACACGTTATCTCTGGAGATTGCAGCTCTGGGAAGCAGAACTGACTTATTAGAGACTAAGCACGATGAGCTGTCCCTAGTGTATTCAGATCTCATAAAGGAGCATGAGTCCTTGTCCGAGACGGTCCTGCAACTTCAAGCCCACATTGAGGACTTGGACAACAGAAATCGACGTAACAATCTCAGGGTGTGTGGAGTACCGGAATCAGTTACCAATCTCTTACCGCGATCCAGAAGTTATTTCAATCTCTCCTGCCTGACTCTCCCCTGACAGCCTTTTCCTGTGATAGGATTCATAGGGCCCTGCGCCCCCCCTCCCCCGGAGAAGCCTCCAAGAGATATAGTCCTTTGCCTCAAGGACTTCTTGATTAAAGAGGACATACTCAGGGCCTCAAGAAACACTCCCAACATTCGCCTAGAAGGTACCCCTGTTCAAATTTACCCGGATATCTCACCCACCACCCTTGACAAACGCAGGAAGATGAAGGAGGTTACATCAGTTCTTCAGTCTGCAAGTATCCGCTACCGTTGGGGTTTCCCCTTTAAGCTCCAGGTACCTCATAATGGCACGACTTACACCGTCACCACAATAGCAGAAGGCAAAGAATTGCTGGTGAAGCGGGACCTCCTAGACGCGGCTTCCCTCCCAGGCTACCGTTCACTCCACGTCACTCAGCTATTTGGGCTACCCCACCTCCCAGAGATCGCTGAGATCAACGTCATGACTAATTGCACCTCTCATTTTTACCTTTTTGTTTCCACTCTACATTTTTTTTCTCTCAAGGTTAAGAACATTGGTCCTCTCCCGCCATGCTTGGATGCACCTGGACTCTCCCGGCTCACTGCGGACTCCCGGTTGCGTCCGCTTGATCGACCCTCCACTCTACAAAGTCTGGGGCCCGCTGGCTCCCCATCTGTTTAGTGGTGTCTGAGCAGGGGTGCCCCTCACAGGTAAATTCTCCTGATACATTTGCATTTATGCAGACTACACAAATTCAAGAATTTAGAGTGTTGGACCTCTTGGTCCAAGTGGACATTTTTTTTGGGTCTCTGGGGCGTTTTTCCCCAGGACCCCCCTAGTCTATGTATTGCCATTTTTTGGCCCAGTTTTATGGTTCCTAGTTTTTTTTTTTGTTTGTTTCCTGTTTTATTTCTCTGCTTTTTTTTGTGCTACTCTTATCAGATGTTTCCATCATGATGATACGTGTGTTGCTATCCCCCCCGTCAGTCAGCTGGAAATTGCACATTTCCTTATAGGGTTATTTACATTAGCTGTTGTTCCCTTGGGGGTAAAATGTACTGCTGTTTGGGTGCTCCCTCTCGACCTGGACCCCCCTTTGCTCCTGAAATTTTCACCGATATTACACCATGGGTATTAAGGTAAACTCACACAATTTAAAAGGGTTTAATTCCCCTCAAAAAAGGAGGAACGCATTTAAAGCTTACAAATCTCTTGGAGCTGATATTCTTCTACTTCAGGAGACACATTTCTCCACTGATAACCACCCATCATATTTAGATAAAACATTCAAACACTGTTACTTCTCCACCTTTGGGTCCAGGTTTAGGGGGTCTGCTATCCTCATTAAAGCGGGGTTCCACCCAAATTTTGAACAATATCTGTATGTATTCTCTTCCTTGCCTAGATGCTGACATGCCGTTTAAAAAAATTTAAATGGCCGTAATTACCTTTTATTTTTCTATTCTTCTTTGCACTTCCTGGTTTTCCTCCCGTGGGAGTAGGCGTGTTTCTAGCCTCTCCCAGACTCCTGGAAGCTAGTCTCAGGCTTCCCAGGATGCCACTGAGCATGTGCGGGAACGAGCGGTGAATGCTGGGAGCACAGCATTCACCACATCCAGGAAATAAATGCTTGTGGGCTTCAAATGCCCACAATGAAGATGGAAACCGCCTGCAGTGAATAATATAAGTTATTCTTTCCGACAAAATCTGACACAGGCGGACATATTACACACAATATGTGAGTATGTAATGCTGAGAAGAAAAGTTTGTGAATGAACTCAAAAAAAAAAAAAAAACGATAGATAGGTGGACCCCCACTTTAAAAATTCAGTGATGAAAGGCGCATGCGCGGTCAGCTCCAAGATGGCTGCTTAAGTCCGGAGCTCCGCACTGCCTCAGCCATACGGCGCACATAGCAGGGGATCCGGGGCCCCGGAGGCCGCAAATTGCACACACACCGCGGGCAGAACGGCTGGGGCACGAACCTATGAAGGCAGGTTCGTGCAGGAGGGACCTGGAGCCGCGATTTGGAGCTTCGGCGGGACGGGCCGAATCCAAGATGGCGGACGCCATGCTGCAGACGGCATAGAATGCTGCACAGCACACTGAGGAAAGACAGGGAGACAAGCTGTCCTATGCTGCAGTCACCCGCTCTAACCATCCTGGAACTCCAGTGAGTACAACTAAACCTGCTACTCCCACCCCTGCACTTATAGAGCCCACCACTACACAGTCGCTGGAGGAGCTTCAGCACATGTCCATGGGGCCTACTTCTCCTACCTCAGGAACAGGGCCTGTTTTGACTGACTTATCATCTCACACATTGCTCTCTGCTCCAGACCTCTTCTCCCAATTGTCAGCACTTCTTGACAGAGGCCTAGCACAAACTGCAGCTAAAATCACGGGAGACATTAGGGAAGATTTCCAAGTACTGGGCTCCCGGATGGAAGCAATTGAGGACAAACTGGATCAGACTATCTCTAAGACCAGGCAAAATTCTGCACACATCCAGGTAATACAGGATCAGCTGGACATTGCGCTCTCCCGTATTGATGATCTTGAAAACAGGTCTAGAAGGGAGAACTTCAGAATAAGGGGGCTCCCAGAATCGATAACAGACACAATATCAGTTGTTCAAGACTTTCTTAAACTACTTATCCCTGACATACCTTCCCATAAGTTGGAGATTGACCGAGCCCACAGGACACTGGGACCCCTCAGGAAAGATGGCCTACCTAGGGACATAGTGGTCAAATTTCACTACTTTTCGGTGAAGGAAGAAGTTATGAAAAAATGCAGATATCAGCACCCTCTCACATGCAGAGGCCATGCAATACAAGTATTTGCTGACATTTCACCAACCACAATACAGAAAAGAAGGTCGCTGAAACCCCTGCTTACGGTTCTGGCTCAACATGATATCAAATATAAATGGGCCTTCCCCTTTGCACTGAAGTTTGACTACAAAGGCAAGACACACTCCTTTTCGTAATCTACAAGATGGAGAACGGCTCCTCCTGGACCTCCGTCTCATCTCACAAGAATCAGCAATGGACTTAACGAATTCGTCTGCAAGCTCTTTCAAACGCCCTTCTCCAGCGAGTCCACTTCAGCCGGTTTGGGACAAACCCAAATACAAACGCTCCAAAGAGGCCAGACCCCCGTGACACAGCGAGTCAAGAATTTTTTTTTTTCTTTTTTCTACTAACACTAACTTTGTTTTTGATCTCTCTCCTCAGTGTGTAGTCTGAGCTCAGAGAGAATTGGGGACAGATGTCTCCTTAATGGGGGAGGGAGGGGGGGATGAGTTCTAGGGAGGATTTATTTTACAGGGAAGGGAAGAGAAGAGAAAGAGAGAATGCCTTTTTCCCCCTTTTGCTTGTTTTATTCGTCCCCCCCCCCCTTTTCTTTTTCTTTTTCTTTTTTGTTTTTTTTCTTGCCTAATTAACTGTTTATTGACATCTACACCCATAGGGGTCCCTCTTGTGGGAAGCTCACTATAGAAAAACAGCGTTGCTGTGGGCTCTCCTTGCTGGTGTCCAGGGCTTACTGTTATTTCCTCGTTTTCCACTGGCACCCTGGTGGTTCTAGGCATGCAGTTACTACTGCTAAAATCCGTGAAAGTTTTATATCTAATATTTGTTGTAGAAATGCTTGCTGGATGGGCCCGGTTCCACTCCCCCTAGGCTAGTTACTAACGAGTCCGTCCCCCCACCCCCGGGTTCCTTTTTGACCCAGGGGTGGGGGGTCTGGTGGGTGGTGGGCGGTTGGGGACACCGGATCCCCCAAATTAGAGTGATTATATTTTTACAGTTTGGTTGTTTAACCTAAGGTGCGCCGGGGCTGAGGCAGTCTTGCTGTGCCTCCCCCTACCCCGAGGTTTTGGTAATTCCTTCTCCCTGGGTTAGGTGTCCGCCCGGTACACAGGGACAGGACATGTATGGCTCTACATTGAGTGATTGGCTCCTAAGCCTTCACTGCTCCCTCAGGCCCCTAGGAGGCCTGAAATGTCTTCCCTCAACTTCCCCTTTTTTCTTCCTTCTTCTCTTTTTTCTAACTTCTCTTGTTCCTGCAGTTGGTCGTCTGCCTGTGGGTGTCCATGTTCCACACGAGATGCGACAGGTTTCTTTCTCTACACTCGCTACGATTTCCCTCAGCTTCGTGGATCAGGTAAGCGTTGGTAGATGGGGAGCGGGCCCACCCCCTGTGCTCCATGGCTGTTGACAATGTATCACCTCCCCCACTTCGGGTGGCGACTCATAATGCTCAAGGGCTGAACTCACCTTCTAAACGAAGGAAGGTCCTGGATTATATGAAGTCCCGCAAAATAGATATCCTGTTTCTTCAAGAGACGCACTTCCCGATCCGGTACAGTCCCCCCTTCATTCATGCACATTTCCCCTTATTCTATTTAGCTAACGCGGAAGATAAAACTAGAGGGGTAGCTATTCTCATCTCCAAGAGTTGTAGATTCACTGTACAACAGGTGCTGCAGGATCCAGAAGGGAGGTTTGTCCTGGTGAAGGGATCTATAGAGGGTAGATTAGTTTCCCTGGTATCCTACTACGCCCCGAACACAGGACAACTGAAATTCTTCAGTAATCTGTTCAAGACTCTTGACCCCCTACTGGAAGGTTCCATAATCTTAGGCGGAGACTCGAATGTTGCCTTCGACCAAGGTCTAGATAGGTCCAAACCTCCACGGGCTCAGTCCGTTCGCCCAACCAGAACTAGCTCTAAGATAGCTAAATTGATATACTTACATGGCCTCACGGACATTTGGAGAGAACTTAACCCAACAAAAAAAGACTACACTCATTTCTCCCATGCACACCAATCATATGCCCGTCTGGATCATTTATTAATCTCCAATAGCCTAATTCCGTCAGCCAGAAAAGCACAAATTTCAGACACAGTATGGTCAGATCACTCCTTGTTGAGTGTAACAATAAATAACTTTGCTACACAAACCAAACCCACCTTCTGGAGATTACCAGAAACAATTCTCTCTGACCCTATCAGGAAAGTTGAAATCGAAAAGGCTATCTCGGAATGCTTTACATTAAATAATACTGCTGAAGTTTCTGCTGAAACCTTATGGGCGGCTCATAAGGCGTCCATTCGGGGGAAACTAATCCAACTTTCCTCCCAAATCAAAAGGGAACATAGGGTGGACATAGATAATCTCGAAAAGACCTTCCACAAATTGTGTTCGGAGCACAAGAGAGACCCAGCCAGGGTTCCGGTATCCAGACTGGACGCTGCACGTTTGGAGCTCAATCTAGCTCTCACAGTTAAGGCAGAAAAACGCATTTTATGGCAAGGAGCAAAATACTACTACCAAAAAGATAAACCTGGATCTCTCTTGGCCTCCCGACTCACACCACGCACTCACTCGTACTCCTTCCCCAGAATTAAAATAGCAGGCTAACAACACACGGCAAATCCTCTGAAAGTCATGGAAGCCTTCCATGACTTCTATGCGAATCTTTATAGCAACCATAAGTCGAGTGGGACCCGGGATGTTAACAAATTCTTGGATGACTTGCCGATTCCCACTCTGTCGGCAGAACACAGAGATAGACTGGAGGCCCCAGTCTCGACTGAGGAAGTACTGGAGGTAATAAAAAACCTAAAGAGACGCTCGGCCCCGGGTCCAGATGGCTTCTCCACGCCATATTATAAAGCTTTTGCGAACACCTTAACGCCGTTTCTAGCTAAATTTATTAACTCTAAAATTACTGGGGAACCTCTGGGCCCACAGCTGAATACTGCGTTCATCACCGTCATCCCCAAACCGGATAAGGATCCGGGAGAAGTGTCCAACTACAGACCCATTTCTTTGATCAATAATGATCTTAAAATAATGACCAAAGTTATGGCTGACCGCTTAGCATCCTTTATTGGGTCTTATATAGAAAAAGACCAGGTAGGGTTCATTCCTGGACGACAGGGTCCAGACCAAATCAGAAGAACTGTTGATGTGGTCTCGATCTTACAGTCGGGATGGGATGGCGGTGGTGATCAACAAGGTATGCTGTTGTCGCTAGACCTACAAAAGGCTTTCGACTCGGTCTCCTGGTCTTATCTATTTACTATTCTAGAAAGATGGGGCTTTGGCCCCCGATTTTCCGGCCTACTTAAATCATTATATTCTAACCCAGAGGCTAGGATTAAATTACAAGGGCAATTGTCAGAACCCATTAAAATAGCGAGAGGGACTCGCCAGGGATGCCCACTGTCGCCACTTATATTCGCGATAGCAATTGAATCGCTGGCAATTGCTATCCGTACTAACCCAGACATAGCAGGGGTCAGGTGTGGCCCCAAAATTCACAAATGCGGCTTATTTGCCGATGATCTCATTCTCTACCTTACGTCCCCGATTACTTCCCTCCCTGTGGTCTGTAAACTCCTGGAACAATTTGCCAAGACTTCAGGACTACATGTCAACTATTCTAAATCTCAAGCGCTCAATGTGTTACTCCCAGAGTCACTAGTATCCCGGTTAAAGGCCTCCTTCCGCTTTTCGTGGAGCGAGTCCTCCATACGATACCTTGGTATCAATCTCACACCTAAATTTGAACAACTATACCAGGCTAATTACCCCCCAATCTACAAAAAATTGGAATCAGATCTTAAACAATGGTCCCCGCACAAAATTTCCTGGCTAGGTAAGATAAATTCTATCAAAATGACCCTACTCCCAAGATTATTATATATATTTCGCTCGCTCCCGATTGCCATCAACAAGGATCATCTCCTAGCGTTCCAAAATAAGGTAGTTAAATTCATTTGGGGAAAGTTTGGCCACCGATTGGCAAGACAGTCCTTATATAATCTGAGAAAAAGGGGGGGCCTAGGCCTCCCAAACTTCTTTTGGTACTACCAAGCTGCCAGGCTAGCTCAGCTTTCCACTGTCTATGCTAAATCAGCCAAACCTGACTGGGTAGAAATGGAGAGACAAGTGGCTCCTTCTTTCATGATAGATTTTCTCCTCTGGTGCCCCCCACAGACTAGGCCTCCCATCCTATCCCCCTCCTTGTCACGGTCATTGAGAATCTGGGATACTCTTAGGAAGGACCCCTCTCTAGTCTCACAAAGCAAACCTCTGGCTCACGTTTTCCGTAACCCAGATTTCCCCCCGGGCCTAGATATTAAAGCGTTTAGATGGTGGTTGGATAGGGGATTGTATCGGATCGGGAACTATTTTACCTCAGCTGGACCAATTTCTCTAGCCCATTGCATTAAACATCTGGACCTGCCCATGTCGGAGAGGTTCAGATATATGCAACTATCACATTTTCTTCACTCCATCTGGGTCTCTAAGCCGGACCCTCCTCAATTTACCCCATATGAATTATGGTGTGGGCAGCTTCTGGAGCAGAGGGGGGGGATCTCCATAATCTACTCCTCGCTTGCAACAAACGACAGGAAAACAAAATTCATGCTGGAATGGGAGAAGGATTTTCAGGAATCCTGGGACCTGGAACACTGGCACAAAACCTTCTTTAGATCCTTTAAAGGCATACTAAACATTTCATTAATTGAAGCTAGCTTGAAAGTCATCACTAGATGGTATCTAACTCCCTCCAGACTTTCCATCATGTACCCCTCGGTATCTCCACTATGTTTCCGCGGATGCCACATGAAGGGCACCATGATACACATTTGGTGGGAATGTCCTAAAATCAGAAGCTTTTGGACTAAAATCTTTCAAATAATCTCTAAAGTCACAGCCCTGACGGTCCCCAGGTCTCCTCTGACGGCTCTTCTCAATCACCAAATTCCAGGGGCACCGAAATACAAGCATAAACTAATATTCTTCATCCTGCTTGGTGCCAAACTCACTTTGGCCAAAGCATGGAAGCTCCCTAAGGTCTCTGTTATAGCAGCAAAACGCAAAATCTCATGGATAATGGCCCAAGAGAAGATGGTGAGTTCCATGCTAGACACCTCAGTACAGTTTGAGAAGACTTGGGAACCATGGGCTAAATACGTCGGAGTGGGTGTTCCCTCACTTAAAGTTAATAGTAATGAATAAACTCAGGAATGGACGGGCAGATGACTAACTCTTATCGCTCTCTCTCTGTCTATCTTTCACCTCTTTTCCTTCTTACCCTCCCCCCCACTTACCTCCTTATCCCCTTACGGGATAACTCGGGTCATGTCCCATGGTAACTATAACCGACATCAGAACGTGTGTTAAGTTGATACCGGGACATTTTTTCGTTGCTTTAATTATATACTGATTTCTCTGTACTTCGTTATTTTACCTGGATTAACTCTGGATTGATCTCTGTATCTGGTTTTGAATGTTGATAACTCAGACAATCCACACCAGAAGAATAGAAGACATAACTAATACCTTGCCCGACTTGAGGCCTCTAGTAGCAAGATGTGGTCTTCCTCTCCTGACACAGTGAGTTCCCTACCGGGGTATTAGGAGACGAGGTGGTAAATAAAGTCATCAGACATTTAGAGGCCTGTGACGGATTAATAATCGCCTCTTTAAATCACTCAGGTCGCACAAGGTCTTCCTAAAGACTGTCTTCTCCTTGGTGAACATTATTGACCTAGAATTTATTGACTTATTTTGTACATTGAACCTATTTTTCAGCTGATACTCTGAATGTAATGGTATTTCATGTTATCCTTTTGAAAAACCAATAAAACTTTAAAACTGTAAAAAAAAAAAAAAAAAAAATTCAGTGATGTTTCAGACTCAACAGATATATAAAGATCCAAGCAGTCGATTTGTAATAGTTCAGGGTTCTATTCAGGATAAACAATTACCATTTTTATCGGTGTATAAGACGCGCTGGCGTATAACACGCACCCCAAGTTTAGGAGGGAATTTTAAGGAAAAAGACTTTAAGGAAAAAAACTTACATTTAAATGCCCATCAATGCAGCCTTATCAGTGTACATCTGCAGCCTTGTAGTGTCATTTGCAGCCTTGTCAGTGTCACTTGCAGCCTTTCAGTGTCACTTGCAGCCTTTCAGTGTCATCTGCAGCCTTTCGGTGTCATCTGCAGCCTTGCCCAGTGACACTGCAGACTTGTCAGTGCCACTGCAGTTTTTAAATATGGCGCCGTCGAGAGAGACGGTCCTGTGTCTCTCGGCGGCTCTTGGCTGCTTTCGGCTCCTCTCGTAGTCCTGTGGGCAGAGCAGAGAGCCGCTCATATACATAGTGTACTCGGCTAGGTTCGGCTAGCTCCGCTCACAGTCACGCCCAGTACCTGTGTTATGTCCATCATAGGGCGGGACTAGGCGTGACTGTGAGCGGAGCTAGCCGAACCTAGCCGAGTACACTCGGCTATGTATATATGTCGGCGGCGCTCACTCCTCCGCTCATAGTTAGCGGGGGATTGGCGTATAAAACGCACCCGCAATTTTCCCCTGATTTTAAGGGGGAAAAAGTGCTTGTTATACGCCGATAAATACGGTAACTTTGGCCTCAGTTTATGCGCCAATGCCTCACAGGCTTCATTTTTTAAATAATTTTTTCAGACCCTAGATAGGTTCCACTCCCCTCACCTGTTAATTGGGGGAATTTTAACCTAGTAGCCCACTCGGGGCTAGATAGAAGCCGTACAAGCCCCACCTCTAATGCCTTTCCTAAATCCCTTCAACACTCCTTGAAGTCAATTAATAGATGTCTGGAGGGCTCATAACATAGGCTCTAAAGAATACACTTTTTATTCCCACCCCCACAATAGTTACTCCCGCTTGGACTATATCTTCTGCACTCCCTCCCTGACTGTGAACTTTACCTCAGCTAATATACATATTTGCCCCTGGTCCGATCACCGCATGGTTTCCACCCATATTTCTTGTCTAGGCCTCCCCCATGCAGCCAGGTCCTGGCGCCTTAATAACGCACTACTCACCGACCCTGTGATTTTGACCCAGTTGTCGGATCACCTTAGAGAATATTTTAGACTTAACAATGTAGAGGATATTTCCCGCACCTCCCTTTGGGCAGCTCATAAAGCTATGATGAGGGGCCACTTAATAGACATCTCAACAACTCAGAAACGTCAAAAAACACATGACACTCGCAAACTCACCTCAGATCTTAAACAACTGTACCATAGACACACTCAGACACCTTCACAGGAGTTGCTCCTCCACATAAATGTAAAAAGAAGAGCCCTAGATGACATACGTTCAGAACACACAGAAAAATCTCTTAGATGGTCCAAGGCCCGTTTCCTCCTTCACAGTAACTCAGCTTCCACGATGTTTGCGCATAAACTAAAACAGACCACCTAACCGACCCACCTTTATAAGCTGAAAGACCACAAAGGCAACCTCACCACCCATCCCAAACAGGTTCTGAATATCTTCTCCTCCTTCTACCAGAAACTATTTTCAGGCCCAGACCCTTCTCTTCCTCCTCCCTCATAAACCTGGTTAGATACCCTTTCGCTCAGAAAGAGGAGCACTTAGCAACCCTCAATGCCCCCTGTTCATCAAAAGAAGTGGCCTCTATTATCTCCTTACTTAAACCCTCCAAAGCCCCTGGCCCAGATGGTTTCTCTGCCGTCTATTATAAGAAATTTGCTGAATCCTTACTTCCCACACTAACTAAAATGTATAACCATATGCTGCTAGCAAATATGTCCCTTATACCCAAACCAGGCAAAGATCATACCCTCCCACAAAACTTTTGCCCCATTTCAGTTATAAACAATGACTTAAAAATATTTGGACGGATTTTGGCGGACCGATTGGCTAAAGTTATAACGACCTTGATATCCCCTGACCAAACCGGCTTCATCCCCTCCAGACAGATCACAGATAACATCCATTTGGCCACCAATATTCTCCAGGACGCTCATACGCACTCTAACCAGGTATTACTATTGAGTTTGGATATAAATAAGGCATTTGACAGTGTCCTATGGACTTACCTGGACACAGTATTATTGAAATTTGGACTTAGTGGTGCTTTCATACATGGATTTAAGGCCCTTTATCATCACCCCCGAACTCGTATTAAGCTCCCAGGGTGCAACTCAGACTATTTTTCTCTGAGGTGCGGATCTAGACAGGGGTGTCCCCTCTCCCCTCTTTTGTTTGCGCTCGCTATGGAACCCCTGTCTAGATCCATCTCTAATAACCCAGATATTAAAGGTTATATAAAAGACGGTCAAGAATTTAAACTTAGCCTCTACGCTGACGATGTACTATTATTTGTTTCTGACCCTCTGATCTCCCTCCCCAACCTCATGTCCTCCCTGGACTCCTTTCATGACCTTACGGGCCTAGGAGTGAACCCCTCTAAATGTTCGGCTTTGCCCATTCACCTTCCACAACCTTTATTAACTACTCTTAAAGATAAATTCAAATTCTCCTGGAACCATGTCTCCTTGCAATATTTAGGCATCAAACTAGCCCCCTCTCTCAAACAGATATATTCCCTAAATTACCCCCAAGCTTTCTCTAATGTCAAACGCCTTTTAAATCAATGGTCCTCATACCATATATCATTTTTGGGAAGAATTCAAGCAGTTAAAATGAATATCCTCCCTAAACTTTTGTTCCTCTTTAGGTCCTTGCCTCTGTATGTCTCTCGATCGGCTGTGCAGGCGATCCAGTCGAATCTGCTCAAGTTCATATGGCAAAACAAAAAACCCCGGTTGGGTCATTTGTTGATGTATAGAACTCAGGTGAGGGGAGGATTGGGATGCCCGGATCTATGGAAGTACTTCCTGGCATCCCACCTTATCCAATTGGCGCAGTGGCATACCTCCCCTGCCTCTATACCATGGCTACAATTTGAGCGGATCTCGGTGGCTCCTTATTACCTCTCAGGTCTCCTCTGGTCACGCTCCATATCTCCAAGAGATATCACCGCACTTAATAATATAGTAGGCCAATCACTATATTTATGGTCCCTCTACTCTAAGAAGTTTAAGCTAAAATCTGACACACCTCTCCTATCTTCCTTTTTGGGAGAACCATCATTCCCTCTGGCCTTCTCCTCTGCAGCGTCATTCCTTAGCTGGTCTGCGAGGGGTTTGGTGAACCTTGAGTCTCTGTTGCAGGACGCTACCTTTTGTTCGTACACTCACTTGCAACAAACATATGCCATGGGTCGATCTGAGTTTCACCAATACTTGCAAATACGACACTTCTACTCGGCAATTATGGCTGGCGGAGTAGAACAGTCAAAAACTCCATTTGAATCCCTATGCAGAGAGGCTTCTAGGGACAAGGGGACTATTTCCATACTTTATAGATATCTTAACGACTACAATTCCCCTCCAAAATCTGTAGCAATGAAGGCATGGGAGGCTGAGATGGCTCAAGAGTTCCCAATGGAGGACTGGCAGGACATGATTGACAACATGCACAAATGTACACGCTCTATATCCATTACGAAAATGGTACTCAAACTGCATACTAGATGGTATTACACTCCGGACCGTCTCCACAGAATATACCCACTGGTTCCTGGCACATGTTTTAGAGGATGCCAGGACAGGGGTACGTTGTTGCACACGTTCTGGAGCTGTAAGGCCTTAGACGCCATTTGGCAAAAAACTACTTCTCTCATAACACTTCTCTCTGGAGTATCGATTACCTTGACCTGTCAAATATGTTTACTGTTTGCAGAACTCCCAGCTGTCCCCCCCCTACAAAAATTGATCCACACTCTCTTTAGTGCGATCCGTTGGTCAATAGCAATGAACTGGAAATGCCCCCATGTATCTTGGTCGCAGGTGATTTTACGCATGGAGTCCATTAGGATTATGGTAAGAGTACACCATACTCTCCTGGACTCCATGCACATTTTCGACAGCAAATGGAATGTTTGGACGGCTCACCTGCTTAGTAACAGACTCGAGGTTCCCTCTGCCCCAGCTGCAGAATCTGCTAGGCGGATGCCTCAAGCGCTCATTTTTTTCTATGTTCCATGTATTGCTAAATATATCATCCTTGTTGAATTATGGCATTTTCATTATGCTCGGGTTGCACATATGTCACAGCTGAGAGTTTTTTCTTTTCTTTTGGTTTCTTATTATTTTCTCTATTCTTTTTTTTCCTTTCCAATTTAATGGGTTCATTGTATATTGTAATGAGTAATGTTAATGGCAACATGTGAGATATATTGTTAAGCTGTCTCAGGCTACGTGGTCACTGTACTTATTGTTCTCACTGTGCATGTACACCCAGTTGTTATTTTGCAATAAAAACCTTTGTACACAAAAAAAATGATTTTGAATTTTTGTTTATAGTATTTTTTTTTAATCCAGATCTCCTATTTTTTACTTTTTTTATAGTGATCTCCACAATTTTTTCTTTCGTTTTGTGTCAAGTTACCACAACACCATTATTATCTTGTATTTTTTAACCTCAAGGAGGTTGGTGTTGGTGTCCCTTGTTAATTTGACATTGTATTTTTGAAATGTACCTGCCTACTCACAAATAAACTGTCCTTTTTCAAGTAAAACACATCGGCAAGTATTTGTGAAAAATAAATAGCCATTTATTATGGGTCATAACAAAATAAAGAGGAAAGCAACGCTGGAGAAACTGGTGAAATTTGTGAAGCCTTTGTACCTCAGGGCAGACATTAAAGTGGTTGTAAACCCTTTACAACCACTTTAACCTACAGGTAAGCCTAGATTAAGGCTTACCTGTAGGTGCTTGAAATATCTCCCAGACCTGCACGGTCTAGGAGATATTTGCAAATCACCGTAGGGCGATTTCTTCTGTGCATGCGCCGGAGTTAGAAAGGGCACACCGTGCGCATGCACGGGATTGATGTCACGTGACGTCACGCGACTCCGGCCAGTCACAGAGCCGGAGTTCGCGGCCCCGGAAAGAAGAGGGGTGAAGAATGGACAGGCGCTACTAGCGAGGAAGACAGGGACATTGCAGACTTCTCCTGCAGGTAAGTGCCACATAATGGGCTACTACGCAATACATAGTAGCCCATTATGCTTTACCTTTGCAAGAAAACAAAGAGGAAGTAACACCCATCAGGGTTTACTCCCTCTTTAATTATTTTACAGTCAAAATTGGTGGCCTGAGGAGTCCTTTTAATAGTGAGCACAATCCGATCCAGGACTACAAGAGATCAGGAACAGCAGAAGATTACATATCTGTCCCCAGGCTGTGGTCTTACAACAGCCTGCGTCTATTGTCAGACCAAACTTAACCCAGGCCATCACTTTCTTGTTTTACTTCAATGCTTCCTTCCACACTTGCTTCCAGGCTGTGGCTCTGGTGTTGTAGTTGTGGCAGGAGGTGGAGGAGGAGGACCATGGTTATAGTCACAAATGTGGCTTTGGCTTGTGAGTTCGCCCCTCAACCCCTTATTTAGGGCTTGTAAGATAACTTCCTCACATAAGGGGCGTTGGCCCTCCTCCATTTCCTGCATTTTGCAGGCTGCCATGTAGGCATAGTCGTCTTGATTTTTGGGGGGGTTCTGAGGGCCGCAGTAGCCTTCCGAAATAGGCCAAGTGCTGCCTCCTCCAGGTTACCCCCCTTTCTGGGACTTTTTTTGGAAGGTGGAGCTGGGACCTGGGATTCGGGCAGGCTACTGGGCCCAGCCACCTCCTGGCTGCCACTTACCCCCGCCACCTCCTGGATGCCACTTTCCACAGCCTCCTCCAGGCTCAGACTTTCCTGTGTATGAAAAGGGACATAGTTTTAGTTTTTGGTTCATCAATCACACACAATTTTCAGCTCATGACTGTTGCAAATTTAATGTTAATAAATATAAAAGACTATCATTCTGACCCCAGCATTTTTCATTCTTGTCCCAATCATTTGTGGCCACTACTGTTTATTGATATGTAAAACACTTTGTAAAATCATAAATTACTCATCAACAACATCTAGTTAACATCATTAATTATTTGACTAGAAATATGTTGAACAATGCTATACTTGGCTCAAGCTGTCCTCCTCCACTTCTTCCTGGCTGAAAGGCCCAGGTTGGACGTCAGAAGCCTCAGCTGAGGTGGAAGGAAGCCTTGAAGGAAGACTGGTGAGTGCTGGCCTGGGTTCAGTCTGGCCTGGCAGAAAATTCAGTCTGTCATAGTACCACAGCCTGGGAACATAAATGTCATCTGCTGCAGCTCCTGATCTCTGGGAATCCTGGATCTTCTTGTGCTCCCTATTATAAGTGCTCTTCATGCCACCAATTAGGGCCTTGAAATAGGGGATGTCTGCCGTGGGGATCACCAGCTTCACAAATTCCAGCAATTGATCCAGCGCTGCCTTCCTCTTTGTTTTATTGTTATAAAAGGGGTGGTTTACCTGCCATAGACAGGGCAGCTCCCTGTACACATCAATGAATATGGGGATAAAGTCCTCATCATTGAATAGATCCATTTTCTCTGCAAGACACAACACAAGACAAACCCTAATGTCAGGCTAAACTCTCCTAATCTTGTCCCAATATAGGCCTCAATCTATAAGCAGTATAGGCCACTAATGCCCCAAGTTAAAATTGTAGCTTCGTTCTAACAATTGGCGCTTCTGATACTCCTTCCTCCTCTCACAGACTGTACATACGACGCATGCGTGTTACGCTTTAGATACACTGCGCGTGCGTGAAACTCCACCCGCCCCTGACATTCTTTCTAGTCTATTCCCTGCCCCTTGTCTTTCAGCGCAGTGGGAGAGCACATGGCGGAGAAAGAGCAAGTGCATGCAGAGGAGAGTAGCAATGACGAAAGCCCAAAGCCACGGATGTCCCAATCCCGGAGGAGATAGAGATGGTGGAGATGGTGGACATCTTGAAGAGGGCCGACTATGATGGGAAGCATGGACTTTACCCAAACCCAAATGTCAGAAAGGCCAAGATCATGGCTAAAGTTGTAAGAAGTCTGCACAGGAATTTTGGGGTACGATGATCCAAGGATCAATTGAGGAAACGCTGGTCAGATCTGAAATTGAGGGAACCGGATCAGTACAGAAAGATCAAGAGAGTTCTTCAAAAAAGTAAGCAGTTGTCGTGTGTTGCTATTACTATTATTACTTGCATGCTGCTCCATGTGATTTTCTTTACTGTTGTACATTTTAAAATGGCAAGTTTCAGGTTCGTGGGCACAGTAATCGTTCGTAGTAAACATTGTTCGTTCGCCCACTAATACAATGTTTTTGGCAGATCCAGGTAAACTACATTTGTTCAGGCCTATTTGTATTAAAAGAAGTTTATGACATTGTTGTCTAGATGGGTTTGTACTAGAATGAAATGCAAACTTGATTCAGTGTAAGGAGAGGACACTCAGCAGCTGTTTACACATCTGGATGCAGGAGCACTAGTGTGGGACACCAGAACAAACTTTTTAGGGTGTCCCACATAGGTGCTCCAGTGGATACTAGGGGTGTCTACATGTGTGAAAATTGTACAAAAAAGTTAAGTATTCCAGCTTTTTAAAAGGAAAAA
This sequence comes from Lithobates septentrionalis, assembly GCA_037952835.1. Taxonomy (NCBI): domain Eukaryota; kingdom Metazoa; phylum Chordata; class Amphibia; order Anura; family Ranidae; genus Lithobates; species Lithobates septentrionalis. The sequence continues at coordinate 2,315,952 of JBBDGP010000074.1, forward strand.
AATAATGTCTTCAGCTTGGAACTCTACCAAAAAAGACAATTGTACAACACTTCCAAGCAATGTTTCATATTACTATTTCTGGCCTCAAATATCTGTGTGCTAAGTATACCTTTTTTTATTCACAAATCCCCACACGACAACCAGAAGATGTGGAGGAAGGAGAGGTTTATGAAGTGGGTGACATAGTGACCACAACAGGTGAGTATCTGAAACCACAGCTTCAGCTAATAGATGGATGCCTGCATATTTATAATACATGGTGTGTTTTTTAATTTTAGGTGATGTGGATGTTGTGGAAGAAGATTCACCTTTCACAAGTGCAAGTGCACACGTCCTCATCGGGGAGATCATGGTGTGCAATCGTGATTTACAAAAGATCAAGGAAGACATCAATGATGTGGAAAAAAAGACTCAAAACCATCATTGATGTTTTAGGCAGAATCTAAAAAAACCCCAAATTCTTCTAGTTTGTTTCTATTTTTAGTATTTTCTCACATTTTAAATATCTTTTAGAAAGCCAAATTTTGAAGATGCACACAGTGTGTCAACATGTGCTATCTGCCATCATGGGATATCAAGGTACGCGTTTTGGGGGTGAAATCCCTTCCTCGCAACTAAAGTAGATGAGAGGAAGTGGTTGCACCCACAAAACACGTCCATTGATCTCCCATGATGGGAGCTAGCACATGTTGACATTAGGCAGGGATCAGGAGGGAAATCCCCATTTTGACTCTCAATTTGTGTGCATCTTCAAAATTTGGCTTTCACAGGGGTGACATCACCACATATGATGAAGGCAAGATCAACACAGTTTGGACATACTAATGTCTGATATTGCCTTCACTTTGTCAAAGTTGAACTTTGTAAGTTCCTGAGTTGTGTATTGTTTTATGGTTTTAAACAACAACCACATCAGGTGATCATCCAGCCCAAACGCTTCATCAGCAACAAAGACAAACGGGAGTCCTTCCACGTTCTCTTCAGCAGGTGGCAATCCCAAGCCACCATTCTGGAGCCGTGTGTAGAACTCTGTCTGGGCGATGACTCCACCATCCGACATCCGGCCATTCTTCCCCAGGTCCACATAGAGAAACTCATATGTCGCTGACACCACTGCCAACAGCACAATACTGTCAAACCCCTTGTGATTATAGGCTAGGTGTGTATGGGCCCAGGATAGCATGCTGGGGAGGTTAGTGAAGGCAAATATGCATGAAGGACAAAAGAGGAAATTTAAAAACTTTAAGCATGCATGAGAACAAAGGGGACATTCACAACATATTACAATCATGGTAATTAGGGAATGATGAAAGAAATACAATACATTAGCAAACATTAAATACATAGAATGTGATGTTAAAGGAGAAAACTTACCCTAAGTCCTTCTGCAGGACCTGAAGGATGGCAGAACAGGTCTCTGAAATAATGATCCCAGAGCCTGGGGGGAAATGCCTGTCTAGAACTTGATGTCCTGTAGACTTCTCGCCGTCATCAAGTACTGCAACGTGGCGACTAGCCTCTGCTCAGGAGTGATGGCTTGCCGCATGCAGGTGTCCTGCCTGTTAATATAAGGGGACAGCAAAGCCAACAAACGGTGAAAAACGGGGTCTGTTATCCAGAGATAATTCCTGAAATCATCAGGATTATTCTCACGGAACAAAGGCATATGAGAGAATTGGTCACGCTGGAGTAACCAATTCTTTATCCATGAACTCCTCCCTGCCCTGTTCATGGACTGGGCTTGGGTCAAAATAAGAACCCTGACACCAAGCCCCTGCACAGCACGAACTCTACGACAAGTATGTACCCACAACATGGCTTCAAAAAGGTCGGCTGGTCAGAACAAACTAACAGAACACACTGAAAATCAGAAAGGCCTGAGAAGAGCGATCTGAAAATCAGAAACAAGTGGCCAAGAACACACTGCAAATCAAATACTTACTATTAAATACACACTGAAAAACAAATGCGAACTGACTACACGCACTGAAAACCAGATATAAACCCACAAGCACAAACTGAAGAGCAGTAACGAAAAGCACAAAGCTGAAAAGCGCGAATCGTCTGTCACCAAACTTCTACTAACACAAGATTGACGTTCAGAATTTCCGACAAGATTTGTGTGACCGTGTGTATGCAAGACAAGTTTGAACCAACATCCGTCAGAAAAAAAACATGGATTTTGTTGTCGGAATGTGCGATCGTGTGTATGCGGCATTAGTATGAACAACAGATCCGTCTTCTCTCCCCTGACAGAACAGAGATCTGTCTGTTTTCATTGACAGATCCCCACTTTGCCCCTCTCAGTGGTATTAAAGCATCCAAAGTATAGCTACTGCGATTTGCCCAGGAGAGCCAACCTGTCGCAGCATAACTGCGGTGGCTCGTCATCTAGTGGTTAAGGTGTCTTCAAGATATTTCATCCTTTGCTCCCTCTGCGAGGACGGGATGAGTTTTGAGACTTTCCGAATTGTAACGGTAGTCAAGCAGGGTTGACCACCAATAATGACCCTTATCCTTGATGCGATGAATTCTCAGGTTCCTTCGCAAGCTTTATAGAATAAGGGAGCCCAGAAGCTTCCTCTGACATCACGAGGCATCAGGGGGGTCCCCCGTATACGTCACCGAGTGGCCCCGCCCTCAGCTATATAAGAGCTGTCACCAAGAGGAAGTGTCACTCGGCAGGAGCCTCCCATGGAGGCGGAGCTGTTATATTGTGCAAGGGCAAGGTTTGTGGGGATGAGGCCCTTGTCCCCTTCAACCTGGGGACAAGGTGCTTTAGTGGGCTACTCCAAAGCACCCTCCCCATGTTAAGGGTATGTGGCCTGGTATGGTTCAGGAGGGGGGCGCTCTCTCATCCCCCCTCTTTTCCTGCAGCCTGCCAGGTTGCGTGCTTGGATAAGGCTCTGGTATGGATTTTGGGGGGGCCCCTACACTATTTAAAAAAAAAAATTGGTGCAGGGTTCCCCTTAAAATCCATACCAGACCTCAAGGGCCTAGTATGGATTTTCAGGGGACCCCCGCGCAATTTTTTTATTTTTGGTTCGGGGTTCCTCTTAATATTCATACCAGACCCAAAGGGCCTGGTAATGGACTGGACTGGGGACCCATGACATTTTTTTCAATAAATTTTATCTATATTGCCGAGACCCGACAATTCATTACTAACTCATAACTCAATAACCTATTTTGTAGGCGCTATAACCAATTAATATACGCTTATTGCAATTTTTTTACCAAAAATATGTAGAAGATTGCATATCAGCCTAAACTGAGGAAAAAAATGTTTTGTTTTTTTAAAAATTGGGATATTTATTATAGCAAAAAGTAAAAAAAATATTGTGTTTTTTTCAAAATTGTCACTCTTTTTTTGTTTATAGCGCAAAAAATCAAAACCACAGAGGTGATCAAATACCACCAAAAGAAAGCTCTATTGGTGAGAAAAAAAGGACATCAACTTTGTTTAGGTACAGTGTCGCACAACGCAATTGTCAGTTAAAGCGACGCAGTGCCGTATCGCAAAAAATAGCCCGGTCAGGAAGGGGGTAAGGGGCTGAAGTGGTTAATGTCCAAACCGCTGGCAACAAAAGTGAGTACACTCCTAAGTGAAAATGTCCAAATTGGGCCCAATTAGCCATTTTCCCTCCCCAATGTCATATGACTTGTTAGTGTTACAAGGTCTCAGGTGTGAATGAGGAACAGGTGTGTTAAATTTGATGTTATCACTCTCACTCTCTCATACTGGTCACTGGATGTTCAACATGGCACCTCATGGCAAGGAACTCTCTGAGGATCTGAAAAAAAGAATTGTTGCTCTACATAAAGATGGCCTAGGCTATAAGAAGATTGCCAAGACCCTGAGACTGAGCTGCAGCACGGTGGCCAAGACCATACAGAGTTTTACAGGACAGTATCCACTCAGATGGCCTCGCCATGGTCGACCAAAGAAGTTGAGTGCAAGTGCTCAGTGTCATATTCAGAGGTTGTCTTTGGTAAATAGACATATGAGAGCTGCCAGCATTGCTGCAAAGGTTGAAGGGGTAGGGGCAGGGCCGGTACAAGGCAGGGGCGGAAGGGGCACGTGCCCTGGGCGCTACCATTTGCTATAGGAGGGGGGGCGCAGCCTGCAGTTGACGTTCTGCCACGCCCGCCACCTGCCAATGAGTACAATGATACAACAGTCCAGTGCATTTACAGTCCCCAGCGGCACTGTTCAAATTGCCTTTGTGTGCTCCTGCATCCTCCCTTCCCTCAGCACAAACTACATTGTTACAGTTTACTCCCCTATGGAGGAGTGCCGTAGTCCCTGCCAGCGCCGTGACGTCACACACGGCCGGAGGCGAGGTGGGAGAACGCAGAGGAGCGCAGGGAGGTGGGAGCTGTGTCGGCGTGCTGTCACCTCAAGGAGCGAGCGAGCGAGCTGAGCTGAGGTGAGGTGAGGTGAGGAGAGGAGAGGAGAGGAGCTGAGGAGCTGCTGCCTGCCTGCCTGGCTGGCTGGCTGGCTCTAGTAGCTGCTGCTGGATTCAATCTGGAAGGAAGCGAAGGTAGAAGATTGCAGTGCCCGTGTGTGCCACTGCCAGTGTTCTGACTCAGATCTTCAGCAGTGGTGGTCACTGGTCATTAACCTCGCCTCAGCCTCAGATTTATTAATCTGTTTTTAGTGTTTACTTACACAAGTTCAGACTCAGAACTTCTGAGTCTGAACTTGTGTAAGGAAACACTAAAAACAGATTAATAAATGGCTGGATTGGGGGAGGGGAGGAGGCCGAGGCGAGGTTAATGACCAATGACCACCGCTGCTGTTTAACCACTTAACAACCGGCCCATAGCCGAATGACGGCTACAGGGCGGTTGCTTAACTCTGGGAGGACGTACTATGACGTCCTCCCAGAATTCCCCTCTCGCAGCGCTGTGGGCTGGATGTGTAGTGCCCACAGCGCTGCTCAGTGACATCCATCCATGCTCAGCCATCCCTAATGCTCTGCAATGCCCCACAATACTCTGCAATGCCCCACAATACTCTGCAATACTCTGCAATGTCCCACAATACCCCGCAATACTCTGCAATACCCCACAATACTGTGCAATACTCTGCAATACCCCGCAATACTCTGCAATACGCCGCAACACTGTGCAGTACTCTGCAATACCCCGCAATACCCCGCAATACTCCGCAACACTGTGCAGTACTCTGCAATACCCCGCAATACTCTGCAATACCCCGCAACACTGTGCAGTACTCTGCAATACCCCGCAATACTCTGCAATACCCCGCAACACTGTGCAGTACTCTGCAATACTCTGCAATACCCCACAACACTGTGCAATACTCTGCCATACCCCACAATACTGTGCAATGCTCTGCAATACCCCACAATACTCTGCAATACTCCGCAACACTGTGTAGTACTCTGCAATACCCCGCAATACTCTGCAATACCCCACAATACTGTGCAATACTTTGCAATACTCTGCAATACCCCGCAACACTGTGCAGTACTCTGCAATACCCCACAATACTGTGCAATACCCAGATATACTCTGTGATACTCGGCGATACCCCGCCATACTCTGCAATACCCCACAATACTGTGCAATACTCTGCAATACCCTGCAACACTGTGCAATACTCTGCAATACCCTGCAACACTGTGCAATACTGTGCAATACCCCACAATACTGTGCAATACTCTGCAACACCCTGCAACACTGTGCAATACTCTGCAATACCCCACAATACTGTGCAATACTCTGCAATACCCCACAATACTGTGCAATACTCTGCAATACCCCGCAATACTCTGCAATACTTTGCAATACCCCGCAATACCATGCAATACCCTGCAATACCCTCTGATACTCGGCGATACCCTGCCGTACTCTGCAATACCCTGCCATACTCTGCAATACCCCGCCATACTCTGCAATACCCTGCCATACTCTGTAATACCCTGCCATACTCTGTAATACCCTGCCATACTCTGCAATACCCCACCATACTCTGTAATACCCTGCCATACTCTGCAATACCCCGCAATACTCTGTGATACCCAGCCATACCCTTCCATATCCAGCCATAGTCTGCAATACTCGGTGATACCCAGCCATGCTCAGTTATACCCAGCCATGCTCAGTTATACCCAGCCATACCCAGCCATGCTCGGCCTCTGTATGTGGCCAGGCTGTGGAAGTCTCATACATGTGGCATCGCCGTACTCAGGAGGAGTAGGAGAATCTATTTTGGGGTGTCATTTTTGGTATGTACATGCTATGTGTTAGAAATATTGTATAAATGGACAACTTTGTGTTAAAAAAAAAATGCGTTTTAACCACTTCCCGCCCGCCGGTTGTCATACAACGTCCTTGACTTTGTGCGGGGATATCTGAATGAAAAACGGGGGGGGGGGCGCAGTTTGCCATCTTCACCCTGGGCACCAAATGGCCTTGTCCCAGCACTGGGTAGGGGTAGTCAGCCTGTCAGTGCAGGCCATATGACCGCACACTGAATCAAATTGGTCTGCATGGCTGTCATCCCAGAAGGAAGCCTCTTCTAAAGATGATGCACAAGAAAGCCTGCAAACAGTTTAACTAAGCAGACTAAGGACATGGATTACTGGAACCATGTCCTGTGATCTGATGAGACCAAGAAAAACTTACTTGGTTCAGATAGTATCAAGTGTGTGTGGCGGCAACCAGGTGAGGAATACAAAGCAAGAGTGTCTTGCCTAGCATCCTCCTTGTTGCCCATTCTTGTTTTTATATCTTGTGATCACATTTTTATTGTAACCAGGCTTTTTTAGCAATAAAAAAACCCCACCTTGCTCATCTACACTATGTGGAGCCTGTTTATTTTTTCTCCACATACCATCTGAGAGAAAATCCAGCCTCCACTCCAGTTTTATGCGTGACGCACTGTCTCCTCTGATTCGTACCTTGGCCATCCTTTGGGTGGACCCACCTGGCGGCCCCGGGAGATCCATGCAGAGTTTGACCCAGAAGGTTTCCAGAGTTGTGATGTCCGCTTCCAGGCCCTGAGAGGCAACCCGCTCGAGTGATTCCCTGTCGCTGACAAGGGAATCCAATGTATCTGGTAAGAGTTTCTTACACATCATTTCTACTAAGACATATGCAGTTGTTGGATACAGTTCTTTTGGAAGATTTGAGGATCTACCTGTGTTTGAGCATTTGCCGTTACACGTTTACTTATTATTTTCAGTGGGACACTCCACACATATATAGTTTTTCCACTCACTTACTGGACTTTATTTATCCTTATTGAGAGACTTATAAGTTACATTATTGCTGTGGACACTATTTATTGAAATTTATTTTTCAGCTGTTTTCTTGATTGAGGACTTCCTGCACAGTTTATGCGCTACGTTTTTCTTTCACAGTATTGCCTATAATCAAGCATTGTGGTGGGAGTGTCATGGTCTGGGGCTGCATGAGTGTTGCCGGTACTGGGGAGCTAGAGTTCATTGAGGGAACCATGAATGCCAACATGTACTGTGACATACTGAAGCAGAGCATGATCCCCTCCCTTCAGAGACTGGGCCGCAGGGCAGTATTACAACATGATAACAACCTCAAACACACACCTCCAAGCCGACCACTGCCTTGCTAAAGAAGCTGAGGGTAAGGTTGATGGACTGGCCAAGCATGTCTCCAGACCTAAACCCTATTGAGCATCTGTGGGGCATCCTCAAATGGAAGGTGGAAGAGCACAAGGTCTCTAACATCCACCAGCTCTGTGATGTCGTCAGGGAGGAGTGGAAGAGGATTCCAGTGGCAACCGGTGAAGCTCTGGTGAACTCCATGCCCAAGAGGGTTAAGCCAGTGATGGAAAATAATGGTGTCCACACAAAATATTGACACTTTGGGCCCAATTTGGACATTTTCATTTAGGGGTGTACTCACTTTTGTTGCCAGTGGTTTATACATTAATGGCTGAGAGGGGACAGCTAATTTACACTGTTATACGAGCTGTACACTCACTACTTTACATTGTAGCAAATTGTCAATTCTGATGTGAGGGGTGTACTCACTTTTGTGAGGTACTGTGTGTGTATATATATACATATATATACATATATATATACAGTGGGGATGGAAAGTATTCAGACCCCCTTACATTTTTCACTCTTTGTTATATTGCAGACATTTGCTAAAATCATTTAAGTTTATTTTTTTTTCCTCATTAATGTACACACAGCACCCCATATTGACAGAAAAACACAGAATTGTTGACATTTGTGCAGATTTATTAAAAAAGAAAAACTGAAATATCACATGGTCCTAAGTATTCAGACCCTTTGCTCAGTATTTAGTAGAAGTACCCTTTTGATCTAATACAGCCATGAGTCTTTTTGGGAAAGATGCAACAAGTTTTTCACACCTGGATTTGGGGATCCTCTGCCATTCCTCCTTGCAGATCCTCTCCAGTTCTGTCAAGTTGCATGGTAAACATTGATGGACAGACATTTTTAGGTCTCTCCAGAGATGCTCAATTGGGTTTAAGTCAGGGCTCTGGCTGGGCCATTCAAGAACAGTCACAAAGTTGTTGTGAAGCCACTCCTTCATTATTTTAGCTATGTGCTTAGGGTCATTGTCTTGTTGGAAGGTAAACTTTCGGGCCAGTCTGAGGTCCTGAGCACTCTGGAGAAGGTTTTCATCCAGGATATCCCTGGCCTTCTCCGCATTCATCTTTCCCTCGATTGCAACCAGTCGTCCTGTCCCTGCAGCTGAAAAACACCCCCACAGCATGATGCTGCCACCACCATGCTTCACTTTTGGGACTGTATTGGACAGGTGATGAGCAGTGCCTGGTTTTCTCCACATATATCCGCTTAGAATTGAAGACAAAAAGTTCTATCTTGGGCTCATCAGACCAAAGAATCTTATTTCTCACCATCTTGGAGTCCTTCAGGTATTTTTTAGCAAACTCCAGGCTTTCATGTGTCTTGCACTGAGGAGAGGCTTCCGTCAGACCACTCTGCCACAAAGCCCCGACTGGAGGAAGGCTGCAGTGATGGTTGACTTTCTACAACTTAATCCTATCTCCCGACTGCATTTCTGGAGCTCAGCCACAGTGATCTTTGGGTGCTTCTTTACCTCTCTCACCAAGGCTCTTCTCTCCCGGTAGCTCAGTTTGGCCAGACGGCCAGATCTAGGAAGGGTTCTGGTCATCCCAAACATCTTCCATTTAAGGATTATGGAGGCCACTGTGCTCTTAGAAACCTTACGTGCAGCAGAAATTTTTTTGTAACCTTGGCCAGATCTGTGCCTTTCCACAATTCTGTCTCTGAGCTCATCAGGCAGTTCCTTTGACCTCATGATTCTCATTTGCTCTGACATGCACTGTGAGCTGTAAGGTCTTATATAGACAGATGTGTGGCTTTCCTAATCAAGTCCAATCAGTATAATCAAACACAGCTGGACTCAAATGAAGGTGTAGAACCATCTCAAGGATGATCAGAAGAAATGGACAGCACCTGAGTTAAATATATGAGTGTCACAACAAAGGGTTTGAATACTTAGGACCATGTGATTTTTCAGTTTTTCTTTTTTAATATATCTGCAAAAATGTCAACAATTCTGTGTTTTTCTGTCAATATGGGGTGCTGTGTGTACAATAATGAGGAAAAAAATGAGCATAAATGGTTTTAGCAAATGGTTGCAATATAACAAAGAGTGAAAAATTTAGGGGGTCTGAATACTTTCTGTCCCCACTCTATCTATCTATCTATCTATCTATCTATCTATCTATCTATCTATCTATCTATCTATCTATCTATCTATCTATCTATCTATCTATCTATCTATCTATCTATCTATCCATATATAGTGTCTTGAAAAAGTATTCACACCCCTTGAAATTTTCCACATTTTGTCATGTTACAACCAAAAACATAAGTGTATTTTATTGGGATTTTATGTGATAGACAAACACAAAGTGTCACATAATTGTGAAGTAGAAGGAAAATGATAAATGGTATTCAAAATATTTTATAAAATATTTTACAAATAAATATGTGAAAAGTGTGGCATGCATTTGTATTCAGCCCCTCTGAGTGTAATGCAGTTGTAATTGCAGCGAAAGGTGGTTCTACAAAGTAATGCCGTGTACACACGCCCAAACTTTTCGACAGCAAAGGTCCAACAGAATGAATCCGCTGGACAATTCGATCATGTGTGGGCTTCATCGGACCTTTGCTGTCGAAAAATCAGACAGACTTTAGAAATAGAACATGTTTCAAATCTTTCCGACAAACTCGAGTCCGTTCGAAAAATCAGTTTGTCTGTATGCTAGTCCGACAGACGAACAACGACGCAAGGGCAACTATTGGCTACTGGCTATGAACTTCATTATGCTAGTCCGGTCGTACGTCATCACGTTCAAATCAGTCAGACTTTGGTGTGATCGTGTGTAGGCAAGTCCGTTACTTCGGAACTCCGTCGGAACCTCATCAAAAGTCCGTCAAAAAGTCATTCGAAGTTCAGTCCATCGAAAGTCCGCTCGTGTGTACACGGCATTAGTCTTTTTGGGATGTCTCCACCAGCTTTGCACATCTAGAGAGTGATATTTTTGCCCATTTTTCTTTACAAAATAGCTCAAACTCTGTCAGATTGGATGGAGAACATCTGTGAGCAGCAATTTTCAAGTCTTTCCAGATTCTCAATTGGATTTAGGTCTGGACTTTGACTGGGCCATTCTAAAACATGAATATGCTTTGATCTAAACCATTCCATTGTAACTCTGGCTGTATATTTAGGGTTGTTGTCCTGCTGGAAGGTGAACCTCCACCCCAGTCTCAAGTTTTTTGCAGCCTCTAACAGGTTTTCCTTTAAGATTGCCCTGCATTTGGCTCATCCATCTTCAAATCAACTCTGACCAGCTTCCCTGTCCCAGCTGAAGAATAGCATCCCCACAACATGATGCTGCCACCACCATGTTTCACAGTGGAGATGGTGTGTTCAGATTGATGTGCAGTGCTAGTTTTCTGCCACACATAGCGTTTTTGCTTTTAGGTCAAAAAGTTACATTTTGGTCTAATCTGACCAGAGCACCTTCTTCCACATGTTTGCTGTGTCCCCTATATGGCTTCTCGCAAACTGAAAATGGGACTTCTTATGGCTTTCTTTCAACAATAGCTTTCTTCCTGCCACTCTTCCATAAAGGCCAGATGTGTGGCGTGCAAAACTAATAGTTTTCCTGTGGACAGATTCTCCCACCTGAGCTGTGGATCTCTGCAGCTCCTCCAGAGTTGCCATGGGCTTCTTGGCTGCTTCTCTGATTAATGCTCTCCTTGCCCGGCCTATCAGTTTTGGTTGATGGCCATGTCTTGGTAGGTTTGCTGTTGTGCCATATTCTGTCCATTTTCAGATGATGGATTAAACAGCGCTCCATGAGATGTTCAAAGCTTGGGATATTTTTTTATAACCTAAGCATGCTTTATGCTTGGTTGACATATGAGTCACATGCGGCTCACAGCAGGGGTCAAGTGCATCCTGGTTTACTGTTTCAGGTCCGATTTCAGCTTGAATTTTGGGCTGAATTCGGACCTAAAATGGACCAAAAGACACACAGCGGTTTTGTGCAAAACGCACCAGACCCACTGGGGGGGTATGTGAACTGGCTCCATAAAGAGCATGTCAAAATCTCCTGCTACTGCGAGTTGGATGAGGAGGTCCAGCATCCAATTCGCAATTGTGTGAACCCAGCCTAAAATTCCTCCTCAACTTTATCCCTGACCTGTTTGGTGTGTTCCTTGGCCTTCATGATGCTGTTTGTTCACTAAGGTTCTCTAACAAACCTCTGAGGGCTTCACAGAACAGCTGTATTTATACTGAGATTAAATTACACACAGGTGGACTCTATTTACTAATTAGGGGACTTCTGGCGGCATTTGGTCCCACTAGATTTTAGTTAGGGGTAATAGAGTAAAGGGGGTGAACACACCACACTTTTCAGATATTTATTTGTAAACAAAATGTAAAACCACTTATCATTTTCCTTCCACTTCACAATTATGTGCTACTTTGTGTTGGTCTATCACATAAAATCCCCCAAAAATATAGTTACGTTTTTGGATGCAACATCAGTAGCTAATTGTATGGCAGTTTTGGACTAAATTTGGTGCTGAAATCAGGCTTGTTTCAGATATGTAGGAAAGCCGGGCGCAGGCCCACCTGAATTTGTAGGAGAAACCTCACCTTTAAAAGGTCAGCCCCTGGTCCTCCCTTCTGTCTGCATTTCTTTTCATATTGGCGTTTGGGCATTTCTTCGTGTTAGCAGTGTGTTTGTTCACTTCAGAGGCGTTCGTAATTGTGTTGGACGCTCAATTGCGTCATTTCCGGCGCGACCGCCAACATCATTTCCAGGTTTTCCCATCGAGGAGACATGCGGCTGCTGTGGGCTTTCTATTCTCCCTGCGTTCCAAGGCAGGCATATCGATCGTGGTAGAGGGGGCTCGGGCGCCACTCTATATTCTATGACTCAGGCAAATTTTTTCATATCTGTTTTGGGGGGAGGGGATGCAGGCGTTGCAATGGCTTGATTCACATGTCTGTTTTTGGGGAGAGGTGGGAGTCACCTTTTCCACAGGCAAAGGTCAAGGAAGGAGGGGGGATGTGAGTCATGCTATTGTTCATAAGGAATCTCAGCATTTCGGGGTCCCTGGATCCCTTTCCAATCCAGCCTACAGCAAAGTGCAGACCCAGGTTTCTAGATTTCAATAAGTGTGCACATTGACCTTCCCAGCCAATCTAGTCTGCAATGTGCTCTGCTTTGAATAGTCATATCATTAAGCAGACATAACAGGGGCAGCAAAAGCAGTTTTGCGTTACCTGGCCCCACTTTAACATCTGACAAAAATCTTCAGCACATATTCCCCCTACTCAGAAAATGATGGGCACAACAGGCACCACTGGACACATTACACTCCATGAACAGGGACAAACATATCCCACCATGACATTTCTTGAAGCAGTAATCTAGCCTCCATTGGTACGTCTGGCTGGCTCTAAAAGCTTTACTGACATTTCTTGGGGTTACACTTCTCCATATAGGGGTTATTCTACCATCTTATCCTTTGTTTAGTGTTTGTTCCCAACTACTGCTATGAGGGCGATACAGCAATAACCATGAGGCAGTTGCAAATCATCAGGTCATTTTAGCAGTACAGTCTCGTCGGTGCTTATCATGGACAGTCACTTTTCCCCAATCTCGATAACCTGTCCACTTTTCAATGACACAACATGGTTTTGGGCATACGTGTTTTCACATATTTTCTTTACCCCTAGAAGCTGATTGGAGTGTGTGTGATCAGCCAATTCTAAGGGTCAATTATCAGTAAACACAGTAAGTGCCCGCGCTTTCTCTTCGAACACTGGTATGATGCCGCTCACATGTGTTAGCCACGGTCCAGTTACTAGGTTCCACATGCCATGGTTTCACTTGGAAACGAACTCTCTTTCTCACAATTCTAGCACCTGGGCAGTCTGGGGGAGTTGGGACACGGGACAGGGCGCAGCAGGGGCGATCATAGGTTGTAGGGGTGGTGTTCCCTGTGAGCCATTTTGGGGGTCTCATAAGTGTCCAGGGCCACTTGGGGTGGGTGGGTTTTGTCAGGGTGTGTTCCTTCACATGTTATTTTTCATTATCACATGGTTGTGGTCAGTAGCTGTTTCAGCTGCTTAGGCCTCATTCTTGGCTTACAGTGGTTATGAGGCATCGCCACTCAGGGCTGCTGATAGAAATCGTGGGGCCCCATACAGACTACCTCACAGGGACCCCCAAGAAAATATTAAAGCTATATTTTGCTGAAAATACAATAAAACTATTAGCAGACACAAATACAACATAACTCATAGAATTCCTGCCAAATCTAAAAGCTAAAACTGAGTTAATAAATAAAAATGAAGGTGAGATGAAAAAAAATATACAGGCTGCGGGATCAGAGGGAGATAAACAAATTTAGGCTCTATGCACACTGAGCTTAAAAAAAACTCCAATTCACCTAGAAGAAAAAAATGCTCATATAGAGCATTTTTTGTACAAAGTTTAGATGAGTTTAGGAAAGTTTTATGTTTTTTTTGCCAGTAATCTCCAATAAGAGACGCAAATCAGAAGGTTTTTTTTTTTCCTGCCTTTAAACGCTGAGCTCAAACTATGCCTGTAAACGTCCTAATGTGTATGGACACATAGGATAACATTGAGCTGTTTCTACAGACAGAACACAAAACTCTGGGGAAGCAGTGAATTTTAAATCAGTGTGCATGGAGCCTAAGTTAGAGAGATAAACTCACGAGCAGAAATAACCTTAAAACCAGTGCTGAGAGGAGGGGGGCCACACAGGGAGGGAGATTAGTGAAGGAGGACTGTCTCTTTCTTAGCAGATAAAAACTGGCAGCAGGGAAAGGGGAGGAGAGCAGCTTTCATCTACTGGTGGAAAAGAAACACAATTGTGGTCTGTCACTAATCCCCCTCCCTGTGTGGGCCCCCCTATGTTATTGGCCGTACACCTGGGCTTGTGGTCCCCCCTATCAGTGACCCTGGCGCCACTCACCACCTTTGTGTCTACTATCGGCCCAGCGCGCATTTCACCGAATCACTGTGGGGGGGTGTCAAGGGTACCTACCAGGTTGCACTTAGTCACCCCACGGTCAACTGGGTAAGGGTCACACAGTACACAGTGTCCGGACCGCCTCCACCGGGAGGTCTCCCAGTGTCCACTACTACAAGAGTCTGGTTTGGCTCAGTTATGTTGCGGTTCATTTCTTAAACCTGTTTTGTACATATCCTGGCATTTTTAGCTTTGGTATGTTCATGTTCTTTTTGTTCCTTATTTCTACATATCCGCAAAGTTTCTCTGCGTGTCTATCAGGACCCAGGGGTTTCACTTTTTCTTCAAGTTCCAGCGTGTTTCAGGTAGGTATTATATTGTTTACCTTAACTACATTGTATCACTACATGGCTAAATTAGGTTTCACTGCATTTTCACCATCACTTTGTTACCTATTACGTTTATAGGTAGGAACAGGTTGAGATGATCAATTTTAATTGATTTGTGCGGTGGCAAGTTCTCTCATCCGTTTCACATACGTCATACGTTTGATATATCAGAGTAGTGAAATCTTACCTGACACGTTTTCAGGTTTTCTGGGCCTGAGTGTATGTTTTTAATCACCGTATAAACTCGTGTATAAGCCAACTTTTTCAGCACATTTTTTATACTGAAAAAGCCCCCCTTGGCTTATACTCGAGTGAGGGCAGGGCCAAACTGGCCTACCAGGATACCGGGCATTAGGCTGCTTGCCCTGGGGCCGCTTTGAACTGTGGCTGCAGCGCTCCCCTCTCTCCCTCCCTTACACAACGGGATACCATTATGTCTGGGAGCTGACTCTAAAATTTTCGTCCGCACTGTGACAAAAGTCCCGCCCTCCTCCTAGACCAGCTCCTGTGATAGACAGAACACTGCTTCTATCACACAAGCTGGTCTAGGAGGAGGGCGGGACTTTTGTCACAGTGTGGCCAAACATTTCAGACTGAGCTCCGAGATACAGCGGGAGATGCCTGCTGTGCAATCCAGGTACTGACGGCTGAGACTGCATGAATGGGCACAGTCATTACTAGTGAGGCTGCAATGACGGGCACATTGAGGCTGTAATGAAGGGCACAATGAGGTGGCAATGCTAGGCATGAGACTACAATGATGGGCACAGTGAGGATACAATGATGGGCAAGGTAAGGCTGCAATGATGGGCATTGTGAGGCTGCAATGATGAGCAGTGAGGCTGCATTGATGGGCACAGTGATGCCGGCAGCCTCTGTGTTGTCCGTGCCGCACCGCATCTTGAAAATTTACCAGTAGCTGCTGCATTTCCCACCCTAGGCTTATACTCAATCAATACATTTTCCCAGTTTTTTGTGGTAAAATTAGGTGCCTCTGCTTAAATTCGGATCGGCTTATACTCCAGTAAATACGGTACCTGCTATGCCTCAGGTGACTCGGCTTCTTTCCATTTCACTTACTGACACGTTTTCAGTCCTTGTCTACACAAATGTCACTAGCTAACCCACTTGTACCATATGGTTACAAAAAAAAAAGAAGGGGGTTATCATTTTCATGAGTTAATCACTCACTCATCATTTTAATGCCACAAACTGACATGTTTTCAGTCTAGACGTTTGACTAACTCACTATCACCTTATGTCGATTAGGTCATGTCTCGGGCGGCAGACATTGAGGATTTTGCGTCCATCCCTCCTTCTCTGGCTAGGGGTTCCGAACACGGCAGTACGATCTCCCTGAGGTCCTGGACCATTCCTAGATTGATGGCTGAACTACAGAGCAGGGGTATCTCTTACCCAGTGTCAGCGGGCAAAGCGGAACTTTTAACACTCTTGTTCCCTAGTACATTAGGCTCAGTTCCTGAGCAAGTCACCCTTCATTCAGTCGGGTCAACCCTCACGAAAATCCACTCCACTCTAATGCCCTGTACATACGATAGTATTTTCCGACAACAAAATCCATGTTTTTTTTTTCAACAGATGTTGGCTCAAACTTGTCTTGCATACACACGGTCACACAAATCTTGTCGGAAATTCTGAACGTCAAGAACGCGGTGATGTACAACACGTATGACGAGCCGAGAAAAATGAAGTTCAATAGCTAGTGTGGCTCTTCTGCTTGATTCCGAACATGCGTGGAACTTTATGCGTCGGAATTGTGTACACACAGTCGGAATTTAGGACAACGGATTTTGTTGTCAGAAAATTTGAGATTCAGATCTCAAATTTTGTGTGACAGAAATTCCAATGGAAAATGTCTGATGGAGCCAACACACGGTCGGAATTTCCAACAACAAGCTCCCATAGAACATTTTTTGTCGGAAAATCTTATTGTGTGTACGGGGCATAAATTTATTGGCAACGTCCTTTCAGGAGTTATGGGCCAGGCTTGAGGTGTTAGAAAGCCCTCCATGCCCGGCCCCAGAGGCACCTGCCATCCCCAGCATGTCAGCAGTCTCCGTGTCACCCTTGATCGTTCCATTAGCTGCAGGTAAAACCGCTATCTCGCTGTCAGTTACTCTGGCTCATTTCATCCCAGCTAATATCAGAAAGGACATTTAGGATGGTAAAGATGTCAATTTAGCTTCCCTGTTGAAAGAGGCTCATGACATTGCTGACAATAAGTCATATGCTAGTGGTGACGCCTCGGTGGTAGTCAAGACCAGGGACCATAGGCTTAATCGCAAGCTCTCCATTCCAGACTTTGTTCTAGCATTTTCAGGGATGTTATTTGCTTGGTTAGTCCTCGGAGGAGGGAGGAGCTTGATCTCTACCTTTATGCTGTAGTGGAGTTGAGGCAAAAAAAAGGGGGATCAGCCTTCTATGATTACCATTGTTCTTTCTCTGCTAAAGCTGCAGCTATTTTTACCCAGCACCAGGTGATGACTGACTGGAGCAACGTGGATACAGAGCTTTTTTGTCGCCATTTTGCCGGGTTAAGGTCTCCTGTTTGTGCTACATGCCAGTCTTCCACACATACTACCTACTGGTGCCCCCTCATGGGACCCCCTTCTGTTCCAGGTACCTCCAGGGCACCCTCAAGTTTATTACCAACCCCAGCTCATTCGACTTCTTTTGACAAACTTGGCCGCCCGATGCAGTTTCTAGACAAGTCACAAATTTGTAATTTTAATCATGGCTCATGCAATTAGACATGTGCAGTATGAAAAAATTTGTTTAGTTTCTTTTTGTTTCGATTCGTTATTTAACTAAATTGGTTTAGTTAAATTTGTTGCATTCGTTACATAAATTTTTGGGATTCGTTTAGTTTCGTATTCGAAAAAATCTACCGCATTCGAAAAAAACTATCAAATTTGAAAAAAATTCTACTGCATTCGAAAAAAACTATCAAATTCGAAAAAATTCTACCGCATTTGAAAAAAAACTATCAAATTCGAAAAAATTCTACCGCATCGAAAAAATTTGACCGAATTTGAAAAAGTAAACTATATATAACCATTTTGCGAAATTCAAATTTCATATAGAATGAAATTGAATTCCAATAGAAAAGATTAGAATAGAATAGAAAATAAGAATAGCATAGAAAAACAATAGAACAGAATAGAAAAAAATATAATCTATTCTAATCTTTTCTATTCGAATTCATTCTGTACCAAATTCCAATTTCGGAACATGGTAAAATATATATATATATATATATATATATATATATATATATATATATATATATATATATTTTATTTTTTTTTTATTTTTTTTTTTTTTTTCTATTCTGTTCTATAGTTTTTTCTATTCTAGTCTTTTCTAATAGAATTCGATTTCATTCTGTTTCTATATAACCATTTTCTGAAATCCGAATTTCGTATAGAAAAGATTAGAATAAAATAGAAAATAATAGAAATTAATAGCATAGAAAAACCATAGACCAGCATAGAAAAAAATGATACATATATATATATATATATATATATATATATATATATATATATAAAAACCAAATTCACCAAAAGAAAATTATAGATGAAATAATGGCGCTAATCCCCAGGTGGGGAGATGCCAGACACTCTTATCCAGCCAGTGAGCTGAATACAGACGTGACTAGAGAAAAAGTGAAACAACATATATTGCTAAATATCCCAAAAAGTAAAAATTAATATTAAATAAAATAAAAAATTCAATATGAGCTAATATAAATTATAGCACTCAGTGAAAGTGATATACAAATATATAAATCCAAGAAAAATATATAATGAAAATTGAGCACAGTAAATATCTATAAAGTCCAGAAACCAATCAATTGTGAAAAATAATCGTGAAAATATTTGAAGAAAGTCCAAAAAAAGAGTGAGGGTGACTCCAAAACTGCTCAGCTGTGTTTTCAAACATCCACCACACCTCTGTGACGTGAATCCACTCCCTGCTGAAATTCAAACTCACCAGCTGTTAAGGCCTCTCACTCTCGTGTTTGGCCTGACAGAGCCTCTAACCCACTTACATAGGGGTTAACATGCGAGCATGTCTGGCATCTCCCCACCTGGGAATTAGCGCCACTATTTCATCTATAATTTTCTTTTGGTGAATTTGGTTTATATATATTTTATTGTTAAGTGGCAGCTTTGGTAGGGTTTTGACATTTATTAACATAGCGCGGAGGTGGTAATACAGGTCAGGGATGGCGTAATTTGCACCTGGTTATCTCCAGTTTCCAATATATATATATATATATATATAAAATTTTCCGAAATTCGAATTTCGTATAAAATGAATTTTAATTTTAATAGAAAAGATTAGAATAGAGTAGAAAAGAATAAACAATAGAATAAAATATAATAAAATATAATATATATATATATATATACACTACCGTTCAAAAGTTTGGGGTCACATTGAAATGTCCTTATTTTTGAAGGAAAAGCACTGTACTTTTAAATGAAGCTAACTTTAAACTAGTCCTAACTTTAAACAAATATACTCTATACATTGCTAATGTGGTAAATGACTATTCTAACTGCAAATGTCTAGTTTTTGGTGCAATATCTACATAGGTGTATAGAGGCCCATTTCCAGCAACTATCACTCCAGTGTTCTAATGGTACAATGTGTTTGCTCATTGGCTCAGAAGGCTAATTGATGATTAGCAAACCCTTGTGCAATCATGTTCACACATCTAAAAACAGTCTAGCTCCTTCCAGAAGCTACAAAACTGACCTTCCTGTGAGCAGATTGAGTTTCTGGAGCATCACATTTGTGGGGTCAATTAAACGCTCAAAATGGCCAGAAAAAGAGAACTTTCATCTGAAACTCGACAGTCTATTCTTGTTCTTAGAAATGAAGGCTATTCCATGCGAGAAATTGCAAAGAAATTGAAGATTTCCTACAACGGTGTGTACTACTCCCTTCAGAGGACAGCACAAACAGGCTCTAACCAGAGTAGAAAAAGAAGTGGGAGGCCGCGTTGCACAACTAAGCAAGAAGATAAGCACATTAGAGTCTCTAGTTTGAGAAACAGACGCCTCACAGGTCCCCAACTGGCATCTTCATTAAATAGTACCCGCAAAACACCAGTGTCAACATCTACAGTGAAGAGGCGGCTGCGGGATTTTGGGCTTCAGGGCAGAGTGGCAAAGAAAAAGCCATATCTGAGACTGGCCAATAAAAGAAAAAGATTAAGATGGGCAAAAGAACACAGACATTGGACAGAGGAAGACTGGAAAAAAGTGTTGTGGACAGATGAATCCAAGTTTGAGGTGTTTGGATCACAAAGAAGAACGTTTGTGAGACGCAGAACAAATGAAAAGATGCTGGAAGAATGCCTGACGCCATCTGTTAAGCATGGTGGAGGTAATGTGATGGTCTGGGGTTGCTTTGGTGCTGGTAAGGTGGGAGCTTTGTACAGGGTAAAAGCTAAGGAAGGCTATCACTCCATTTTGCAACGCCATGCCATACCCAGTGGACAGCGCTTGATTGGAGCCAATTTCATCCTACAACCGGACAATGACCCTAAACACACCTCCAAATTGTGCAAGAACTATTTACAGCAGAAGCAGGCAGCTGGTATTCTATCGGTAATGGAGTGGCCAGCACAGTCACCAGATCTGAACCCCATTGAGCTGTTGTGGGAGCAGCTTGACCGTATGGTACGCCAGAAGTGCCCATCCAACCAT
This sequence comes from Lithobates septentrionalis, assembly GCA_037952835.1. NCBI lineage: Eukaryota > Metazoa > Chordata > Amphibia > Anura > Ranidae > Lithobates > Lithobates septentrionalis. The sequence continues at coordinate 2,336,649 of JBBDGP010000074.1, forward strand.
TCCAACTTGTGGGAGCTGCTTCTAGAAGCGTGGGGTGCAATTTCTCCAGCTTACCTCAATAAATTAACAGCTAGAATGCCAAAGGTGTGCAATGCTGTAATTGCTGCAAAAGGAGGATTCTTTGATGAAAGCAAAGTTTGATGTAAAAACAATGTTATTTCAAATACAAATCATTATTTCTAACCTTGTCAATGTCTTGACTCTATTTTCTATTCATTTCACAACGTATGGTGGTGAATAAGTGTGACTTTTCATGGAAAACACAAAATTGTTTGGGTGACCCCAAACTTTTGAACGGTAGTGTATATATATATTATATTTTATTCTATTCTGTTCTATTGTTTGTATAGTCTATTTTCCATTATTTTCTATTCTAATCTTTTCTATTCAAATTCGAATTCATTCTATACGGAAGCCATCTTCCGAAATTCAAATTTCGTATAGAATGAATTCAAATTTGAATAGAAAAGTTTAGAATAGAATAGAAAAGAATAGCATAGTAAAACAATGGAACAGAATAGAAAAAAATATTAATATATATATATATATATATATATATATATATATATAGATATATATATATATATAAAACTAAATAACCATTTTCCAAAATTCAAATTTCGTATAGAATGATTTTGAATTTGAATAGAATATTCTTTTCTATTCAAATCTTTTCTATTCTACTTCAAATTCATTCTATATGAAATTCGATCTTCAGAAGCCATGTTCCAAAATTCGAATTTCGTATAGAATGAATTTGAATTTGAACAGAAAAGACTATTATGGAATAGAAAATAATAGAAAAGAAAAGCATAATAAAAGAGAATTTAAAAAAATATATATATGTATTCTATTGCTTCATAATTTTATATTCTATTTTATTGTATTTTTTAGAAAATCGATTTCTATTGTTTTCAAATTCGATTCAAATTTGTTTTCAAATTCGATTATGTTTTCTAATTCGATTCGAATATGTTTTCGAATGCGATTTGAATTTGTTTTCGAATTCGATTTGAATTTGTTTGCTTTTTTCGGATTCATTTAAATTCATTACTTTTGTAATTCGGAACTTCGGATACATATGAATTTCCGAATAATGAAAAATTCATCCGAATTCCGATTCGGAATGAAATGAAAAGCACATGTCTACATGCAATTACAGCCAGTGCCGCCTCCTGCATGTCTGTGCCAGCTGCTATAGGGCGCACCCCAAATCTGCCTGTCCGCTGAAGCAGGTGAAGTCCTTGTGACTAAGTCACATCAATGTCCCTTTCTTACAGGCCTGTCTGGTTTCCCATCCTTAACCCACGTTATGTCAATTTTTGGTGGAAGGTTTCACTCAGGGTTTTCACACAGGTTTTCATTACATACCTCAGGGCACTTTTGAGTGTAAAAATCTGTTGTCATCAGTAACAGACTTGGAGGCCATGGATTTTCTGCTCCAGTCCAAGCTGGACAAAGGCTTTGTCATAGGACCTTTCTTCACAACACCTTTACATAATTGGAGGGTCAACCCCCTTGGCTTGGTTAAAGGGACATATTCGAATAAACTTTGTTTGATTTACAATTTGTCAGCCCCTCATTGTTCGTATGTGCCTAGTCTGAATTCCTTAATCCCATCAGAGGGGTTTTCTCTCAAATATGAGTCTGTGGACCAAGCAATCCAACGCATCATTAGCATAGGTAGGAATGCTTGGTGTCCAAAGCCAACATTTCGGATGCTTTCAAGCTTCTCCCTATTCTGCCTTCTCTCTAGCAGTGGCATGGCATTAAGTAGAGGGGGTGTATTATTTTGCTACCAAGCTCACTTTTGAGTCCAAAAGCAGCCCTTGGCTTTTTGATGTATTTGCTGAAGCACTCAGTTGGATTCCCACACATAGGGAGCTCTGTCAGGAAGTCATCAACTATTTGGATGATTACCTCCTGATCGAGAGTTCGAGACATGCACCCACTGATCTGCAGAAGCTCATGGCCGTGTTTTCTGCACTTGACGTTCCACTGGCAAGTAAGAAGATGGAAGGCCCAGCTACCACTTTTTTGGGAATTGTGTTAGATTCTCGGTCTATGCAGGCGAGTCTGTCTGCAGATAAGTTGGCTAGGATCAGGGATCGGTTTCATGGGTTTACAATTTCACAAGCCATTTCCAGGAAAGATTTGCAGTCACTGCTGGGCATGTTAAACTTTGCAATAAGGATCATTCCCCAGGGCAGGTCTTCAATTTCCCGGTTGCTGGCATTGTTACCGTCATCCCCTGACTCCAATTCCAGGGTCAAGTTAGATTCAGCGGCTTTGTCTGACCTACGCATGTGGGATGAGTTCCTCCAGCACTGGAATTGCATTTCCACGTTCATTCCTGCAGTTTCGTGTCTTCTCTTCAGGTCATTATTGTTGCTGCAGCCACTAGAGCAGGGGTAATTAATTAAAATGCACTGAGGTCCGGGCAGCAAAATTTTCTTCTAGCAGAGGTCCGAACATCATGTCGTTACCCATGGCGCCTTTTTGCATATGCCAGACCGCATGTTGCTGCCGCACTATTTTGGAAAAGTGGTCAAAGTCGTCTTTCTCTGTGCTTCTTGCGGGTAGTGCATACTACCATATATCACCCCCCCTCCACAGTAATGTTCTCACACTTCCTTGACACCAACCCCCCAGCCAGTACTGTCCTTTGCCCCTATTTACATTATCCCCCCACATTATTATCCTCAGCCCCCTTCACATTACTATCCTCAGCCCCCTTCACATTACTGTCCTCATTGCCCCCACATTCCATTTCTCAGGTCCCCCACATCACAGTCCTCAGCCTCCCCCAATTTAATGTCCTCAGCCCCCCACTGTAATGTCCACATCTCCCCCACTGTAATGTCCACATCTCCCTCACTGTAATATCCACATCTCCCCCATTGTAATATCCACATCTCCCCCACTGTAATGTCCACATCTCCCCACTGTAATGTCCACATCTCCCCCACTGTAATATCCACATCTCCCCCACTGTAATGTCCACATCTCCCCCACTGTAATATCCACATCTCCCCCCACTGTAATGTCCACATCTCCCCACTGTAATGTCCACATCTCCCCCACTGTAATGTCCACATCTCTCCCTCTGTAATATCCACATCTCCTCCACTGTAATATCCACATCTCCCCCCACTGTAATGTCCACATCTCCCCCACTGTAATGTCCACATCTCCCCCACTGTAATATCCACATCTCCCCCCACTGTAATGTCCACATCTCCCCACTGTAATGTCCACATCTCCCCCACTGTAATGTCCACATCTCCCCCACTGTAATGTCCACATCTCCCCCACTGTAATATCCACATCTCCCCCACTGTAATATCCACATCTTCCCCACTGTAATGTCCACATCTCCCCACTGTAATGTCCACATCTCCCCCACTGTAATATCCACATCTTTATTACAGAGCAGCTCCACTACCACAAACACATTTTGGCTGGCTATGAACTGGGTGCTCTTCACAAATTCCCACCACAACATCCCATAGAAAGGGTAGGCACATATTTTTTTTTACATTGGCAGCAAGGTAAACTTTCAAAATAAACAGCGAACGCAATTTGATTCAAAATTTTAACTGCAAATTTATGGGGTTTTTTTTGTAGTAAATTCCCAATGAACTAGTAAAGATGATATACAGTACATTCCATCGGATGGTAGCAACTATAATTCAATACAGTCTCCCCACAGTAATATCCACATCTCCCCCATACATCACAGTCCACTCAGCCCCCCCAACCTGATGTCCTCAGCCCACCACATCACAGCCCTGAACAACTCCACTTTAATGTCCTCAGTGAGTCAGCACACACTTTCCTCCTTTTCAGTATCCTCACTCCCTGTAACTTCGCCCCCTCCCTCACTTACCTTGCACAGACCAAAGATCGGAGAGAGGCACGGCATGTCTCGGATGGAGGGCGGGTGTTGCAAGATGGTGATTGGTTGCTAAGACCGCCCTTCATCCTAGCAGCTAATCACCTGATTGTTTACCTCCGGCAGCTCCGCCCTCCATCCAGAACTATCCCGCCTCCCACTGTCGGCTCTGTGTGAGGATTTAACAGAGACGGCAGGGGGAAGAAAAGGCTGGTAAATGGCGGTACCGCGGCAGGCCGCATAGGAGAGTGAGGCGGTCCGCATTTGCCCACTGTCCGCTATTTAGTGGTGCCCGCACTAGAGGCTATGCAGCTATTTTTGGCACACATTGGCTGGCAGGACCATGGCCGGACAAATGTTGGGCAATTCCCAGGTTCACACAAACGTCTGCTTTGCTCGAGATCTATCCCATAGTGACTGCAGCACAGGTGTGAGGTCACTTGTGGACAGGCAACACTGTGGTGTTCTTCATGGAGAATCAGACAACCTCCGAGATCATTAACAAGGGTAGATCTGGTTCTCTGCACATCATGTCTGTCATAAGCAGGCTCATTTGGATATCTCTTCAGTTTAGTTTCCACATTCGCTGCAGATTTATCAGTGGTGTACAGAATACAGTGGCAGACGCTCTATCTAGGTTTAATTTTTTGTCATTTTTTCAGCAGGTTCCAGACACAGACATCTGTGCCACCCCGTCCCCGCTTTGCTCACTCCTGAAGATGGATTAGATGCTCACTGGGCGGGTGCATTAGGATTGATTGACAGGTCGTTGTCTGTCAACACGAGGAAAGCTTACAGCACAGCCTGGAAAACATTTTTGGTTTTTCAAACACTGTACCCTAGGCCAGATTGCTTCAATAGGCAATACCTTTTGGCTTTTGTGGCTTAATGTCATTCCCAACTTAAACTGTCCCACAATACTATCAAGGGATATTTGGCAGGTATCCAGCATTTAATTTACCTACAACATCCCGGTAGGCCTTCGGTGTTTGCAGCACATTCCATTAAGGCCATCCTTAAGGGCATTCAGAAATGCAACCCCCCCTAGCCCTACTAACAGGTTTCCAGTCACAAGGCACATCTTCCGGGGCATGTCGGATATGTTGTCTAGGTCCCCTTTTGGGCAGCTACCAAGTGTTGTGCTCAAGGCAGCTATATATTTAGCCTTTTATGGGTTTCTTAGACCAGGTGAATTTACTCATACTGGAGCAAATTCCCGTACACTTTCCATTAGTCAGTTAGTTAGGTACCACTACCACTACCTATTACACCTGGATGCGTGTAAAACACAGCAAACAGGAGCTGGTACCGATATCAGGTACTTCAAGATCGGAACTGGTTGGTGCCCGGTTTCAGTCTTGGATCCACTCATGGCCCAGTTGGCAGATGAACCCAGAGATAGTCCACTTTTTGCCATTTCACAGGGCCCCTGTCACCTCAGCGCTTTTTATCAAGCATTGCCGCACCCTCTTAGGGAATCAATAGTTGGATCCCAAGTCTTACTCAGGTCATTCTTTCAGAATAGGGGCTGCTTCTGCGGCCTCTTGCCAGGGGGTTTCTGTTCACATCATCAAAAGGTTAGGCAGGTGGAGGTTGTCATGCTACGCCAGGTACATTCCGGAGCCACTCATCGAGATGTCTCAGGCATTCGTACATTTGACTGAATAATTTGTATTGTATTTGTTTCAATAAACCTCCTTTGCATACTCATCCTACTTTCTTTGTTTTTCCCCCCTTTTAGGCATACTGACCTCGTGACTAGGGATGAGCTTCGAGTTCGAGTCGAACTCATGTTCGACTCGAACATGGGCTGTTCGCAAGTTCGAACAGCGAACAATTTGGGGTGTTTGCGGCAAATTCGAATGCCGCGGAACACCCTTTAAAAGTCTATAGGAGAAATCAAAAGTGCTAATTTTGAAGGCTTATATGCATGGTATTGTCATAAAAAGTGTTTGGGGACCTGGGTCCTGCCCCAGGGGACATGTATCAATGCAAAAAAAAGTTTTAAAAACGGCTGTTTTTTCGGGAGCAGTGATTTTAATAATGCTTAAAGTGAAACAATAAAAGTGTAACATCCCTTTAAATTTCATACCTGAGGGGTGTCTATAGTATGCCTGTAAAGGGGCGCATGGTTCCCGTGTTTAGAACAGTCTGACAGCAAACCACAGACAGTACGAGACAGTAAAACCACTCGCGGCTATTAATGCATTGCCGGTCCGACAATACACATAGAAGTTCATTGATCAAAACGGCATGGGAATTCCCCACAGGGGAACCCCGAACCAAAATTTAAAAAAAAAACGGATGTGGAGGGTCCCCCTAAATTCCATACCAGGCCCTTCAGGTCTGGTATGGATATTAAGGGGAACCCCGAACCAAAATTTTTAAAAAAATGACGTGGGGGGTCCCCCTAAATTCCATACCAGGCCCTTCAGGTCTGGTATGGATATTAAAGTGGGGGTCCACCCACACCATCAAAAAAAAAGAATATTACTTATTACTTTTTATACATGGCCACTTACCTGTCCCAGGGTCCAGCGATGTCGGCAGGCGACGCCGAGAACCCGCTCGGTTCTCGGCAGCTGCCGCCGCCATCCTAGGTGAGGGAATCAGGAAGTGAAGTGTTGCGGCTTCACCTCCCGGTTCCCTACTGCGCATGCGCGAGACAGCGAGTCACGCTGCGCATCATAAGTGGTCCCCGCTCTCTCCTGGGAGCTGTGTGTTCCCAGGAGACAGCGCGAAGGGACGGGAAGAGGCATAGACTCCCATGGGAGTCTATGCCGGAAGTGGGTGCAAATACTTGTCTTAGACAGGTATCTGCACCCCCCTCCCCCCTGAAAGGTGCCAAATGTGACACCGGAGGGGGGAGGGTTCCAAAAAGCGGAAGTTCCATTTTTGTGTGGAACTCCGCTTTAAGAGGAACCCCGGCCAAAATTTAAAAAAAAAATGACTGGGGGGTCCCCCTAAATTCCATACGAGGCCCTTCAGGTCTGGTGTGGATTTTAAGGGGAACCCCGTGCCAAAATTAAAAAAAAAAAACGGCGTGGCGTCCCCCCAAAATTCCATACCAGACCCTTATCCGAGCACGCAACCTGGCAGGCCACAGGAAAAGAGGGGGGACGAGAGAGTGCCCCCCCTCCTGAACCGTACCAGGCCACATGCCCTCAACATTGGGAGGGTGCTTTGGGGTAGCCCCCCAAAACACCTTGTCCCCATGTTGATGAGGACAAGGGCCTCATCCCCACAACCCTGGCCGGTGGTTGTGGGGGTCTGCGGGTGGGGGGCTTATCGGAATCTGGAAGCCCCCTTTAAAAGGGGACCCCAAGATCCCGGCCCTCCCCCCGTGTGAAAAGGTAAGGGGGTAAAAAAGTACCCCTACCATTTCACTAAAAAAGTGTCAAAAATGTTAAAAATGACAAGAGACGGTTTTTGACAATTCCTTTATTTAAATGCTTCTTCTTTCTTCTTTCTTCTATCTTCCTTCGGTTTCTTCCTTCATTTTCTTCTTCTTCTGGTTCTTCTGGGTCTTCTGGTTCTTCTGGATCTTCTGGTTCTTCCTCCGGTGCTCATCAACATGGGGACAAGGTGTTTTGGGGGGCTACCCCAAAGCACCCTCCCAATGTTGAGGGCATGTGGCCTGGTACGGTTCAGGAGGGGGGGCGCTCTCTCGTCCCCCCTCTTTTCCTGCGGCCTGCCAGGTTGCGTGCTTGGATAAGGGCCTGGTATGGAATTTAGGGGGACCCCCACGTCATTTTTTTTTTACATTTTGGCCGGGGTTCCCCTTAATATCCATACCAGACCTGATGGGCCTGGTATGGAATTTGGGGGGACCCCCACGTCATTTTTTTTTTAAATTTTGGTTCGGGGTTCCCCTGTGGGGAATTCCCATGCCGTTTTTATCAATGAACTTCTATGTGTATTGTCGGACCGGCAATGCATTAATAGCCGCAAGTAGTTAAGCATTATTAAAATCACTGCTCCCGAAAAAATGGTATTTTAAAACTTTTTTTTGCATTGATCCATGTCCCCTGGGGCAGGACCCAGGTCCCCAAACACTTTTTATGACAATAACTTGCATATAAGCCTTTAAAATTAGCACTTTTGATTATTCATGTTCGTGTCCCATATACTTTAATGGTGTTCGCGTGTTCGAATGAATTTTTTGCTGGTTCGCATGTTCTGGTGTGAACCGAACAGGGGGGTGTTCGGCTCATCCCTACTCGTGACCACGGCACACCCCAGGTAACTTTCCTACTTTCTTTCTATTTCCTTTCCCTAGTTATCCACAAGAGTCTCCGAGTACAAGTAGGAAAGCGGGACGCAGCCCCATCTGAATTTGTAGGAGGAGCCTACGACTTACACGTACCTGACTGACGAACCCGATATAGCAGAGGATAGCCTCCCGTACGTATCTGGTTCCCGGCCCCTGATAGAGAACACAGAAGGCATGGGAGCACAAAATGGTATGAGAGCCTGGCGGGTGGTTTGCAGGGATAAGGCCCAGGATCCTGATGCAAGCTGGCTTGTGGTAATAGGTAGGCTGGAGATCAGCAAACAGGTGCAGAGCAGGCAGGTCCTGTCACAAGCAAAGTTGGCAGCAGGCGGTCAGCACGGTACAAAGGGATCAGGCAGATGCAAAGTCCAGGTCACAGGCAGGTTTTGGCAACAGGCAATCGGCAAGGTACAAAGGGGTCAGGCAGGTTCAAAGTCGGAGGCAGGCCGGAGTCAGATGCAGGCAGATAGCAAAGAGAGAGAGTCCAGTAAACAAGCCCGGTCACAGGGAGATCAGATCAATACACAGGCAAACAGGAAGTTCGAGAACAGGAAGCTGATGATCAGACAGCACCGAGCACAGCATCCCAGCAGCCTAATTAGGGCAACCGGCGCCAAACACCGCGAGCACGTGTCACAGCAAGTGTCCTGTGCCGAGATCCTCCCTGACAGTCGCCTTTAAAAGGCCAGCCCCTGGTCCTCCTTTTTGTCTGCATTTCTTTTTGTATTATCCCACCCACCCATTCCCTTTATTTCACAACTTCTTTATTTCTAATTACTTCTTGGGTATGCCCCCTTTTAGGCATAGTGACCTCGTGACCACGGCACACCCCAGGTCACTTTTTTGCTTTCCTTCTATTTCCTTTCCCTAGTTATCCACAAGAGTCTCCGAGTACACATATAATTTTCAGAAATATCCTCTCTTGGACGAAGCAAGGCACTGAAGTTACTAATAACTTCACATGTTAATTCATGACATAATTTGCACAGAGCATGTAAGCTTTTACCAAGCAGTACTAACATTAACTAAGACACCGTGTTTGACACTTAAAAGGTGATTGAAACATCTTAGCAATGACCTCTGCTTATCATAAGATGTATCTACTTTATGTAATATAAACAAACAGACAGCTCTTTGTTCTTTAATCTGTGTTTGAAAGGGTTCATCACATGCCTGTTGTCACATATAATTTTCAGAAATATCCTCTCTTGGACGAAGCGGTGTGTTAAGATGATAAGTGTATGGCAGTTTTGGACTAAATTTGGTGCTGAAATCAGGCTTGTTTCAGATATGTGAACATTTTGCTAAATTCTCACATAGGAGATAAGCAATCATCAACCTTAACAGAATGCATCTCAAAGAGAGTGTGGTTTTGCTCAGTAGTCTATGACATCATACAAGACATTGAAATGTGTGTGCTTTCATTTTCTCCAATTTCACAGTCAAGAGAGTTTGGATCTCATAACTCATGTCATTTTCCTATTAGATTACTGAATCAGAACCATAAAATAACCTCTTTATATCAGCTCTTCATCTATACATATTTTTTCTTGTCAGTTTAAACCATTTAAGTTTATCCTTCATTTGGTAGAAGGCAAAATGTTGGATATAAGGAGGCTAGGGAGAATTAGACACTTTTTTATTGTGGAAATGAAGGAATTGTTCAAATGTGGGGTTTTGCAGAGATAAACAAACTTTAATTTTTATCTCTGTAAATCCAAACTGCAGGTCAGTGGCGTAACTAGAACATTCAGGGCCCCAATGCAAGAAACCATGAAGGGCCCCCCTGACCCCTGGACAGCGCCCTTTCCTCCGAGCCCGGTGGCAGAACAACAGGGCCCTGTAACAAATGGGTGGCTGCAAATAAAGGAACTGATTTCTCTATTTCCCCCTGCTTCTCCTCCTCTCCCTCCCGCAGGTATTCAGCGGCTGCAGGAGGAAAATGGAGAGATTGGTTCCACTATGCCAGTGTTTCTCAATCTTTTTTTCAGTCAGGGCACCCTTTGAAGTATACCCCTAGGTGAATGGGGCTGCACTGCAACCACCCTGCAACTGTGTGCATTCCATGCAGTTGCAGCATAATGATGATGCATTTAAGGGGTAAAACAGGCAGTCAGGAGGCAACATATTGCCTTTTTACCAGCTGTCAAATGCCTCTGAAAAGCGATCTGATCATGGATCGCTTTTCAGAGGAACAACTTTTTTTGCTGGTACTATGAACAAGCAAGAAAAAAAATAAGTTCTGATTGTACACATATAGGGGGTCAGGATTAAATACACATACATAAAATGTGCATACATACATGTAAACACACACAAACATACACATATATAAATACACACACATATACTGTATATATACACACGGACATATAAATACACACACATAATTAAATGCACATATGCACACACATATAAACACATGCACACCCACATACATGCACACACACACATACATACATGAATGCACACACAAACATGCACACACACACACACATATATAAACATACATACATGCATACAGATAGCCTTTTAAAAAATGGCAGTGCTTTACCTTACCTTTTCCTGCTGGGTACTGCACTGTAGGGGGAGACAAAGAGCACAGCACATACTGTGATTTCACCTTAGGTCTAATCAGTGTGATGAGCTCCCTGCAGTGCCGATTACAGTTCTGCTGAGGATTGGGGAGCTCAGTCTCAGCTGTCCTCGTCGCTCCTCCTATCAAGGCCCCCCTGCAGCATGGGCCCCGTTCACCATGGTGACCTCAGCAACCCCTATACTTCCGCCACTGCTGCAGGTGTACCTGGATAACAAACAAGAAGCAAGTTTTGGGTTCCTTTGTGATACTAATAGGAGGCTGTACAACAGCTGACCATTGGGCTACCTTTGAAGAAAAAAGATCACCGCCACTAAAAAGGCACTTGCTGCTTAAAGCTGTAAGTAGAAGGTGTATGTTAATCTTCCCTGGGAAAAGGTTTGGTCCCTTCAAAAATCAAGTAATAAAAGAACAGATTTAAAAGATGGAAAAAAAAATCTCCCTTTTATTCATTTATTAAATACCATTATAACTGAACATGGAAATTGTTCCCACACTGTGATTGCAACTCTTGGCTACTATTTAGCATAGTAACAGACATTTTCTCTCCTAGGTTAACAAAAATTATTCTTAAGACCAGAAGTTTTAGGGAGTAGACATTTCAACCTTAAAAAAAAGTTTAAAGTTGGCTAAGCACCTATGCATTGCTGTAAAGAGTAGTAAATTGAAGAATTTACCAAGAGGTACTGAAATATATGGTAACACACAATTAATGGTCTGGAGTGATGCTGTACCATTCATTTTGATTCAATGCACCACAACACTCAAATTTGGCATGCTGTGCTATGTTAGCAATGAAAAAGTGCATGTTAACGAGTGTGTAGTAATGCACTTCAATACACTGGAACATAGTGACGGTTACCACAGGAAAATAGAAAATGTGACTTTAGCATTTTATAAGAAAGTCTGTTTTGAACAGGATTATATTCACTTTGCAAATTCTAAAAAAATCATTTTTTCTTGCTGCTAGTAAAACCTAGGGGTGTAAGAGAGTCCTTCATTTAAAACTGATGGTGATTAAAGCGACCTTTTTGGTGGTAAAACATCTAGAACAGATTATATCAGTATTAACTTTTGACCTCTATTTGAAAATATTGCCTTCATAAAAAACCTGTCTAATCAAACTAATTGGTGCAATATGGAATCAGGATTTGATACAGCAGACAGGTTCATAGTAATTAACATGCCAGGTTCCGTACACAAACAGGAGGTAACGGTATAAGAGCAACCAGGAGTGTAGACAATGTTATCAGGATTAAAGGGGTGAGCAATAAGAGTGGTCAGTGAAACTGCAGCCAAGGGTCAATAACAAGTAGTGGTGTGCGGGAATTGGGTTGAAAGAGCGAGCAACAAGGACCTCTCCAATTAGATCCTAGCTCTTACAAGAATATTAGGACTATTGCAGTACCAACGGGATATAGACAAGGGTTTTAAAAAATTATTTAATTTATTCAAAAATAGAATTTAAAAAGTCCCACAAGGGACACAGTGTAAACCATAACATACTAACACAATCAAAAATAAATTGTTACAGCAATGTTAACAGTCAGGTTATACAGATAATGCCCACACAGACATATAAGAGCAGGTCATATGGTACTTGCAGACGTGACCTCTACAGTTTTGCGGTCAAAAGCCGCTTCTTCAGGAGGCGTCTTTTAGTACATATTCTACAAAATAACAAGAATAAAATATCAACATTGCAATACATGAAAACACATATACAAAAAGAAACAATATTAATATTGGAGAAGATGATCATTATTAGATGTTGCACTCACCAACCTACACCCACAAGGGGTTTAGAGCGACACTGTGAGACGCCCACGATGGGCGTTCCCCCGGGGGCGGGCCAGGGGGGCACCTAAGATGGTACTATTGTAAAAAACAGAAAATAAAATATAAAAAGTGATGAACTGGGGTTCTAATAGGTAGTAGAACCACCCAAGTCTGTCGGGTCACGATGGAACGTGGTGGACAGGGGAATAGGAGAGAGAAGGAAAGAGGAAGGGGGGAGGAGGGGGAAAAGGGAAAAAGAAAAAGGGGAAAAAAGAAAGAAAAAGGATAATAACTGGGAGGGGGGAGGGAAAGAAAAGGGGAAGGAGAGAAGGGAGATAAAGGGGGGAAAAAAGAGGGGAGGAGAAGGAAAGGAGGGAGGGGGGGCGTGACGAGAAAGGAGGAAGAGGGAAGGGGACAACAAAAGAGGGGAAAAAGAAAAAGAGGGGGGAAAGGGAAAAGGGGGAGAAGAAAGGGGGGGAAACAGGGAGAAGGGGGGAAGGAAAAAGCAGAGGGCGGGGTCGGGAGGGGGGGGAAGGGGGGGAGGGAAGAGACCGAGGGGAGGTAAAAGACCTGTCACCTGACCAAGATAATATAGGTGGGACTGTATAAGAAAGCGGGGTTTTTTTAGGGTATACCCACCGTTGCTGTAAAGTTAAAACCTATGTTGAAGTTAGTGGCTATTCACACCCAGAATGTGTATTGAAATGGTGGTGACCAGAGGGACCAGATAGCGATGCCACAGGAGGTCCCTGGGGATAAATAAATAGGTTTGGGTTGTATCATTTACTACACACTGCCACAGGAAGAGGTACTTACAGGCAGGGAAGAAAGGGGATATAGTGCCTAGTGAAGTCACAGCATCCCCCCCAAAACAAAGAAAAAAGTTCATTAACTACTTACCAGTTTCAAGCGGTGTGGATGGACTGCTGGGTGTGTGCCTCACTTAGGCAGACAGATAAATCTGCTGCCTTAAATGCCCCCAACCCGGAAGTTGACTGGCGCTGAAAACAACAGCTGCCGTCTCTTCCGGGTCCTCTCCCCCTCTGTTGCGCAGGCGCGAGGAACCTTCCACGCATGCGCACAGCTCCATAGTGATTGACGCAGCGGCGTCAATCTTGGAGAAGCAGCAGCTGGGCTCCGTGGAGCCCCGCCCACTGCCGGAGGATCGCAAGCCCGCCGGGTAGGGGAGAATTAACTCCTCACATCACTCTAAGGAGGGGAGCGAGTGCAAGACTAAATAATCAGATGGATCAACAGGAGTAACAGGGAATAAATCAAGGACAGGGGTGTCAAAATCAGTGGCAACGGGAACACGCTATGCCCATGGCCAGGGATGTGCACCACTCTGCCCCATAAAGCATATCAAAAACAAAATAGACATGACAGTGGTTACAAAGCATGTATTGAGAACATCAATGTTTATGGTGAGCCAAATAGACAAACAACAATGGGTATTTACAAATGTATTGTTACACAGAGTGCACGAAGAGTCCAATTGCCGACAGTCATAAGAGGAGACCTGATTCTACAAAAAGAGGGGGGAAAAAGGAAAAAAGAGGGAAAGGCTGGGCGATATTACACTATATGTACATGTCGTAAGGGGTCAGGATAGTGTGGGTAGATGGTACAGTACCATGCATGTAGAAAAATTATACACAAAGAATATATACATTCCTTCCCATCTACACAATAACCCAGAGAACCACAGCAGAGACTATTGGATAAATTTAGTGATCATTCAAGGAAATACTTATACGAATGTGCCTCATTAATACCAGGTGGAGTAAGCGCATTGAGTCTCTCAATCCAGAGCGACTCACGCTTCAAAATTTGGCGGTCCCAGTTGCCCCCTCTGGGATCTTCAGGGACAACTTCTAGGACAGTGAATCTAATGTAGTCAGAGATAAAGCGGTGGTGAATGCCTATGTGGTGACCCACCGTAGTCAATTTGCCATTAGTGGAGGCGTATAAATGGTCACCCAGTCTCTGCCGTAGCTCTCTGATCGTCTTCCCCACATAAAAGGCGCTGCAAGCGCAGGTCATCAAATAAATTACACCGCGTGTACCGCAGTCGGCTGAGTGTTTTGGAAAAAAACATTTCGCCGTTTGGAAGCAAAAATTATTGTCCCTCTTGAATCCAGGGGCAGTGTGGGCAATTGCCACACTTGAAAGTGCCTCTGGGTTCTTTTGGGCCAGATGAGGGGACTCTATAATGACTATGAGTGAGCCTGTCCCTAAGAGAGGTGGCCCTTCTAAAGACTAAGTCAGGAGTGGGTTTAATATGTTTTCTCAGTGTATGGTGATCTGTCAAAATATGCCAATGGCTTGATAGTATGTTGCGTATCTGATGATGATGGGTGGAAAATTTGGTAATGATTTTGGTCATGTAGTGTTGTTTGGGACGTGGAGGGCCGAATACCCTACTCTTCTAACCATGTGGCAAACTTTTGAATATGAAAAGTAGTGGTGTGCGGTGTAGCAGTACCAACAAGAAGGAAAATACTGGTGCTTATGTACAATAATCTGGCAAACAGGAAGTTATGAGGCATGACTTAAAGAAGAAGTTCAGAAGAAGGTTAGGGGTTCAGCAGAAAACTGAGTACCAGTGAATATTGACCAAGAGATTAGTCAAGGAGCTATCCAGGGTTGAAGGTGGCTCATTTAAGAAAAGTCTCTGTCAGACATAACAGGAACCTTGGGTTTGAATCTGGATCCTGACAGTACCCCTCTCATTCCAGGATGGACATCTTAAGGTCTGGTTTGTGTGAATATCATTGAATTCTATTGTCAGAGTAAAAACATGAAAATGTTCTTCCAGTTCCCAGAACATTTCTACGACTTGAAGTCAATAATTTTCTCAACTACAAGATCTTCTTAAACTTGTACATCAACAGGTGGAAGGGGTAGAAGAAGTTTTCCAGAAAAAGAATTTTCGTGAAGTAATGAGATATGACAAATGTTCCTGGCAGTGTGTTGATCCACCCTGTTTAAGTACAAAGTGACTGGATTGATTTTAGGTAAAATTTAAAAAGGTCCTGAAAATTGTTGGTCCAACTTAACAGATGGAACATCTTGGTAATTTTGTTAGATAGCCAGGCATGTCAATTATATGAAAGGTAGGAAGTGCTCTGTAAAGTCTGTGAGCAGCATTTTTGTAATGTTGCTATGCTTTCATTGATTTCTCCTGATTCTCCTGTAGTACAGTTAATCTGTTGGTTACAGCAGGACTTTGAGTTGAGATAGGGAAGTTTGAAATGAAGACTGGATGGCAACTTTTGTTTTGTAAAAGCTTCAAGAAGTCGAGCTGTTCTTAGAATTGTTAGAATCAAATTATGCTATTGGAAGATAATTCACCGAGTCATTTTAAAGGTAACTTACAAAACACCAAAGGTACTGTTCCAGAGTATGACTGGTCCTCTCAGTCCAACGGCTATATTGAGGATGACTGGCAAAAGACATAGGTGATTGTAAAAGGAGCAAACAGTGTGGCCAGACAGTGGGAAAAGTGAATAGAATGCTAGGATCACTAGAGGGGTCACTAGCAGGAGGAAGAAGGTCCTGCTTGCTCTATATAGATTTTTCGTTAGATCTCAATTAGAGTACTGTGTCAAGTTCTGGAAAAAAAAAAAGATATTGATAAGATCGAATGAGGTTTATTTATTATAGCACCTAGTTGGCAAATGGGTAAACAAATGGTCACAAGTGACTAAAATCCATAGAAAACAAAAAAATCTAGTTGGAAAAAGTATTCACTGTAGCACGCGGGGAATTCATAGTCGCAGAATCAAATTCACTATAGGTCACATAAATCAGTAAATGACTAAATCAGTAGTTGTGGTAGAAGAACGAGAATTGCACATGGAAATAATGTTTAGAGCTTAATCTCATAGATTAAATGGTTCCTAAACATGTGGTATATTGTTTGGAGATGATCTGCTTTTAAATCTCTTGAAATATTGTTGTGAAAGCAGAAATATGCTTGAAAGTCTGAGAAGAGATACATTCACCCTAATTTTAGAACTCTGTACTGACACAACTGAGCATGCCCAGACTGAAAAGTAGTCACAATCCTACTCTCATTTGGTTTTAGCCCCATGCTATAGTGAATTCTGAAATGTGGGAATGCCAAACAAGCATTCACGACCAGGAATTTGTGAGAGCTAGCAAACTATGCACTATTTATACATAAATGCAAGTGTTATACAATGATAATCAATGTACTTCCACCAAAAAATACATTTTAATTTTGAGATGAACTCTTTAATTCCTAAAATAGAGAGGTTGGACAGAGAGAGAGAGAGAGAGAGAGAGAGAGAGAGAGAGAGAGAGAGAGAGAGAGAGAGAGAGAGAGATTAACATATTTGATATAGATAGAAATTCTATATGCCTTCTCAGCTGTATATAAATTTGTATATATACTGCCATGTGAATTGTGTATGCCCAGAGACTTTGCCATTTCTGAAATAGCTTTTGTTACACTGAGCATTGCTCAGCCTCTTTGCCATTTGAGCTATATCTCTGCATACACTGAGCATGCTCAGAGTCTTAGCCATTTGACATCTGATAAGTAAATAGTAGATAATGCACTTGTTGCTCTCCATCTCTCATACATCTAGACCAACATTCCCACAGCTGTCTTCACAAACCACACACAATACCATTGCTGATTCAAATTTAAAATGAATAACAATTTTGTGTGTTGTTACGTAGTTCCAAATGATGATTATTTTCACCACAAAAATGTAATATGTGTACCAACATCATTAATCCAAATCAAATGTCATTACCAAAATTCAGAGAGTAACACCACTATGCTACACTCACACACCAAAAAAATACCAAATATCACAAAATATAACTCTTATTATCAATGATAATATAAATATCAGCAAAACAAGTCACATCTACAAATTTTTGATGATTTAGCATTGATCTTGCATTTGTATTTTAGAACATGGATTCCCTTGATCTATGTTCATTCGTTAATCATTGTACTACTGTATATTCTAAGTATTATTGGGCTCATCTCAATGGCTTAGTGGGTAGTACTCCAACCTAGAATAACTCATACCATGCTTGGGATTTAAACCCATGGTCTAACCTGCTTAACTTTTAAACAGCATAGTATGCTGAAAATTGGCGAGCGCCTAATTGCCACTGCCACATTAGCATGGTTGTTTCCATAATTTGCATGCTCAATTGCATACAATGGGATGTTATTTAGCAAAAATATTATTGTGTGGAAATAAAGTAATCAAACACTAGTGAACACACAGGGTGCTAGCATGGTTGGGATTTGAACTCATAACTTAACCCATGTTCATTAGTGCAGACTACTAGGCCAAAGTAATGAGTACAATTAGACTTACAAAATAGTTTAGTATGATTAAAGAATGAGATTTCCTAAAAAAAAGAAATGTAACATGATTTTTTTTCAAATATGTAACTATAAATGAAATACATGTAACCTCACAGAATAACAGACTCTGTTGTCTTCTTTTGCTAACGAATGCCGTTCTGAACGATTATTACAAACTATGTACAATAATTGTAATATAAATAAATAGCCGCTCACAAGGTAGAGCAGACCCCACATAAGAATGGTTTATTGGCATACATGTACACACATGATCATAGCTAAATACTGCAGTGCAGTTCCATATAGGATACTCATTGGCAATTGCCAGTTATGGAACCGCAACTATATCAAATTGGAATTTACTAATGCTTGCCTACTCACTTTTCTGTTCGTATGTTCACTAGACATGTGCATTCGTTTTCGTCCGAATGCATTTTCGTCCGAATTTTAGGTATTTTCGTTATCGTTTTAGCAAACGATAACGAAAGTGCAGAGTCCGAAAAACGAAAGATCCGACATAAACAAATGCTTTATTTTCGTTTTCGTTGCTACAACAGTTCGATATAGATAGGAGATTCGACATGATGATGACAATAACAATCTGTGTCCATCAAACCTGTGGTCGAATGTGCCTAACCTTAACTCTATTAGTCCAAGATTATTCTACATAGAGAGAAAAGATTCGACGTAGAGAGAAAAGATTCGACGTAGGGGAGGAAAGATTCGACGTAGGGGAGAAAGATTCGACGTAGGGGAGGAAAAATTTGACGTAGGGGAGGAAAGATTCGACGTAGGGGAGGAAAGATTCGACGTAGGGGAGGAAAGATTCGACGTAGGGGGAGGAAAGATTCGACGTAGGGGAGGAAAGATTCGACGTAGGGGAGGAAAGATTCGACGTAGGGGAGAAAAGATTCGACGTAGGGGAGAAAAGATAAATAAAAATAATGATGATGATGAATGTTATTGGCTGATTGTAACCAAAGAGGTGGAGCAGTAAAATAGCTAGAACTAAGTACACACGTACTTTGGCTTATGGTGTCTGTTGAAAGTTCTAAGAAGATTCGACGGAGCAGGTAAGCTATACGGCATTGTACAGTTTAGCTGCTCCGTCGAATCTTCTTTGAACATTCGACAGACACCATAAGCCTTCAATGACAGATTCAACCTCAATTTGGATTTTCGGACGAATGCAATTTTTAACAAAAAACGAAATAAATAAAAACGAATTTCGGGAGTAACTAAATAAATTTATTTTTCAGACGAAAACGAAATTCCGAAACAAAATATTTCAGTGTGCACATGTCTAATGTTCACCTAGTTTAGGTCTTAATTGGCTTAATGGGAGTAACTAGATGTAGAGTGACAACTTTTTCTCCTTATTCTTAGGGAATTCACCCCAATGAATCCAGAAACAGGCAACAAAAATGATGAAAGGTCTATTGGATAAAACATGTTAGTAAAGAATGCAGGAACTTAATATGTACAGTCTGGAGTAAAGAAAGGAAAAGGGAGACACAACTTAAACCTTTAAAATACATCTAGGTGGTGAATAAGGTTCATGAGAGCTTTATTTTCAATATGAAGCCAAGAAGATCAAGAACAGATGGACATGACTTCCAACTAGCAGGAGGGAAGTTTAAAACGAATCTGAGAAAGTATTATTTTACCGAAAGAGTAGTTGATACTTGGAATAGACTTCCAGCAAATGTAATGAGTCAGTCAACATTAGATGGACTGGGACATACACTGATCTACTTGGACAAAAAAAGAAAAACATTGAAAAAAAAAAAAAAATCGGGCAGATTTGGTGGACCACTTGGTCTTTTTTTTGTAGTCCCGCTTCTATTTTTCTATGCAATTATATTGCCTAGAACTCTGCAAAAGTTGTTAAGATTTTATTTTTAACTTATTGATTTTTTTCCTATTTTTCAAGTAAACTAAATCAAAACATTATCTTTTTATATTTAAGAACCGTTGCATACACTTTGAACCCGAGCTGTCATTTGCAATATAAGGGAAGGGGCAAGGATAGCAGTGACATCATTACCCAAATATGGCCATGGCAACAATTGAGTAATAACACTGCCTTAACAACCTACACCCCATCTCCTTGCTCCCCTTCTTATCCAAACTCCTCGAACGTCTTGTCTACACCCGACTTAGTGTCCACCTTGCTGATAATAGCCTTCTTGATCCCCTTCAGTCTGAATTTCGTCCTCAATACTCCACAGAAACTGCTCTCAAAAAACTAACAAACGATCTACTAATGGCCAAAACCAATCAACACTATTCTGTACTCCTAGTCCTGGACCTCTCTGCTACGGTTGACCACCCCCTCCTCCTCAAAAAACTTGACGACTTTCGTCTCCGTGACTGTACTCTTCACTTGTTCTCTTCCTACTTATCCAACCGCACCTTTAGCGTTTCCTACAACTCTACTTCCTCTTTTCCTCTTCCTTTCTCAGTTGGGGTCCCCCAAGGTTCTGTTCTTGGACCTCTCCTATTTTCAATCTACACCTCCTCCTTGGGTCAGCTGATAGCATCCCATGGCTTCCAATACCACCTCTATGCTGACAACACCCAAATCTACTTCTCTACCTCTCAGCTCACTCCCTCTGTCTCCTCACGCATCACTAATTTACTATCGGATATATCAGTCTGGATGTCAATTAGTAAATTAGTCAAGGAGCTATTCGGAGTTAAAGGTGGATCATTTAAGAAGAGTCTCTGCCAGACATAACAGGAACCTTGGGTTTCAGAAACTACAACTTTTTCATAGTTACTTGTAAGGAGCTTAGCCCTACTCTTCAGAATTGTAACGATACTGTCCCTTTTTAAAATGTGACCCAAAGTATGCAATGTGCTCTTTATTACTCAGGCTTGGTATGATGTTCCACGTTAATCCAACCTGCAAATTGACACACCACCACTCTGCCCCCACTCCCAAAGCACCTTGTCCCCATGGTGATAGTTGATGATACGTAAATTTCTTTCCTTATTTTTCTTTACCGCAATTTTTTTATTTTATTTTTTATTCAACTGTCAGCGAGGAAACCCATCGACAGCTGATGACTCATCGGTAGGGATGAGCTTTGAGTTCGAGTCGAACTCATTTTCGACTCGAACATCGGCTGTTCGCCAGTTCGCCGAACAGCGAACAATTTGGGGTGTTTGCGGCAAATTCGAAAGCCGCGGAACACCCTTTATAAGTTTATGGGAGAAATCAAAAGTGCTAATTTTAAAGGCTTATATGCATGGTATTGTCATAAAAAGTGTTTGGGGACCTGGGTCCTGCCCCAGGGGACAAGGATCAATGCGTTTTTTCGGGAGCAGTGATTTTAATAATGCTTAAAGTGAAACAATAAAAGTGTAATATCCCTTTAAATTTCGTTCCTGGGGGGTGTCTATAGTATGCCTGTAAAGGGGCGCATGTTTCCTGTGTTTAGAGCAGTCTGACAGCAAAATGAAATTTCAAAGGAAAAAAAGTCATTTAAAACTACTCGCGGCTATAATGAATTGCCGGTCCGACAATACACATAAAAGTTAATTGATAAAAACGGCATGGGAATTCCCCACAGGGGAACCCCGAACCAAAATTTAAAAAAAAATGACGTGGGGGTCCCCCTAAATTCCATACCAGGCCCTTCAGGTCTGGTATGGATATTAAGGGGAACCCCGGCCAAAATTATAAAGAAAAAATTGCGTGGGGTCCCCCTCAAAACCTATACCAGACCCTTTAGGTCTGATATGGATTTTAAGAGGAACCCCGCACCAAAAAAAAAAAAAGGCGTCCCCCCAAAAATCCATACCAGACCCTTATTCGAGCACGCAACCTGGCAGGCCGCAGGAAAAGAGGGGGGACAAGAGAGCGCCCCCCCTCCTGAACCATACCAGGCCACATGCCCTCAACATTGGGAGGGTGCTTTGGGGTAGCCCCCCAAAACACCTTGTCCCCATGTTGATGGGGACAAGGGCCTCATCCCCACAACCCTTGCCCGGTGGTTGTGGGGGTCTGCGGGTGGGGGCCTTATCGGAATCTGGAAGCCCCCTTTAACAAGGGGACCCCCAGATCCCGGCCCTCCCCCTGTTTGAAATGGTAAGGGGTACAAAAGTACCCCTAACATTTCACAAAAAAACTGTCAAAAATGTTAAAAATGACAAGAGACAGTTTTTGACAATTCCTTTATTTAAATGCTTCTTCTTTCTTCTATCTTCTATCTTCCTTCGGTTTCTTCCTCCATCTTCTTCTTCTTCTGGTTCTTCTGGTTGTTCTGGTTCTTCCTCCGGTGTTCCCGTCGGGCATCTTCCTCCGCGGTGTCGGCGTCTTCTTTCCTTCTTCTCCTCGGGCCGCTCCGCATCCATGATGGCATGGAGGGAGGCTCCCGCTGTGTGATGCTTCTCCTCTTCTGACGGTTCTTAAATAACGGAGGGGGGCCACCCAGTGACTCCGCCCCCCTCTGACGCACGGGGACTTAATGGGGATTTCCCTGTGGCATTCCCTGTGATGTCAGAGGGGGGCGGGGTTACATAACGGGTGACCCCGCCCCCTCTGACGTCACTGGGAATGCCACAGGGAAGTCCCCGTCAAGTCCCCGTGTGTCATAGGGGGGCAGGGTCACTGGGTGGCCCCCCTCCCGAAGGGCCTGGTATGAACTGGGGGGAGAGACCCACGCCAATTTTTTCCTCTATTTTTTTATCTATATTGAACTGGAAATACATTACAGCCGCGA
Organism: Lithobates septentrionalis; assembly: GCA_037952835.1. NCBI lineage: Eukaryota > Metazoa > Chordata > Amphibia > Anura > Ranidae > Lithobates > Lithobates septentrionalis. The sequence goes on from JBBDGP010000074.1 coordinate 2,359,281, forward strand.
GCAATTTTAAATGACATTTTTTCCTTTAGAAATGTTATTTTGCTGTGTGACAGTAAAACACATGAGACAGATGCTCCACTCTAAAGGCAGACTAAGGGGACCCCCAGACACAATATTTAAAGGAATATTTAATTTTTATTGTTTCACTTTAAGCATTTTTAAAATCACTGCTCCTGAAAAAACAGCCGTTTTTAGAACTTTTTTTGCATTGATACATGTCCCCTGGGGCAGTATCCGTGTCCCCATACACTTTTCATGGCAATAACTTGCATATAAGGCTTTAAAATGAACACTTTTGATTTTTCACTTTCGTGTCCCATAGACTTTAACAGTGTTCGCATGTTCGCACAAATATTTTGTATGTTTGCATGTTCTGGTGCAAACCGAACTGGGGGAGGGGTGTTCAGCTCATCCCTACCCAACACTAGTGTCAGTGTAGTGTGCTAGTGTAGTTCAGTGTTTATACAGCATTAAATGTTATGTAAAGCTGTGTTAAAGTGCTGTATACCTTTTTTTTTTTTTTGGTTTGATGCATATTTTTTTGTCTTTTTGTCTTTTTTTGTCCTCTGCCTGTCCCCCTTTTTTAAAATATGCAGTCACAGTTGTTCTGAATGCAACACTGGTGTTCCCTCTTTTTTTATTTTAGTTTTTAGTTTTTTTTTTTTTTTTTTTTACAGTTTTTACATTTATGTCAGTGTCCATCCTCAATTTAAAGTGCAAACACCACATTTCATTCAAAAAAAGTGCATCCAATGACACATTTCCCAGTTTCTATTATATTTGGGTAACAAGCCCCCCCCCATCTTAGCTGGGAGGCCAACAAGGAGAGGCAGACATTCCCATGCCACTATGAAGGGGCCAGCAGTGTCTGTGTCCACAAGCAAAGGTGGACGTGGTCCATCCTCAGGCATGGAACATTTGTTTCTGTTTAGTGATATTGCTCATGCTATCCAGACACAGCATGTAGAGGAGGTGGTGAACTACCTTACTAAACCATCCTCATCCTCTTCATCCTCTATGACCCAAGCTGACACTAGTGTACAGTCCACCACAGCTGCCAGAGCAACTTATTCTGCCTCCTTATCCACAGCTACTCCTGCCATAGCCCCAGCATCATGCATGGAGGAGTCAGCTGAATTATTTGAACAGTGTCAGCCACTTGCTTCTTGAGGATGCACAGACATTACTTGATTGTGATGTTGATTCTGAGGTAGAGGAAGGGAGTAACATGATTCTACAGAGGGGGAAGAACACTGGTAGTCATGGTCACTCAGCTGCAGCTTATTGCCAAGTTGGCTACAGCGATTATGAGGATGGAGGGGATGATTATGAAGAGGTTACTGATCTGATAGAGCAGCGGAGGAAAGTTAAGGAGAGAAAATCCCAATGAGGCAGGATGTCCTCCAGAGGCAGGCATTATGGAAGGGTAGAGAGCAGCCACACTATTCCATCAGATTGTGGAGCTGTTATCTCTCGGCCCACTTCCCACAGCTCAGCAGTGTGGGGCTTTTTTAGCACAGGTGCAGCCAGTCGCTGTCGGGAACAGGTGTGACTAGAAATGTGTGGACTACCACAGAAAATATCAGAAACAAGTAAAGTGTAAAATAATATACTTTATTTAAAAATATGTGAATAAAAAATGTAAATGCTCCTCCAATATATTAAAAATATGTAAATCAAACCATAAAAACACAAATAGTGACACACAATGAACAACTGCCCAAACCAAGTATATATAGCCAGGGTCATACATGGGAAATCAAGCAGAGGGAGGAAGACAGAACAGGGAGAGGGTAACAGGAGATGGAGAGAGCAGGCAGGAAGGGATCAGACTGAAGGGTCAGGGTTTCGGTTCAGGACAGGGATGCAGGATACGGGAATGCAGGTCAGGGGCACATGGAGAGATAACACCAAGGCTACAGGAGAAGCACAGGCAGGGCTTAAATGTACTTCCTGCCAGTGGTGGGCAGTGGAAATTTGGGGAGGAGGCGGCAAACAGTATGCAACCCTCCGGGTTTGTCTGTCGGTCAGTAGCACTTACCCCATTGGTGGCGGTTTCCCCTGCTCAGCGGCAGCTTCCCCTGCTCGGGGGCCTCCTGTACCCCTGCTGTTCTCCTGCAGCCTCCCGTTCTCCAGGTCATCATGGCGGTGGCGGCTTCCATTTCTTCCCTCCTCCTCGGGAGTCGTCTCTTTTCGGGCCAATCGGAAAACGGGTCTCACACCCGCTTCCGATTCGCCAGATTGAGGATCAGTGTTTCAACAGCGAATATTCATTTGTTGTTGTACCACACCTGGGTGGGATCAGAGTGCATCCTCTGCTACCTGAGCCCACCCAATTTTGAAGCCTATTAGAGCCTCTGGCTCTAATTGGGTGTTTCAAATAATAACCCACTGCTGTAATTCATGCACCCGGTGCCCTGAAAGGGGGTGGCCACAGTGGCCATGGATAGATTATGCATTAATCTATCCATTGCATATAGGGGGGTGGAGCAGCGAGCGGGGCAGCACCTGGGCCGCCACTGCTTCCTGCAATGAGCATTAGGTGATGATTGATTACCTGAGATTATATGAGCTTCTGGCTGCTAAGAGACATCCACTGGTAGATACCAGAACTTCAGCCTATAGATCTAGGAGCCACAGTGCAGGTGAGCCCATTCCTGACAACACTCGAACATCGGGTGTTTGCCCGTTCGCCGAATACCGAGTATTATGGGGCATTCGCAGGAAATTCGAGCTCCCGCGGAACGCCCCATAATAAACGTTGAGACCGTCAATGCACTGCGAGATCGCAGTGCATTGATGCCTGCTGATTGGCCAAAGCATGCACCTAACCTGCATGCTTTGGCCAATCACAGCGTGGTCTGCAGTGAGAGCCATGATTGGTCGAAGGCAGGATGTCTTTGGCCAATCATGGCTCAGGGGGCTGAATCCACGCCCCACACTATATTAGGCTGCTTACATAGGGCCATACAAAGTTTTATGAATGAGAGCAGCAAAATGACATTTGTAAAGGAAAAAATGTCATTTAAAACTGCTCAAGGCTATAATGTACTGCCGGATCCCGGCAATATACATAAAAATCATTGAAAAAAATGGCATGGGTTGCCCCCCAGTCCATTACCTGGCCCTTTGGGTCTGGTATTGATATTAAGGGGAACCCTGCGCCAAAATGTAAAAATAAAAATTGCATGGGGGTCTCATCCAAAATTCATACCAGGCCCATCAGGTCTGGTATTGATTTTAAGGGGACCCCCTTGCCAGAATTTAAAAAAAGGTGTGGGGGCCCCCCAAAATCCATACCAGACCCTTATCCAAGCACGCAACCTGGCAGGCTGCAGGAAAAGGGGGGGTGAGAGAGCACCCCCCTCCTGAACTGTACCAGGCCACATGCCCTCAACATGGGGAGGATGTTTTGGGGCCCCTTCCCCACAAACCTTACCCAGTGGTTGTGGGGGTCTGTGGGCAGGGGGCTTATCAGAATCTGGAAGGCCCCTTTAACAAGGCGACCCCCAGATCCCATCCCCCCTATGTAAATGGGTATCGGGTACATTGTGCCCCTACACATTCACAAAAAAGTGTCAAAATTGTAAAAATGACAGGAGACAGTTTGGGACAAGTTGTTTATTAAAAAAAGTCCTGCATTTTTTTATTAAAAAAATGTCCCTTCATCTTCGATCCAAGCGCCGACGTCCTAAGAAAAAAAACGGAAAAAAACTCTGCCTTGATGGGAGGCGTCCCGCGACTGCAGGATTTTTGCAATTGACAGCTGTATTATAGCTGAGGGCGGGACCACCCGGTGATGAACACGGGTGACCCTGCCCCCCTCTGACATTACATGATATCAGGAAGGGGCGGGGTCACCCGTTTACATCACCAGGTGGCCCCACCCTTAGCTTTATAACAGCTGTCATTGCAAAAAGCCTGCAGTCACGGGATGCCTCCCTTCCATTTTTTTTCTCGGGTCATTGGCGCTCGCTTGGATCGAAGATGAATGGACATCACAGGACATTTTTATATTTTTTTTATTTTTTTAATAAAGGACTTGTCCCAAACTGTCCACTGTCGTTTTTACCATTTTGACACTTTTTGGGTGAATGTGTAGGGGTACAATTTACCCGATACCCATTCACATAGGGGGGCGAGATCTGGGGGTCCCCTTGTTAAAGGGGGCTTCCAGATTCCAATAAGCCCCTGCCTGCAAACCCCCACAACCACCAGGCAAGGGTTGTGGGGAAGAGGCCCCTGTCCCTCTGTTGAGGGCATGTGGCCTGGTACGGTTCAGGAGGGGGGTGCGCTCTCGTCCCCCCCCTTTTCTTGCGGCCTGCCAGGTTGCGTGCTTGAAAAAGGGTCTGGTATGGATTTTTTTTAAATTTTGGTGCAGGGTTCCCCTTAATATTCATACCAGACCCAAAGGGCCTGGTAATGGACTGGGGGGGAACCCATGCCGTTTCTTTCAATGATTTTTATCTCTATTGCCAGGATCCGAAAATTCATTACAGCCGCGAGCAGTTTTAAATGCCTTTTTTTAGAAATGTCTATTTTTTTAGAAATGTAATTTTGCTGTGGTACTGTTCTAAACACAGGAAATATGTGCTACTTTACAGGCATACTAAGCACACCCCACAGGCACGATATTTAAAGGAATTTTTTAGCCTGTTCGCAAGTTCTGCTGCGAACTGAACCGGGGGGTGTTCGGCTCATCTCTAGTAAATGCACCAACAAGGAACAATATATTACTAGACCTACTAATTACTAACAATACAGACCTGATCACAGATGTGGAAATATGGGGCAGCTTAGGAAACAGCAACCACAGGTCAATTAGTTTCAAAGACACTGAATTTCAAAGGAGCCAACTTCCATAATTGACGTTCCTTGCTAGAAGATATTAAATGGGATAAAATCCTAGGAACAAAAAATATGGAGAAAAAATGGATGTGCTTTAAGAGCATATTAAATAAGTATTGTCAGTACTTGGATCCCTTTAGGACCCAGCACAACTCACCTGACACAGCCTTTGCCTGGGAAACAACAGTAATTGGCCAGCTCACCTTTAAATCACCTGTATCAGCATTCAGTCAGTGCTCATGTTAGAGTTTACCTTGTGTTTGATCCAGCTGATATCTGCTCTGTGTATTTCGTGTATGACCCGGCTCGTTTGACCCTGTTTGCTTGCTTCTGATTCGGTACCGTTTGGACTCTGATCTTCCTGTGTATGACCCAGCTTGCCTAGACTACGCTTGCCTGATTCTACTGAAGTACCTTCATCTGCAGCGGTGAACTACAAGCACCAGTTAACATCTATCCTTATCTGCAGCGGTGAACTACAAGCACCAGTTAACATCTATCCTGATCTGCAGCGGTGAACTACAAGGTCCAGCAAACATCTAGCTTCATCCACAGCGGTGAACTACAAGTCCCAGCTGACCTGCTCTGCTCAGACCTGCTCATGGTATGTGCTCTTGTTCTTTGAACTCTTTGCATAATCAGAACACCTGAACTGTTACCTGTTATATGCTCCTAGCCTGACATTAACACGAGCCATACATAATAAGGGGAACCTATCATGGATCCTGAGCAGGCTCAGTTGTTTGCACAAGAACTTTGCCGCTTATCTAATCAAGTTCAGAAAATGGCCACAGAGCTCACCAAGGTGCAATCTCCTTCTACTACCACCGCTACAAAAACTCCATCTGAACCAAAAATTCCTTTGCCTGACTGGTATTCTGGTGACCGTAAAGTGTTTTGCAACTTTAAAAACAGCTGCAAATTATATTTCAAGTTAAGGCCATCCTCGTCTGGCCCTGAAACTCAGAGGTTTCAAATCATTATCTCTCTACTACAGGGTGACTCCCAGGCTTGGGCCTTTAACCTGGAACCAAACAAAGCCCTAGGGTTGCTATATGATGATCCAGATCGTGCTGCTACTGCAGAATCAACCTTGTGTAACTTAAAGCAAGGAACTACCACAGCTGAAATGTATTGCTCAGAGTTTCGCAGGTGGGCCCCGGAATTTGGTTGGAATGATGCAGCTCTCCGCAGCCAGTTTAGAATGGGCCTTTCAGATGCAATTAATGATGCTCTGGTCAACTTCTCCTACCCAGCCTCACTGGAGGAGGCTGAGTCTAGCCAGTCTAGCCATTAGAATTGACCGCCGCCAGCGAGAGAGAAGACGAGAACAAACTACAGCTGTGGCAAACTATATACCTCCCTTGCCGCCTGACTATTCCACCTCCAGTGCCAAATCTCCGGTACCCCAGTTGATGTCTTCTCAGACGAAACGCGTCGGGTGTAGGACGCTACCTCAAACCATCTATCTACTGCGCTTAATACATTTTTTCATGTTTTTATAAATTTTGCTTTTATCTGGAATTTTTATGCTGGAATTTTTTATGCAATAAAATCCTTTGACCAATCGGAATTCACACTATGTGGAGCCTCTCTTCTCCTATTGTCCCTGTCCTGAATTGTCGGAGACCCAAGTGAGTGCTGGAGGACGAACCGGGAGACCGTTTATGATTGGAGTTTTCTATCAAGATCATCTGATGGTGGACCAGGAACAACTATAACCCTACCGTGGTACACGGTTCAAGCTCGTATGACTCACCGCTGTACGGCCTGTGAGTCCACCACGTCCGGTAAGGGCATTTTATATTATTACACCAGGCTGATCACTGGAGGAATCCAGCAACAACATATGTCATTTTGAGATAGATACCTATGCTCCAAGAAGTCTCCATCTGATTATATGAACTGTCCCCACCTCAGAGACTTATCATTTACTCTTACCCACACATGCTTATGTTTGACTTTTAATTTGTGTGATGCACATTTGATTCACATCGTTTTATTATAGAGGATATGCTAACAGAGGTCCTCTTTGAAATATTGGATTCCTCACTGATGTACTGTCCTCTTGCATGAGGTCAAATATTAATTCAATTGTTGACACACACTGTTTGTCATCCTGACACATTGTGATGGTGTTAACCGACAAAGCATAGCAGATATGTGAACAGATGTTCTCTTTGGAATATTAGATTTCTCACTGGTTCACTGTGCTTTTGTATATGGTCTAATATAACTCCTGATATACACTGTTTGTCACCCTAGCACATTTTGATGTTGCTAACTGATACAGTATAGCGCTACACTTTTTTGTTTCTTTATTCATGTTAAACAAGTACCTTTCCTAGGCTACCTAATTTCTGACACAGGCCTCACCATGGATCCAGCCAAGATTCAAGCCATTTTAGACTGGGCACCACCTTCAGACTTGAAGGCAGTTCAGCGCTTCCTGGGCTTTGCAAATTTCTATCGAAAATTAATTAAGAACCATTGCACATCCCATCACCTCTCTCACCAGGAAGACTCCAATTACGTTTAAATGGACTACTGAAGCCCAAGCACCCTTCACTCAGTTAAAGAAAGCCTTTACCTCTGCACCAATCCTACGACATCCTGTTCCTGAGCTACCTTTTATTGTGGAGGTAGATGCATCTGAAGTAGGGGTGGGGGGCGCTTTTGTCACAAAAGGATCCTGTAAATGCTGCCATCCATCCCTGTGCTTTCTTGTCTCATAAATATTCCCCAGCAGAGCGCAATTATGATATAGGCAACAGAGAACTTATAGCCATAAAGCTTGCTTTGGAGGAATGGAGACATTGGCTGGAGGGAGCTCGCTATCCATTCATAGTTCTGACTGACCACAAAAACCTTGAATACATCCGTTCTGCTAAAAGACTGAACTCACGTCAAGCCAGGTGGTCATTGTTCTTCTCCAGATTTGACTTCACAATTTCATATTTACCAAGGCCAAAAAACATTAAGGCTAATGCGTTGTCTCGCAGCTTTTTATCAGAGTCTCCTCCTCCCCTTCCTCCACAACCCATTATCTATGAGGATAGGATTTTGGCTTTTACCCAGACTGACATCTCTGAGGCCTTGTTAACTGTACAGGCTGAAGCCCCTCCCTCCACTTCCTCTGGTTCACTTTTTGTGCCCCTGGCTCTTCGTTTTCAGGTATTGCAGCAGGTACATGCATCAAAACCTGCAGCACATCCAGGGTTTAGACAAACTTTTGAGATTATCTCTTGCAACCTCTGGTGGCCATCGATTAGGCAGGATGTGTTAGCCTTTGTTTAGGCATGTGAAGTTTGTGCCAGAAGCAGGAGCAGTACCTCTAAGCCGCCCAGTCTCCTACGTCCTCTACCGATACCTACTTGTCCCTGGACCCATTTATCTATGTACTTTATCACTGACTTGCCTCCGTCCCAGGGATGTTCCACGATCTGGGTGGTGGTAGACAGGTTCAGTAAAATGGCCCACTTTGTTCCGCTTCCGAAACTTCCATCTGCTAAAGAACTAGCATCTTTATTCATTAAACGTGTTTTCAGGCTCCATGGGGCACCAATTAACAGCCTGTGGCTCTCAGTTTATAGCCCAGTTTTGGAAGGCTCTTTGCTCTCAGCTGGGGATTAAGTTATCATATTCTTCAGCATATCATCCTGAGCCAAACGGCCAAACAGAAAGGACTAATCAGACTCTAGAGAAGATGGTACGTTGTCTGATGGCCAATGATGAGGTGGAGTGGGTCAACGTCCTGCCATGGGCAGAGTTTGCCTTTAATAATTGTTCCAGTACATCTACAGGGACATCTCCTTTCTTCTTTGTTTACTTGTTGCATCCTCGTGTGTGCTCCTTTGATCTTCCACCCTCTGATGTTCCAGATGCCAACACCACAATTGAAAATTTCTCCAAAATCTGGTCCGATGTTAATCGTGCTATTTCTCGCTCTGTGCAGGCATTTAAGAAAATGGCTGACAAGAGGCGCTCAAAGGCACTAGGATATAAAGTTGGTGACAAAGTGTGGCTATCATCTAGGAATCTGTCCCTGCATGTTCCATCTAAAAAACTTGGCCCAAAATTCATCGGGCCCTATGAAATTTAGGAGATTGTTAATCCTGTAACCTTTAGATTAAAACTCCCCCCATCCATGCACATTCCAAATGTCTTTCATGTTTCATTGTTGAAACCTGTTCATTTCAGCCTCCAAGTATGAACAAAGCAGGGGGAAGGGGAATTGGGACTTTAATTGAAGTAGTGCCGGGTAAGGTCGCACACTTACATCCCTATGAATACAATATATAAAAACCCACAAGCAGAAGTGAGCGAGTGAGGAGGGGGGAGTGGGACTTTGAATGAAGCCAATGGTTTGCAAGCCGACACATAACGGTGAGTCAATAAACTTTATTGCATATTCATACATACAATGGTGTCAAACAATGTCACAATTAACATTTGGTGAAATGTTAACATTGATAACCAAAGATCAGCGTAAGGGTCATTAGCATTGTTATCAAGGATATGGCAGGTGACTGGGTAATAACATGGGTATGAGCAATGTTACTAGATAAGAACAAGGATCACCAGGTGTCAGAATACATAAATAGTTAAGACAATGTGATGTCTGCCTGATATCTGGCCTCAAAATCCTGTTAAAAGGTAATAGCCTGTATAGCATGGATTGAAAACAATGAACGGGGACTGGTAGCTCGACGCGTTTCGTGGTTCACGACCACTCATCAGGAGAAGACATGTCATGTTTCTGGAATATAAAGTAATATCATGGGTCAAAAATTAGAAGTGGGTACAGGAGGGCAGGTAATCCCCCAAAAAGTAGAGGTACTCACAATAAGCATAGGTTGATGGTAAATGGCCAGGAGCGGCAAGCCGTCCGGAACTGGTGCCCACCGGGAGCTGAGGCAGGCCCCGCCGCGGCGACCAAAACAGGCACCCCCCCGGAAGCGATAAAGCGCCACGAGGCACCTAGAGAAAAAAGTGGCCGATGAGTCATAGTGCAAGGGGGATGTGAGTGCAGGAGAGGAGGTAAGGAGAGTGTTCATTGTTTTCAATCCATGCTATACAGGCTATTACCTTTTAACAGGATTTTGAGGCCAGATATCAGGCAGACATCACATTGTCTTAACTATTTATGTATTCTGACACCTGGTGATCCTTGTTCTTATCTAGTAACATTGCTCATACCCATGTTATTACCCATGTCACCTGCCATATCCTTGATAACAATGCTAATGACCCTTACGCTGATCTTTGGTTATCAATGTTAACATTTCACCAAATGTTAATTGTGACATTGTTTGACACCATTGTTTGTGTGAATATGCAATAAAGTTTATTGACTCACCGTTATGTGTTGGCTTGCAAACCATTGGCTTCATTCAAAGTCCCACTCCCCCCTCCTCACTCGCTCGCTTCTGCTTGTGGGTTTTTATATATCAGCCTCCAAGTAAATGAACCAGAACCTGTGGATGTGTTGGACAGTCAGTAATATGAAGTGGCAATTATTCTTGATTCCAGACGAGTGCACAATTCCTTACAACATCTCGTTCATTGAAAAGGTTTTGGCCCAGAGGATCGATCTTGGGTCCCAGCTCATGATCTTCATGCTGGCCGACTTAAGAAGAAGTTCCATCTTCGTTATCCAAGTAACGGGGTGCAGGAGCAACCCCTTAAGAAAGGGGGGGGTACTGTCAGTACTAGGATCCCTTTAGGATCCAGCACAACTCACCTGACACAGCCTTTGCCTGGGAAACAACAGTGATTGGCCAGCTCACCTTTAAATCACCTGTATCAGCATTCAGTCAGTGCTCGTGTTAGAGTTTACCTTGTGTTTGATCCAGCTGATATCTGTTCTGTGTATTTCGTGTATGACCCGGCTCGTTTGACCCTGTTTGCTTGCTTCTGATTCGGTACCGTTTGGACTCTGATCTTCCTGTGTATGACCCAGCTTGCCTAGACTACACTTTGCCTGATTCTACTGTAGTGCCTTCATCTGCAGTGGTGAACTACAAGCACCAGTTAACATCTATCCTTATCTGCAGTGGAGAATGACAAGCACCAGTTAACATCTATCCGCATCTGCAGCGGTGAACTACAAGGTCCAGCAAACATCTACCTTCATCTACAGCGGTGAACTACAAGTCCCAGCTGACCTGCTCTGCTCAGACCTGCTCATGGTAAGTGCTCTTGTTCTTTGAACTCTTTGCATAATCAGAACACCTGAACTGTTACCTGTTATATGTTCCTAGCCTGACAGGTATTAGCCAGAGCATCCCAATAGTAAATTAATTTAAAAGAGCTAACAAAAGTCCTGGGCAGCTTAACTCCAATGTAAAAATGCATGTAAAAGCAAAGGAGAAGGCCTTAAAAAAATACAAGGCTGAGGGATCATCGTTATCATTCCAACTATACAAAGAATGCAACAAGAAATGTAAGGGTGCAATCAGGGCGGCTAAGATAGAACACGAAAGACACATAGCAGAAATTAGTAAAAAAAATTCCAAGAAAGTCTTTAAGTATATAAATTGTAAAAGAGGGAGGTATGATGAAGGGAATCTGGTTACAAAAGACCTCTCCTCAGTCTTCACGAGGGAAACAGGGGGAATCAGTAACCAAGACTGCAATGTTTATCCTCATGACACGCCACAGGAAGGACCTTCATGGCTAACAGAGGATAGAATTAGGATAGAATTAATAAACTTAACATTAATAAGTCACCGGGACCAGATAGCCTGCACCCGAGGGTCCTTAAAGCAGAGTTCCACCTACATTTGAGAGGTGGTCTTAAACAAAAGACCACCTCTCCACCCCTCATTTTTGGATATTTAAAACTTTTTTTCTTCTATAGTATCTTTTAAGGAAGTACTACGTGTACAGCCACAGCCCAGGACGTCACGTCCTCTTCTGCGGCGAGCCCCCCATTGTCCTCTGGGACCTGTGTGTCCCAGAAGACAAACTGGCCATTCAAAAAGCACTGCATGAACAGTCAGAAACCAGCAGTGAAGCCGCAAGGCTCCACTGCCAGTTTCGTTTAGTTGGAATGGCGGCGCCTGCACCTAACCCGATGGACAAATCTGCCTCAGGGGGGGGGTCGACATTGCGGGCTCCCTAGACAGGTAAGTGTCCCTATTAAAAGTCAGCAGATACAGTGTTTGTAGCTGCTGACTTTTATTTTATTTTTTTTTGCGGCTGGAACACCGTTTTAACCTCCCTGGCGGTATGATTATTTCAGATTTTAGGTGCTGAAAGCGGTACCATTATTTTGCACAGAAATTTGGCGTTTTATATTGTAGGCCTGTAATTCTTAGGAATAGTTCACTTAAATCTGTCCAAACAAGAGTCTAGTAGACATCCCGGGTATGATAAAGTTTGAAAAACGAAATAAAAAATTATAATATAATAAATAACTATAAATAATTATAACAAATAATAATATAATAATAATAAAAATTATATAATAATGTAATCAAATCAAAAACACTGAAATTTGCTCAGTTGCAGAATTGTAGCTTTTGTTACTTTTAGTGTTTGATGACGGATCTCCTCACAAATCACTATCGCTCAATTCTGCAAGTGATTATAATTTATTATCGCTTTTTTCTAGCTGGTCTAAAACCACTTTTGATGTAAAGAGACAGTTTTGGTTGCTATGGACAATCTCCAGTTTCCTGGCAGAAAGAACAGTTTTATATATATAAAACTGCATGCAGGACACTGGGCAGACCACTAGGGACAAAGGGGATGTGTAGTTATTTGATACAGTACTGTAATCTGTAAGATTACAGTATACTGTATCTGTACTGTGTGTTTCACTTTTGAATTTACCGCCAAACTCCGTCCCCGTGCGTCGCAACGCTCGCAGGGAACGGAGCTCGGCACTGTGAATCGAGCGAGACACTGCAGCTCGCCGATCACAGCGGGGAGACATCGCCGGATCCAGGGGACAAGGTAAGTAAACTCTTCCTGGATCCTGCGATGCAATCCCGAGTCTGGCTCGGGGATACCTCTTTTGGTATGAAAAATTCACCCCGAGCCAGACTCGGGAATACCGCCAGGGGGGTTAAGGAACTCAGTCAAGTAATTGCCAGACCATTGTTCCTTATTTTTAAGAACAGTCTACTGACTGGTATGGTACCAGAAGATTGGAGAAAAGCCAGTGTAGCACCAATATTTAAAAAAGGACCAAGATATATCCCAGGGAATTACAGACCAATCTATTGACCTTCTATGAGGAGGTGAGCTGTCATCTAGATAAAGGAAGGCCCGTAGATGTGGTGTATCCAGAGTTTGCAAAGGCATTTGATACAGTTCCCCATAAAAGTTTACTGTACAAACTAAGGTATGTCAGCATGGATCAAAGGGTGAGTACATGGACTGAAAACTGGCTACAGGGGCGAGTTCAAGGGGTAGTGATAAATAGGGAGTAATCAGATTGGTCCAATGTGTGGAAAGTAGGGTCCCCCAGGGTTCTGTCCTGGGTCCAATCCTATTTAATTTATTCATAAACAACCTGGAGGATGGGATAAGCAGCTCAATCTCAGTATCTGCGGACGATACTAAGCTAAGCAGGGCAATAATTTCTCCGCAGGATGTGGAAACCTTGCAAGAAGATCTAAACAAATTATTGAGGTGGGCAGCTACATGGCAAATGAGGTTGTAGAAAAATGTAAAATAATGTATATGGGTAGCAAAAACATGAATGCAATTTAATCACTAGGGAGTGAACCTCAGGAGGAATCTAGGGTGGAAAAGGACCTGGGGGTTCTGGGCACCAGCCCTCAGGAAGGATCTGCTGGAACTGGAGAGAGTCCAGAGAAGGGCAACAAAGCTAATTAAGGGACTGGAGGATCTCAGCTACGGAGAAATACTGCAAATACTGAACTTATTCTCTTTGGAGAAGAGACGCTTAACAGGGGATATGATTTCAATGTACAAATACCGAACCGGTGACCCCACTATAGAGATAAAACTCTTCCACGAAAGAGAATTTAAAGAGATAGGTGGCCATTCAATAAAATTAGAAGAGAAGCAGTTTAACCTTAAACTGTGTAGAGGGTTCTTTACTGTAAGAGCGGTAAGGATGTGGAATTCTCTTCCACAGGCAGTGGTTTCAGCAGGGAGCATAGATAATTTCAAAAAACTATTAGATGGACACCTGAGCGACCATAGCATACAATGATATACAATTTAATACTGACATAAAAAAACACACACACAGGTTGGACTTGATGGACTTGTGTCTTTTTTCATCCTCACCAAATATGTAACTACTGGCAGCAGTGTTGTCGGCCTGCCATGTGTGTCCTTTCAGTTGGACATCAGTTTATCAGGTTTACCAGATAGCAGCCCATTAGAAAACCAGAGGACCTTACATAGCAGGCTGACAATGCTGCTGCTAATTGTGAGGTAAGCATTGCTTAGCATTGTCAGCCTATAAAAGGAAGTACTATTACTGTCTGGATCTTGAGATCACAAACCTTTTACTAGTTGCAAATAAATATTTGCTTAAAATTGTGTACAGTGAGATATGTTTTTAAATACACTAAAAAACAGAGTTTCCATACACTTTAAGGTATTCACCACTATTTCAAACAAAGAGTGAGTACAATTATTGTGCAACATATTGACTCAGCAACCAGTATTTAGTGTTCAGTAGGGATGAGCTTCGAGTTCGAGTCGAACTCATGTTCGACTCGAACATTGGCTGTTCGCAAGTTCGCCGAACAGCGAACAATTTGGGGTGTTCGCGGCAAATTCGAATGCCGCGGAACACCCTTTAAAAGTCTATAGGAGAAATCAAAAGTGCTAATTTTAAAGGCTTATATGCAAGTTATTGTCATAAAAAGTGTTTGGGGACCTGGGTCCTGCCCCAGGGGACATGGATCAATGCAAAAAAAAGTTTTAAAAACGGACGTTTTTTCAGGAGCAGTGATTTTAATAATGCTTAGTCAAAGTCAAACAATAAAAGTGTAATATCCCTAAAAAGTCCCCCCAAAAATCCATACCAGACCCTTATCCGAGCACGCAACCTGGCAGGCCGCAGGAAAAGAGGGGGGGTGAGAGTGCGGGCCCCCCCCTCCTGAACCGTACCAGGCCACATGCCCTCAACATTGGGAGGGTGCTTTGGGGTAGCCCCCCAAAACACCTTGTCCCCATGTTGATGAGGCCAAGGGCCTCATCCCCACAACCCTGGCCGGTGGTTGTGGGGGTCTGCGGGCGGGGGGCTTATCGGAATCTGGAAGCCCCCTTTAACAAGGGGACCCCCAGATCCCGCCCCCCCCTGTGTGAAATGGTAAGGGGGTACTTACCCCTACCATTTCACTAAAAAACTGTCAAAAATGTTAAAAATGACAAGAGACAGTTTTTGACAATTCCTTTATTTAAATGCTTCTTCTATCTTCCTTCATCTTCTTCTGGTTCTTCTGGCTCTTCTGGTTCTTCCTCCGGCGTTCTCGTCCAGCATCTCCTCTGCGGCGTCTTCTATCTTCTTCTCCTCGGACCGCTCCGCACCCATGGCATGGGGGGAGGCTCCCGCTCTTCTCTTCATCTTCTTCTTCATCTCTTCTTCTCTTCTTCATTTTCTTCTCCGGGCCGCTCCGCATCCATGCTGTCATGGAGGGAGGCTCCCGCTGTGTGACGGCGTCTCTTCGTCTGACGGTTCTTAAATAACGGGGGGCAGGGCCACCCGGTGACCCCGCCCCCCTCTGACGCACGGGACATGACGGGACTTCCCTGTGGCATTCCCCGTGATGTCACAGGGAAGTCCCGTCAAGTCACCGTGCATCAGAGGTGACCACCCAGTGACCCCGCCCCCTGTTATTTAAGAACCGTCAGACAAAGAGACGTCGTCACACAGCGGGAGCCTCCCTCCATGCCAGCATGGCTGCGGAGCGGCCCGGAGAAGAAAATAAAGAAGAGAAGAAGATGAAGAAGAGAAGAAGGAAGAAGGAAGAAGAGATGAAGAAGAAGATGAAGAGAAGAGCGGGAGCCTCCCCCCCATGCCATGGGTGCGGAGCGGCCCGAGGAGAAGAAGATAGAAGACACCGCAGAGGAGATGCTGGACGAGAACGCCGGAGGAAGAATCAGAAGAACCAGAAGAACCAGAAGATGAAGGAAGATAGAAGATAGAAGAAGCATTTAAATAAAGGAATTGTCAAAAACTGTCTCTTGTCATTTTTAAAATTTTTGACAGTTTTTTTAGTGAAATGGTAGGGGTAAGTACCCCCTTACCATTTCACACAGGGGGGGGGCGGGATCTGGGGGTCCCCTTGTTAAAGGGGGCTTCCAGATTCCAATAAGCCCCCTGCCCGCAGACCCCCACAACCACCGGCCAGGGTTGTGGGGATGAGGCCCTTGGCCTCATCAACATGGGGACAAGGTGTTTTGGGGGGCTACCCCAAAGCACCCTCCCAATGTTTAGGGCATGTGGCCTGGTACGGTTCAGGAGGGGGGCGCACTCTCGTCCCCCCCTCTTTTCCTGCGGCCTGCCAGGTTGTGTGCTCGGATAAGGGTCTGGTATGGAATTTAGGGGGAACCCCACGTCATTTTTTTTTTTAATTTTGGCTGGGGTTCCCCTTAATATCCATACCAGACCTGAAGGGCCTTGTATGGAATTTAGGGGGACTCCCACGTCATTTTTTTTTTTTTAAATTTTGGTTCGGGGTTGCCCTGTGGGGAATTCCCATGCCGTTTTTATCAATGAACTTCTATGTGTATTGTCGGCAAAGCAATAGCCGCGGGTAGTTTTAAATGTGTTTTTTTCCTTCAAAATGTCATTTTGCTATCAGACTGTTCTAAACATGGGAAACATGCGCCCCTTTACAGACATACTATAGACACCCCCCAGCTACAAAATTTAAAGGGATATTACACTTTTATTGTTTGACTTTAAGCATTATTAAAATCACTGCTCCTGAGAAAACGTCCATTTTTAAAACTTTTTTTTGCATTGATCCATGTCCCCTGGGGCAGGACCCAGGTCCCCAAACAGTTTTTATGACAATAACTTGCATATAAGTCTTTAAAATTAGCACTTTTGATTATTCATGTACGTGTCCCATAGACTTTAACGGTGTTCGCGTGTTCAAACAAACTTTTTTCCTGTTCGCATGTTCTGGTGCGAACCGAACAGGGGGGTGTTCGACTCATCCCTAGTGTTCAGGGTAAAATATGCAGTGCAAGGGGGAGAGGTATTGGCAGCAGTAAACCTACAGGAGACATGGGCACCCAGAAAAAAAAATTCAGAAGGGCATCAAACAAACACAGTTTCAAATCAGGAAGGCTTTGTACAGCACATTCATAGCAAAACACAAACAAAACATCAGAGTTGCTAACTTAACATAGCTGTGTTCCTGACTAACAGGGTTCCTCTTAAGGGGTAAACCAAAACAAACAAGCAGAACATGTACCTTTTTAGGGTTCTGTCAGCAGTCAGCTTTTTCACACTGCAACAGGCTTCCACGGCCAAGAGCAAGATAGAGTCTGAGCCTCTGGACAGCTGAGACTAATAAGGTTTTGCTACCAGATACGATGTAGTCCTAGGAATGAAGGCTATATTCAACCAAAAGCTCTGCAAAGTTTGTGGCTCCAAGACATGACTTAATATTTTTGAGAAAAAATAGTTTTCTCAATATCAGTCATAAACCCTGTAGCCTCTCATCATGTGTAGGTGAGAAACCTAGATGATACATGTGCACCTTCCTCATTCTGCTAGGCAGTGCCTCACAACTGCCTAAATCAAAATATGTAATAAGTAAGCAAACATAATGTAACAACACAGAAAAGGTTTCCAATTTAGCAACTCAGTTGAATTGGACTGAACTTGCAGGGCAGTGGCTGGGAGCACCAATTTACAGTAAAATATAACATAAATTGTGATAACTTTTTTAAACCTCAGATAAAAACAAAAAGTGTACAGGGCTAGAGTAGTATGTTTAACCACTTGCCGACCATCCGCCGCAGTTGTACTGCGGCAGAATGGCATGCTGGGCGAAACAACGTTATGTAATGCCCCCTGCTCACCCACGAAGCTGATGAGAGTGCCTGGCAGTCGCGATCACCACTGGGCTCCCGTAATCGCTCTGGGCACACGGAGAACCAGGATCTGTGTGTGTAAACACTAAGGGGTTGATTTACTAAAGGGAAAAAGACAGTGCACTTTGCAAAGTGCAGTTGCCCTCTGCAAGAGCAGTTGCTCCAGAGCTTAATAAATGAGCAGAAGCTCTGCTGACTTCCGTCATCCAATCACGTGCAAGCAAAAATGCTGTTTTTTTAATTTTCCTTGCACAGGATTGGGCACTCTTTGAAAGAGTCAAGCCTTACATTATTTACTAAGCTCTGGGGCAATTGCACTCACAGAGGGCAACTGCACTCTGCAAAGTACACAGTCTGTTTGCCTTTAGTAAATCAACCCCACAGTTTCTGGTTCTCTGACGGGAGAGCAGACAGATCGTCTGTTCATACAGAGTATGAACAGCGATCTGTCATCTCCCCTGCACAGTCCCATCCCCCCTTCAGTTAGAACACACAATAGAGAACACATTAACCCCTTGATTGCCTCCTAGCGGTTAACCCCTTTACTGCCAGTGACATTTTTACAGTAATCAATGCATTTTCATAGCACTGATCGCTGTAAAAATGCCAATGTTCCCAAAAATGTGTCAAAATTGTCCGACTTGTCCGCCATAATGTCGCAGTCCCGATAAAAATCTCAGATCGCCGCCATTACTAGAAAAAATAAAAATATTAATAAAAAAGCCATAAAACTATGCCCTATTTTGTAGATGCTATAAATTTTGAGCAAACCAATCAATATACGCTTATTGCGATTTTTTTTTTTACCAAATATATGTAGAAGAATACATATCGGCCTACACTGAGGAAAAAAAATAGTTTTTTTTATATATTTTTGGGGGATATTTATTATAGCAAAAAGTAAAAAATATAATATATATGATTTCAAAATTGTCGCTTTTTTTTGTTTATAGCGCAAAAAATAAAATCCTCAGAGGTGATCAATACCACCAAAAGAAATCTCTATTTGTGGGGAAAGAAGGACGTCAATTTTGTTTGGGTGTAACGTCCCACAACCGCTCAATTGTCAGTTAAAGCGACGCAGTGCCACATCGCAAAAAGTGTTCTGGTCAGGAAGGGGGTAAAATCTTCCGGGGCTGAAGCGGTTAACACTCAAAATTGAGTATGTAAGCAGGAAATAATCTGGGCTGCTTTTTATCCTCCAATAGCCAATAGAAGGCAATAACATTGATGAAGATGGGAATAATCAAGTTCAGCAATTGGCAAATGGATTGCCCAAACAGTACATACATCAGGGACAGATTAGTACCTACTATTTTGCACATGTGTCTGTAAATGGGATGCATTTTGGTAAATGAGTCACCTTCAGCTTAAGAAACATGTAACCACCTATTCCACTTCACAATGCTAGAGCATATTCACCCAACTGGGATTCCTCCTTTTGCTCTTTCTCTGTAAACTGCTTATGGTGTAATAGGGCGTACACACGGTCGGACTTTGTTCGGACATTCTGACAACAAAATCCTAGGATTTTTTCCGACGGATGTTGGCTCAAACTTTTTTTGTTTACACACGGTCGCACAAAGTTGTCGGAATTTCCGATCGCCAACCACGCAGTCACGTACACCACGTACGACGAGACTAGAAAAGGCCGGTTCAGAACCAAGCGCGGCACCCTTTGGGCTCCTTTTGCTAATCTCGTGTTAGTAAAAGTTTGGTGAGAGACGATTCGCGCTTTTTCAGACTCGTGGCTTTCAGATCGTTTTCTGCTGTTCAGTTTGTGCTTGTGGGTTTGTATCTGCTATTCAGTGCGTGCAGCAAGTTCCGCGTGACTTTAAGTAGTCATTGTATTCTTGTTCGTTCGTTCGTTACTGTTTTTCAGGTCGCTCTTCACAGGCCTTGCTGTTCTTCAGTGCGTTCTGTTACTTCGTTCTGAGCAGCCAACCGTTTTCTAGCCATGTTTCGTATGCGTACTCCTCGTAGAGTTCGTGCTGTGCGGGGGCTTGGTGTTGGGGTCCTGACCTTGACACAAGTCCAGTCCATGAACAGGGTGGGGAGGAGTTCATGGACCAAGAATTGGTTGCTTCAGCGTGACCAGTTCTCTCATATGCCTTTGCTCCGTGAGATCTGTGAGAATAATCCTGATGATTTCAGGAACTTTCTCAGGATGACGGACCCCGTATTTCACCATTTGTTGGCTTCGCTGACCCCCTATATTAGCAGGCAGGATACCTGCATGAGGCAAGCCATCACTCCGGAGCAGAAGTTGGTCGCTACCCTGCGGTATTTGGCGACAGGGAGAAGTCTGCAGGACTTAAAGTTCTCGACAGGCATCTCCCCCCAGGCTCTGGGGATCATTATCCCAGAGACCTGTTCTGCCATCATCCAGGTCCTGCAGAAGGAGTATATGAAGGTAAGATTTTTATCCTTTTATATCACATTTTATTGTATTGAATGTTTGCTAATATATTGTATTTCTTTCCTCATTCCCTAATTACCATGATTGTAATATGCTGTGAATGTCCCCTTTGTTCTCATGCATGCTGTTTTTTTATGTAATTATTATTTTAGGTCCTTCATACATATTTGCCCTTCACTAACCTTCCCAGCATGGTGTCTCCTGGCCTATATTCACCTCATGTAGTCACTTAACAATGTATTTTATCAGCTCCATAGTAGTGCTTTACCCCAAACACCCCCTAAAATGTTTGGAAATGTTATTTTTGATTTAAATTCAGGCAGAGTGCCAGAGACTTTTTTTTTGTGGTGTCCCCAAATAATTTTTAGTAACCCTCCCTCCCCCAACTGGTAAGTCAGCTGATCCCAATTCTCTATCATCAATCATCTATCTGCTGACTTTGCCAAACCCATACACACTATACCCATCTCTTTAGTGCTCAGATTTATGGATGAATTCCCCAAAGCATGTAGTGCAAGGGCCTGCCTGTATACTTTCAAATGGTACTGTTTAAAGTTTTGGGATCCTATTATTATCTTGATAGGTAATAGCAGAATGTCCAAATGTCCTCAAATGTGTACAATGTGTATTTATATCTTTGTATTATGACACTTCTTACCTGTCCAGTGGGCTGCCAATAGTGTAACTAAGGAGGGGCTGTTCAAAGTAATACCCATTATTTAGGCATTCATCTCTCAATGAAGTGAAGAGGGTTACCTGTCCAAGATTTCCACACACCCCCTATAATGTTAGAAATGGCCCATGAGAGGGGGGGAGGGGGGGATATGATAGGTGTACCTTATACTTTGGCATTGTTAAATTCCCCTTAATAAATGCTATCTGGAGGTTGCCCCATAATGTTTGTGTCTAATCTGCTTGCCATGTTTCTGAGTAAAAATAGTAATGTTTATTGTTTTTTCCTCAACAGTTTCCTTCCACGCCACAGGAATGGCAGACTGTGGCCTCCCACTTTGCCGAGCGGTGGGACTTTCCTAACTGCGGAGGGGCAATTGATGGGAAACATGTCCACATCATCCCACCACCCAACTCGGGGTCGTACTATTATAATTACAAGGGGTTTAATAGTATAGTGATGTTGGCGGTGGTGTCGGCTAATTACGACTTCTTGTATGTGGACGTGGGGAAGAATGGCCGGATGTCCGATGGTGGAGTCATCGCCCAGACGGAGTTCTACAGGCGTCTCCAGAATGGCAGCTTGGACTTGCCAGCTCCAGAGGACAATGTGGAAGGACTCCCATTTGTGTTCGTTGCTGATGAAGCGTTTGCGCTGGGGGACCACCTGATGCCATTCCCAATGGGGACCCTCACCCCGGAACAGAGGGTTTTTAATTACCGGCTGGCCAGAGCACGAAGAGTGGTGGAGAACACATTTGGAATCCTGGCCAGCCGGTTCCGACTATTTCTGACACCCATCCATATGATGGAGTATAAACTGAACCATATTATACTTGCGTGCTGTGTTCTCCATAACTTTTTAAGGAAACATTCGGCCAACTATGCTGGCTCAGTTGGGCCTGAGGCCGGAATCATACATCAAACCACACTGACGGCGCTTGAAAGTGGCCGTCCCTGAGTGCCCGTGATGTCCGGTTACGCTACCTGGAGTTCTTTGCGGGTAGGGGGGCTATCAATATGCCAGACAATCTGTGAAGCCTTTTTATAATAAAAAAAAAATGAAATTCTTTGTGGACATTTACTGCTTGTGTTTGTTTTAGTTGACCCTGACAGAAATGTGTTGAGTCCAGAAAATGTTGTGATTGTGTAACCTTATTATTATACAAAGCACTGTTGGCTGTTATTTCCTAAATGCAAAAACACATTTCACTACAAGTGCACTTACAACTGCACTGAAACTTCACTTGTAGTGCAAAGAGGATTTGCCCTTAGGAAATAACCCCCATTTTTGCTGAAAACAGCAATTACATCACCCCAAAAGTGTTGTAGTGTTGAGACAATAATCCACACATTCTTGAGTAATCAACTTTTTTATACCTGCACAATCACATGTGCATTTACCAAAGGTTTTTAAAACAAACCAACATGTTTGTTGTATAACAATTTTTGCAGTAGCATTATCAAAAATCGAAATGTCCATTTAAGATAAAACAGGCCTGTGTAAAACCAACAAGAAAGCCAAAAAACTTGAACTTATAAAGTTCATATTAGGTAAAACCTGAAGGTTATATCAGACATCAGTATTTAGGAACTGGGTTTGATATAGCGTTCATATGGGGGGAAATCACCCCTGGAAAAGCCAAATTTGGAAGATGCACACCAATTTACGAATGTCAACATGTGCTATCTGCCATCAGGGGGGATCAAGGGACGTGTTTTGGGGGAGCAAGCCCTTCCTCAACTCTACTTTATAATTGAGGAAGGGGTTGCACCCCCAAAACGCGTCCATTGATCTCCCGTGATGGCAGATAGCACATGTTGACACACTGTGTGCATCCTCCAAATTTGGCTTTTCAAAACATTGCAAAAAGTTTTAAAAGATTGGACCACAATCCAAAAAGTGATTTTGTGGGGTTGTAAATTCGCCCCAAAACATTAATGATGTTATTATTTTTTTTAATCACATCATTGATTTTTTTCTGTATGTTTTGCAGTTCTACATTACACCCCATTATCTCCCCGATCAGGATCTGGGCACTTTCTGATGTGAAACGTTCTGGATCCCTCACATCACGATCACCTAAAAAGAGAGAAACAAAACAAAAACAAGTATCAAAAATCTGCCACCATCCATCTCTTTTACCTGAGTATGTGGTCGCAGACACTCACCTGTTGTGGTGCCAATCTCCACCACATCTTCTTCTTCCTCCTGCTCTTCTTCGGTTGGTGTTAGTTCCCCTTCTTCCAGAGGTGGGGGGTCTGTGGTCTCCTCGGATGAGGAGTGTCCTCCGAGTCTTTTCTCCCCTATGTAAAACAAAAATGGTATAATTAGCACACAGATATTTGATGGCAGAACTAGAAATAGGAAACATTGCTTGGAAGTGGGGTACAATTGTCTATTTTGGCAGAGTTCCAAGATGTATTTTTTTTATTGCCCTTTGTCAAGCTGCAATACTTTACCTGTTTGGTACAAGCTTCACAGATGGAGACCCCCCCTATAGTATACACTGGAGCACCTGTGTGCCCCCCCTACTAAAAATGGTGTTCTTGTGTCCCACACTAGTGCTCCAGTGTCCAGATGTGAAAACAGCTGCTCAGTGTCCTCTCCTTACACAGAATCTAGTTTGCATTTCATTCGAGTAACAAACCCATCTACACAAACAAATATTTGGCATCCAAGTAGGCCCAAAAAAAATGTGGGTAAATGCATATGGCCTAAACAATGGTGTTTTAGAGGCCGAAAGAAAAATGTTTGATACAAACGAATAATGGGCCCATGAACATTAAAGTTGCCCTTTTAAACGTTACAATTAAATAAAAGCATATGGAGCAGCACGAACGGAATAAAGACAGAAAGAATAGGAACACAGCACAACTACTTACTTTTTTGCAGCACTCTCCGGATCTTTCGGTACTGCTCTGGCTCTCTCAATTTCAGGTCCGACCACCGCTTCCTGAGCTGATCTTTCCATCGTCGTACCCCGAAATTCTTGTGCAGACTTTTGATCACTTTCGCCATGATCTTGGCCTTTCTGATATTGGGGTTGGGGTAAGGCCCATACTTTCTGTCATAGTCGGACTTCTTCATGATGTCGACCATCTCCAACATCTCCCCAAAGGACATATTTGTGGCCTTAAAACGTCTCCTTCTGGATCGGGACATGTCCGGATCCGGGCTTTCCTCCTCCTCGTTCCTGTAATTATCACGCACCTGCTGTGACTCCGCCATGTGCTCTTCCCCCACTGCGCCGAACGAAAAGGGGCAGGGAATAGACTAGAAAGAACATCAGGGGCAGGCGGAGTTACACGCATGCGCAGTGTTTATAAAGCATAACACGCGTGCGTATTACGTACGATCTGTGAGCGGAGGAAGGAGCATTGGACGCGCCGATCGTAAGAACGAAGGTAAGAGACAAACTTGTGCCTATACTGCTTCTACATTGAGGCCTATATTGTAACAAGATTAGGAGAGTTTTGTCTGACATTAGGCTTTGTCTTGTGTTGTGTCTTGCAGTGAACATGGATATGCTACTGAAAGACAATGACTTCATGTCAGTATTCGTAGATATGTTAAGGGAGCTGCCCTGTCTGTGGGAGATTAAACACCCCCATTTCAAGAACCAAGCAAAGAGGAAGGCAGCACTGGAGCAATTGTGTGAAATTGTGAAGCAGGTGATCCCCACGGCAGACATCACCTATTTAAAGAAATTAATTGGTGGCCTGAGGAGCACATATCTAAGGGAGCGCAAGAAGGTCCTGGATTCGCAGAGATCCGGAGCAGCAGATGACATCTATGTCCCCAGGATGTGGTACTATGACAGGCTGCATTTTCTGGCACGCCAGACTGACCCCAGGCCATCCCTCTCCAGTCTTCCTTCCACGCTTCCTTCCCCCCCGGCTGAGGCTTCTGACGCCCAACCTGGGCCTTCCAGGCAACACTTGGAGGAGCCCAGATTGAGCCAGGTATAGCATTCCTCTAAATATTTCTGCTTGTCCAATCAATGATGTTAACTAGATGTTAGTTGGGAGTACTAATTTATGATTGTGATTGATGATGCAAAACATTACAACCATGTCCCTTTTTCATACACAGGGAAGTCTCAGCCAGGAGGTGGCCGGGGTGAGCCGGCTGGCTGATCTGCAGGTCCCTCCACCCCCCCTGGAAAGAGAAAGTGGCAGGAGGAGGAGTGCCCTAGAGGAGGCTACCAGAGGACTCTTTTGGAGGGCTACAGAGGTCCTGGGAGCACGACAGACCGTGGAGGAGGACATTGCTGCCGTCATTGCATATAAAATGCAGAGGATGGAGGAGGGACAACAAGTCATGTGTGAGGCGCTCATATCGGAGGCTCTTAACAAAGGTATGAGGGGCCAAATTACAGCTCAGACACACCTTTGCGATGCTCCTCCTGCAGGTCCTCCTCCTCCTTCTCCTCCAGGTCCTCCCAGTCCTCCTCCTCCTCCTCCAGGTCCTACTCCTCCTCCTGCCACATCTCCAACTGCACAGCCACAGCCCGGAAGGAAGCGTGAAAGAAAGACCAGAAAGTGAGGACCCTGGATCCAGTCTGGTCGGCCAAAAAATGCAGCCTCTTGTGGTACCACAGTCTGGGGACACAGATGTCATCTGCTGCTTTCCAGATCTCTGCGAATTCTGGACCAGACTGCCCTCCCTTACATATGGACTCCTCAGGCCACCAATTTTGATGTTCAAGAATTAATGTCTGCCGCGGGGGGGCCCAGACTTCGCTAATTTCTCCTGTTGATCCAGTGTTGCCTCCCTCTTTGTTTGGTTCTGATCTCTTAATAAAGGATTTTTGTTTTGAATTATACTCTCCTATGTGTTTTACTTCAAAAAGGACAGTTGGTTTGTGAGGATTCAGATACATTTCAAATATACAATGTGAAATGAACAAGGGACACCAACACCAAACAATCTCCTGGAGATTAAATAATAAAAGATATCAATGGTGTTGGGGTAACTTGACACACAAAACACACACAAAAATATTCTGGAGTAAAAATAAAAATAACATTGAACAAAGATCAGCCTTTGAAAAAATACAAAGATTAAATAAAAAAAAAAGCCTTAAAATACCAAAAAAACTTAAAAATAAAAAAAATAAATTATGTCAGATGTGATAACTAATAACAATATATTCAGGGAATACCAATAAAAAAACACAACTAAAACTTTGTGAGAAGTGTGTGTGAATATGAGCAGCAAAACTACTTAATTCTTGTCACATTATAAAGAAGAAGACAGTGCGCTGTATTAAACCATTTTTAACATTGCAGCGTGACGAAAGTGTTGTATCCATTGCGAACGCTAAGTTTACCAGAACGAGCTTGGAATTTCTTCTGAGCATGCGTGGCACTTTGTGCGACGGAACAGGCCACACACAGTCGGAATTGACGCGATCGGATTTTGTTGTCGGAAAATTTTATCTCCTGCTCTCCAACTTTGTGTGTCGTAAAATCCGATGGAAAATGTCCGAAGGAGCCCACACACGGTCGGAATTTCCGACAACACGCTCCGATCGGACATTTTCCATCGGAAAATCCGACCGTGTGTACGGGGCATAACTGTTGAGGAAAGCAGAAAAATTGTGCCGGACCAGTGTAAATTATTGGTATTGAGATCTTAAAGCATTGATATTGATGTAAATAATATGGTTACAGGGCAGGTGGCTTCTACACCCCAAAGGATCTCTATGGTCTCCTTGGCTTGTAGTGTAATATAACAAAAATTTAAATTGAAGTGCCACTCGACTGCTCAGAAGTCTAGATATGGCTTTATTCCAGTAAAGGTCAGAGGGGCAATTCAAAAAGTAGACAATGTATTTCAGGGGTCCAAAAACATTCCATTCATCAAGGCTATAAAAAACATATAGACATCTCCATATTGATACAAAAAAAACACCCGGTCACCAACTTTGAATTTGATATTTGCCTAGCACAACCCCCTCCTTTATTGAACATTATTAGCCTCTACTCTTCTGGGTAAGCCTAATTACTGTGCTGGCCCTGCTCTTCTGCTCCTCCCTTCACCTCCTTTCATACACATTTATGTAGCTGTGGGAATAGGGGAGGGGGCAAATAGGAATAACATTGAGTATCATCACCACTGCCCCCAATCCTGACTGTACTTCTTCTAGCTGCAGGTCTCAGTTCCAACGGTGAATTGTGTCTATTGTCATCAGTCAGGTACTGTAATCAGGCAGAGCCACTGATTGTCTTGATTTTGCCTAATTGATTTTTCAGTGGCTTTACTGAAATTATCTGATGGCAGAGAATGAGCCTCTCTATGCACCTGTAGATAGTGCCAGGACCTGCAGCTGTAGGTAACCTACAGAAGGTGTTAGATAAGAAAACTTTTAGAGCCCATTCACACAGGGGCAACTTTGGATCCAACTTCAAGTCGCCCCAAGTAGCCCCTAGTCGCCTCAAGTCGCGCTACATGAAAAAATCAATGTAAGTGAATGGATCCGTCTTAATGCACACTACTGCAGTCGCTCCGACTTCAGAAAAGGTTCCTGTACTACTTCAATCCGACTTGAAGGCAACTTGTACCCATTGATTTCAATGGAAGTTGCCTCCAAATCTGATCACTTTTCCTACTGAGGCAACTTTACAGGAAGCAGAAAGGAAACAGAAAGTAATTTCCTCCACTAAACAGCCAGCCCCCTCCTTCTCACACACAGCTGATAAGCTCTGATTGGCCACTTGTAAAGTTCCCTGTCCTGCAGGCGACTTCAAGTTGTGTTGTAAGTTGCCCCAAGTCGTGCTGTGATTCATACTCAAGTCGTGTCCAAGTTGCCTCCCAAAGTCGTTCTGGAAGTCGTGTTGCCCCTGTGTGAATGGGCTCTTATGCCGCGTACACACGGTCGTACTTTTCGTCTACAAAAGTCGGACAGCCTGTCCGACAGACTTCCGGCAGACTTTCGGTGGACTTGCGGCGGACTTGCGGCCTACTTTCTAACGACCGGACTTGCCTACACACGACCACACAAAAGTCGGTCGGATTCGTACGTGATGACGTACACCGGACTAAAATAAGGAAGTTCATAGCCAGTAGCCAATAGGTGCCCTAGCGTGGCTTTTTGTCCGTCGGACTAGCACACAGACGAGCGGATTTCGGGGTCCGTCGTAGTTACGAAGTAAAGTTTTAAAGCATGTTTCAAATCTAAAGTACGTCGGATTTGAGGCTAAAAAAGTCGGTTGAAAGTCCGGAGAAGCCCACACACGATCGGATTACCAGCCAGCTTTAGTCCGTCAGCGTCCGTTGGACTTTTGTAGACGAAAAGTACGACCGTGTGTACGCGGCATTACTGTCATATTTAACAAAAAGGTAGTTGGGTGTTTAAAAAAATGAGTGCACCCAGACTTAATGCCTGCTAAACTATAGGGAGTCATTACACAAAATAATGAAAGAGTACCTCTACTTCTGTTGAGAAAAGAAAACAATCCTCCATGGATCAATGTTCCCTAAGAAGGATTTTAATAAACCTAGTTGCAGATTCCTGCCTGTTTCTGCTCTGCATTAAAAAAAAAAATGATTTGTTTTATAATAGCAATCATCAGAATGGGGGGAAGGGGGGCAATTTATTCTTAAGCTGCTGCTTCCCTTGCAGTCTTCTAATGAAGAATTTTACAGTGTCTATCCCTTTAGATATAATTAACCCATTCATACCTAAGGGTAAAACAAATCTAAATGCTTAAGCACAATTTTGCAATTTTGACATGTGTTAGTAAAACCATACATATCACCACAACTATTTTGTGCATCCAGGTGGATTATACCTTGTGTTTTCAGGACAAATTGGTCTTTCATTTGGTGGTAAATAGTTGTGGATATCTCCTGATTTTTTTTTTATTGTCAAAGCAAAGCTGGCCCAAAATAGTAAGAAATATATATTTTTTAAATGTATCTGTATATTTTTGTTACTACCACAACCTACCATCTAAAAACTATCCACAATAAATTTTCCTATTCCTGATGATCATCACATTACCACATATGTGTATGTTATTTGTTGTTTGTACTCAAAGTACAGCCCAATAGCAATAGTGTGCATTTTGCTTATTTTTTTTTTTAAACCTGAAACACACCAACACTAACTGACACTGATGCTATTAAAAAAAAAATCCTGTCCAAAATATACTGACCCTGATCATTGACCCTAACTTTGACCTTTGACCCTTTCTTGACCCAAACACTAACCCTGGCCCTGACCTAGATAAAACCTTGATCTCTGTATTTTTCTTTATTTTTTATTTTATTATTTACTTTTTTTTTCTTTCTGCAAGGCACAAGAAGGATACATTGTATCCTTCTTCTCCATTCACAGAAAGAAAAAAGGCGGGCTTCACAGTGACTGATCACTGTAGTAGCCAATCAGAGGCTTCCACGGCGATCAGGTGACCTGGAATCCGGAGATCCAGGTCTTGATCGTTAGTACGGG
This sequence comes from Lithobates septentrionalis, assembly GCA_037952835.1. Classification (NCBI taxonomy): domain Eukaryota; kingdom Metazoa; phylum Chordata; class Amphibia; order Anura; family Ranidae; genus Lithobates; species Lithobates septentrionalis. The sequence goes on from JBBDGP010000074.1 coordinate 2,388,729, forward strand.
GCCCAGGGCTCTCAAGGAGTGCTGGAAGGGCACCGTACTGGGAGTGCTCTGTGCTGGGAGTGTGCTGTAAGGGAGAAACACATATGTGGCCCCATGTAAAAAAAGCCCAGTTCAGTGAGGCCAGATATATGTGTTACGTCGGCGTGAAAGGGTTAAACCTTTACAGTATCTCACCAAAATTTTAATTTTTCATGCAGAGGATGTCCTGAAATATGACATGTATCTTAGTGCAGACTTCTGGAAAGATCAGTGAGTCAATCACACAAACAGGAAATTACATTTCTGGGGAGGTTCTGTACACAAATTGCCATAGCGCATTTTACAGAAAATGACAGTGCTGAAGATCGAAAAGGAAAGGTAAATTTTAATAACATTCAATTACAATATGACTTGTGTAATATGCTATATTATTTTTTTAACTGCTATTTTTTCCCATTAAAGTGGAGTTACCCTTTAACTCTTGAAACCATGAACTTCAACACAGCAATCTGCACAGCATAGAATAATGACACTTTATTGATTTTAATTCTGATGTTGATGGAGTTATGCCACATAAAGTACAGTCATTTATATTGATTACCATGAAAATATTATTTGATGTAAAAAATTAAAATATTTAATGGAGAGGAAAAACATTATTTGAGGAATAACAGCCAAAACCAGTGCCTCATTAAAAGAATTGACCACTTTCCTGTAATACTTTTGAAATTATGCTTGGGCGCATCAATAAAGCATCACAAACTCTTTGCTTCACATGAGTTTCAAAGTTAAATTACTGTAATGAACACATTAGCATATCACTGCACACATCTGATTAAGTGTCATTTCCACCAGACTTTTATACATTAAAGAAATTCAACAGAATTTCTTAAGTGAGGCTCAGCCCTTTTTTAAAAAGCTAAAGATTTTAACATCGTATTGGTAAAGAAAATTGTAATTAAAGGCTACCATGGTGCAAACATCAATCTGGTGCTAAATACTAAATTGTAGCCCAAAGTGGTTGTAAACTTCTGACATGAAATATGAACAAAGCATATCCCTCTATAATGTGTGCTTGTCTCAATCCAGAGCACCAAGTGCTATGTCTTCCTCAATCCTCTGCTATCTGCATGAGTCACTTATGACAAGTTTTCCTGACATCAAGAGGTAAAAAGGTGAGGGGGGAGGGAGCTCCAGTACACAGTCAGTGATTGACAGCCTTAGCTCTGTTCTTGTGTGTTGTGGGAAGGGGGTGTCCCTTCCCTCCAATCAGCTCTTACCGAGCTCTGCAGAGTTTAATCACTTCCAGCTTGCCTGCCCAACGTCATATGACCTCGTTAAGCTTGAGCGGTGATTTCTGAATGATGCCTGTAGCTGCAGGCATCATTCAGATATCTTCTTTTTCAGCTGCAATTCCCTTCACCATAAGAACAATCATAGAACCATAAGAACAATCATAGTGGTTATTCAACTGCTTAATCGTTCCTATAAGCGGTGGGAGGAGAATCCCCCCCCCCCCCCAAGGCCGCTCTCCGGTGCTTCTCCCGGCTCGCCCCTGCCATCCGTGAAGCGGAGAAGGAACCGACCGCCATATGTTTACCATAGAGATTTCTGGCGGGCCAGATGGTCCCCAGAGTCCCTATGATCGCTTGGAGGCCGGGCGCGATGTTATGATGTCACGCCCGGCCTCTGCATTTGAAAAAATGCTGCCACATTGACTGGGAAACCAGGATCTTTTTTTTTTTTATTTTATTTATTTCAAGCTTCCCAGTCTAGAGGTGAGATCTGGGGACTTATTAACCCCAGATCTCACTGTAAAGAGGTCCTGTCAAGCACTATTCCTATTACAAGGGATGTTTACATTCCTTGTAATAGGAATAAAAGTGATACAAAAATGCAAAAAGAAAGCATTAAATTAGAAATATAAAAGTAAAATTAACAATAAAGAAAAAAATAAATAAAGTGCCCCTGTCAGATGCGAACACATACGTAAGTCGCTCCCACATATGTAAACGATGTTCAAACCACACATGTAAAGTATTGCCACAAACGTTAGAGTGAGAGTAATGATTCTAGCACTAGACCTCCTCTGTAACTCAAAACATGTAACCTGTAAAAATTTTTAAAGCTTCACCTATGGGGATTCTTAAGTAACGAAGTTTGGTGCCATTCCACGAGCGTGTGCAATTTTGAAGCGTGACACATTAGATATCTATTTACTTGGCGTACCATCATCTTTCACATTATGCAAAAAAATTGGGTTAACTTTCTGGCTTTGTTTTTTTTTTAATGCATGAAACTTTTTTTTAAACGCGTTTGAAAAATTGCTGCACAAATACTGTGCAAGATAAAAAGTTGCAATGACCGCCATTGTATTCTCTAGGGTCTCTGCCAAAAAAACATATATAATGTTTGGGGGTTCTGTGTATTTTTCTAGCAAAAAAATTATGATTTTTATATGTAGGAGAGAAATGTCAGAATTGGCCTGGTAGGCAAGTGGTTAATTTCACTTCCCTTACCCCTGCTCTTTGAAAGCTCAGACAAGCTGTAAAAATGCTGTATTTGGACAGCTGTAGAGAAGAGAACACTGCAGATAAACAGGTACAAATTATATAGGAGTATATGCTTAATCTCTGTGCATGACCTGGGGCCAGTCACTTCACTGGGTATATCTAAAGGTTTACAACCACTTTAGAGCACACATAATGCATTTCTGACACATTACATACACTTGGATAGTTAATTGATTTTATAGCAATATTATAAAGAATCTGGATTACTGGGATAGTCCTGAGGGGTACTGTGCAAACTATATCTATTGATTCATATATACTGAAATAATTTAAAATGATAAAGGTGAGTGAGAGCTGCTTGTTTGTATTTGCGTTACAGTATTTTTATGATCATATCAGTATTTATTAAATGGCTAAAGTCACTTCTTTCTAATATGTCTTCTACTATTTCATATGAGAAAAACAACTTCTGATGTGTCCCAGAAAGTCCCACCCATTCTGGGACATGTAATTCCTGGTTATTTGAGCGCAGGTGGAGTGCAAGCTGGCGTTTTTCATTTCTATTCCATGCCTGATTATGATTTGATGGATGTAGGTGCAATTTTAATTGTTTTAAAAAAAAATCAAATATACAACACTATGAGAGGTTCCTTCACGTCTTGCACAAGATATATACAGGATCTCTTAAAGGCACAGGAGCACTTTACAGGAGATGATGGTATTCAGCTGTCCAGATGCTTAATATATCAATGGTGGATCTAGTACACCTAGAGTGTTTTTATCTGGGAGAGAGAAAGAGCACTGTTTTTTTTCATTGGGTGTCAATTCTTTTTTCAACACGATTTCCTACACTTAATCACTTTTGAGTTTTTGATTTGCAGCAAGCACTTTATTGGGACTTTCATGAACTTTAAAACACATGTATTTTTGGTATTTATGGAGTTTGTTCGAGTGAGGTTTAGTCTTCCAATATTTTTTTTTTCAAATATCCTACATCTAACCAACCAGTCTTGGACATTACAGTGCATTAAAAGACATGTTAGTCTCTAGGAGAAGCTCAATCCAATCAGATATCATGTCATGTATGCATCAATTTGCATCAGGAATACAAGACGTAAATGATAGAGTCAGTCTATAGAGAACAAAATAAGGGAATTTGCCAATACAAACTGTAGGATGCACACAATGACATAGAGGATGATATCATATTCATCAAGGCAAAAAAATGGCAGATTTGGAGGCCTGCTCATATTTTGTAAATTAATGATGGAGACCTTACAGGATTCCTCAGCGAAGGAGCTCACTATAGACCGCATACACAGATTGCCAAAACCACTGCATTTGCTTGACAGGCTCAACAGAAAGACACTAGTACAAATCCACTTTCCACACAAAGGAGAAGCTATTAATGATAACTTGACAGGCTGACAAGGTCCTTCCATGTCTGGTAAGCTCAGCACTCTATGCGAACCTCTTGCATTACACCTTACAACAACGTTGCAACCTATCCACAATTCTTAGCCTTTACGCAACCATCATATTCCCTGTGGCTGGGATAACTAGTATACCTGATCATCACTAAAGAAGGGAAAAATTACTCTGTCACTATGCTAGATGGGGGTCTCAATCCATATAAAGTATGGAATATTCTGAATCCAGAAATCACCATTCACAAAATACCCTCTTCTGCCAGCGAAGCTGATGATGCATAACTCACTCTGTGTATAAAAAAGTGTGTATAAAAAAATTGTGAAAGAAACCGCGCTGTCTTAAACAAAAAATAGTAGCTGCCAGCACATCAGATAGTCTGAGAAAAAGTAAACCAAATAGAATAGTATAGTACAGCACTAATGCAATGAAAAAAACAGTGAAGATATCCCAATAAGAAATTGGGGTATATATAAGTGCAAATACAATAATATTATTAAACCACAATATTGTTGAAGTGGTGGAGGATGCCCAGAGGATACCTTATTAGGACAAAACGTCCAGACGGCTCTGCTTATGCCACTGCGTTGCTTTGATTTTATGCAAACGCTTTTAATGTCTTATCAAATGTGAGTGACCATTTTAGCATTTTCAATAAATGTTTTACATCTAAATGGAATCACACTATGTGGCCCAATTTTTTCTCCTTTTGCCGTATGTCACACTGAGAGGAACTGCTCACGAATTCCGGTTGCTATTCATATGGTGGATATTCACTGATGTCACAATTAGGGATGAGCTTCGAGTTCGAGTCGAACTCATGTTCAACTCGAACATTGGCTGTTCGCCGAACAGCAAACAATTTGGGGTGTTCACGGCAAATTCGAAAGCCGCAGAACACTCTTTAAAAGTCTATGGGAGAAATCAAAAGTGCAAATTTTAAAGGCTTATATGCAAGTTATTGTCATAAAAAGTGTTTGGGGACCTGGGTCCTGCCCCTGGGGACAAGGATCAATGCAAAGAAAGGGGCGCATGTTTCCCGTGTTTAGAACAGTCTGACAGCAAAATGACATTTCAAAGGAAAAAAAGTAATTTAAAACTACTCGCGGCAATTAATGAATTGCCGGTCCGACAATACACATAAAAGTTAATTGATAAAACTGGCATGGGAATTCCCCACAGGGGAACCCCGAACCAAAATGTAAAAAAAAATGACGTGGGGGTCCCCCTAAATTACATACCAGGCCCTTCAGGTCTGGTATGGATATTAAGGGGAACCATGGCCAAATTTTTTTTTAAAAAATGGCGTGGCGTCCCCCTCAAAATCTGTACAGACCCTTCAGGTCTGGTATGGATTTTAAGGGGAACCCCGCACCAAAATTTAAAAAAAAAATGACGTGGGGTCCCCCCAAAAATCCATAACAGACCCTTATCCTTAGCCCTGGGACCAATCGCAATACGGAGACCATGCAAACTGCATGATGTTGGAATAATTAAGGTAGAGAGAATATGTGTTCCTCTACATGTGTATTTCTTTCTCCTTTTCTCTGGATAACGTCCTTGAATTGACCCTTTCATTGTGAGATGCTACTTATGTTTATACACCCGATGAAGTTGGCCTTTGCCATCTGTTAACTACTAATGCCCTCTCCTTATGGTACCTTAGAAAGTCCTATTACAGACCCATGGAATCTGTTGTTTGTATGTCCTGAACCTATTTGTACTTATATTATGTATTTGTTCTTTTTCATTTTTATTATTATTTCCTTGCTTTCTCCTTTTTGTTTTTTTGTTTTTTATTATTATTTTTGGATATACAATTTGTGACATACCTGTTATATCTGTAATGTGTTTTTGCAAACGAATAAAAACTACAATTACAAAAAAAAAACAAAAGGGGGAATAGGCTTACCTGACATACAACATTACTATTGGTCCTATCATTTACAACGTATCATAGACTGGCACACCCACCATCAGGTCAAGGACTGGGTAGCCCTAGAAAACTCCTTCTCCCTACACCCCGTTGGCTGCATCCCATGGATCCATCATAATCTCATGCCAAAAAGCCTAACAGAACATCCCACCATAGGTCCCACATTGGAGTGTTTCGCCGAAGACTGCCATAAACTTAAACTTTCCAGGGTCCCGGCCCCTCACCCACTATCCAGTAAGCAACCAAACATAGGTATACGCATACACCACCTTCTTCAGGATGGTAAGCTGCTTACCCTAGAACACATGAACACACTCTGGGCTGCACCAAACCTAAGCTTCCTAGAATATTGGCATATTAAACACTACATAAACTCTACTCAATGCAAAACAGACTTATCTGAAGCCTTAACCTCATTTGAAAACCTATGCCTAAGCCACATGCCTCAATGCCATGTCATCTCTAAGATCCATAACATGCTCTGGTACAATGCTGATGAGGCAATAGCCTGTAAGGCCTGGGCTAAAGATCTAAACTTAACCCTGATGAACATCTCCTGGGAAAAAATATACCAGAACGTACACAAGGGCTCCATAAATGTCTCTATCCAAGAGAACAATTATAAAATTATTTCACGATGGTACTGCACCTCTCTATTCTACACATATTTGATGCATCCAGCATCCATCCAGATAAATGCTGGAGATATCAACAAGCAATGGGCAATCTCTTGCAAATTTGGTGGAATTGCCCAACTATCCACGCCTACTTGAAACAGGTCCATGAACTAATTAAAAAAAAAAATAACAACCACATATTCTCTAGAATTTACACCTGCGCAGTTCTTACTCCACCATCATGAATCAATTGATACACCTTACTATAAATCATTAGCCATGATGTTAGTAAACGCAGCTAAAATGTGCATACCCACACTATGGGGCGCAACCATAGTACCCTCCATTTCAGACTGGCACAAAAGAATAAAAAGAATTGCAGAAATAGAGGAACTCATCTCAATTTCTCAGAATTCTCTGTATAAATTCACTACCTTACGGGCTTGCTGGACCCACTTCAAATCCTCCCAAACGATGAACCTTCATACCTCTTAAAAAAAAAAAAAAAAAAAACGGCCACACAAATTTACACACAAATGAACCTAAGATACATGTATAATCTACCTGACGATAAACATTATACCCGTAAAAGCAATTTGTCATGCAGACAATATATAAATACCTCATTATGACAAACCTACTCAGCCCTCCCTAACCGATCACATAGAAACAAACAAATACGCAACCATAGTACCCTCCATTTCAGACTGGCACAAAAGAATAAAAAGAATTGCAGAAATAGAGGAACTCATCTCAATTTCTCAGAATTCTCTGCATAAATTCACTACTTTACGGGCTTGCTGGACCCACTTCAAATCCTCCCAAACGATGAACCTTCATACCCCTTAAAAAAAAAAAAAAAAAAACAGCCACACAAATTTACAAACAAATGAACCTAAGGTACATTTATAATCTACCTGACGATAAACATTATACCCGTAAAAGCAATTTGTCATGCAGACAATATATAAATACCTCATTATGACAAACCTACTCAGCCCTCCCAAACCGATCACATATAAACAAACAAATACGCAGACTTAAGAACAATAAGGTACATAACCACCACAACACACCTCTTACCTCCTTTCCTATCCCCCACACCCACTCTCCTGTAGTTCCCCCCTGCCAAACACCATCCCTCCTCATTAAGTATACACGCATATACACGTAGAAGCAAACAAATCCAATGCAAATTCTACTCTCCAAATCGCTATACACTAACCTAGATATATAATGGCTGTAAATTCGTAAAGGAATGGAGTGACGGTAGCAACATATATACTCTGATTATCATACGCCCTACATATATAACTAATTACTCTTCCCTATTAGAACCACTGAAATATTACCCACTGTTATTGTTCTTGTTGCAACCTATTATTGTTCTTAATGTCATACTTGTCACCTATACGAGCATACGGTATACTCGTTCAAGCAAAAAAGTTTCACAAGTCTTGGGCCATTTGGGAAGCAAATCTCAGCCAAACATAGATAATGAGAGTGTTCCATGGCTTTCATTAACCTCATAGAATGTACTTACTCTATGCAGTACAGTTTGTACCCAAAATATTGTTTTGATGACTTTTTGTTGTTTCTTCTTCATATACTCTGTATTTGCCCTATTTCGTATCATGTTTTCACAGTGTTTGTGTTGGAAGAAATATGGCAATTGTTGTTGAGACAGCATATTGCTGTATCACAAATGGATACATTTAATTTCTGCAATTAACGCCATTGTAAAATGAACACTGTACTATATGAATATACACTGTTTGCATTTTTATCATACATGCTTACATTAAAACAAATTTATTAAATGAGATCCTTCTGCGGAATTACTGTAAATATTTAAATGTGAAAAGAATTAGAAAAAACAGAAGCTGAATATAAAATGAGTTTGTAGATTTATGTTACAGATAGATAAACTGTATGATCATCTTACACAGTGACCCTTTTGCTTTTTTTGTGTTAAACTCATAGGCCGTTTACATCTGTTTTTCTTAGTTATTGTTTGTGCTGTAGGGTACAACATTTTGAATGTACATAAATATGGCATACCCACACACTTGTTAAATGTTAATGACATGTATTTCATGTCATTATGGTAACATTTCATGAGTGATTCTGTTATAATCGAGTGATTGCCAGACGCAGGTCTTAATTTGCATAATGGACTAAAGAATGTGCATATTTACCTTTTTAATAATGATAAATATTTCCATCCACAGTAATGAAATGATGTTGGTGAAAATGTTGTAATCATAAATTGTTTCTGGGTCAATAAAATATATAAACAAGGCATATCTTGCCCTAAGCAGTGTTCTGCTTATTTTAAGTTAACATTTTAAGGTCTATATAGCCTGGCACTCATGGAGCTGTTTCCTTGTGCACTGGTTTTCTGTTAGTGATGTTAAGTGCCTGTATATTTTACCATCAGGGAGGATGCACCACTAAAGCATAGTATATCATAAACTGGAAAAAGGGGGGGGAGGGGAAAAGATTTTTCCCCAGGGACTTTTAAGGTGCTGTCAACAATATAGTCAAAAAATTCAAAAAATCTGTACAATCATAATAAGTAAAATTACTATTTTATTGAGTCAAGATTAAAATATCTATGCCTCACATGGAAAATGAGACATGATTGTAAAAACGATTTGACATAGACAATTTCACCCAAAATACATTCACATTTAACAATGCAACATGAAGCAACTACTTAAAGATGCCATGACAATCTGCCGCTCGACATGTTTCGCTCTAAAACGAGCTTCTTCAGGAGTTTAAAGGCAATGATTGTGGTGGACTCTAGATGATGGGAGAATAAACAATGATTAATACATAAGTAGTTTAAACATATATAGAGTACATCTAATGGTGTTATATTCAATTTGACAAGGTAGAAATTGGTACAGAGCATTGAAATGCATATACATAAATTCAACAATTTAGCCAAATACACATAAAAGATTTGAGTTTGCACATCTTACCAGGCTGTAATGCATCAATGTAACACAGATACTTCAACAGAATGACAAACTTCTGTCAATATCAAACCGGTACGCTCTCATACAGGAGGGACATCGCCACCATGCTGTGACCACAGGGGAATACAAAGTTTTGAAACGGCCCTTTAAAAAGCAGGATAAATTAAGAATTAGAACAGAGGGATCGCATCCCATATCCTTCCCGTTTGGTATCGGGGAGTGTATTACCTTTAGTAGAACCAATCATGGATCCTTGCCTTGAACCAGAAGGTCTCACGGCATGTACACATTAAGTGGGTAGGGATAGCACCATGGTCTAATAAACTAATCAAATGATGACTGCACAATATGGTAGTGCAGGGGGACCGATCACCGTCAGGGCTGTTTTCTAAATGGAAAAAGGGGAATACAATAAAAGGGACCATTAGAGTTCAAAAAGTGCAGCTCAATTAGTGGTAGGGCTGCAGAGAGAGAACTTACTTTGAAATCAGTAGTCCGGCACATAGGCTTGAGAGAGCTTCACGCTGCCTCTGTGGAACAGCGTCGGTAGCAGAACTGTGAGCGGTGTATAACCGCCTTTATATACCCCCATCACGGCGGCGTCTGACCTCGCCGCCGGGATGCGGACGCTTGTTGAGGCCGGCTACATCACGACGGGGGAGGACGCAGCGGCGTCGTATTGACGTCAGCAACGTTTATGGGGCTTAGTGCGCATGTCGGAGGAATTTTGGAGCCTGTAAAGCGTCACAAGCACCAAAGGCGCCATCTTAGCTAAGGGAAAAAGTAAGGGAAATGAATATAACTTAAAGAATTATATCTATCTCTAAATACTGTTACCAGTATTTAGAGATAGATATAATTCTTTAAGTTATATTCATTTCCCTTACTTTTTCCCTTAGCTAAGATGGCGCCCTTGGCGCTTGTGACGCTTTACAGGCTCCAAAATTCCTCCGACATGCGCACTAAGCCCCATAAACGTTGCTGATGTCAATACGACGCCGCTGCGTCCTCCCCCGTCGTGACGTGGCCGGCCTCAACAAGCGTCCGCATCCCGGCGGCGAGGTCAGACGCCGCCGTGATGGGGGTATATAAAGGCGGTTATACACCGCTCACAGTTCTGCTACCGGCGCTGTTCCACAGAGGCAGCGTGAAGCTCTCTCAAGCCTATGTGCCGGACTACTGATTTCAAAGTAAGTTCTCTCTCTGCAGCCCTACCACTAATTGAGCTGCACTTTTTGAACTCTAATGGTCCCCTTTTATTGTATTCCCCTTTTTCCATTTAGAAAACAGCCCTGACGGTGATCGATCCCCCTGCACTACCATATTGTGCAGTCATCATTTGATTAGTTTATTAGACCATGGTGCTATCCCTACCCACTTAATGTGTACATCCCGTGAGACCTTCTGGTTCAAGGCAAGGATCCATGATTGGTTCTACTAAAGGTAATACACTCCCCGATACCAAACGGGAAGGATATGGGATGCGATCCCTCTGTTCTAATTCTTAATTTATCCTGCTTTTTAAAGGGCCGTTTCAAAACTTTGTATTCCCCTGTGGTCACAGCATGGTAGCGATGTCCCTCCTGTATGAGAGCGTACCGGTTTGATATTGACAGAAACTTGTCATTCTGTTGAAGTATCTGTGTTACATTGATGCACTACAGCCTGGTAAGATGTGCAAACTCAAATCTTTTATGTGTATTTGGCTAAATTGTTGAATTTATGTATATGCATTTCAATGCTCTGTACCAATTTCTACCTTGTCAAAATGAATCTAACACCATTAGATGTACTCTATATATGTTTAAACTACTTATGTATTGATCATTGTTTATTCTCCCATCATCTAGAGTCCACCACAATCATTGCCTTTAAACTCCTGAAGAAGCTCGTTTTAGAGCGAAACATGTCGAGCGGCAGATTGTCATGGCATCTTTAAGTAGTTGCTTTATGTTGCATTGTTAAATGTGAATGTATTTTGGGTGAAATTGTCTATGTCAAATCGTTTTTACAATCATGTCTCATTTTCCATGTGAGGCATAGATATTTTAATCTTGACTCAATAAAATAGTAATTTTACTTATTATGATTGTACAGATTTTTTGAATTTTTTGACTATATTGTTGACAGCACCTTAAAAGTCCCTGGGGAAAAATCTTTTCCCCTCCCCCCCCTTTTTCCAGTTTATAATTAACCATGGGATGTGGTGCTTTCAGTTGACTATCTCTGTCCTCCCTAAATCTTAACATAGTATATCATACATATATCATAGAAAACCAAAAGCAAAAAAAAAAAGTTCCATAGAAACAATGGGGTTTATTTACTAAAGCTGGAGAGTGCAAAATTAGGCTTACTTCTGCAGAGAAACCAATCAGCTTCCAGGTTATATTGCCAAAGCTTCATTGAACAAACTGAGGTTAGAAGCTGATTGGCTACCAGATTGGCTACAATCTGGCACCAGATTGTGAGTGCTCCAGTTTTAGTAAATGTCTCCCAATGTGATGATGCAGCTTAACCATACTCTCACTAAATGCAATTATCCAGAAAAAAGGTTAATGATTCTAGGTTACATTAGGAAACAGATTTTAAAGATCAAACTACACTTTTTGGATCATGTCATTTCTTACACCTAACATGGTGCAAATCATTGCTCTTCCCTGCAGCAGCTGTCATTTTTTAAATTTTATTTTGCATAACTGTATGGGGCTCTGCAGAGATCTGTGAATTAATGAACTATACTATAAGTCCTGCAAGTCTTGCAGTTCACAATAGAACCCAAGTGTAGTGATCATGTTCTCAAAGTCCATTGAGAAGTTTTGATCATGCCTCTGTAATGGCCTTGATCACCCTTTTCTTATCTATCCAACAACAATAGGGTCTGGGTTTAGGGACTGGGATTAAAACTACAATTTCAGTCTTGGTAGATGACACCAAGCTATGCAGTGTAATAACCTCCTTACAGGATGTCTCCAACTTACAAGCCAATCTCAATGTACTATTTATCTGGGAAACTTTGTGGCAAATGAGGTTTAATGTTGAGAAATGTAAACTTATGCACATGGGGGCTAAGAATATGCATGCATCATACATACCAGAGGGAGTACAACTGTGGAAATCAACGGCGGAGAAGGATCTGGGGGTTTTGGTAGATCATAAGCTTAGTAATTGCATGCAATGCCAAGCTGTGGTTTCCAAAGCGAGCAAAATCTTTTCTTGTAATAAGGGAGGTATAGACTCCAGAGAGAGAGAGAGAGATACTAATGATTTGTACAGGGGCAACATTTTATAAGACCTTATCTGGAATATGCAGTTCAGTTTTGAGCACCAATTCTCAAAAAGGATATCGGGAATTGGAGAAAGTGCAGAGAAGAGCAACCAAACTGATAAGAGACATAAAGGAGCTCGGCTATGAGGATAGATTAGAGAAACTGATTTTTTTCTCTCTTGAGAAGAGGAGATTAAGAGGGGATATGATAAACATGTACAAATACATAAGTGGTCCATATAGTGAACTTGGTGTTGAGTTATTCACTTTAATATCATTACAGAAGACAAAGGGGCACTCTTTATGTTTGGAGGAAAAGAGTTTCTCTCCAAATATGGAGAGGCTTCTTTGCAGTAAAACTGTGAAAATGTGGAATAGACTTCCTCAAGAGGTGGTTCTGGCCAGCTCAATAGTAGACATGTCCAGAACTTTGTTTATAGATTCATTATTCATTGTGATTCGTTATGTTTCTAATTTTGTTTCGTTATGGAATTCATTTAGTTTTGTTTTAGAGTTGGTTTAGTTTCATTCTCATTCTTTAATTTATACATTTTCTAACAAATTCCAACTTTTCAGAACAATTAGAATTTGGATCGGTCGAAAAATGATCAACCGATCCGAATTCTGTGTGAAGAAATAGCAGGTTCTTAAGCAGTGGGCCGGGAAGCCGGTCGCCTGCATCCTTAACAACCATGAGTGATCTGTCAGTGGGCTTTCCCTCTGACAGATGAATGTAAAGAAAGGATCCTGGCATTGCCCGGCAATAGAAAAATGTTTAAAAAACGGCGTAGGGTCTCTCCTAGGCCATTCTAGCCCTTTGGGTCTGGTATGGACTTTAAGGGGAACCCCCCACAAAAAAAGGCATATGGCCCCCCAAAATCCATACCAGACCCTTATCTGAGCATGCAGACTGGCAGGTCGGGAAAGGGGAAGGGATGAGCGAGCCCCCCCCTGAACCAAACCAGGCCACATGCCCTCAACATGGGGGGTAGGGGCTTTGCCCTCCACCCCAAAGCCCCTTGTCCCAATGCTGATGGGGACAAGAGCCTCTTCCTGACAACCCTGGGCTGTGGTTGTCAGGGTCTGCAGGCAGGGGGCTTATCAGAATCTGGAAGCCCAGATCATACAAGAGAGCTAATAAAAGTCCTGGGTGGCCTAATTCCAAAGTAAAAATGCATATAAAAGCAAAGTAGAAGGCCTTCAAAAAATACAAGGCTGAGGGATCATCATCAGCATTCCAAATTTACAAAGAATGCAACAAGAAATGTAAGAGTGCTATCAGGGCAGCTAAGATTTAACATGAAAGGCACATAGCAAGAGTAAAAAAATCCCAAGAAATTCTTTAAGTACATAAATAGTAACCAGATTCCCTTCATCATTCTTTATGGGCCCATCTGGTGAGCTGCCATGTAGATGAAGTAAGGCCTGTATCTGGATTTTGCAAAAGCATTTGATACAGCTCCCCATAAACGTTTATTGGACAAAGTAAGGTCCATTGGCATGGACCATAGGGTGAGTACATGGAGTGAAAAGTGGCTACAGGGGCGAGTTCAGGGGATAGTACTGGTCCGGGGTGGAAAGTGGGGCTCCCCAGGGTTCTGTCCTGGGACCAATCCTATTTAATTTATTCATAAATGGCTTTGAGGATGGGATAAACAGCTCAATCTCTGTATTTGTGGACGATACTAAGTTAAACAGGGCAATAACTTCTCTGCAGGATGTGGAAACCTTGCAAGAAGATTTGAACAGATTAATGGGATGGGCAAATGAGATGTATTGTAGAAAAATTTAAAATAATGCATTTGGGCAGCAAAAATATGAATGCAATCTACTCACTAGAAGGGGGAAACCCCTGGGGGAATCTAGGATGGAAAAGGACCTGGGAGTCATAGTAGATGACAGGCTCAGCAATGGCATGCAATGCCAAGCTGCTGCAAGCAAAGCAAACAGAATATTGACATGCATTAAAAAGGGGTTTAACTCCAGAGATAAAATGATAATTCTCCCACTCTACAAGACTCTGGCCTGGCTGCACCTGGAGTATGCTGTCCAGTTCTGGGCACCTGTCCTCAGGAAGGATGTGCTGGAACTGGAGACAGTCCAGAGAAGGGCAACAAAACTAATAAAAGGGACTGGAGGACCTTAGTTATGAGGAAAGGTTAAGAGCACTGAACTTGGTCTCTCTGGAGAAGAGAAGCTTGAGAGGGGATATCATTTCAATGTACAAATGGTACTACACAAATACACTGGTGACCCCTGGTGACACTGGTGACCCCACAATAAGGATAAAACTTTTCTGCAAAAGGGAATTTAATAAGACACGTGGCCATTCACTAAAATTAGAAGAAAAACAGTTTAACCTTAAACTGCGTAGAGGGTTCTTTATTGTAAGAGCAGTTAGGATGTGGAATTCTTTTCCACGGGAAGAGGTTTCAGTGGGGAGCATCGATAATTTGAAAAAGCTATTAGATAAGCACCTTAAACGACCACAACATACAGCGATATACAAGGTAATACCCACATAGGTTGGACTTGATGGACTTGTGTCTTTTTTCATTGTACCCCAACCCATTCACCAAAAAAGTGTTAAAAAGTGTCATAACCACAAGAAGTCCTTTATTAAAAAATAAAAAAATAGTGTCCCTCGATGTATGTCCCTCGAAAAATAAATTAAAATGCTCCGCCTCCTGGGAGGCCTCCCACCATATGCCTCCTCTGCGCTTTGACAGTTCTTATATAGACAAGGGGCGAGGCCACCCGCTTATGTTACCCTGTGGCACCACCCCTTCTGATGTCACATGACATCACATGATGTAAGAAGGGATCAGTGCCACCGGGTGACATTGCCTGATGGCCCCGCCCCATGCCTATATAAGAACTGTCAAAGCGCAGAACGAGCATAGAGCGGGAGGCGTCCCAAGAGGCAGAGCGTTTAAATTTTATTCTGTTCGGGTCTGGCGGGTGACCTGATTGATGATGGATATGTATCGAGGGATACTATTTTTTTATATAAAGAATTGGTCAAAAACTCTCTCATGTGGTTATTACTTTTGAACACTTTTTGGTGAATGTGTAGGGGTACAATATATCCGATATCCATTCACATGGGGGGGTTGGGATCTGGGGGCCCCCTTGTTAATGGGGGCTTCCAGGTTCCGATAAGCCCCCCGCAGACCCAGACAACCACTGCCCAGGGTTGTCGGGAAGAGGCCCTTGTTCCCATCAACATGTTGAGGGCATGTGGCCTGGTATGGTTCAGGAGGGTGGGACCTGTCAGCCTGCATAATGGTTTGGTATGGATTTTGGGGGGGCTACACATTTTTTTTTTTTACATTTTGGCATGGGGTTCCCCTTAAATTTCATACCAGACCCGAAGGTCCTGGTATGGACTGGGGGGGCCCTACGCCATTTTTTAACCACTTCAGCCCCAGAAGGTTTTACCCCCTTCCTGACCAGGCCATTTTTTGCGATATGGCACTGCATTGCTTTAACTGACAATTGCGTGGTCTTTCAATGCTAGACCTAAACAAAATGATGTCCTTTTTTCCCCCAACAAATAGTGCTTTATTTTGGTGGTATTTGATCATCTCTGCGGGTTTTATTTTTTGCGCTATAAACAAAAAAAGATTGATAATTTTGAAAAAAACAAAAACAAAATGTTTTACTTTCTGCAATAAAACACATCCAATAAAAAAAAAAAGAAAAAAAAATCTAATTTCTTCATCAATTTAGGCCAATTTGTATTCTGCTAAATACTTTTGGTAAAAAAAGTCCCAAAAAGCGTATATTGATTGGTTTGCGAAAAGTTATAGCGTCTACAAACTATGGGATAGATTTATGGACTTTTTTTATTTATTTTGTATTGTTTTTACTAATAATGGCGGTGATCAGCAATTTTTAGCAGGACTGCGACATTGTGGCAGACAAATCTGACACCAAGTGACACTTTTCGGTAACCAGTGACACCAATACAGTGATCAATGCTAAAAAAATGCACTGTCACTGTAAAAATGACACTGGCAGGGAAGGGGAAGGAATGTGGAAACCTTGCAAAAAGATCTGAACAAATAAATGGGGTGGGCAACAACATGACAAATGAGATTCAATGTAGAAAAATGTAAAATAATGCATTTGGGTGGCAAAAATATGAATGCAATCTATACACTGGGGGGAGAACCTCTGGGGGAATCTAGGATGGAAAATGACTTGGGGGTCCTAGTATATGATAGGCTCAGCAATGACATGCAATGCCAAGCTGCTGCTAACAAAGCAAACAGAATATTGGCATGCATTAAAAAGGGATCAACTCCAGAGATAAAACGATAATTCTCCCGCTCTACAAGACTCTGGTCCAGTCGCACCTAGAGTATGCTGTCCAGTTCTGGGCACCAGTCCTCAGGAAGGATGTACTGGAAATGGAGCAAGTAGAAAGAAGGGCAACAAAGCTAATAAAGGGTCTGGAGGATATTAGTTCTGAGGAAAGGTTGCGAGCACAGAACTTATTCTCTCTGGAGAAGAGACACTTGAGAGGGGATATGATTTCAATATACAAATACCATACTGGTGACCCCACAATAGGGATAAAACTTTTTTGTAGATGGGAGTTTAACAAGACTCGTGGCCAACCAATTAGAAGAAAAGAGGTTTAACCTTAAACTACATAGAGGGTTCTTTACTGTAATGCCCCGTACACACGGTCGGACATTGATCGGACATTCCGACAACAAAATCCTAGGATTTTTTCCGACAGATGTTGGCTCAAACTTGCTTTGCGTACACACGGTCGCACTAAGTTGTCGGAATTTCTGATCGCCAAGAACGCGGTGACGTAAACCACGTACCACGAGACTAGAAAATTCCAGTTCAGAATCAAGCGCGGCACCCTTTGGGCTCCTTTTGCTAATCTCGTGTTAGTAAAAGTTTGGTGAGAGACGATTTGCGCTTTTTCAGACTCGTGGTTTTCAGATCGTTTTCTGCTGTTCAGTTTGTGCTTGTGGGTTTGTATCTGCTCTTCAGTGCATGCAGCGAGTACCATTGACTTGTCATTGTGTTCTTGTTTGTTCGTTACTGTTTTGCAGGTCGCTCTTCACAGGCTTTGCTGTTCTTCAGTGCGTTCTGTTACTTCGTTCTGAGCAGCTGACCGTTTTCTAGCCATGTTGCGTATACGTACTCCTCGTAGAGTTCGTGCTGTGTGGGGGCTTGGTGTTGGGGTCCTGACCTTGACACAAGTCCAGTCCATGAATAGGGTGGGGTGGAGTTCATGGACCAAGAATTGGTTGCTTCAGCGTGACCAGTTCTGTCATATGCCTTTGCTCCGTGATATCCGTGAGAATAATCCTGATGATTTCAGGAACTTTCTCCGGATGACGGACCCCGTATTTCACCGTTTGTTGGCTTTGCTGACCCCATATATTAGCAGGCAGGATACCTGCATGAGGCAAGCCATCACTCCGGAGCAGAGGCTCGTCGCCACCCTGCGGTACCTGGCGATGGGGAGAAGCCTGCAGGACCTCAAGTTCTCGACAGGCATCTCCCCCCAGGCTCTGGGGATCATTATACCAGAGACCTGTTCTGCCATCATCCAGGTCCTGCAGAAGGATTATATTAAGGTAAGATTTTTATCCTTTAATATCACATTTTATTGTATTTATTGTTTGCTAATATATTGTATTTCTTTCCTTATTCCCTAATTACCATGATTAAAATATGCTGTGAATGTCCCCTTTGTCCTCATGCATGCTGGATTTTTATGTAATTTTTTTTTTGTCCTTCATACATATTTGCCTTCACTTACCTCCCCAGCATGCTCTCCTGGCCCTATATTCACCTCATGTAGTCACTTAACAATGTATTTTATCAGCTCCATAGTAGTGCTTTACCCCAAACACCCCTAAAATGTTTTTAAATGTGATTTGTGCTTTAAATTCAGGCAAAGTGCCAGAGGTTTTTTTTGGGGGGTCCCCAAATCATTTTGAACCCTCCCTCCCCCCAACTGCTATGTCAGCTGATCCCAATTCTCTATCTATCCTCAATCATCTATCTGCTGACTTTGCCAAACCCATACACACTATACCCATCTCTTTAGTGGTCAGATTTATGGATGAATTCCCCAAAGCATGTAGTGCAAGGGCCTGCCTGTATACTTTCAAATGGTACTGTTTAAAGTTTTTTTTATCCTATTATTATCTTGATAGGTAATAGCAGAATGTCCAAATGTGCTCAAATGTATACAATGTGTATTTATATCTTTGTATTATGACACTTCTTACCTGTCCAGTGGGCTGTCAATAGTGTAAGTAAGGAGGGGCTGTTCAAAGTAATACACATTATATAGCCATTCATCTCTCAATGAAGTGGAGAGGGTTACCTGTCCAAGAGTTCCCCCCCCCCTATAATGCTAGAAATGGCCCATGAGAGGGGGGGAATATGATAGGTGTACCTTATACTTTGGTCTTTAAAAAATCCCATAAATAAATGTTATCTTGATGTTGGCCAAGAATGTTTGTGTCTAATCTGCTTTCCATGTTTATGTGCAAAAAGACAAATTTTTTTTTGTTTTCCTCAACAGTTTCCTTCCACGCCACAGGAATGCCAGACTGTGGCCTCCCACTTTGCCCAGCGGTGGGACTGTCCTAACTGCGGAGAGGCAATTGATGGGAAACACGTCCACATCATCCCACCACCCAACTTGGGGTCATACTATTATAATTATAAGGGGTTCAGTAGTATTGTGATGTTGGCAGTGGTGTCGGCTACTTATGAGTTCCTGTATGTGAACGTGGGGAAGAATGGCCGGATGTCCGATGGTGGAGTCATCACCCAGATGGAGTTCTACAGGTGTCTCTAGAATGGCAGCTTGGACTTGCCACCTCCAGAAGACAATGTGGAAGGACTCCCACTCGTCTTCATTGCGGATGAAGCCTTTGCGCTGGGGGACCATCTTATGCGGCCATTCCCGATGAGGACCCTCACCCCGGACCAGAGGGTTTTTAATTACCGGCTGGCCAGAGCCAGAAGAGTGGTGGAGAACACGTTTGGAATCATGGCCAGCCGGTTCCACCTATTTCTTACACCCATACATATGGCGGAGTATAAACTGAATCATATTATCCTGGCGTGCTGTGTTCTACACAACTTTTTACGGCAACATTCTGCCAACTATGCTAGCTCAGTTGGGCCTGAGGCCAGAATTCAAAATGAACCAACCCTGACGGCGCTTGAAAGTGGCCATCCTGGCTTGCCCTCCCTGAGTGCCCGTGATGTCTGGCTAAGATACCTTGAATTCTTTGCGGGTAGGGGGGCTATCTATATGCCAGACAATGTGTGAAACCTTTATCAAATAAAAAAAAAATAAGCAAATCTTTGGTGACATTTACTGCTTGTGTTTGTTTTAGCTGACCCTGACAGAAATGTGGTGAGTCCTGAAAATGGCGTGATTGTGTAACCTTATACAAAGCACTGTTGGGTGTTATTTACTAAAGGCAAAGACACTTTGCACGCCAAGTGCAGTTGAAACTGCACTTGGCGTGCAAAGTGGATTTGCCCTTAGGAAATAACACTTATTGTCACAGAAAACACCAATTAGAGCACCCCAAAAGTGTTTTAGTGTTGAGACAATAATCCACACATTCTTGATTGACAATCTTTTTAATACCTGCACAATCACATGTGCATTTAGAAAAGGTTTTGAAAACAAACCAACATGTTTGTTGTATAACAATTTTTGGAGTCACATTACTAAAAGTAGAAATGTCCATTTAAGATCAAACAGGCATGTTTAAAACACACAAGAAAGACACAAATCTTGAACTTACAAAGTTCACATTTGGTAGAACTTGAAGGCAATATCAGACATGAGTATTTAGGAACTGTGTTTGATATTGCGTTCAGATGGGGTGAAGTCAGCCCCGGAAAAGCCAAATTTTGAAGATGCACACAAATACCTGAATGTCAACATGTTCTAGCTGCCATCATGGGGGATCAAGGGACGTGTTTTGGGGGAGCCACCCCTTCCTCACAGCTACTTTATTATTGAGGAAGGGGTTGCACCCCCAAAACACATTCATTGATCTCCCGTGATGGCAGATAGCACATGTTGACACGCTGTGTGCATCCTCAAAATTTGGCTTTTCTACAATTAGACAAAAAATGTAAAAATTGTAGCACACCATAAAAGAAAGGGATTTGGAGGGGTTTTAAACTCTCCCCAAAACATCAATGATGTTCTTATTTTTTTGAATAACATCATTGATGTTTTTCTTGATGTTTTCCAAGTCCCTATTACACCCCATGATCTCCCCAATCAGGATCTGTGCACTTTCCGAGGTGAAAGGATCTGGATCCACAACATCACGATCACCTAAAAAGATAGAAACCAAAAAAAACATATATTATAAATATGTCGGCATCCATCTCTTACCTGAGCCTGTGGTTGCAGACACTCACCTGTTGTGGTGACTATTTCCACCACGTCTTCCTCCTCCTGCTCTTCTTGTCTTTGGGGGATTTCCCCTTCTTCCAGAGGTGGGGGGGTCTCTGGTCTCCTCGGATGAGGGGTGTCCTCCGAGTCTTTTCTCCCCTATGTTAACCACTTGAGCCCCGGACCATCATGCTGCCTAAGGACCAGAGGTCTTTTTCCAATTTGGCACTGCGTCGCTTTAACTGCTAATTGCGCGGTCATGCAATGCTGTACCCAAACGAAATTTGCGTCCTTTTCTTCCCACAAATAGAGCTTTCTTTTGATGGTATTTGATCACCTCTGCGGTTTTTATTTTTTGCGCTATAAACGGAAAAAGACCGAAAATTTTGAAAAAAAATGATATTTTCTACTTTTTGTTATAAAAAAAATCCAATAAACTAAATTTTAGTCATACATTTAGGCCAAAATGTATTCGGCCACATGTCTTTGGTAAAAAAAATGTCAATAAGCGTATATTTATTGGTTTGCGCAAAAGTTATAGCGTCTACAAACTAGGGTACATTTTCTGTAATTTACACAGCTTTTAGTTTATGACTGCCTATGTCATTTCTTGAGGTGCTAAAATGGCAGGGCAGTACAAACCCCCCCCCAAATGACCCCATTTTGGAAAGTAGACACCCCAAGGAAATTGCTGAGAGGCATGTTGAACCCATTGAATATTTATTTTTTTTGCCCCAAGTGATTGAAAAATGACAAAAAAAAAAAAAAATATTTACAAAAAGTTGTCACTAAATGATATATTGCTCACACAGGCCATGGGCCTATGTGGAATTGCACCCCAAAATACATTCAGCTGCTTCTCTTGAGTATGGGGATACCACATGTGTGGGACTTTTTGGGAGCCTAGCCGCGTACGGGGCCCCGAAAACCAATCACCGCCTTCAGGATTTCTAAGAGTGTAAATTTTTGATTTCACTCTTCACTGCCTATCACAGTTTCGGAGGCCATGGAATGCCCAGGTGGCACAAAACCCCCCAAAATGACCCCATTTTGGAAAGTAGACACCCCAAGCTATTTGCTGAGAGGCATATTGAGTCCATGGAATATTTTATATTTTGACACAAGTTGCGGGAAAGTGACACTTTTTTTTTTTTTTCATAAAGTTGTCACTAAATGATATATTGCTCACACAGGCCATGGGCATATGTGGAATTGCACCCCAAAATACATTTAGCTGCTTCTCCTGAGTATGGGGATACCACATGTGTGGGACTTTTTGGGAGCCTAGCCGCATACGGGACCCCGAAAACCAATCACTGCCTTCAGGATTTCTAAGGGTGAAAATTTTTGATTTCACTCTTTACTGCCTATCACAGGTTCGGAGGCCATGGAATGCCCAGGTGGCACAAACCCCCCCAAATGACCCCATTTTGAAAAGTAGACACCCCAAGCTATTTGCTGAGAGGCATGGTGAGTATTTTGCAGCTCTCATTTGTTTTTGAAAATGAAGAAAGACAAGAAAAAACATTTTTTTTTTTTCTTTTTTCAATTTTCAAAACTTTGTGACAAAAAGTGAGGTCTGAAAAATACTCACTATACCTCTCAGCAAATAGCTTGGGGTGTCTACTTTCCAAAATGGGGTCATTTGGGGGGGTTTTGTGCCACCTGGGCATTCCATGGCCTCCGAAACTGTGATAGGCAGTGAAGAGTGAAATCAAAAATTCACGCCCTTAGAAAGCCTGAAGGCGGTGCTTGGTTTTCGGGGTCCCGTACGCGGCTAGGCTCCCAAAAAGTCTCACACATGTGGTATCCCCGTACTCAGGAGAAGCAGCAGAATGTATTTTGGGGTGTAATTTCACATATTTCCATGGCATGTTTGAGCAATATATCATTTAGTGACAACTTTGTGCAAAAAAAAAATAAAAAAAAAATTGTCTCTTTCCCGCAACTTGTGTCGCAATATAAAATATTCCATGGACTCGACATGACTCTCAGCAAATAGCTTGGGGTGTCTACTTTCCAAAATGGGGTCATTTGGGGGGGTTTTGAACTGTCCTGGCATTTTATGCACAACATTTAGAAGCTTATGTCACACATCACCCACTCTTCTAACCACTTGAAGACAAAGCCCTTTCTGACACTTATTGTTTACATGAAAAAGTTATTTTTTTTTGCAAAAAAATTACTTTGAACCCCCAAACATTATATATTTTTTAAAGCAAATGCCCTACAGATTAAAATGGTGGGTGTTTCATTTTTTTTTTTTCACACAGTAATTGCGCAGCGGTTTTTCAAACGCATTTTTTGGGGAAAAAACACACTTTTTTAAATTTTAATGCACTAAAACACACTATATTGCCCAAATGTTTGATGAAATAAAAAAGATGATCTTAGGCGGAGTACATGGATACCAAACATGACATGCTTTAAAATTGCGCACAAACGTGCAGTGGCAACAAAATAAATACATGTTTAAAAGCCTTTAAAAGCCTTTACAGGTTACCACTTTAGATTTACCGAGGAGGTCTACTGGAAAAATTACTGCACTCGATCTGGCCTTCGCGGTGATACCTCACATGCATGGTGCAATTGCTGTTTACGTTTGACGACAGACCTCCGCTTGCGTTCGCCTTAGCGCGAGAGCAGGGGGCGACAGGGGTGCTTTTTTTTTTTTTTTTTTTTCTTTATTATTTTTTTGCTTTTTTAATCTTACTTTTAAACTGTTCCTTTCATATATTTTTTTTTAATCATTTTTATTGTTATCTCGGGGAATGTAAATGTCCCCTATGATAGCAATAGGTAGTGTCAGGTACTCTTTTTTGAAAAAATTGGGGTCTATTAGACCCTAGATCTCTCCTCTGCCCTCAAAGCATCTGACCACACCAAGATCGGTGTGATAAAATGCTTCCCCAATTTCCCAATGGCACTATTTACATCCGGCGAAATCTAAGTCATGAAATGCTCGTAGCTTCCGGTTTCTTAGGCCATAGAGATGTTTGGAGCCACTCTGGTCTCTGATCAGCTCTATGGTCAGCTGGCTGAATCACCGGCTGCATTCTCAGGTTCCCTGTTGAGACAGGAGAGCCAGAGAAAAACACGAAAGGCGGTGGGGGGGGGGGGCATTCCCTCCCACGGCTTGTAAAAGCAGTCTAGAGGCTAATTAGCCGCTAGGATTGCTTTTACATGAAAGCCGACCGCTGGCTGAAAAGAATGATACCAAGATGATACCTAAACCTGCAGGCATCATTCTGGTATAACCACTCAAAGTCGTGAATGGCGTACCTGAAGACAAAAAAATGGTTGACAATGGTTAACAATAAAGCACAGTAAACAGTAAAGTATAAATAATTACATACCTGAAAAACAAACATGATAAAACATAATAACAATAACAATAACAATAAAACATTGCAGAATAGAATACAGTAAAAAAAGAGCAGAACAATAGAGAGAGAGAATAGAGAGAGAGAGAACAATAAAACGACAACTATTTTTTTTTATTTTATATATTTTTTTTTTTTACACTTTTTTTGTAACTAACTTTTATAACTGTAACCGGTTCCAGGTTCGGGTCTCTCAAAATGCGATGGCATCTTGGGAGACCCTGTGAAAGTGTGTCCTAGTCTGTGCAATGCTGTACCCTACGCTAATACTCAACTAGTGCATGGTAGCGTTCAAAACATTCACCAATGCAAAGACCATGATTGTCAGGACAGGAGGGACAATAATAGCGGGTGTCACGCCTATATCTGCGCTAGCTGCAGACACAATATCTTTTTTGGGGGGTTCGCTGGGTAGGGGTACTCAGGAGGACATAAAAATGCCTCTCATGCAGCCGACTGCATTTGGTTGGGGATGTGAATGGAGGAAGTAGGGGCGCTGCAGAAGCGGTGGGTTCCCAATTAGGATTGGCGAATGCAGCAGGAAGGGCATTATGGGCACGACGGGCCTGTGTTTGTCTTTTTGGTGTCAGCGGGACACTACTTGTGCTTGCCACCTCACCAGCTTGAACTGCACTTATGGGACTCGCCACGTCACCAAGTGTTACTGCAGTGCTGGTTTGGCTACGACCGGGGTGTACTACGCCGCTGGCGCTTGCCAGTTCCCCAAAACGCTACCAAAAAAACTGTTAGCGATCGCAGGGATCAGGCCTGACTCTGCGAACGCTGCAGTTATGCGTTTAGAGTTTTGTAAGTGACAGTGATCGATCGATACTGCACTTGGGTGGGCTGGGCCGGGCCGGGCGGAGGAGCAAAACGCAGGTGCTAGCAGGTATCTGGGCTGATCCCGCTAACACTGCGTTTTTGGGAACCCTAAACTGCTGGTGACGCTAGTATAGATCTGATCGGATCAGATATTGATCCGATCAGATCCTATACCACTAAGGGAGGTGTACGGTGCGTGCGTGGGTGTTAGCGGTACTGGCGCTAACCTGACGCTGCCTGGGGCTGGTGCTTGCCAGTTCACCAAAACGCTACCAAAAAAACTGTTAGCAATCGCAGGGATCAGGCCTGACTCTGCGAACGCTGCAGTTATGTGTTTAGTGTTCTGTAAGTGACAGTGATCGATCGATACTGCACTTGGGTGGTCTGGGCTGGGCCGGGCGGAGGGGCAAAACGCAGGTGCTAGTAGGTATCTGGGCTGATCCCGCTAACACTGCGTTTTTGGGAACCCTAAACTGCTGGGGACGCTAGTATAGATCTGATCGGATCAGATATTGATCCGTTCAGATACTATACCACTAAGGGAGGTGTACGGTGCGTGCGTGGGTGTTAGCGGTACTGGCGCTAACCTGACGCTGCCTGGGGCTGGTGCTTGCCAGTTCACCAAAATGCTACCAAAAAAACTGTTAGCGATCGCAGGGATCAGGCCTGACTCTGCGAACGCTGCAGTTATGCGTTTAGTGTTTTGTAAGTGACAGTGATCGATCGATACTGCACTTGGGTGGGCTGGGCCGGGCGGAGGCGCAAAACGCAGGTGCTAGCAGGTATCTGGGCTGATCCCGCTGACACTGCGTTTTTGGGAACCCTAAACTGCTGGGGACGCTAGTATAGATCTGATCGGATCAGATATTGATCCGTTCAGAAACTATACCACTAAGGGAGGCGTATGCTGCGTGCGTGGGTGTTAGCGGTACTGGCGCTAATCTGACGCTGCCTGGGGCGACGCATATCACCGCCGGGCGATTAGGGGGCTAAACCTTTATTCGGTAATATTCGGCGGGTGCCCTGACACTATAAAAAATAAACAAACTAACCAGCGTCAACCGTAACGGTTATACGGTGATCAGTGGTGAAAGGGTTAACTAGGGGGCAATCAAGGGGTTAAAACATTTATTAGGTAGTATATGGGGGTCCCTGACACTATAAAACGCTGACGGCGAACCTAAATATTTACCTCACTAACTAGCGGAACCAGCGACACTAATACAGCGATCAGAAAAATGATCGCTTAGTGACACTGGTGACGGGGGGTGATCAAGGGGTTAAAACTTTATTAGGGGGGGTTAGGGGGGTACCCTAGACCTACAGGGGGGTAACAGTAACTGTGCTAACACTGTAACTGTCACAAACTGACACCTAGCAGTAACTGGTGTCAGTTTGTGACAGGGGGGGGGTGATCGGGGGGCGATCGGGGGGGGGATCGGGGTGTAATGTGTGCCTGGCATGTTCTACTGTGTGTGTGTGTGTTGGTGCAGTCACTCACATGTCGTCTCTCCTCGGGCCGGAACGGAAACTACCGACCCGAGGGGAGATGACATCATTTCCTTTGCTGCTGTTTAGCATACAGCAGTAGGGATGAGCCGAACACCCCCCGGTTCGGTTCGCACCAGAACCCGCGAACGGACCGCAAGTTCGCACGAACGTTAGAACCCCATTGACGTCTATGGGACTCGAACGTTCGAAATCAAAAGTGCTCATTTTAAAGGCTAATTTGCATGGTATTGTCCTAAAAAGGGTTTGGGGACCCGGGTCCTACCCCAGGGGACATGTATCAATGCAAAAAAAACTTTTAAAAACGGCCGTTTTTTCGGGAGCAGTGATTTTAATGATGCTTAAAGTAAAAAAAAAAAAGTGAAATATTCCTTTAAATATCGTACCTGGGGGGTGTCTATAGTATGCCTGTAAAGTGACGCGTGTTTCCCATGTTTAGAACAGTCCCTGCACCAAATGTCATTTTTAAAGGAAAAAATCTCATTTAAAACTGCTTGCGGGTTTAATGTCATGTCGGGTCCTGGCAATATGGATGAAAATCAGTGAGACAAACGGCATGGGTACCCCCCAGTCCATTACCAGGCCCTTTGGGTCTTGTATGGATATTAAGGGGAACCCCGCACCCAAATTAAAATAAGGAAAGGTCCCTATATACTCTGAACAGCAGTATACAGGCGGTGCAAACAAGACAGGGACTGTAGGTTTGTTGTTAAGTAGAATCTGTTTGTAATTTTGAACATTTTTAATGTGTTTAGCTCCAGCCAAAAAATCTTTTCTAAGCTTTTTGGAAAACATAGGGAAGGGTTATCACCCCTGTGACATTTGTTTTGCGTCTTTCCTCCTCTTCAGAAGATTTCACCTCACTTTTTTGTCCCAATGAAAAATGTTTTTTGAAAATTTGGGTTTTTTTGTGGAACAAGGATTGGAAAGCATCAGTGGAAAGGAGAAATTGTTTTCCCATATTAACTCTTACATGAGAGAATTTCCCTTCCTATGGGTAGATTTCATCTCACTTCCTGTTGTCTCCTTCCGTTTGCAAGTAGGAGTCGTTTGTAAGTTAGATGTTTGAAAGTAGGGTCCTGCCCTATATACTCAGCAGAAATTTGGGCCTTAGGTGTTGCTGTGGCCAAAACACTGTAAGCCCTCACAGGGCCCTGCTGTGAAATATTAGATCAAGAATTGTAATTACATGCCCCTGTTGAACAGGAGCTGAAAAATTAGGCCTTAGGCACTGGTGCTGGTGCCACAACACTGCAACCCCTCACAGACACTCTAGTTGGAACGCAGGAACGAGCACTGCTGCAAAGTATTGCATCAAAAATTGTAATTACACGCCCCTGTTAGACAGGGGCAGAAAAATTGGGCCTTAGGCACTGGTGCTGGTGCCACAACACTGCAACCCCTCACAGACACTCTAGTTGGAACGCAGGAACGAGCACTGCTGCAAAGTATTGCATCAAAAATTGTAATTACACGCCCCTGTTAGACAGGGGCAGAAAAATTGGGCCTTAGGCACTGGTGCTGGTGCCACAACACTGCAACCCCTCACAGACACTCTAGTTGGAACGCAGGAACGAGCACTGCTGCAAAGTATTGCATCAAAAATTGTAATTACACGCCCCTGTTAGACAGGGGCAGAAAAATTGGGCCTTAGGCACTGGTGCTGGTGCCACAACACTGCAACCCCTCACAGACACTCTAGTTGGAATGCAGGAACGAGCCGTGCTGCAAAGTATTACATCAAAAATTGTAATTACACGCCCCTGTTATACAGGGGCTGAAAAATTGTGCCTTAGGCACTGGTGGTGGCGCCCAGAACCAAAAATGTTCTTACAAGCTATCAGCGTGATGATTGAGGAGGAAGAGGATAATTACTCAGGGATAATCACTCAGCATCAGCATAGGCAGTCTTTGAAGGGATCTGAAAAAAATTATTCAGTTACATCAGCATCAGGTGCTTGGTAGCTGGTGGTGATCCAAGACTGATTCATTTTTATGAAGGTCAGCCGATCGACCGAGTCAGTGGACAGACGCACCCTGTGATCGGTTACCACGCCTCCAGCAGCACTGAATGTACGTTCCGAAAGAACGCTGGATGCAGGACAGGCCAGTAGCTCAATTGCATACTGTGCAAGCTCTGGCCAGTGATCCATCCTCAAGACCCAGTAACCCAGAGGATTTTCGGTGGGAAAGGTGTCCAAGTCTGATCTTGCCCCTAGGTATTCCTGCACCATGTAAAACAGACGCTGGCGATGGTTGCTGGAACCGATCATACCTTGGGGCTGCGGACCAAAAAATTGTCTGAACGCATCGGTCAGACGGCCACCTTCTCCACCGCTCCTTCTTTGACTGACCGAAGCCTCAGCAACACGTTGTCCAGAAACAGGAGTTTGTAACCTCCCAGTCTCTGGGAACGCGTTGCACAGACCTTTCTGCAAGGCCTCCCGAAGATGTTTCATCCTCTGCTCCCTCTGCGATGGCAAGATAAGGTCCGCAACCTTACCCTTGTAACGTGGATCAAGGAGGGTTGCCAGCCAGTATTGGTCCTTCTCCTTGATACCACGAATACGAGGATCCTTACGCAGGCTTTGCAGGATCAGGGAGGCCATGCAGCGTAGGTTTGCTGAGGCATTCGGTCCGGAGTCCTCTGGGTCACTAAGGACAACAACGTCCGCAGCCACCTCCTCCCAGCCACGTACAAGTCCATGTGTTCCTTGGGACTGATCCCTTAAAGACTGCTGCTGATGCTGAGTGCCAGGCTCCACCTCCATACTGACACAATCTTCCTCCTCCTCCTCCTCCTCCTCCTCGTCCTCTTCCTGTGTGATCGGCGGGCACGCAGGAACACTGTCTGGATAAAGGGGGCCTTGAGAGCTAAGGAAGTCCTCCTCTTCCTGCCTCTGTTCTGCCTCAAGTGCCCTGTCCATTATTCCACGCAGCGTGTGCTCCAACAGGTGGACAAGGGGGACAGTGTCACTGATGCATGCACTGTCAGTGCTCACCATCCTCGTGGCCTCCTCGAATGGTGACAGGACAGTGCATGCATCCCTGATCATGGCCCACTGGCGTGGGGAAAAAAAACCAAGGTCCCCTGACCCTGTCCTGGTGCCATAGTCGCACAGGTACTCATTGATGGCCCTCTGCTGCGTGTGCAGCCGCTGCAGCATGGCCAACGTCGAGTTCCACCTGGTGGGCATGTCACAGATTAGGCGGTTCTTGGGCAGGTTAAACTCCTTTTGGAGGTCCGTCAGCCGAGCACTGGCATTATATGACCGGCGGAAATGCACACAGACTTTCCTGGCCTGCCTCAGGACATCCTGTAAGCCCGGGTACCTGCCCAAGAACCGCTGCACCACCAAGTTAAGGACGTGAGCCAAACAGGGCACATGGGTCAGTTGTCCCTGTCGGAGGGCAGAGAGGAGGTTGGTGCCATTGTCGCAAACCACCATTCCTGCCTTAAGTTGGCGTGGCGTCAACCACCTCTGAACCTGCCCCTGCAGAGCTGACAGAACCTCTGCCCCAGTGTGGCTCCTGTCCCCCAAGCACACCAGCTCAAGCACCGCATGGCATCTTTTGGCCTGCGTACTTGCGTAGCCCCTTGAACGCCTACGGAGCACCGCTGGTTCCGAGGAAGAGGCCATGGAGGAAGAAGAAGAGGAGGGGGTGGAGGAGAGAGGTGTGTCACAATCAGCATTTTGGAGGCGTGGTGGCGGAACAACCTCCAACACTACTGCACCTTGTCCTGCATCCTTCCCAGCTGCCAGCAGAGTCACCCAATGCGCCGTGAAACTTAAGTAACGTCCCTGTCCATGCCTGCTGGACCATGAGTCAGCGGTAATATGCACCTTACCGCTGACCGCCCTGTCCAGCGAGGCATGGACATTGCCTTCCACATGCCGGTAGAGAGCCGGAATCGCCTTCCGTGAGAAAAAGTGGCGTTTGGGTACCTGCCACTGAGGAACCGCACATTCCACAAACTCACGGAAGGGGGCAGAGTCTACCAACTGAAAAGGCAGCAGTTGAAGTGCTAGCAATTTTGCCAAGCTAGCATTCAACCGCTGGGCATGTGGATGGCTGGGAGCAAACTTCTTTCGGCGGTGCAGCAGCTGGGGCAGGGAAATTTGCCTGGTACAATCTGACGTCGGTGTACCAAAAGCAGATTGCCCACAAGTACTTGGCTGTGACACACCTAATTCTACACCTTCATTCCTCTCACTGCAGGTCTCAGAGAGGACTGAAGGTCTAGTGGGGTTGGAAATCTCAGCTGATGAGGAGCAAGGAGAGATCCTCTTTGTTCTTTGGTGTGGGTCTTTCAGATACGCTTGCCAACGAACTGCATGGCAGGTCAACATATGTCTGGTCAAGCATGTGGTACCCAAGCGGGAGATGTTTTGGCCACGCGAGATACGCTTGAGACATATGTTGCAAATAGCAGCGGTGCGATCTGATGCACTCGTCTCAAAAAAGGCCCACACCAAAGAACTTTTTGAATAACGCGCAGAGACTGCAGCGCCCTGCACATGTGGAGCTTTGGGGTGTGATGCAGTCAATGTGCTGCCCTTAGGCTGGCCCCTGGAGGGCATCCTGCCTCGTTGGTGATGTGCCGCCTCCTCCTCCTCCTCCTCCTCCTCTCTCCTATCAGGCACCCACGTTGAGTCAGTGACCTCATCATCCCCTCCCTCCTCATCACTGGAGCAAACCTGGCAGTATGCTGCAGCAGGGGGAGCATGACTGCCAGATTGCTGTCCTTCTTGGGCACCCCCTCTGTCCGTGCTCATGTTACTGCCTTCATCGAGCTCAGTATCATCATCAGAGCCTTCCAAACGCTGGGCATCCTCCTGGAGCATGTACCCAACACTGTGGTCAAACAGTTCGAGGGAATCCTCATGAGGACATGGTGGAGCTAGGGAAGGAGTCACTGATGACATTGAGCTGAGGGAAGAGGCCGCTGCTTTGCCAGACAAAGCACCCTGGGCATGGGTGAGAGAGGATGAGGAGGATGAGGACGGCTTGGTCATCCACTCGACCAAGTCTTCCGCATGTTGCGGCTCAACACGGCCAGCTGCCGAAAAAAAGGCCAAGCGTGTCCCATGGCCACGTGCTGATGAGGATGCACCGTCTCCACGACCAGCACTAGACACAGAGCCTGCTTGCCCTCTCTTATTGGCTTGTGACTGTCTGCCTCTCCTTCTTGGCCTTCCAGACATACTAATGGCCTGTAGCTGCACTAAGCTGGGATAGAACACCTGTAATTTTCTTCAGGTAGCTTTATATACTGTAACCAGACAAGCCTGCCTGTCAGTAGGAAGATAACAGGAACGGATCTAGCTGAACACTGTGAGCAGGACACACTGTACTAAATGTAAATAGTCTAGCTGCCTGACCGTGGTACTAATAGGATCAAAAAGAACACCTGTAATTTTCTTCAGGTAGCTTTATATACTGTAACCAGACAAGCCTGCCTGTCAGTAGGAAGATAACAGGAACGGATCTAGCTGAACACTGTGAGCAGGACGTACTGCACTAAATGTATATAGCAGGAACGGATCTAGCTGAACACTGTGAGCAGGACGCACTGCACTGAATGTAAATAGCAGGAACGGATCTAGCTGAACACTGTGAGCAGGACGCACTGCACTGAATGTAAATAGCAGGAACGGATCTAGCTGAACACTGTGAGCAGGACGCACTGCACTGAATGTAAATAGCAGGAACGGATCTAGCTGAACACTGTGAGCAGGACGCACTGCACTGAATGTAAATAGCAGGAACGGATCTAGCTGAACACTGTGAGCAGGACGCACTGCACTGAATGTAAATAGCAGGAACGGATCTAGCTGAACACTGTGAGCAGGACGCACTGCACTGAATGTAAATAGCAGGAACGGATCTAGCTGAACACTGTGAGCAGGACGCACTGCACTGAATGTAAATAGCAGGAACGGATCTAGCTGAACACTGTGAGCAGGACGCACTGCACTAAATGTAAATACCAGGAACGGATCTAGCTGAACACTGTGAGCAGGACGCACTGCACTGAATGTAAATAGCAGGAACGGATCTAGCTGAACACTGTGAGCAGGACGCACTGCACTGAATGTAAATAGCAGGAACGGATCTAGCTGAACACTGTGAGCAGGACGCACTGCACTGAATGTAAATAGCAGGAACGGATCTAGCTGAACACTGTGAGCAGGACGCACTGCACTAAATGTAAATACCAGGAACGGATCTAGCTGAACACTGTGAGCAGGACGCACTGCACTGAATGTAAATAGCAGGAACGGATCTAGCTGAACACTGTGAGCAGGACGCACTGCACTGAATGTAAATAGCAGGAACGGATCTAGCTGAACACTGTGAGCAGGACGCACTGCACTAAATGTAAATACCAGGAACGGATCTAGCTGAACACTGTGAGCAGGACGCACTGCACTGAATGTAAATAGCAGGAACGGATCTAGCTGAACACTGTGAGCAGGACGCACTGCACTGAATGTAAATAGCAGGAACGGATCTAGCTGAACACTGTGAGCAGGACGCACTGCACTAAATGTAAATACCAGGAACGGATCTAGCTGAACACTGTGAGCAGGATGCACTGCACTGAATGTAAATAGCAGGAACGGATCTAGCTGAACACTGTGAGCAGGACGCACTGCACTGAATGTAAATAGCAGGAACGGATCTAGCTGAACACTGTGAGCAGGACGCACTGCACTGAATGTAAATAGCAGGAACGGATCTAGCTGAACACTGTGAGCAGGACGCACTGCACTGAATGTAAATAGCAGGAACGGATCTAGCTGAACACTGTGAGCAGGACGCACTGCACTGAATGTAAATAGCAGGAACGGATCTAGCTGAACACTGTGAGCAGGACGCACTGCACTAAATGTAAATAGCAGGAACGGATCTAGCTGAACACTGTGAGCAGGACGCACTGCACTGAATGTAAATAGCAGGAACGGATCTAGCTGAACACTGTGAGCAGGACGCACTGCACTGAATGTAAATAGCAGGAACGGATCTAGCTGAACACTGTGAGCAGGACGCACTGCACTGAATGTAAATAGCAGGAACGGATCTAGCTGAACACTGTGAGCAGGACGCACTGCACTAAATGTAAATACCAGGAACGGATCTAGCTGAACACTGTGAGCAGGATGCACTGCACTGAATGTAAATAGCAGGAACGGATCTAGCTGAACACTGTGAGCAGGACGCACTGCACTGAATGTAAATAGCAGGAACGGATCTAGCTGAACACTGTGAGCAGGACGCACTGCACTGAATGTAAATAGCAGGAACGGATCTAGCTGAACACTGTGAGCAGGACGCACTGCACTGAATGTAAATAGCAGGAACGGATCTAGCTGAACACTGTGAGCAGGACGCACTGCACTAAATGTAAATACCAGGAACGGATCTAGCTGAACACTGTGAGCAGGACGCACTGCACTGAATGTAAATAGCAGGAACGGATCTAGCTGAACACTGTGAGCAGGACGCACTGCACTGAATGTAAATAGCAGGAACGGATCTAGCTG
The DNA here is from genome assembly GCA_037952835.1 of Lithobates septentrionalis. Taxonomy (NCBI): domain Eukaryota; kingdom Metazoa; phylum Chordata; class Amphibia; order Anura; family Ranidae; genus Lithobates; species Lithobates septentrionalis. Next base: position 2,423,137 of record JBBDGP010000074.1, read on the forward strand.
AACACTGTGAGCAGGACGCACTGCACTGAATGTAAATAGCAGGAACGGATCTAGCTGAACACTGTGAGCAGGACACACTGCACTAAATAGTCTAGATAGAAGATAACAGGAACGGATCTAGCTAAACTGAATACAGTGTATATATATATATGCAACACCTGGGATGCATATATATACACAATACACTGTAAGTGCAGCTAACTGACTGACTGTTCTGCCTAATCTATCTAACTCAAATCAAATGACACTGTCTCTCTCTATCTCTCAGCACACCGGAACACACACTACACAGGGCCGCCGTGCAGGCGGCCTTATATAGTGTGGGGTGTGTACTAAATCCCCTGAGCCATAATTGGCCAAAGCCACCCTGGCTTTGGCCAATTACAGCTCTCTCTACTGACGGCGCTGTGATTGGCCAAGCATGCGGGTCATAGTGCATGCTTGGCCAATCATCAGCCAGCAATGCACTGCGATGCCGCAGTGAATTATGGGCCGTGACGCGCCACACGAATTTGGCGCGAACGGCCCATATCGTTCGCAATTCGACGGACGGTCGAACAGCCGATGTTCGAGTCGAACATGGGTTCGACTCGAACACGAAGCTCATCCCTATACAGCAGCAAAGGAGTGTTCCCATTGGCCGGCGGCGATCGCGAGGGGGGGGCCACGAACGGATGGCCTCCCCCTCGTCTCCGATCGCCGGGGGACAAAACGGGACCGCCTCGGGCGGCGGGGGGGGTCCGATTGGACCCCCCACCCGCGGAAGGCAAATCACGTACCATGTACGTGATTTTGCCTGTCCGTGCCGCTTTGCCGACGTACATCGGCGTGAGGCGGTCGTCAAGTGGTTAAAAAAAAAATGGTATACTTAGCACACAGAGATTTGATGGCAGAACTATAAATATGAAACATTGCTTGGAAGTGGGGTACAATTGTCTGTTTTGGCAGAGTTCCAAGATGTAGATTTTTTAGTGTCCTTTGTCAAGCTTTAATACTTTACCTGTTTTGTCCAAGCTTCACAGATGGAGACACCCCTATAGTATACACTGGAGCACCTGTGTGGGCCCCCTAATAAAAAGGGTGTTCTTGTGTCCCACACTAGTGCTCCAGTGTCCATATGTGAAAACTGCTGCTGAGTGTCCTCTCCTTACACAGAATCGAGTTTGCATTTCATTCTAGTAACAAACCCATCTACACAACCAAATTATTTTCATACAAGTAGGCCCTAAAAAAATGTGGTCAAATGCATATGGCCAAAACAATGGTGTTTTATAGGCCGAAAGAAAAATGTTTGATACGAACTAATAATGTGCCCATGAACATGAAAGTTGACATTTTAAACTGGATAACAGTTAAGAAAAGCACATGGAGCAGCACGAATGTAATAAACACAAAAAAAATAGGAACACAGCACAACTACTTACTTTTTTGCAGCACTCTCCGGATCTTTCTGTACTGCTCGTGTTCTCTTAATTTGAGGTCCGACCACCGCTTCCTGAGCTGATCTTTTGATTGTTGTACCCCGAAATTCCGGTAAAGACTCTTGACCACTTTCGCCATTATCTTGGCCTTTCTGACATTGGGGTTGGGGTAAGGTCCATACTTTCCATCCAGGGGCGGACTGACAACTCATGGGGCCCCCGGGCAATAGGAGATCCTGGGGCCCCCTGTCCCCGCTCATGTGTTCCCACCCACACTCAAGCCACACCCACACAAATCCCCACCTACATTTTGCACTGCTCACACTACATGCGTTCGTCACAGAATTACATTAAAGAAAGTGCAACAACGGTACCTTTCCAAAATTAAAGTGATTGTAAAGGCTCTTTTTTTTTTTATAACAAACATATCATACTTGCCTCCACTGTGCAGCTCGTTTTGCACAGAATGGCCCCGAACCTCGACATCTGGGGGTGGTTCTCGCGGCTCCTCCCCACATCAGATAACTCTCTAGGAGAAGCGCTCTCCCGGGGGGGGGGGGGGTGTTACCTTGCAGGTGGGCTCCCGTGTCCAGCATTTGCGTCTATAGACACGTTTACATACATGTGCTCATCCTACATAAAGCTTTTCATATAGAGCATGTGTGGGGATCATGGGGGTGCTTTACTTTTTTTTTTTTATTATTTTTATTAACTTTATATCATTTTCACTGATCACCAATGTAAGGAACATTCTTCCCACTGACCACCAATGTAAGGAGCATTCTTCCCACTGACCACCAATGTAAGGAGCATTCTTCCCACTGACCACCAATATAAGGAGCATTCTTCCCACTGATCACCAATGTAAGGAACATTCTTCCCACTGACCACCAATGTAAGGAGCATTCTTCCCACTGACCACCAATGTAAGGAGCATTCTTCCCACTGACCACCAATGTAAGGAGCATTCTTCCCACTGACCACCAATGTAAGGAGCATTCTTCCCACTGATCACCAATGTAAGGAGCATTCTTCCCACTGACCACCAATGTAAGGAGCATTCTTCCCACTGACCACCAATGTAAGGAGCATTCTTCCCACTGACCACCAATGTAAGGAGCATTCTTCTCACTGATCACCAATGTAAGGAGCATTCTTCTCACTGATCACCAATGTAAGGAACATTCTTCCCACTGACCACCAATGTAAGGAACATTCTTCCCACTGATCACCAATGTATAGAAACATTCTTCTCACTGACCACCAATGTAAGGAACATTCTTCCCACTGATCACCAATGTAAGGAACATTCTTCCCACTGACCACCAATGTAAGGAACATTCTTCCCACTGACCACCAATGTAAGGAACATTCTTCCCACTGACCACCAATGTAAGGGACATTCTTCCCACTGACCACCAATGTAAGGAACATTCTTCCCACTGACCACCAATGTAAGGAACATTCTTCCCACTGACCACCAATGTAAGGAACATTCTTCCCACTGACGACCAATGTAAGGAACATTCTTCCCACTGACCACCAATGTAAGGAACATTCTTCCCACTGACCACCAATGTAAGGAACATTCTTCCCACTGACCAGGAATGGAAGGAACATTCTTCCCACTGATCACCAATGGAAGGAACAATCTTCCCAATATTTATTTAATCCATATTGAGCACTATATTTGATTGGCTGCTTCTGCTTGGCACACACGCACAATCACAATCACGCACATGATGATGAAGTCATCATCATGTGCGATTGTGCGTGTTTGCCAGGCCTAAGCAGAAGCAAACAGCCAATCAAATATAGTGCTCAATATGGATTCAATAAATATGCATAGCCATAGATATCATAAATGACTACAGGAAGTAACCAGAGACTAGGGATGCAACTACAGGAGATAACCAGAGACTGGGGATGCGACTACAGGAAATAACCAGACTACGAATGCGACTACAGGAAATAACCAGACTACGAATGCGACTACAGGAGATAACCAGAGACTAGGGATGCAACTACAGGAGATGATCAGACTGGGGATGCGACTACAGGAGATAACCAGAGGCTGCGAATGCGACTACAGGAAATAACCAGACTACGAATGCGACTACAGGAAATAAACATACTACGAATGCGACTACAGGAGATAACCAGAGACTAGGGATGTGACAACAGGAGATAAGCAGACTGGGGATGCGACTACAGAAAATAACCAGACTGCGAATGCGACTACAGGAGATAACCAGAGACTAGGGATGCGACAACAGGAGATAACCAGACTGGGGATGCGACTACAGGAAATAACCAGACTGCGAATGCGACTACAGGAAATAACCAGACTGCGAATGCGACTACAGGAGATAACCAGAGACTAGGGATGCAACTACAGGAAGTAACCAGAGACTGCGAATGCGACTACAGGAAATAACCAGAGACTGCGAATGCGACTACAGGAGATAACCATAGACTGCGAATGCGACTACAGGAAATGACCAGACTGCGAATGCGACTACAGGAAATGACCAGACTGCGAATGCGACTACAGGAAATGACCAGACTGCGAATGCGAATAAAGGAAATAACCAGACTGCGAATGCGACTAAAGGAAATAACCAGACTGTGAATGCGACTACAGGAAATAACCAGACTACGAATGCGACTACAGGAAATAACCAGACTACGAATGCGACTACAGGAAATAAACATACTACGAATGCGACTACAGGAGATAACCAGAGACTAGGGATGCGACTACAGGAGATGACCAGACTGGGGATGCGACTACAGGAGATAACCAGAGGCTGCGAATGCGACTACAGGAAATAACCAGACTACGAATGCGACTACAGGAGATAACCAGAGACTAGGGATGCGACAACAGGAAATAACCAGACTGGGGATGCGACTACAGAAAATAACCAGACTGCTAATGCGACTACAGGAGATAACCAGAGACTAGGGATGCGACAACAGGAGATAACCAGACTGGGGATGCGACTACAGGAAATAACCAGACTGCGAATGCGACTACAGGAAATAACCAGACTGCGAATGCGACTACAGGAGATAACCAGAGACTAGGGATGCAACTACAGGAAATAACCAGACTGGGGATGCGACTACAGGAAATAACCAGACTGCGAATGCAACTACAGGAAGTAACCAGAGACTGCAAATGCGACTACAGGAAATAACCAGAGACTGCGAATGTGACTACAGGAAATGACCAGACTGCGAATGCGACTACAGGAAATGACCAGACTGCAAATACGACTAAAGGAAATAACCAGACTGCGAATGCGACTAAAGGAAATAACCAGACTGCGAATGCGACTAAAGGAAATAACCAGACTGCGCATGCGACTACAGGAAATAACCAGACTGGGGATGCGACTACAGGAAATAACCAGAGACTGGGGATGCGACTACAGGAAATAACCAGAGACTGGGGATGCGACTACAGGAAATAACCAGAGACTGGGGATGCGACTACAGGAAATAACCAGAGACTTAGAATGCGACTACAGGAGATGACCAGAGACTGCGAATGCGACTACAGAAAATAACCAGAGACTCCGAATGCGACTACAGGAGATGACCAGAGACTGGGGATGCGACTACAGGAAATAACCAGAGACTGCGAATGCAACTACAGGAAATAACCAGAGACTGCGAATGCAACTACAGGAAATAACCAGACTGCGAATGCATCTACAGGAAATAACCAGACTGGGGATGCGACTACAGGAGATAACCAGAGACTGGGGATGCGACTACAGGAGATAACCAGAGACTGGGGATGCGACTACAGGAGATGACCAGAGACTGGGGATGTGACTACAGGAGATGACCAGAGACTGGGGATGCGACTACAGGAGATGACCAGAGACTGGGGATGCGACTACAGGAGATGACCAGAGACTGGGGATGCGACTACAGGAGATGACCAGAGACTGGGGATGCGACTACAGGAGATGACCAGAGACTGGGGATGCGACTACAGGAGTTGACCAGAGACTGGGGATGCGACTACAGGAGATGACCAGAGACTGGGGATGCGACTGCAAATGCGACTACAGGAAATAACCAGACTGCGAATGCGACTACAGGAGATAACCAGAGACTAGGAATGCGACTACAGGAGATAACCAGACTACGAATGCGACTACAGGAGATAACCAGACTGGGGATGCGACTACAGGAGATAACCAGACTGGGGATGCGACTACAGGAGATAACCAGACGGGGATGCGACTACAGGAGATAACCAGAGACTGGGGATGCGACTACAGGAGATAACCAGACTGGGGATGCGACTACAGAAAGTAACCAGAGACTGGGGATGCGACTACAGGAAGTAACCAGACTGCGAATGCGACTACAGGAGATGACCAGGTAGCCAGTTTTAAAATTCAAACTTTCAGCAATGCACAGCTATACAGGGGGATAAACAACATTTCCAGGGATGCTTTAGCAAAAAAAAGGGGTCTACAGGCCGGGTATCTACGGTAGGCAGAAGGACCTACCTGACCAGTCGGGCTCACCTCCCGCTCTCAGAGGTCCGGGGGCGGGGCTTTCGTCAGTAGGGGGCGGGGCTTTCGTCGGTAGGGGCGGAGCTTTCGTCGGTAGGGGCGGGGATTTTTGTCGTCCAGAGCGGAGCTCTCAGAAGTGCAGGAGAGACGCTCTATACAGACTGAGACTACATGAGGAGGGGCGGGGCAGGGCAGGGTCAGAGCGTCAGTGGAGCTCCCCTGCCCCGCCCCTCCCTGCTGACAGAGACTCTCTCATCCTAAGCCGAGGTCTGCTCTGGCAGCGGGCTGACCGCGGCGACCGGGAGGACGGGGTTTTCGTGCGGTGCGGCGGGCGGCTTTTTTCCGCTGCTGACTGAGCAGCTCATGGGGCCCCTCCTGACGTCGGGCCCTCGGTCGGCGACCGAGTGACCGAATGGTCAGTCCGCCCCTGTTTCCATCATAGTCGGCCCTCTTCAGGATGTCCATCATCTCCAACATCTCCCCAAAGGACATATTTGAGGCCTTAAATCTTGTCCTTCTGGATCCAGACGTTTCCGGCTCCGGGCTTTCCTCCCCCTCCTCCTCGTTGCTATAATTAGCACGCACCTGCTATGTCTCTGCCATGTGCTCTTCCCCCACTGCGCCAAACGAAAAGGGGCGGGGAATAGACTAGAAAGAACATCAGGGCGGGCGGAGTTACACGCTTGCGCAGTGTGTATAAAGCTTAACACGCGTGCGTAGTGTGTACAATCTGTGAGCGGAGGAAGGAGTTTTGGAGGCGCCGATTGTGATAACGAAGGTAAGATCTAAACTTGGGCCTATACTGCTTCTAGATTGAGGCCTATATTGTAATAAGATTAGGAGAGTTTTGCCTGACATTAGGGTTTGTCTCGTGTTGTGTTTTGCACATAAAATGGATGGCTTCAATGACCACAACTTCCTCCCCCTGTTCATAGACAAGTACAGGGAGCTGCCCTGTCTGTGGCAGGTGAAACATCCACATTATAATAATAAACAAAAGAGGCAGGCAGCGCTGGAGAAACTGCTGGAGTTGTTGAAGCCGGTGGTCCCCACAGCAACCGTCCCCTATTTAAAAAACAAAATTGGTGGCCTGAGGAGTACTTATCTTAGGGAGCGCAAGAAGGTCACGGATTCCCAGAGATCCGGAGCTGCAGCAGATGACGTTTATGTCCCCAGGCTCTGGTACTATGAGAGACTGCGATTTCTGTCAGACCAGACTGGAGTCAGGGAATCACTCTCAACCCTTCCTTCCACTCTTCCTTACACCCTATCTTCCACCCCAGCTGAGGCTTCCGATGTCCAACCTGGGACTTCCAGCCAGGAAGAAGTGGAGGAGCCCAGATGGAGTCAGGTATAGCATTGTTCTACAGATTTCTGGTCAATAAATAAATGATCTTTACTAGATGTTATTATTGATCACTAATTGCTGATTTAATAAAGTGTTTTACATATCAATAGACAGTAGTGGGCAAAAATAATTGGGACAAGAATGAAAAATGCTGGGCTCAGAATGATCATCAGTTATATTTCTTAACATTCAATTTGCAACAGTCATGAGGTGAAAATTGTGTGTGATTGATGAATCAAAAACTCAAACTATGTCCCTTTTTCATACACAGGAAGACCTCAGCCAGGACGAGGCTCTGGAATGTGGCACACAGGAGGAGGCTGTGGAATGTGGCAGCCAGGAGGAGGCAGGGGTTAGTGGCAGCCAGGATGAGGCGGGGCTAAGTGGCAGCCAGGAAAAGCCTGGGACCAGTCGGAGCCTGACCCAATCACAGGTTCCTCCCCTCCGCCTTCCATACAAAAGACCCAGGAAGGGGAGTCACGTGCAGGATTCTGCGCTCAGGCTCATTCAGGAGGCTTCTGCGTCCACTCCTGAAGAGGCCTTTGCCTGCATGGCTGCCACCAAACTGAAGGCCAGCGCCTCATGTGTGAGAAACTTATTTATAAAGTCCTAACAAAGGGGGTGAGTGGCGAAATCACACCCAAGACCGACGTGATTGAGTTGGACCATCCTCCTCCTCCTGCCACAACTCCACCACCAGAGCCACAGCGTGGAAGGAAGCGTGAAAGAAAGACCAGAGAGTGATGACCTGGGTTCAGTCTGGTCTGTAGGGATGAGCTTCGTGTTCGAGTCGAACCCATGTTCGACTCGAACATGGGCTGTTCGACCGTCCGTCGAATTGCGAGCGTTATGGGCCGTTCGTGCCAAATTCGTGTGGCGCGTCACGGCCCATAATTCACTGCGGCATCGCAGTGCATTGCTGGCTGATGATTGGCCAAGCATGCACTATGACCCGCATGCTTGGCCAATCACAGCGCCGTCAGTAGAGAGAGCTGTAATTGGCCAAAGCCAGGGTGGCTTTGGCCAATTATGGCTCAGGGGATTTAGTACACGCCCCACACTATATAAGGCCGCCTGCATGGCGGCCCTGTGTAGTGTGTTCCGGTGTGCTGATAGAGAGAGAGACAGACAGTGTCATTTGATTTGAGTTAGATAGATTAGGCTAGATCTGTTATTTACATTTAGTGCAGTGCGTCCTGCTCACAGTGTTCAGCTAGATCCGTTCCTGCTATTTACATTTAGTGCAGTCAGTGCGTCCTGCTCACAGTGTTCAGCTAGATCCGTTCCTGCTATTTACATTTAGTGCAGTGCGTCCTGCTCATAGTGTTCAGCTAGATCTGTTCCTGCTATTTACATTTAGTGCAGTGCGTCCTGCTCACAGTGTTCAGCTAGATCCGTTCCTGCTATTTACATTTAGTGCAGTGCGTCCTGCTCACAGTGTTCAGCTAGATCTGTTCCTGCTATTTACATTTAGTGCAGTGCGTCCTGCTCACAGTGTTCAGCTAGATCTGTTCCTGCTATTTACATTTAGTGCAGTGCGTCCTGCTCACAGTGTTCAGCTAGATCCATTCCTGCTATTTACATTTAGTGCAGTGCGTCCTGCTCACAGTGTTCAGCTAGATCCGTTCCTGCTATTTACATTTAGTGCAGTGCGTCCTGCTCACAGTGTTCAGCTAGATCTGTTCCTGCTATTTACATTTAGTGCAGTGCGTCCTGCTCACAGTGTTCAGCTAGATCCGTTCCTGCTATTTACATTTAGTGCAGTCAGTGCGTCCTGCTCACAGTGTTCAGCTAGATCCGTTCCTGCTATTTACATTTAGTGCAGTCAGTGCGTCCTGCTCACAGTGTTCAGCTAGATCTGTTCCTGCTATTTACATTTAGTGCAGTCAGTGCGTCCTGCTCACAGTGTTCAGCTATATCCGTTCCTGCTATTTACATTTAGTGCAGTGCGTCCTGCTCACAGTGTTCAGCTAGATCTGTTCCTGCTATTTACATTTAGTGCAGTGCGTCCTGCTCACAGTGTATAGCTAGATCTGTTCCTGCTATTTACATTTAGTGCAGTGCATCCTGCTCACAGTGTTCAGCTAGATCCGTTCCTGCTATTTACATTTAGTGCAGTGCGTCCTGCTCACAGTGTTCAGCTAGATCTGTTCCTGCTATTTACATTTAGTGCAGTGCGTCCTGCTCACAGTGTTCAGCTAGATCCGTTCCTGCTATTTACATTTAGTGCAGTCAGTGCGTCCTGCTCACAGTGTTCAGCTAGATCCGTTCCTGCTATTTACATTTAGTGCAGTCAGTGCGTCCTGCTCACAGTGTTCAGCTAGATCCGTTCCTGCTATTTACATTTAGTGCAGTCAGTGCGTCCTGCTCACAGTGTTCAGCTAGATCCGTTCCTGCTATTTACATTTAGTGCAGTCAGTGCGTCCTGCTCACAGTGTTCAGCTAGATCCGTTCCAGCTATTTACATTTAGTGCAGTCAGTGCGTCCTGCTCACAGTGTTCAGCTAGATCCGTTCCTGCTATTTACATTTAGTGCAGTGCGTCCTGCTCACAGTGTTCAGCTAGATCCGTTCCTGTTATCTTCCTACTGACAGGCAGGCTTGTCTGGTTACAGTATATAAAGCTACCTGAAGAAAATTACAGGTGTTCTATCCCAGCTTAGTGCAGCTACAGGCCATTAGTATGTCTGGAAGGCCAAGAAGGAGAGGCAGACAGTCACAAGCCAATAAGAGAGGGCAAGCAGGCTCTGTGTCTAGTGCTGGTCGTGGAGACGGTGCATCCTCATCAGCACGTGGCCATGGGACACGCTTGGCCTTTTTTTCGGCAGCTGGCCGTGTTGAGCCGCAACATGCGGAAGACTTGGTCGAGTGGATGACCAAGCCGTCCTCATCCTCCTCATCCTCTCTCACCCATGCCCAGGGTGCTTTGTCTGGCAAAGCAGCGGCCTCTTCCCTCAGCTCAATGTCATCAGTGACTCCTTCCCTAGCTCCACCATGTCCTCCTGAGGATTCCCTCGAACTGTTTGACCACAGTGTTGGGTACATGCTCCAGGAGGATGCCCAGCGTTTGGAAGGCTCTGATGATGATACTGAGCTCGATGAAGGCAGTAACATGAGCACGGACAGAGGGGGTGCCCAAGAAGGACAGCAATCTGGCAGTCATGCTCCCCCTGCTGCAGCATACTGCCAGGTTTGCTCCAGTGATGAGGAGGGAGGGGATGATGAGGTCACTGACTCAACGTGGGTGCCTGATAGGAGAGAGGAGGAGGAGGAGGAGGCGGCACATCACCAACGAGGCAGGATGCCCTCCAGGGGCCAGCCTAAGGGCAGCACATTGACTGCATCACACCCCAAAGCTCCACATGTGCAGGGCGCTGCAGTCTCTGCGCGTTATTCAAAAAGTTCTTTGGTGTGGGCCTTTTTTGAGACGAGTGCATCAGATCGCACCGCTGCTATTTGCAACATATGTCTCAAGCGTATCTCGCGTGGCCAAAACATCTCCCGCTTGGGTACCACATGCTTGACCAGACATATGTTGACCTGCCATGCAGTTCGTTGGCAAGCGTATCTGAAAGACCCACACCAAAGAACAAAGAGGATCTCTCCTTGCTCCTCATCAGCTGAGATTTCCAACCCCACTAGACCTTCAGTCCTCTCTGAGACCTGCAGTGAGAGGAATGAAGGTGTAGAATTAGGTGTGTCACAGCCAAGTACTTGTGGGCAATCTGCTTTTGGTACACCGACGTCAGATTGTACCAGGCAAATTTCCCTGCCCCAGCTGCTGCACCGCCGAAAGAAGTTTGCTCCCAGCCATCCACATGCCCAGCGGTTGAATGCTAGCTTGGCAAAATTGCTAGCACTTCAACTGCTGCCTTTTCAGTTGGTAGACTCTGCCCCCTTCCGTGAGTTTGTGGAATGTGCGGTTCCTCTGTGGCAGGTACCCAAACGCCACTTTTTCTCACGGAAAGCGATTCCGGCTCTCTACCGGCATGTGGAAGGCAATGTCCATGCCTCGCTGGACAGGGCGGTCAGCGGTAAGGTGCATATTACCGCTGACTCATGGTCCAGCAGGCATGGACAGGGACGTTACTTAAGTTTCACGGCGCATTGGGTGACTCTGCTGGCAGCTGGGAAGGATGCAGGACAAGGTGCAGTAGTGTTGGAGGTTGTTCCGCCACCACGCCTCCAAAATGCTGATTGTGACACACCTCTCTCCTCCACCCCCTCCTCTTCTTCTTCCTCCATGGCCTCTTCCTCGGAACCAGCGGTGCTCCGTAGGCGTTCAAGGGGCTACGCAAGTACGCAGGCCAAAAGATGCCATGCGGTGCTTGAGCTGGTGTGCTTGGGGGACAGGAGCCACACTGGGGCAGAGGTTCTGTCAGCTCTGCAGGGGCAGGTTCAGAGGTGGTTGACGCCACGCCAACTTAAGGCAGGAATGGTGGTTTGCGACAATGGCACCAACCTCCTCTCTGCCCTCCGACAGGGACAACTGACCCATGTGCCCTGTTTGGCTCACGTCCTTAACTTGGTGGTGCAGCGGTTCTTGGGCAGGTACCCGGGCTTACAGGATGTCCTGAGGCAGGCCAGGAAAGTCTGTGTGCATTTCCGCCGGTCATATAATGCCAGTGCTCGGCTGACGGACCTCCAAAAGGAGTTTAAACTGCCCAAGAACCGCCTAATCTGTGACATGCCCACCAGGTGGAACTCAACGTTGGCCATGCTGCAGCGGCTGCACACGCAGCAGAGGGCCATCAATGAGTACCTGTGCGACTATGGCACCAGGACAGGGTCAGGGGACCTTGGTTTTTTTTCCCCACGCCAGTGGGCCATGATCAGGGATGCATGCACTGTCCTGTCACCATTCGAGGAGGCCACGAGGATGGTGAGCACTGACAGTGCATGCATCAGTGACACTGTCCCCCTTGTCCACCTGTTGGAGCACACGCTGCGTGGAATAATGGACAGGGCACTTGAGGCAGAACAGAGGCAGGAAGAGGAGGACTTCCTTAGCTCTCAAGGCCCCCTTTATCCAGACAGTGTTCCTGCGTGCCCGCCGATCACACAGGAAGAGGACGAGGAGGAAGAGGAGGAGGAGGAAGATTGTGTCAGTATGGAGGTGGAGCCTGGCACTCAGCATCAGCAGTCTTTAAGGGATCAGTCCCAAGGAACACATGGACTTGTACGTGGCTGGGAGGAGGTGGCTGCGGACGTTGTTGTCCTTAGTGACCCAGAGGACTCCGGACCGAATGCCTCAGCAAACCTACGCTGCATGGCCTCCCTGATCCTGCAAAGCCTGCGTAAGGATCCTCGTATTCGTGGTATCAAGGAGAAGGACCAATACTGGCTGGCAACCCTCCTTGATCCACGTTACAAGGGTAAGGTTGCGGACCTTATCTTGCCATCGCAGAGGGAGCAGAGGATGAAACATCTTCGGGAGGCCTTGCAGAAAGGTCTGTGCAACGCGTTCCCAGAGACTGGGAGGTTACAAACCCCTGTTTCTGGACAACGTGTTGCTGAGGCTTCGGTCAGTCAAAGAAGGAGCGGTGGAGAAGGTGGCCGTCTGACCGATGCGTTCAGACAATTTTTTGGTCCGCAGCCCCAAGGTATGATCGGTTCCAGCAACCATCGCCAGCGTCTGTTTTACATGGTGCAGGAATACCTAGGGGCAAGATCAGACTTGGACACCTTTCCCACCGAAAATCCTCTGGGTTACTGGGTCTTGAGGATGGATCACTGGCCAGAGCTTGCACAGTATGCAATTGAGCTACTGGCCTGTCCTGCATCCAGCGTTCTTTCGGAACGCACATTCAGTGCTGCTGGAGGCGTGGTAACCGATCACAGGGTGCGTCTGTCCACTGACTCGGTCGATCGGCTGACCTTCATAAAAATGAATCAGTCTTGGATCACCACCAGCTACCAAGCACCTGATGCTGATGTAACTGAATAATTTTTTTCAGATCCCTTCAAAGACTGCCTATGCTGATGCTGAGTGACTATCCCTGAGTAATTATCCTCTTCCTCCTCAATCATCACGCTGATAGCTTGTAAGAACATTTTTGGTTCTGGGCGCCACCACCAGTGCCTAAGGCACAATTTTTCAGCCCCTGTTTAACAGGGGCGTGTAATTACAATTTTTGATGTAATACTTTGCAGCAGGGCTCGTTCCTGCATTCCAACTAGAGTGTCTGTGAGGGGTTGCAGTGTTGTGGCACCAGCACCAGTGCCTAAGGCCCAATTTTTCTGCCCCTGTCTAACAGGGGCGTGTAATTACAATTTTTGATGCAATACTTTGCAGCAGGGCTCGTTCCTGCATTCCAACTAGAGTGTCTGTGAGGGGTTGCAGTGTTGTGGCACCAGCACCAGTGCCTAAGGCCCAATTTTTCTGCCCCTGTCTAACAGGGGCATGTAATTACAATTTTTGATGCAATACTTTGCAGCAGGGCTCGTTCCTGCGTTCCAACTAGAGTGTCTGTGAGGGGTTGCAGTGTTGTGGCACCAGCACCAGTGCCTAAGGACCAATTTTTCTGCCCCTGTCTAACAGGGGCGTGTAATTACAATTTTTGATGCAATACTTTGCAGTAGGGCTCGTTCCTGCGTTCCAACTAGAGTGTCTGTGAGGGGTTGCAGTGTTGTGACACCAGTGCCTAAGGCCTAATTTTTCAGCTCCTGTTCAACAGGGGCATGTAATTACAATTCTTGATCTAATATTTCACAGCAGGGCCCTGTGAGGGCTTACAGTGTTGTGGCCACAGCAACACCTAAGGCCCAAATTTCTGCTGAGTATATAGGGCAGGACCCTACTTTCAAACATCTAACTTACAAACGACTCCTACTTGCAAACGGAAGGAGACAACAGGAAGTGAGATGAAATCTACCCCTAGGAAGGGAAATTCTCTCCTGTAAGAGTTAATATGGGAAAACAATTTCTCCTTTCCACTGATGCTTTCCAATCCTTGTTCCACAAAAAAACCCACATTTTCAAAAAACATTTTTCATTGGGACAAAAAAGTGAGGTGAAATCTTCTGAAGAGGAGGAAAGACAGCAAAACAAATGTCACAGGGGTGATAACCCTTCCCTATGTTTTCCAAAAAGCTTAAAAAAGATTTTTTGGCTGGAGCTAAACACGTTAAAAATGTACCCGTTCAAAATTACAAAGAGATTCTACTTAACAACAAACCTACAGTCCCTGTCTTGTTTGCACCGCCTGTATACTGCTGTTCAGAGTATATAGGGCCTTTCCTTATTTTAATTTGGGTGCGGGGTTCCCCTTAATATCCATACAGGACCCAAAGGGCCTGGTAATGGACTGGGGGGGTACCCATGCCGTTTGTCTCACTGATTTTCATCCATATTGCCATGACCCGACATGACATTAAACCCGCAAGCAGTTTTAAATGAGATTTTTTCCTTTAAAAATGACATTTGGTGCAGGGACTGTTCTAAACATGGGAAACACGCGTCACTTTACAGGCATACTATAGACACCCCCCAGGTACGATATTTAAAGGAATATTTCACTTTTTTTTTTTTACTTTAAGCATCATTAAAATCACTGCTCCTGAAAAAACGGCCGTTTTTAAAAGTTTTTTTTGCATTGATACATGTCCCCTGGGGTAGGACCCGGGTCCCCAAACCCTTTTTCGGACAATACCATGCAAATTAGCCTTTAAAATGAGCACTTTTGATTTCGAACGTTCGAGTCCCATAGACGTCAATGGGGTTCTAACGTTCGTGCGAACTTTCGGTCCGTTCGCGGGTTCTGGTGCGAACCGAACCGGGGGGTGTTCGGCTCATCCCTATTGGTCTGACAAAAGATGCAGTCTCTTGTATGACCACAGCCTGGGGACACAGATGTCATCTGCTGCTTTCCGGATCTCTGGGACTTCTGGACCAGACTGCACTCCCTTATATATGGACTCCTCAGGCCACCAATTTTGCCGTAAAATAATTGATGTGTGCCCTGGGGGCCAAAGGCTTCACCAATTTCTGCTGTTTCTCCAGTGTTGCCTCCCTCTTTGCTTGGTTGTGAGCCCTTAATAAAGGCATTTTTGGTTCAATTATACTTGTCTATGTCTGTTTTCCTTAAAAAAAAAAACAGTTTGTTGGTGAGGAGGCAGGTACATTTCAAAATACAATGTGAAATTAACAAGAGACACCAACAGCAAACAATCTCATTGAGATTAAATAATACAAGATAATAATGGTGTTGTGGTAACTTGACACACAAAACACACACAAAAATATTCTGGAATAAAAAGCAAAAAAAGTAAAAAAAAAAACAGCCTTGAAATTTTTTTTTTTACAATTAAAAACAAACAAACAAAAAATTGGTCAGATGTGACAAATCAAAATATATTGAGGGAATCCCGATAAATAATTAAGAAAGAAGTTTGTGAGAAGTCTGTGCGAATATAAGCAGCAAAACTACTTCATTCTTCTCACATTATAAAGAAGAAGAGAGTGCGCTGTATTAAACCATTTTTTTAGATTGCAGCGTGACGAAAGTGCTGTATCCATTGCGAACGCTAATTTTACCAGACCGAGCTGTTCCGTCTCAGAATTTCTTCTGAGCATGCGTGGCATTTTGTGCGTTGGAACTTGCCATACACGGTCGGAATTGACACGATCGGATTTTGTTATCATAAAATTTTATAGCCTGCTCTCAAACTTTGTGTGTCGGAAAATCCGATGGAAAATGTCCGATGGAGCCCACACACGGTTGGAATGTCCGACAACACGCTCCGATCGGACATTTTCCTTCGGAAAATCCGACCGTGTGTACGGGGCATAAGAGCGGCAAGGATGTGGAATTCCCTTCCACAGGCTGTGGTCTCAGCAGCCAGGGAGCATCGATAGTTTCAAGAAACTATTAGATAAGCACCTGAACGACCGCAACATACAGGGATATACAATGTAATACTGACATATAATCACACACATGGTTTGGACTTGATGGACGTGTGTCTTTTTTCAACCTCACCTACTATCTAACTATGTAACTATGGGTTAACATCAGGGGTGATCAAAGGGTTAAGTGTGCTCCTATGGAATGCTTTTTAACTGTGTGGAGGATGGACTAACTGGAGGAAGAGAGACATCTGCGTTCCTGATTAGCAGGAACACAAGATCTCTCTCCCTCTCTGACAGACCACCGTTCTGCCCCTCCAGCGAACAATCGTGGGTGGCCACCAGACCCGCTGATTGGCCCCCTCCTGTCCAATCACAGCAGGAGTGTGGCTCCAGCGGTGCATGCACGCCCCAGAGCTGAGAGGAGAAATCACGAACAGGGATGTGATTTTGCACTTCAGGGTCGCCCTGCCACAGTAAATGTACTTGGGGTAGTCCCTACGTGGTTAAATAGCCGGGTGCCGGCATTTAAGGTCTGGTCTGGTCTGGTATGGATTTTAAGGGGAACCCCATGCCAAAAACCTGTGCCAAAATTTTTTTAAAAAAAAGGCGTGGGGTCCCCCAAAAATCCATACCAGACCCCTATCCGAGCATGCAACCTGGCAGGCCGCAGGAAAAGAGGGGGGACGAGAGAGCTCCCTCCCTCCTGAACTGTACCAGGTCTCATGCCCTCAACATTGGGAGGGTGCTTTGGGGTCCCCCCCAAAGCAACTTGTCCCCATGTTGATGGGGACAAGGGCCTCATCCCCACAACCCTTGCCCAGTGGTTGCGGGGGTCTGCGGGCGGGGGGCTTATTGGAATTTGGAAGCCCCGTTTAACAAGGGAACCCCCAGATCCCAGCCCCCCCTGTGTGAAATGGTAAGGGAGTACAAAAGTACCCCTACCATTTCACAAAAAAAGTGTCAAAAAGGTTAAAAATGACAAGAGACAGTTTTTGACAATTCCTTCTTATTTCCATCTTCTTTATTCTATCTTCTTTCTTCTATCTCCCTTTGGTTTCTTCCTCCATCTTCTTCTTCCTCTTCTGACACCTCTTAAATAATGTAATGGAGGGCGGGGTCATCCGGTGACCCCACCCCCTCTGACGCACGGGGACTTGATGGGAACTTCCCTATGGGTTTCTTCATGATGTCAGAGGGGGGCGAGGTCACCCGTTACGTAACCGTTATTTAAGAAGTGTCAGAAGACGAGACGTGTCACACAGCGGGAGCCTCCTATCATGGATGCGGAGCGGCCTGAGAACGAAGAAGGGAAGAAGACACCGCTAAGGGAAGATGCCGGACGAGAACACCGGAGCAAGAAGCAGAGGATCGGAGGAAGAACCAGAGGAAGAAGAAGATGGAGGAAGAAACTGAAGGAAGATAGAAGAAAGAAGATAGAAGAAAGAAGATGGAAAGAAGAAGACTTTAAATAAAGGAATTGTCAAAAACTATCTCTTGTCATTTTTAACACTTTTGACACTTTTTTTGTGAAATTGTAGGGGTACAAACCCTTATCATTTCACACGGGGGGCCAGGATCTGGGGGTCTATATGACCAAAAAAGACTGCGCTAGCAACAAAATAAATTGAAAATAAAAGAGTGTCAGAACCAACTGCACTATGAAAAGAATTGTGGTGAATAAGACAAAATGTTATCTAACAGAAAAGGTAGGATAGAATAAATATCTAGCACAAAACCCTATGTGCCAAATAGAAACATGCGCGGATGCACTAACAAAATAAATAACTCATATTATCATAAAAAGTGTACATAATAACCATGTGTAACTGTGGAGTGATATGGGTGAACCTATCACTGTACTTGAACAAAAAATATATAAATGTATTTACTCCTAGTTTTGCCAACACCAATATAAATAACACTGATGCAGATTACTAGGAAAATACTAGATCAAACAATAAACGAAAAAAGTCACCAATATCAAGATTGCAAACTATAAGTATTAAGTTGGATGGAAATCTTCCATATTAGAGACGATAAGCAGACTACCAGTTAACCAGTCCGTGTAGTAAGCAGGACAAACGGTAGACTGATGTTGGAGATGCCGGAAGAAACCTTTGGAGGACCACAAAGACTCGCGTTCCGCACAAAAAGAAGAAAGAAAGGTATATGGTGTAAAACCTTACGGTACCATAGGGTCACCTGCGCATATACGCGCTACTCACGGGACCGGGATGCAGAGCAGGCAATCAGATATTAGGTTGGCGAACTGACCTAATATCTGATTGCCTGCTCTGCATCCCGGTCCCGTGAGTAGCGCGTATATGCGCAGGTGACCCTATGGTACCGTAAGGTTTTACACCATATACCTTTCTTTCTTCTTTTTGTGCGGAACGCGAGTCTTTGTGGTCCTCCAAAGGTTTCTTCCGGCATCTCCAACATCAGTCTACCGTTTGTCCTGCTTACTACATGGACTGGTTAACTGGTAGTCTGCTTATCGTCTCTAATATGGAAGATTTCCATCCAACTTAATACTTATAGTTTGCAATCTTGATATTGGTGACTTTTTTCGTTTATTGTTTGATCTAGTATTTTCCTAGTAATCTGCATCAGTGTTATTTATATTGGTGTTGGCAAAACTAGGAGTAAATACATTTATATATTTTTTGTTCAAGTACAGTGATAGGTTCACCCATATCACTCCACAGTTACACATGGTTATTATGTACACTTTTTATGATAATATGAGTTATTTATTTTGTTAGTGCATCCGCGCATGTTTCTATTTGGCACATAGGGTTTTGTGCTAGATATTTATTCTATCCTACCTTTTCTGTTAGATAACATTTTGTCTTATTCACCACAATTCTTTTCATAGTGCAGTTGGTTCTGACACTCTTTTATTTTCAATTTATTTTGTTGCTAGCGCAGTCTTTTTTGGTCATATATATCACTAAAAGTGTAGCACTTTTTGTTTCTGCTGCTGCAACAGGCTAGTTTAATCAACACACACCACGTATCATTTGCGAGCACTGGTTTTTATGTTTATAGGATCTGGGGGTCCCCTTGTTAAAGGGGGCTTCCAGATTCTGATAAGCCCCCTGCCCACAGACCCCCACAACCACCAGGCAAGGGTTGTGGGGTTGAGGCCCTTGTCCTCATCAACATGGGGACAAGGTGCTTTGGGGCTGACCCCAAAGCACCCTCCCAATGTTGAGGGCATGTGGCCTGGTACGGTTCAGGAGCGGGGGCCGCTCTCTCATCCCCCCTCTTTTCCTGCAGCCTGCCAGGTTGCGTGCTCGGATAAGGGTCTGGTATGAATTTCTGGGGGAACCCCACGCCATTTTTTAAAAAAAAATTGGCACGGGGTTCCCCTTAAAATCCATACCAAACCTGAAGGGCCTGGTATGGAATTTAGGGGGACCCCCACGCCATTTTTTAAAAATTTTGGTTCAGGGTTCCCCTGTGGGGAAATCCCAAGCCATTTTTATCAATAAACTTTTATGTGTATTGTCGGACCGACAATTCATTAATAGCCGCGAGTAGTTTTAAATGACTTTTTTTCCTTTGAAATGTCATTTTGCTGTCAGACTGTTCTAAACACGGGAAACATGCACCCCTTTACAGGCATACTATAGACACCCCCCAGGTACAAAATTTAAAGGAATATTACACTTTTATTGTTTCACTTTAAGCATTATTAAAATCACTGCTCCCGGAAAAACGGCCGTTTTTAAAACTTTTTTTTGCATTGATCCATGTCCCCTGGGGCAGGACCCAGGTCCCCAAACACTTTTTATGACAATAACTTGCATATAATCCTTTAAAATTAGCACTTTTGATTATTCATGTTCGAGTCCCATAGACTTTAACGGTGTTTGAACAAATTTTTTGCCTGTTCGCATGTTCTGGTGCGAACCAAACAGGGGGTGTTCGGCTCATCCCTAATGAAGGGTAGTGTCGGGTCTGGATGCTGCAGGATAGGTGCAGAGGTAAACAGGGCCTTCAACTCATCAAAAGCCTCTTGAGCTTCCTGGCACCACAGAAAATGATTTTGTTGACGGGTCAGCTGGGTGATGGGCGAGATAATGGAAGAAAAATTTTTAATAAACCTTCGATAAAAATTTGCGAAGCCAGAGGGGGGCATGGATTGGACGGGACCCGAGATGGCTGTCCGAAACAATATCTCTTGCACAAAGAGGATGAAAAAGCCTATTAATAGGGACCCACAGGCATTATACCACCATGGGCAGATCCAACAGTAGTACCTCGACTCCCCATACCATGAAAGAGACCGGGACTCAACTCAGCAATAACATCCCGGAGATGTTCTGTACGCGCCCGGCAGGCCAACACGTGGAGACACAGGCCTCATCCCTGGGCTCGCCAACAGCGCGGCAGGATCGATAACGGAGGGCCCCGCTGCTCTCAACCCGAGCCCCCTGGACCTACAGAGAGACCTGCAAAATGTCCCTTTAGACATCAAACACACCCTGACGGCAGCAAAATCTGACCTAAAAACAGATATCCAGACGATGAATAACCTCCTCACAGAAGTGGAATAAACCTCCCAGCTACAGTCTGCAGCCATCAGGCAAGTGCAAAAATCTTATGATCTACAACTACCTCATATGTTTGAACTACACAGACAGGTAGAAGATTTAGACAACAGGGGCCGCAGACATAATATTAGAGTAGAGAGGAGTACCGGAGGGAGTGGAGCCAAATGCCATACCTCAGATAGTGTGCTCCAGTTTCAACAACCTACTAGACCTCCCCGCTGATTCCCTCTTTGAGATGGAGCGAGTACACTGCGCTCTCAGGCCCCCTCCCCATGACTCTGAACCTCCCAGAGACATTGTCTGCTGCATAGTTAATTCCCCCCTCAAGGAAGAAATACTCAGGAAGACAAGAGAACGGGGATGCATTTTATTCAATGGGGCAGACATTAAACTTTCCAAGACCTCTCGCAGATAACCCTGCAAAACAGGCGCACCCTGCCCCCCTACTGGATGTACTGCGCAACCGCAACATTCAGTATAGGTGGAAATTCCCATTTTGTTTATCTGCCACCTTCAGAGGAGGCACGGCTCTTCTCCGAACCCCAGAGGATCTACCCACATTCGGCGAACACCTGGACATTCCTTTAGTTGATCTACCGGAATGGTACTCATTCTGCTTCCCCTCCGAACCGTGGAAACCTGTCTCACACAGTTCATCACCCAAAGCTCAGCGCCCACATTCCAGACATTGCAGACTGGACCCTACCTTACCTGGAAACCGCCAATTGAGAAGAGACCTTCCCTCACATAGCGCAGAGTGCGCCACCACCCCACGTAGGGGATACCAGGAGGCATAAAATGATCCTGTCTTTTCTATTTTTCATACCTGGCCCAGTAAGTTGAACTACCACCAAACTTTTCCAGCTCATGTTTTCACCTGAACTGTTTGTTTACTTGTTATGCTTGTTTTCCTTGTTTCCCTATTTTTGTTCAAGCACCGGATCCCCAGAGACTCCTTGCATCCCACAAGCTACTCAAGTACAATAAACTTTACCTGTATCTGAAGCTCATTCACATCCTTGCAAGGTACTGGTGTCATTCATGCACTCACACCATAGCAGAGAACATTGCATTCGTCCGAAAATACAAATTAATTAAGGTCAAATCTGTCATTGAAGGCTTATGGTGTCTGTCGAATGTTCAAAGAAGATTCGACGGAGCAGCTAAATTGTACGACGCTGTATAGTTTACCTTCCCCCGTCGAATCTTCTTAGAACTTTCAACAGACACCATAAGCAAAAGTACGTGTGTACTTAGTTCTAGCTATTTTACTGCTCCTCCTCTTTGGTTACAATCAGCCAATAACATTCATCATCATCATTATTTTTATTTTACTTCCCCCACCCAATTCCAGCAGCAATCTTTTCTCCCCTACGTCAAATCTTTTCTCTCTATGTCGAATCTTTTCTCTCTACGTCGAATCTTTTCTCTCTGTGTCGAATATTTTCTCTCTATGTAGAATAATCTTGGACTAATAGAGTTAAGGTTAGGCACAGTCGACCACAGGATTGATGGACACAGATTGTTATTGTCAGCATCATGACGAATCTCCTATCTATATCGAACTCTTGTAGCAATGAAAACGAAAGCATTTGTTTATGTCGGAACTTTCATTTTTTGGATTCTGCATTGCGTTTTGAGTCTGATTCATTTTCTGGATTCTAAACCTGAAATTCGCACGAAAATGCATTCGGACGAAAACGAATGCACATGTCTAACATTTATCCATATGAGGAATCCTATCATGACATCAGTCTGATACTACCTTTCCTGCCTTCTCAAAATTGTTTCAGGAACTATACCTATCTCTGCTCTACCTTTTGACTATAAAAAGGAATCTGGAAGCAAAAGATAATATGTGATTTCAATGTGGTCAAACTCTGAGTTTTAGGATACCTAGCCACATGTATTTTAGGACCAATGTCAGAGACCTCTCACGTCAGTTACCTTCCCCTCACCTGAGGTGGAGTTGATTGCCGGGGGGCCCTTTGAATCTCATTCATTGTATCTATATATAGCCCTAAGGAATGTTATGCACTTCTTACCTGAACTCCCAATTTAGTGACGACCACCCCAAATCTTTACTTTATCACAATGCCGCTGCAGACCAGGGAACATCCTGGAGCACTCATTGCGAGATCCAGCTGGCACCAAATTTAATCATTGAATATATCATTCACATGAAAGTATACAGACAATATCTTCCTCCCACCTTAATAGAGTAACCTATCTCAATTTTAAACAAAAATCCCAGATCCAATTTACTAACCAGTAGAGCCCCAATGATAGGAAAGCAATTAAGAGTCTGAATCGGGGAATGTTATGACGGTCTGGTAATCTCTAATCCTGCCTAGCGGAATTAGACCATTACTTATACTTAATGTTCCATACTATTTATTAAGAGACTGTTGTTTTTCTCACTCAATAATTTACTGAAATGCTCTTCATTCAATATCACTATACTCACCTGTTACCCGGTACGAGTTTTCTGATACCACACATTAACGAAGTGCCCTAAATCATTTTCCTCACTTCTAACACCTCGAACCCTCTAAAACTCACATATTTACATAACATCCGAAACTCCCTCTTTTATATCTATATACCCTCTTCGTCGTCCTCATTGCTACTGTAGCACTAACTCACGGTGGAGCTGCTGGTTTTAAGTGGGTTGTTACCATCACCTTCGTTACCTCAATTTCACCAGAACTGGGTCTAGGGTCCCATTGAGTTTAATGCCAGACAGTGTAGACACCAGACACTTGAGTATCTTTTCCAATGCTTTAATAACAAGTAACTGAAGGAAGTAGAGGAAAGGGGTAGGAGAAGAGTTGCAGGGAAGTTCAAATACCTTTTCTTGATGTAGTATTATGAATTGTAATCTTGTAGGTAGATGTACTCTCTTTTTAGTGTTGAATCTTTGCCCGCCCGGATAGGTTTCTCTAACTAACCTAGCAACGGGTACGCAGCACGAACAAAAGTCTCTGCCACAGACTTGAATGGAATATAAACAAAAATAATTCTGCGCTGCCAAAATACAAAGTAAGCAGCTAACACGACCAACAAGGGTAATAACAGTAAAATACAAAATGAGTGTAGCGCTATAAAAATATATAGAAAAGTCCAATGTCATAAACATTAAACCGGCAGTTCAAAGTAGAGTTGACAAAGAAGAGACTTCCTGAGGAATGGGACGGAAAAATCTTCAGGAGCTAGACACTTCAAATTCATACATCATCTGGAGTGAAAATATACACAACACCACCAACAATGAAGAGGCTTACCGGATTGAGTGGACCCGCCAGGGCATACGCCAAGAGGGGTCAGATAGGCTTAGGTGGTGAGTGTCTGCAGCACACACAGCACTAGAACCTTTAAGCCGACCCGGCAGTACTATGCGGTAGGTTAACTTTAGGATATGTCCCCCAACTGAGTCACCAGGCCCCTTTCCAGACCAGTACTCTGCATGATCCTTCCATGATAGGTCTGGGATCTTCTCAGTTGTCCAGCTTCTTCCTGCACAGGACCATTCCCTCGCCGCTGTGGTAGGCCCCAGAGAGGCTTCTGGGCCCACCCACACGCTGCAGCAACGTGGTCCTCCTGGTTCCAAACATATGCTGGAGATGCAAAAGGGAAGTGGGATCTATGATCCACATATGGTGGGAGTGCTCTAAACTTCAACCTTTTTGGGAAAAGATACACTCTATAATAGCTCAAGTCACCACTTACACCCTGAGTTATAACCCGGCTCAATACTTCCTCCATCATACAACCCTGCCCAAACGAACCTATCACAAGTCACTAGCCATGCACATGGTTAATGCAGCCAGGCTATGCATTCCAGTCCATTGGCGATCAACTATCACCCCAACCATCAGAGAATGGTTAACCAAGGTTGCAAAAATTGAGGAGATGGAAGAGTTGATCTACATATCACAAGATCGCATTCAAAAATTCAACGCCACCTGGGCGTGCTGGACACACTTTAGGAATACTGAACAGTTTTGATCCTACTTTACTTTGTGATACTCCTTTACCTAACCTTACTAGAATTGACTCCCTCGAGCTTACAGGGGATACAGGGGCCTGAGAGGAGGAGTGGTCTCCTTCCCCCATTACCTTTTCCTTTCTACTTATCCTTACCCTCCCATACCTTCCCCCCCTAATTAACCGCCCCTTCCCCCTCTCTCCCCTCTAAGCCCCCCTCTTTCCCAAACTTTCCCCTCTCATATATCCTTATCCCCACCCCCCACACCATCCTTATACCATCATATCGAAACAGTCAGCAAATTATGTGTAATTCTTCCACTAGATACACATATACCGAACCCTTCCTAACATTCAAGGACATTGCTCTTCTAAACAACTTGGAAGGACCTGCTGTTGCTGACCCCTATAGACAGCAATCAATTATGATAATAACTCCTTTACGTACACAGTATCTATATAAGATGTATCAATGTTGGTATCTCATATAATATCCTTGTCATGATATGATCTATTTGTATGTTTAAAAACCCAATGGTCCTTTCCTCCATGACTTTTGTTGTAACAACAGTTTCTGTCATATTAATATGTAACACTGTCATGGATTCTCCTTTTAGCATCATTGTTCAAAGTATTGTATAAACACTTCTGTTTTTCTTCAATAAACTTTTTGTGGTTAAAAAAAAATAAATAGTGAAGCCAATGACCCGCTGGACGCCTTTTATATCTGCAGGGGCCGGCCATTCTTGAATTGCTTTAACCTTTTGCGGGTCCATTGCGACCCCATCGGTGGAAATAATGAATCCAAGAAATTGAACAACAGTTTTCTGAGGATAGTAAGAACTTTCTTTACATGAGTCTGGTGTAGTTCAGTGGTGGCAGAGAAAATAAGGATGTCATCCAGGTACACAATTATGAAATTATCAAGGTAGTCTCAGAAAATGTCATTTACCAAGTATTGAAAGGTGGCCCGGGCATTGCATAACCCAAACGGCATTACCAAGTATTCGAAATGTCTGAATCTGGATCTGAAGGCGGTCTTCCACTCGTCACCAGCACAAATCCGGATGAGGTTGTAGGCACCACGTAAGTCTAATTTGGAAAAAATTTGTGCGGTTCGGAACCGCTGGAACAACTCTGGAATGAGTGGAAGCGGGTACCTGTTCTTAATGGTTATTTTATTGAGTTCCCTGTAATCGACACAGGGTCTTAGAGAACCATCCTTTTTTTCGACAAAAAAGATACCGGCTCCAGCCGGCGAGGGGGATGGGCGAATGAAGCCCTTTTCCAGATTCTCATCGATGTAAACCCGGAGGGCTTCCAATTCAGTCTCGGATAACGGAAATATGCGCCCATAAGGAATTTTAGAGTCGGGTAAAAGTTCAATAGGACAGTCTTAAGACCGGTGAGGTGGCAAACTGTCAGCTTTTTTCTTGTCAAAAATGTCCCTGAATTCAAGGTATACCGGAGGAACACGTTGAAGGTTGTCGGGTACCAGTTGCACAGTCAAACAGGAGGCTGGAACTGGGTTTAGACAGTGCTGAGTGCAGTAATCCGAGGAAAAAGAAATCTCTTTCTTGCTCCAATTAATCTGGGGATCGTGGCCAGGGAAGTCCCAAGATGATGGGGAACATCAGGGCGCAGATAATGTCAAAACACAAGAGTTCTTGATGGCCAGAATCTGTGGTGGTAAGGATGGGTCTAGTCTCTTGAGTCCTGAACAAGGTAGAGACCCATCAGCCAGGTGGACCTGGAGGCTTTGTTTCTTGTTCAAGAGAGGAATGTGTAATCTTTGTGCCAGAGATGCATCTAGGAAGCAACTGCAAGCCCCCGAATCAATTATGGCCAGAAGCCGGATTCCCTCTTCCACCACCTGTAAGGAGACAAGAAGGATGACATGAGTTTGAGCAAGACCAGTGACCTGAGAGTTCATGGTAAACTGGGAGCGTGACTTACTGGGTCTCACGGGACAGTTGCGTAGGAAGTGTCCTGAACCCCCACAATATAGGCACAAATTGGCTTGCCGCCTCCGTTGTCTTTCATCTGGAGTGAGAGGAGATGGGACCAGTCCTTATTGCATGGGCTCGCTCTCTGGAGCAGGAACAGCAGAAGGAGCTGGAGGATTGAGGATAAGCTGGAGAAGGCTTGGGAAGCATCCAGGTAGGTCAGGAGGACTGAAATCGCTCGGAGCGTCATTCGTGCATGTGCCTGTCCAGCTTGATGGCCAATTGGATTAACTCCTCCAGAGTAGTTGGAGTCTTGACCCAAGCCAGCTCATCCTTAAGAGTCTCAGAAAGACCCTGACAGTATTGGTACTTGAAGGAGGCTTCGTTCAATGCCATATTAGCCAACCATTTTCGGAAGTCAACCGTGTAGTTTTCTACCGGTCTCTTCCCTTGGGAGAGAGTGTGTAGGATGGCTTTGGCTGTGGCGGTGCGCTGGGGGTCATCATACAATTGAGACATAGATTCAAAGAAAGTGTCCAGAGAGTTCAGTATAGGGCTTCTTTTCTCCATAAGGTTATGGGCCCAGGCCTGAGGCTCTTTGGATAATAAAGAGATTACGAATCCCACCTTTACAACTTCTGTAGAGAAAGTTCTGGGTTGAAGGGCCAGGTACAAGGAGCAGGCGTTCCTGAAAGCTCTGAATTTCTTCCGGTAGCCAGCAAATTGCTCAGGTGTGGTAACCCTGGGTTCAGGGAGGGCCAATACCATGGTAGAGCTGATCTGTGCCTGAGGCGAGGTGACCCCAGAAGAAGGTATAGGAGCTGCGGCAGCTGGAGCAGGCGACCAGGACAGATGCTGGAGACGACCCTCCATTTGGACATAACCCTCCTGCAATTTCTGGATGGCCTGTGTGAGGGCCGCAACCTGCTGGCACAGGGCCTCAAGAGGAGAGCCCGCTTCATTGGCCTCTGACATGGCTGGTTTGCACTGAAGACAATAGCAAAGTCTAGGAGCAGGCTGAGGGTCAATCCCTGGAGACAGGAAGCAATATCCGTAGACAGGCCAAGGGTCAAACACAGTAGGCAATTAGAGAGGTCCGAGAGGCAAGCCGAGGGTCAGATGCAGGAAGGGATCAGAGTAGGTCAAGGTCAATCTGGGTCACAATTGGTAATCAAGAATCAGGATACAAGCAGGAAACACACGGGGAGCTAAAAGACAAACCAGCAATCTGGTCATGGCACAGAGTGGCTTTATAGGTCAGTGGGAGGCTCATGTTGTGCGCGCACTATTGCGTACGCATGTTCGCCGTTCCGCTGAATTGCACACACACATTAGCTGTTCCGCTGTATTGTGCCCAGGGATGCGCCGGAGTGCCGCTCTACCGTGCATGTGTGAAGGAAAGCAGCGATATTGGCGAGACTGGTACTTGCTTCTTTCCTGACATAGGCCCTTTATTGATTGACTGGTTCCTTTAACTCCTGCAAGGGGTTCTTTTGCCAGAGAGAAGATGATATGGAACGGGGACATCCCTGCCTCATTCCATTGGTTAAATCAAAAGCCCTGGATAATGTACACCAGACAAATACCTTAGCAGATGGGTTTTTGTAGAGGGACATAATAGCGTAGCGTATAAATCCAGATAATGCAAATGTAAGTAGCACTCGAGAGAGATATCCCCAATGTACCCTGTCAAATGCCTTTTCTGCATCCAAAGCAAGGAGCAGAGAAGGCATCATTCTTGATTCTGCATAGTAGATTTGATTGATCATCCTTCTTGTCCAATCTGGAGCCTGTCTGTCTTTTACAAACCCAACTTGTTCTGGTCCTATGGGTTATGTCAAGGAGTCTATTAATCAATATTTTAGTATAATGAGTATATTTTCAGGTCAGAATTCAGTAAGGAAATCAGCCTAAAGTTTTGTGGTTGCTTAGATTCCTTGCCTGGCTTAGGGAGGGCAACTATTACAGCTTCAAGCATTTCTTTGGGAAATTGTTCCAAATTGCTTCATTAAAAACATTCACAAGATGTGAGCCTAAGATAGATGAAAAGGTTTTTTAATATTCAGAGGAAAGGCCATCTATTTCTGGGTAGTTATGATAGGAGTCCATTATTAACTTGAAGCACTTATTGTAGGTCAATAGGTCTATTGATCTGGGATAGGGTAGATGGGTCTATTGATGGGAGGTTAATGCTGTGCAGGAAGGATGAAATATCCTCTGGATTGGGAAGGGGGTGAGTGGGTTATCCTTTAAATTATATAGAGAGAGCTGTAATAGTCACAGAAGGTTTGTGCTATGTCCTGTGGGCTTATAGCTACTTTTCATGTGCTACGGTGTGTTATTTTCGTTCTCATTTTGGCTTGTCTCTGTTTAAGTTGTGCAGCCAATCTCTTCCCTGCTTTGTTTTTCTGAGAGTAAAATGATAGCTGTAGTCTTTTAAAATATTTGTCCTGGTCAGCTATAAGAATAGATTTAAGCTCTTCTCTGAGAGTTCTAGGTTTAGATAGGGTAGAATTTTGGGGGATCTGCTTGTGCAATCCTTCTGTTAGCAATGAGGATATGCATTGGTTTTCCTTCCTTTTCTTCCTGGAAGCAATTTGGATCAATACCCCTCTTATGAAAGCTTTGTGAGTACACCATGAATTAAAGACAACGCTAGAGCCGCCCACATTGCAACTGAAAAATTCCTCAAGCTGTGACTTTAATTCTTTCGCATAAACAGGATTAGACAAAATAAATGTATTGTTCCTCCATAAGGATGTATTAGTTCCGTTTTGGCCATCCACAATATCCAGCGAAATCGGTGCATGGCCCGACCACGAGATTTTGTGCATGCTGGCCATGGTTACCTTTTGCGATAACTGCTTATTTGTAAGGAAAAAGTCAATGCTGGAATAGGTGTTATGTGGGTGAGAGAAGAAGGAGTAGTCCCACTCTGAGGTGTGTAGGCATCTCCAGGGGTCATGTAAGTCTTCCTGAAAGAAAGAAAAAATAGTCAAAGCCTGACTTCTTCCTTGGATTCTTGGCGGTGGAGTCCATAGCAGGGTCCATAGGAGTGTTGAAATCCCCACATAGTATCTTCTAACCTTTTTGGATTTTGTACTACTCAGGACTTTCCTCAAGAAGCATCATTGATGGACGTTAGGGGCATATAAAGACAGAAGGGTGTACTAAAATGATGAATCTTCCTTCAGGATCAAATAATGAGTCCAGTAGGTTAAATGAGATTGTATCCTTGATTGCTACCATTACTCCCATTTTTTTCTTCTGGTGGTTGGAGTAATATACATGAGGGAAATTGTGTGTGTGTGTGTGGGGGGGGGGGGGGGGAGGCAGAAAAGTATGTCTCTTGCACACACAATACATTGCAGCATTGGTTAAGTGACTCCTTCCAGAGAGCCCTGCATTTGTAAGGGCTGTTGAGCCCTTTGGCATTAAGTGACATCAATTTAAGTACCACAGTAAGACAAAAGGATGTAGTGATTTTTATTATTTTAGCTTGGATGCTCAACAGTAGAAGCAGCCTTTTGAACTGGTTACGTATAATCCATAGGAAATCTGTAATAAAGTGAATACGATCATAAAACAGAAAGTTATCCCAAACAAAATAAACAATAAACAAAATAAAGTGGCAAATTGGAATACAATTTGAAGCTACAGGAGTACCCTGTACACAATATGAGGGAGAAATATAGTGAAATATAGTGTCCAGCTGGACAGGATCCTATTTGAAGGCATGAAAACTGCATTGCACCTTAAAGGAGATTCTGTGATCATGGTGTGAAGGTGGATTAATAAGTTGTTATTATTATATTTATTATACACGATTTATATAGAGCCAACAGTTTACGCAGCGCTTTACAATGTAGAGGGGTACAGCACAATTACAGTACAGTTCAATACAGAAGGGAAAGGAGGGCCCTGCTCGTAGAGCTTACATTCTAAAGGGAGGGGGTGGAGGTACAAAAGGTAATAGATGCAGGGAAAGATTTGATGGGGTTGTTGGGTGGGTGTGGGATAGGCGTCCCTGATTAAGTGAGTTTTCAGGGATCTCCTAAAGGTGGACAGGTTAGGGGCTGATCAGATATACCAGGGCAGTGAGTTCCAGAGGATGGGAGAGGCTCTGGAAAAGTCCTGAAGGCGAGCATGAGAGGAGGTAATAAGGGAGCTAGAGAGCAGGAGGTCCTGGGAGGAGCAGAGGGGACGAATTGGGCGATATCTGCAGAGGAGGTTGGTGATGTAGCTGGGGGTGATATTGTGGATGGCCTTGTATGTTGTGGTTAGCATTTTTAATTTTATACGGTGGGGTAGGGGAAGCCAGTGAAGGGATTGTCAGAGAGGGGCAGCAGTCACGGATTGATTAGTGAGGTGTATTAGTCTAGCAGTAGCATTCATAATAGACTGAAGGGGGGATAGCCTGCGTAAGGGTAGGCCATTATGGAAAGAGTCACAGTAATCAAGGCGGGAAATACTCAAGGAGTGAATAGGTTGCTTTGTGGTGTCATTAGTCAGGAAGGTTCGAATTCTGGAGCTGTTGTGGAGGTTAAGGTGGCAGGATTTAGCCAGTGATTGGATGTGGGGCTGAAGAAAAGGTCAGAGTCAAGAATAAGTAGGGTAATTCAGGTTGCCTTCAGGGTCAGACTTAGCAATGCCTTGAAATTTGACATTGTTCCTGTAGGAACGGTCTGAGTCCTCCAGTTTCATTCTGATATTTCGGATGTCTTCTGCCAGATCATCATGAGCATCCACCACTTCATTGTGCACCTGAACATAGTCCCCCATTCTGTTTTCAATATGACCCACCCTGTCCCCCAGGGCATCAATTTCCACCATGGTTTGTGTCAAGAATTAGGCCAGTTGCTGTTGTAGAGCATCCCTTAAGGTAATGAGCATATCTTTAAGGGTTGTATCTAAAATGGGTTGCCCTGCTGTTAGAAATGCATCAAGTTGTGCCCCAAAGCATGAAGGATCAGATATGGAGTCTGTGTCAACTTGTATGGCACTTACAGTGTCCAGTTTTCTCCTCTGTTTCACTGGGCTGTTGGAGGCGGATGCACACAGCTCTCCTTCTTCCCCAGGTGAGTATGCAGCTTTGTTCTGTGCACCTCATGTCCCTGCAGCAGCCTCTCTTCTGCCTCTGTGTGCCCTGCCTGTTGTTCCGGCACCATTTTGGATACTCTGGTCCCCACCGGACCGAAGAAATTGGTCAGTTTGCAGGGCCCATCTCTGTCCTTCCTTTTCTCCATCAGGTTGCTGCCACTGCCCGGGTGTCAGGCTAGCTGTGGGGATGGTAAAAAGCAGTCCCACATCGCTTAGAGCCGCTGTGAGGGTTCCATTGTGCCAGAGCTTGGGTGTTATGTGGCCATATCCTCCGGCTGCCGGCCACGTCCCCAACAGACACACTCCTTTATCTGTCACAAAACCTCTGGCAGCACTGAATACCCATTCAGAAAGAACGCTGGATGCAGAGCAGCCCAGCAGCTCAATTGCAAACTGGGCAAGTTCTGGGCAATGGTCTATTCTCATCACCCAGTGGATCGTCTACTGGAAAGCTCTCCATGTCTGTTTTTGTTCCTAGATAATCTTCCACCATATGATGCAGATGCTGCTGATGGGATCTTAAGGCTGACAGCCCAGGGTGCCGAGGACAAAAAAAAAAAATTGAAATGCATCACTGAGGCAGCTCCCTTCTCCACTGCTCATTCTTTGACCAACAGAAGCCTCAAAACTAACTTTTCCATGAGACTGTAACCTACGGGAGTCTGGAATGGTGTTACATAAACTCCTCTTTAAGGTGTCCTCAAGATATTTTATCCTGTGCTCCCTCTGCAAGGGCAGGATGAGTTCTGAGACTTTCCCCTTGTAACAAACTTGATTTGATTGTAGCCGTATTAGTGCAATTGTAACAGAGAAAATTGAGTACTGTCCGTGATACTTTTTTTATTTGCAGGAAAACGTTTGAACTAAGAATGATACTTCTTTTTGACACGAAAAATAATGGCCTGAATTTAGATATTGGTTTCCTTACTCATTATGCTAAAGTTTTATGACCCCTCTGTGACTAGTATCCCCCCCCCCCCTCACTCTATAGCTATCCCTCTGTTTTATCTCACTAACTCTGCTGCTATCTTTATTACCATTGATTTGTATGTGTTTGTTTTTCTCTTTTTTTTTTTTCTTTAACATTCTGCTTAAAAATTTGTGTAAACAACAAGTAAATGGATATGTACAGCGCTGCGCTAAACCAAAAAACACTAGGATAGCAGCTAACACACCTGTAGACTCAAGTTAGAAAGCGAAAAAAATATATAAAAAAGTGTAGCGCTACAAACTGACAAACATAAAAGTTAAGTGCATATACGCAATGAATAATCCTAGAATAAACTAAGTATGACCATAAATATGGATTGCACAATATGTATGTGCTAACCTGCAAAAAAATAAATGAACCAATAAATAATAAACCTAATTTGGTAGAAGCAGTGACTAAAAATGAAAATAGTGACATCTCCAAAAAGTCCTTAATTAATTATAAAGCAAAAACGTGACAGTCCATAGTATAGATTTATAAAAAATATGTGAGAAGACACCACCAAAAGTCTATGAAGGTTGCACGTGGCAAAAATTGGACAAGTGACTCCCAGGTTCACAGGTGAGTGGATGACTGGTTCCAGGATCTAACGGTGAGTCAAAGCTGGGAAGACCACAAGTGAACAGAAGATCTAAATCGGTGCCGGGGCCATCACCAAGAACAAGAGGCTTACCGGAAATAAATGACCTGAAATGACATACGTCATACAAGTCAAAAAGGCTTGTTGACCACCTGGTCAAAACTATATAATCTGTCAGATGTCGGCAGCATACGGTGGGAAGGGGAGGTGACATCACAGCTTTCACATCCATAAGCAATCTGACACAGGCCAAACGAATAATTCACATGCCATGCGAGAAGTAAAAAAGCTCACATAGCGTGATAACGTTTAAAACACTGGTTAATTAAAAATAATTAGGAAACAAACTCACATGTTGGAAGATCAAAAACAGCTTAAAACATCATATAGCGGTGATCGTGAGGGGTCCACCCGACATGTTTCAGCTAAGAAGCCGTCATCTGGGGAGTGGAAGCCCCCTCCTCACCGCTCTGATAAACAGATAATGACCCCCACTGGGAGTGTCCAAAAACCGAAAGTGCCCTGAATGGATAACGCTTCCGGTCTCAGAGGTCATAAATTCACCATATTAAAATATACCCACAAATGAAAATACATTTAAAAAGGGAAATTACATTTAAAAAGGGAATATTATCAGCACAAAGAGATTCCGGTATGTAGAAAGCTATAATCTGGCTTGGTCAGCCAGTCCAGAGACCAAGCCTCGCTATCAGTGTCCAATACCTCTAAGTATGTGGGTACAGCGGCGCCGCCGTGCTCCACCCACACAACCAAGCCTCACTCCTAGGTAGCGCGATGACGTCACTCCCGCACTCGTAGTGCGGCGTCGATGCGCTCCACAATGCTCTCCAGGCCTCACTGTCAGAGACATCAGCCGCATCTCATCTAACTAGGAAGTGTGACGCCGCTGCGCTCCACAGAAACCAGCCAAGCCTCACTTTGAGGCCGGTCTTATTGTTAGAGTGTCAGCAGAGGTAAATTTTCATTTTGTAATCTGGGCATTTATTACATTTATTATTTGTGCCTACCTTTCTTGCTGTCCATGACTGTTTTAAATATCCACCTCTGCTGACACTCTAATATTAAGACTGTTTTAAATATTCACCTCTGCTGACACTCTAACAATAAGACCGGCCTCAAAGTGAGGCTTGGCTGGTTTCTGTGGAGCGCAGCGGCGTCACACTTCCTAGTTAGATGGGATGCGGCTGATGTCTCTGACAGTGAGGCCTGGAGAGCATTGTGGAGCACATCGACGCCGCAGTACGAGTGTGGGAGTGACGTCATCGCGCTACCCAGGAGTGAGGCTTGGTTGTGTGGCGGAGCGCGGCGGCGCCGTTGTACCCACATACTTAGAGGTATTGGACACTGATAGCGAGGCTTGGTCTCTGGACTGGCTGACCAAGCCAGATTATAGCTTTCTACATACCGGAATCTCTTTGTGCTGATAATAATATTCCTTTTTTAATTTTTTTTTTTTTTTTTTATAAATTCTATTTATTGGTTTTTCTTTTAGTACAAAAAACAATACACAAAACAGCACATTGAGGTGACCAGTGGACACCTTCCGTGTATGACCAACATGGCCTATTCCTATTCTGACTAACATAGTTCAGCTGTCTAGTATACTATAACAACCTAGAACCCCCCTTTCTCCCACCCCACTACTGAAATCCCCCAACTTGAGTCACAGCTTGTTACAGAAGGATTTTGAAATAATTAGTAACACCATATCGAATCTTAGTTAGACCTTATATATTCCCATCTTATAACCATGGAATCCTCGCATTATTTATAGTACCTATTTGGTTTGTTCTCCTGCCATTTTCCACCATATGTATATCATAACACATAAGACATAAGTATGATTATTATGTAAAACCCATAGGCCGACCGGTGTTACATCAGCCTCTCTCCCTCTACATGGTCAAGGGTTTCTGTTGGTGCATATAACTAATAATATATGTTCTCTTCTATCCTACTGTGGTGCTGGAGTTGTACCAAGTGTGCCAGACTTTATCAAATTTTTTTAGACAACCTCTCGCTTCGTAAGTGTGCTTGTAGTGAGGCAGCATAGCATTAACCAAACTCTTCCAGAACTCCACTGTTGGAGCACCAGGTTTTTTCCAGTGTAACAAAATGGCTTTTCTACCATAAAACAGTAGGATGTTAATCATGGTTCGCAGAGCGCGAGATGGGACCACTTCATCTATCAGGCCCAGCAAACATACCTTTACAGTTGTCGGTATAGGTACTGACAGCAGATCAGCAATACATGACGTGAGATCCGACCAAAACCTCCGGACCTGAATGCAGCTCCAAAAGATGTGGTCAGCATCTGCCGGAGAATAAGAACATCGCCAGCATTCTGCTTGAGCACCTGGAAAAATCCCAGCCAATCTGGCCGGAGTATAATAACTCTTGTGTAGAAATTTAAAGTGGATCAAACGATCCCTTGCGGATACTAGATGTTTAAAAGGTTGTGTCCACATATCATCCCATTCTTCCCCCTGCACATCCTGTATCACTGTTTCCCATTTTTCCCGACATCTAGCTACTCCCTTCGGGGTAGTTTTGAAAAATTCTTTATAGGATACCGATAAGGGCTTTGCCAGCTCTTCACTTGATAATATTGTCTCGAGAGATGAAGGCAGAGATTCCACCCCCATCTCTCGAAACTGAGCCTGAAATGCATGTCTGAGCTGTAGGAATCTAAACAAATACGAGTTTGGGAGGTCATGTCTTGATTTAAGCTGAGGGAATGTTAGCAATTCTCCAAAGCATGTGATATCCTTTAATGTTTTTATTCCCCTAACCGCCCATATCGCAGGGTCTGAAAAGTTATAAAATTGAGGCAGGGTTGGATTCATCCATATAGGAGTCGACGGTGAAACCCCCCTGTAACTGGGGCTTGCTAGCCTCACCGTCACCTCCCAGGCTTTAATTGTCGCTTTCATTGTAATCGTCAATGGTAAGTCAGATCTAGTTCCCCTGAACAGGGCAAATCTAAGACTTTCGTATGATCCCATTTGTGCTGCCTCTAATACCATGGCCGCGTCTCCATCATCCATCACCAACCATCTACGTGCAAAAACCATTTGCCCAGCTAAGTAATATTTTTGCCAGTCCGGTAGTGCTAGTCCCCATTGATCACTCGGTTCCTGCAGCGTTTTAAGACCAATTCTTGGGGACTTGGGAGCCCAAAGAAAAGAGGATACTATGCTATCAATTTTTTTAAAAAAAGATTTGGGGACCCATATTGGCGCATTTCTCAGGAAGTAGAGAATCACTGGGAGGAATTTCATTTTTAGCAAACTTATTCTGCCTATTAGCGATAGCGGCAAATTTGTCCAGGCCTGGACCCTTTGCCTCAGTAGCGTTATTAGTGGTAATAAATTAAGGTGCATGTAGTCCTGTATGTTAGAGGTGATCTTGATTCCTAAGTATTTAAGGGAGGAAACCCACTGAAGCGGGAGGTCCGGGTCAGCCATGTCCCGAGCCGCCAAATCCAGAGGTAGTATAGAGGATTTGCTCCAATTCACTTTTAGACCAGAAAGTTGTGAAATGGTCTATGATTTCCAAAGCCACTTTTAGGGAGTCTCTCGGGTCATTAAGGAATAGTAGCATATCATCTGCATACAACGCTACCGTTTCAGTGATTGTGCCTACTTTAATCGCCTTTATCCTCTCTGACGACCTAAGTGCCACTGCCAGTGGCTCCAAGGCGAGCGCGAATAGGAATGGGGACAGCGGGCAACCCTGCCTCGTCCCCCTCCCCACTGCAAAGAAATCTGATATCCATGTGCCAAACTTAACCGCTACTTTCGGGGACTTGTAGAGCATGGAAATCCATCTCCTGTACCTCGGCCCAAATCCCATGACCTCCAGTACCTTGAGCATGTACCCCCAGTCCACAGAATCAAAAGCTTTCTCAAAGTCTATTGAGACTACTACTCTGGTTTTTGAGGATTCAGTCTGAATCTGTAGGTGGGTAAACAGTCTCCTCAAATTGGTGTCTGTTGACTTACCCGGCATAAAGCCTGTCTGATCAATGTTGACAATGGACGGTATAATGGTGGCCAATCTGGTTGCTAGTATTTTGGTTAGGATTTTTAGATCCATGTTCAATAGGGCAATAGGTCGATACGATGCACATTCCAGGGGATCTTTGCCTGGCTTCAAAATGAGGACCATATAGGCTTCCAGTATTCTAATAGCGTATTAATCCTGGGGGCTAGAGTCTCTACATTCATTTTATAAAAGTCCGCAGGCAGACCATCAGGTCCAGAGGCCTTATGCGGAGGAAAGGCGAAGATCGCCTTCTGGATTTCCTTAACTGTGATTTTAGCCTCTAAGATATTGAAATCATTTTCTGACAGTTTTGGTAGAGGTAAGTCCGTTAAGAGGGTGTTTAGATCTAATTTGTCATACTGTGGGATCGGAGCATAAAGGGAGGAAAAGAATTCAACGAATTCTTGCATGATCATTTTGGGTTCCCTAATCATATCTCCCCCTATATTTTTAATTACCGGAATATTAATAATGGGATGATAATCAGCGACTAGCATCGCTAAGAGCTTCCCATTTTTGTCCCCCTCTGCAAAAACTGTATGGGCCCTTCTAGTGAACTCAGAACGGGCTTGGCCCGTGATATGCAGGGAAAGGGAGCGACGCGCCTCTAATAGTGTTTTATATACTTCCCCTGAAGGAGATTTAGCATGCGCCTCTTCACTGTCTTCTACCTGTCTCTGTAGATTAACATTTTCCTCATTGTCCTGTACTCTTGCGGTTTTGATGGCTGAGATACATTCCCCTCTAGTAAATGCTTTAAAGGCATCCCACACTATCGGGGGATCCGCGGATTCAGGGTTTGCCAACCAATATGTGGACATAGCCTCCCCTACCTGTGCCGCAACCTGATCATGCTGCAGCCAACTAGGGGAAAGCCGCCATCCTCCGCCCCCCAACCCCAACTCAAAAGACAGAGCAAGAGAAAGAGGGTTATGGTCTGTCAAGCCCCCGGCCAAATAGTCTATGTCAGTCACAAATGGTAAGATAAGGTCATTTCCGAAGGCCAGATCAATCCTAGCTGCGGATCCATGGGACAGAGATACATGTGAGTAACATCTATCAAGGGGATGTTTCCATCTCCATAATTCCTTAAATCCTGTCACCGACGCCCATCCCACTAAACCAGGTGAAGCTCCTCTATTTGGATTGGAGGTGTCCAACCCACCCTCCAGCACAGCATTGAAATCTCCCATTAACACTATTGGGAGGTGAGAGAAACGCGCCAACCTAGTTGTTAGATCGTATAGGATTTGACCCTGGAAAGGGGGGGGCACATATACATTTACCACCACTATTGTCTTAAAGCATATATCTATTACCACTGCCACATAACGACCTCCCGGATCCGACAGCACCTAATGGATTGTGCAAGAAATGGTCTTGCTAATTAGGATAGTCACTCCCCTCGCAAACGTGGAGTAGGTTGAGTGCAAAGCTCTTTGAATCCATGGCTTACGGAGGGAGAGAATCCTGGCTCCATCCAGATGTGTCTCCTGCAAGAGAACAATATGCGGTTTGTGTTGCTTAAGATATTGGAACACTGAGGCTCTTTTTAGCTTGTGGTTGAGGCCTCGAACGCTCCAAGACACTATTTTAACTTTGCTAGCCATATTTAGTTGACTTGTCGATTGCTTTTCCCCAGGATAAAAACTGCCTTATGACTTTCCCAGTAAATATATTATGAAGTTTAGCAGGTGTATATATCATGAGCATTGTTACTATTTTAAGTTGAGCTGTGACTCTAACAACAAAAAAATAAACTAAACCCACCCCTGCCATTATGCTAGAAACAAAACTTTTCAGTCCAGCATACAGCCTAATCCCGAAACAAAAAAACAAAAAACTTGGATTGAAATCCCACCGCCGTGGTCGAAAGTCTGGCATTTCCGTTGACGAATCCATATCCTCACGATTTGCTCCTATTAACAAAAACTGGAGCCTTGATAGTAAATGTGGCTTTTTGCCATACAAAAGAATTTTCTGGTAATGTCACACAGTATTTTTCCCTCTGCTAATAAAGTTCCGGATCATCATTACCTGGACCCTCTCTCTCTTTCCATTACGGATAATGTAATCTTTTCTCAGCCAAGTGGTATTTCAGACCTGTACCGGATTGTCTTGCACATATATGTGTGTGGTAACCACCTCAGTCTATGGCGTCATCTTGGCCCAGGTGCTGAATGTGTCCCGAGGGGAGTCAATTAGAAAGGAGAAATTAAGTGTAAAACATAGGATATTATTTACCTTCACAGGCTCAAAACTTGGGACTGACTGACTGTTAGAACTCCTTGTCCATCCATTCACAGGCATCTTCCGGGTTTTCAAAAAATTTTACCGATCCCTTGTATTGAATCCTGAGTTTGCTGGGGTATAGCATACTGTATCTTATTTCCTTTTCCCGCAGGCGTCGACGAATCTCATTGAAGGATCTGCGTTTATGTTGTGTTGCAGCTGAGAAGTCAGGAAAAAGCATTATTTTTGTATTTTCATATCTTAGGTCTTGATTTTTCCTGGCCTGTGTCAGAATCATGTCTCGGTCTCGGTAATTCAGGAATCTGACCAGGAAAGGTCTTGGGAAGGCACCTGGGGGTCTGCTACCGGTGGGTACTCTATGCGCCCTCTCTACCACATATGTAGGTGGGAGATCTTGTAGCGACAGCAGTTGTTTAAACAGGAGCTCAGCAAATTGTGTGGTTTTGTCACCTTCAGCCCCCTCCAGCAGACCAACCACCCGTACGTTGTTCCTTCTTTGCCGGTCTTCTGCGTCATCAGCTCTGCGTTGTAGTGCCTGTACCTGCTCCCGGAGTTCTGTTATGTGGCTATCATGTGTATGTGAGACATCCTCCACATCTGACACTCTAGTCTCCACAGTAGTCAGCCTGCTCTGGATCTTGTCTAAATCATGCCTGATGAGTGTGCATTCTGAGGATAAATGATCTATCCTCCCCATTAGCTCTGCTTTACTGGCACTTATTGCTTCAAGTATGGGCCCTGTGATTGCTGCTGCATCCACTGCCATGGTCGGATCTCCCTCCGGAATGCATACCGCTGTCCCCTGTGTCTGTGTCATCTTACCCGCTGCCGTTTTGGCGCTCTGATCTTTCGGGGAAGAAGACAAGATGGCGTGGGCGGAGCCTTTTCCAGCGTCTCCTGCAGAGCGGGCATTCCGGGTGTCCGTGTTAGTCTTAGCGGCCTTTTTAGTGGTCGATGAGGGCATCACTGAACTCAGGGCACCTTCACCTACACCGAGGTATGAGTTAGGAGTAGTTTTAGATACTCCAGATGGTCGGATGATGCTAGGGCGACGGAGCAGTAGAGGAACGCGCTCTGCCTCGATCACATCCGGCCGGAAGTCCTTTTAAATTTAATTTCCCTTTTTAAATGTATTTTCATTTGTGGGTATACTTTAATATGGTGAATTTATGACCTCTGAGACCGGAAGCGTTATCCATTCAGGGCACTTTCGGTTTTTGGACACTCCCAGTGGGGGTCATTATCTGTTTATAAGAGCGGTGAGGAGGGGGGTTCCACACCCCAGATGACGGCTTCTTAGCTGAAACATGTCGGGTGGACCCCTCACGATCGCCGCTATATGATGTTTTAAGCTGTTTTTGATCTTCCAACATGTGAGTTTGTTTCCTAATTATTTTTAATAAACCAGTGTTTTAAACGTTATCACGCTATGTGAGCTTTTTTACTTCTCGCATGGCATGTGAATTATTCGTTTGGCCTGTGTCAGATTGCTTATGGATGTGAAAGCTGTGATGTTACCTCCCCATCCCATCGTATGCTGACGACATCTGACAGATTATATAGTTTTGACCAGGTGGTCAACAAGCCTTTTTGACTTGTATGACGTATGTCATTTCAGGTCATTTATTTCCGGTAAGCCTCTTGTTGTTCTTGGTGATGGCCCCGGCACCGATTTAGATCTTCTGTTAACTTGTGGTCTTCCCAGCTTTGACTCACCGTTAGATCCTGGAACCAATCATCCTCTCACCTGTGAACCTGGGAGTCACTTGTCCAATTTTTGCCACGTGCAACCTTCATAGACTTTTGGTGGTGTCTTCTCACATATTATTTATAAATCTATACTATGGACTGTCACGTTTTTCCTTTATAATTAATTAAGGACTTTTTGGAGATGTCACTATTTTCATTTTTAGTCACTGCTTCTACCAAATTAGGTTTATTATTTATTGGTTCATTTATTTTTTTGCAGGTTAGCACGTACATATTGTATAATCCATATTTATGGTCATACTTAGTTTATTCTAGGATTATTCATTGCGTATATGCACTTAACTTTTATGTTTGTCAGTTTGTAGTGCTACACTTTTTTATATATTTTTTGCTTAAAAATTTGTGAATCAGTACTGCTTGGACCTTGAAGAAGGGGACATACCCCAAAAGCTTGTCCTGAAAAATTGTATGTTAGTGCAAATAAAAAAAGTATCACGGACAGTACTTAATTTTCCCCTGTAACAACAATGATCGAGGAGAGTTGCCAACCAATAACGATCCTTCACCTTGATGACATGAATTCTCAGGTCCTTTCAAAGGCTTTGAAGAATAAGGGAGACCTTGCACTACAAGTTTGCAGAGGCATGAGAAGCAGAGTCCTCGGGGTCACTGAGGATAACAATGTAGCACCCTCTACCAATAGGTAGGTGCTAGTAAGGTTTATTTTACTAGGTTATCCAGCACAGGTAAATTTAGGCAGGCTTATGCTGTGCGCTAGGCCTGTCTGTTTTGATCTGCAGGCTGGGAGTGGTCAGAGTAGCAGTGGGTGTGACCACCTGCACATCAGTTCTGAAGCGCCTCCCCTGTTTCTGAGGAGAATGTTCTAGAAAAGAGGCTAGGCCTGGAACTGGAGTGGCAGGCAGCTTGTGTGTGAGCCCTGACCAATCCCCAATTATTGGCAGGGGGCGGGCCTCATATATAAGCTGAGGTGATTTTCCACTGGGGGTCAGAGTTGGCTGGGTGAAGTGAGGAATGGCATGTTAGACAGTCGCGTGAGACCATCCCCATCTGGGGGGTGTGCCGATCGCAGGGGAAAGCCCAGGGAGAGCTGTGAGGGAACATTGCCTCTACACGGTCATTGGCAATGTCTCTGCCACCACACAGTCAGGGTACGGTACACATGGTCCAGTCAAAGTTCCTCATCAATGACTCAGGGCTGTTGGAAGGTCGGTGAGTGTTAACACAGTGGGGCTGGAGGTGCCAAGGGCTGGAAGTGCCAAGGAGTCTGTGAGGGAACTCTGCTAGTACACGGTCACTAGTGGAGTCTTCATCAATACACACGGTGGATGATGGGGAGTCCTGAAGCAGAAAAGAGACTGCAGGGATCTGTGTCAAGTCGATGTTGCCTGCGGGCACATGATTTGCAAGTTGGGCAGGCTGGGAACAGTGGTCCATATTTCCTAGAAGATATGCTTTTAACCCACTGGGCCTCTGGGGAAGGTTCTGTAGGCCTTAGGCCTAGTGGCAGTGAGCAACCAGAGCCACAGTAGGGAGGCTTATTCAGAGTGGGCCCCTATTATTCAATAGAATAGGATGTGTCAGATATCAATACAGTAAATTCAAGTTTGTGCAGGAGGAACCAAGTGAACAGGAGGAAACAAGTTATGGGCAGCTGGTGAAAGAGATCTAAGAACATTGCTTTTACACGTCATTAGTGATGTCTCTGCCACCACACGGCCGGATGATAAGAGAACTCTTTTATGATATAGTCTGTGGAGGTTGAGCCGCAGGAGGAGCAACAGTCTGCATGGAGATTCATATCTAATTCAATTTGCACATTCAATCTTCTGACTCTAACTTTATTTATAATGTACTAAATCCATAAATATGATGGCAATAACTTATCCTATGGGCATCCCATATTCCTATCCCTATCCAAGTAGTACCCCCCAATAAAAACATCAAAAACAAAGCTTGCAAAAGACTGTTCATTGTCTCTGGAAGTGATGTATGAAGTCTGGCAGTGGGGTGATTTGGCAGATTGTGTGTTATTAGCTGCAACACCATGGCTACAACAGTATCTGGAACTGCCTCCTCCCAGCCATGTACTACTCCCAAGGTTTCTGGGGACTGAAAACCATCTCTTAAGGTTTGACGTATGTCTTCCTCTGCTTTACTACCTCCAAAACTGCCAGAATCCTCCTCCTCCTCCTCTTGTCTGTTCTGTGGCATGGCAAGAATGGTGTCTGCATAAAGCGGGCCTTGAGAGGAAAGGAAATCCTCCTCTTCCTCCTGCTGCTCTGCCTTGAGTGCCCTGTCCAAAATGCCACACAGAGTATGCTCTAGCAGGAACACAAGAGGGATTGTGTCAGTGATGCATGCATTGTCACGGCTCACCATCCTTGTTGCCTCCTCAAATGGTCACAGTACAGTGCATGCATCCTTTATCAGTAGTCATTGGTACGGGGAAAAAAAAGCTGAGCTCCCCTGAGCCTGTCCTTGTGTCATGCTTACACAGGGACTCATTGATGGGCTTTGGCAATGCAGCAGAGACTGCACATGCAGCAAAAGTTGAGATCCACCAGGCAGTCTACAGGCAGGGGGAATTCCAGCTAAATTTCAGCCAACCAAACACTGGCTGTGTATAACTGCCTGAAATTGCTAC
Source organism: Lithobates septentrionalis (assembly GCA_037952835.1). Taxonomy (NCBI): domain Eukaryota; kingdom Metazoa; phylum Chordata; class Amphibia; order Anura; family Ranidae; genus Lithobates; species Lithobates septentrionalis. The sequence goes on from JBBDGP010000074.1 coordinate 2,467,158, forward strand.
AGACTCTTTTGGCCTGCCTTAGAAGATCTTTCAACCCTGGGTACCTGCTTAAGAAATGCTGCACCACCAAATTAAGAACATTTGGTGGGCATGTGGGTGGCGGGGAGTGTATTTTTGTCTTTGATGCAGCAGCTGAGGAAAAAAAATTGCCTGCTATACTCTACAGCTGATGATGTGCTGCTGGCAGACGTGTTGCAAGGACCTGTGGCACTCTTTGCTATATCATCAACCCTGTCAGTGGAGGCTGCTGAGAGGTCATGAGATAAAGCGGGGTTGGACATGAAATATGGGGAGGAGGAGAAGAATTGTGTCCCTTGTGTGTGGCTTTCAGGTTCTCTTGCCAATGGGCTGAGTGGTGGCAGTTTAAATGCCTTGCCAAGCACGTGGTACCTAAATGGCTTTTTTTTTTGCCACACTTGATGTGGTTGCGGCAGAGATTGTAAATTACAACAGTGCGATCGACTGCACATGGGCTAAAAAAGGCCCACACAGCTGAGCTGTTGAAAGTGGGCCGGGAGATAACAGCTCCACAATCTGATGGAATAGGGTGGCTGCTCTTTACTCTTCCATGATGGCTGCCTCTGGAGGACATCCTCTATCTTACTTTACTCCTCTGCTCTATTCGGCACCCAAGTTGCGTCATTGACCTCATCATCATCATTCCCTCCATCCTCATCATCACTGGAGCCAACTTGGCTATACGCTGCGACTGGGGGAACATGACTGCCAATTTATTGTTTATCAGTGTTCTCCCCCCTCTGCAGGCTCATGTTACTCCCTTCCTTTACCTCAGAACCAACATCAGAATCAAGTAATGTCTCTGCATTCTCAAGAAGCAAGAGGCTGACGCTGTGTTCAAACAATTCAGCTGACTCCTTCATGCATGATCCTGGGGCCATGGCAGGAGTAGCTTTGGACAAGGAGGCAGAATAGGCTGCTCTGGCAGCTGTGGTGACTGTGCACTAGTTAGTGTAAGCTTGGGTGGTCAAAGAGGATGAGGATGGTTTAGTAAGCCAGTCCAACACCTCTGCATTCTGTGGCTGGATAGCACAGACAACATCACTAAATAGAGACAAGCGTGCCCTGCCTGAGGACGGACCGCGTCCATCTTTGCTTGTGAACACAGACGCTGCTGGCCCCCTCATAGTGGCATGGGATCGTCTGCCTCTCCTTGTTGGCCTCCCAGACATGATGGAAGGCTTATTACCCAAATTTAATAGAAACTGGGAAATGTGTTATTGTGTGCACTTTATTGAATGAAAAGTGGCGTTTGGTGCACCGCATACAGTGCCTTGAAAAGTATTCATACCCCTTGAAATTTTCCACAATTTGTCATGTTAGAACAAAAAACGTAAATGTATTTTATTGGGCTTGTATGTGATAGACCAACAGAAAGTGGCACATAATTGTGAAGTGGAAGGAAAACGATAAATGGTTTTCCATTTTTTTTACAAATATATATCTGAAAAGTTTGGTGTGCATTTGTATTCAGCCCCCTTTACTCTGATACCCCTAACTAAAATATAATGGAACCAATGGCCTTTAGAATTTACCTAATTAGTAAACAGAGTCCACCTATGTGTAATTTAACCACTTCAGCCCGGAAGGACTTACCTCTTTAATGACCAGGTAATTTTTTTGCGATACGGTACTGCATTGCTTTAACTGACAATTGCGCAGTCGCTGTTTTTACCAGTGTGTTTACCTAGGCAGATCATCATTCTGCCTCTCTTCACCGTGATCGTGGGTGGCCGGCAGACATCGAGTCTGGCAGACATCGAGTCCGGCGGGGGGCGGTGCTCGTATTTAAGGGACGGACTGACGTACAGGTACGTTGATTCACGCAGCCTGGCCACCCTGCCACAGTATATGTGCAGTGGGTGGTCCGGCAGGTGGTAATCTCAGTGTAAATACAGCTGTTCCATGAAGCCCTGAGAGGTTTGTTAGAGAACCTTAATGAACAGCATCATGAAAGCCAAGGAACACACCAGACAGGTCAGGGATAAAGTTGTGAAGAAGTTTAAAGAAGGGTTAGGTTATAAAAAATATCCCAAGCTTTGAACATCTCACAGAGCACTGTTCGATCCATCATCTGAAAATGGAAAACATATTGCACAACTGCAAACCTACCAAGACTAGGGATGAGCCGAACACCCCCCGGTTCGGTTCGCACCAGAACCTGCGAACGGACCGAAAGTTTGCATGAACTTTAGAACCCCATTAAAGTCTTTGGGACTCGAACGTTCAAAATCAAAAGTGCTAATTTTAAAGGCTTATATGCATGGTATTGTCCTAAAAAGGGTTTGGGGACCCGGGTCCTGCCCCAGGGGACATGTATCAATGCAAAAAAAAGTTTTAAAAACGGCTGTTTTTTCAGGAGCAGTGATTTTAATGATGCTTAAAGTGAAAAAAAAAAATGAAATATTCCTTTAAATATTGTACCTTGGGGGTGTCTATAGTATGCCTGTAAAGCGGCACGTGTTTCCCATGCTTAGAACAGTCCCTGCACAAAATGACATTTTTAAAGGAATAAAAGTCATTTAAAACTGCTTGCGGCTTTAATGTAATGTCGGGTCCTGGCAATATGGATGAAAATCAGTGAAACGGCATGGGTACCCCCCCCAGTCAAATACCAGGCCCTTTGGGTCTTGTATGGATATTAAGGGGAACCCCGCATCAAAATTAAAAAAAGAAAAGGTGTGGGGCCCCCAGGCCCTATATACTCTGAACAGCAGTATACAGGTGGTGCAAACACGACAGGGACTGTAGGTTTGTTGTTAGGTAGAATCTGTTTGTAATTTTGAACTGGCACATTTTTAAAGTCTAGCTCCAGCCAAAAAATCTACTTTTAAGCTTTTTGGAAAACATAGGGAAGGGTTATCACCCCTGTAACTTTTTTTTTGCTGTCTGTGCACCTCTTCAGAAGATTTCACCTCACTTTCTGTCCCAATGACAAATGTTTTTTGAAAATTTGGGGTTTTTAGCGAAACAAGGATTGGTGATAAAGCATCAGTGGAGAGGAGACACATTTTTTCCATATTAACTCTTACAGGAGAGAATTTCCCTTCCTAGGGGTAGATTTCATCTCACTTCCTGTTGTCTCCTTCCGTTTGCAAGTAGGAGTCGTTTGTAAGTTGGATGTTTGAAAGTAGGGGTCTGCCCTATATACTCTGCAGAAATTGGGTCCTTAGGTGTTGGTGTTGCCATAACACTGTAAAACCCTCACAGTTTCTCTTGGTGGGTGCAGGAACGGGCCCTGCTGTGAAATATTAGATCAAGAATTGTAATTACATGCCATTGTTGAACAGGGGCAGAAAAATTGGGCTTTTGGTGGTGGTGGTGGTGGTGGTGGTGCTGGTGCCACAACACTACAAGTCCTCATAGTTACTCTTGGTGGGCGCTGGAACGGGGCCTGCTGTGAAATATTATATCAAGAATTGTCATTTCATGCACCTGTAGAACAGGGGCAGAAAAATTGGGCCTTTGGTGGTGGTGGTGTTGCCACAACACTGTAAGCCCTCACAGTTACTCTTGGTGGGCGCAGGAATGGGCCCTGCTGTGAAATATTAGATCAAGAATTGTAATTACATGTCCCTGTTGAACAGGGGCAGAAAAATTGGGCCTTGGGCATTGATGCTGGTGCCACAACACTGCAACCCCTGACAGATACTCTAGTTGGAGCGCAGGAATGAGCCCTGCTGCAAAGTATTGCATCAAAAATTGTCATTACACGCCCCTGTTAAACAGGGGCTGAAAAATTGGGCCTTAGGAACTGGTGCTGGTGCCACAACACTGCAACCCCTCACAGATTCTCTTGTTGAATGCAGGAACAAGCCTTGCTGCAAAGTATTGCATCAAAAATTGTAATTACACGCCCCTGTTAAACAGGGGCTGAAAAATTGGGCCTTAGGCACCGGTGCTGGTGCCACAACACTGCAACCACTCACAGATTCTCTAGTTGAGCGCAGCAAAGAACCCACCTGCAAAATATTGCATCAAAAATTGTAAATACACACCCCTGTTAAACAGGGGCTGCAAAATTGGGCCTTAGGCACTGGTGCTGCTGACACAACACTGCAACCCCTCACAGATACTCTATTTGAGCGCAGCAACAAACCCTCCTGCAAAATATTGCATCAAAAATTGTAATTACACGCCCCTGTTAAACAGGGGCTGAAAAATTGGACCTTAGCCACTGGTGGCGGTGCCCAGAACAAAAAATGTTCTTACAAGTTATCAGCATGATCATTGAGGAGGAAGAGGATAATCACTTAGCATAACAGGATAGTCACTCAGCCTCAGCATAGGCAGTTTTGAAGGGATCTGACATTTAAAAAAAAATTATTCGGTTACATCAGCATCAGGTGCCTGGTAGCTGGTGGTGATCCAAGACTGATTAATTTTTATGAAGGTCAGTCACTCAACCGAGTCGGTGGACAGGCGCACCCTGTGATCGGTTACAAAGCCTCCAACAGCACTGAATGTGCGTTCCGAAAGAATGCTGGATGCAGGACAGGCCAGTAGCTCAATTGCATACTGTGCAAGCTCTGGCCAGTGATCCATCCTCAAGACCCAGTAACCCAGAAGATTTTCGGTGGGAAAGGTGTCCAAGTCAGATCTTGCCCCTAGGTATTCCTACACCATGTAAAATAGATGCTGGCGTTGATTGCTGAAACTGATCATACCTTGGGGCTGTGGACTAAAAAATTGTCTGAACGCATCGGTCGGAAGACCACCTTTTCCACCGCTCCTTCTTTGACTGACCGAAGCCTCAGCAACACGTTGTCCAGGAACAAGACTTTGTAACCTCCCAGTCTCTGGGAATGCATTGCACAGACCTTTCTGCAAGGCCTCCCGAAGATGTTTCATCCTCTGCTCCCTCTGCAACGGCAAGATAAGGTCCAAAACCTTACCATTGTAACGTGGATTAAGGAGGGTTGCCAGCGAGTAATCATCCCTCTCATTGATAAAACGAATACGAGGATCCTTCCGCAGGCTTTGCAGGATCAGATCCGCAGCCACCTCCTCCCAGCCACGTACAAGTCCATGGGTTTCTTCGGACTGTAAATGATCTCTTGAAGACTGCTGCTGAAGCCGAGTGCCAGGCTCCACCTCCATGCTGACACAATCCTTCTCCTCCTCCTCCTCCTCCTCTTCCTGTGTGATCAGTGGGCATGCAGGAACACTGTCTGGAAAAAGGGGGCCTTGAGAGGTAAGGAAGTACTCCTCTTCCTCCCTCTGTTCTGCCTCAAGTACCCTGTCCATTATTCCATGCAGCATGTCCTCCAACAAGTGGACAAGAGGTACAGTGTCACTGATGCATGCACTGTCACCATCTTTGTGGCCTCCTCAAATGGTGACAGGACAGTGCATGCATCCCTGATCATAGCCCACTGGCGTGGGGGAAAAAAAAACAAGGTCCCCTGACCCTGTCCTGGTGCCATAGTCGCATAGGTACTCATTGATGGGCCTCTGCTGCATGTGCAGCTACTGCAGCATGGCCAACGTTGAGTTCCACCTGGTGGGCATGTCACAGATTAGGGCAGGTTCCTGGGCAGGTTAAATTCCATTTGGAGGTCAGCCAGCCGAGCACTGGCATTATATGACCTGCGGAAATGCACACAGACTTTCCTGGCCTGCCTCAGGACATCCTGTAAGCCCAGGTACCTGCCCAAGAACCGCTGCACCACCAAGTTAAGGACCTGAGCTAAACTGGGCATATGGGTCAGTTGTCCCTGTCGGAGGGCGGAGAGGCGGTTGGTGCCATTGTCGCAAACCACCACACCTGCCTTAATCTGGCATGGCATCAACCACCTCTGAACCTGCCCCTGCAGAACTGACAGAATCTCTGCCCCAGTGTGGCTCCTGTACCCCAAGCACACCAGCTCAAGCATTGCATGGCATCTTTTTTCCTGCATGCTTGCGTAGCCCCTTGAATGCCTATGGAGCACCGCTGGTTCCGAGGACAAATCAGCACAAGAAGAGTCCATGGAGGAAGAAGAAGAGGTGGGGGTGGAGGAGAGAGGTGTGGCAGAATCACCACTAGTAGAATTTTGGAGGCGTGGTGGCAGAACAATCTCCCACACTACTGCACCCTGTCCTGCATCCTTCCCAGCTGCCAGAAGAGTCACCCAGTGCACGGTGAAAGATAGGTAATGTCCCTGTCCATGCCTGCTGGACCATGAGTCAGCGGTAATATGCACCTTACCGCTGACCGCCCTGTCCAGTGAGGCCAAGACATTGCCTTCCACATGCCGGTAGAGAGCCGGAATCACCTTCCGGGAGAAAAAGTGGCGTTTGGGAACCTGCCACTGAGGAACCGCACATTCCACAAAGTCACAGAAGGGGCAGAGTCTACCAACTGAAAAGGCAGCAGTTGAAGTGCTAGCAATTTAGCCAAGCTAGCATTCAACCGCTGGGCATGTGGATAGCTGGGAGTGAACTTCTTTCGGTGGTGCAGCAGCTGGGGCAGAGAAATTTGCCTAGTACAATCTGACGTCGGTATACTGATAGCAGTTTGCCCACAAGTACTTGGCTTTGACACACCTAATTCTAAACCTTCATTCCTCTCAGTGCAGGTCTCAGAGAGGACTGAAGGTATAGTGAGGTTGGAGATCCCAGCTGATGAGGAGCATAGAGAGGTCCTCTTTGTTCTTTGCTGTGGGTCTTTTAGATACGCTTGCCAATGAACTGCATGGCAGGTCGACATATGTCTGGTCAAGCATGTGGTGCCCAAGCGGGTGATGTTTTGGCCACGAAAGATACAGGTACGCTTGAGACATATGTTGGAAATAGCAGCAGTGGGATCTGATGCACTCTGAAGAACTTTTGGAATAATGCGCAGAGACAGCAGCGCCTTGCACATGCAGAGCTCTGCGGTGTGTTGAATTTGGTGTGCTGCCCTTAAGCTGGCCCCTGGAGGGCATCCTGCCTCGTTGGTGATGTGCCTCCTCCTCCTTCTCCTCCTCCTCTCTCCTATCAGGCACCCACATGGAGTCAGTGACCTCATCATCCCCTCCCTCGTCATCACTGGAACAAAGCTGGCAGTATGCTGCAGCTGGGGGAACATGACTGCCAGATTGCTGTCCTCTTGGGCACCCCCTCTCTCTGGGCTCATGTTACTGCCTTCCTCTATCTGGGTACCATCATCGGAGCCTTCAAAACACTGGGCATCCTCCTGGAGCATGTACCCAACACTGTGGTCAAACAGTTCGGGGGACTCCTCAGGAGGACATGGTGGGGCTAGGGAAGGAGTGACTGATGCCATTGAGCTAAGGGAAGAGGCCGTGTTGGCAGCTTCTTTGCCAGACAAAGTACCCTGAGCCTGGGTGAGAGAGGATGAGGAGGATGAGGATGGCTTGGTCATCCACTCTACCAAGTCTTCCGCATGTTGCGGCTCAACACAGCCAGCTGGCGAAAAAAAGGACAAGCGTGTCCCACAGCCACCTGCTTATGAGGAGGCACTGTCTCCACGACCAGCACTGTTGCCTCTAGACACAGAACCTGCTTGCCCTCCTTTATTGGCTTGTGACTGTCTGCCTTTTCTTGTTGGCCTTCCAGACATACTAATGGCCTACAGTGACATGTAGCTGCACAAAGCTGGGATGTATATATATACTGATACTGCAGCTAGCAGAATCAACGGCCTGCCTGTAGTATTATTAGTATGAGAACACCAGAAATTGTCTTCAGGTAGCTTTAGGTGCACACTGTGCAGAAAACACAGTACACTAACTTTAAATACTGTAGCTGCCTGCCTGTGTTATTAATAGGAGCAGAAGAACACCATCAATTGTCTTCAGGTAGCTTTAGGAGCACACTGTGCAGAGGACACAGTACACTAACTGTAAATACTGTAGCTGCCTGCCTGTGGTATTAATAGGATCAGAAGAACACCACCAATTGTCTTCAGGTAGCTTTAGGTGCACACTGTACAGAGGACACAGTACACTAACTGTAAATACTGTAGCTGCCTGCCTATGGTATTACTAGGAGCAGAACAACAGCAATTGTCTTCAGGTAGCTTTAGGTGCACACTGTGCAGAGGACTCAGTACACTAACTATAAATACTGTAGCTGCCTGCCTGTGGTATTAATAGGATCAGAAGAACACCACTAATTTTTTTCAGGTAGCTTTAGGTGCACACTGTGCAGAGGACAAAGTACACTAACTGTAAATACTGTTGCTGCCTGCCTGTGGTATTAATAGGAGCAGAACAACAGCAATTGTCTTAAGGTAGCTTTAGGTACACACTGTGCAGAGGACGCACTACACTAACTTGTAAATACTGCAGCTGCCTGCAGTACTAATGGGATCAGAAGAACACCACCAATTTTCTTCAGGTAGCTTTAGGTACACACTGTGCAGAGGACGCACTACACTAACTTGTAAATACTGCACCTGCCTGCGGTACTAATAGGATCAGAAGAACACCACCAATTTTCTTCAGGTAGCTTTAGGTGCACACTGTGCAGAGGACTCACTACACTAACTTGTAAATACTGCAGCTGCCTGCGGTACTAATAGGATCAGAAGAACACCACCAATTTTCTTCAGGTAGCTTTAGGTGCACACTGTGCAGAGGATGCACTACACTATCTTGTAAATACTACAGTTGCCTATGGTACTAATAGGATCAGAAGAACACCACCAATTTTCTTCAGGTAGCTTTAGGTGCACACTGTGCAGAGGACGCACTACACAAACTTGTAAATACTGTAGCTGCCTGCGGTACTAATAGGATCAGAAGAACACCACCAATTTTCTTCAGGTAGCTTTAGGTGCACACTGTGCAGAGGACGCACTACACTAACTTGTAAATACTACAGCTGCCTGCGGTACTAATAGGATCAGAAGAACACCACCAATTTTCTCCAGGTGCACACTGTGCAGATGACGCACTACCTTAACTGTAAATACTGTAGCTAATAGGACTAATGGGATCAGAAGAACACCAGCAATTTTCTTCAGGTAGCTTAAAATACTGTAAAAACACCTTCCTGCCTGTCAGTAGGAAGAGAATAACAGGATCGGATCAAGCTAAACTGAATACAGTATATATATATATATATATATATATATATATATATATATATATATATATATATATATACACACAACACCTAGGATGTATATATATATATATACACAATACACTGTAAGTGCAGCTAACTGTCTCGCCTGCCTACTCTATCTAACTTAAATCAAATGACACTGTCTCTCTCTCATTATCTCTCAACGCCGGAACACACTACACAGGGCCGACATGCAGGCGGCCTTATATAGTGTGGGGCGTGTACTAAACCCCCTGGGCCATAATTGGCCAAAGCCACTCTGGCTTTGGCCAATTACGTCTCTCTGTACAGATGGCGCTGTGATTGGCCAAGCATGCTGGTCATAGTGCATGCTTGGCCAATCATCAGCCAGCAATGCACTGCAATGCCGCAGTGAATTATGGGCCATGGGCCATGACCACTCAAATTTGGCGCGAATGGCCCATATCATTCGTAATTCGACGAACGGTCGAACATGCGATGTTCGAGTCGAACATGGGTTCGACTCGAACTCAAAGCTCATCCCTAACCAAGACATGGACGTCCACCTAAAATGACATGCCGGGCAAGGAGAGCATTAATCAGAGAAGCAGCCAAGAGGTCCATGGTAACTCTGGAGGAGCCGCAGAGATTCACAGCTCAGGTGGGAGAATCTGTCCACAGGACAATTATTAGTCGTGCACTCCACAAATCTGTCCTTTATGAAAGAGTGGCAAGAAGAAAGCCATTGTTAAAAGAAAGCCATACGAAGTCCCATTTGTGATTTGCCAGAAGCTATGTGGGGGACATAGCAATAATGTGGAAGAAGGTGCTCTGAACAAAAAATTGAACATTTCGGCCTAAAAGCAAAGCGCTATGTGTGGCGGAAAACTAACACTGCACATCACCCTGAACACACCATCCCCCCCTCCCCGTGAAACATGGTGGTGGCAGCATCATGTTGTGGGGATGCTTTTCTTTAGCAGGGACATGGAAGCTGGTCAGAGTTGATGGGAAGATAGATGGAGCCTAAAGCAGGCCAATCTTAGAAGAAAACCTGTTATGCCGCGTACACACGACCGGACTTTACGGCAGACTTTGTCCGGTAGACTTTTCGATGGACTTTACGACGGACTTTCCGAAAGAACAGACTTGCCTACACACGATCAACCAAAGTCCAACGGATTCGTACGTGATGACGTACGACCGGACTAAAGCAAGGAAGTTCATAGCCAGTAGCCAATAGCTGCCCTAACGTCGTTTTTTGTCTGTCGGACTAGCATACAGACGAGCGGACTTTTCGGCCAGATTTGAGTCCATCTAAAAGATTCGAAACATGTTTCATTTCTAGGTCCGTCGAACTTTTGGGGAAAAAAAGTCAGATGGAGCCCACACATGATCGAATTGTCCGATGGACTCCGGTCCGCAGGACCAAGTATGCCGTAAAGTCTGGTCGTGTGTACACGGCATTAGAGTCTGCAAAAGACTGGAGACTGGGGTGGAGGTTCATCTTACAGCAGGAAAACTGCCCTAGCCATACAGCCAGAGCTGCAATGGTTTACTGTATATTAGGGATGAGCTTCGACTTCGAGTCAAACTCATGTTCGACTTGAACATCGGCTGTTCAACTGTTCGCCAGTTCGCCGAACAGCGAACAATTTGGGGTGTTCGCGGCAAATTCGAAAGCCGCGGAACACCCTTTAAAAGTCTATGGGAGAAATCAAAAGTGCTCATTTTAAAGGCTTATATGCAATGTATTGTCATAAAAAGTGTTTGGGGACCTGGGTCCTGCCCCAGGGGACATGGATCAATGCAAACAAAAGTTTTAAAAATGTCAGTTTTTTCGGGAGCAGTGATTTTAATAATGCTTAAAGTGAAAAAATAAAAGTGTAATATTCCTTTAAATTTCGTACCTGGGGGGTGTCTATAGTATGTATGTAAAGGGGCGCATGTTTCCCATGTTTAGAACAGTCTAACAGCAAAATGACATTTCAAAGGAAAAAAAGTCATTTAAAACTACTCGCGGCTATTAATGAATTGCCGGTCCGACAATACACAAAAAAGTTCATTGATAAAAACGGCGTGGAAATTCCCCACAGGGGAACCCCGAACCAAAATTTAAAAAAAAATGATGTGGGGCCCCCCTAAATTCCATACCAGGCCCTTCAGCTCTGGTATGGATATTAAGGGGAACCCCGGCCAAAATTTTTTATAAAAATGGCGTGGGGTCCCCCTCAAAACCTATACCAGACCCTTATCCGAGCACGCAACCTGGCAGGCTGCAGGAAAAGAGGGGGGGCGAGAGAGCGCCCCCCCTCCTAAACCATACCAGGCCACATGCCCTCAACATTGGGAGGGTGCTTTGGTGTAGCCCCCCAAAACACCTTGTCCCCATGTTGATGGGGACAAGGGCCTCATCCCCGTAACCCTTGCCCGGTGGTTGTGGGGGTCTGCGGGCGGGGGGCTTATCGGAATCTGGAAACCCCCTTTAACAAGGGGGCCCCCAGATCCCGCCCCTCCCCCCTGTGTGAAATGGTAAGGGGGTACAAAAGTACCCCTACCATTTCACAAAAAAAGTGTCAAAAATGTTAAAAATGACAAGTGACAGTTTTTGACAATTACTTTATTTAAATGCTTCTTCTTTCTTCTATCTTCTATCTTCTTTCTTCTATCTTCTATCTTCCTTCGGTTTCTTCCTCCATCTTCTTCTTCTTCTGGTTCTAATGGTTCTTCCTCCCGTGTTCTCGTCCGGCATCATCCTCTGCGGCACCAACGTCTTCTTCCCTTCTTCTCCTTGGGCCGCTCCGCATATATGATGGCATGATGGGAGGCTCCTGATTTGTGACGATTCTCCTGTATATGTATGTATGTATGTATGGGGAGCAGCCCGAGGAGAAGAAGGGAAGAAGACGCCGGCACTACGGAGGAAGATGCCGGACAAGAACATCGGAGGAAGAACCAGAAGAACCAGAAGAAGAAGAAGATGGAGGAAGAAACAGAAGGAAGATAAAAGATAGAAGATAGAAGAAAGAAGATAGAAGATAGAAGAAAGAAGAAGCAAGAAGCATTTAAATAAAGTAATTGTCAAAAATTGTCTCTTGTCATTTTTAACATTTTTGACACTTTTTTTGTGAAATGGTAGGGGTACTTTTGTACCCCCTTACCATTTCACACAGGGGGGAGGGCCGGGATCTGGGGGTCCCCTTGTTAAAGGGGGCTTCCAGATTCAGATAAGCCCCCCGCCCGCAGACCCCCACAACCACCAGGGAAGGGTTGTGGGGATGAGGCCCTTGTCCCCATCAACATGGGGACAAGGTGTTTTGGGGGCTACCGCAAAGCACCCTCCCAATGTTGAGGGCAAGTGGCCTGGTACTGTTCAGGTGGGGGGGCGCTCTCTCACCCCCCTCTTTTCCTGCGGCCTGCCAGGTTGCATGCTCAGATCAGGTGTAGGGTCTGGTCTATGGATTTTTGGGGGACCCCACGCCATTTTTAAAAAATAAAATTGGCGTGGGTTTCCCCTTAAAATCCATACCAGACCTGAAGGGTCTTGTATAGATTTTGAGGGGGACCCCACGCCATTTTTTTAAAAATTTTGGCCGGGGTTCCCCTTAATATCCATATCAGACCTGAAGGGCCTGGTATGGAATTTAGGGGGACCCCAACGTCATTTTTTTTTTTAAATTTTGGTTCGGGGTTCCCCTGTGGGGAATTCCCATGCTGTTTTTATCAATTAACTTTTATGTGTATTGTCGGACCGGCAATTCATTAATAGCCGCGAGTAGTTTTAAATGACTTTTTTTCCTTTGAAATGTAATTTTGCTGTCAGACTGTTCTAAACACGGGAATCATGCGCCCCTTTACAGGCATACTATAGACACCCCCCCAGGTAGGAAATTTAAAGGAATATTACACTTTTATTGTTTCACTTTAAGCATTATTAAAATCACTGCTCCAGAAATAATGTCCGTTTTTAAAACTTTTTTGCATTGATCCATGTCCCCTGGGGCAGGACCCAGGTCCCCAAACACTTTTTATGACAATAACTTGCATATAAGCCTTTAAAATTAGCACTTTTGATTATTCATGTTCGTGTCCCATAGACTTTAACGGTGTTCGCGTGTTTGAACAAATTTTTTGCCTGTTCGCAAGTTCTGGTGCGAACCGAACAGGGGGCTGTTGGGTTCATCCCTACTGTATATCAAAGCATATTCATGTGTTTGAATGGCCCAGTCAAAGTCCAGACCTAAATCCAATTTAGAAGACTTGAAAATTTCTGTTCACAGAAGTTCTCCATCCAATCTGACGGAGCTTGAGCTATTTTGCAAAGAAAAATAGGCAAATGTGCAAATCTGGTGGAGACATACCCAAAAAGACTTGCAACTGTAATTGCAGCGAAAGGTGGTTCTACAAAGTATTGACTCTTGGGGGCTGAATTCAAATGCAGGCCACACTTTTTCACATATTTATTTGTAAAAAAAATTGAAAACCATTTGTAATGTTCCTTCCACCTCACAATTATGTGCCACTTTGTGTTGGTCTATCACATAAAATCCCAATAAAATACATTTACGTTTTTGGTTGTAACATGACAAAATGTGGAATATTTCAAGGGGTATAAATACTTTTTCAAGGCACTGTAGTTACCCAGCTACAAAGTTAGTCTGGCTGAAAAAATACACAAGTTCATCTAGGTCAAACAATAGAAAGAAATAGATAGAAAGAAATTGTAAATGTGGATATATTGTACACGATATTCTCAAAAGTATTTGGACACTTGCCTTTACATGCACATGAACTTTAATGGCATCCCAGTCTTAGTCCGTAGGGTTCAATATTGAGTTGGCCCACCCTTTGCAGTTATAACAGCTTCAAATGTTCTGGGAAGGTTGTCCACAAGGTTTAGGAGTGTGTCTATAGGAATGTTTGACCATTCTTCCAGAAGCGCATTTGTGAGGTCACAAACAAGGTCAATAAAGACATGGATGAGTGAGTTTGGGGTGGAAGGAACTTGGGCCTAAACAGAGTCCTGACCTCAACCTGATAGATCACCTTTGGGATGAATTATGCCCCGTACACACGATCGGAGCGTGTTGTCGGAAATTGGGCTCCATTGGACATTTTCCATCGGATTTTCTGACACACAAAGTTTGAGAGCAGGCTATAAAATTTTCCGACAACAAAATCCGTTGTTGGAAATTCCGATCGTGTGTACACAAATCCGACGGACAAAGTGCCACGCATGCTCAGAATAAATAAAGAGATGAAAGCTATTGGCCAGTGCCCCGTTTATAGTCCCGACGTACCTGTTTTACGTCACCGCGTTTAGAACGATCGGATTTTCCGACAACTTTGTGTGACCGTGTGTATGCAAGACAAGTTTGAGCCAACATCCGTTGGAACAAATCCTATGATTTTGTTGTCAGAATGTCCGAACAAAGTCCGACCGTGTGTACGGGCATTAGACTGGGATGCCATTACATTTCATGCGCATGTAAAGACAAGTGTCCCAATACTTTTGGTAATATTGTGTGTATATATACACACACATATATACATACATACATAATCCTATATACAGTATACAATCCTAAACCTACAGGTGATCCAGAGGAAGGAAAAAAAACAATAAAGCATTGTCCAATTTTCTCCAGAAGGGGAGCAAAAAATTCCTTCCTGATCCCCCAAGAGGCTATTGGATATTCCCTGGATCAACTTTACCTATACATATTAGTATTGTGTTATATTTTGTGTATCTAGTAAAGAATCCAGGCCTTCTTAAAACGATTGACTGAGCTGGCCAGAACCATCTCTTGAGGGAGTCTATTCCACATTTTCACAGCTCTAACTGTGAAGAAGCTTTTCCGTATTTGGAAATGAAATCTCTTTTCCTCCAGATGTAAAGAGTGCCCCCTTGTCCTCTGTGATGATCTTACAGTGAAAAACTCACCCCCAAGTTCACTATTTGGACCACTTATGTTTTTATACATGTTGATCATATATCTCCTTAATTTCCTCTCTTCAAGAGAGAATAAATTCAGTTCAGCTAATCGTTCCTCATAGCTGAGCTCCTCCATGCCTTTTATCAGTTTGGTTGCTCTTCTCTGCACTTTCTCCAGTTCCCTAATATCCTTTTTATGAACTGGTGCCCAAAACTGAACTGCACATTCCAGATGAGGTCTTACTAATGATTTGTACAGTGGCAAAATTATATCTCTTTCTCTGCAGTCCATGCCTCTCTTAATGCAAGAAAGGATTTTGCTCGCTTTGGAAACTGCAGCTTGGCATTGCATGCCATTATTAAGCTTGTGAGCTACCAGAACACCCAGATCCTTCTCCACCACTGCGGCTGACAATTAAAAAAAAGGGGTTAGGCAGGCGACAAAAAAAAAGACACAGAAACCAAAAAAATGGTATACAGCACTGTATATAACACTAAATGTTATGTAATGCTGTGTTAAACACTGCACTACACTAACACACTACACTATGCTCACACTCTACTGACACACTACACTATACTCACACTACACTGACACACTATACCGATATAACACTATACTCACCATTGGCAACCGGTGGTAATTTTTTTGGGGGGCACAGCAAACAGTAACACCCCCCCGGTCAGTCAGTCAGGTCTGATGCACTTACCCCATCTATGGTGGGCAGTGCTTCTCCCGGACTTCACCAGTGGCTTCCCTTGCTCGGCGGTGGCTTTCCCTTCCCCTGCTCTCCTCAAACAGAAAATATATTTGTCAGACCATATTCATAAATACAGATCTATTATTTTAGAGCTTGACTGTAATTATCTTCCTGATGAAGCGGGCATTGACTCATGAAATGTGTCAAAGTTACAGCAAGCAAATGATCGCCCAATTCTGGCAGGGATGAGGAGGAAATCACCATATAATATACTGTATAATACAGTCTTGTGTACATGTAAATATCATATGTATCATTTTCTTGTTCCTAATGATTAGAATATTTTAACATTTGTATAAATACATTTTTTGGATATTTTATCATACATGATGTGGTACCGTCAAAGTCCTTAATTTATTAGTTAGCTTTTTTTGTAGGTTTTCTCCCAGGACGTGGTACTAGACATGTTGTGTCTAATATGTATAAAGCCTATTCAATATTAGATTTGCATTTAGCAATTTATAAACATGTTGTGGGCTGATTTACCTTCCTGGAAAACATTGCTGATGCTGAGTTGCTATGCAGCAAACATTTAGCTTTAGACCATTTAAGTGTTTTTTTTATTCAATAATTTTTATTGAAAGGTTTTCAAAGGTTAATACAAAAGGTCAGGACAAATTAATAATGCACTTATAGGTATTTCCAGTAACAATAAGACAAGTACAGGATTTCCAGCCATTGGATGCTCATAATACAATATTTACTACCAGGTAATGATAAACCAAACATGAAAATTAGTACAAAAATAACAAGTGTGTTACAGTAAAATTGGAATGGGAAACAAGGTGTATAGGTTATTGCCTTGGTGTATGACAGAGAATGCAGAGAATGCAGGAAAAGGTTTTATAATACCTTATGTGGTGCTAATAGATAATATGCGCAGGTCATGATGGGTCTAGGTAATTTGTGACTTGTCTCCAGTGAAGCCAAGAATGCCAGAGAGTTAATGTTTTCGCATAGTTACCAGTGCTTGAGGCCATCGTGATTTCATAAGAACAGTGCTTTTGGACTGTGTTTAAAGTGTCTAGGATAGTGGCAGTATAGGTGGATTTCCAAAGGATTGTGATATTAAGTCTTGCCACTAAGAGGATGTGGGTTACACAGTGCCTGAAGGTGGGAGAAATGTGGTTGACTGAAAAAAACAGGGTTACTAGATCCGGGGAAGGAGTGATAACGCTATTGGAGACTTCTGACAAGATCAGAAATATAGTGCGCCAATAGTCTTGTAGGTTGGCAAATTTCCATAATATGTGGCAAATACTCTATCTCCCTTGAGCCCACGATTTCTCCAATAAAGGGGGAATGTTTTGTGTTTAAATTTGGATAGTCTCTTAGGGGTCAGGTACCACATCAAAGAGATTTTTTGGGTTAGTTCCCATAGTGTTGAACAACAGGAGGATCTATAGATTGATTTAAAAGCTCTGGTCCATTGTTGTTCAGTATAAGTGGCTTCTACTGTAGATCAGTTTCCCACAACATGAATGTTTTGATTTGAGAAATTCTCGTTTTTGTTAAATCAAAGCATAAAAGAGAGAGAGATGTCCTTCTGTGAACCGTGAGTGGTATTGAAATATTCCCAAGCAGTATGTGATATTGCGCATATGGGGATAGGGAGTTGAGACAAGCAGTATTTTATATGGAGATGTGCGTAATATTTTTTGGGGATAAGTGAAATTGTGTAGTGAGACCGCATACAGTGCTAAGTTTAAATGTATTTAACTAAAAAAATAAGCTGCAGCATACCATGCGATATATAAACATAGCATAGAAAATAAAGTAAACATTTTAATATAGAAACAAAAAGGTGACCACCTATCACATAAAACATTAGGAGAAATTGTTGGACAATAAAAGATATTAAGAGAAAAGGGCCACAATAGTCCAAGTGATCAAATCCAAAAACGTGATCAGTTATAAATCAAATGTGCAACACAAATTCCGTTGATATAGTGTGTTATATCCAGACCTCCACCCAGTGATCAAACACAAGGCTTACCAGAAGGAATTGACCATCCACTACATATAGAAGATACCATCATACCATATGCCTGAATTAACTTAACTCTCAATTGGTAGCAAATCATCATAGACAGTATTGCAGTACACCTTTGTAAAAGGTTCCTCCGCAATTAATTTGTTAAAAAGAGAAACCCCTCATAGTGTATCTCTGTATAAAATGTAGTTTATTGCAATAAAAACATTGCACTAACAAGTCCTCCAAAAAAAAAAATTGCTTTTAAAACTCCACAGGTACAAAAGAGATAGCTTCCCAAAAACTTCCGGTATCAACGTAGTGACATCACAGCAGGCTCCGTCTAACACATTTTGTCATATCTGACGTCATTTGGGGAACCTAGGTAGATAGGAGATGGCCTAGGAATAGAGGAAACATGAGAAAGAGAGTCCTGGTCAAGTAGGCCCAGCTTGTCTAGAATCACCTTCCCGTCAGATACATTAGTGTAATGCCATTGTGGGGAATAGAGAGCTTAAAAGGGAAATCCCAGTGGTAGTGGATTTCTGCAGACTGTAGAATGGTGGTGATTTCCTTCATCTTTCTCCTTTTATCCAAAATTGAATCAGGAAACATTTGTAACTTGACCTGTCCAGCTCGTTGTTGGGGGTAATCCTCACAGCCCCCTAGGAGACGTTCTTTAGTTCTTTTAGACATACGGTAGTACTATGTCCCTTGGTGGCTTGTTGTCTGGAGGTTTTGGATGCAGTGCCTTATGTATATGAGCACAGGTGAAGGAAGATGGTGGGGCCTCTGGAAGCAGGATGCAGAACAACCTAGATATTAAATATGTAGATGTTAAATCTGTAATTGTCTCTGGAATGCCCCTTATTCTTAAGTTATTGCATATGTTTATGTTGTCCAAATCCTCAACTTGTGATTGAATCTGGGAAAAGTTATCAAGGAGAACTTCATGCTCTTTATAGAGATTGTTGTTTGCCAGATTAAGCTCATCACACACAGTTTCCAGGTAGTAAGTTCTGTTACCAAGGACTGTGATTCATGGAGCTGTATTGATTCACGGTGCTCTGTCTGAAATGTTGTGAGTTTTTCATACATTAGTATTCAAGTCTTCCTTAGTTAGACCTGGGGTGTACTAACGATCAGCAGAGTCTGCCTGTAGCTCTGTTGAATCTGCATGGAAACCAGGAGATGCAGGCTGGGGCTGGGCATTATCTTGAGACATCTTTTTGGGCTCACAGGCTCAGAGAAGATACGCCATTAGTGACCTTTGAGTGGTAAGGAAGAAAAAAGCTCCTGCGCACAAGTGGGTAGCTGACCAAGCGGTATTGGACAGGCCTTGCTGCCCTCAAGGATAGGGAATCCTAGCAGACAATGAGAAACAAGAAAGAAAGGGCGCACCAGCCATGTGCATTATCCTTAGGTAAAATGTATTATAATATTGATAAAAAGGAACTACTTACAAACAGTAGTAGAGGATCCCGGAAGTATAAAACAATCTTCAAATCACAGCATGTGGTGAAGGAGCAGCAGCGCCCACCAGAGGTGCCGGAGGAGAGGTGCCGGAAGAGAGAAGAGAGAGCGCCCTTTCTTTCTTGTTTCTCGTGACCTTTGAGTGGGTTTCCCTCTGTGTTTCTTAGGTGTAGGTAGTACGCGCGATACCTTCTGCCAGGGGTGATCAACAGAGTAAGCAAGATTGGTGGCAGGATGACGCTTGGAGTGTGTCTTTAGCCCCTGCTAACCTCAGAGAAGCCTCTAGAGAAGTCTGGCTGGCAGTGAAGTGCACATGCGCCCCAGTTTTTGTGTTTTCTAATATCACCCAGGAATCAGGATCATTGATAGTTTTTCTGGGCAGTTAAACCTTTGGCGTTCAGAGCATGGTGAATGGGCAGCTTTGTTGACAAGTACAGGGATGGCTGGCAGTCTTCTCTGTTAGCTATTTGAATAATCCAGCACAATATAAGTATAAAATGGACTTTGCTGAGTTAAAGCTGGAATATACCACACTTAAACATTTTAATAAAAAGATGAACATTAGGTACACCTTTAAGACTTCAGCATTATAGGGCGTACACACGGTCGGACTTTGTTCGGACATTCCGACAACAAAATCCTAGGATTTTTTCCGACGGATGTTGGCTCAAACTTTTTTTGTCTACACACGGTCGCACAAAGTTGTCGGAATTTCCGATCGCCAACCACGTGGTCACGTACACCACATACGACGAGACTAGAAAAGGCCGGTTCAGAACCAAGCGCGACACCCTTTGGGCTCCTTTTGCTAATCTCGTATTAGTAAAAGTTTGGTGAGAGACGATTCGCGCTTTTTCAGACTCGTGGCTTTCAGATCGTTTTCTGCCGTTCAGTTTGTGCTTGTGGGTTTGTATCTGCTCTTCAGTGTGTGCAAGCAAGTTCCGCGTGACTTTAAGTAGTCATTGTATTCTTGTTCGTTTGTTACTGTTTTTCAGGTCGCTCTTCACAGGCCTTGCTGTTCTTCAGTGCATTCTGTTACTTCGTTCTGAGCAGCCGACCGTTTTCTAGCCATGTTTCGTATGCGTACTCCTCGTAGAGTTCGTGCTGTGCAGGGGCTTGGTGTTGGGGTCCTGACCTTGACACAAGTCCAGTCCATGAACAGGGTGGGGAGGAGTTCATGGACCAAGAATTGGTTGCTTCAGCGTGACCAGTTCTGTCATATGCCTTTGCTCCGTGAGATCCATGAGAATAATCCTGACGATTTCAGGAACTTTCTCAGGATGACGGACCCCGTGTTTCACCGTTTGTTGGCTTCGCTGACCCCCTATATTAGCAGGCAGGATACCTGCATGAGGCAAGCCATCACTCCGGAGCAGAGGTTGGTCGCTACCCTGCGGTATTTGGCGACAGGGAGAAGCCTGCAGAACCTCAAGTTCTCGACAGGCATCTCCCCCCAGGCTCTGGGGATCATTATCCCAGAGACCTGTTCTGCCATCATACAGGTCCTGCAGAAGGAGTATATGAAGGTAAGATTTTTATCCTTTTTTTTTTTTTTTTTGAATTGTAATTTTTATTGAAGTTTTAAACAGGTACATACATGTTAGAGTCATAACAGTAGTGACATATACAGATGTTCCGACTAGAAACTGTCTATTCGTTAATTAACACGGTGGTGGTTTGAAACAGTAGAATGTTGAACAAAGGATGGTTGTCGAGTAGTAACAGGTTCTAGACGGGAAAGAAAAAGGGGGGGGAGGGGGGGTTAGGGATGGGGGGGAAATAGGAGGTGGAGGGAGAAGGGCACCAACAGGTTGTGAATGAAGGGATAAACGATCCATAAGTAGTTTACACCAGGGTAATTACAGTTGAACAGTACATTTCGGATGTTGTAACCAAAGAGACCACATATCTTTGAATTTACGTAAACGTGAGTTTTTTCTGGCTACTATTCTCTCCATTTCACATTGAAAGTTGAGGTCAGCGATAGTATGCAAGATGGAGGGAATTCTAGCAGTTTTCCATAATCTAGTGATATTTAATTTGGCAGCATAGAGTAGGTGAATAATAATACATCTAGCTGAGAATGGTATTTTGTCCATGCCAATATGTAGCAGGGCTAGAGCTGGGGACGGAGGGCAGGACGTCCCAGTAATGGAGGAGAGTAAAGCGAATACTTGGTTCCAAAAGGATGTAAGGGATTTGCAGAACCAGAGGGTATGTGCAATGGAACCTATACTTCCGCAGTTCCTCCAGCATGATGGAGGGTGGCCAGGGTACATTTTTGAGAGTCGGTAGGGTGTGAGGTACCATCTGTGGATGGTTTTCTGGTAGGATTCCCAGTGGTTGGAACAGTGAGATGCCTGAAAGGTGTCTGTAAAGGCCTGTAGCCATTGAGTTTGGGTGAAGGGGACATTCAGTTCTTCGGCCCATTTATTTAAGGAGTGCACCTGAGAGCAGGGTCTGGTGTCATTAAGGCAGGAGTATATCCTAGAAATACTTTTGCTAGGGGATGGGTTAGAGAAGTAATGTAGGTAGATTGGTACAGGAATTTTTACTGTGGAGGGTAGTTTGGTCGTGGTCAAGAAGTGAGTGATTCTAGTGTACGTGTAAGCTTCTGAGTTTGGGAGTTGAAAGTTAGTTTGCAGATCTGCAAACAAATGTACTGAATTGTGGTTGATCAAGTCACCAATGACCAGTATACCAGCTTTGTGCCACCGGGAGAGGTTCAAGTCTGGAATGCAGGAGGACAGGGCTCTTAGTGGTAATGGTAATGTCTTACTAGGTGAGTCCCGGGGGTACGCAGTAAGAAGTCTATTCCATGCCTGTAGAGAGGCAGATATCATAGGATTAGTGCATCTAGGTGTTGGGGAGTAGCCGGCCGTCGATAATAAGAGGAGGTCAGTTAGGTTAGCCAGTGGGGAATAGGAGGTTTCAATGGTGGACCATTGTTTTTCAGGTGTAGGATGCCACCAATAGTGCAGTTGGTCCAATATGGAGGCGTAGTAGTAGTTGCCAATATGAGGCAGTCCAGCTCCGCCTAATTTGTGGGGTCTAGTGAGTATGTAGCTGGCACATCTAGGTGGTTTAGAGTTCCAGATGAATTTAGTTACTTGACTCTGGATTGTGGTCAGGAGGGAGCGAGGAATAGGTAAGATGAGTGTTCGGAATAAGTAGAGAAGTTTTGGCAGTATTATCATTTTGAAGGTAGCTATACGCCCCAGTGTAGAGAGACCCATGCAGCGTAGAGATTTCAGTAGCGTGGGTAAATTTCGAGAGAAGGTATGGAAGTTCAAGTCGATCAATCGGTTTAGATTGGGGGTTAGCAGGATTCCCAGGTAGGGAATAGACGTGTTTGTCCATATATAAGGCGTGGTGGATTTTAGGTGGGCAGCCAATTGAGGAGGGAGATGTATAGGGAGAACCAGGGATTTTGTGGCATTTAGTTTATAATAAGAAATAGAGCTGAATTGGTGAAGGATGTTTTGTATAGTCTGTAGGAACTGGATGGGGTTAGTGACCATTAGAACTACGTCGTCTGCATATAGACTAATTTTGTGGTCTGTACCATTACATGGTATGCCAGAGATTAGGGGTTCGGATCTTATTTTGGAGGCCAAGGGTTCCATTAGTAGAGCAAAAAGAAGTGGGGAGAGGGGGCACCCTTGCCGTGTACCATTAGATATTTCAAAAGGAGCAGATATCGTCCCCCCAGTGAATACTGTAGCTGATGGTTTAGAGTATAAGGAAAGGATTGCGTTTTGGAACCAACCGGTAATACCGAACTTTGTCAGCACTGCCTGGAGGAAGTTCCAGTGTACCCTATCAAACGCCTTCTCTGCATCTAGGGACAGAAGCAGAGAAGGCGTTCGACTCTGCGTAGCTTGATGGACGAGGTTGAGCACCCTTCTAGTTGCGTCAGGTGCCTGCCTGCCTGGGATAAACCCAACCTGGTCTGGGTGGACCAGCTCTGGGAGAAACATCATCAGTCTGTTGGCGATAACTTTGGCGAGCAGCTTGATGTCGGTATTTAAAAGCGAGATTGGCCTATAGTTAGAGGCAACAGAGGCGTCTTTCCCAGGTTTTGGAATGGTTGCTATAAGTGAGCGCAGCATATCTGTAGGCAAAGAGCCAGAGGAACCAGCAGTGTTGAAGAGGTCTGTTAGTTTAGGGACTAAAATGGTGGCAAATTTTTTGTAGAATAGGTTGGAATAGCCATCCTCTCCCGGGGATTTATGGAGAGGGAGGGTGTTTATGGCCTTGAGGACTTCTTCATTAGTGAATGGTTTAGAGACAGTTTCGAATTGTGCCTCTGAAATTTTAGGCAATTTAATCGGGTCTAAATAGCTAAAAATTTGTTCCGCTGTAGGTTGGGGAGTGAGAGGGTCATTTCTAAGATTATAGAGTGATGCGTAGAATTCACTAAACGCATCTGCAATTTCCTGAGGGTTGGTTAAGAGTTGTTTTGAAGTGGGGTGTCGGAGAGAGAGAATTTTGGCTTTTGTGCGATGGGCTTTTACTTGTTTTGCTAGTAGTGATCCAGCCCTATTACCTAAAGCATAAAAATTGGCCGTGGAGAATTTAAAGTTAAGTTCGAATTTATGTAGCAGAAGGATGCGTAGTTTTTGTCTTAGCTCCAGGAGTTTAAGAGTTTGCATGTGGGAGGGGGAAGATTTGTTTATTTTTTCTATTTCGG
Organism: Lithobates septentrionalis; assembly: GCA_037952835.1. Taxonomy (NCBI): domain Eukaryota; kingdom Metazoa; phylum Chordata; class Amphibia; order Anura; family Ranidae; genus Lithobates; species Lithobates septentrionalis. The sequence goes on from JBBDGP010000074.1 coordinate 2,491,028, forward strand.
AAATGTTAGATAAAACCTCATCAATCTGCTGGGTCCTCTGTCGTCTCGCTCGTTTACTAAGCTTTATGAAAATACCTCTAAGGTAAGCTTTGTAGGTTGACCATAGTAAAAATTTGTCGGTATCAGGCAAGTCATTAAGTTCAAAGAAGGAGTGGTGTTCAGTCTCTATTTCTTGTAGGACTTTAGGGTCCTCCAGAAGGGAGGTGTCATTCTCCATATTCTCGGTGGTCCCGGTCTACGATCGCCAAGGGTGATCGAAATAGGGGCGTGGTCTGACCATGTGATGAGACCAATATCAGAGTCCATAACATTTTGGAGTGTCCATTTGTCTACTATGAAGGAGTCAATGCGTGAGTAAGATAGCTGCGGGTGAGAAAAGAATGTGTAATCGCGTTCCGATCCATGTTGTGCTCTCCATACATCAAAGAGATCCAGGTCGTGGAGTAGGGGATTCAGGGCTGGTCTGGGATGGTCTTTGTTGGTAGAGGTGTCCATGGATGGGTCGCCGATAATGTTCAGGTCACCGCCCACAATTAAGTTGCCTTGGCGTAGGGTGTTGATTTTCTTGAAGAGGCGTCTAAGAAAGCGAAGTTGTCTGGAGTTTGGTCCGTAGATGTTGACTAGAGTGTATGTGGTTTGAGCAATGGAGCAAATAAGAATGAGGTAGCGACCCTGTGGATCGGCATAAGTGTGAAGGTGTTGGAACTGGAGAGTAGCGCGTATAGCTGTCAGTACACCATTTTTTTTCTTCGGTCCCGAGGCCAGGTATGTGGTATCGTATCCTTTTAGCTTCAGCTTTGGAGTTTTGGATTCTGCAAAATGCGTCTCCTGTATAAAGACAATGTCCGCATTATGATTTGTTAGTTCTCTTTGCAGATTGGCCCTTTTTTGTGGGCTGTTTAGGCCTTTGACATTAAGGGAGGTTAGTTTGATTGGCATGGTAAGGTTGTTGGATATGGCTCTTTATATTGAAACAATAGTGCTAGGCGTGGTCAGGAATGTGCCAGGAATGTTGATTAGATGGTATTGTGGTCTGAGATGATCGGGATAGGCAGGTCGTCAGCAGTGGATCGTTGGAGCAGGTCCAGAAGGCGTAGTGAAGGCTGGTGTGGGGTGAGAAGGGTAGTAAAAAGAAAGAGCCCGTGAACAATACGGGTTCAATGTGCAGAAATACTGCTGGATCTATCTAAACAGAGGGGGGATTTCCTCCAGTGGCTTCCAGAAACGTGGAGCCAGTGGATGGAAGGATAGGCTTCAAAGAGACAATTAACCGCCGTCACCCGGCTGGGTGGCATATGAGACTTCATGCACCGCCAAAGGCATCAGGCATCTTGAAGGGACCACTCGGCTTCCATTTGAGAAGGAGGAGAAGGAGGTGGTTTTGGGCTATCCTCCGGGATAATGCGCCATAGCCTCAGTAAGTGGAGGCCTGCTTGAAGTGTGCGCACTACATGTGTTTTGCTTTGGAACGTGATCAGCAGTTTGGTGGGAAATCCCCATTTATATGGTATGCGATGATTCTGGAGGGCTTTAGTAATTGTGGCTAGTTGCCTACGATTTTCCATGGTCACCTTGGAGAGATCTGTATATAGTGCGATGGCTGTGAAAGGATCAGGAAGGTTAGGCGATCGTTTTGCAGCGAACATCACTTTTTCTTTTGCATTGAAGAAGTGTATGCGGGCTAGAACATCTCTGGGTTTTTCCGCCGGGAGGTGAGGCGGTTTTGGTAGCCTATGCGCCCTGTCAATTTCCAGATCTCTGTCAGTGAGGTCAGGTACTAGTGCGCGCATCAAGGATTGTAGGAATCGCACCAATTCGGGTGGTTGAACCGATTCGGGTACGTTGCGGAATTTGATGTTGTTCCTTCGAGAACGATCTTCGAGATCTGCCAATTTAAGATGTATTGCCTGCATTTCATCGTCATGTTCCGTGCATACATCTACCATATCATTATGAGCAGTGAAAAGGTCAGACATTTTGTTTTCAACATGCTGGAGGCGCTGGTCCTGTTGCTGTACTACAGAGGCCAGAGAGGATACTGCAGCTGAGAGATCTGTGTACAGCGATTGTTTAAGGGAGATCAACATGTTCTTCATTGTGAGCTCAGATAGGGGCTGATCAGAAGCAGGGAAGCTATCTATGGCTGTGTGGTGCTGGACATCAGAGGGAGGTAAAGTGAAGGGCAGGTTATGGCTGCTCTGTGGGGTGTCATCCTCTCTCCTAGGTTTGGATTTCACAGGGGAGGCAGAAGAGGGTGAGCGAGGTGGAGAATACTCACAGTTTGCCTGTGAGAAGGCTGAGCGCTGTGATCCGCCGCCGCTGGTGTGAGGAGACCGCACAGCTGCATTCCTGTCAGAACTGTCAGCGCCATCTTGTCCCCTGCCCGTTCTCTCATACGAGTAGAAGTCAGTCAGTTTGTTAGGCACAGTCCGCTCTTTCCTCCTCTTTAACATTGCGCCCAGGTGCCGTGTGACCCGCGGGGGGGTGAACGGATGTTTTTCGTGGTGGATGAAGTGCTGTGAAGCCGCTATTAGCCGGGGTTGGAGCGGAGAAGAAGGATTAAGCTGCCATCACAGATGCCGGCAAGCCACGCCCCCTCGATTTTTATCCTTTTATATCACATTTTATTGTATTGAATGTTTGATAATATATTGTATTTCTTTCCTCATTCCCTAATTACCATGATTGGAATATGCTGTGAATGTCCCCTTTGTTCTAATGCATGCTGGATTGTTATGTAATTATTATTTTAGGTCCTTCATACATATTTGCCCTTCACTAACCTCCCCAGCATGGTGTCTCCTGGCCCTATATTAACCTCATGTAGTCACTTAACAATGTATTTTATCAGCTCCATAGTAGTGCTTTACCCCAAACACCCCCTAAAATGTTTGGAAAGTTATTTTTGATTTAAATTCTGGCAGAGTGCCAAAGGCTTTTTTTTGTTGGTGTCCCCAAATAATTTTTAGTAACCCTCCCTCCCCCAACTGCTAAGTCAGCTGATCCCAATTCTCTATGTATCCTCAATCATCTATCTGCTGACTTTGCCAAACCCATACACACTATACCCACCTCTTTACTGGTCAGATTTATGGATGAATTTCCCAAAGCATGTAGTGCAAGGGTCTGCCTGTATACTTTCAAATGGTACTGTTTCAAGTTTTTGTATTCTATTATTATCTTGATAGGTAATAGCAGAATGTCCAAATGTCCTCAAATGTGTACAATGTGTATTTATATCTTTGTATTATGACACTTCTTACCTGTCCAGTGGTCTGCCAATAGTGTAACTAAGGAGGGGCTGTTCCAAGTAATACCCATTATTTAGGCATTCATCTCTCAATGAAGTGAAGAGGGTTACCTGTCCAAGAGTTCCCCCCCATTAATGTTAGAAATGGCCCATGAGAGGGGGGGATATGATAGGTGTACCTTATACTTTGGCCTTGTTAAATTCCCCTTACTAAATGCTATCTGGAGGTTGCACCATAATGTTTGTGTCTAATCTGCTTGCCATGTTTCTGTGAAAAAATAGTAATGTTTATTGTTTTTTCCTCAACAGTTTCCTTCCACGCCACAGGAATGGCAGACTGTGGCCTCCCACTTTGTCCAGCGGTGGGACTTTCCTAACTGCGGAGGGGCAATTGATGGGAAACACGTCCACATCATCCCACCACCCAACTCGGGGTCGTACTATTATAATTACAAGGGGTTCAGTAGTATAGTGATGTTGGCGGTGGTTTTGGCTAATTATGACTTCCTGTATGTGGACGTGGGGAAGAATGGCCGGATGTCCGATGGTGGAGTCATCGCCCAGATGGAGTTTTACAGGCGTCTCCAGAATGGCAGCTTGGACTTGCCAGCTCCAGAGGACAATGTTGAAGGACTCCCATTTGTGTTCGTTGCTGATGAAGCGTTTGCCCTCGGGGACCACCTGATGCGGCCATTCCCAATGAGGACCCTCACCCCGGACCAGAGGGTTTTTAATTACCGGCTGGCCAGAGCCCAAAGAGTGGTGGAGAACACATTTGGAATCCTGGCCAGCCGGTTCCGCCTATTTATGACACCCATCCATATGGCGGAGTATAAACTGAACCATATTATACTTGCGTGCTGTGTTCTCCATAACTTTTTAAGAAAACATTCGGCCAACTATGCTGGCTCAGTTGGGCCTGAGGCCGGAATGATACATCAAACCACACTGACGGCGCTTGAAAGTGGACGTCCTGGCTTGCCCTCCCTGAGTGCCCATGATGTCCGGTTACGCTACCTGGAGTTCTTTGCGGGTAGGGGGGTTATCAATATGCCAGCAAATCTGTGAAGCCTTTTTATAATAAAACAAAAAAAGAAAATCTTTGTGGACATTTACTGCTTGTGTTTGTTTTAGCTGACCCTGACAGAAATGTGTTGAGTCCCTAAAATGTCCTGATTGTGTAACCTTATTATTATACAAAGCACTGTTGGCTGTTATTTACTAAATTCAAAAACACATTTCACTGCAAGTGCACTTGCAACTGCACTGAACCTGCACTTGTAGTGCAAAGTGTATTTGCCCTTAGGAAATAACCCCCATTTTCGCAGAAAACAGCAATTACATCACCCCAAAAGTGTTGTAGTGTTGAGACAATAATCCACACATTCTTGATTAACCAACTTTTTTATACCTGCACAATCACATGTGCATTTACCAAAGGTTTTTAAAACAAACCAACATGTTTGTTGTATAACAATTTTTGGAGTAGCATTATCAAAAATAGAAATGTCCATTTAAGATAAAACAGGCCTGTGTAAAACCAACAAGAAAGCCAAAATAATTGAACTTACAAAGTTCACATTAGGTAAAACCTGAAGGCTATATCAGACATCAGTATTTAGGAACTGTGTTTGATAGAGCGTTCAGATGGGGGGGAAATCACCCCTGGAAAAGCCAAATTTGGAAGATGCACACCAATTTACGAATGTCATTATGTGCTATCTGCCATCACGGGGGATCAAGGGACGTGTTTTGGGGGAGCAAGCCCTTCCTCACTGCTACTTTATAATTGAGGAAGGGGTTGCACCCCCAAAACGCATCCATTGATCTCCCGTGATGGCAGATAGCACATGTTGGCACACTGTGTGCATCCTCCAAATTTGGCTTTTCTAAACATTGCAAAAAGATTTAAAAGATTGGACCACAATAAAAAAAGTGATTTTGTGGGGTTTTAAATTCGCCCCAAAACATCAATGATGTTATTATTTTTTTGAATCACGTCATTTCTTTTTTGCTGGATGTTTTGCAATTGGACATTACACCCCATGATCTCCCCGATCAGGATCTGGGCACTTTCTGATGTGAAAGGATCTGGATCACGATCACCTAAAAAGAGAGAAACAAAACAAAAACAGGTATCAAAAATCTGCCGGCATCCATCTCTTACCTGAGCCTGTGGTCGCAGACACTCACCTGTTGTGGTGCCAATTTCCACCACATCTTCTTCTTCCTCCTGCTCTTCTTGGGTTGGGGGGATTTCACCTTCTTCCAGAGGTGGGGGGTCTGTGGTCTCCTCGGATGAGGGGTGTCCTCCGAGTCTTTTATCCCCTATGTAAAACAAAAATGTTATAATTAGCACACAGATATTTGATGGCAGAAATAGAAATAGGAAACATTGCTTGGAAGTGGGGTACAATTGTCTATTTTAGCAGAGTTCCAAGATGTATTTTTTTATTGCCCTTTGTCAAGCTGCAATACTTTACCTGTTTGGTACAAGCTTCACAGATGGAGACCCCCCTATAGTATACACTGGAGCACCTGTGTGGCCCCCTAATAAAAATGGTGTTCTGGGGTCCCACACTAGTGCTCCAGTGTCCAGATGTGAAAACAGCTGCTCAGTGTCCTCTCCTTACACACAATCTAGTTTGCGTTTCATTAGAGTAACAAACCCATCTACACAAACAAATATTTGGCATCCAAGTAGGCCCAAAAAAAAAGGGGGAAAATGCATATGGCCTAAACAATGGTGTTTTAGAGGCCGAAAGAAAAATGTTTGATACGAACGAATAATGGGCCCATGATCATTAAAGTTGCCCTTTTAAACGTTACAATTAAGAAAAGCATATGGAGCAGCACGAACGGAATAAAGACAGGAAGAATAGGAACACAGCACAACTACTTACTTTTTTGCAGCACTCTCCGGATCTTTTGGTACTGCTCTGGCTCTCTTAATTTGAGGTCCGACCACCACTTCCTGAGCTGATCTTTCGATCTTCGTACCCTGAAATTCTTGTGAAGACTTTTGACCACTTTCGCCATGATCTTGGCCTTTCTCATATTGGGGTTGGGGTAAGACCCATACTTTCCGTCATAGTCGGACTTCTTCATTATGTCGACCATCTCCAACATCTCCCCAAAGGACATATTTGTGGCCTTAAAATGTCTCCTTCTGGATTGGGACGTGTCCGGATTCGGGCTTTCCTCCTCCTCCTCGTTCCTATAATTAGCACGCACCTGCTGTGACTCCGCCATGTGCTCTTCCCGCCGAACGAAAAGGGGCGGGGAATAGAATAGAAAGAACGTCAGGGGCGGGCGGAGTTACACGCATGCGCAGTGTATATAAAGCGTAACACACGTGCGTATTACGTACGATCTGTGAGCGGAGGAAGGAGCATTGGACGCGCCGATCGTAAGAACGAAGGTAAGAGACAAACTTGTGCCTATACTGCTTCTAAATTGAGGCCTATATTGTAACAAGATTATAGGAGAGTTTTGTCTGACATTAGGCTTTGTCTTGTGTTGTGTCTTGCAGTGAACATGGATATGCTACTGAAAGATAATGACTTCATGTCAGTATTCGTAGATATGTTAAGGGAGCTGCCCTGTCTGTGGGAGATTAAACACCCCCATTTCAAGAACCAAGCAAAGAGGAAGGCAGCACTGGTGCAATTGTGTGAAATTGTGAAGCAGGTGATCCCCACGGCAGACATCACCTATTTAAAGATCTTAATTGGTGGCCTGAGGAGCACATATCTGAGGGAGCGCAAGAAGGTCCTGGATTCACAGAGATCCGGAGCAGCAGATGACATCTATGTCCCCAGGATGTTGTACTACGACAGGCTGCATTTTCTGGCAGGCCAGACTGAACCCAGGCCATCCCTCTCAAGTCTTCCTTCCACGCTTCCTTCCCCCCTGGCTGAGGCTTCTGACGCCCAACCTGGGCCTTCCAGGCAACACATGGAGAAGCCCAGATTGAGCCAGGTATAGCATTCCTCCACATACCTTAAAACTGAACATTGCATGACTGCAAAAAAGCTTATTGGGTAAACCTGCGTTTATATCTCCACATACCTTAAAACTGAACATTGCATGACTGCAAAAAAGCTTATTGGGTAAACCTGCGTTTATATCTCCACATACCTTAAAACTGAACATTGCATGACTGCAAAAAAAGCTTATTGGGTAAATCTGTTTGTCACCACTGTTTCAACTCCATCTGTAGCCATGCTCACATTATTTCAATGTTTATTTAGCCATTAAGTCTTACCTAAATTATGGGTTGCCTTATCTTTACAATTTTGGCCTTTTAGTCCCCTTGCAGTTTGATTGTGGTGTGAAAGTTATGCCCTGCTAGCTGTGTTGCTAATATGCCCTCCTAATTGATTAATTGCCAGATTCAACCCACATCCAACACACAGTATAAAAACAAGGCCTTCCTTATGGGGGAACACATACAGGGGGCTGCACATACAGGGGGTTCTTCCAAAGAAGTGGGGTTCTGAAAATAAGTGACACTTCTGCTCTTGCCCAATCCACCTGAACATCTTCTTCTCTCTTCACAGGTAAACCTGCGTTTATATCTCCACATACCTTAAAACTGAACATTGCATGACTGCAAAAAAGCTTATTGGGTAAACCTGCGTTTATATCTCCACATACCTTAAAACTGAACATTGCATGACTGCAAAAAAGCTTATTGGGTAAATCTGTTTGTCACCACTGTTTCAACTCCATCTGTAGCCATGCTCACATTATTTCAATGTTTATTTAGCCATTAAGTCTTACCTAAATTATGGGTTGCCTTATCTTTACAATTTTGGCCTTTTAGTCCCCTTGCAGTTTGATTGTGGTGTGAAAGTTATGCCCTGCTAGCTGTGTTGCTAATATGCCCTCCTAATTGATTAATTGCCAGATTCAACCCACACCCAACACACAGTATAAAAACAAGGCCTTCCTTACGGGGGAACACATACAGGGGGCTGCACATACAGGGGGTTCTTCCAAAGAAGTGGGGTTCTGAAAATAAGTGACACTTCTGCTCTTGCCCAATCCACCTGAACATCTTCTTCTCTCTCCACAGGTAAACCTGCGTTTATATCTCCACATACCTTAAAACTGAACATTGCATGACTGCAAAAAAGCTTATTGGGTAAACCTGCGTTTATATCTCCACATACCTTAAAACTGAACATTGCATGACGGCAAAAAAGCTTATTGGGTAAATCTGTTTGTCACCACTGTTTCAACTCCATCTGTAGCCATGCTCACATTATTTCAATGTTTATTTAGCCATTAAGTCTTACCTAAATTATGGGTTGCCTTATCTTTACAATTTTGGCCTTTTAGTCCCCTTGCAGTTTGATTGTGGTGTGAAAGTTATGCCCTGCTAGCTGTGTTGCTAATATGCCCTCCTAATTGATTAATTGCCAGATTCAACCCACACCCAACACACAGTATAAAAACAAGGCCTTCCTTACGGGGGAACACATACAGGGGGCTGCACATACAGGGGGTTCTTCCAAAGAAGTGGGGTTCTGAAAATAAGTGACACTTCTGCTCTTGCCCAATCCACCTGAACATCTTCTTCTCTCTCCACAGGTAAACCTGCGTTTATATCTCCACATACCTTAAAACTGAACATTGCATGACTGCAAAAAAGCTTATTGGGTAAACCTGAGTTTATATCTCCACATACCTTAAAACTGAACATTGCATGACTGCAAAAAAGCTTATTGGGTAAATCTGTTTGTCACCACTGTTTCAACTCCATCTGTAGCCATGCTCACATTATTTCAATGTTTATTTAGCCATTAAGTCTTACCTAAATTATGGGTTGCCTTATCTTTACAATTTTGGCCTTTTAGTCCCCTTGCAGTTTGATTGTGGTGTGAAAGTTATGCCCTGCTAGCTGTGTTGCTAATATGCCCTCCTAATTGATTAATTGCCAGATTCAACCCACACCCAACACACAGTATAAAAACAAGGCCTTCCTTACGGGGGAACACATACAGGGGGCTGCACATACAGGGGGTTCTTCCAAAGAAGTGGGGTTCTGAAAATAAGTGACACTTCTGCTCTTGCCCAATCCACCTGAACATCTTCTTCTCTCTTCACAGGTAAACCTACGTTTATATCTCCACATACCTTAAAACTGAACATTGCATGACTGCAAAAAAGCTTATTGGGTAAACCTGCGTTTATATCTCCACATACCTTAAAACTGAACATTGCATGACTGCAAAAAAGCTTATTGGGTAAATCTGTTTGTCACCACTGTTTCAACTCCATCTGTAGCCATGCTCACATTATTTCAATGTTTATTTAGCCATTAAGTCTTACCTAAATTATGGGTTGCCTTATCTTTACAATTTTGGCCTTTTAGTCCCCTTGCAGTTTGATTGTGGTGTGAAAGTTATGCCCTGCTAGCTGTGTTGCTAATATGCCCTCCTAATTGATTAATTGCCAGATTCAACCCACACCCAACACACAGTATAAAAACAAGGCCTTCCTTACGGGGGAACACATACAAGGGGCTGCACATACAGGGGGTTCTTCCAAAGAAGTGGGGTTCTGAAAATAAGTGACACTTCTGCTCTTGCACTTCAGCGAGTTGCACAAAGCAAACTATAAAAGACTGCAGGTGACCCCATTTCCTAATTTTATCATCTTCCTCTCTGAAACATGCACTCTTTACCTCTCCTCCTTTTCACAATTGCTGCCTCTCTCCTCAAACTCTCTTTTCTACATCCCTCTGCTCTACCCCACAACCTGTACATATCACCCTCACTTCTCCCCTCCCCCTATTACTGCACTCATCACCTCTTTCTAACTCTAAGCCCACTTGCTAACATACCCCCCAGGATACTAAAGCATGTCCCCTCATACAAATCATATTCTCATATTACCTCCCTCACTCTTCTGCTTCTCCTAATCGCTGGAGATATTTCCCCAAACCCTGGGCCCACTTTATTTAACTGTGCCCAACACACCCATCACCATCACCCTACACCCTCTGGTAGTAGTCGCAATCTACACAATCTAGTCTCCATTCCTCTTCTTGCCAACACCAGCCTCACTCTCTCCTGCGCCCTCTGGAACGCCCGCTCTGTCTGCAACAAACTCACTGCTGTTCATGACCTCTTTGTCACTAATTCCTTTAATCTACTTGCTCTCACAGAAACCTGGCTCCACGAATATGACACCCCTTCTCCTGCTTCCCTCTCCCAGGGTGGCCTTCACTGGACTCACTCCCCCAGGCCTAATGGACGCAAGGGAGGTGGAGTGGGATTCCTCCTATCCCCCCAGAGCACCTTCCAGGTTATTCACCCTCCTCCCTCTTTTCACTCTCATCATTCGAAGCCCACTGTATACGTCTATTCTCTCCCACTTCCCTAAGAATTGCTGTGATCTACCGGCCCCCTGGACCATTATCGACTTTCCTTGATGAGTTTTCTGCCTGGCTACCCTACTTTCTCTCTTCGGAAATTCCCACAATCCTTCTCGGTGATTTCAACATCCCTGCTAATACAAACACTCCTGCTACTTCTAAACTTCTTAGTCTAACCTCTTCATTTGACCTGAAGCAATGGGTACAGGCTTCTACTCACTCTGATGGCAACACCCTTGACCTTGTATTCTCCTACCTATGCACTCCATGCAACTTCTCAAACAATCCTTTTCCTCTCTCCGACCACCACCTTATTAGTTTCTCTCTCCCCCTGTCTTCCACCACCTTTCCCTCCAATCGCCTAACCGTCACCCGTAGAAACTTTCGCAACTTCAACTCCTCTATCCTCTACTCTGCTACCGACCACCTCTATGACAAAATCTCCCCCCTGTCCTGCCCCAACCAAGCCATATCCATCTACAATAAATCTCTGTCCTCCACCCTGGACAAGCTCGCTCCCCTCACTACATGCAGAATCAGGCCTCAACCCCTACAACCCTGGCAAACAGATGACACTAAAATTCTCAAAAAACGTAGTCGCGCTCTTGAGCGTCTGTGGCACAAGACTAAGTCTCTCAAAGACTTCAACCAATACAAATCTGCCCTCCAAAAATACTATTCTTTCCTCCACACTGCCAAGCAAACCTATTTTACAACTCTTATTAATACCTTCTCATCCAATCCCCGTAAACTCTTCTCTACCTTCAACTCTCTACTTTGTCCTCCACCGCCTCCCCCCACTGATTTACTCACTGCCCAGGAAATCGCTAATCACTTCAAAAACAAGATTGATACAATCCGTGATGAAATCTCCACTCTACAGGTATCTCCCCCAGCTAAGACCCCATGTCAACAGATACAACTGACACTACCTCTATTCAAATCTACTACTCCAGACGAAGTTGCTAAACTCCTTTCTATCGCCCACCTAACTACCTGTCCCCTGGACCCTGTTCCCTCTCAAATGCTACGGTCACCCTCTGACCCCATCCTACACTCTCTAACCCACATCTTCAATCTCTCCCTCACCTCTGGCGTCTTCCCCGATGCTCTAAAACATGCACTGGTCACTCCCATACTCAAAAAACCATCCTTGGACCCTACCAATCTTAACAACCTACGCCCTATCTCCTTGCTCCCCTTTTCCTCTAAACTCCTTGAACGCCTGGTTTACAACCAACTGAGTGACCACCTCATTAAAAACAACCTTCTTGATCCCCTTCAATCTGGATTTCGCCCTCAACACTCCACAGAAACTGCTCTTTTAAAACTCACAAACGACCTACTAACTGCAAAAACCAACGGACACTATTCTGTACTCCTACTTCTGGATCTTTCAGCTGCCTTTGACACGGTTGACCACCCCCTCCTCCTCAAAAAACTTCACTCCATCGGTCTCCGTGACTGTGCTCTTCAGTGGCTCTCATCCTACCTATCCCAACGCACCTTCAGTGTCACTTACAATTCTACTTCCTCCACTCCTCTTCCCTTCTCTGTCGGGGTCCCCCAAGGTTCTGTTCTTGGACCTCTTTTATTTTCAATCTACACCTCTTCCCTGGGTCAGCTGATAGCCTCTCATGGCTTTCAATATCATTTCTATGCTGATGACACACAAATCTATCTCTCCACCCCTCAACTCACTCCATCAGTCTCTTCACGCATCACTAACTTACTAACCGACATATCTGTATGGATGTCACACCACTTCCTCAAACTCAACTTGTCCAAAACTGAGCTTATAATATTTCCTCCCCCACGTGCCTCTTCCCCTGACTTCTCTGTCAAGAGCAATGGCAAAACCATCCACCCGTCCACACATGTCAGGGTGCTAGGTGTTATCCTAGATTCTGAACTCTCCTTTCAGCCCCACATCCAATCACTTTCCAAAGCTTGCCGCCTCAACCTCCGCAACATCTCTAAACTACGTCCCTTTCTAACCAGTGAAACTACAAAGCTCCTGATTCACTCCCTGGTTATCTCTCGCCTTGACTACTGCAACTCACTCCTCATTGGCTTACCTTTAAATAGACTATCCCCCCTTCAGTCCATCATGAATGCTGCTGCCAGACTCATCCACCTTACAAACCGATCAGTGTCTGCTACCCCTCTCTGCCAATCCCTCCATTGGCTGCCACTTGCCCAACGAATTAAATTCAAAATACTAACAATAAGTTACAAAGCCATCCACAACTGTGCCCCCAGCTACATCACTAACCTAGTCTCAAAATACCAACCTAAACGCCATCTCCGTTCCTCCCAAGATCTCCTGCTCTCTAGCTCCCTCATCACCTCCTCCCATATCCGCCTCCAGGACTTCTCCCGAGCCTCGCCCATCCTCTGGAATTCCCTACCCCAATCTGTCAGACTGTCTCCAAATTTATCCACTTTTAGGCGATCCTTGAAGACTTTCCTCTTCAGAGAGGCCTATCCTGCCTCCATCTAACAACTGTACTATTTTCTCCATTAGCTCATCCCCCACAGCTATTACCCTTTTGTATAACTTGACCCTCCCTCCTAGATTGTAAGCTCTAACGAGCAGGGCCCTCTGATTCCTCCTGTATTGAATTGTATTGTACTTGTACTGTCTGCCCTAATGTTGTTGTAAAGCGCTGCGTAAACTGTCGGCGCTATATAAATCCTGTATAATAATAATAATAATAAAAGATATCAAAAAAATTTAAATAAAAAAAAAAAATTAGGTCAGATGTGACAACTAATAACAATATATTCAGGGAATCCCAATAAAAAAACACAAATAAAACTTTGTGAGAAGTGTGTGTGAATATGAGTAGCAAAACTACTTAATTCTTGTCACATTATAAAGAAGAAGAGAGTGCACTGTATTAAACCATTTTTAACATTGCAGCGTGACGAAAGTGCTGTATCAATTGCGAACGCAAAGTTTACCAGAACGAGCTGTCCCGTGTCGGAATTTCTTCTGAGCATGCGTGGCACTTTGTGCGTCGGAACAGGCCACACACGGTCGGAATTGACGCGATCGGATTTTGTTGTCTGAAAATTTTATCTCCTGCTCTCCAACTTTGTGTGTCGGAAAATCCGATGGAAAATGTCCGATGGAGCCCACACACGGTCGGAATTTCCGACAACACGATCCGATCGGACATTTTCCATCGGAAAATCCGACCGTGTGTACGGGGCATAAGAGTTAAAAAAAATATGTAATTTTTTACGGCAACAATTTATAAGGAAAACTTTATGTGACATGACAATGCAGCTTGGACACATGTTATTGAAGAAATGAATGACAGGTAATCAGTTATCCAGTAAGTTACAACAATGTGTATTTGATTAACCAGTCAATAATTTACTTCCTAGGCTGTCCATAAAACATTTGTTAGCACCCAAATACATTTTGATATTGTTCATGTTAATTACATTTCTCTTTCATGCCGTGTTCTATAAAAACATAATTATCTTCTCCTAATATAAATTGAAGTCTGCTTAAAGGGATAGAACTAGGCTTTCTAACTTAACAAAATCAGTGGATTGCACAGGAAGTGATTAATTGCCCAGCATACATTAAAGATTGAAACTGTATGAATATTAAAGATGAGCTTATTAGAACAAATTTGAATTCAGAAGCACATTTTAATTATTCTTTTGTAAATTTAGGAAGACATTCAGTAGATTGATTCTAAAAGAATACCCACAGAGTAACACTGCAATGGCAGTTACTCCAGTTACATGCATATCTTACATACTGTATTTAGGTTTATAGTTATCATTTTAAGAGGGTTGATGCCAGTGGGAACCCAGGGTTCATGTCCTGCATCTCCTGTTGGGTGCCCCAAGTCCCTGACAACACGATCGCTTGTCATTACAATACCCATAATGTCTCCCCACAAGCTGCCTGTGAGTAAAAGAATTTAGAAGAGAGGCTGCTCCTATGCTTCTTCTCAGCTTGGATGTGTCACATGACATAACTCAAGGGGAACTCTGGGAGGAAGATTACTTCCCAATATTAAGCTGCACTCACTTGGAAACTTGTAAACTTAGATTGGGAGGAGAAAATTGTACCAGGTGAAAGAATGACAGGTGTAAACAAACATTTGCGCTGGGGGGAGGGGTTGACAGCTTGTTTTCGGAGTAGAGATTAGTGTCAGGAATCTACAGCAGAGATGGCCAGATCTGTGTGGCTACACTTAGAAACCAAGAACAGACTATATATAGTAAAACAAAAGACATCCACACACCAGCAAACAGAAAACAAGCAAACTTGAAGTGAACTATAACCATATAACCAAAATGCCTAACTAAGTAATAGGAAGCCTAACTACAAACTAGTTATATACAATATGTTTAAAAATGGGGAACAGGGTAGATGCAGGGAACAGATGGAAGGAGGGGATCAGGACTGGGATCAGGAACAAGAGGAACAGATATACTGTAAAGCAGCACAGTGCAGTGTACAGGATGCAGGGCAAGGGCAAGATCAGGAGCAGGATAAATGGCAAGCAGCATCTGACTTAGCACAGCAAAGCAAAATACTGACATGAAGTGTACTAGTAAAGAAGAGACTAAATACCCTCCCAGCCAGGCCCGGACTGGGACAAAAAATAGGCCTGGGCATTTTGGATTGAGCAGCCCATAACATTCCCCACTCTCCACCCTGATGGATCCCCCGGGAGAGGGGAGGGGGAACCCAGCAGAGGTGTGGGGGGGAGGCGAGGGGGGGCCAGGAAAGAGCATGACGGGGTGGAGAGCGCAGGGGGCGTTGGAGAGCATATTGGGATGTGGAGAGCATGGGGGGGCGGAGAGCATGGGGGATGTGGAGAGCACAGGGGGGTGGCAGAGAGCATAGAGGGGATGTGAAGAGCACAGTGGGGCTGGCGGACAGCATGGGGGGAGGTGGAGAGCACTTGGAGGTGGAGAGCACAGGGAGTGGTGTGGCAGAGAGCATGAGGGAGGTGGAGAGCACAGGGGGGTGTGGCGGAGAGCATGGGGGAGGTGGAGAGCACAGGGGGTGGCGGAGAGCATAGAGGGGATGCGAAGAGCACAGTGGGGCTGGCGGACAGCATGGGGGGATGTGGAGAGCACGAGGAGGTGGAGAGCACAGGGAGGGGTGTGTCGGAGAGCATGAGGGAGGTGGAGAGCACAGGGGGGTGTGGCGGAGAGCATGGGGGAGGTGGAGAGCACAGGGGGCAGCAGAGAGCATGGGGGAAGGTGGAGAGCACTGGGGGATGGAGAGCACAGGGGGCAGTGGAGAGCATGGGGGAATGTGGAGAGCACAGGGAGGGGGTGATGGAGAGCATTAGGGAGGTGGAGAGCACAGGGGGCAGCAGAGAGCATGGGGGAATGTGGAGAGCACAGGGGGGGTGGAGAGCATGGGGGGAAGTGGAGATACCAGGGGGGTGTCATAGAGCATGGGGGGAGGTGGAGAGCACAGGGGGGCAGAAGAGAGCCTGGGGGAATGTGGAGAGCACAGGGGTGGCAGAGAGCATGGGGAGGTGGAGAGCCCAGGGGGGTGGCGGAGTGCATGGGGGAATGTGGAGAGAACAGGGGGTGGCAGGGAGCATGGGGGGGGGTGGAGAGCACAGGGGGTGGTGGAGAGCATGGGGGGGTTGAGAGCATGGGGGAGGTGGAGAGTGCAGGGGGGGTGGCGGAGAGCATAGGGCGAGGTGGAGAGCACAGGGGGGTGGCAGAGAGCATGGGGGAATGTGGAGAGCCCAGGGGGCAGCAGAGAGCATGGGGGGAGGTGGAGAGCCCGGGGGGGTGGCAGAGAGCATGGGGGGAGGTGAAAAGCACAGGGTGGGTGGCGGAGAGCATGGGGGAATGTGGAGAGCCCAGGGGGTGGCGGAGAGCATGGGGAAATGTGGAGAGCACAGGGGGGTGGCGGAGAGCATGGGGGAATGTGGAGAGCACACAGGGGGTGGCGGAGAGCATGGGGGGAGGTGGAGAGCCTAGGGGGGTGGTGAAGAGCATGGCATGGGGGTGGTGGAGAGCACAGGGGGCAGCAGAGAGCCTAGGGGAATGTGGAGAGCACAGGGGGGGGGTGGCGGAGAGGATGGGGGTGGTGGAGAGCCCAGGGGGATGGCAGAGAGCATGGGGGAATGTGAAGAGCACAGGGGGGTGGCGGAGAGCATGGGGGGTGGTGGAGAGCCCAGGGGGGTGGCGGAGAGCATGGGTGGAGGTGGAGAGCCCAGGGTTGGTGTCGGAGAGCATGGGGGAATGTGGAGAGCCCAGGGGGGTGGCGGAGAGCATGGGGAAATGTGGAGAGCACAGGGGGGTGGCGGAGAGCATGGGGGAATGTGGAGAGCACACGGGGGGTGGTGGAGAGCATGGGGGGAGGTGGAGAGCCCAGGGGGGTGGTGGAGAGCATGGCAAAGGAAAGCAAAGGAAAGTATTGCTTGCTGTCTCCTGTGCTTTCTTTGCTTTGTGCTCCTGATCATTACATACTACTGACTCCTGCACTCTGTGACATACCTCTGACCCCTGCCTTCTGCATTATGTATTCCCAAACCTGGCACGTAACAGAGCACATCCCTCTACCCTGTTTCTTCAGACTCCAGCACTCTATGTTGTATATTGCATAGTTCTGGTTAAATTGTCTGTTGTGTTAGTAGTTACTGGCTGCTAAAGAGTCCTTGACTATTTTGACTATTAATGAAGTTAATTTTAAAGAGTTTGTTACCCCAACATCTGATACTCCTGATATGTGCCTGTTGTGCCATGTATGAGAAAGTATCCTGTTCTCTTTGTATTGCTTCCTTTGTGTGAAATCTCTGGTGTTCCTGCTAGTCCCCTTGCTTTCCTATTAAAAACTGACCACACTAAGCAGGAGAACACTCTGTGTTCAGTTTTCTAGCTATGCTGGGAACCCAGCGTACTTTCCTCCAATGATCTTGTCCTGACACCCCCCCCCCCCTGTAAAGTCATTTACTGGGAAGCTCAGTGTGCTGCTGTTTCTCCTCCCCCAGCTCTTGTGCAGCTGAGAACAGACGGAATATGATCACTTATACAAAAGAGAAAAAGGGTATCATGTTTGTTTTATATCTATACAAAAATGTTTAGCCTTTCATTTCTATTTTAAACGGAATAGGTTGTTTTACAAGCAATCATTTACAATCACTTTAAAGTAGGCTCAGACAAAGTGTTTGTTCTCTCTATTTTCAGTATCCTGTACAGGACGCCAGGAATCGGTCCTGAAAGACAGATGTGTGTCTCTCCATTATTTGGGTTGTAGTCCCTTTAAGGAGGATAAAAATAAGCACAGGAATACTCAGGGATTCTTACCTACACAGGGACTCCGGAGTGATCCAATAGGGAGGAAAAGCTAATTTGCAGTTTTCCCAGGATTATTAAGTCCTTATATGGGAATCTGAATTTGGGGGCTTTTTTAGGAAAGAAAGAGCCTTCAACCCTGAATATAGTTACTGTGGTCCTAAAAAGGCTAACCCACTTGTAGGGGGGGCTGAAAAGGGAAAGACACAGTCAGCAGTAGGGATGAGCTTCGTGTTCGAGTCGAACCCATGTTCGACTCGAACATCGGCTGTTCGGTCGTTCGCCGAATTGCGAACGATATGGGCCGTTCGCGCCAAATTCGTGTGGCGCGTCACGGCCCATAATTCACTGCGGCATCGCAGTGCATTGCTGGCTGATGATTGGCCAAGCATGCACTATGACCCGCATGCTTGGCCAATCACAGCGCCGTCAGTAGAGAGAGCTGTAATTGGCCAAAGCCAGGGTGGCTTTGGCCAATTATGGCTCAGGGGATTTAGTACACACCCCACACTATATAAGGCCGCCTGCACGGCGGCCCTGTGTAGTGTGTGTTCCGGTGTGCTGAGAGATAGAGAGAGAGAGAGACAGTGTCATTTGATTTGAGTTAGATAGATTAGGCAGAACAGTCAGTCAGTTAGCTGCACTTACAGTGTATTGTGTATATATATGCATCCCAGGTGTTGCATATATATATATACACTGTATTCAGTTTAGCTAGATCCGTTCCTGTTATCTTCTATCTAGACTATTTACATTTAGTGCAGTGTGTCCTGCTCACAGTGTTCAGCTAGATCCGTTCCTGCTATTTACATTCAGTGCAGTGCGTCCTGCTCACAGTGTTCAGCTAGATCCGTTCCTGGTATTTACATTTAGTGCAGTGCGTCCTGCTCACAGTGTTCAGCTAGATCCGTTCCTGCTATTTACATTCAGTGCAGTGCGTCCTGCTCACAGTGTTCAGCTAGATCCGTTCCTGGTATTTACATTTAGTGCAGTGCGTCCTGCTCACAGTGTTCAGCTACATCCGTTCCTGCTATTTACATTCAGTGCAGTGCGTCCTGCTCACAGTGTTCAGCTAGATCCGTTCCTGCTATTTACATTCAGTGCAGTGCGTCCTGCTCACAGTGTTCAGCTAGATCCGTTCCTGCTATTTACATTCAGTGCAGTGCGTCCTGCTCACAGTGTTCAGCTAGATCCGTTCCTGGTATTTACATTTAGTGCAGTGCGTCCTGCTCACAGTGTTCAGCTACATCCGTTCCTGCTATTTACATTCAGTGCAGTGCGTCCTGCTCACAGTGTTCAGCTAGATCCGTTCCTGCTATTTACATTCAGTGCAGTGCGTCCTGCTCACAGTGTTCAGCTAGATCCGTTCCTGCTATTTACATTCAGTGCAGTGCGTCCTGCTCACAGTGTTCAGCTAGATCCGTTCCTGGTATTTACATTTAGTGCAGTGCGTCCTGCTCACAGTGTTCAGCTAGATCCGTTCCTGCTATTTACATTCAGTGCAGTGCGTCCTGCTCACAGTGTTCAGCTAGATCCGTTCCTGCTATATACATTTAGTGCAGTACGTCCTGCTCACAGTGTTCAGCTAGATCCGTTCCTGTTATCTTCCTACTGACAGGCAGGCTTGTCTGGTTACAGTATATAAAGCTACCTGAAGAAAATTACAGGTGTTCTTTTTGATCCTATTAGTACCACGGTCAGGCAGCTAGACTATTTACATTTAGTACAGTGTGTCCTGCTCACAGTGTTCAGCTAGATCCGTTCCTGTTATCTTCCTACTGACAGGCAGGCTTGTCTGGTTACAGTATATAAAGCTACCTTAAGAAAATTACAGGTGTTCTTTTTGATCCTATTAGTACCACGGTCAGGCAGCTAGACTATTTACATTTAGTACAGTGTGTCCTGCTCACAGTGTTCAGCTAGATCCGTTCCTGTTATCTTCCTACTGACAGGCAGGCTTGTCTGGTTACAGTATATAAAGCTACCTTAAGAAAATTACAGGTGTTCTTTTTGATCCTATTAGTACCACGGTCAGGCAGCTAGACTATTTACATTTAGTACAGTGCGTCCTGCTCACAGTGTTCAGCTAGATCCGTTCCTGTTATCTTCCTACTGACAGGCAGGCTTGTCTGGTTACAGTATATAAAGCTACCTGAAGAAAATTACAGGTGTTCTTTTTGATCCTATTAGTACCACGGTCAGGCAGCTAGACTATTTACATTTAGTACAGTGTGTCCTGCTCACAGTGTTCAGCTAGATCCGTTCCTGTTATCTTCCTACTGACAGGCAGGCTTGTCTGGTTACAGTATATAAAGCTACCTGAAGAAAATTACAGGTGTTCTTTTTGATCCTATTAGTACCACGGTCAGGCAGCTAGACTATTTACATTTAGTACAGTGTGTCCTGCTCACAGTGTTCAGCTAGATCCGTTCCTGTTATCTTCCTACTGACAGGCAGGCTTGTCTGGTTACAGTATATAAAGCTACCTTAAGAAAATTACAGGTGTTCTTTTTGATCCTATTAGTACCACGGTCAGGCAGCTAGACTATTTACATTTAGTACAGTGCGTCCTGCTCACAGTGTTCAGCTAGATCCGTTCCTGCTATATACATTTAGTGCAGTACGTCCTGCTCACAGTGTTCAGCTAGATCCGTTCCTGTTATCTTCCTACTGACAGGCAGGCTTGTCTGGTTACAGTATATAAAGCTACCTGAAGAAAATTACAGGTGTTCTATCCCAGCTTAGTGCAGCTACAGGCCATTAGTATGTCTGGAAGGCCAAGAAGGAGAGGCAGACAGTCACAAGCCAATAAGAGAGGGCAAGCAGGCTCTGTGTCTAGTGCTGGTCGTGGAGACGGTGCATCCTCATCAGCACGTGGCCATGGGACACGCTTGGCCTTTTTTTCGGCAGCTGGCCGTGTTGAGCCGCAACATGCGGAAGACTTGGTCGAGTGGATGACCAAGCCGTCCTCATCCTCCTCATCCTCTCTCACCCATGCCCAGGGTGCTTTGTCTGGCAAAGCAGCGGCCTCTTCCCTCAGCTCAATGTCATCAGTGACTCCTTCCCTAGCTCCACCATGTCCTCATGAGGATTCCCTCGAACTGTTTGACCACAGTGTTGGGTACATGCTCCAGGAGGATGCCCAGCGTTTGGAAGGCTCTGATGATGATACTGAGCTCAATGAAGGCAGTAACATGAGCACGGACAGAGGGGGTGCCCAAGAAGGACAGCAATCTGGCAGTCATGCTCCCCCTGCTGCAGCATACTGCCAGGTTTGCTCCAGTGATGAGGAGGGAGGGGATGATGAGGTCACTGACTCAACGTGGGTGCCTGATAGGAGAGAGGAGGAGGAGGAGGAGGAGGAGGAGGTGGCACATCACCAACTAGGCAGGATGCCCTCCAGGGGCCAGCCTAAGGGCAGCACATTGACTGCATCACACCCCAAAGCTCCACATGTGCAGGGCGCTGCAGTCTCTGCGCGTTATTCAAAAAGTTCTTTGGTGTGGGCCTTTTTTGAGACGAGTGCATCAGATCGCACCGCTGCTATTTGCAACATATGTCTCAAGCGTATCTCGCGTGGCCAAAACATCTCCCGCTTGGGTACCACATGCTTGACCAGACATATGTTGACCTGCCATGCAGTTTGTTGGCAAGCGTATCTAAAAGACCCACACCAAAGAACAAAGACGATCTCTCCTTGCTCCTCATCAGCTGAGATTTCCAACCCCACTAGACCTTCAGTCCTCTCTGAGACCTGCAGTGAGAGGAATGAAGGTGTAGAATTAGGTGTGTCACAGCCAAGTACTTGTGGGCAATCTGCTTTTGGTACACCGACGTCAGATTGTACCAGGCAAATTTCCCTGCCCCAGCTGCTGCACCGCCGAAAGAAGTTTGCTCCCAGCCATCCACATGCCCAGCGGTTGAATGCTAGCTTGGCAAAATTGCTAGCACTTCAACTGCTGCCTTTTCAGTTGGTAGACTCTGCCCCCTTCCGTGAGTTTGTGGAATGTGCGGTTCCTCAGTGGCAGGTACCCAAACGCCACTTTTTCTCACGGAAGGCGATTCCGGCTCTCTACCGGCATGTGGAAGGCAATGTCCATGCCTCGCTGGACAGGGCGGTCAGCGGTAAGGTGCATATTACCGTTGACTCATGGTCCAGCAGGCATGGACAGGGACGTTACTTAAGTTTCACGGCGCATTGGGTGACTCTGCTGGCAGCTGGGAAGGATGCAGGACAAGGTGCAGTAGTGTTGGAGGTTGTTCCGCCACCACGCCTCCAAAATGCTGATTGTGACACACCTCTCTCCTCCACCCCCTCCTCTTCTTCTTCCTCCATGGCCTCTTCCTCGGAACCAGCGGTGCTCCGTAGGCGTTCAAGGGGCTACGCAAGTACGCAGGCCAAAAGATGCCATGCGGTGCTTGAGCTGGTGTGCTTGGGGGACAGGAGCCACACTGGGGCAGAGGTTCTGTCAGCTCTGCAGGGGCAGGTTCAGAGGTGGTTGACGCCACGCCAACTTAAGGCAGGAATGGTGGTTTGCGACAATGGCACCAACCTCCTCTCTGCCCTCCGACAGGGACAACTGACCCATGTGCCCTGTTTGGCTCACGTCCTTAACTTGGTGGTGCAGCGGTTCTTGGGCAGGTACCCGGGCTTACAGGATGTCCTGAGGCAGGCCAGGAAAGTCTGTGTGCATTTCCGCCGGTCATATAATGCCAGTGCTCGGCTGACGGACCTCCAAAAGGAGTTTAACCTGCCCAAGAACCGCCTAATCTGTGACATGCCCACCAGGTGGAACTCGACGTTGGCCATGCTGCAGCGGCTGCACACGCAGCAGAGGGCCATCAATGAGTACCTGTGCGACTATGGCACCAGGACAGGGTCAGGGGACCTTGGTTTTTTTTCCCCACGCCAGTGGGCCATGATCAGGGATGCATGCACTGTCCTGTCACCATTCGAGGAGGCCACGAGGATGGTGAGCACTGACAGTGCATGCATCAGTGACACTGTCCCCCTTGTCCACCTGTTGGAGCACACGCTGCGTGGAATAATGGACAGGGCACTTGAGGCAGAACAGAGGCAGGAAGAGGAGGACTTCCTTAGCTCTCAAGGCCCCCTTTATCCAGACAGTGTTCCTGCGTGCCCGCCGATCACACAGGAAGAGGACGAGGAGGAGGAGGAGGAGGAGGAGGAAGATTGTGTCAGTATGGAGGTGGAGCCTGGCACTCAGCATCAGCAGTCTTTAAGGGATCAGTCCCAAGGAACACATGGACTTGTACGTGGCTGGGAGGAGGTGGCTGCGGACGTTGTTGTCCTTAGTGACCCAGAGGACTCCGGACCGAATGCCTCAGCAAACCTACGCTGCATGGCCTCCCTGATCCTGCAAAGCCTGCGTAAGGATCCTCGTATTCGTGGTATCAAGGAGAAGGACCAATACTGGCTGGCAACCCTCCTTGATCCACGTTACAAGGGTAAGGTTGCGGACCTTATCTTGCCATCGCAGAGGGAGCAGAGGATGAAACATCTTCGGGAGGCCTTGCAGAAAGGTCTGTGCAACGCGTTCCCAGAGACTGGGAGGTTACAAACTCCTGTTTCTGGACAACGTGTTGCTGAGGCTTCGGTCAGTCAAAGAAGGAGCGGTGGAGAAGGTGGCCATCTGACCGATGCGTTCAGACAATTTTTTGGTCCGCAGCCCCAAGGTATGATCGGTTCCAGCAACCATCGCCAGCGTCTGTTTTACATGGTGCAGGAATACCTAGGGGCAAGATCAGACTTGGACACCTTTCCCACCGAAAATCCTCTGGGTTACTGGGTCTTGAGGATGGATCACTGGCCAGAGCTTGCACAGTATGCAATTGAGCTACTGGCCTGTCCTGCATCCAGCGTTCTTTCGGAACGCACATTCAGTGCTGCTGGAGGCGTGGTAACCGATCACAGGGTGCGTCTGTCCACCGACTCGGTCGATCGGCTGACCTTCATAAAAATGAATCAGTCTTGGATCACCACCAGCTACCAAGCACCTGATGCAGATGTAACCGAATAATTTTTTTTGAAATCTCAGATCCCTTCAAAGACTGCCTATGCTGATGCTGAGTGACTATCCCTGAGTAATTATCCTCTTCCTCCTCAATCATCACGCTGATAGCTTGTAAGAACATTTTTGGTTCTGGGCGCCACCACCAGTGCCTAAGGCACAATTTTTCAGCCCCTGTTTAACAGGGGCGTGTAATTACAATTTTTGATGCAATACTTTGCAGCAGGGCTTGTTCCTGCGTTTCAACTAGAGTGTCTGTGAGGGGTTGCAGTGTTGTGGCACCAGCACCAGTGCCTAAGACCCAATTTTTCTGCCCCTGTCTAACAGGGGCGTGTAATTACAATTTTTGATGCAATACTTTGCAGCAGGGCTCGTTCCTGCGTTCCAACTAGAGTGTCTGTGAGGGGTTGCAGTGTTGTGGCACCAGCACCAGTGCCTAAGGCCCAATTTTTCTGCCCCTGTCTAACAGGGGCGTGTAATTACAATTTTTGATGCAATACTTTGCAGCAGGGCTCGTTCCTGCGTTCCAACTAGAGTGTCTGTGAGGGGTTGCAGTGTTGTGGCACCAGCACCAGTGCCTAAGGCCCAATTTTTCTGCCCCTGTCTAACAGGGGCGTGTAATTACAATTTTTGATGCAATACTTTGCAGCAGGGCTCGTTCCTGCGTTCCAACTAGAGTGTCTGTGAGGGGTTGCAGTGTTGTGGCACCAGCACCAGTGCCTAAGGCCTAATTTTTCAGCTCCTGTTCAACAGGGGCATGTAATTACAATTCTTGATCTAATATTTCACAGCAGGGCCCTGTGAGGGCTTACAGTGTTTTGGCCACAGCAACACCTAAGGCCCAAATTTCTGATGAGTATATAGGGCAGGACCCTACCTTCAAACATCTAACTTACAAACGACTCCTACTTGCAAACGGTAGGAGACAACAGGAAGTGAGATGAAATCTACCCCTAAGGAAGGGAAATTCTCTCCTGTAAGAGTTAATATGGGAAAACAATTTCTCCTTTCCACTGATGCTTTCCAATCCTTGTTCCACAAAAAAACCCAAATTTTCAAAAAACATTTTTCATTGGGACAAAAAAGTGAGGTGAAATCTTCTGAAGAGGAGGAAAGACGCAAAACAAATGTCACAGGGGTGATAACCCTTCCCTATGTTTTCCAAAAAGCTTAGAAAAGATTTTTTGGCTGGAGCTAAACACATTAAAAATGTTCAAAATTACAAACAGATTCTACTTAACAACAAACCTACAGTCCCTGTCTTGTTTGCACCGCCTGTATACTGCTGTTCAGAGTATATAGGGCCTGGTGGCCCCACACCTTTCCTTATTTTAATTTGGGTGTGGGGTTCCCCTTAATATCCATACAAGACCCAAAGGGCCTGGTAATGGACTGGGGGGTACCCATGCCGTTTGTCTCACTGATTTTCATCCATATTGCCATGACCCGACATGACATTAAACCCGCAAGCAGTTTTAAATGAGATTTTTTCCTTTAAAAATGACATTTGGTGCAGGGACTGTTCTAAACATGGGAAACACGCGTCACTTTACAGGCATACTATAGACACCCCCCAGGTACGATATTTAAAGGAATATTTCACTTTTTTTTTTTTACTTTAAGCATCATTAAAATCACTGCTCCCGAAAAAACGGCCGTTTTTAAAAGTTTTTTTTGCATTGATACATGTCCCCTGGGGTAGGACCCGGGTCCCCAAACCCTTTTTAGGACAATACCATGCAAATTAGCCTTTAAAATGAGCACTTTTGATTTCGAACGTTCGAGTCCCATAGACGTCAATGGGGTTCTAACGTTCGTGCGAACTTGCGGTCCGTTCGCGGGTTCTGGTGCGAACCGAACCGGGGGGTGTTCGGCTCATCCCTAGTCAGCAGGTGTCCATGAGTTGTGAGGCTGAACAGGACATGCTTGCAAGAGGACTTGTGCACTGTGTGGGATATCAAGACTCTGTTGGACTGTGCTGTCCTATCTTTGGGCCCATGGAGAGGGTGGGGGATTTCAGATCCCCACAAGGGCTAGTGATCAGCCAAAAGTTTGAGTTATACCAGAGGTGGATGGAATGCTTTGTTTATTTTTCAAAAGCTACATTAAAACAGATTACTTCAGCATGGAGAACAAAGACTATTTTCCATTACCAAGAAGCTGGTGATCCCGTGCACCCCAAAATGTGCACAAAAGCATTGTGTGTCAATTTTAAAAATGATGATGCTGAGGTTTATACGTGTCTGTATGTCTTCCTCTGGCCTATATTATGTCTATTATTGGCCATGATTATGTTTGGTTAATGACATCACTAGTTATCCTTCACCCCTTTGTCTACATTGTAGATGACAGAGAACTGTCATTTGTTTAGCTTACTCTGACTAGTGACTGGCAGCGCGGGGAGCTGTCATTCACTGCATGCAGTTGTTGTGATTGGAAATGTTGGACAGTCAGGTAGGGGTTTTTTTTCAGTGATTCAGTGATTACTGGATGATGTGATGGACAATATATTTACATTGTGGGACTTTTTAGCGTTTCTTTTTTATTTTTTACTAAAGGACTTGTGGTGTCTTTATTTACCATTTAACTTTTTTATGTTAATGAGTAAAAGTGACGATATATGGCCGCAAAAGTGGTTAGTTCCCACGAATCTCCGTATGGGTACGTCTGCACCTTCAAGGGCGATAGTAGGTGCGCATGCACCACCCAAGGGGCACGCGCGCACCTACTGCATGGTGGGGAACTCGATGCGTATGGCTGGCGAGCACGATTGTCTCCGGCCACCCGCAATCACGTGCAAGAGAGCAGGAACAGGGATTTGTGTGTGTAAACACACAAATCCCTGTTCTGTCAGGGGAGAGGAAACATATAGTTTGTTCCTACTAAGTAGGAACAACGATATGTCTTCTCCCTCAGTCAGTCCTATCCCCATACAGTTACAAACACTAACTAGGGAACACATTTAACCCCTTGATTGCCCCCTAGTGTTAACCCCTTCCCTGCCAGTGACATTTACACAGTAATCAGTGCATTTTTATAGCACTGATCGCTGTATAAATGTCAATGGTCCCAAAAATGTGTCAAAAGATTCCGATCTGTCCGCTGCAATGTCTCAGTATCGTTAAAAATCGCAGATCACCGCCATTACCTACTAGTAAAAAAAAAATAATAATAAAAATGCCATAAATCTTTCCCATAGTTTTTTAGACGCTATAACTTTTGAGCAAACAAATCAATATATACGTATTGCAATTTTTTTTTACCAAAAATATGTAGAAAAATATATATTGGCCTAAATTGAGGAAGAAATTTGTTTTTTAAAAACATTTTGGGGATATTTATTATAGTTTTTTTTTTTTTTTAATTTATGCTCTTTTTTGTGTATAGCACAAAAAATAAAAACCGCAGAGGTGATCAAATACTACCAAAAAAAAGCCATATTTGTGGGAAAAAAGGACATCAATTTTGTTTGGCTACAGCATCGCACGACTGTGCAATTGTCAGTTAAAGCGACGCAGCGCTGTATCGCAAAAAATGGCCTGGTCATAAAGCAACCAAATCTTCTGGTCTGTAAGTGGTTAAAGGGGATATCCAGATCCTGATAAGCCCCTGCCCACAGACCCCCTCATCCCCCAAGCCAGGGCTGTGAGGAAAAGGCCCTTGTCCTCAAGAATGTTGGCTGGCCAACAAAGAACATGGTGCTTTGCCAGGGGGATTATTTGGTCTGGTATGGTTCAGGAGGTATGCTATCGTCCCTACGGTCTGCAACTATTTTTTTTTCTGGGGGGGGGGATTTTTTTTAGGTCCCCTTGACATAACGGATAAGGGAACCCACATGCCTTTTTTTTGTTGTGCAGAGACCCCCAATAATCATCTATACCAGACCCTCCCCTCATCTATGATAAGGGTCTAGTATAAATGAAAATAATCCCCCTCCATTTGCTATAAACAGAACAAAGCAACTGGGAGCTGTCACTTACTAGCAATTTCAACATTTTTCTTTGTCAGTTTTGCAGTAGTAGGTTGTATACATCATACAGATGCATCACTTCACAGGCAGACTAGCGGTTTCCCCCAGATGTTATTCATAATCATTTAACATTTTTAATGTTGCATGTTAAGCATTATTACAATCACTGCTTCCCACCAAACCGATTCTATACACATTTTCTTTTTTACGATACATATTCCCAGGGTAAAACCCCAGCTTCCTGTGCCATTTGTTTGAAAATTCTCTGCCTATGAGCTTGGAAAATGGTCAATACTTATTTCTAGGGCCTCATTCACACAAGGCATATTCAAGTGTACACCTGTGGAGGGTGCATTCAGGGCCATGTACTTCCATAGCTGTCACATAGCAGGCATCTGTGTCTATGCAGCCACTGCATCCCAATCGACATCAATGAGACTGACTGCACGGGGGATGCATGGAACACCTGTGCATCCCCATGCAGCTAAAGACAGCCCCCCATAGGCATACAATTGAGAATGAGGTCTAAAATTCTTCTCCCATTGACTTCAATGCAGTTTGGATTTGGCACCCCTACTTTAGTACACTTCGGCAAACCTGCCTCGAAATAAATCAAGGCAGCTTCAACTCATCCCTATTGATGATTCACAAGCACTGTAGCTTGTTAATCAGCAGCTGGCCACAGCTAGCCCTGCCCACTGCATTCTGGATTGACAGTACTATCTCTGCTGCTCTAACCCTCAGACATATTCACAGCATTAAATTCAACACAAGGAATTTACTTGGGTTCACCAGAGTTTTGTAAATATGTTGATTTACTTTTGGGTTTTTTCATGTAAAATACAGAAATCCACTAGGCAAAAAAGGCTTAGTGTATGTTTATGTATATATTTTTGTTAAAGCCTAGTTTTAGTCTCCTATGTTTTTCTCCCCTTGCTTTAAATGATCACCAGTTTATAGTTTTGCTAATTTTTAAAACTTTTTTCCACTATTCTCCAAGACAGGTTAATGTTGTTTTATTAAAACAATGCCACTTGTAAATAGTTTAATTAAGTTTTTTTTTATGTTTGTAAAATGGTATGTTCAATATGATATGTTCAATATAAAGACCAAACTTTTAATATGACCATATATCTAACAGGTTTGTAAAAAAAATAGACCTTTTTCTATGACTAAATTAAAAGCAAATCTCTAATTTGAGTAAAGTTGCTCCATCCTACAATCCTAAATGTGATGGGAGATCTGAGATCAGTAGGTGTGAGTAGAGTGTTTTTGCCAAAATGAATGTAGATATGAAAAAGATATGATAATTTCATCTTCCTCAGAAAGTTTTGAATTTCACCATGTGGTGCAGCCTAGACAAAAAAAAAATTCTTATGCTGCTTTGCAAGCTTTCTAATGCCCCTTACCAATAATCCTAGTTATAAATTAATAAACAGTACAGCACTGGTGTTTGTTAATTTATATATTTGTAAATGTGGAGTGAATCACATTAGCAATAGCTGCTGGAGAAGTGTTTACCCATATTAATATTGCGGATACACTGCAAGGTTATATTTTATATATTTAAAATAATCCTGGTTACTTGAGAAACTTGGTAGTATTTTTGGTGGTCTGGGGCACCCTGTCTTCTGTCTTTTTAGAGCTTATGCACATTGCAGCTCAAAGGAGCTCAAAGAAGCAGCTCCTATAGGCTTTTGAGCTCTTATTTTTTCTGCCTAGAAACACCCCTCCATGTTAGCCAATGTGTCCATGCACACTAATGCCCTGAACACATGATCGGACATTGATCGGACATTCCGACAACAAAATACATGGATTTTTTCCGACGGATGTTGGCTCAAACTTGTTTTGCATACACACGGTCGCACAACGTTGTCGGAAGATCCGATCGTTCTGAACGCGGTGACGTAAAACACATACGTTGGGACTATAAACAGGGCAGTAGCCAATAGCTTTTGTCTATTAACCACTTTAGCCCTGGACCATTATGCTGCCTAAGGACCAGAGGACTTTTTCCAATTTGGCACTGCATCGCTTTAACTGCTAATTGCGCGGTCATGCAATGCTGTACCCAAAATTTGCGTCCTTTTCTTCCCACAAATAGAGCTTTCTTTTGATGGTATTTGATCACCTCTGCCGTTTTTTATTTTTTGCGCTATAAATGGAAAAAGACCGAAAATTTTGAAAAAAATGATATTTTCTACTTTTTGTTATAAAAAATATCCAATAAACTCAATTTTAGTCATACATTTAGGCCAAAATGTATTCGGCCACATGTCTTTGGTAAAAAAATGTCAATAAGTGTATATTTATTGGTTTGCACAAAAGTTATAGCGTCTACAAACTAGGGTACATTTTCTGGAATTTACACAGCTTTTAGTTTATGACTGCCTATGTCATTTCTTGAGGTGCTAAAATGGCAGGGCAGTACAATCCCCCCCCAAATTACCCTATTTTGGAAAGTAGACACCCCAAGGAAATTGCTGAGAGGCATGTTGAACCCATTGAATATTTTTTTTTTTTTGTCCCAAGTGATTGAATAATGACAAAAAAAAAATATTTACAAAAAGTTGTCACTAAATGATATATTGCTCACACACTCAGTTTTGAAGGCCATGAAATGCCCAGATGGCACAACTCCCCCCAAATAACCCCAGTTTGGAAAGTAGACACCCCAAGCTATTTGCTGAGAGGCATGTTGAGTCCATGGAATATTTTATATTTTGACACAAGTTGCGGGAAAGTGACAATTTTTTTTTTTTGCACAAAGTTGTCACTAAATTATATATTGCTCACACAGGCCATGGGCATAAGTAGAACTGCACCCCAAAATACATTTAGCTGCTTCTCCTGAGTATGGGGATACCACATGTGTGGGACTTTTTGGGAGCCTAGCCGCGTACGGGGCCCCGAAAACCAATCACCGCCTTCAGGATTTCTAAGGGTGTAAATTTTTGATTTCACTCTTCACTGCCTATCACAGTTTCGGAGGCCATGGAATGCCCAGGTGGCACAAACCCCCCCCCAAATGACCCCATTTTGGAAAGTAGACACCCCAAGCTATTTGCTGAGAGGCATGGTGAGTATTTTGCAGCTCTCATTTGTTTTTGAAAATGAAGAAAGACAAGAAAAAACATTTTTTTTTTCTTTTTTCAATTTTCAAAACTTTGTGACAAAAAGTGAGGTCTGCAAAATACTCACTATACCTCTCAGCAAATAGCTTGGGGTGTCTACTTTCCAAAATGGGGTCATTTGGGGGGGGGGGTTGTGCCACCTGGGCATTCCATGGCCTCCGAAACTGTGATAGGCAGTGAAATCAAAAATTTACGCCCTTAGAAAGCCCAAAGGCGGTGCTTGGTTTTCGGGGTCCCGTACGCGGCTAGGCTCCCAAAAAGTCTCACACATGTGGTATCCCCGTACTCAGGTGAAGCAACAGAATGTATTTTAGGGTGTAATTTCACATATTCCCATGGCATGTTTGAGCAATATATCATTTAGTGACAACTTTGTGCAAAAAAAAAAAAAAAAATGTGTTTCTTTCCCGCAACTTGTGTCACAATATAAAATATTCCATGGACTCGACATAACTCTCAGCAAATAGCTTGGGGTGTCTACTTTCCAAAATGGGGTCATTTGGGGGGGTTTTGAACTGTCCTGGCATTTTATGCACAACATTTAGAAGCTTATGTCACACATCACCCACTCTTCTAACCACTTGAAGACAAAGCCCTTTCTGACACTTTTTGTTTACATGAAAAAATATTTTTTTTTCAAGAAAATTACTTTGAACCCCCAAACATTATATATTTTTTTAAAGCAAATGCTCTACAGATTAAAATGGTGGGTGTTTCATTTTTTTTTCACACAGTATTTGCGCAGCGATTTTTCAAACACATTTTTTGGGGAAAAAACACACTTTTTTAAATTTTAATGCACTAAAACACACTATATTGCCCAAATGTTTGATGAAATAAAAAAGATGATCTTAGGCCGAGTACATGGATACCAAACATGACATGCTTTAAAATGGCGCACAAACGTGCAGTGGCGACAAACTAAATACATTTTTAAAAGCCTTTAAAAGCCTTTACAGGTTACCACTTTAGATTTACAGAGGAGGTCTACTGTTAAAATTACTGCCCCCGATCTGACGTTCGTGGTGACACCTCACATGCATGGTGCAATTGCTGTTTACATTTGACGCCAGACCGACGCTTGCGTTTGCCTTTGCGCGAGAGCAGGGGGGGACAGGGGTGCTTTTTTTTTTTTGCTTTTTTATCTTATTTTTAAACTGTTCCTTTCACTTTTTTTTTAAAATAAATTTTATTGTTATCTCAGGGAATGTAAATATCCCCTATGATAGCAATAGGTAGTGAAAGGTACTCTTTTTTGAAAAAATTGGGGTCTATTAGACCCTAGATCTCTCCTCTGCCCTCAAAGCATCTGACCACACCAAGATCGGTGTGATAAAATGCTTTCCCAATTTCCCAATGGCGCTGTTTACATTCGGCGAAATCTAAGTCATGAAATGCTCGTAGCTTCCGGTTTCTTAGGCCATAGAGATGTTTGGAGCCACTCTGGTCTCTGATCAGCTCTATGGTCAGCTGGCTGAATCACCGGCTGCATTCTCAGGTTCCCTGTTAAGACAGGAGAGCCAGAGAAAAACACGGAAGATGGTGTTGGGGGGGCATTCCCTCCCACTGCTTGTAAAAGCAGTCTAGAGGCTAATTAGCCACTAGGATTGCTTTTACATGAAAGTCGACCGCTGGCTGAAAAGAATGATACCAAGATGATACCTAAACCTGCAGGCATCATTCTGGTATAACCACTCAAAGACGTGAATGGGGTACCTGAAGACAAAAAAATGGTTAACAATAAAACACAGTAAACGGTAAAGTATTCAAAATTGCATACCTGAAAAGCAAACATGGTAAAACATAATAACAATAAAACATTGCAGAATAGAATACAGTAAAAAAGAGCAGAACAATAGAGAGAGAATAGAGAGAGAGAGAACAATAAAACGACAACTATTTTTTTTAATTTTATTTATTTATTTATTTTTTACACTTTTTTTTGTAACTAACTTTTATAACTGTAACCGGTTCCAGGTTTGAGTCTCTCAAAATGCGATGGCATCTAGGGGGACCCTGTGAAAGTGTACCTAGTCTGTGCAATGCTGTACCCTACGCTAATACTCAACTAGTGAATGGTAGCGTTCAAAACATTCATCAATGCAAAGACCAGGATTGTCAGGACAGGAGGGACAATAATAGCGGGTGTCACGCCTATATCCGCGCTTGCTGCAGACACAACATCTTTTTTGGGGGGCTTCGCTGGGTAGGGGTACTCGGGAGGACATAAAGAAAATGCCTCTCATGCAGCCGACTGCATTTGGTTGGGGATGTGAATGGGGGAAGTACGGGCGCTGCAGAAGTGGTGAGTTCCCAATTAGGATTGGCGAATGCAGCAGGAAGGGCACTATGGGCACGACGGGCCTGTGTTTGTCTTCTTCTTGGTGGCAGCGGGACACTACTTGAGCTTGCCACCTCGCCAGCTTGAACTGCTCTTATGGGACTCGCCACGTCACCAAGTGTTACTGCAGTGCTGGTTTGACTACGACCGGGGTGTACTAGGCCGCTGGTGCTTGCCAGTTCACCAAAACGCTACCAAAAAAACTGTTAGCGATCACAGGGATCAGGCCTGACTCTGCGAATGCTGCAGTTATGCGTTTAGTGTTTTGTAAGTGACAGTGATCGATCGATACTGCACTTGGGTGGGCTGGGCTGGGCCGGGCGGAGGGGCAAAACACAGGTGCTAGCAGGTATCTGGGCTGATCCCGCTAACACTGCATTTTTGGGAACCCTAAACTGCTGGAGACGCTAGTATAGATCTGATCGGATCAGATATTGATCCGTTCAGATACTATACCACTAAGGGAGGCGTATGCTGCGTGCGTTGGTGTTAGCGGTACTGGCGCTAATCTGACGCTGCCTGGGGTGACGCATATCACCGCCAGGCGATCAGGGGGCTAAACCTTTATTCGGTAATAAACGGCGGGTGCCCTGACACTATAAAAAATAAATGAACTAACCAGCGTCACCCGTAACAGTTATACGGTGATTAGTGGTGAAAGGGTTAACTAGGGGCAATTAAGGGGTTAAAACATTTATTAGGTAGTATATGGGGGTCCCTGTCGCTATAAAATGCTGACGGCGAACCTAAATATTTACCTCCCTAACTAGCGTCACCAGCGACACTAATACAGCGATCAGAAAAATGATCGCTTAGTGACACTGGCGACAGGGGGTGATCAAGGGGTTAAAACTTTATTAGGGGGGGTTAGGGGGGTACCCTAGACCTAAAGGGGGCTAATACTAACTGCCCTATCACAGTAACTGTCACAAACTAACACCATGCAGTAATCAGAAAAAAAAATAAAAAAAAAATAAAAAAACTGCTTGGTGTCAGTGTGACGGGGGGGGGGGGGGGGGGGATTAGGGCGTGATCGGGGGTAAAGGGGGATGTTTTGTGTGCCTGGCATGTTCTACTGTGTGTGTGTTTTACACTCACATTGCAGTCTTCTCTCCTTGGCGCCGGAATGGAAAATACCAAGCCGAGGAGAGATGACATAATTTCCTTTGCTGCTGTTTAGCATACAGCAGCAAAGGAATGATTTTATTGGCCGGCGGCAATCGCGAGGGGGGGCCACGAACGGATGGTCTCCCCCTCATCTCTGATCGCCGCTGGTCAGGAACGGACCGCCTCGGGCACCGGGGGGGGGGTCCGATCGGACCCCCCACCCGCGGAAGGCAGTTCACGTATATGTACGTTATTCTGCCTGTCCGTGCCACCTTGCTGACGTAAATCGGTGAGGCGGTCCTTAAGTGGTTAATTTATTCTGAGCATGCGTGGCACTTTGTGCGTTGCAATTGTCCACACACGGTCGGAATTTACGCAAACGGATTTTGTTGTTGGATAATTTTATAGCCTTCTCTCAAACTTTGTGTCGGAAATTCCGATGGAAAAAGTCCGATGGAGCCCACACATGGTCGGAATTTCTGACAACAAGCTCCGATCGCACATATTCCGTCGGAAAGTCCGACCGTGTGTACAGGGAATTAGACTTTTCGGGCATATGCTCCTACAGGCAGAAAAAAACCCCGCCTCGTTTTTGAGAGGAGCTAGTGCCCCAAAGAGCTTAAAAACGCATGAAAACGTGCAAAAACGTTTGTTCTAGAGGGTTTGTGAAAAAAAAATGCTTATGCTCAAAAGAGCTTGAAAGAGCTCAATAAAAATGTGAGAGTGCACAAAAAATAACAAAGCTTTTTTTTTTTGAGCTGCAGTGTGCATGAGCCCTAAGGGCCATTAATAGTGGTCAGAGAAGTCAGGATTGTTTGTCTGCCCAAGTAAATCTGTGTCTAACCACCTGAGATAAGTCCTGGGTAGTTGGATTGGTATAGCTTGAAGCAAATATTTTATTCTCTAGGGAATGTTCATTATGCTCATAGTGTGAATGCAGACAAAATTCAGCTGAGATAATTAGATAATATTGGATAGTAGGTTTAATCCTAAGGTATAGCATGTGGGAATTGCTCAGTTTGAAAGGAAATTCAAAATGTAATGTCTCAGTGGCTTGTGAGTTAATGTTAATGTTCAGTGCCTCAAATATAGTGTAGTTAATCTTTAGGTTAGTGAGAGATTCATACTCCTCAATAGGGATGAGCTTCGTGTTCGAGTCGAAACCATGTTCGACTCGAACATCGTCTGTTCGCCCGTTCGCCGAATTGCGAACGATATGGGCCGTTCGCGCCAAATTCGTGTGGCACGTCACGGCCCATAATTCACTGCGGCATCGCAGTGCATTGCTGGCTGATGATTGGCCAAGCATGCACTATGACCCGCATGCTTGGCCAATCACAGCGCCGTCTGTAGAGAGAGCTGTAAATGGCCAAAGCCAGGGTGGCTTTGGCCAATTATGGCTCAGGGGGGTTAGTATATGCCCCACACTATATAAGGCCGCCTGCATGGCGGCCCTGTGTAGTGTGTTCCGGCGTTGAGAGACAGAAACAGAGAGACAGTGTCATTTGATTTAACCACCTCAATACTGGGCACTTTCACCCCCTTCCTTCCCAGACCAATTTTCAGCTTTCAGTGCTCTCTCACTTTGAATGACAATTACTCAGTCATGCTACACTGTACCCAAATGAAATTTTTATCATTTTGTTCACACAAATAGAGCTTTCTTTTGGTGGTATTTATTCACCACTTCATTTTTTATTTTTTGTGATATAAGCGAAAAAAGAGCGAATATTTTGAAAAAAAAACTAAATTTTCTACTTTCTCTTTTAAAAGAAACCAAAAAAATTTAATTTTGTCGAAAATTTAGGCAAAAATGTATTCTACCACATGTCTTTGGTAAAAAAAATCCTGATAATTGTATGATCATTGGTTTGTGTGAAAGTTATAGAGTCTACAAGCCATGCTACGCATTATTGAAAATGTATCAATCCTAATGCACTGATGGCCTAATGCACTGATCTCATTTCTTGAGGCCCTAAAATGTCAGGACAGTACAATAACCCCCCAAAAGACCCCTTTTTGGAAAGAAGACAGTCTGAGGTATTTAGTAAGAGGCATAGTGAATTTTTTGAAGTTGAAATTTTTTCCCCACAATGCTTTGGAAAATTAAGAAATATAGATTTTTTTTTTTTTCTTCACTAAATTGTCATATTTACAAGTTATTTCTCACACACGGTGCAGGCATAATTGCAATTACACCCCAAAATACATTCTGCTATTCGTCCTGAGTATGGCGATACCCCATGTGTGAGACTTTTCCACAGCCTGGCCACATACAGAGGCCCAACATCCATATAGCACCATCAGGCGTTCTAAAGGCATAAATTACACATTTCATTTCCTGAGTACCTATCACATTTTTGAAGGCCCTGGAGCACCAGGACAATGGAATTACCCACAAAATGACCCCATTTTGGAAAGAAAACAACCCAATGTATATTCTATGAGGCATAATGAGTCTTTTGAACATGTCATTTCTTTCCACAAGTTTTTGGAAAATGTGGAAAGAAAATGAAAACCTATTATTTTCTCACAAAGTTGTCAATTTAGAAGATCTTTCTAACACATAGCATGCACATAGCCAAAATGACACCCCAAAATACATTCTGCTACTCGTCCTGAGTATGGCGATACCCCATGTGTGAGACTTTTCCACAGCCTGGCCACATACAGAGGCCCAACATCCATATAGCATCATCAGGCGTTCTAAAGGCATAAATTACACATTTAATTTCCTGAGTACCTATCACATTTTTGAAGGCCCTGGAGCACCAGGACAATGGAATTACCCACAAAATGACCCCATTTTGGAAAGAAAACAACCCAATGTATATTCTATGAGGCATAATGAGTCTTTTTAACATGTAATTTCTTTCCACAAGTTTTTGGAAAATGTGGAAAGAAAATGAAAACCTATTTTTTTTCTCACAAAGTTGTCAATTTAGAAGATCTTTCTTACACATAGCATGTACATAGCCAAAATGACATCCCAAAATACATTCTGCTACTCGTCCTGAGTATGGCGATACCCCATGTGTGAGACTTTTCCACTACCTGGCCACATACAGAGGCCCAACATGCAAGTAGCACCTCCAGGCTTCTAACACATAGCATGTACACACCAAGAATTACACCCCAAAATACATTCTGCTGAGCAAAAGGTAAAAAAAAAAAGCTCACCTGTGGTTTTAGCAGGCAGGAATACCGTTCCAGAGCAGCCAAAGCATTTGTCCAGACAGCCAAAGGAAATGTCCAGGAATTGTCCAGGCAGCAGACAGATATGGAAAAGTATGAACATGGTTCAGTACAGTCCAAGGTTTAGTAGGCAGTTCAGGTAACAGGCATAGGCATGGCCAGTCCAGGTGGTAGGCAAAGGCATGGCAAGGTCATGTGGCAGGCAAATGCATGGCAAGGTCATGTGGCAGGCAAAAGGCATGGCCAGTTCAGGTGGCAGCAGGCAGCACTTTGTACATTGGGCCTTGGTCAGGTAAGACCTGAGGACAGGGGTAGAGGCTTCTTCCCACCCAAATCTCTACGAAGCCTCCGAGTCTCCAGACCCTAATCCGAGAAAACTAAAAACCCGGAGAAAAATGTTTTCTCCACTCGGAAAACCTTTTCTGGAGCCCCTCACATATGTGAGACCCCTGTGCTGTACAGTGGCAGGGCAAATGATCAGTTCAGGAGGCAGGCAAAAATCATGGTCATTTAACAGTCCGGGTCAATTCACGTTGAAGGCAGAAAGATGTTTGGCAGAGGCATAGTCGTTAACAGTCCGGGTCAATTTACGTTGAAGGCAGAAACATGTTTGGCAGAGGCATAGTCGTTAACAGTCCGGGTCATTCACAGAAATGGCAGATAGTGGAAAAAAATCACCTTCACTGTACTAATAGTGTAGTGAAGTATGATAGCTCCGATAGCATGTTCCAATACAGAGCCCTGGCTCGGAGGGACATTCGGGACAGTAGTATCGGGTGTCTCGGCGAATTCCTCTACTTGCACATACACGACATTTTTTTTGGGGTTTGCGACCTGTTTGGGTAAGAGGGAGGATTTCGGGAAAGTGCCTTTCATGGAGTCTGGCTAACGCATCGGAGCGAATTAGTTGAGGGGCTTGGCCTTGGGGATAGAGAAGGGCTGTGAAAACTTCTTCTTGGAATTTTAGATAGGGTAGGGAACTTTGGGTGCACTTAGAAAAAATGATATAGGAATTAAATAGGGCAAGTTGCATCAAATAAATGGCGACTTTCTTGTACCAAAATAGTGATTTCCTGGTGGCCAAGTAGGGCTGCATCATCTGGTCGTTCATATCCACCCCCCCCATGTATAGGTTGTACTCATGCACACATTTTGGCTTCTGTATGGGGCCTCCTCTTCTCTGAAGTTCCACCAAGGTGTCGTCATGTATTGTTGAAAGGATGTAGACATCTCTTTTTTTATCTCTCCACTTCACCGCTAGTACTTCTTCAGTTCGCATACTGGCCATTTCACCCTTCTTCAATTTCTTGGTGACCAATCTTTGTGGGAAGCCTTTGCGGTTGGTCCGTGCTGTCCCACAGGCCACAGTGTTCTTCAGGTACAAATGGCGGAAAAGTGGGAGACTAGTGTAGAAATTGTCTACGTAAAGGTGGTAACCTTTCCCAAGTAATGGTTGGATCAGCTGCCAGACAATTTTGCCACTTGTTCCCATGTAGGTAGGGCATCCAGGGGGGTTTAGCTGTCTGTCTTTTCCCTCATAAATCATAAAATCATATGTGTAACCCGTGGCCCTGTCACACACCTTATAAAATTTTACCCCACGTCTGGCTCTTTTACTGGGGAGGTATTGTTTTATTCCCAGTCTTCCGGTGAAGTGCACCAGGGATTCATCCACACATATGTTTCTATCAGGGGTAAACATCTCCTTGAAGCTGGCGCAAAAAAAATTGATTAGGGGCCGAATTTTGAATAACTTATCGTAACTGGGATGATTTCGAGGGAGGCATTGGGCATTGTTATTGAAGTGTAAAAATCTCATGATCATCTCATAACGGGTTCTGGGCATAAATGAAGAATAGATCGGCATGTGGTGGATAGGTCGGGTAGACCAGTAGGAATGGAGTTCATTTTTTTTTGTCAGCCCCATGTTGAGGGTTAGGCCAAGGAAAATTTTAAATTCTTCTACGGTGAGGGGTTTCCAAACAAAAGGACGGGCATATGAGGAACTGGGATTGTTGGCTATGTGTTGGCTGGCGTATAGATTACATTGCTCCACAATGTAGGTTAGGAGTTCATTGGTAAAAAATAAATGAAAATAATAAAGTGGGGTTACATTTTCCGTCTGCATCTGAGGGCCTGGCTGGGCTGTGAAAAGGGGTATTACAGGTTCTACTGATGTATCGGGCAGCCATGTTGGATACAGTAGAACATCTGGGAGGCTAGTATGGGCACTGCCTCGTTGATGGGATCCGTTGCTAGCATCTGGCCTATCTTCTAGGAAGGTTGCAGAAGTGCTGGTGGATGCCCGCCTATCCCGAAGTGCTGCGCTGCTGGTGGATGCCTGCTGGTGGATGCCCTGGAGTGCTGCGCTACTGGTGGATGCCTGCATGTCATCCTGGAGTGCTGGGCTGCTGGTGGATGCCTGCATATCATCCTGGAGTGCTGCGCTGCTGGTGGATGCCTGCTGGTGGATGCCCTGGAGTGCTGCGCTGCTGGTGAATGCCTCCTCCTGCTCATTTCTCCTGATTCTCCTTGTTAGGATTGTATCTTCCTCTGTTTCCAACTCGGAGCCACTGCTTTCCACTGGCTCATAGTCACTATCCGAGTCTGACGGAGAGAATTCCCCGCTACTCTCGTCCGACATACTCTGGAGTATTTGGAGAGCCTCCTCTGCGCTGTAAGACCTTTTTGTCATGTTGGCGGGCAGATGTGTCAGATGGCAGGCGGCAGATGTGCCAGATGGTGGGCGGCTGTGCCAGATGGTGGGTGGCAGATGTGCCTGATCGTGGGCAGATGGCGGCTGGCAGATGTGCCTAATGGCGGGCGGGCAGATGTGCCTGATGATGGTGGGCGGCTGATGTGTCAGCTGTTGACGGGCTGATGTGTCAGCTGTTGACGGGCTGATGTGTCAGCTGATGACGGGCTGATGTGTCAGCTGATGACGGTGTCAGATGGCGGGCGACAGATGTGCCTGATGGCGGGCGGCAGATGTGCCTGATGACTGGCGGGCAGATGTGCCTGATGACTGGCGGGCAGATGTGCCTGATGGCAGGCGGGCAGATGTGCCTGATGGCAGGCGGGCAGATGTGCCTGATGGCAGGCGGGCAGATGTGCCTGCTGACTGGCGGGCAGATGTGCCTGATGGCAGGCGGGCAGATGTGCCTGATGATGGTGGGCGGCTGATGTGTCAGCTGTTGACGGGCTGATGTGTCAGCTGATGACGGGCTGATGTGTTAGCTGTTGACGGTGTCAGATGTGCCTGATGGCGGGCGGCAGATGTGCCTGATGACTGGCAGGCAGATATGCCTGATGACTGGCAGGCAGATGTGCCTGATGACTGGCGGGCAGATGTGCCTGATGACTGGCGGGCAGATGTGCCTGATGACTGGCGGGCAGATGTGCCTGATGACTGGCGGGCAGATGT
Organism: Lithobates septentrionalis; assembly: GCA_037952835.1. Lineage (NCBI taxonomy): Eukaryota > Metazoa > Chordata > Amphibia > Anura > Ranidae > Lithobates > Lithobates septentrionalis. Next base: position 2,532,173 of record JBBDGP010000074.1, read on the forward strand.
GCCTGATGACTGGCGGGCAGATGTGCCTGATGACTGGCGGGCAGATGTGCCTGATGACTGGCGGGCAGATGTGCCTGATGGCAGGCGGGCAGATGTGCCTGATGGCAGGCGGGCAGATGTGCCTGATGACGACGGGCTGATGTGCCGGCTGTTGGCGGACAGATGTGCCCGCTGTTGGCGGACAGATGTGCCAGTTGTTGACGGGCAGATGTTCACTGACAGGTGTTTTCACTGTTTGGGGACACGGTGTTTTGGGGACACTGTGTTTTGGGGACACTGTGTTTTGGGGACACTGTGTTTTGGGGACACTAGCTGGGTGATCAGTGGGTAAACAGCAGACAAACAGCTTTATTACTCACTGATCTCCTGGCTGCAGCACAGATCTCTCTTCCTCTCCTCACTGACAGGCTCTGTGTGAGGAGAGGAAGAGATGAGAGCAGTTACTACGCTCTCTATTTACATTACATGACGACTGTGATTGGACAGTCGTCATGTGATCAGGAGGGCCAATCACAGGGCCCTCCTGTGTTGTGCTGTCTCTGGGGGACACAGGCAGATCGGGATCGCGCCGCTGCGCGGGCACGTGGCGGCGCGATCTCCTGTCATCTGCCACCCCCTCCCCCTTGTTTACTATATGATGGCTGTGATTACACACAGCCATCGTGCGGATCAGGAGGGCAAATCACATTGCCCTCCTGCCGCTCTGAGATGCGGCGTGTCCGAGTGACACGCGCGCATCGGGATTGCGCGGCTGCGCGGGAGCGCGCCCGCGTGATCCCGCTCCTTCTGAAGGACGTTCGGGAACGTCCAGTCAGAAGGAGGGAGCTCCCACCCGGCCGTTTATGTGCAGTGGCCGGGTGGGAAGTGGTTAAGTTAGATAGATTAGGCAGGACAGTCAGTCAGTTAGCTGCACTATAAATATGCATCCCAGGTGTTGTATGTGTGTATATATATATATATATATATATATATATATATATATATATATATATTCGAGTATAAGTCTTTCCGAGTATAAGTTGAGGCCCTAATTTACCACAAAAAAATGGGAAAAACTTAGTGACCCGAGTATAAGACGAGGGTGAGAAATGCACAGCTACTATAAGTGGAATAAAGGTTCAACAATGCCCATTTGCAGCCTCACTGTGCCTATTTGCAGCTATAGGTCCCCCGAACTTCAAACTCGGTAGTTAAGGGTTCCTAGATGCCCCCTAGCTGCAGCCAAAGTTTGGGGTCTCTGAACCCAAAGGGTCCCGAAATGACATTGCTGCAGATGGACACAGTTGACTGACTTTGGGGCCCCGTATCTTGGGGTGACTTAGTGTTAGGAACCCCAAATTTGGTGTGCAAACCCAATGAAACTAGCACCATAACATATCCGAAGCTGGGCTTTCTAGCCCTAAGTGTCCCTGAGATACAGGGCCCCAAATATCGGTTCAGAAAATGTCAAGCACTTTTCTGCAAGAGAATGACCTTTTCCGAACCGATTTTGGGGCCCCGTATCTCGGGGCCACTTGGTGCTAGGAACCCCAGCTTTGGATATGTTGTGGTACCAGTTCCACTGGGTTTGCACACTGGGGTTCCTAGCATAAAGTGGCCCTGAGATACGGGGCCCCAAAATCGGTTCGGAAAATGAAATTTTTTGCTGCAGAAAAGTGCTTGACTCGAGTATATGTCGAGGGCGGCACTTTCAGCACAAAAAAATGTGCTGAAAAACTCGACTTATACTCGAGTATATACGGTATATATATATATATATATATATATATATATATATATATATATATATATATATATATACACTGTATTCAGTTTAGCTAGATCCGTTCCTGTTATTATCTTCCTACTGACAGGCAGGCTTGTGTTGTTACAGTATTTACAGCTACCTGAAGAAAATTGATGGTGTCCTTCTGATCCTATTAGTACCACAGTCAGGCAGCTGGACTATTTACAGTTAGTGTAGTGCGTCCTCACAGTGTTCAGCTAAAGCTACAAGTTAGTGCAGTGCGTCCTCCTCACAGTGTTCAGCTAAAGCTACAAGTTAGTGTAGTGTGACCTCTGCACAGTGTTCAGCTAAAGCTACAAGTTAGTGTAGTGCGTCCTCTGAACAGTGTTCAGCTAAAGCTACAAGTTAGTGTAGTGCACAGTGTTCAGCTAAAGCTACAAGTTAGTGTAGTGCGTCCTCCTCACAGTGTTCAGCTAAAGCTACAAGTTAGTGTAGTGCGTCCTCCTCACAGTGTTCAGCTAAAGCTACAAGTTAGTGTAGTGCACAGTGTTCAGCTAAAGCTACAAGTTAGTGTAGTGCGTCCTCCTCACAGTGTTCAGCTAAAGCTACAAGTTAGTGTAGTGCGACCTCTGCACAGTGTTCAGCTAAAGCTACAAGTTAGTGTAGTGCATCCTCTGAACAGTGTTCAGCTAAAGCTACAAGTTAGTGTAGTGCACAGTGTTCAGCTAAAGCTACAAGTTAGTGTAGTGCGTCATCTGAACAGTGTTCAGCTAAAGCTACAAGTTAGTGTAGTGCGACCTCTGCACAGTTTTCAGCTAAAGCTACAAGTAAGTGTAGTGCACAGTGTTCAGCTAAAGCTACAGGTTAGTGTAGTGCATCCTCCTCACAGTGTTCAGCTAAAGCTACAAGTTAGTGTAGTGCGTCCTCTGAACAGTGTTCAGCTAAAGCTACAAGTTAGTGTAATGTGACCTCTGCTGATGATACTGAGCTAAATGAAGGCAGTAAAGTGAGCACGGACAGAGGGGGTGCCCAAGAAGGACAGCAATCTGGCAATCATGCTCCCCCTGCTTCAGCATACTGCCAGGTTTGCTCCAGTGATGAGGAGGGAGGGGATGATGTGGTCACTGACTCAACATGGGTGCCTGATAAGAGAGAGGAGGAGGAGGAGGAGGAGGCACATCACCAATGAGGCAGGATGCCCTCCAGGGGCCAGCCTAAGGGCAGCGCACTGACTGCATCACATCGCAAAGCTCCGCATGTGCAGGGCGCTGTTGTCTCTGCGCGTTATTCCAAAAGTTCTTTGGTGTGGGTCTTTTTTGAGACGAGTGCATCAGATCGCACCGCTGCTATTTGCAACATATGTCTCAAGCATATCTCCCGTGGCCAAAACATCTCCCGCTTAGGCACCACATGCTTGACCAGACATATGTTGACCTGCCATGCAGTTCGTTGGCAAGCGTATCTAAAAGACCCACACCAAAGAACAAAGAGGACCTCTCCTTGCTCCTCATCAGCTGAGATCTCCAACCCTACTATAACTTCAGTTCTCTCTGAGACCTGCACTGAGAGGAATGAAGGTGTAGAATTAGGTGTGTCACATCCAAGTACTTGTGGGCAATCTGCTTTCGGTACACCGACGTCAGATTGTACCAGGCAAATTTTCCTGCCGCAGCTGCTGCACCACCGAAAGAAGTTTGCTCCCAGCCATCCACATGCCCAGCGGTTGAATGCCAGCTTTGCAAATTTGCTAGCACTTCAACTGCTACCTTTTCATTTGGTAGATTCTGCCCCCTTCCGTGAGTTTGTGGAATGTGCGGTTCCTCAGTGGCAGGTACCAAAATGCCACTTTTTCTCACAGAAGGCGATTCCGGCTCTCTACCGGCATGTGGAAGGCAATGTCCATGACTCGCTGGACAGGGCGGTCAGCGGTAAGGTGCATATTACCGCTGACTCATGGACCAGCAGGCATGGACAGGGACGTTACCTAAGTTTCACGGCGCATTGGGTGACTCTGCTGGCAGCTGGGAAGGATGCAGGACAAGGTGCAGTAGTGTTGGAGGTTGTTCCGCCACCACGCCTCCAAAATGCCACTACTAATGATTCTGACACACCTCTATCCTCCACCCTCTCCTCTTCTCCTTCCTCCATGGCCTCTTCCTGTGCTTTGTCCTCGGAACCAGCGGTGCTCCATAGGCATTCAAGGGGCTACTCAAGTATGCAGGCCAAAATATGCCATGCAGTGCTTGAGCTGGTGTGCTTGGGGGACAGGAGCCACACTGGGGTAGAGGTTCTGTCAGCTCTGCAGGGGCAGGTTCAGAGGTGGTTGACGCCATGTAAACCTAAGGCAGGAATGGTGGTTTGCGACAATGGCACCAACCTCCTCCTTGCCCTCCGACAGGGACAAATGACCCATGTGCCCTGTTTGGCTCACGTCCTTAACTTGGTGGTGCAGCAGTTCTTGGGCAGGTACCCAGGCTTACAGGATGTCCTGAGGCAGGCCAGGAAAGTCTGTGTGCATTTCCACCAGTCATATAATGCCAGTGCTCGGCTGGCTGACCTCCAAAAGGAATTTAACCTGCCCAAGAGCCGCCTAATCTGTGACATGCCCACCAGGTGGAACTCAACGTTGGCCATGCTGCAGCAGAGGGCCATCAATGAGTACCTCTGCGACTATGGCACCAGGACAGGGTCAGGGGAGCTTGTTTTTTTTCCCCATGCGAGTGGGCCATGGTCAGGGATGCATGCACTGTCCTGTCACCATTTGAGGAGGCCATGAGGATGGTGAGCAGTGAAAGTGCATGCATCAGTGACACTGTCCCCCTTGTCCACCTGTTGGAGCACACGCTGCATGGAATAATGGACAGAGCACTTGAGGCAGAACAGAGGTAGGAAGGCCCCCTTTATCCAGACAGTGTTCCTGCGTGCCCACCGATCACACAGGAAGAGGACGAGGAGGAGGATTGTGTCAGTATGGAGGTGGAACCTGGCACTCAGTATCAGCAGCAGTCTTTAAGGGATCATTTTCAGTCCCAAGAAACACATGGACTTGTACGTGGCTGGGAGGAGGTGGCTGCGGACCATGTCGTCCTTAGTGACCCAGGGGACTCCTGACCGAATGCCTCAGCAAACCTACGCTGCATGGCCTCCCTGTTCCTGCAAAGCCTGCGGAAGGATCCTCGTATTCGTGGTATCAAGGAGGGGGATCATTACTGGCTGGCAACCCTCCTTGATCCAAGTTACAAGGTTAAGGTTGCGGACCTTATCTTGCCGTCGCATAGGGAGCAGAGGATGAAACATCTTCGGGAGGCCTTGCAGAAAGGTCTGTGCAACGCGTTCCCAGAGACTGGGAGGTTACAAACTCCTGTTTCTGGACAACGTGTTGCTGAGGCTTCGGTCAGTCAAAGAAGGAGCGGTGGAGAAGGTGGCCATCTGACCGATGCGTTCAGACAATTTTTTAGTCCGCAGCCCCAAGGTATGATCGGTTCCAGCAACCATCACCAGCGTCTGTTTTACATGGTGCAGGAATACCTAGGGGCAAGATCTGACTTGGACACCTTTCCCACAGAAAATCCTCTGGGTTACTGGGTCTTGAGGATGGATCACTGGCCAGAGCTTGCACAGTATACAATTGATCTACTGGCCTGTCCTGCATCCAGCGTTCTTTCGGAACGCACATTCGGTGCTGCTGGAGGCTTTGTAACCGATCACAGGGTGTGTCTGTCCACCGACTCGGTCGATCGACTGACCTTCATAAAAATGAATCAGTCTTGGATCACCACCAGCTACCAAGCACCTGATGCTGATGTAACCGAATACTTTTTTTGAAATGTCAGATCCCTTCAAAGACTGCCTATGCTGATGCTGAGTGACTATCCTGTTATACTGAGTAATTATTCTCTTTCTCCTCAATGATCATGATGATGACTTGTAAGAACATTTTTGGTTCTGGCGCCGCCAGTCCCGCCACCAGTGCCTAAGGCCCAATTTTTCAGCCCCTGTTTAACAGGGGCATGTAATTACAATTTTTGATGCAATTCTTTGCAGCAGGGCTAGTTCCTGCGCTCCAACTAGAGTATCTGTGAGGGGTTGCAGTGTTGTGGCACCAGCACCAGTGCCCAAGGCCCAATTTTTCAGCCCCTATTCAACAGGGACATGTAATTAGAATTCTTGATCTAATATTTCACAGCAGGGCCCGTTTCTGTGCCCACCAAGAGTATCTGTGATTACTTACAGTGTTGTGGCACCAGCACCACCACCAAAGGCCCAATTTTTCTGCCCCTGTTCAACAGGGGCATGTAATTACAATTCTTGATCTAATATGCAGGGCCCTGTGAGGGCTTACAGTGTTGTGGCCACAACAACACCTAAAGCCCCAAATTTCTGCTGAGTATATAGGGCAGGCCCCTACTTTCAAACATCCAACTTACAAATGACTCCTACTTGCAAACGGAAGGAGACAACAGGAAGTGAAATGAAATCTACCCCTAGGAAGGGAAATTTTATCCTGTAAGAGTTATTATGGGAAAAACTTTTCTCCTTTCCACTAATGCTTTATCACCAATCCTTGTTTCACAAAAAACCCCAAATTTTCAAAAAACATTTGTCATTGAAACACAAAGTGAGATGAAATCTTCTGAAGAGGAGCACAGACAGCAAAACAAATGTCACAGGGGTGATAACCCTTCCCTAATTTTTCCAAAAAGCTTAAAATAGATTTTTTGGCTGGAGCTAAACACGGTAATAATGTACCAGTTCAAAATTACAAACAGATTCTACTTAACAACAAACCTACAGTCCCTGTCTTGTTTGCACTGCCTGTATACTGCTGTTCAGAGTATATAGGGCCTGGGGGCCCCACAACTTTCCCTTTTTAATTTGGGTGCGGGGTTCCCCTTAATATCCATACAAGACCCAAAGGGCCTGGTAATGGACTTGGGGGTACCCATGCTGTTTGTCCCACTGATTTCCATCCATATTGCCAGGACCCGACATTAAATGACATTTTGTGCAGGGACTGTTCTAAGCACGGGAAACACACGCCACTTTACAGGCATACTATAGACACCCCCCCAGGTACGATATTTAAAGGAATATTTCACTTTTTTTTTTTTTTTACTTTAAGCATCATTAAAATCACTGCTCCCGAAAAATTGGCCGTTTTTAAAACTTTTTTTTGCATTGATACATGTCCCCTGGGCAGGACCCGGGTCCCCAAACCCTTTTAGGACAATACCATGCAAATTAGCCTTTAAATGAGCACTTTTGATTTAGAACGTTTGAGTCCCATAGATGTCAATGGGGTTCTATCGTTCGTGCAAATTTTCTGTTCGTTCGCAGGTTCTGGTGCGAATCGAACAGGGGGGTGTTCGGCTCATCCCTACTCCTCAAATATAGGCTAAAAGCATTTTCAATGACTTAAGGTGGGTGACAGCATTGTTATTTTATGTTATGTTACATTTGTAATATGGAACATGCTTGAAAAGTGGCCATTAGTCTTTACTTTTGCTGTAAGTGTGTTATACCTGTATTCATGCTAACAATTGGTGTTGAAGCCCGATATGATGAATCTCCAGCATTAAATCTAAGGTAACTCTGACAAATGTCGTCTTCGTATTCATGGACAATAATATTGCATATTTTTTTATTATAATGATATATAATAAGTATATTAATATTGAAAATATATATACTGTGTATGTGTATATATATATATATATATATATATATATATATATATATATATATATATATATATACATATATCTATTATGACATTATGAAAGGCATGGTAAGTGATGGATGTTATATTTCACCTCGCATGCATTCATTTGCTAAGGTGGATCCTGGTCCAGGTTTTACCAGTCACCTTGGCAGGATTGGTTTAGGACCTGATTTTGCGCTCCACTTGTGTCCACCAACAGGTGGTATAAATAAAGCAGGACTGGAGCAAAGAGTTGCTCTTGGCCTGGGACTCAGGAAGCCACAAACTTGAGAGCGCTGCTTATATGAAGTTTGCTTTGTGAGAGAAAAGTTTTGCATTATCTTTATCTTGTGGGTGACTAGGCGAAGCCCATCACCTTTGAGTTAGGAACCTGTATATGTTTAGTTAGTCCCTGGATGGCAAGGATTATTTTCTGTTTTTGTTTTATTTTCATGCAATTTTTTAAAATAAACCTTTTTAAAAAAACCTGCCATTTGGACTGCCATTTTCACAGGGAAGGTGATCCCCCTTGATCTAACCCCTTATAGAGATATATCTATATGTACACACACACTGCTCAAAAGGATACCACATTGTTTGATTTTCGGGGTGTCTTTGAATTCAGCCATCTGTAGGTTGATCATTTTCATCAAAGTGAAAAAAATGATGCAGCAGGCTTGTCCATTTTGCTAAAATTTCATTCCATCAACTCAAAATGGTACTCAGTAGCTTGGCCCCAACGTGCTTGTATGCATGCCTGATAATGTCGGCGCATGCTCCTAATGAGACAACATATGGTGGCCTGGGGTATTTTCCTCCCAGATCTGGACCAGGGCATCACTAAGCTCCTGAACAGGCTGAGGTGCAACCTGGAGGTTTTGGATGGACCGAAACATAATGTCCCAGAAGTGTTCTATTGAATTAAGGTCTGACAAGCATGGGGGCCATTCAATGGTATCAATTCCTTCATCCTCCAGGAACTGGCTGCACACTCTTGCCACATGAGGCCAGGCATTTTTGTACACCAGGAGGAACCCAGGACCCACTGCACCAGCGTAGGGTCTGACAATGGGTCCAAGGATTTCATCCCTAAACCTAATGGCTGTCAGGATGTCATTGTCTAGCCTGTAAAGGTCTGTGAATCCCTTCATGGATATGCCTCCCTAGACAATGAGTGACCCACTACCAAACCGATCATGCTAAACAATGTTACAGGCAGCATAATGTTCTCCACGGCTTCTCCAGACCCTTTCATGTCTGTCACATGTGCTCAGGGTGAACCTGCACTCATCTTTGAAAAGGACGGGTCACCAGTGGCGGACCTGCCAATTCTGATATTCAATGACGAATGCCAATCGAGCTCCACCGTGCTGGGCAGTGAGTACATGGCTACTAGAGGATGTCGGGCCCTCATGAAGTCTGTTTCTGATTGTTTGGTCAGACATTCACACCAGTGGCCTGCTGGAGATCATTTTCTAGGGCTCTGGCAATACTTATCCTGTTCTTCCTTAAATATGATGGATTAAGGACCTTCTACGGCCCTGTCCAGCTCTTCTAGAGTAACTGCCTGTCTCCTGGAATCTCCTCCATGCTCTTGAGACTGTGCTGGAAGACACAGTAAACATTCTGGCAATGGTATATATTGATGTGTCATCCTGGGAGAATTGGACTGCCTGTGCAACCTCTATAGGGTCAAGATATCGCCTCATGCTACTAGTAGTGACACTAACCCTAGCCAAAACTAGTGAAAAACAGTCAGAAAAGATGAGTAGGGGGAAAAAAAGTCAGTGGCCTCCACCTGTAAAACCATTCCTGTTTTGGAGGTCATCTCATTGTTGCCCATCTAGTGCACCTGTTGTTAATTTCATTAACACCAAAGCAGCTGAAACTGATTAACAACCCCTTCTGATACTTAACTGATCAGATCAATATCCCAAGAGTTGAATAATTGAATTGATGCTATACTCTGATTGAAAAGTGTTCCTTTAACCACTTCAGCCCCAGAAGATTTGGCTGCTCAATGACCAGGCCATTTTTTGCGATATGGCACTGCATCGCTTTAGGCCCCTTTCACACTTATACGACTTCAAAGTCGGCTGCGATTTTACCGCGATTTTACCGCGATTTGGGAGCAGTACTACTTTGACACATTTTTGGCATTAACAAATGAAAACATACAGTAGTTGGTATGAATCATTAAGGGGGAACTCCACGCCAAGTTTTAAATAAAAAAACTGACGTGGGCTCCCCCCCCAGGGGCATACCAGGCCCTTAGGTCTGGTATGGATTGTAAAGGGAACCCCCTACACTGAAAAATCGGCATAGGGGTCCCCCCAAAATCCATACCAGACCCTTATCCGAACATGCAGCCCGGCCGGTCAGGAATGGGGGTGGGGACGAGCGAGGCCCCTGCGGGCCCCCCCACCCCAAAGCACCTTGTCTCCATGTTGATGAGGACAAGGGCCTCTTCCCGACAACCCTGGCCGTTGGTTGTTGGGGTCTGCGGGCGGGGGGCTTATCGGAATCTGGGAGCCCCCTTTAATAAGGGGGCCCCAGATCCCGGCCCCCCACCCTATGTGAATGAGTATGGGGTACATGGTACCCCTACCCATTCACCTAGGGAAAAAAGTGTCAATAAAAAACACAGTACACAGGTTTTAAAGTAATTTATTAGGCAGCTCCGGGGTCTTCTTCCGACTTCGGGGGTCCTCTTCCGACTTCGGGGGTCTCTCCGGCGTCTTCTCCCCGTGTCCGTATCTTCTGCCGGCTCCACCGCCATCTTCTGCTGCTCTTTTGCCAGCGGTGGCCCGGACTTCTGGATTGTTTTCTTCCCTCTTCTCTTCCAGAGATGTTGACACGACGCTCTCTCCAGCTGCAATGGTCTCTGAGCTCTCCGCAATGGACTTATATAGACAGTGACCCCGCCCCCTTATGCCGTCACAGTCCCTGGGCATGCTGGGACTGTGACGTTTTAGGAGGCGTGGTCACCGGGTGATGACCACGCCCCCTTATGATGGCACAGTCCCAGCATGCCCTGGGACAGTGACCTCATAAGGGGGCGGGGTCACCACCTATATAAGTCCATTGTAGAGCGTTCAGAGACCATTCCAGCTGGAGAGAGCGTCGTGTCAACATCTATGGAAGAAAAGAAGAAGGCAGAAGGCAGAAGTCCGGGCCACCGCTAGCAAATGAGCTGCAGAAGATAGCGGAGGAGCCGGCAGAAGATCAGGACGCCGGAGAGACCCCCGAAGTCGGAAGAGGACCCCCGAAGTCGGAAGAAGACCCCTGAGCTGCCTAATAAATTACTTCAAAAACCTGTGTACTGTGTTTTTTATTGACACTTTTTTCCCTAGGTGAATGGGTAGGGGTACCATGTACCCCAAACTCATTCACATAGGGTGGGGGGCCGGGATCTGGGGGCCCCCTTATTAAAGGGGGCTTCCGGATTCCGATAAGCCCGCAGACCCCACAACCAACGGCCAGGGCTGTCGGGAAGAGGTGCTTGTCCTCATCAACATGGGGAAGGCGCTTGTCCTCATCAACATGGGGACAAGGTGCTTTGGGGTGGGGGCCCCACAGGGTGCCCCCCATGCCCCAAAGTGCCCACCCCCCATGTTGAGGGCATGCGGCCTGGTACGGTCCAGGAGAGGGGGGCGCTCGCTCGTCCCCACCCCCATTCCTGACCGGCCGGGCTTCCTGCTCGGATAAGGGTCTGGTATGGATTTTGGGGGGGACCCCAAGCCGATTTTTCAGCGTAGGGGGTTCCCCTTAGATCCATACCAGACCTAAGGGCCTGGTATGCCCCTGGGGGGAGCCCACGCCGTTTTTTTCATTTAAAACTTGGCGCGGCATTCCCCCTCAGGATTCATACCAGACAGCTGTCAGCACTGCTTGTGGCTCATCGCAAAAGGAAAAAAACGTTTTCCTTTCCCGATCAGCGAGCCAGGCTTGTGCTTACAAAGTCGTACTAAAATCATGTCTATATTATTCAGGCACGATTTGCATGCTACTTCAGGGTTTAACATTGAGGTCTATGGAGTACAACTTGCATAGAAGTTGGACCAAAGTAGTGCAGGGACTACTTTCAAGTCGGCACGACTTAAAGTCGTGCCAATATGAATGGTAGTCATTGAAAATCATGGAGAATGACTTGTCATACGATTTTGCAGTACAAAATCGTGGGACAAGTGGTGTAAGTGTGAAAGGGGCCTAAACTGACAATTGCACGGTCATACGACGCTGTACCCAAACAAAATTGACGTCCTTTTTTCCCACAAATAGAGCTTTCTTTTGGTGGTATTTGATCACCTCTGCGGTTTTTATTTTTTTCCGCTATAAACAAAAAACCGACAATTTTGAAAAAAACACTACCCTTTACTTTTTGCTATATTAAATATCCCATTTTTTTTTTAAATACATTTTTTCCTCAGTTTAGGCTGATATGTATTCTTCTACATATTATTGATTGGTTTGCACAAAAGTTATAGTGTCTACAAAATAGGGGATAGATTTATGGCATTTTTATTAATTTTTTTTTTACTAGAAATGGCGGTGATCAGCGATTTTTATCGGGACTGCGATATTGCGGTGGACACATCGGATGCTTCTGACACATTTTTGGGACCATTGACATTTATACAGCGATCAGTGCTATAAAAATGTACTGATTACTGTAAAAATGTCACTGGCAGGGAAGGGGTTAACATGAGGGGGCGATCAAGGGGTTAATTGTGTTCCCTAGTGTGTGTTCTAACTGTGGGGGCAGGTGGAACTGACTAGGAGGAGACAGAGATTGGTGTTCATACATAGTATGAACACACGATCTGTCTCCTCTCCCCTGAGAGAACCAGGATCTGTGTGTTTACACACACAGATCCTGGTTCCCGCTCTGTCACGAGTAATTGCGGGTACCCAGCGGTCATCGCGGCCGTCAGGCACTCGCATGGGCTCCAGCGGAGAGCCGTGGGTGCCTCCGGCGGCGCGCGCCCCCTAGTGGCCAAAAGGCAAAGCGACATAAGGTAATGTTGTTTTGCCTAGGGGAGCAAACCTGCCGCAGTACAACTGCGCTGGCTGGTCGGGAAGGGGCTAATCTTTTTTGAGAAGTGTGTGTGTGTATATAAAATATACTGTATTGTCCCAATAGAGTTTTGCTATGTAAATGGGGACATATAACAAATATAATGCATATATTACCCCAGTTTGGCTGCAAAAATGGAAATACCCTTTAAGGTTGGCAGTGGTTCACACCTGAGGGTTATCAACTGGGTAAGTGTTCATGTCACCAATAACTCTTTCTATTGCAATTATAATTTGCTTATGAGGTCAGATTGCAAAGAGATTGCAAATGCACCTGTCTGTCTTTCGTAGCAAGTGATATGAATCGCCCCCTTATGAAGCATTTGTGTGCATCCCGTATTTCTGCCAGGAGAGTGTCATCCTTTGTGTTAACAGAAAAGTATTCTTGAAGATGGTTGGTGATGTCTGGTACAGAGATAATATCTGCCCTAAGTAATGTGTTTACCATTCATGTCTATCACATAGTTAGTCAGGTTGAAAAAAGACACAAGTCTGTAAGGGTTATTGTTTAACTGGTCAAGTGTGCCCCCAAATCTTTTCCTTTGCTCGAGCTGAAATGGACACCAAGAAGATCTTTCAATCGATTGGGTAAATCAAGACACCATACACCGAGTTGGATATCCAGAAATACAAATGTATTATACCATTTTACATGTTATATAGGGCAACAATCATTATACATCGTAAGGGGCAGACTAAGGGGCGGTCCCTTAGTTTATCCAATCACAAGAGTACAATTATCACAAGTTACATTTTATATGACATATATGTATTTGCATAATATTCTGCTCAGTGACGTGCCTAAAAAGTACCTAAAATGTCCTTTGTCTAAATATACCTTCTTAGCTTGAATTCCGGGAAAATGAATAATATGGGAATACCGTTTTTAAGATAGTCTCGGTCATGTACTAGCTAGTTCCCTTATATCTATTAAAAGGTTATCATCGCAAGTACTTCCCTATTTTGCAGACAGCTTGCTAGTAACTTTCCATTTGTCATTATAAAAAGCCTTGCAATAGCATTTCATATAGATTGTATCAAAAGTTCAGGCCCCTTATCTAAAGTATATAGTGAACCAAAGTGCAGCCATTTTCCTTACAAACCCTCCTTTGATCAGGGAGGATTTCATTCTCCCTGATCACTAATTCCCTAATGCTTGGAGTATCAGGTTTGTTCTGTGTAGAACATAGCCGTGGCTTCCTCAGGCTCAATGTAGAACATGGCCATGGGGCCATGGTTTCCTTAAGCTCAGAGTCCAGTTTAATTTTTGCTGCAATGTCAGGAACTTTACTGGTGATGTAGAATAGTAATTTGATAGTGGCATAAGTGGCGATACCCAGGAGTACTATCATGATCAGTATTATGTCTGCCTTTTTAAAGAATCCCATAACACTGTCCCAAAATGATCCGAACCATCCCCCAATTCCTGAGAGTGGGTTCCAAGAGTCTCCCAGCCTCCTCATTTGTGTTTGCAGTTTTTCTCTCTCCTCCTGGTGTCCTTTAATTATATTATAATAGTCTGGTACCTCTAAATTTTCACTAGGTTTAGTTAAATTGTTCATATATGTGCAACAGAGGCTTTTATCCCCTGTCACGTCACATAGCCCTGTCAGTACCATCATCATTCTCTCTTGACGCTGCTTGATTATTTCTTGTTCAAACAGGATTTTCCTCAATTCCTCATTGATGAAGCCCACATCTGACCAAGCTGATGCTTTATTCATCCAGGAATCTACTAGTTCCCCAAACTCATCTACCTTTGTTAGTGCATTGTACATGCCTACCCCACCCATGGAAGCAAATACCTTGTCCCACCAGGTTGTGACCTCTCTTTTGTGTCTCCCGAACTCTAAATGACCATGGGCTGGTATCATCTCAACAGGGGAGTTCCCGGGAGAAGCACCCATGAAAGGGATCATTTCTACCAGGGTGCACCATCCTGAGGTCTTTCTATCGAGGGGGTATGGGATGGTAGTGTGGCACCAAAGACCGCAGCACACCATCCATCCGTGGGGCATATGAGGGGTGGGTACATCCCCAGGTGAATCTAGGTTGAACCTTAACCCCACTAGGCACATCCAGTCCCCTATGGAGGGTGCCTCATCCTCACGCTCCTCCATCCATGAGCTATTCATATGTGTGCTGACGAGCCATGATTCTGTTACCGAGCTATTCCCTTTTATACAATTTGAAATATTGTAGGAGGACATATTCCCAATGCGCTCATCAGGGTCTGATATGTTGTGTGTGAGAAGTCCCTCTATATCTAATGTCCCATTGGCTATGAGCATTAAATCCACCAGTGTAAAATTCACTACCGTGTCTCTGCAAAATCTACCATTATGCAAATCTTTACCTGCTCCATTAAGAAAACAAAATTGCGGACTCCTTGTGTACCCTGTAAAGAGAAGGGGTTTACTATTGGTTGTGATGCTCTCAGGGGGAATGGGTTGGGTGATGTTTAGCAGCTGCTCTAGGGTCACCGGCCTTCCAACCATCGGAACTGAGTGTCTGCCAGTTCCCATATGGGAACAAACCCATCATTCTGAATAATTCTGCTTTCTTGCGAAAGCATGCATCATTATGAAATGATGAGGAATTGAGTCTGGTACTGAGTAAGTTTCAGGATCTAGTTGTGCCCCGTTATTAATACTTTTAAAGTCTGGTCTTAGGATTTCGCTTCTGGATTTTAGGAATTGGAATTTTGATTTGGGGGCCTTTTTCATACTGGTATTTAGGGATGAGCTTCGTGTTCGAGTCAAACCCATGTTCGACTCGAACATCGGCTGTTCGACCGTCCGTCGAATTGCGAACGTTATGGGCCGTTTGCGCCAAATTCGTGTGGTGCGTCACGGCCCATAATTCACTGCGGCATCGCAGTGCATTGCTGGCTGATGATTGGCCAAGCATGCACTATGACCCGCATGCTTGGCCAATCACAGCGCCGTCAGTAGAGAGAGCTGTAATTGGCCAAAGTCAGGGTGGCTTTGGCCAATTATGGCTCAGGGGATTTAGTACACGCCCCACACTATATAAGGCCGCCTGCACGGCGGCCCTGTGTAGTGTGTTCCGGTGTGCTGAGAGATAGAGAGAGAGACAGACAGTGTCATTTGATTTGAGTTAGATAGATTAGGCAGAACAGTCAGTCAGTTAGCTGCACTTACAGTGTATTGTGTATATATATGCATCCCTGGTGTTGCATATATATATATACACTGTATTCAGTTTAGCTAGATCCGTTCCTGTTATCTTCTATCTAGACTATTTACATTTGGTGCAGTGCGTCCTACTCACAGTGTTCAGCTAGATCCGTTCCTGCTATTTACATTTAGTGCAGTGCGTCCTGCTCACAGTGTTCAGCTAGATCTGTTCCTGCTATTTACATTTAGTGCAGTGCGTCCTGCTCACAGTGTTCAGCTAGATCCGTTCCTGCTATTTACATTTAGTGCAGTCAGTGCGTCCTGCTCACAGTGTTCAGCTAGATCCGTTCCTGCTATTTACATTTAGTGCAGTGCGTCCTGCTCACAGTGTTCAGCTAGATCTGTTCCTGCTATTTACATTTAGTGCAGTCAGTGCGTCCTGCTCACAGTGTTCAGCTAGATCCGTTCCTGCTATTTACATTTGGTGCAGTGCGTCCTGCTCACAGTGTTCAGCTAGATCCGTTCCTGCTATTTACATTTAGTGCAGTGCGTCCTGCTCACAGTGTTCAGCTAGATCTGTTCCTGCTATTTACATTTAGTGCAGTCAGTGCGTCCTGCTCACAGTGTTCAGCTAGATCCGTTCCTGCTATTTACATTTAGTGCAGTGCGTCCTGCTCACAGTGTTCAGCTAGATCTGTTCCTGCTATTTACATTTAGTGCAGTCAGTGCGTCCTGCTCACAGTGTTCAGCTAGATCCGTTCCTGCTATTTACATTTAGTGCAGTGCGTCCTGCTCACAGGGTTCAGCTAGATCCGTTCCTGCTATTTACATTTAGTGCAGTGCGTCCTGCTCACAGTGTTCAGCTAGATCTGTTCCTGCTATTTACATTTAGTGCAGTGCGTCCTGCTCACAGTGTTCAGCTAGATCCGTTCCTGCTATTTACATTTAGTGCAGTCAGTGCGTCCTGCTCACAGTGTTCAGCTAGATCCGTTCCTGCTATTTACATTTAGTGCAGTGCGTCCTGCTCACAGTGTTCAGCTAGATCTGTTCCTGCTATTTACATTTAGTGCAGTCAGTGCGTCCTGCTCACAGTGTTCAGCTAGATCCGTTCCTGCTATTTACATTTGGTGCAGTGCGTCCTGCTCACAGTGTTCAGCTAGATCCGTTCCTGCTATTTACATTTAGTGCAGTGCGTCCTGCTCACAGTGTTCAGCTAGATCTGTTCCTGCTATTTACATTTAGTGCAGTCAGTGCGTCCTGCTCACAGTGTTCAGCTAGATCCGTTCCTGCTATTTACATTTAGTGCAGTGCGTCCTGCTCAGTGTTCAGCTAGATCTGTTCCTGCTATTTACATTTAGTGCAGTCAGTGCGTCCTGCTCACAGTGTTCAGCTAGATCCGTTCCTGCTATTTACATTTAGTGCAGTGCGTCCTGCTCACAGTGTTCAGCTAGATCCGTTCCTGCTATTTACATTTAGTGCAGTCAGTGCGTCCTGCTCACAGTGTTCAGCTAGATCCGTTCCTGCTATTTACATTTAGTGCAGTGCGTCCTGCTCACAGTGTTCAGCTAGATCTGTTCCTGCTATTTACATTTAGTGCAGTCAGTGCATCCTGCTCACAGTGTTCAGCTAGATCCGTTCCTGCTATTTACATTTAGTGCAGTGCGTCCTGCTCACAGTGTTCAGCTAGATCCGTTCCTGCTATTTACATTTAGTGCAGTGCGTCCTGCTCACAGTGTTCAGCTAGATCTGTTCCTGCTATTTACATTTAGTGCAGTGCGTCCTGCTCACAGTGTTCAGCTAGATCCGTTCCTGCTATTTACATTTAGTGCAGTCAGTGCGTCCTGCTCACAGTGTTCAGCTAGATCCGTTCCTGCTATTTACATTTAGTGCAGTGCGTCCTGCTCACAGTGTTCAGCTAGATCTGTTCCTGCTATTTACATTTAGTGCAGTCAGTGCGTCCTGCTCACAGTGTTCAGCTAGATCCGTTCCTGCTATTTACATTTAGTGCAGTGCGTCCTGCTCACAGTGTTCAGCTAGATCCATTCCTGTTATCTTCCTACTGACAGGCAGGCTTGTCTGGTTACAGTATATAAAGCTACCTGAAGAAAATTACAGGTGTTCTGTCCCAGCTTAGTGCAGCTACAGGCCATTAGTATGTCTGGAAGGCCAAGAAGGAGAGGCAGACAGTCACAAGCCAATAAGAGAGGGCAAGCAGGCTCTGTGTCTAGTGCTGGTCGTGGAGACGGTGCATCCTCATCAGCACGTGGCCATGGGACACGCTTGGCCTTTTTTTCGGCAGCTGGCCGTGTTGAGCCGCAACATGCGGAAGACTTGGTCGAGTGGATGACCAAGCCGTCCTCGTCCTCCTCATCCTCTCTCACCCATGCCCAGGGTGCTTTGTCTGGCAAAGCAGCGGCCTCTTCCCTCAGCTCAATGTCATCAGTGACTCCTTCCCTAGCTCCACCATGTCCTCCTGAGGATTCCCTCGAACTGTTTGACCACAGTGTTGGGTACATGCTCCAGGAGGATGCCCAGCGTTTGGAAGGCTCTAATGATGATACTGAGCTCGATGAAGGCAGTAACGTGAGCACGGACAGAGGGGGTGCCCAAGAAGGACAGCAATCTGGCAGTCATGCTCCCCCTGCTGCAGCATACTGCCAGGTTTGCTCCAGTGATGAGGAGGGAGGGGATGATGAGGTCACTGACTCAACGTGGGTGCCTGATAGGAGAGAGGAGGAGGAGGAGGAGGAGGAGGAGGCGGCACATCACCAACGAGGCAGGATGCCCTCCAGGGGCCAGCCTAAGGGCAGCACATTGACTGCATCACACCCCAAAGCTCCACATGTGCAGGGCGCTGCAGTCTCTGCGCGTTATTCAAAAAGTTCTTTGGTGTGGGCCTTTTTTGAGACGAGTGCATCAGATCGCACCGCTGCTATTTGCAACATATGTCTCAAGCGTATCTCGCGTGGCCAAAACGTCTCCCGCTTGGGTACCACATGCTTGACCAGACATATGTTGACCTGCCATGCAGTTCGTTGGCAAGCATATCTAAAAGACCCACACCAAAGAACAAAGAGGATCTCTCCTTGCTCCTCATCAGCTGAGATTTCCAACCCCACTAGACCTTCAGTCCTCTCTGAGACCTGCAGTGAGAGGAATGAAGGTGTATAATTAGGTGTGTCACAGCCAAGTACTTGTGGGCAATCTGCTTTTGGTACACCGACGTCAGATTGTACCAGGCAAATTTCCCTGCCCCAGCTGCTGCACCGCCGAAAGAAGTTTGCTCCCAGCCATCCACATGCCCAGCGGTTGAATGCTAGCTTGGCAAAATTGCTAGCACTTCAACTGCTGCCTTTTCAGTTGGTAGACTCTGCCTTCCGTGAGTTTGTGGAATGTGCGGTTCCTCAGTGGCAGGTACCCAAACGCCACTTTTTCTCACGGAAGGCGATTCCGGCTCTCTACCGGCATGTGGAAGGCAATGTCCATGCCTCGCTGGACAGGGCGGTCAGCGGTAAGGTGCATATTACCGCTGACTCATGGTCCAGCAGGCATGGACAGGGACGTTACCTAAGTTTCACGGCGCATTGGGTGACTCTGCTGGCAGCTGGCAAGGATGCAGGACAAGGTGCAGTAGTGTTGGAGGTTGTTTCGCCACCACGCCTCCAAAATGCTGATTGTGACACACCTCTCTCCTCCACCCCCTCCTCTTCTTCCTCCATGGCCTCTTCCTCGGAACCAGCGGTGCTCCGTAGGCGTTCAAGGGGCTACGCAAGTACGCAGGCCAAAAGATGCCATGCGGTGCTTGAGCTGGTGTGCTTGGGGGACAGGAGCCACACTGGGGCAGAGGTTCTGTCAGCTCTGCAGGGGCAGGTTCAGAGGTGGTTGACACCACGCCAACTTAAGGCAGGAATGGTGGTTTGCGACAATGGCACCAACCTCCTCTCTGCCCTCCGACAGGGACAACTGACCCATGTGCCCTGTTTGGCTCACGTCCTTAACTTGGTGGTGCAGCGGTTCTTGGGCAGGTACCCGGGCTTACAGGATGTCCTGAGGCAGGCCAGGAAAGTCTGTGTGCATTTCCGCCGGTCATATAATGCCAGTGCTCGGCTGACGGACCTCCAAAAGGAGTTTAACCTGCCCAAGAACCGCCTAATCTGTGACATGCCCACCAGGTGGAACTCAACGTTGGCCATGCTGCAGCGGCTGCACACGCAGCAGAGGGCCATCAATGAGTACCTGTGCGACTATGGCACCAGGACAGGGTCAGGGGAGCTTGGTTTTTTTTCCCCACGCCAGTGGGCCATGATCAGGGATGCATGCACTGTCCTGTCACCATTCGAGGAGGCCACGAGGATGGTGAGCACTGACAGTGCATGCATCAGTGACACTGTCCCCCTTGTCCACCTGTTGGAGCACACGCTGCGTGGAATAATGGACAGGGCACTTGAGGCAGAACAGAGGCAGGAAGAGGAGGACTTCCTTAGCTCTCAAGGCCCCCTTTATCCAGACAGTGTTCCTGCGTGCCCGCCGATCACACAGGAAGAGGACGAGGAGGAGGAGGAGGAGGAGGAAGATTGTGTCAGTATGGAGGTGGAGCCTGGCACTCAGCATCAGCAGTCTTTAAGGGATCAGTCCCAAGGAACACATGGACTTGTACGTGGCTGGGAGGAGGTGGCTGCGGACGTTGTTGTCCTTAGTGACCCAGAGGACTCCGGACCGAATGCCTCAGCAAACCTACGCTGCATGGCCTCCCTGATCCTGCAAAGCCTGCGTAAGGATCCTCGTATTCGTGGTATCAAGGAGAAGGACCAATACTGGCTGGCAACCCTCCTTGATCCACATTACAAGGGTAAGGTTGCGGACCTTATCTTGCCATCGCAGAGGGAGCAGAGGATGAAACATCTTCGGGAGGCCTTGCAGAAAGGTCTGTGCAACGCGTTCCCAGAGACTGGGAGGTTACAAACTCCTGTTTCTGGACAACGTGTTGCTGAGGCTTCGGTCAGTCAAAGAAGGAGCGGTGGAGAAGGTGGCCGTCTGACCGATGCGTTCAGACAATTTTTTGGTCCGCAGCCCCAAGGTATGATCGGTTCCAGCAACCATCGCCAGCGTCTGTTTTACATGGTGCAGGAATACCTAGGGGCAAGATCAGACTTGGACACCTTTCCCACCGAAAATCCTCTGGGTTACTGGGTCTTGAGGATGGATCACTGGCCAGAGCTTGCACAGTATGCAATTGAGCTACTGGCCTGTCCTGCATCCAGCGTTCTTTCGGAACGCACATTCAGTGCTGCTGGAGGCGTGGTAACCGATCACAGGGTGCGTCTGTCCACCGACTCGGTCGATCGGCTGACCTTCATAAAAATGAATCAGTCTTGGATCACCACCAGCTACCAAGCACCTGATGCTGATGTAACCGAATAATTTTTTTTGAAATCTCAGATCCCTTCAAAGACTGCCTATGCTGATGCTGAGTGACTATCCCTGAGTAATTATCCTCTTCCTCCTCAATCATCACGCTGATAGCTTGTAAGAACATTTTTGGTTCTGGGCGCCACCACCAGTGCCTAAGGCACAATTTTTCAGCCCCTGTTTAACAGGGGCGTGTAATTACAATTTTTGATGTAATACTTTGCAGCAGGGCTCGTTCCTGCATTCCAACTAGAGTGTCTGTGAGGGGTTGCAGTGTTGTGGCACCAGCACCAGTGCCTAAGGCCCAATTTTTCTGCCCCTGTCTAACAGGGGCGTGTAATTACAATTTTTGATGCAATACTTTGCAGCAGGGCTCGTTCCTGCATTCCAAACTAGAGTGTCTGTGAGGGGTTGCAGTGTTGTGGCACCAGCACCAGTGCCTAAGGCCCAATTTTTCTGCCCCTGTCTAACAGGGGCGTGTAATTACAATTTTTGATGCAATACTTTGCAGCAGGGCTCGTTTCTGCGTTCCAACTAGAGTGTCTGTGAGGGGTTGCAGTGTTGTGGCACCAGCACCAGTGCCTAAGGCCCAATTTTTCTGCCCCTGTCTAACAGGGGCGTGTAATTACAATTTTTGATGCAATACTTTGCAGCAGGGCTCGTTCCTGCGTTCCAACTAGAGTGTCTGTGAGGGGTTGCAGTGTTGTGGCACCAGCACCAGTGCCTAAGGCCTAATTTTTCAGCTCCTGTTCAACAGGGGCATGTAATTACAATTCTTGATCTAATATTTCACAGCAGGGCCCTGTGAGGGCTTACAGTGTTGTGGCCACAGCAACACCTAAGGCCCAAATTTCTGCTGAGTATATAGGGCAGGACCCTACTTTCAAACATCTAACTTACAAACGACTCCTACTTGCAAACGGAAGGAGACAACAGGAAGTGAGATGAAATCTACCCCTAGGAAGGGAAATTCTCTCCTGTAAGAGTTAATATGGGAAAACAATTTCTCCTTTCCACTGATGCTTTCCAATCCTTGTTCCACAAAAAAACCCAAATTTTCAAAAAACATTTTTCATTGGGACAAAAAAGTGAGGTGAAATCTTCTGAAGAGGAGGAAAGACAGCAAAACAAATGTCACAGGGGTGATAACCCTTCCCTATATTTTCCAAAAAGCTTAAAAAAGATTTTTTGGCTGGAGCTAAACACGTTAAAAATGTACCCGTTCAAAATTACAAAGAGATTCTACTTAACAACAAACCTACAGTCCCTGTCTTGTTTGCACCGCCTGTATACTGCTGTTCAGAGTATATAGGGCCTTTCCTTATTTTAATTTGGGTGCGGGGTTCCCCTTAATATCCATACAGGACCCAAAGGGCCTGGTAATGGACTTGGGGGGGTACCCATGCCGTTTGTCTCACTGATTTTCATCCATATTGCCATGACCCGACATGACATTAAACCCGCAAGCAGTTTTAAATTAGATTTTTTCCTTTAAAAATGACATTTGGTGCAGGGACTGTTCTAAACATGGGAAACACGCGTCACTTTACAGGCATACTATAGACACCCCCCAGGTACGATATTTAAAGGAATATTTCACTTTTTTTTTTTACTTTAAGCATCATTAAAATCACTGCTCCCGAAAAAACGGCCGTTTTTAAAAGTTTTTTTTGCATTGATACATGTCCCCTGGGGTAGGACCCGGGTCCCCAAACCCTTTTTCGGACAATACCATGCAAATTAGCCTTTAAAATGAGCACTTTTGATTTCGAACGTTCGAGTCCCATAGACGTCAATGGGGTTCTAACGTTCGTGCGAACTTTCGGTCCGTTCGCGGGTTCTGGTGCGAACCGAACCGGGGGGTGTTCGGCTCATCCCTACTGGTATTGTTTAATGGTGCAAAGGGCGCGTAGTTTGATCTCTTGTTTTGAATAACTTGACTGATTCCTATATCCCTGAGTTTGGCCTTTTTAAATTTGGACACCAGGTTCCGACTTGGTTTATGATCGGGATTCATACACCAGGTCTTTTCTACTCCCTTATATTTGGCTGTAAAGACAATGGCTGCTATGTGGCAATTCTCATCCCTTCTTTGAATATGATACCCTGTAACTGCTTGAGATTGGGTTTTGGACATTTGTCCGGCTACCTGAATGCAGCAAGGATAAATAGAACTTCCCATAAAATCTTGCCGAGTACGGTTAGTATAATTAGAGGGGGGCTGAAAACCACAACTGTTATGCCGCGTACACACGAGCGGACTTTACGGCGGACTTTGCCCGGCGGATTTTTCGACGTACTTTACGACGGACTTTCTGAATGAACGGACTTGCCTACACACAATCCACCAAAGTCCGTTGAATTCGTACGTGATGACGTACGACCGGACTAAAACAAGGAAGTTCATAGCCAGTAGCCAATAGCTGCCCTAGCGTGGCTTTTTAGTCCGTCGAACTAGCATACAGACGGCGGACTTTTCGACCGGACTCGATTTCAACGGATAAATTTTAAACAAGTTTCAAATCTAAGTCCGTCCAACTTTTGAGAAAACAAAGTCCGCTGGAGCCCACACACATCGAATTGTCCGACGAAATCCAGTCCGCCGGGCAAAGTCCGCCGTAAAGTCCGCTCGTGTGTACGCGGCATAAGTCATCCAACATACAAAAGTGGTTAGTAGAAAAATCTTAACCATGATCAGGATGGCAAAGACTAATGCCGCGTACACACGAGCGGACTTTACGGCGGACTTTGCCCGGCGGACTGGATTTCGTCGGACAATTCGATGTGTGTGGGCTCCAGCGGACTTTGTTTGCTCAAAAGTTGGACGGACTTAGATTTGAAACTTGTTTAAAATGTATCCGTTGAATTCGAGTCCGGTCGAAAAATCCGCCGTCTGTATGCTAGTTCGACGGACTAAAAAGCCACGCTAGGGCAGCTATTGGCTACTGGCTATGAACTTCCTTGTTTTAGTCCGGTCGTACGTCATCACGTACGAATTCGACGGACTTTGGTGGATTGTGTGTAGGCAAGTCCGTTCATTCACAAAGTCCGTCGTAAAGTACGTCGAAAAATCCGCCGGGCAAAGTCCGCCGTAAAGTCCGCTCGTGTGTACGCGGCATTAGATTATTTGAGTGGTGCATTTCCAGGGCCTCCGTTTGGGTGGATCCTGGAAACCTAGGGGAAATACTTGAACATCTACTACTCGAATGTCATTAGGTTTAAGGTCTCTGGGGCTCCCGAGTCCTCTAGGGGGGGGTGCTGCAGAGGGGTTTGGGGGGCTTGGGCAGGGGTTTGAGTTCAATGTCTCTTTCTTTTGCGGTTCTTGGCTCGCTTCCAGGCTTGGTGCTCTTTTTATGCTTGATGCGCGGATCCATTGTGGTCCCTGGTCTGTGAGGATGGCGGTTCGGGTTGCTTTGAGTACTTCAAATGGTCCTTGGTAGATGGGCCCTGGTACCTTCCTTGCTGCAAGCTGCTTTATCAAGACTTTGTCACCAGGTATGAAGGGGTGTGTAGGCTCTGTGTAGAGAGGAGGAAAAGTGACAGCTACCTTGTCGTAGTTTTCAGTAAGGCTACTTACCAGATGTTTCACATGCTTTTCCTGTAAGGAATAAAGATTAATCTCCTCTCCCTCAATTGCTTTCTTCTGGGCCGGCTTTCCCATTAGTATTTCATATGGGGATAAGCCTGTCCTGCTATGGGGGGTGGTTCTTATCTGGAAGAGGACCCCTGGCAGGTATTTTAGCCAGTCCTTCATGGTACCGTTAGTGGCCTTTTTAAGTTTGTCCTTGATCGTTCTATTCATTCTTTCCACTACCCCTGAACTCTGTGGGTGATATGGGATGTGTAGCTTCCACTGTATCCCTAATACCCATGTCAATTCTTTCACCAGCTTTGAAGTAAATGCTGGGCCTTGGTCAGAGTATATGGTAGCAGGAAGTCCGTATCGACTGATCCAATGATTGATCAGACACCGGGCTGCAATGCCTGCGGTTTCCCCTGTAACGGGTATGGCCTCTGGCCAAGTTGAAAATTTGTCCACCATCACGCACAAATATTTGAGATTACCTCTCTGCCTGGGCATGTGTGTGAAGTCTATCTGTTAGTCTTGTAGCGGGCCTAATGGTGGTGGCAAATGTCCATGTTTCCCATGTTGAGGACCCTGAACATTGTTCTGAGCACAAGTCAGACAAGAGGAGACAAGCTGTTGTACTAGGTCGTGTGCGTTGCGTCTACTGAAACAGTCTTGGTACTTTTTTAAGAGTGGTCTTGGTCCTATGTGTCCTGGACCGTGGAGGTAAGACAATAATAGGGGCGCTGCTGCTCTAGGTATGCCTATGATTCCCTCCTTGTTTGTCCAGAGACCTGTAGGGTCTCTGGTCAAACCCATATCGGTCCAGTAGTCCAGGTCATCAGCCGATGCCTGTTTTTGCAAGAGTGCTGATGTGTGTTGGAACGAAGGGGTGGTAAAGTCATTTTGAAATAATAGAAGCTTTGTGTCATGTGGCTGTCTTTCTGCTGCAGCTTTTGCTACTCTGTCTGCTAGAGCGTTTCCCTGGGACTCTAGGGATCCATCTGTGGCATGTCCCTTAATTTTGATAATGTTTAATCTATGGGGCTGTTGTATTGCATTAATTAGATCGTACACATACCCACTGTTATTTATTTTTTTGTTATCTGCGGTCCGAAATCCGCGTCTAAACCAGATCATGCCGAAATCGTGCGCAACCTCAAATGCGTACCTGCTGTCTGTGTAAATGTTCACTTTTTTACCTTTGTGGATTAAGCAGGCCCTTGTGAGTGCATATAACTCGGCTTGTTGTGTGGAGGTTGCGCCAGTAAGGTAACCATCTTCTAGAATGAGATTCGGTAGCATTACCACTGAATAGCCTGTCTTGTATTGATTATCCGCTGGACGTGTGCAACTCCTATCTACAAAGACGTTAGGGTAATCTGAGTTGGGTAGATCAGTGAGATCTCTGCGAGGTGCTGTGACAGTGAGAAGTTCCTGTGTGCAGTCATGACAGACTTGGGAAGTGACTGGGAGTTTTAGCAAAGCATGTAAGAGTTTGATTGCCAGTGTTACCTCAGCACAGCTTTTGACAGTTAAGTTGTGCGTGTTTGTAAGAATGATTTCATACCTTAATGAACGCTGTGTAGTCATGTGTTGTGTATTCATGTTTTTTAGCAAATGAAGAACACTATGTGAAGTGTATAGGGTCCCTAAGGTGATTTTTTGTGCATCTTTTACGGTCATGGCACAGGCTGCGGTAGTTTTTTTGAGATGTAGGCTACGGGGCGGTAGTGGGTGCCATGCATTTGGGCCAGAACTGCAGCAAAGACATGACCCCTGACCACACAGTATAGGGCAAAGGGCTTTTCATAATAAGGGAGGCCAAGCGCCGGAGCCGAGGCCAGTGATTTTAAAAGAATTTGAAAGGCTTCAGTCATTTCTGGTGTGTATGTGACCAGTTTCGGTGCCTGTGCTGTTGTCTGCCGTAGCAGGGAGTCATAGTAGGAAAAATCAGGTATCCACTGCCTGCAGTATACTATTGAGCCTAGGAAGGACAATAGTGATGCTTTGTCCTTAGGTGGGCCGAGACAAGTGAGGGCTTCGACCAGTTTTGGAGACACCATCCATGTTCCTTCTGCAATGACGCACCCCAGGTACTCTACCTGCTCTTGGCACCATTGGATCTTCTTTTGGGACGCCAGATGGCCCTTGAGTGCTAGGTGCGACATCAGACTCTCGGAATCGACCTCTTTTGTGCCCTGCTTTCACTACATATCAGTAGATCATCAACATACTGCAAGACTGTGGATTTCGTTGGGGGAACCCAGTCATCTAAGGTGGCATTAAGCACCATTGAGAAGATGGCCGGACTGTCCACATAACCTTGAGGAAGCCTAGTCCAGGTTAGCTGACCAATGGCCAGTTCGGTGGACCATGTAAAGGAAAAGATGTCTTGAAGTCCTCGTGCACTTCTATACTGAAAAATGCATTTGATAGGTCTAGTACCGTGTATATGGAGGACCGTGCAGGAATATTGATGAATATTCCTGTGATGTCTGCCACTAGTGGGGGTAAGGGTTGTATGCTTTTGTTAACTACCCTAAGATCCTGCACCATCCTCCATTCCCCGCTAGCCTTTTTAACTGGATTAACTGGTGTGTTCCAGGGACTAATTATAGGTCTTAGAATACCTAATCCTAGGTATTCTTCTGTCTGGGGCTGTAGTCCCATGATCTTTTCCTTTGGCAAAGGATATTGTTTCTGGAATGTGGGAACTATGTCTGGTTAGAAGGTAGGTACGTATGGTGTACATGGTATGTGTCCTACATCAGTTTTGGATTTTGCCCAAATGGGGTGTGTTTTTAAGTATGTAGGAACTGTCATGAATTAACACAGA
Source organism: Lithobates septentrionalis (assembly GCA_037952835.1). NCBI lineage: Eukaryota > Metazoa > Chordata > Amphibia > Anura > Ranidae > Lithobates > Lithobates septentrionalis. The sequence goes on from JBBDGP010000074.1 coordinate 2,559,632, forward strand.
AAATCTTGTCTTTTTGGCATCTGTAAATCACAGTGGGGGATTTGGCAATAATCCCTCCTTCTGCTGTAAAAGTTATATGCAGTTTCAATTTAGACATGAGATCTCGGCCCATTAAGCATAGGGGACATTGTGGTAAAATTGCAAACTTAGATTTGGTTAACACTCTGTTCTCCAAGTCACTGACCTCTAGGAGAGGTGTAATTTTGTCCCTATAGAGCAACCCTCCGTACAATCTTCACATAAAATTTTTTCATTGTTTAAGCAACTGCTACTAGGGCCTGTGTCCAATAGCATACTGACCACTTGACCCTTGATCTTGAGGGTGACTTGTGGTAGGATTTTCCAATGATCTGAAAACATGTGAAGCACCAGGGCTGGAACCTGCTCTGGGCATCCCTATTGTCTAAATGGGTTATTGTTTTGATCCTTTACATGTTCAGAATTACCTGGCCAATTCATTTGCACTCTCTGTTGGGTAGTCGTGTTAGCTTGGTTGTGCTAGTCATTTCTAGGGTTAGGTCTGGTCTGACTCTGTGGTCTGTCTGGATTGTATCCTCTACCCCATCCCCTTTGAGGTGGGCCATTACCACGTCTGGGTCTGTATCCTCTTCTATGTGGACAGTCTGATTTCCAATGTGATGGGTCCCCACAATTGAAACAACCCTGGTCTGTTTGGTGAACATTATCTCTGTTTTGATATTGTTGTCTGTATGCATAGGTGGGCATTGGGAGAGAAGTACACATTGGTGTGATCTCTTCTTTTATTCCAGAGTCCTCTACTATAGTAAAGAGTCCTCCTTTTGTGTTAAAGACACCAGATGCTGCCCTTGTTTGTATGTCTTCCATAAATGTCTTAGCTGTTTGTGTTCTCAGTTAGTATTTACCAGTTTTATAATTTGGGCCGACTTGGAATCTTCGTTATTCATCACAGTACTGACAAATAAGGGGTCACTTTCTATGCCACAGGAGACATACATTTTGTATAATCGGGAGACAAAAGCGTGAAAAGATTCTCCGGGTAATTGTTTACATGAAATTAAGTCATTGATGCGCATCTCAGGTCTATAAGCTTTTCTCCAGGCAGCTAACAATAATGCCCAAAATTTTTCCCAATCTTCCCCATCCTCATATAGGTACTTTCTGTTACCCATGTGCCTATTTTAATCTCGGCTGTACTGTCAGAATCTACTGCGTTAATGATAATCTGTAGATCCTCCGCTGACATTCTTCCACTTAAACAATATCGTTTTAAGAAATTAACTGCTTGTTTCGGATCTTTGTTAGGCTTGGGACAGGTGTCTTTTATTTCTTTTATTGTGCCCAGTGGGAGGGGTATTTGTACTTGAGTTGTTCCCATTGTGATAAGGGGACATATGGTCTCTTTGGTGGATATGGGTATGTCTGTGGTAAACAAAGTCTGAGTACCCGGAGACCCCTCAGTTTGTCCTGCAAAATGGGTGTTCTGGGGGTTTGATGGAATAACCTTAATCTCCCTTATGGTCTCCTCTTCGGCCCCTGACTCTTCTGATTCATCTTCCTCCCTATGTTCTGTTTCCTCCATCAGTTTATGTTTTTCCATAACTGCCTGAAACCTCTGTCTGGCGGCTCTAGTAACCATTTGTCCCTCTTGGTCTATCTCATTTAATATTTTCTGTGTTTTAGCAGTTAACTCTTCTATTTTTTTCTGTGTCTTTTGACGCTCTGTTTTGTTGGATTTTTTTCCACTCTCTATTGTGTAATGGGTGTCTATAGTGTTGGTTAGATTATCTATAGCAGATACATATTCTTTGATAGCTCTTCTCTTATTTTCTTGTTCATCTAACCAATGTGTCCCCTTTTCCTCAGCTATAGCCAATAATCCCCCCTAATGTCAGTTCTAAGGAAGGATACAATTTCTTTTCCTGTTTAACAGTTGTTATGGGGGTCTCAGGATTCTCTGGTTTATTTGTTTCTATGGGGGTCTCAGGATTCAATTTCTCCTTAGGTTGGTCAATTTTGGGAAACACATAAGGAGGTGGAGCAGATTCATAAAAAGGATTACAAGCCTTTGGAGTATCTAAAAGTGGGTCGGGTGCGGTGGGAAAACGTGAGGTCGGGTTTTTGTATATAGTCTGTGGCAATTTCTTTTTATATTCCTTCAGTGCTTTAGACCATATTTTATAACACTCTTTCATATAGTCATTGTTAGAAGGAAACAGTGGATAATTATACTGTTTATGTTGCCCACACATTTTAGTAACTTCTTCCCATTCGTTCTGGCTACAAGGGCCATAGGGAGTTAATCTCGAAATTTGCAGACTATGTGACCGTTTAAATATTTGAGACCAAAAAGGATCAGTATAATATTTTCCACAGTTTCCAGACACGAAATCAATTGGGGTGGGTTGTTCTGACTTACCACCAGAATTCGCCTTTTCCAAATGATTTCCCATTATTTATACAAATCTCTACGATCACAGACCAACAATGAATTAGGACATATTGTATAAGTTTGTTTAAAGAAATGCTCAATAAGACTCCTTACACCACCTACTATCAAATTTGGTCTTAAAGGAACCTGATTTTGAATGTTAATCTCAGATTCCAAACCTTTGGATCTCCTTCTTCAAAATAAGGTCCCTTTCCAATTCTATGTACGTAACCTCCTGGACAAGTTGCTTTCAATATTGCCCTAGATCCTTCATACACAAATAACAATCCAAGACTACAATTATCGCAGCGTCCTGCGTGATACCTTTCACTCTTGGTGGCCACCTTAGTTTTATCAGACATATCTTAATACACCATAGACGTTCTTTGATGTCCAGTCCAATTTATTAGAAAATATTTACAATATTCTACCAGTCCTAGCCAACCTAGCGGGGACACTTATACAATTATTCTTCCTATTATATTTTGACGAGCTACTTGACCTTACCAGATTCTGGAGTCCGGTCAAGCACAAGACCTCTTTACAAAAAAAAATTGGAGAGACCTTACCTTTTGGCTTTGGCTTGACCGGAACTTCAGAACCCCACACTTCTGGTACCACTGTAAGGGTTATTGTTTAACTGGTCAAGTGCGCCCCCAAATCTTTTCCTTTGCTCGAGCTTAACTTGGACACCAAGAAGATCTTTCAATCGATTGGGTAAATCAAGACACCATACACCGAGTTGGATATCCAGAAATACAAATGTATTATACCATTTTACATGTTATATAGGGCAACAATCATTATACATCGTAAGGGGCAGACTAAGGGGAAGTCCCTTAGTTTATCCTATCACAAGAGTACAAGTATCACAAGTTACATATCACAAGTTACATTTTATATGACATATATGTATTTGCATAATATTCTGCTCAGTGACATGCGTAAAAAGTACCTAAAATGTCCTTTGTCTAAATATACCTTCTTAGCTTGAATTCCGGGAAAATGAATAATATGGGAATACCCTTTTTAAGATAGTCTCGGTCATGTACCATTGGCTTTAGGCCCAGATGTGCGGTGAGATGTACTAGCTAGTTCCCTTATATCTATTAAAAGGTTATCATCGTAAGTACTTCCCTATTTTGCAGACAGCTTGCTAGTAATTTTCCATTTGTCATTATAAAAAGCCTTGCGATAGCATTTCATATAGCTTGTATCAAAAGTTCAGGCCCCTTATCTAAAGTATATAGTGAACCAAAGTGCAGCCATTTTCCTTACAAAGTCCATCTAGTATAACCAATAAAAGGAAAAAAAAAAATCATACAATCCTATACCCACAGCTGATCCAGAGGAAGGCGAAAAACCCCAGCAAAGCATGATCCAATTTTCTACAACAGGCAAAAAAAATCCTTCCTAATCCCCCGAGAGGCAATCAGATATTCCCTGGATCAACTTTACCTATAAATGTTAGCACCCAGTTATATTATGTACATTTAGGAAAGAATCCAGGCCTTTTTTAACCACTTAAGCCCCGCACCATTTGGCTGGCCAAAGACCAGAGGACTTTTTACAATTTGTCATTGCGCTGCTTTAACTGGTAATTGCGCGGTCATGCAGAGTTGTACCCAAACCAAATTTACGTCCTTTCTTTTGATGGTATTTGATTGCCTCTGCGATTTTTATTTTTTGCAATATAAACAGAAAAAGACAGAAAATTTTATAAAAAAATGATATTTTCCACTTTTTGTTATAAGAAAAATCCAATAAACTAAATTTTAGTCATACATTTAGGCCAAAATGTATTCAGCCACAGGTCTTTGGTTAAAAAAAATGTCAATAAGTGTATATTTATTGGTTTGCGCAAAAGCTATAGCGTCTACAAACTATAGGGTACATTTTCTGGAATTTACGCAGCTTTTAGTTCATGACTGTCTATCTCATTTCTTGAGGTGCTAAAATGGCAGGGCAGTACAACCCCACCCCCATGACCCCATTTTGGAAAGTAAACACCCTAAAGAAATTCCTAACAGGCATGTTGAGCACATTGAATATTTTATTTTTCTGTCCCAAGTGATTGAATAAGCAATACAGTATATCACAATATATCACTAGCACTAAATGATATATTGCTCACACATGCCATGGTTATATGTGGGATTGCACCCAAAAATAAATTTTGCTGCTTCTCCTGAGTATGGGGATAGCACACGTGTGGGACTTTTTTGGAGCCTAGCTGCGTACGGGGCCCCGAAAACCAAGCACCGCCTTCAGGATTTCTAAGGGCCTAAATTTTTGATTTCACTCCTCACTACCTATCACCATTTTGAAGGCCATAAAATGCCAAGATGGCACAAAACCCAGCCAAATGACCCTATTTTGGAAACTAGACAACTCAAGCTATTTGCTGAGAGGCATGTTCAGTCCATGGAATATTTTATATTTTGCCACAAGTTGCGGGAAAATGACATACTTTTTTTTTGCACAAAGTTGTCACTAAATGATATATTGCTCACACATGCCTTGGGCATATGTGGAATTACACCCCAAAATACATTCTGCTGCTTCTCCCGAGTACGGGGATACCACATGTGTGGGACTTTTTGGGAGCCTAGCTGCGTACGGGGCCCCGAAAAACAATCACCGCCTTCAGGGCGTACATTTTTTATTTCACTCCTCATTACCTATCACAGTTTTGAAGGCAATAAAATGCCAATATGGGACAAACCCCGCCCCCCAAATGACCCCATTTTGGAAAGCAGATACCCTAAGCTGTTTGCTGAGAGGCATGGTGAGTATTTTGCAGCTCTCATTTGTTTTTGAAAATGAAGAAAGTAAAGAAAACATTTTTTTTTTCTTTTTTCAATTTTCAAAACTTTGTGCCAAAAAGCGAGACCTGCAAAATACTCACTATACCTCTCATCAAATAGCTTGGGGTATTTACTTTGGGGTCATTTGGGGGGTCTTGTGCCATCTGGGCATTCCATGGCCTCCGAAACTGTGATAGGTAGTGAGGAGTGAAATAAAAAATTTATACCCTTAGAAAGCCTGAAGCCGGTGCTTGGTTTTCGGGGTCCCATACGCTGCTAAGCTCCCAAAAAGTCTCACACATATGGTATCCCTGTACTCAGGAAAAGCAACAGAATGCATTTTGGTGTGTAATTTCACATATGCCCATGGCATGTTTGAACAATATATCATTTAGTGACAACTTTGTGCAAAAAAAATTGTCTTTTTCCCGCAACTTGTGTCAAAATATAAAATATTCCATGGACTCGACATGCCTCTCAACAAATAGCTTGGGGTGTCTACTTTCCAAAAAGGGGTAATTTTGGGGGTTTGAACTGCCCTGGCATTTTATGCACAACATTTAGAAGCTTATGTCACACATCACTCACTCTTCTAACCACTTGAAGACAAAGCCCTTTCTGACACTTTTTGTTTACATGAAAAAATATTTTTTTTTGCAAGAAAATTACTTTGAACCCCCAAACATTATATATATATTTTTAAAAGCAAAGACCCTACAGATTAAAATGGTGGGTGTTTCTTTTTTTTTCTCATACAGTATTTGCGCAGCAATTTTTCAAACGCATTTTTTTTGGAAAAAACACACTTTTTTAAAATGTAATGCACTAAAACACACTATATTGCCCGAATGTTTGATGGAATAAAAAAGATGATCTTAGACCGAGTACATGGGTACCAAACACGACATGCATTAAAATTGCGCACAAACGTGCAGCGGCGACAAACTACATACATTTTTAAAAGACTTTAAATGCCTTTACAGGTAACCACTTTAGAATTACGGAGGTGGTCTACTGCTAAAATTACTGCCCTCGATCTGACCTTTGCGGTGATACCTCGCATGCATGGTGCAATTGCTGTTTACATATGACGCCAGACAGGGGTGCTTTTTTTTTTGTTTTGTTTTTTTTTTTGCTATTTTATTTTTAAACTGTTCCTTTCATTTATATATTTTTTTTATCATCTTTATCTCAGGGAATGTAAATATCCCCTATGAGAGCAATAGGTAGTGACAGGTACTCTTTTTTTTAAAAAAAATGGGTTCTATTAGACCCTACATCTCTCCTCTGCCCTCAAAGCATCTGGCCACACCAAGATCGGTGTGATAAAATGCTTTCCCAATTTCCCAATGGCACTGTTTATATCCGGCAAAATCTAAGTCATGAATGCTTGTAGATTCCTGTTTCTTAGGTCATAGAAATGATTGGAGCCATTCTGGTCTCTGATCAGCTCTATGGTCAGCTGGCGGAACCACCAGCTGCATTCTCAGGTTCCCTGTTGGGACAGGAGAGCCAGAGAAAAAAGCCATGGAAGACGGTGGGAGGGGGGGGACATTCCCTCCCACTGTTTGTAAAAGCAGTCTAGAGGCTAATTAGCCACTAGGATTGCTTTTAAATGAAATCTGACCGCTGGCTGAAAAGAATGATACCAAGATGATACCTAAATCTGCAGGCATCATTCTGGTATAACCACTCAAATTCCCAGGAACATACCAGTACGCTGCTGGTCCTTGTTGGGCTTATATTGTAATCTTTTTTTTCATGCAGCCTATGGGCTGAACAAAAAAAGAGATTGATCGGTGGGTATGCCCATCATTAGAATACCTCCCTTCATCCACCCGCTTCTAATGATGGGCATACATGCACCACTTATATATGCCGAAGCATGGGGCATGCGCCCCAAAAGTTAGGAGCAAATCGATCCTCCACCCCTGCTGCCCCCATGCTTCGGCATATATGCTCTTTTTTTTAACTGTGGTGGTGAAATCACCTCCGACAGCACTGGAGTCACGGCTTTATGTATCGTGGGAGCAAACGCTGTTGCTGTCAAGATAAATAAATCCGCTCTGCAGCTGAATGGTGTACCGGAAGACAAAAAAATGGTTAACAATAAAAAACAGTAAAGTATAAAAAAATTACATACCTTACATTCATGAAGAATCGTTCTTGCCAAACCAATCTATTAACCGTCTATGAGGAGGTGAGTTGCCATCTAGATAAAAGAATGCCCGTAGACGTGGTGTATCTGGATTTTGCAAAAGCGTTTGACACAGTTCCCCATAAACAGACAAGGGGGGATGGTGCTGCGCTAATCCTAATATAAACGTAACAAGATGGTACAGAATACTAGTGGGGTGGCATCATGCCTAATGAAAAACAATGGATGATAAATAATGAATCATAAGTTGTTAAAATGTGCTGCATACAAATGTAAAAAAAGCTGTATGTGAATAAAATAAATTCACAACTGATGCAAACATTTCACCTGTAGTGTAAAGGGCAATAAAAGTGCATGTAGAAGGTGAAAACACATAAAGAAAATATTAAATAGGTGAAATAGAAAAAAAGTGAGTCGCACTCAGGTACAGGGTGCCTCTGAATGCCTAGAGAAATCACAATAAGGTGGTATATATGCAGGGTGACAACACATCAATAATACAAAAAAAAAAAAATCGGAATGTAGCAATAAGCCACACTAAGGTGCAAGGTTACTATGGGTGTCCTGAGAGATCAACTAAAATTGATGAATACAATAAGAAGGTGCACTGTAAAAACTGTACATAAATAATCTTAAACTTATGGATATGCATGGAACAGATCCTTCACCTACAGTGTGAACCTCTAAAAAAATTAGAAACATATACACATAAACATAAAAAAATGAAGATGACAGGGGGCGTGGCCTGCCGCGGAGAGGAATGGACGCTTGAGTACAGAGCTCCGTTCCACAGGCACTGATCCACAGCAACATACAGCGACAATCCGACCCCGCTCCGGTCACACGGAAGGGGCAAGGATCCGTGACCGTCCCGGGCATGTCCAGACGGCGGAATAAACCGCCAGCTCCACGACGCCTCATAGATTACTACGCCAGCGAGGCCATGAACAAGGCCCAAGCTGACGCCTCAGGCACAGCCCGCACAGCAGCTGATGAGGAGCGCCGTTCGGCCCTCTCACAGGAAGACTTCCCAGCGCTATCATGTGGAGACAATATGATCAGGGAAGAGATGGATACCATACCCTCACCAGATGCTGCGGTATCCCACACCAGCATGGACAGAGGTAAGAGGCTGGCTTCTTCTCCGGGCCCTCTCCCCCAGCAAAGAGCCCCAGCTCAAGAAGCATCAGTGGGCAGACAGGGACACTGATACCACACACATCCCTGCCCTAGCAGCAGTCCCTGCATCAGATAATCCTGTCACTGAATCCATGCTAAAATCAATGCTCCTCACACTGCAGAAAGATCTCCACAGAGAACTGCAATTATCTGTCTCCCAAATACATGACAGGGTAGACTGCCTAGAAGGAAGAGCTCATCTGCTTGAAGACAGCATGCATTACCATGTCAGAGCTCATAATGAATTACTGGATGCGCATGAACACCATGCCTCAGAAATACACCACATGAAATTAAAATTGGCAGATTTGGAAGATCGTTCCAGAAGGAACAACATAAAATTTAGAGGCATTCCCGAATCTGTCAAATCAAATGAAATTACTCCTTACTTACAGCAGCTATTCTCACGTCTATTGCCTCGTTTAAATGCACGGGATATCACCATTGACCGGGCGCATAGGATCGCCAAACCTATGCACCTATCCCCAGACATCCCGCGGGATGTCCTAGCAAGAGTGCACTACTTTCACGTTAAGGAGCAGATTTTACAAGCAGCTAAAAACACCAAACCGCTTCCAGCACCGTATGCAAATGTTCTCCTATTCAATGACCTCTCCAAAGCCTCCATGGAGATGAGAAGAGCATTCACCCCTGTCACCTCCATTCTACAAGAAAAAAAAATCACTTACAAATGGGGCTTCTCTACCAAACTTCTGGTGACCTATCAACAGCAAATAATCCCTATTCACACCCCCAAAGAAGGGTACAAAAAATTGACCAACTGGGGTTTTCTCCCCCTACCTCCTGCCACGAGTGACCGCACGGGCTCCCATCCACATTCCGCTCCATTCCGGAATCAGATCCCTGGTAGAGGCGACAACCTTCACAATCCAAAGGCCTTAGGTCGCGACCATTCCTAGGATCCTCTGTGGACACTGCTTTAGTGTTACCTCACTCCCTCAGGTTATAGTGTGCCACGCACACTGATATTCTTGTTATTAGTGTTCATTTTACCTTTTTTTTCTCTCTTTTTGGTGTTTGTTTGATTACTCTCTTTTTGAGTACTTTACGTATTGCTTGACTAGTAACATATAGTGGTAAATCACCTGTGATATATTCAGAAAGGTTCAATACTCTATATATAGTGTCATAACAAAGTTGCTTACTTTTTTTAATTTTTTGACTGTCTTAGTGTTACTGTACGCTCCTTGCTTCCATTACAGGACCTAAAGTTGATTAATCTTTTAAGGGTAGTCTCGCTCCCCGTGTCCGCATCCCAGGTCACCTCCTACTACAATGGCCATTAAACTCACTTCACTGAATGCCAAAGGTCTGAATTCCCCCTTTAAGCGCAATCTCCTCTGGAGAGAAGCACTGACTCAGAAAGCAGACATATTCTGCGTACAAGAAACACATTTCCTCAAAGACAAAGCACCAAACTGCACACACAAATGTTACCCACACTGCTTCTTTGCCAATGCCACCGCCAAAAAGAGAGGGGTGATGATTGCAATTAGTTCATCCATTTCATTCCAGTTACACCACTGTGAAACTGATGAAGATGGTAGATATTTGATCCTCTCCGCAACATTTGAAAACCAACGCTTAACGTTAGTAAATCTTTACGCACCCAACACAGGCCAAACATTTTTTTACAACAAACTACTTTCCAAATTGGCACCTTACAGATACGACCCAGTAGTACTGTGTGGGGACTTTAATGAAATCATTGATAATTCTCTAGACACATCTAATCCAAGCAAACGTAGGCCTTCTACACTTTCCTCTCTTTTACAAAATGAAGATCTTTATGACCCCTGGAGATGCACACACGATACGGAGCGAGACTACACTTTCTACTCCAACTCTCAGCACTCTTACTCTCGGATCGATATGTTCCTTACAGATAAATTCCTACTACAAACAATCACAGAGGCGAGAATTGGTACAATTAACTGGTCTGACCACGCACCGATATCGATCACATTATTTAACAGCAACAAAAATACACGACATACTATTTGGAGAATGAACACGTCCCTGCTCACCAACCCAACACTGGAAAAAGAACTTAGATCCGAGATTAAGAGCTACTTTGACAACAACCAATTCTCTATTACCGATCAATCTATGATTTGGCATGCGCACAAAGCTTACTTACGTGGCCTTTTCATAAAATTCGGAGCACAGGCAAAAAAACAACACGTAGCCACCACTGAAAAATTATTAACACAAATCTGTGCGTTAGAAATTGTCAACAAAAACAAAACATCCATTACCATTTCCGATGATCTAAAAAATTTAAGACACCAACTTAGTGAGCACCTGCATAAAAAATTTGAATATTATATTAAACGCCTTAAACTCCAGCACTACTCCTCAGCCAACAAATCAGGAAAATTCATGGCCAGACAAGTGAAAAAACACAATGCTAATACGAAAATACAGACCCTAATTAATTCCCAAGGTAAACGAGTACACAACCCATTAGATATTGCAAACGAATTTAGTGCATTTTACGCTAAATTATATAATCTTAAAGACTCTGATCACGAAGCCCATCCTAAATTGGAGGACATTGACAAATTCCTCTCATCCATTCATCTTCCCTCTATTTCCACTGCACAGCTAGAAAGCATTTCTACAGCTTTCTCTCCCACCGAAATCCTCAAAACAATAAAAACACTGCCACTACACAAAGCCCCTGGCCCAGACGGATTCCCAAACGAATATTACAAATACTTCTCTGACTTACTCACCCCACAACTATGTAACACCTTTAATTACTACACTACTACAGGCAAAATTCCCAAAGAATCTTTAGAGGCCCTGATTGTTACCATACCCAAACCGGGCAAATCCCCTGACATACCAGCAAACTACCGTCCAATCTCACTGTTAAACAGAGACACCAAAATTTACGCAAAATTGCTAGCTCAGCGGCTCTCCACAATTATTCCACAAATAATACATCCTGACCAGGTCGGATTTGTACCTGGCAACCTGCACCAGACAAGCTTCGGACGGCACTAGACGCCTCATCGATCTAATCCAGTGGGTGGAGCACAGCCAAACGCCTTCTCTCTTCCTCTCACTGGACGTAGAGAAGGCGTTTGATAGAGTTCACTGGACATACATGGAAAAAGTACTATGCAAATTTGGCCTGTCGGGCCCTATTCTGACAGCGATATTGAATTTATATTCCTCCCCCAGCGCCCGAGTCTGGACATCAGGGATAACGTCCACTCCATTCAACATCACTAATGGCACAAGGCAGGGGTGCCCACTTTCACCCCTGATTTTTGCCATGGTGATGGAGCCCCTGGCACAAGCCATCAGATCCGCAACAGCAATCTCAGGTATTAAAATAGGAGACGTTGAACACAAAATAGGACTGTATGCAGACAATGTCATTATCACTCTAACAAAAGCCGAAATCTCCATTTCAAATGTTTTGGAAATTCTGGAAATGTTCAGCCTAATATCTCTTTACAAAGTCAATAATAGTAAATCCACTATGCTAAACGTAGGGATAGACCAACAGACCAAACAGACCATAACGAAAACCACACCTTTCACATGGTCCAAAAACTCCTCACTTCAATACTTGGGCATTCACCTTACCTCCCCGAGCAAGACACTACTAAAAGTAAACTATGCCATGCTACAGAAAAAGCTTTTGCGCATTGCCAAAGACATGAGTAACGCATATGTATCATGGGCTGGTAGGATAGCCCTGGTCAAAATGTACCTGCTCCCGCACATTCTGTATATGTTCCGCACAATCCCTATACCAATGCTCTCCACGCAACTGAATCAACTACAAGGATTGTTCAATAAGTTTATCTGGCAACAAAAAAAACCCAAACTTAAACAAAATATTCTTCTGTCACCAGTCCAACACGGTGGAATGGGAGCCCCCAACATTCATGCTTACTACAAAGCAGTAATATTGGACCAATTAAAAGAATGGTGGTCACCCACCTCCAGGAAAACGTGGCACCAAATTGAGTCTGCAGCTATCACGCCAAACTTGAAACACGTTTTGTCGGCTGCCCTACTTAACTTAAAACCACAGCGACATTTTCTACAACCTACAACATCGGCTCTACGGGTCTGGACAGCTCTTACACAACAAGCAAGGGGAATACCCAATTCAATCCTTTCCAAACTCCCCATTCAAGCAATAGAAATGATATCGCCTGACCTGTCCGTCCACCTATGGACACAGAAAGGTCTCGTCAACATTGGACAACTGATGTCCACATCCGGGATCCACTCATTTGTACAACTACAACAATTATTCGATATTCCCACATCAACCTTTTTCCTATACCTACGGATCCGCTCTATCATATCCCCAATCACTATACTCACTGACAATGCTCCAATGGCTGATATATTAAAATTCTACGAAATCCCAGCTCCAGCACAGAAAGGAATCTCAGTAATGTACAAAATACTAACGAGTGACAGGAGTTCCGCGCTTAGGAGATAAATAAATAAATAAAACGGGACTGCTGCCCCCCTTTTAAAGTGAAAATCACCGAAGTGAAATCCAAGCTAAAAAATTGTTCTAAACAGGGGAATTGGCGCTGTCCTGGTATGTATGTATGAGTGATGGTTTTTCTAAAGTGTACAAAACGAAGTATTAACTTGTAAACAAAAATGTCATAAATCTCAAGAGAAAATTCACGTGCAACAAAAAATATTAAATTATGAGTGAATCACCTGTGAGATGCAATAAGAAGAAAGTGCAAAAGCGTTCTAAAGTGCATATGAAATCGCATATACAAAAATTATATAAATCGTAGATATCAATAACTAAAAAGTGATCCCTCTATATCAAAGTGCTTAGGGAACCAAATCCAATAAAATTAATATATTGATGATCCGCATAGACAGTAAATTCATACAAAGTGAAAACCTAAAAAGGTTAAAAAATAAAAGTCTGTAAGTGTGCAAACACAGTTCAATGAAGGCGATCAAAGTAAAACACTACAAAGGTGTATAAACACAAAAAATAGATAAAAAACAATCAATGATTGAATTCTTTGGAAAAAAATTGATTTTCAAAAACAGTTCTAAAAGTGTGTCCCACTGGTGAAGGAGAAAGATATTCACAGCTTTCAACCGTTGGTGTTACGACCTTCTCTACACCCCCACTTGTGTGTGCACTTACCGGACTGCCTAACCCCTGCAGGGGTAATAGGCAAATGCAGACAGTCCTGCGATGGCAACAATGGAAGGTGGTCCTCCGTTCAAGGGTGCTGTATCCTGCTCCGGCGTGGAGTCAATCCCAGTGCTGGCAGACAGTCCTGCTATGGCAACAACGGACAGTGGTCCTCCGTTCAAGGGTGCTATATCCTGCTCTGGCGTGCAGTCAATCCCAGTGACAGGTATCCGTGTGAAGTGAAAACAGAAAACACTTCATAGCGTGAATCCACAAAAGATGGGAATTTTATTAAAAATCCATAAAAATAAATATAAAAATACAGTCCATAATATGGAACTCGAAAACAAAACTGAAAACACTGTGTAGATAGCCGACTAACAGCCGAAGGGCAGCGTGGTGAGGCGTGCGTTCCACCGCCCGACAGCTGAAAGCGGAACTACCACAAGCTGGAAGAGAGCGGTGCTGACGTGTGCGTATCAACGAGGCCACGCCTTACGCGTTTCGTCATCAAGACGTCATCTGAGGCGCCGCCATCTTGGTGCTCCACACGTCTAAATAGGGAAACGGAGGTGCCATTCTAGCCAATCGGATGCTTGAGAGCCGCCCCTTTGTTTTCCCATACGAAACCATCCAAATTGCTGGTCTGGCGCCATCATGTGATAGAAATATATAATGGTTTTTAGGCGCCTCCGTTTAGCAAAGAAAAATGTAACATGAGATAATAAAAATAAGTCTGTGGGGTAGACGGTAAACAAGGGGATGCCACCTCATATCAGATGCATTTGATATTACATATCCCAACCTTGTGTGACTCCAAATACAAAAGGGGAACAAAACACAGATAAGTGAGGGATTTAGAGTGTAAATAAAAAATGTGATATTAGGAACGTGTTAAGATAATATTGTGATAACATATTGTAATGTTGTAAAAAATGGGGGGTCTCAATAAATTCCTATTAACGAAAAAAATTTTTTGGTTTTTTGGTTGGGGGCCGCAATAAAAATGCATGTAAAAATACACATCCAAATCTATTACTACAAATCCACAAAAAATACATAAAAATACATATATAATTTAGGCCTGCATAGAAAATGTCTCAATTCATAATCAAGGCCTGTGGGATAAAGAATATTAAAAAAGGGGGTCAAAAAATCTACATCCATAAAATTAATGGCCTAATATTCTAATCTGTGGTACTAATTGGATTCATAATAAAATCTATGTAAAGAATTGGGAGGAGGAAACAACCTAATCCTTAGTGGGAGTAGATCAAGGGCTTATATATGAAAATTCGTATTAATTAATTCATAATACATATATAATATAGGCCTACATAGAAGATGCCTCAATTCATAATCAAGGCCTGTGGAATATTAAAAATATATTTAAAATTATTTTAAATACTTTAAAAATAATATGAGGGGGTCAAAAATCTACATACATAAAATTGATTAAAAGACTGTATTCTAATCTGTGGTGCTAATTGGATTCATAATGACCAATACTATGTAAAGAAATGGGAGGAAAAAACAACATAATCACTAGTGGGAGTAAATCAAAGGCCTATATTAATTCATTTGGAGGGGTACAGTATGGGCCATATAAAGTGCAGAGACTCACGTACTACTAGTGGAATTGTAGATGAGAATGTCTAACCCAGGGATCGATCACAAAGTGGTGGATAGAAAACTTATACAGAAAATGAACAAGACTGGTAAAAAAGAGAGACCCTTAAAAATTGGACAAGAAACAGTTAAGATCTATCTCTACATTCAAACCCCTGGGGACAAGGCAATCTAAACGATGTATCCACCTCGTTTCGTTTTGCGATATCAGTATCCTCTTACTACCCCCCCTCCAGTGATTTTTTATGGTGTCTATCCCATAAAAGATGAGGCCTGACGGGTCCCTGTGGTGAAATTCATCGAAGTGTCTGGAGAGGTTGTGTTTGGGGAACCCTTTCTTAATGTTATTAATGTGTTCCCTGATCCGTACACACAGGGGTCTAGTAGTCCTGCCCACATATTGCAGCCGGCAGGGGCATTCAATAATATAGGTTACGTGGGTGGTGTTGCAAGTGACTAGTTCCCTAATCTCATATTCCTTGCCGTACAGTACAGATCTATCGAGCACATTGTAAGGAAGTATTGGCCGATCCTAAAATCTGATAGAACCCTTGGAAATTTGCTGACAAAAAAACCCAGGTTTATATATAGGAGGGCACCTACCCTCAGAAACCACCTGGTCCATAATGTTATTGATCCCCCCAAGAACGTGAAATTGTTCTCTGATATGAAGGGATTTTATAGATGTCAAAAATGTTTGGCCTGCCGTGTCAGTAAAAGGCAACCCAAAAAAAAGGACATCGTTTAAGTCCAGGAGGGGCAAGGAATATGAGATTAGGGAACTAGTCACTTGCAACACCACCCACGTAACCTATATTATTGAATGCCCCTGCCGGCTGCAATATGTGGGCAGGACTACTAGACCCCTGTGTGTACGGATCAGGGAACACATTAATAACATTAAGAAAGGGTTCCCCAAACACAACCTCTCCAGACACTTCGATGAATTTCACCACAGGGACCCGTCAGGCCTCATCTTTTATGGGATAGACACCATAAAAAATCACTGGAGGGGGGGTAGTAAGAGGATACTGATATCGCAAAACGAAACGAGGTGGATACATCGTTTAGATTGCCTTGTCCCCAGGGGTTTGAATGTAGAGATAGATCTTAACTGTTTCTTGTCCAATTTTTAAGGGTCTCTCTTTTTTACCAGTCTTGTTCATTTTCTGTATAAGTTTTCTATCCACCACTTTGTGATCGATCCCTGGGTTAGACATTCTCATCTACAATTCCACTAGTAGTACGTGAGTCTCTGCACTTTATATGGCCCATACTGTACCCCTCCAAATGAATTAATATAGGCCTTTGATTTACTCCCACTAGTGATTATGTTGTTTTTTCCTCCCATTTCTTTACATAGTATTGGTCATTATGAATCCAATTAGCACCACAGATTAGAATACAGTCTTTTAATCAATTTTATGTATGTAGATTTTTGACCCCCTCATATTATTTTTAAAGTATTTAAAATAATTTTAAATATATTTTTAATATTCCACAGGCCTTGATTATGAATTGAGGCATCTTCTATGTAGGCCTATATTATATATGTATTATGAATTAATTAATACGAATTTTCATATATAAGCCCTTGATCTACTCCCACTAAGGTTTTCCTCCTCCCAATTCTTTACATAGATTTTATTATGAATCCAATTAGTACCACAGATTAGAATATTAGGCCATTAATTTTATGGATGTAGATTTTTTGACCCCCTTTTTTAATACTCTTTATCCCACAGGCCTTGATTATGAATTGAGACATTTTCTATGCAGGCCTAAATTATATATGTATTTTTATGTATTTTTTGTGGATTTGTAGTAATAGATTTGGATGTGTATTTTTACATGCATTTTTATTGCGGCCCCCAACCAAAAAACCAAAAAAATTTTTTCGTTAATAGGAATTTATTGAGACCCCCCATTTTTTACAACATTACAATATGTTATCACAATATTATCTTAACACGTTCCTAATATCACATTTTTTATTTACACTCTAAATCCCTCACTTATCTGTGTTTTGTTCCCCTTTTGTATTTGGAGTCACACAAGGTTGGGATATGTAATATCAAATGCATCTGATATGAGGTGGCATCCCCTTGTTTACCGTCTACCCCACAGACTTATTTTTATTATCTCATGTTACATTTTTCTTTGCTAAACGGAGGCGCCTAAAAACCATTATATATTTCTATCACATGATGGCGCCAGACCAGCAATTTGGATGGTTTCGTATGGGAAAACAAAGGGGCGGCTCTCAAGCATCCGATTGGCTAGAATGGCACCTCCGTTTCCCTATTTAGACGTGTGGAGCACCAAGATGGCGGCGCCTCAGATGACGTCTTGATGACGAAACGCGTAAGGCGTGGCCTCGTTGATACGCACACGTCAGCACCGCTCTCTTCCAGCTTGTGGTAGTTCCGCTTTCAGCTGTCGGGCGGTGGAACGCACGCCTCACCACGCTGCCCTTCGGCTGTTAGTCGGCTATCTACACAGTGTTTTCAGTTTTGTTTTCGAGTTCCATATTATGGACTGTATTTTTATATTTATTTTTATGGATTTTTAATAAAATTCCCATCTTTTGTGGATTCACGCTATGAAGTGTTTTCTGTTTTCACTTCACACGGATACCTGTCACTGGGATTGACTGCACGCCAGAGCAGGATATAGCACCCTTGAACGGAGGACCACTGTCCGTTGTTGCCATAGCAGGACTGTCTGCCAGCACTGGGATTGACTCCACGCCGGAGCAGGATACAGCACCCTTGAACGGAGGACCACCTTCCATTGTTGCCATCGCAGGACTGTCTGCATTTGCCTATTACCCCTGCAGGGGTTAGGCAGTCCGGTAAGTGCACACACAAGTGGGGGTGTAGAGAAGGTCGTAACACCAACGGTTGAAAGCTGTGAATATCTTTCTCCTTCACCAGTGGGACACACTTTTAGAACTGTTTTTGAAAATCAATTTTTTTCCAAAGAATTCAATCATTGATTGTTTTTTATCTATTTTTTGTGTTTATACACCTTTGTAGTGTTTTACTTTGATCGCCTTCATTGAACTGTGTTTGCACACTTACAGACTTTTATTTTTTAACCTTTTTAGGTTTTCACTTTGTATGAATTTACTGTCTATGCGGATCATCAATATATTAATTTTATTGGATTTGGTTCCCTAAGCACTTTGATATAGAGGGATCACTTTTTAGTTATTGATATCTACGATTTATATAATTTTTGTATATGCGATTTCATATGCACTTTAGAACGCTTTTGCACTTTCTTCTTATTGCATCTCACAGGTGATTCACTCATAATTTAATATTTTTTGTTGCACGTGAATTTTCTCTTGAGATTTATGACATTTTTGTTTACAAGTTAATACTTCGTTTTGTACACTTTAGAAAAACCATCACTCATACATACATACCAGGACAGCGCCAATTCCCCTGTTTAGAACAATTTTTTATACAAAATACTAACGACACCGTCTGCAAATCAATCATCTCCCTCTATTGACTTCTGGTCATCCCTCACCACCACTCCACCACCACCCGCAAGTTGGTACAAAGCCTTAACTCTCCCACTTCGAGTATCACGTTGCACCTCCCATTGGGAAACAACTCAAAAACTGTTCCACAAATGGTACTATACCCCAGCCAGACTCGTAAAAATATACCCAACCACCTCATCTCAATGCTGGCGGAATTGCACCGAGGCAGGCACTCTGCGACACATCTGGTGGGAATGCCCTATAATTCACAGATTCTGGCTAGATGTTGCAAATCTCATCTCAACGATTTGCAAAGTCCCCCCTCCATCATCCCCCCTCGATCTTCTCTTGGGTCTTGATGTCCCGACATGGCTGAAACATATCAGAGTAGTGGCGACTCATATCCTTATTGCAGCCCGCTTAGCTCTAGCGAGAAAATGGAAATCACCACAACCTCCCCTTCTATCAGATCTCATTGTTCTTTTAAATTACCACTTCCACATGGAATTCGCCTTCGCTAAAGCCAACCTAAATACCGCCTTGTTCCTCCAAAAATGGGAACCTTGGATATCCGATTTGAGAAGCACAGCTCTTTCATAGATTCTACCTGATGATTCTCGCTTGAACCCCTATTTACAGTAACCTATTTTCACTAAGTAGGACTTACAATGCTTTGTGATGACTAGCTTAAAGTTCCGCATTCTTGGGCCTACTTTAATTGCTTTTGTTGATTGCAGTATATTTCACGACTGGTGGTTGAAGGGCTGCCTCACCCCCTGTGGCACAGTGAGCGCCCAATTTGGGGTGCCAGGGTGGAGAGACAGTGCTGACACCATCCAACTGATGTGTAAGTTAAACGTATAGTGTTAAATCTTCATAATCCACGTCCTATTTACATGACTGATACCTTACTCATGATTGATGTATATTGTATTACTCAATATGGAATGTTGATATAATGCTTTTTTACACGCTTTGTACGGATTCTCATGAAAAATTCAATAAAACTTAAAATCAAAAAAAAAAAAAAATGAAGATGACAAAATCCGCACTCCAGTGCAGTGAAACAATAAATGTCTTAAAGAATCCTATTGAGGGTGATATAAAAGTGTCCGGTGTCAAGCAATCCGTGTTCACAAAAATAATACAGCGTCCAAAAACAAAGGAGAAAGTGACTTAGTGCAGCAACAGTAAATTACACAGCTCCTTAAATGTGCTTAATAGGAAACGTGAAGGCAGCAGCTAGATTCTAGCATTGCTTTCCTCAGATAGGTGAGAAATGTAGGGTGACACCATCAATCCTCTTCATGCAGCAATCCTATAATGGAGGGCAATGGCCCCTTACCTAACTGTGCTGAGGTTACATATTCTCTCTGGAGAAGAGACGCTTGAGAGGGGATATGATTTCAATTTACAAATACTGTACTAGTGACCCCACAATAGGGATAAAACTTTTTCGCAGAAGAGAGTTAAATAAGACTCGTGGCCACTCAATTAGAAGAAAAGAGGTTTAACCTTAAACTACGTAGAGGGTTCTTTACTGTAAGGCAAGGGTGTGGAATTCCCTTCCACAGGCGGTGGTCTCAGCGGGGAGCATTGATAGCTTCAAGAAACTATTAGATAATCACCTGAATGACCGCAGCATACAGGGATATACAATGTAATACTGACACATAATCACACACATAGGTCGGACTTGATGGACTTGTGTCTTTTTTCAACCTCACCTACTATGTAACTATGTAACCTGAAAAGCAAACTTGATAAAACATAATAACAATAAAACATTGCAGAAAAGAATACAGTCAAAAAGAAAAGAACAATAAAGAGAGAATAGAGAGAGAACAATAAAACGACAACAATTTTTGTTTTTTTTATTTTATATTTTTTTGTGGTTTTTTTATTTTTTACTTTTTTTTTTACACTTTTATTTGTAACTGTAATGGTTCGGTTCCAGGTTCGGGTCTCTCAAAATGTGATGGCATCTTTGGAGACATTGTGAAAGTGTGCCTAGTCTGTGCAATGCTGTACCCTACGCTAAAACTCAACTAGTGTATGGTACTGCTCAAAACATTCACCAATGCAAAGACCAGGATTGTCAGGACAGGAGGGACAATAATAGCGGGTGTCACGCCTATATCCATGCTTTCTACAGACACAACATTTTCTTTAGGGGGCTTGTTGGGTAGGGGTACATAAGGAAAATGCCTCTCATGCAGCCGGCTTACTGCATTTGGACTGGGAAGGTGAGGTGGAGCACCGTCTGGAAACAGAAGGACTCTGACAATCTCTTCCTGGAATTTAAGGAAGGATCCAGTCCATCCTGAAGCTCTGTATAGCACATGAGCATTCAGCAAAGCCAATTGAAATAAGTATACAGACACTTTCTTGTACCAGTGTCTGGCCTTACGGGCAGCTAGGTACGGCACCAACAACTGGTCTTTGAGGTCCACCCCTCCCATATTTTGGTTATATTAGTGTACACAGAGGGGTTTCTCCACAACACCAGTCGTCGTAGTAATTTGGACCGTCGTGTCTGCATGAAGGGAGGTAGGAACGAAAACATTCTTATTATCCCTCCACTTTATAGCGAGCAAGTTATTACACTTCAAGCAGGCTCTCTCCCCCAGCCTAAGACGGGAATCTACAAGCTGCTGGGGAAAGCCCCAGTAATTAGGTCGCACGGTACCACATGCTCCAATCTATTGATCAAACAAGTGACTAAAATGTGGCACGCTCGTGTAATAATTGTCCACGTACCAGTGGTACCCCTTTCTGAATAAGGGTGACACCAAGTCCCACACAATCTTGCCAGCGCTTCTTATGTAGTCAGGGAAGTTTGTCCGCTCTACGTGACTATCTCTTTCCTCGTAAACCATAAAACTAGATGTATAGCCTGTGGCCCTGTCACAGAGCTTATACATCTTGACCCCATATCTGGCACGCTTGCTGGGAAGATACTGTTTGAATGACAAGCGGCCAGAAAACTTAATCAGGGACTCATCAACGCAGACAACTTGATGGGGAGTAAACAAGTCTGCAAAACATTGGTTGAAGTGGTTTATGAGGGACCGAATTTTGTAGAGCCGATCGTATCCAGGGTCTCCACGAGGACGACAAAGTTCATTGTTGTTGAAGTGCATGAACCGCAAGATCTGCTCGTATTGTGCCCTGGCCATGGAAGCAGAGAACACAGGTATATGGTGAATTGGGTCAGTGGACCAATATGACCGCAACTCACTCTTTTTGGTTATGCCCATGAGGAGGGATAGGCCCAGAAAGATCTTAAATTCGGAAACTGTAATTGGTTTTCAATCTCTAGCAAAGGGAGGACTGGGGATTAGTGGCAATATTTTGACCAGCATACAAATTGCTTTGGTCCACAATAGATCTATAGAGATCTTCAGTGAAAAACAGCAAATACAAAATCAAGTGATGTAAAATCAACTTTTCCACCTGAATGCGGGTTGGCCAGTGAATGGGGGAGGTACAGGTGCTGCAGAAGTGGTGGGTTCCCAATTAGGATTGGCGAATGCAGCAGGAAGGGCACTATGGGCTTGACGGGCCTGTCTTTGTCTTCTTAGTGGCAACGGGATACTACTTGTGCTTGCCACCTCGCCAGCTTGAACTGCACTTATGGGATTTGCTACGTCACTGCAATGCTGGATGTTCGACCAGGGTGTACTAGGCCGCTGGTGCTTGCCAGTTCACCAGAAGGAATAGCGGTGCTAGTACTTCTCTGCTCCGTACGAGAGCCCTGCGGTTCTTGCACCTCAACAGCAGAAGATCGGGGTCTGGTACGCCTGACCTTGGCAGGGACCTCAACTTCATCGTCAGAGCTATCTGTCATGGAGCCACTCTCATCTACAGGTTCGTATTCTGAGCCTTAATCTGACAGATGAGTGACTTCCTCTTCACTAGTGTACCTGCGATTCGACAAAACGCTACCAGAAAAACTGTTAGCGATCACAGGGATTAGGCCTGACTCTGCGAACGCTGTAGTTATGTGTTTAGTGTTTTGTAAGTGACAGTGATCGATCGATACTGCACTTGGGTGGGCTGGGCTGGGCGGAATGGCAAAACGCAGGTGCTAGCAGGTATCTGGGCTGATCCTGCTAACACTGCGTTTTTTGGAACCCTAAACTGCTGGGGATGCTAGTATAGATCTGATCAGATCAGATATTGATCCGTTCAGATACTATACCACTAAGGGAGGTGTATGCTGCGTGCGTGGGTGTTAGCAGTGCTGGCACTAACCTGATGGTGCCTGGGGCGACGCAGACCCTATCTGACCCTAAAACCTAACTTATATCACCCGCCAGGCAATCAGGGAGTTAAACCTTTATTAGGTAATAAACGGCAAGTGCCCTGACACTATAAAAACCAAAACTAACTAACCAGTGTCACCCGTAACAGTTATATGGTGATCACTGGTGAAAGGGTTAACTAGGGGGCAATCAGGGGGTTAAAACCTTTACTAGGTAGTATATGGGGGTACCTGACGCTATAAAAAGCTGACGCTGAACCTAAATACATACCTGGCTAACTAGCGTCACCTGTGACACTAATACGGCTATCAGAAAAAAGATTGCTTAGTGACACTGGCGATAGGGGGTGATCCAGGGGTTAAACCTTTATTGGTGTCACTGTGAAAGGGGTGCAGGGGGGGTGATTGGGGGGTGATAGGGGTGATTAGGGGTTGGTTAGTGTGCCTGCGTGTTCTACTGTAAGTGTAGTGTTGGTGCAGTCTTACTTGGATGTCTTCTCTCCTCAGAAGCTGGAATGAAAAGGCTTCACGAGGAGCGATGACATCACTTCCTCTGCTTCTGTTTACATTACAGAAGCAGAGGAAGCTTCTCATTAGCCAGGAGTGATTGCGAGGGGGTGGCCATGAATCAGTGGCCTCCCCCTCAGCGCAGATCTCTCCTGAAGCTATTCCGACCGCCACAAGCACGGGGGGGCCCAATTGGGCCCCCCGCCTGCTGGGAGGCAGGGACGTACAGGTAAGCCCATATGCCTGCCCGTGCCATTCTGCCGACATACTTTGGCGTGCGGCGGTCGGCAACTGGTTAAAGCAATCTACTGGAGTAGACATGTGCAATTCGTTTCAGTCCAATACAAATTCGGACGCATTTTTGTTTATTCGGAGATTCAGATGTATTTGAATCTACAAATTAAATAGTAACACATTTCGTTGAAATGGATTAATTTGTATAGTTCGTTTTCTAACAAATTCTGTAGAAACTTTTCAGAACAATAATGCTCTGTACACACGATAGGATTTTCCGATGGAAAATGTGTGATAGGACCTTGTTGTCAGAAATTTCAACCACGTGTAGGCTCCATCACACATTTTCCATAGGAATTTCTGACACACAAAGTTTGAGAGCTGGCTATAAAATTTTCCGAAAACAAAATCCGTTTTTTGAAATTCCGATCATGTGTACACAATTCTGACGCACAAAGTGCCACGCATGCTCAGAATCAAGCAGAAGAGCAGCACTGGCTATTGAATTTCATTTTTGTCGGCTCGTCGTATGTGTTGTACGTCACCGTGTTCCTGACGTTCAGAATTTCCGACCAACTTTGTGTGACCGTGTGTATGCAAGACAAGTTTGAGGCAAGATCCGTCGGAAAAAATCCCATGGATTTTGTTGTCGGAAAATCCTATCGTGTGTACAGGGCATTAGAATTTGGATCAGTCAAAAAAAAAAAAAAAATTTGAATTCTGTTTGAAGAAATAGCTGATTGTTAAGCAGCGGGCCAAAAAGCCGGCTCTTCACGTCCTTAAGAAAAAGAAAAATGTTTAAAAAAACACCAAAATTTTAAGGAATAAAATGTGTAGGGTCCCCCCAAAATCCATAGCAGACCCTTAACTGAGCATACAGCCCGGCAGGTCAGGAAAGGGGAAGATTGAGCGCCCCCCCAAACCATACCAGGCCACATGCCCCCACCTCAATGCACCTTGTCCCCATTTTGATGGGGACAAGTGTCAGGGTACTCACCAAGGCCGAGATGCCGAGAGTGGCTCCCCTTGCAGAAGAGTGTGCTATACCCCTGGAGGTGGCACAGAGGGTATCGGGCACAGAGAGGCACGGGTCACCAGCACAAGTAGGGGCTTGCGTGTTGGTCTTCCGTCTGGTAGCAGGTCAGTACGGGTTGCACTCGGACGCTGATCAGCAGAGAAACCAGGCTGGGGTTCAAACACCTTGACCCTGAAGGAGACAACTGGAACAAAGTATGTAGAGAAAGCCAGGGGGTCAAACACAGCAGACTGGTAAGAAGGAAGTCCATATAAACAAGCCAAGGTCATACACAGGAATCAAGCAATGGGAAAGTCCAAGACAGGCCGAGGTCAAACACTGGAAAGCAAGAGCAAAGTCTTAAGGAGAAGCTGGGGGTCAAACACTGGAGCAGGCAGAAGAGGAATCAGTTTGGCAAGCCGAGGTCAAGGTGCAGGAGAAGTTCAGAGGAGGTCAAGGCAATCCAGGTCACAGCAGGCAGGAGTCAATAGCAGAACTAAGGAACAGGAACACAGAAGCTGAAACGACAAACCAGCAATGAGAAGGAGAGCAGGGCTGCCTTTTAAAGGGCCGCCAGGGGATCTCCCGTGTGCGGCTAAGGTGCGTACGTGCTTATGCCGACTCCCCGTGTCGCGGCCAGCTGACTCGCACGTCTACGTGTGCCGTTGAGCCTTGTCGCGGTCCGCTGAATCGCGAACCTGCGTGCGCCGTTTTGCCATTCTGCCACGCAGGCGTACAGGAAAATGCCGGTATTGGCAAACAAAGATTCTGTTATTCCTCTGACAGTGCCCCCCCGAGGGGCAGCCTCCGGATGCCCAACCTAGCTAATATCCCTGGGTGTCGCCTGTGGAAATTCTGAACCAAACGGGGTGCATGTATATTACTGAAAGGTTCCCAGGAGTTATCTTCCGGCAGGTACCCTTTCCATTTCACCAGATACTGAGTCTGCCTTCCCCTCTTTCTACAGTCCATAATTGCTTTCACTTCAAATTCCTCTTCACCCTCTACCTCAACTGGTGGAGGTGGAAGTTCCTCCCTTCCTGAGAAAGAATTGGGAACTACTGGTTTTAGTAGGGATGCATGGAACACCGGATGGATTCTAAAAGTACTGGGTAAAGTTAGTTCGAAGACCACAGGATTAATTACCTTTTTACTTCGAAAGGACCAATGAATTTCGGGCCAAGTTTGCGTGAAGGACAGGGTAATATAAGATTGACAGCAGATAGCCAAACCTTATCCCCAATCTTAAATCCCGCATTGTTTCTTCTTCCTTTGTTATAATATTCCTTATAGCTGTCTTGAGCTTCCTTCATGGCTTTTTGGACCTGTAGAAAATTAGCTTGGATGAGATTTACTCGATCTTGAACTGCGGGAGTTGAGACTTCTGGAATGGAGTTTGGCCAAAAGGACGGGTGGAACCCATAGTTGGCCCAAAAAGGCATCTGATTAGTGGCAGAATGTGTGGCATTGTTATAGGCAAACTCCGCACAGGGGAGAAGGGTTGACCAATTATCCTGAGAGCTAGAGCAGAAACAGCGGAGATATTGCTCCAAGGTCTGATTCGTCCTTTCTGTTTGGTCATTGCTTTGGGGATGGTATGCTGAAGAAAAGGAGGTTTTGATTTCCAGGGATTTACAAAGGTCTTTCCAGAATCTTGAGGTAAATTGAATTCCTCTATCGGAGACAATGTTGTTGGGAACACCATGGAGTCTTACTATTTCTCTAATAAAAGTATTTGCTGTAGCCAAAGCAGATGGAGTACCTATCATGGGCAAAAAGTGTGCCATCTTTGAGAGGCGGTTGACTACTACTAAGATGGTGGAAAATTTCTCAGAGGGAGGCAGATCGACAATGAAGTCCATAGAAACCTCACTCCAAGGTCGTTCAGGGATAGATAGGGGTTTAAGGAGGCCCCAGGCTTTAGTGTTTGACCCCTTGCTGCGTTGGCAGGTAATGCAGGATTAAACATACTTTTTACAGTCTTGTCTCCAGCCCGGCCACCAAAAAGAGTGATGAACTAATTCAGAAGTCTTCCGTACTCCGAAATGGCCTGCCATCTTATGGTCATGGAAAGTCTGTAAAATTCTAAGCCTTACAGAAGAGGGGACAAAGACCTTGTCCTGGGCCCACAGCAAACCATCTCTTTTTTCCAAGGAGGATATCTCAGATTCCGTGCATTGACTAGAGGCCTGTTCAATAGCAGATTGAAGGTTAGGTTGAATGAGATGAAGAAAATTGTGAGAGGAAAGGATGGTTTCAGGTTCTGTTGACTCGTTGGCTTCTGCAAACATACGGGAAAGTGCGTCCGCCTTCCCGTTTTTTGAACCAGGTCGATAGGATATATGGAAATTGAACCTGGAGAAGAATA
The DNA here is from genome assembly GCA_037952835.1 of Lithobates septentrionalis. Classification (NCBI taxonomy): domain Eukaryota; kingdom Metazoa; phylum Chordata; class Amphibia; order Anura; family Ranidae; genus Lithobates; species Lithobates septentrionalis. Next base: position 2,586,875 of record JBBDGP010000074.1, read on the forward strand.
ATGCCCATTGGGCTTGTCGGGGCCTTAGATGTTTGGCTGTTCGGAGATACTCCAGGTTCTTGTGGTCCATGAAGATCATGATGGGTTGGGACGCACCCTCCAGTAAGTATCTCCATTCCTCAAGGGCGGCTTTTATGGCTAATAGTTCCCGATCACCGACATTATAATTTCTCTCTGGAGGACTTATTTTGAGGGAAGCAAAGGCTACTGTATGGAGAAGTGCTTTAATACCGCTTCTCTGAGACAAGATGGCTCCTGTGGCGGACTCCGAGGCATCAACTTCTAGTACATAAGGTAGGGTTGGATCAGGATGCTGAAGTATGGGAGCTGACGTGAATAGATTCTTTAATTGAGCTTCCTGGGACCATTGGAATTTGATCTGTTGGTGGGTCAGTTGAGTGATGGGAGAGATAATTGAGGAGAACCCCCTAATAAACCTGCAATAAAAATTGTCAAAGCCAATAAATTGCTGAACTCCTTTTTTGTCTGAGGGGGCTGGCCACTCCTGAATGGCTTTAACCTTTTGTGGATCCATTGCCACCCCCTTAGTGGTGATGATGAAGCCAAGGAACTGGATTGTAGTCTTCTCAAATTCACATTTTTCTCCCTTTAAGAACAGACCATGCTTTCTGAGAACTGAGAGTACTTTCTTGACATGATCTCGATGTAATTCTATTGTGGTAGAGAAAATTTAAATATCATCAAGGTAAACAATGACAAAGTTATCTAGGAATTCCCAGAAGATATCATTGACTAGATGCTGGAACGTAGCTGGGGCATTACTGAGTCCAAAAGGCATCACCAGATACTCGAAGTGACCGAATCTGGATCTGAAAGCTGTCTTCCATTCGTCCCCAGCACATATCCGAACGAGATTGTATGCCCCTCGTAATTTCCAGTTTGGTAAATATTTGAGCAGATCAAAAACGCTGAAAAAGTTCAGGAATGAGGGGAAGCGGGTATCGATTCTTGATGGTGAGTTCTCTATAGTCTATGCATGGCCTGAGAGATCCATCTTTTTTCTCAACAAAAAAGATACCAGCCCCAGCTGGGGAAGAAGAAGGACGAATTAATCCTTTTTCAAGGTTTTCATCAATGTAGAGGTGGAGAGCTTCCAACTCGGACTCCGACAGAGGGAAAATTCGGCCGAACTGGATCTCGGAACCGGGCAAAAGATCAATGGGGCAATCATAGTGCCGATGAGGTGGTAAACTGTCAGCCTTCTTTTTATCAAAAACGTCCAGGAATTTGTGATATGCTGCAGGGACATGTGTAAGCGCGTCTGGCACTGGTTGTATGGTCAAACAGGAGGCCGTCTTATTGGAGGTTGGCACAAAACAATGCTGGCAGCAGTATACTGAAGAGAAAAGAATTTCTTTTTTACTCCAAAGGATCTGTGGGTCATGCTCCATTAGCCACGGGAACCCCAGGATGATGGGAAACATGGGTGAGTTGATGATGTTGAAGCAAAGAAATTCCTGATGACCAGAGTCTGTAGAGACAAGAATGGGCTTGGTTTCTTGAGTGATGGGTCCTGAGTTAGGTAGAGACCCATCTGCCAGGTAAATCTGATGGAGCTGTTTCTTGTCTTGAAGAGGAATGTGCAGACTTTGGGCAAGGGGTGCATCCAGGAAACAGCTGCATGCTCCGGAGTCAACGATGGCCAGCAGCCGAATTTCCTCTTCCGCCCCCTGTAATGAGACCGGTAGGATAAGGTGAGATTGGGTTGAGTCAGCAACTTGAAAGTTCATAGTGTGCCGCCAACGGTACTTACTGGGTCTCACAGGGCAATTGCGTAAAAAATGACCTGCTTCCCCGCAGTAGAGGCAAAGATTGGCTTGACGTCATCGCAGTCTCTCATCAGGGGTGAGTGGAGACCGAACTAATCCCAGTTGTATGGGCTCACTGTCAGCAGAAGATGAGGGACCCGCGGTAGGTACAGGAACTGGAGGAATCCGGGGTAACATCCAGGTAGGCCAGGGAGACTGAAAGCGTTCAGTGCAACGCTCTCGCAGGCGTCTGTCGAGCTTAGTGGCGAGTTGGATCAGATCTTCCAGAGAGTCAGGGGTATCCACTCATGCCAATTCGTCTTTAAGTGTTTCGAAAAGACCCTGGCGGTACTGGTATTTGAGGGCGGCCTCATTCCAGACGGTGTCTCCAGACCATTTACGAAATTCCATGGTGTAATCCTCTACTGGTCTTTTTCCATGGGTAAAGGTGTGCAAAATGCATTTAGCAGTGGATGTGCATTGCGGGTCGTCATATAACTGAGCCATAGAGGTAAAGAAAGTTTCAACTGAATCAAATATAGAACTCTTCTGTTCAAGAAGATTATCAGCCCAAGACTGAGGTTCTTCAGATAATAGCGAAATAACGAATCCCACTTTTACGGATTCTGAATGGAAAGTCCTGGGTTGAAGAGCTAGGTACAACAGGCAAGCATTTTTGAAAGCTCTGAATTTCTTCCAGCTTCCGGAAAATCGTTCCGGAGTGGGAACTCTGGGTTCAGGGAGAGTCATTTCAACTGTAGGTGCGGGGTTGACTTTACCTTGAGAAGAGGATACCCCGCTGGCTTAAGCTGCATCCGAAGGAGCTGGAGCGGACGTCAGGTGCTGGAGACGGCCCTCAATTTGGAAGCTGCCATTTTGGAGTCTTTGGACAGCCTGGGTAAGAGATGTCGGCCTCTGACATGGCTGGTTTGTACTGTCAGGGTACTCACCAGGGCCGAGATGCTGAGAGTGGCTCCCCTTGCAGCAGAGTGCGCTATACCCCTGGAGGTGGCACAGAGGGTATCGGGCACAGAGAGGCACAGGTTGCCAGGCACAGGTAGGGGCTTGCGTGTTGGTCTTCCGTCTGGTAGCAGGTCTGTGGGGTTGCACTCGGACGCTGATCAGCAGAGAAACCAGGCTGGGGTTCAAACACCTTGATCCTGAAGGAGACAACTGGAACAAAGTATGTAGAGAAAGCCAGGGGGTCAAACATAGCAGACTGGTAAGAAGAAAGTCCGTATAAACAAGCCAAGGTCATACACAGGAATCAAGCAATGGAAAAGTCCAAGACAGGCCGAGGTCAAACACTGGAGCAAGCAGGAGCAAAGTCTTAAGGAGAAGCCGGGGGCAAAACACTGGAGCAGGCAGAAGAGGAATCAGTTTGGCAAGCCGAGGTCAAGGTGCAGGAGAAGTTCGGAGGAGGTCAAGGCAATCCGGGTCACAGCAGGCAGGAGTCAATAGCAGAACTAAGGAACAGGAACACAGAAGCTGAAATGACAAACCAGTAATGAGAAGGAGAGCAGGGCTGCCTTTTATAGGGCTGCCAGGGGATCTCACGCGTGTGACTAAAGTGTGTACGTGCTTACGCCGTTTCACCGTGTCGCGGCCTGCTGACTCGCACGTCTACATGTGCCATTGCGCTGTGTCGCGGTCCACTGAATCGCTTACCCGCATGCGCCGTTTCGCCATTCTGCCACCCAGGCGTACAGGAAAATGCCGGTATTGGCAAACAAAGTTTCTGTTATTCCTCTGACAACAAGGCTCTTCTCAACAACCCTGGGCTGTGCCCGCAGATCCCTGCCCCCCATGTGAATGGGTATCGGGTACTAACCACAAGAAACAGATTTTGACAAGTCCTTTATTTATTTTTAAAAAATGTCCCTCGATGTATATCCTTTGTCAATCACGGCTCCTCCCGGACCCGAAAAATATAAAATAATATAATAAAAAATGCTCCGCCTCCCATCATATGCCCGCATTTACAGTTCTTATATAGACAAGCAGCGGGGCCACCCGGCTACATCACCCAGTGGCACCACCCCCTTATGATATCACATGACATCAGAAGGGGCGGTGCCACCAGGTGATGTGAACAAAATATATTCTAAATATATATATACTCACGCTAGAAGTGAAACAATAATGAAAGTTTTTTTTACAAAATAATATCTTGCAGCTGCTGTACACAAGGTGCTACTCACTTGATAAAACAAAAACATATATATATTACAGCGCTTGCAATAATAAACAATCATATAATGACAATTCATTAGTAAGTGAATGTCTATATATTAGTGAACGATGTGCTCCAATCCATAAAGTGCAAAGTGCTCCAAAAAATTCATTCAATTCAAGGTGCGCAACACCCCCTCCTGTGTCCCCACTCACCGGATGGAATGGACCCCTAGCTTTTCAGTCTAGGGGTCGTTTCAGGCTTAAAATGGTGGTCAGGGATGGCAGCTTTAAATCGGTTCACAAGGCAGCTCTCACATGCTTGTGATAATCATCCATAGATAATAGTACCCAAAATTAGATAAAAGGAGGGAACTATAGTGAAGTACTGTTTGGCAATATCTTTATTGCGCAAATAGAATGAATACTTACACAATGTAGTGTAAAAAAGGTGATGTAGCCAGGTTTCCCCGCCCCTTGCCTATATAAGAACTGTTAAAGTGCAGAGTGGGCATACGGCAAGTGGGTCGGGCGTCATGATGGATGTACAGCGAGGGACACCATTTTTTTTTTTTTTCTAATAAAGGATTGGTCAAAAACTGTCTTGTGTGGTTATTACTTTTGTACACTTTTTTGGTGAATGGGTAGGGGTACGATGTATCTGGCTGGGATATGGGGGCCCTGTTGTTAAAGGGGGCTTTCAGATTCCGATAAGCCCCTCACCCACAGACTTCGACAATCACAGCCCAGGGTTGTCAGGAAAAGGCCATTGTGCCCATCAACATGGGGACAAGGTGCTTTGGGATGGTAAACACAAAGCATGTGGCCTGGTATGGTTCAGGAGGGGGGGGCGCTCACTCATCCCCCCTTTTCCTGACCTGCAGGGCTGAATGCATGGGTAAGGATCCGGTATGGATTTGGGGGGGGACCCACGCCATTTGAAAATAAAAATTTGGCCTGGGGTTCCCCTTAATCCCATATCTGACTGAAAGGGCCTAGTATAAACTGGGGGTGACCCCACGCTGTTTTTAAAAAAAAAAAATTCTATTGCCAGCAATGGTATTGTATTGCCGGCAATTTAAATGTAATTTCCTTGTCAAAAGAAGTTTATTGAGTATACAATATTATAAAGATACATAAAGTAAGTTTACAAGGATCTATAAAGTAAGCTCATTGTTTTACAGTAGGGTTTATATAGGTAAATATCATGAAATTTCAAATATTAAACATTGGGTTCACGTAAACCTAAATTAAAGATATATATCATTTCCTTAGTTACTTTTGTAGGTATTTAAATGATTTATACCTACTATACATATTGTTTACAAGTAGAGTGTATATAGGTCAAATAAATTCTGATAATGAGCTTTAATCGTAAGGTGGAGAAAAGGAAAGAGAAAGAAGAAAAAGGGTTGAAAGGTAGAGGTATGGTCCACAAGGTTGTCCCGCTCGTCAGTTTATTATTCTTTTTAGTTCTCTTTGAAGCCTTAGAATGGGTGTCTCTGTAAGTCTTTTAATCCGTTACCATGGCAACAGGACAGAGTCATTGAAGTTTGACAGTAACTGTTGTTTTATCCAAGGGTGCCAAAGTTTTTCAAATTTTGGAATTTGATTTTGATCGATGACTACCATCTTAGCATGGGACATTGTATTATTCATTCTGTGAATTGTTTCTGCTAGTACCAATGTAGGAGATTTCCATGCCTTGGCCACTGTTTGTTTTGCAGCCGTTATTAGTTGGATCATAAGTTTGAATTGAGAGAGTGTTAACCATTCCGGTTTTAGATTAAGTAAAGTTAAATATGGATCTGGTTGTATTATTTTTTTAAATATTTTAGATGCAATCACGAAGACTTCCTTCCAGAAGGTTTGGATTACTGGGCACGTCCACCATATGTGTAAATGTGTGCCTATTTCTGGGCATCCTCGAAAACAAAGAGCTGAGGTATTAGGTGAATATTTTGCCACTCTAGCGGGTACAAGGTACCAGCGAGTTAGGACTTTATAATTTGTCTCCAGTGCTAAGATGTTGTGTGAAGATGACTTAGATGTGAGCCATATGTTAGACCAGTCCGTGTCTTCTAAAGTTCGTCCCAGGTCCTCCTCCCACCTGTGAACGTAAGAGGGTCTATTAAGATTTGCTACTCCATATAATTGATTATAAAGTGATGAAATTGTACCTTTAGCAAATGGATCTTTTGTACAGATTGATTCAAAAACGGATAATTGGGATAATGGTGTATCCCCCTTTAGGAATGGTGTATAGAAATTTTTGATTTGGAGATATCTAAATATCTCAGAGTTTGGTAGATCATATTTTTCTCTAAGCGATGGGAATGAAAGGAATGATTTAGATGCTATGAAGTCATTTAGTGTCTGAATGCCTGATGTTGTCCAAGCTTTAAAAGAATTTGGGTAGATCCATGCCGGATAAAAGGCCGGATTTCTGATAAAAGAAAGGAGAGGATTGTGTGGAGATTGTAACTGATATTTGGTTTTTAGTTTATCCCAGAGAGATAAGAAGTGTTTAGTTATGGGATTATGAATTTTAAAGCGGTCTTTAGGATCAAGCCATAATAAATTTGATATTAATAGAGGGTCATTTTCTGAAGCCTCTATAAATACCCATAAAGGAATTTCCTGTTTTGCATGGTATTTGGACAGACTGGCCAAATGTGCTGCTCTGTAGTAGTTAGTAAAATTAGGGTATCCCAGGCCTCCTTTATTTTTGGGAAGATGTAGTGTGTGTATAGGTATACGTGGTTTAGAAGAGCCCCATATAAACAAAGTTGCTGTTTTTTCTACTATTCTCAAAAAATAGGAAGGAATTGGAATAGGGAGGACTCTGAATAGATAAAGCAATTTGGGTAGAATAGTCATTTTGATTGCATTAATCTTCCCTATCCAGGATAAAGGAAGTTGCGACCATTGTTTTATTAGATTTGTGATCTGTCTTAATACAGGAGGATAATTGGTTGAGAATAAGTCAGAATGAGATGCTGTTAAATGAATTCCAAGATATGGGATTGATTTTTCTGCCCATGTGAATGGGAGTGCAGCCCTAGCCGGGATCAATTCCATGTTTGTGAGTGAAATATTAAGCACTAGGCATTTCTTAAGATTAATCATAAGGCCGGATAGGGCTACAAATCCATCAAGAGCTGGTATTAAGTTAGGACCAGAGACCTGTGGTGATGATAGAAAAAGTAATATATCGTCTGCAAATATACATAATTTGTGTGTAATACCTCCTACTTCAATGCCAGTTATAGTTTGGTTTGTTCTGATGTATTGGGCCATGGGTTCGAGTATAAGGGCAAATAATAAGGGAGATAATGGGCAACCCTGTCGGGTACCTCTTTCGATATTAAAGGCATCAGATTTGTATCCAGCATATTTTATATAGGCTTTGGGTTTATTATATAATGCTTTGATCCATGTTAAAAAGTGGGGTCCAAAACCCCATTTTTGTAATGAATATTGCATATATTGCCAGGATACTGTGTCAAATGCCCTCTTAATATCGAGAGATAGAAAACATAAAGGGATTTTCCGTTTTTTAGCAATATGTGCCAATAACACTGCCCTGCGTATATTATCGCCTGCCTGTCTATTTGGCATGAAGCCTACTTGATCTCTATGTATTAATTTTCCTATAATGATATTGAGGCGTTTTGCTATTATTTTTGCTAATAATTTAATATCGAGGTTTAACAGAGAAATAGGCCGATAATTCACACAGGAAGTATCATCAGAAAGGGGTTTTGGGATCATACAAACAATTGCCATTAGTGTTTCTTGCCAAAAAGAATGTCCATCTAGAAGTTTGTTAAAAGTTTCAGTGAGAATGGGAGAGAGTATTTCTGAGAATGTTTTATAGTATAAAGCCGAGTAGCCGTCTGGGCCTGGTCTTTTGTTAAGTTTTAGGTCTTTTATGGCGTTAGCAACTTCATCTATAGTTATAGGCTCATCCAAACTGTTTTTTTGATTCTGAGATAACTCAGGTAAGGTTATTTTTGAGAAGAAGGATTCAGCCTCTGTAGGATTAAATTCATTGTTTGTCTTGTATAAAGTTGCGAGATGTGAGTGAAATTTATGGACTATTTTAACTGGATTACAAGTGTAAACATTTTTTGATAATTTCAAACGTATTGGTTTGAAAGATTTGTTAGTTGAATTTAATGCCCGAGCCAAATATGTACCTGGTTTGTTTGTATTCATGTAGAAATTGTGTTTGGAGCGTTTGAGGGATTTATCAACTGATTCAGTGAGAAATAGATCGTATTCCAATCTAGATTTTTCCAGATGAGATTTTGTACTCTGAGATGGATTATCTTGAAATGATATGTAGGCTGCATTAAAATTGAGTTCTAGTTTTTTTGCTAGATTTTTGCGTTCCTGTTTAAATAGTGCCATTTGTCTTTGTATTGTACCACGCAAGACAGGCTTATGAGCTTCCCACAGTGTTATTGGGGAAATGTCTGTTGTATTATTAATTGATATGTATTCCTTTAAAGCTTGTTCAATGGCCATCTGATGTAGTGGGTGTTTGAGCATTATGTCCGGTAAGTACCACGTTGGGTCATGCGCTTTTGGTATGGCTGAGGCTATAGTAGTGTATACTGCATTATGGTCAGACCACGGAATCGGAACTATATCTGATGCAATAATTTCTGGTATCATTCCTATTGTTAGAAAAATATGATCTATTCTGGTGAAGGTTTGATGAGGGTGCGAGAAATAAGTGAATTTCTTTTTCATTGGGTTACTTTCTCTCCACGAATCTACCAGATTGTATTTGGAAAGAAGTTGAGGAAAAGGTAATCTAGAGGTTATTTTGGATGGTGTAAAAGGTGATTTATCTAGAAGTGGGAGGAGGCCCTGGTTTGAATCCCCACACATTATCACTGTTCCTATTTTGTGTGTATTAATCACTTGTAATATATGTGAGAGGAATGGTGTAGGTTGTTTGTTAGGAGCATAGTGGGAAATCACCGTGATTGCTGTATCCATTATATAACCCATGAGTATCAGGTATCTACCTTCTGGGTCTTTAATTTCTGATGATAAGGTGAATGGTGTGGATCGGTGAAATGCAATTAGAGTTCCCCTTTGCTTGGTACAGGCAGAAGCCATGTAAATTTGTTGATAAAAAGGAGAAATATATTTTGGAGTAGAATTTTTGGTGAAGTGTGTTTCTTGGAGGCATACTATGTGAGCCTTCTTGTTATGAAAAGTACGGAAGGCTTTGGTCCTTTTTTGAGGGACATTTATTCCCTGAACATTCAGGGAAAGTATATTCAGTGGTGCCATGGCAACAGATCAAATAGTTTTGACTTACTTTTTGTTATGCAGAGCTGACTGCGCAGATCAACCTGTGTGGACTGAAGAGATGAATAGATAGAAAAGAAACCAGTGAATTCTGGAGTAAAGAGTAAACAAAAAACATATGAGATTAGATGATACATTGTATAAATTATTTTTTGCAAGTAATCACAATTTACCTGTGAAAGAGAATAAATATCTCTCTCAGGGGAATAAGTGCCTTCGTCACACTCCCACATAATATGGTTGGGAGAATGAGGAGGGCTAATGGGGGTACACGGATCTTCCGCTTACAGGAGAGAAGTGCTATGTCAAAAGACATCAAAATGATGTTTCATTAATTGGAGTGCAGAATATAGTTTTTGTTGAAATTATTTATTCCAGGGTGGTTGTATATGGTTAGTCTTGCCCTAGGCTAAATAATTCAGTTAGAAAGGTACTGTTAATAACTTTGGTATTGATGAAGATAGTTTGAATCATTTTGGGATTTTAATCCTTTTAGAGTAAACAATTACATATTTTATTCATATGTAACTGTTTAGATATGTTAACTCATAAAATTGAGGTTGTATTGCTTCAGATTAGAATAAACAAAAACATAATTCTAGGAACTAGTTAGGTAATAATATATTTGTTTTAAGAAAAGAAAGAAAAAGCTTCCATTACTTCTGGATTATTGAACATATTTGTCCTAAAAAGTAATAAATCTATTGTTATTACCTGAAAATATATAACTGAACAAGAATTTCCTTATTTCACTTATATATTCTAAGGCTATATGAATCAGAAGTAATAAGAAATATAACTGGAATGTAACATGATCCCACACAGTGTGTGACTATCAGAATGCAGTTACATTCAGTTATAAATACAGGTTTTTTTTATAGAGAACCATCTCTTAGTATAATAAATGAAGAGATATCAGGAATTAGGATGTCAGTCCATTGAATCTTCTTGGTCCATGGATAATGTGGCATAACGGCCTCTTTTGTGAGAATGATGATTCCCATTTTGTTCTGAAATTTTCTGGGTGCTGCCTGAAGGTGAAGATGATGTCATTCTTCTGCGTGTGGGAGAGTTGCTGCTTGTGGGTTCTGTCAGATTTAATTTTAAAAGGGTTTGTTGTAGTTCATCTGCTGATCTGCTTCTGTAAATTGTACCTTGGTAGTTAAATTTGACTGAAAAGGGGAAGCCCCATTGATACATAATGTTGTGGCGTTGCAGTTCCATTAGTTGGGGTTTCATGGATCGTCTTTTAGTAATAGTAAGTTGGGATAGGTCAGCAAAAATTTGATAATTGTGTCCTTGAAAATTAAGTTCCTTTTTTTCTCTTGCAGCAATTAGTATTTGTTCTTTCGTTCTGTAATAATGAAATTTTGTGATTATATCATGTGGGGGTCCATCTTTCTTTTTGGCTGTGAGGGCTCTGTGTACTCTGTCCAGTTCTAAACGTTCAATAGGGATATCTGGCTTTAGTTCTTGTAATAGGGCAGTAATAGTAGATTGCAGGGCTGTCACAGTTTCAGGTATTCCCCTTATGCGCAAGTTTGAACGTCTGGCTCTATTTTCGTAATCTTCGAGCTTAGTTTGAAGTATTAAATTCTCTTCTTTTAATTGTTCCAATTCTGTTATATTTACTTGGGTTGTAATTTCAATTTCATCCATTTTTATTTCTAAGGCTGCGGTGCGGTTTCCCAGCTCTCTTATTTCTTTGGTTAGGCTGTTTGTTATTTGGTCTGAGGTTTGTTTTAAAGCCTTATGAAGCATCTTTTCAAATTGTAGTAATATTACTGAGGATGCTGAGGAGGCTTGTGGAGAAGTTTGTGAGAGGATTTGTTCTGTATCTGACTCAAATGGAGAGTCTTGCTGTGACATTTTCTATCTGTGAGAGCGCCCTGATGCTGTATCTTGTGAGGTGACTGGAGCTGCTTTAGTTGCAGTGAGTGCCTGTGAGCTCTTTGTGAGGTGATTTTTATTTCTGCCACGGTTTCCTCCCAGTACCATATTTCCTGCCCAAACTTTCACAGTTTGTTCCCTGGGGCAAAAAGGTTCAAATGGATACCTTTTGAGCCTGCAGGCTCCGCTTTGTCCTTCTCTTCTCTCCTCAGCGGTGCAGAGCTCTAACAATGCATGTCTGCTCTGCTAGGCTCCGCCCATCTCCCCCCCATTTAAATGTCATTTCATGCATTTTTTTTTCTTTCAAAATTTCACTTTCGCTGCAGCGTATTCTTAACATTCTACAGAAGTGCCGCTTTACAGGCAGACTAAAGGTACCCCCCAGGCACTATATTTAAATGGATTTTTCATTTTTATTGTTTCACTCAAAGTGGGAACCCTACTTTAAGTGAAACATTAAAAATGAAAAAAATCCTTTTAAATATAGTGCCTAGGGGGTCCCCTTAAACCCCGTACACACGATCGGATTGTTCGCCAACAAAACCGTGAAATTTTGTCTGAAGGGCGTTGGCCCAAACTTGTCTCACATACACACGGCCACACAATTGTTGGCCAACAATTACGAACGTAATGACGTACTACGAGCCGTTAAAAAGGAAGTTCAATAGTCATACGCCACCCTTTGGGCTCCTTCTGCTAATCTCGTGTTAGTAGAAGTTTGAGTGTCGATTTGCACTTTTCAACTCATGCTTGTCAGTTAATTTCTGATTTTCAGGTCGTGCTTCTCAGGTCCTTTCTGTTTTTCATTGCACACTTGTCAGTTCGTTTCTGAACAGCTGTTCCTCTACTAGCCATGTGGCGTTCTCTTCAGAGAGATTGTACTATTATTGGTCTTGGAGTTATTGCTTTGACCCAAGTCCAGTCCAGGAAAAAGGGTGAGGAGGAGTTCTTGGACCAAGAATTGGCTGCTTAATTGTGACCAATTCTGTCATGTCTTTGCTTTGGGAGCTCCAGGAGAATAATCCTGATGATTTCAGGAATTTTCTCCGGATAACAGACCCCTGCTTTCACCATCAATTGGCATTGCTTACCCCCTATATTAGTAAGCAGGACACATGCATGTGGCAAGCCATTACTCCCGAGCAAAGGCTGCGGTACTTTGGCGACTGGGAGAAGTCTCCAGGATCTGAAAATCACAACTGGGATATCCCCTCGGGCTCTTGGAATCATTATTCCAGAGACCTGTTCTGCCATCATCCAAGTCCTGCAGAAGGACTATATTCGGGTAAGTTTTAGCCTTTAACATCACATTCTATGTATTTAATGTTTGCTAATGTATTGTATTAATTTTTTTCCATAATTACCATTATTGTAATATGCTGTGAATGTCCGCTTTGTCCTCATGCATGCTGTAAGCTTTCAATGCTTCTTTTTTGTCCTTCATGCATATTTGCCTTTACTAACCTCCCCAGCATGCTATCCTGGGCCCATACACACCTAGCCTAGTAACGTAACAATGTATTTTGTCATCATCATTTTTGTGCTTACCCTAAACACCCCCTAAAATGTGTACAAATGTTATTGTTGTCCTCAAATGCAGGCAGGGTGCAAGAGGCCATTTTTTTTGGGCCCAAACTCATTTGGAACAGTTCCTCCCCCCTGCCTGAATACCCTCAGATGGTACTGTTGAAAGTTTTTGTCTCCTATTATCTTGATAGGTAATTTATGAATGTAAAAATGTGCTTCAATTTGGACAGTGTGTATCCATATTTTTGGATTATGACACTTACCTGTCCAGTGGGCTGCCAAAAGTGTAAGGGGGGGCTGGCCAAAGTATCACACATTATTTAGGCATGGAAGTGGAGAGGGTTACCTGTCCAAAACTACCCATTTCCCCACCATAACATTTTTAGAATGGGCCACCAGAGGGGGTGAGGAATCTGATAAGTTGACCTTATACTTTTGTCTTTAAATACTCATTTATAAATAAATGTTATACTTATGTTGGCCAACAATGTTTGTGTCAAATCTGCTTGCAATTTTATGTGCAAAAGTAGTTTTTTTTTTCTTGTTTGACTTCACAGTTTCCTCTGAACCCACAGGAATGGCAGGCTGTTGCAGCCCAATTCCACCATCAGTGGGATTTTCCCAACTGTGGTGGGGCGATTGATGGAAAGCATGTACATATTGTCCCACCACCCAACTCAGGTTGTTATTATTATAATTATAAGGGCTTTTGCAGTATAGTGATGCTAGCGGTGGTGTCTGCAAATTACGAGTTCCTGTACCTGGATGTTGGGAAGAACGGCCACAACTTGGATGGAGGGGTGATTGCACAGACTGAATTCTACCATCAGCTCCAGAATGGCACTTAAATTTGCCACCTCCTGAGGAGAATGTTAAGGGCCTAAATTTTGTATTTGTTGCAGATGAGGCTTTTGCTCTGGGGAACATCTTATGAGGCCCTTTCCTATGAGGAACCTCACCCCAGAGCAGAGGATATACAACTACAGGCTCTCTCGTGCCCGAAGGGTTGTTGACAATGCATTTACATCCTGCACAATTACTTACGTAGGAATGCAAGCAGCTACCTTGCCTCACTTCCAAGTGAGGTTGACTTTTCTGTGTCAGGCCCAGCTGATCCTGATGTGATGACAGCTCTGGAAAGTGGCCGTGCTGGGTTGCCCTCCCAAACTGCCCGAGATGTCCGGCAACAGTATATGGACTACTTTGTGGGTAAAGGGGCAGTGGCTTTGCAGCAAAATGTTGCTGATCTGTAATAATTTTTTTATTTGATACTGAACTCCTATTTCATTTGAATTACTGTTTGTGTTTCTTATCTGTCTCCTAGGTTCTCAAATGGCCTTAATTTTGGTCATTTTCTTCAATAGTGCAAACGTAACTTATTTGCTCCATGAGGTGACAATCTCTAACTATTATGTTGTGTTGTGGGTCTGCTACACACACACACACAATGTTATTGTTGTTAATATATCTAATGCATTAATGATAAAAATATTCAGCCTTTTCAACTCCTTTAATTCCTTTGAGGCTCTAAAATTGTTTCCAACATTTTAGAGCACAGAGGGGTTGATTTACTAAAGGCAAATCCACTTTGCACTGCTTTGTTGTGTTTGTTTTTTTTAGTAATGTTTTTTTTAGTAATCAGACATAAGATACATGGGACATAACATTATAATAGTGGTTGGTCATAGAGATATTGTTAGTTTTTTGGCTTGAGTAGATTTCTCAAACAAATGGTGTTTCATACAATGGGGTTAGATACCATTGTTGTATTACAGTTTGAACAGGCTATTGTCTCTATAGCTACAGTACATAAGTAAGAAATTTACTTGTTTGAGGTTTTTTCAGCTCTCAAACTGAAAGAATGACCGTTAGATTACTGTCAGGTGTTGGCTTGATTAGACAAGCTACAGTAAACAGGTATGTATTCTGTTGTTTGGTAACTATGGTAAACAGCCTGGCACATAAAAGGGGATTCAGGCATAAGCTAGGGACACACACACACACATCATCATGGTTTGAAGATCAGAAGCCACCACTCATGATACAAGAACAGTGCCTGGTGTCCAAGAAGCATCATTGCCAATGGAGATCACGAACATACAGTAACAGAAGATACAGTTGCAATAAAAAGTATGTGAACCCTTTTGGAATGATATGGATTTCTGCACAAATTGGTCATAAAATGTGATCTGATCTTCATCTAAGTCACAAAAATAGACAGTCACAGTCTGCTTAAAATAATAACATGCAAATAATTAAATGTTACCATGTTTTTATTGAACACACCATGTAAACATTCAGAGTGCAGGTGGAAAAGGTATGTGAACCCTTGGATTTAATAACTGGTTGAACCTCCTTTGGCAGCAATAACTTCAACCAAACATTTCCTGTAGTTGCAGATCAGATGTCCACAGCGGTCAGGAGTAATTCTTGACCATTCCTCTTTACAGAACTGTTTCAGTTCAGCAATATTCTTGGGATGTCTGGTGGGAATCGCTTTCTTGAGGTCATGCCACAGCATCTCAATCGGGTTGAGGTCAGGACTCTTACTGGGCCACTCCAGAAGGCATATTTTCTTCTGTTTAAGCCATTTTATTGTTGTTTTACTTCTATGTTTTGGGTTGTTGTCCTGTTGCAACACCCATCTTCTGTTGAGCTTCAGCTGGTGGACAGATGGCCTTAAGTTCTCCTGCAAAATGTCTTGATAAACTTGGAAATTAATTTTTCCTTCAATGATAGCAATCCGTCCAGGCCCTGATGCAGCAAAGCAGCCCCAAACCACCACCATACTTTACAGTTGGGATGAGGTTTTGATGTTGGTGTGCTGTGCCTCTTTTTCTCCACACATAGTGTTGTGTGTTTCTTCCAAGCAACTCAACTTTGGTTTCATCTGTCCACAGAATATTTTGCCAGTACTGCTGTGGAACATCCAGGTGCTCTTGTGCAAACTGTAAATGTGCAGCAATATTTCTTTTGGACAGCAGTGGCTTCCTCTGTTGTATCCTCCCATGAAATCCATTCTTGTTTAGTGTTTTACGTATCATAGATTCACTAACAGGGATGTTAGCATATGCCAGAGACTTTTGTAAGTCTTTAGCTGACACTCTAGGATTCTTCTTCACCTCATTGAGCAGTCTGCGCTGTGCTCTTGCAGTCATCTTTACCGAACGCCCACTCCTAGGGAGAGTAGCAGCAGTGCTGAACTTTCTCCATTTATAGACAATTTGTCTTACCGTGGACTGATGAACAGCAAGGCTTTTGGAGATACTTTTATAACCCTTTCCAGCTTTTTGCAAGTCAACAATTCTTAATCGTAGGTCTTCTGAGAGCTCTTTTGTGTGAGGCATCATTCACATCAGGCAATGCTTCTTGTGAAAAGCAAACCCAGAACTGGTGTGTGTTTTTTATAAGGCAGGGCAGCTGTAACCAACACCTCCAATGTCATCTCATTGATTGGACTCCAGTTGGCTGACACCTCACTCCAATTAGCTCTTGGAGATCTCATTAGTCTAGGGGTTCACATACTTTTTCCACCTGCACTGTGAATGTTTACATGGTTTGTTTAATAAAAACATGGTAATATTTAATTCTTTGTGTGTTATTAGTTTAAGCAGACTGTGATTGTCTATTGTTGTGACTTAGATGAAGATCAGATCACATTTTATGACCAATTTGTGCAGAAATCCATATCATTCCAAAAGGGTTCACATACTTTTTATTGCAACTATAAGTAACTTTTAAGTGTATTTGTACTGATATAGACCATAGGCTGCATTTGTTAGGCATTTTGCTTGTTATAGATATCTGTCAGTCTTGTATTGTATTCCTAATATTGTAATAGTTTTGTATGCACAGCATCTTTGTATAGTAAAAGGCAGATTTACACACTACAGAAATCTCAGCTTCCTTGCTTATACCACAGAGTAACCTTGCTATATAGAAGCAAGCATAAGATTTGGGGGCTCGTCCGGGATCTGTGCTATAATTCAATTGAAGCAGACCTGTTTTTCTGTAGTGTGTTGTGTAGCTTGTTGTGCTAGGTAAAATGCTGCCTAAGCTTTTTAGGAAAAGCAAGGTTGCAGAGGGTTCTGGATGCCAGAAGGAAGTGTGCAGCTTACCTATCTGGGCCAGAGACAATGAGTGGGAGCCTCTTGCTAAAGAATTTGTGAAGTATGCTTCTCCCTTGAAGCTGACTTGGGGTGATAAAGTCTTAGGTAATTTTGTAGATTTTACCCTTAAGGGGTTGGATTTAAGTAAAAAAGAGAAGAGGCAGGGGTAGAAGTTAAGGTATTAAAAGACCAGCTAGAAGTTGCTTCAGAGTGTGTACGTTCAACTGCTAGGCGGGCTGATGATTTGCAAGAGTGGTGTGCAGCCCTCATGACCAAATCAATTAAAAGGAAGGGCCGTAAACCTGTTAGTAAAGCCAGGGTACGTGCCATTGTCACATCCCAAAATTGTGATTGTAAGGATGTGCTCTCCTCAAATGATAGTGAGGATGAGGAGATAGAGTTTGATATTTTGCATGATGATCTGCTAGTGCAAAAGAAAAAGTATGCCAGACCTCTCATTACTAAGCATAGGAAACGGTAACATGATAGAAAGAATGTGGCAAATGGGGAGGTGCATTATCGCAACCCCAGAGATGTTGAATTTAAAGAAGTACGGGAGTTTACACAAACTGAACTCCATGAGCTGGCAAAACCATACAAACAAAGGTCTGGGGAGCCCCTATTGACCTGGCTCCTACGCTTATGGGATGAAGGGGTGGACAGTGTTGTTTTGTCAGGTAAGGATGCAGTGACTATGGGAGTGTTAACCCATGATCCACAATTGCGTCAGGCAATGCGAAAAGCCCGAGAGTTTAGCGTGAATTTTTCACTGTTAGACCTCGTGAGAGATGGAATAGTCTGAGTATACGCTAGTCCTACTGACCTGGAAAATACCTACACCTGGAGGTCAATAGGAGAGGGTATTTCCAGGTTACGTGAGATGGGTTGTATAACCGGATTAAATACGTTTCCAGAATGGATGGGTCCAGACATGGAACCCTTTACGTCTGCTCTGCGCTCTAAGCTGATGAAGTCTGCGCCATTTAATCTCAGGGCTCCATTAGTGTCCTTGTTGGGAGGCCTGGGATTAAACAGCAAGATTCATGAAGCCACAACCCTTTTATGCCAGTTTAGGGAGCTAGAGGAGACTAAAACAAAACCTGTGAGGGCAGTCAATAAGGTCAAGGCCAGACAGGAAGAATACAAGCAGAAAAGAACAGAGAAGAAAGGGAATGGGTTAGAGATGACAGGAGGTGAAGAGAAAACCAGGCTAGTTATTTCTAGGAAAGAAATGTGGGTGGACCTATTAAAGGCAGGAGTACCTAAAGATGAGATAGATGGCATTTCCACTGCAGAAATGCTGAAGAGGTGGAAACATTTAGTAGGGTAAACTGTCAGGGTTAGAAACACTACTCCTAGTGAAGATAACATCAGCCTGGACTTAGAGAATACAGAACAGACCCCTCCTGTTAGCCCCAAACCAATTCCCAAAACTGAACATGAACCCAAACCCAAATCCCTTTATCATGTGGAGGAGTTAGACAGAATCACAAAAGGGGATTGGGAGGTTACTTATCCTTTATGAAGGGAAGGTGAGTCTCCTGTAATAGTCGTGAGGGCAGTGACAGCAGGAGACCGACACCCATATGCACCTGTCACTGTATGCTGGGGAAAGTCATCTTCTCCTACACATGTAATGGCTTTAGTTGATAGCGGAGCTGAAGTTACACTTTTGCAAGGAAATCCTTCCCATCACAAAGGAGAATAGATTTATGTAGGAGGTTTGGGAGGGCAAACTACACCAGCAGTTAGGATACGGGTAAAATTGGCTATTGGCAAGGGATCAGGATTTATGACAAATGTTTTGGTATCAGAGTTACCCGAAAATATTCTGGGGATGGATGTACTTCAAGGTCAGTCAATTCAGACTGAAAGAGGTACATTCACATTCGGGTATCCTGATATCTGGATATCTGGTATAGCATATCTGGTAACAGCAGTGAAGGCTGTGGTCAGAGGTCATGCGAAATGGACCCCTGTCTACATTCCACCAGAGAAGCCAGTCTGTCTCAAGCAGTACAGACTTCCTGGAGGCCACAAAGAAATTGGGGAGACTATTCAAGAACTGTTGAGAGTAGGGATCCTGAGACCTGCTGTAAGTCCTTTCTCGTCTCCGGTGTTCTCAGTAAAGCAACCTGATGGGACATATAGAATGACTGTGGATTACAGAGGTCTAAACACAGTGGCACCTCCATTGAAGTCAGCTGTACCAGATATGATCTCAATTGTTGAGAAAATTGCTAAAGATGCAGGAGAATATCATGCTGTGATAGACCTGGCTAATGCTTTCTTTTCAATTATGATAGACCCAGAGTGTCAAGACCAGTTTACTATGGTGTGGGGCGGCCGCCAGTACACTTTCACCGTGCTTTCTGAAGACTATGTGCATTCTCCAATGATTTGTCATGGACTGATTGCCCGAGATTTAAGTGCCCTGAATTTAAAGTCGCTGTGTTCCACTACATTAATGACATCATGATCTCTGGGATAAAAGAAGATGTAACTGAAGCACTTCACCTGCTGATAGAGCACTTGGAGAACAGAGGGTTGACTATCAACAGGGACAAAGTCCAAGGACCTGCCACAGAAGTGAATTTCCTGGCAATGATGTGGACTGGGCCGCAGAGGAAAATTCCAGAGACAAATTGTGCAAACTATCCAGGCTCTGTCGTCCCCTACTACCAAAGAGGAGGCACAGAAGTTCATTGGAGTTGTGGGGTTCTGGAGATCGTTCATCCCACATCTTGGACTGATTCTGAGGCCTATATATAATGTCACCAGGAAAAAGACTGAGTTCTCATGGGGTTCAGAGCAGCGGACTGCATTCCTGGCTGCTAAAGAAGCTATTTTGCAGCATCAGGGATTAGGACCCATGAGACAAGGAGTACCATTTCAGCTTGATGTAGTAGAGCAGAATGGTACCATATGTTGGAGTCTATGGCAGCCAAATGAAAAGAAAGGACTGAGAGAAATATCCATTGGATTTTGGTCCAAACAACTGACAGGGGCACAGAAGAGATACACACCCCTAGAGAAGTACCTGTTTGGGGCCTACACAGCACTTCAACATCTAGAGACCATTACAGGAAAGGACACAGTCACCATCCATACTGCATTGCCAATAACAGGATGGGTGAGAGATAATGGACTGATCACTAGGGCAGCTGTAGCCCAGAACCAGACACTGATGAAATGGAAGTGGTACCTTCAAGAAAGAGGGGGTATTGCAGCTGGGGATGTTAGAGACATTTCAAAACAGTTGGCAGGGCTTGTCACTTTTACCAGTACCCGGCCAGAAGAAGAAATTCCTGTGCTGCAATCATCCCCCATTCAAGAGGCTCCACCCTTTGAGTCTCTTTTAGAAGACATGAAGGAGTCAGCGTGGTTCACTGATGGTTCAGCCATAGTTGCCTCATCTGGGCATAAATGGACAGCAGCAGCCTACAACCCAAGTACCGACACAGTCCTGCAGGAGACCACAATTGGAGGGTCCAGTCAGTATGCAAAGTTGAAAGCTGTAGTGATGACTCTTCAGGAGGATCCTTCTTCCCATGTCACTATCTACACTGTAAAACTAAAACTGTAATAGGGAACTGTACAGTGTGTGGAGAAGTGCGACAATGGCCATTGCAAAAGTACTCCCCCGGGTCGATTAAGAGGGGTGAGAGGCCTGCAGAGATCTGGCAGATTGACTTCATCGGTCCCCTGCCCTGGGGAAACAATGGACTGAGATATTGTTGCACTGCAGTGGACACCTATTCAGGACTTATGCTTGTTCATCCTTGCAAACATGCAGATCAAGCTGCAACGCTTCAACTGCTCCAGAAACTTGTTGTTGCTCATGGTTGTCCCATACAAGTCCAAAGTGATTACGGCTCACACTTCACCGGATCAACAGAACAGCAGTGGGCCAAAGATTCTGGAGTGTACTGGTTGTGCCACATCCCATACCATCCACAGGCAGCTGGTTTGATTAAAAGATACAATGGGCTATTGAAGGACCAGATACGCAAACTTACACCCACACATATACTAAGGGGGTGGGATCGGGTCCTCACACAGGCAGTCATGTTGTTAAATTCTAGGCCAATAGCCAAAAGCACACCATATGAGAGGATGGTAGGGGCTGGGACACAGATTCCACAGCTGGAGTGCAGAGCTCAGTATTTATGTAAGGTTACTGAAAGAACAGGGCTTAACAGATACCATATTACTATTAAACCAGAAAAACCGCGCTTAGGATCAGTCTATATGGTAAATTCACATAGGTTGCTGCCTCCCTTAAACCAAGACACTCCTAGGGGTGTCCTGCCTAATAAAAATCTGTTTAAAGAATATTATAGGGATAAAACGGCGCTACCTCAAAAACCTGTATGGCTAAGCATGTACAGGAAACATTATGTGAACAACGTTTTTTTATATGTATACAAAAACACTTGTATGTGAAAACGTTTTTCTATATGAAGGGGAATTATGATGTTGTCACGGATAAGTAGAAACTGACTAAAACATGTAGGTATGAGTCAGCATGGGCTTACATGCAGCCTACTAAGAGATATGTAAACCTGTCACCAAGCACCTGTCTGCAGCCCATATATTCCTGATAGGTCGGTGTACTAACTCTCGATCAGGAACTCCAGACAGCATACTCTGTGCATAAAAAGCCATATATCAGCACATATATATTATATCCTGTAAAGAAAAGCAAAGATATTTCCCCTCATACATCGATAGCATATATATCTATGTTTCAATGCAAAGTCCGTATACTATGGAGATCAAAGCATATATGTGACAGTCCCATGCAGTGCATGCAGCAATCAGGTTGTTCACCAGGTGACTTTCGTGCGTGCACCGTAGGGTGGTGACTTCTGTGACCCCCCTCAAAATGCTCACTCACCAAAGGTAGGAACCCCTGCAGGGGTGTCAGGCCTGTAGTCCTATACAAGGGCTTTTCTGTTCACTGCTGTCATATCTCCAGTTGTGTCCCGGTGGATCTTAATCCTCATGTGTCAAAGAAAAGGAGACTTCCATAGTGTGATAAAGTCTCAAAGGTGTATTTATTTTATAAAATTATGTGTATAAAAAATCCAGAATATTCCAAAGTAAAGTATAAAAAAGTTTAAAAAATTATTAAAAACACATCCAAGCACAGTACTCCACTGTTCCTCCCTTGACCACTGGGGGGAGGATGATGCTCAGATACTGTCTTGTATGGTATCCACAGTCACTGTAAGCAAAGCAGATACAAGTGGGGGAAGTAGCGATCAGCTGGACAAATGTCTAATCCACCCACAGGTCTATCAGGAAGTGATGTGGGAAGCGTAGATCCGTCGTGCGCGCTTCGTCCTCTGACGTCTTCAGCGACGGTGCTACGCTGCTATAGAAGGTAGGCTTTTATCATGTGGGGAGCATTCACTGCGTCCCGCCCATCTCTCGGCTCACAGCCAGTCCCTGCTGTTCATTACTAGGGGGGCGGAGAAAGGGCCGGATCAGGATCTCTAATAGGCATCCTACGATCTCTGTGTCTATGTAGGAGTGACGTTAGGCTGCCTGGGTGGGGATTTAAGATAGACTTCAAGCTCCCTATTCCAGCTATTTCAAAGGGGGGAAGCTCATACTAGTCTATCCAGCCCAAGCAAAGCATATAGATTCATGACGAGAATCACTGAGTGCCCCTAGTGGTCAAGGGTGGCATACTTTAAGAAAATTAATGCATAATCAGTCCTTGTCTCAACTTCATTTAACAGTGTTTCGTAAAAAAAATTTTAAAACTCCATCATGAGAAACATATTCATTAGTAAGCCTAGAGAAAACCAATAAACTAAGAGACATAAACCCAGATTACATAGAAGGTGAATAATTATAAACAGGTAACATCCTTATATAAGGTTGAAGTTCGTCCACCCACATAGGCGGATGTACCCCCATATATCTAAAAAATTGTAATTTGGTGGACATAGCGTGTTTTGACTTATCTGTGGGGATCACCTATGAGTGAGTGGTATGTGTGAATCATCACGCCGTTAAGTGATTATATGTAAAAAATAGAGAACGTGTATATGCACACTAAGGTCAGAGATATATATGTCCGTGTGTGCCAGTGCATATATGAAGGATATATAGTCATATCGTAGGACCATATCTTATAAGAAGAGTGTATACACTCTAAGGAGGGGTAGTGTCCAAGTGTGCTAGTGCATGTATGAAGGAAAATTATTCATATGTGTATAGGGTGACGAGAAAACAAAAAATATTCTTTTAAGTGCATCCATGCCTAGTTTGGCTAAAGAATTTCATGACAATAGAAGCTTAAAAGTTACATCAGGATCTCATTAGAATCCTGTTGTGACTGGTCCATGGGTGCTATTCATAAGTATAAGTGAGAACCCTGTACGTACCATACATATACCTAAAAACATAGAATATATATATATGGGCGAGGAAGTTAGCCCTAAGCCGTGAATCGTCCTTATGGTAATGGCCAGGTGCTACTTATGAATAAGAGTATATGTGTGACAACTCTGTGTTATACCATGACCACCCATGTTGCCATTGGGTGTATATGTCAACCATTGTGTACTAAGGTCTGTGGTAACTGGATGAATGGTAAGAAGATGAAATGACCTTCCTATAGTCCATATATAAATAAAACACATATATAAATATACCTCCACGTAGAGGGAGATAGCTTTATATATGTGTAAGTAAAAGGTAGAAAATAGGGTCACCCCAAATGTCCCAAAATTGGATAGTATGTAGAAAATATATGTTTGAGGAGATATAAAATGTAAATACCCCAAGTTTGTAATGGGAACACATCAGTAAGTTTATGGATTGGCAATAAAACAATTGAGATCTATATCTAGGTTGAGGCCCCTAGGAGCCAGGGACCCCAACCTATATATCCAGGCTGTTTCATTTTGCGAGATAAGGGTGGTTTTGTTGCCTCCCCTCCAGTGTGGTTTGATAGAGTCAATACCATAAAAAATTAGCCCCGATGGGTCCCTATTATGCGCCTGATCAAAAATGGTGCGATAAGTTGTGCTTAGGGAAGCCCTTCTTGATATTTTTTATATGCTCCCTTATCCTAACGTATAGGGGCCGTGTGGTCCTACCCACATACTGGAGGTGGCAAGGACATTCTATGACGTATGTCACATGGGTACTTTGACAGGTGATCAGATTTTTTATTTTATATTCTCTCTGGTCCACCCTAGATCTAAACGTTGCTTTTTTCCGGGGCTGTTGTTTACTAGCCCTACAGGGTAAACATTTCTGACATCTGTAAAACCCTGTAAGATTAGGAAAGATCTGTATTTGTTTTGGAGGGTTGATGACATTGTGGACCAGGTGATCACGGAGACTAGGAGCCTTCCTGTAGATGAAATTTGGTTTGTTGGGAAGTATAGTAGATAGCACTCTATCTTCCTTAAGAATAGGCCAGTATTTTCTGAAGATGTACTCTAGATTTTTATATTGACTGTTGTATCCAGTAATAAATGCTGTGTCCATAGGTTTGCCCTTATTCTTATTTTTTCTAAACAGATTATTCCTGTCCATATCCGCTATTTTCATTTTGGTCTGTATCAGCCTCTCTTTATTATAGCCATTTTCTTGGAATTGTTCAATCAGCCTGTCCACTTGTATTAAATAGTCCTCCAAGGTGTCGCAGTTTCTGCGTAGTCTTAGCATTTGACCTTTCGGGATATTTTCCTTCCATTGTGGATGGTGGCAGCTAGTAGTGGGAATATAGCCATTTTTATCTGTAGCTTTGAAGTAGGTTTTAGTGTATAATCTATCTTCGTGTTTGAAAATTTCCAAATCAAGATATTCAATTTTTTGGTGGCTCCACTTTCCTGTAAAGGTAAGGCCATACTTATTGGTATTCAAATTTGCAAAAAACTCTTCCAACTCTTCAGATGTACCTTCCCAGATAATGATAAGGTCGTCGATATATCTCCGGTAGAATCTGAGTTGGGGGATATGTCTTCCATACAAATACTCCTCCTCCCACAGATTCATGAGCAAATTTGCTACGCTGGGTGCATAGCGTGCCCCCATTGCAACACCTTTTTGTTGGACATAATAGCTATGGTTGTGCCAAAAATAGTTACAACTCATGGCCATCTGTAAGCCCTCCAATATATAGTCAATTTGGGCTTGTCTCATCCTGGTATGTTCATGTAGGGCTTTCTCTACTCCTGCTAATCCGTCCCTCTGTACGATACTGGTGTAGAGCGAATTGACATCAATTGTGGCTAATATGCAGTTATGCACCCCATTTACTTCCCGTAGATCTTGTAGGAGTTGTGAGCTGTCACGTAAATAGGATTTCCCTTTACATACCAATGGTTTCAAGAATTTGTCAAGGTAATTCTTGAAACCATTGGTATGTAAAGGGAAATCCTATTTACGTGACAGCTCACAACTCCTACAAGATCTACGGGAAGTAAATGGGGTGCATAACTGCATATTAGCCACAATTGATGTCAATTCGCTCTACACCAGTATCGTACAGAGGGACGGATTAGCAGGGGTAGAGAAAGCCCTACATGAACATACCAGGATGAGACAAGCCCAAATTGACTATATATTGGAGGGCTTACAGATGGCCATGAGTTGTAACTATTTTTGGCACAACCATAGCTATTATGTCCAACAAAAAGGTGTTGCAATGGGGGCACGCTATGCACCCAGCATAGCAAATTTGCTCATGAATCTGTGGGAGGAGGAGTATTTGTATGGAAGACATATCCCCCAACTCAGATTCTACCGGAGATATATCGACGACCTTATCATTATCTGGGAAGGTAAATCTGAAGAGTTGGAAGAGTTTTTTACAAATTTGAATACCAATAAGTATGGCCTTACCTTTACAGGAAAGTGGAGCCACCAAAAAATTGAATATCTTGATTTGGAAATTTTCAAACACGAAGATAGATTATACACTAAAACCTACTTCAAAGCTACAGATAAAAATGGCTATATTCCCACTACTAGCTGCCACCATCCACAATGGAAGGAAAATATCCCGAAAGGTCAAATGCTAAGAATACGCAGAAACTGCGACACCTTGGAGGACTATTTAATACAAGTCGACAGGCTGATTGAACAATTCCAAGAAAAAGGCTATAATAAAGAGAGGCTGATACAGACCAAAATGAAAATAGCGGATATGGACAGGAATAATCTGTTTAGAAAAAATAAGAATAAGGGCAAACCTATGGACACAGCATTTATTACTGGATACAACAGTCAATATAAAAATCTAGAGTACATCTTCAGAAAATACTGGCCTATTCTTAAGGAAGATAGATTGCTATCTACTATACTTCCCAACAAACCAAATTTCATCTACAGGAAGGCTCCTAGTCTCCGTGATCACCTGGTCCACAATGCCATCAACCCTCCAAAACCAATACAGATCTTTCCTAATCTTACAGGGTTTTACAGATGTCAGAAATGTTTACCCTGTAGGGCTAGTAAACAACAGCCCCGGAAAAAAGAAACGTTTAGATCTAGGGTGGACCAGAGAGAATATAAAATAAAAAATCTGATCACCTGTCAAAGTACCCATGTGACATACGTCATAGAATGTCCTTGCCACCTCCAGTATGTGGGTAGGACCACACGGCCCCTATACGTTAGGATAAGGGAGCATATAAAAAATATCAAGAAGGGCTTCCCTAAGCACAACTTATCGCGCCATTTTGATCAGGCGCATAATAGGGACCCATCGGGGCTAATTTTTTATGGTATTGACTCTATCAAACCACACTGGAGGGGAGGCAACAAAACCACCCTTATCTCGCAAAATGAAACAGCCTGGATATATAGGTTGGGGTCCCTGGCTCCTAGGGGCCTCAACCTAGATATAGATCTCAATTGTTTTATTGCCAATCCATAAACTTACTGATGTGTTCCCATTACAAACTTGGGATATTTACATTTTATATCTCCTCAAACATATATTTTCTACATACTATCCAATTTTGGGACATTTGGGGTGACCCTATTTTCTACCTTTTACTTACACATATATAAAGCTATCTCCCTCTATGTGGAGGTATATTTATATATGTGTTTTATTTATATATGGACTATAGGAAGGTCATTTCATCTTCTTACCATTCATCCAGTTACCACAGACCTTAGTACACAATGGTTGACATATACACCCAATGGCAACATGGGTGGTCATGGTATAACACAGAGTTGTCACACATATACTCTTATTCATAAGTAGCACCTGGCCATTACCATAAGGACGATTCATGGCTTAGGGCTAACTTCCTCGCCCATATATATATATTCTATGTTTTTAGGTATATGTATGGTACGTACAGGGTTCTCACTTATACTTATGAATAGCACCCATGGACCAGTCACAACAGGATTCTAATGAGATCCTGATGTAACTTTTAAGCTTCTATTGTCATGAAATTCTTTAGCCTAAACTAGGCATGGATGCACATAAAAGAATATTTTTTGTTTTCTCGTCACCCTATACACATATGAATAATTTTCCTTCATACATGCACTAGCACACTTGGACACTATCCCTCCTTAGAGTGTATACACTCTCTATATAAGATATGATCCTACGATATGACTATATATCCTTCATATATGCACTGGCACACACGGACATATATATCTCTGACCTTAGTGTGCATATACACTTTCTCTATTTTTTACATGTAATCACTTAACGGCGTGATGATTCACACATACCACTCACTCATAGGTGATCCCCACAGATAAGTCAAAACACGCTATGTCCACCAAATTACAATTTTTTAGATATATGGGGGTACATCCGCCTATGTGGGTGGACGGACTTCAACCTTATATAAGGAAGTTACCTGTTTATAATTATTCACCTTCTATGTAATCTGGGTTTATGTCTCTTAGTTTATTGGTTTTCTCTAGGCTTACTAATGAATATGTTTCTCATGAGGGAGTTTTAATTTTTTTTTTAAGAAACACTGTTAAATGAAGTTGAGACAAGGACTGATTATGCATTAATTTTCTTAAAGTATGCCACCCTTGACCACTAGGGGCACTCAGTGATTCTCGTCATGAATCTATATGCTTTGCTTGGGATGAATAGACTAGTATGAGCTTCCCCCTTTGAAATAGCTGGAATAGGGAGCTTGAAGTCTATCTTAAATCCCCACCCAGGCAGCCTAACGTCACTCCTACATAGACACAGAGATCGTAGGATGCCTATTAGAGATCCTGATCCGGCCCTTTCTCCGCCCCCCTAGTAATGAACAGCAGGGACTGGCTGTGAGCCGAGAGATGGGCGGGATGCAGTGAACGCTCCCCACATGATAAAAGCCTACCTTCTATAGCAGCGTAGCACCGTCGCTGAAGACGTCAGAGGATGAAGCACGCACGACGGATCTACGCTTCCCACATCACTTCCTGACAGACCTGTGGGTGGATTAGACATTTGTCCAGCTGATCGCTACTTCCCCCACTTGTATCTGCTTTGCTTACAGTGACTGTGGATACCATACAAGACAGTATCTGAGCATCATCCTCCCCCCAGTGGTCAAGGGAGGAACAGTGGAGTACTGTGCTTGGATGTGTTTTTAATAATTTTTTAAACTTTTTTATACTTTACTTTGGAATATTCTGGATTTTTTATACACATAATTTTATAAAATAAATACACCTTTGAGACTTTATCACACTATGGAAGTCTCCTTTTCTTTGACACATGAGGATTAAGATCCACCGGGACACAACTGGAGATATGACAGCAGTGAACAGAAAAGCCCTTGTATAGGACTACAGGCCTGACACCCCTGCAGGGGTTCCTACCTTTGGTGAGCGAGCATTTTGAGGGGGGTCACAGAAGTCACCACCCTACGCTGTACGCACAAAAGTCACCTGGTGAACAACCTGATTGCTGCATGCACTGCATGGGACTGTCACATATATGCTTTGATCTCCATAGTATACGGACTTTGCATTGAAACATAGATATATATGCTATTGATGTATCAGGGAAAATATCTTTGCTTTTCTTTACAGGATATAAAATATATGTGCTGATATATGTCTTTTTATGCACAGAGTATGCTGTCTGGAGTTCCTGATCTAGAGTTAGTACACTGACCTATCAGGAATATATGGGCTGCAGACAGGTTCTTGGTGACAGGTTTACATATCTCTTAGTAGGCTGCATGTAAGCCCATGCTGACTCATACCTACATGTTTTAGTCAGTTTCTACTTATCCGTGACAACATCATAATTCCCCTTCATATAGAAAAACGTTTTCACATACAAGTGTTTTTGTATACATATAAAAAAACGTTGTTCACATAATGTTTCCTGTACATGCTTAGCCATACAGGTTTTTGAGGTAGCGCCGTTTTATCCCTATAATATTCTTTAAACAGATACCATATTACTGCTTCCCATGACATAGAAACCAAGAGTGACGTATCTGAAGCTGAAGCCTATCTAGGAATGAGAGGGAATCTGGCAGGAAGGCTTGAAGTTGCATTTGCATTGACAGATGAGCTTCAAGACAGTGGCTGGGACTCTGACTGCTTAGAGGATTCTTTTCAGCAAGAGTGGAAAGTGAGGCTACATAACATCAAACCTTCCAAAATCAACAGCAGTGATCTTATGGGAAATATCAGTATATTTCCTCTCCTCCCTATTGATGTTCTTTGGGAGGGACAGAAGTGGGTACAGGCAGGGGGCAAAGTGTTAGTCAGATATCCAGGCAAGAAGCCACTTAGAGGAGAGATTTTAGCTGAAGGGCCTGGATCTACTGTTTATGTATTTTTAGAAGGAACAGATAATCCGCTTTGTTTTCCACTCCACAGACTGTCCCAGATTTGATCCATAGGACATGATGGAAAGAATGACGGAAGATCGCAAGAGCTGTGGAGAGCAAGGCCTTTGATGTATTACAAGCCTGGACTTGTTTCTAAAGAACTTTAGAATGGACTTTCTAATGAACTTTTAAAGACTGAAACACATTCTCAATGACAGAAATATGGCAGGTGTCGCATTCAAGGAAAATGAATATTTAAAATGAGTTTTTCTAGAAATGAAGTGATTTTCTGTATGGAGTCTGAAAGGAAAAAAAAATCTAGGGCGGAATGTGTTGCGTCTGTTACAATATGATTTTTTTTTTTATTAATCAGACATAAGATACATGGTACACAACATTACAATAGTTGTTGGTCATAGAGATATTGTCAATTTTTTGGCTGTAGTAGATTTCTCAAACAAATGCGGTTTCATACAATGGGGTTAGATACCATTGTTGTATTACAGTTTGAACAGGCTATTGTCTCTATAGCTACAGTGCACAAGTAAGAGATTTACTTGTTTGAGTTTTTTTCAGCTCTCAAACTGAAAGAATGACTGTTAGTTTACTGTCAGGTGTTGGCTTGATTAGACAATGGGTACGTAGATACAGCTTTCAACAGTCCGTTGTCTACACAGCTACAGTAAACAGGTATGTTTTCTATTGTTTGGTAACTATGGTAAACAGCCTGGCACATAAAAGGGGGATTCAGGCATAAGCTAGGGACACACACACACACACACACACACATCATCATGCTTTGAAGATCAAAAGCCACCACTCATGATACAAGAACAGTGCCTGGTGTCCAAGAAGCATTGTTGCCAATGGAGATCACGAACATACAGTAACAGAAGATAAGTAACTTTTAAATGTATTTGTACTGATATAGACCATAGGCTGCATTTGTTAGGCATTTTGCTTGTTATAGATATCTGTCAGTCTTCTATTGTATTCCTAATATTGTAATAGTTTTGTATGTACGGCATCTTTGTATAGTAAAAGCACATTTACACACTGCAGAAATCTCAGCTTCCTTGCTTATACCACAGAGTAACCTTGCTAGATAGACGCAAGCAAAACAACTGCAAGTGCCCTTGGAAGTGCAGTCGCTGTTGATCTGAACGGAAGATCTGAAATGAGGGAAAGCTCTGCTGATTTTATCATCCAATACTATGCAAGTTAAAATGCTGTTTTTTATTTTCCTTCCATGTCCCCCTCAGATCTAAAGCCATTGCACTTCCAAGTGTACTTCTAGTGCAAAGTGGATATGCCTTTAGTAAATCAACTTCATTGTCACTGTAACTACACCAACTTAACAAATACACTGGTATTGAGCATTGAAATAAGAAGCCACACATTGTTTAGTATAAAACATTTTATTCCAAGCACATTCACATGTGCTTTTTAAAAGGTTTTTGAACCAACCAACATCTTGGTGTATAACATGTATGTTTGACATTATTTTGCCTTTTTTGGGGCTAAACAGGCATGTTTAAAAACATAACATGCACATCCCCAACTCAAGAACTTACAAAGTTCGACTTTGCTAAAGTGAAGGCCATATGAGACATTAGTATCTCAAAACTGTGTTGATGTTGCCTTCCTCAGATGGGGTGATCTCACCCCTCTAAAAGCCAAAATTTGAAACCACGTACATGTAGAGGCATAACTGTTAAATGTCCCTTATGATCCCCTGCATAAAATGTGTGTAGGTACAAACAGGTTATTTCCTCAAGCCCCAAAACACACAGGGGGGTTGATTTACTAAAGGCAAATCCACTTTGCGCTACAAGTGCACTGCAAGTGCACTTGGAAGTGCAGTCGCTTTAGACCTGAGGGGAGGATCTGAAATGAGGGGAAGCTCTGTTGATTTTATCATCCAATCATGTACAGGCAAATATGCCATATTTTTATTTTCCTTGCATGTCCCCCTCAGATCTACAGTGACTGCACTTCCAAGTGCACTTGTAGTGCAAAGTAGATTTGCCTTTAGTAAATAAGCCCCAGTGTGTCAACATGTGCTATTTCCCAAAACGGGATATCAATGTACACGTTTTGGGGGTGCAACCCCTTCCTCAAAACTAATTGTTTATTGATCCCCCATGATGTGAGCTAGCACATGTTGACACACTGGGGGTTATTTATGAAAGGCCAATCCACTTTGCACTACAAGTGCACTTTCAATTCAGCGGAATGGCGTATGCAACAGCGCGCGTACAACATGAGCCTCCCACTGGCCTATATAGCCACTGACCATGCCATGACCAGATTGCTGGTTTGTCTTTCAGCTCCCTGTGTGTTTCCTGCTTTTATCCTGATTCTTGATTACCAGTTGTGACCCGGATTGATCTTGACCTACTCTGATCTCTTCCTGCATCTGACCCTCGGCTTGCCTCTCGGACCTCTCTACTTGCTTCCTGTGTTTGACCCTTGGCTTGTCTACGGATATTGCTTCCTGTCTCCAGTGATTGACCCTCAGCCTGCTTCTGGACTTTGCTATTGTCTTCAGTGCTCGACCCCTGGCTTGCTCACAGACTTTGCCTCAGTTATCTGTGTTTGACCCTCAGCCTGTTTTACGGACTTTGCTATCAATCTTCAGTACTAAATCATCAGTCTGCTGACAGACCTGCTAACAATCCTTTGCACTAGATTGTTCTATAGAAACCAAAACGTGTAGCGCTAAATGGAAGAAACACCTTCAAACTAATGAGGTGAAGAGCTAATGCTCTACATACAGTTTAACTAAAAGGAAGAACACAGATAAATGTCTAACATTAGAAAAATTTAAATGAATTTAAATGAAGAAGTCCGTGAGTTAAAGACTATACTGGTCACCACTTGTGAGTGATGTATAAAGCACCTTCACCAGCGTAAGGCCATAAAGTCTTTAAAAGGATGATGTACAGCTGGTTCTTTAAAAGTCCCACATATCTATGTTGGATAATGCATGGATGGACCAACTCTTAAACATCACACCACAGTGTCTTTACAATCGTGCAATTCCCTCAGCCAGTAAAGATGGGGGCTTACCGGAGGGTTTGAACCCAAGACAGTATATACTGTGAGGGTCAAACCGGCTTTTATTGCTCACTGGCAATAGTGGGAAGACCTTGACAGCCTGAAGGGATCACAGGGGGTTCCAAAGACGTATCTTCTCCAAATGTAACGATGGATCTCCCCGCATATGGCTCATAGAGGATAAAAAAAGGGCCACATAGTGTGATACCGTAGACACCGTGTTTTATTAAAAAAAGAATTACACTTACATTTTAAGATGATAAAAAGCGCTTGTACATAAAAGAAGGCGGCAGTGGAGTCCTCCCGACGTGTTTCGTCTGAAAAGACTTCGTCCTGGGGTACCCTCCACTGCAGCCTGACTCCCTAATATAGGTGCTGTAATCCTCTTGATGTGACTCCAGCCCATTCAATTCCGTAAATTGGCACTTCCGGGTTGCCCAAGATGGCGGACCCGCGTGCGTTCCAAGCCTCCATTTCGTGGGTGTGCTATGCGTTCCACCTCCCAGTGTTGTGGCCTAGTGTTCCCGATATATCAAATATTACCGAGGTTCCCATTTGTATAATGTGATGAAAGTGATCTTGAATTATATGACCACTTGTGTTTGTGGTTTTTGAAGTATTGATTGTCTCCCAATGTGTGCGGAGACGGATCCCAGCAAATCTCGCGACATGACGTTGTAACGTCATGACGCGGGAGCGGAAGTACACTTCTATGGATCTCGTAGCTTGCGTTCCAACGGTGGTTGGCCGGAAGCTCTCGATGTGAAAGCAAGTTAGAGATAGCCTCGATGTGGGATGGCTTGCGTTCCAGTTTCAATAAGTCGACCGGAAGCATGCGTTCCACCATGCATCATACAACCAACAAATGCAACTTGGCACACTTAAGGATATATCAACGCAATTGCTAATGAGAGAAACACATGTTCTTATGAAGGTTAATTACTCGTGGGCAAAGCTTTTGTTGTTCAATTTGAAAGAGTAACAATACATGTTAAGGCACTCCCACTGCTCGGTCCAAATAGTTATGAGAAATATTAATAATTAACCTAAATGTGTCTCCATATGTGCGGATGTATGCTCTCTATATCCCGTTTTAAAAAATCATAGATAATCTGGACAAACCAGGTTGTGTATAAGATCTATAAGAATATGAAAATACAAAAAGGTGCATATGTATAAAACACATACATCATCCTCAATGAAGGGAATTCAATGAACTGGATTCACGTGAGTATACATAATTCACATCTATAGTTACTATCCAATATAGAACATATCAAAAATCAGACCATACAGATGTGCCAGCGAATCGTAAACTATATACCCTATGATTCGTCTAGAAAAGCATTGACATCTATCTCTACATTTAGCCCTAGAGGGGCAAATGTCTGTAGCTCATATGCCCAGAACATTTCCAGGCGAGATACCCCCCTTGCTTTGGCACCCCCTCTCCATGGTGGTGTATATTTGTCAATAATGACAAACTGTGATCCACCTGGATTTCCACCGTGGAATTCTTTATAATGTCTCGGGACCGTATGTTTAGGGTCTCTACTTTTAATTAGGGCGATGTGTTCCCCCACCCTAATCGAGAATGTCCTGGTAGTACGGCCTATATATTGTTTATGGCAGGGGCAGGTAATGAGATACACTACAAATTTCGTGCTACATGTGCAGAATGGTTTTATAGTGTATCTCCTTCCCGTCGTCGTGGAAGCGAACTCTGTCACTTTGCGTGTCCTAACAGCGTTATGCTGGCATACCACGCATTTCCTGCATGGAAAAAAGCCAGTCCAGTCATGAAAGAAAGAGGGGCGGGTGGGGGGATTTATGATGTTAGGGGCTATCCGACCTTGTAATGATGGTACACCCCTAAAGATAACATTGGCTTCTTCTGGGATAAATGGACCCAGAATGTTGTCTTGCTTGAGGACGCCCCAATGTTTTCTCATAATATTTTTGATTTGTCTATGCTGTGTTGAAAAGGCCGTCAGCATGGCCCACCTAAATTTCCCGTCAGGTTCTCTCATAGGTTTAACTTCCAGTAGGGATTTCCTATCTGTGTTAGTAGCTCTTTGGATTTCGTGATCTAGGCTATCAGTATCATAACCCTTGTCCATGAATCTAGATTTTAAAATTTTGGCTTGTTCAAGAAATACTTCTGTATCCGTGCAATTCCATCGGAGTCTCAAAAACTGGCTCCGCGGGACCGCATTCAGCCATGAGACATGGTGACAACTATCTACAGGAATGAACCCGTTGCGGTCTGTGGGTTTGAAATATGTGCTGAATCTAAATTGTTTATTTATTATCTCTATCTGTAAGTCCAAAAAATGGATTTTCGTTTCACTGGCTTCATAAGACAAAGATATACCTCTATCGTTTGCGTTCAAACTCTCGAAGAACTCCTCAAGTGTCTCCATGGTTCCACTCCATAGGAGGAGGATGTCGTCTATGTACCTAGTCCATAGAACCAGGTAAAGTAATTATGTTACTAGAGTTTGCAGCCAAACATAATTACTTTTGGTTTAACCACAACTTTTATCTCCAACAACGCGGAGTGGCGTTGGGGGCGAAATTCGCACCTAGTCTCGCGAACCTATTCATGGCCAAGTGGGAGGAGGATGTCGTCTATGTCCATGAAACCAGTTCCCTGGTTCTATGGACTAGGTACATAGACGACATCCTCCTCCTATGGAGTGGAACCATGGAGACACTTGAGGAGTTCTTCGAGAGTTTGAACGCAAACGATAGAGGTATATCTTTGTCTTATGAAGCCAGTTAAACGAAAATCCATTTTTTGGACTTACAGATAGAGATAATAAATAAACAATTTAGATTCAGCACATATTTCAAACCCACAGACCGCAACGGGTTCATTCCTGTAGATAGTTGTCACCATGTCTCATGGCTGAATGCGGTCCCGCGGAGCCAGTTTTTGAGACTCCGACGGAATTGCACGGATACAGAAGTATTTCTTGAACAAGCCAAAATTTTAAAATCTAGATTCATGGACAAGGGTTATGATACTGATAGCCTAGATCACGAAATCCAAAGAGCTACTAACACAGATAGGAAATCCCTACTGGAAGTTAAACCTATGAGAGAACCTGATGGGAAATTTAGGTGGGCCATGCTGACGGCCTTTTCAACACAGCATAGACAAATCAAAAATATTATGAGAAAACATTGGGGCGTCCTCAAGCAAGACAACATTCTGGGTCCACTTATCCCAGAAGAAGCCAATGTTATCTTTAGGGGTGTACCATCACTACAAGGTCGGATAGCCCCTAACATCATAAATCCCCCCACCCGCCCCTCTTTCTTTCATGACTGGACTGGCTTTTTTCCATGCAGGAAATGCGTGGTATGCCAGCATAACGCTGTTAGGACACGTAAAGTGACAGAGTTCGCTTCCACGACGACGGGAAGGAGATACACTATAAAACCATTCTGCACATGTAGCACGAAATTTGTAGTGTATCTCATTACCTGCCCCTGCCATAAACAATATATAGGCCGTACTACCAAGACATTCTCGATTAGGGTGGGGGAACACATCGCCCTAATTAAAAGTAGAGACCCTAAACATACGGTCCCGAGACATTATAAAGAATTCCACGGTGGAAATCCAGGTGGATCACAGTTTGTCATTATTGACAAATATACACCACCATGGAGAGGGGGTGCCAAAGCAAGGGGGGTATCTCGCCTGGAAATGTTCTGGGCATATGAGCTACAGACATTTGCCCCTCTAGGGCTAAATGTAGAGATAGATGTCAATGCTTTTCTAGACGAATCATAGGGTATATAGTTTACGATTCGCTGGCACATCTGTATGGTCTGATTTTTGATATGTTCTATATTGGATAGTAACTATAGATGTGAATTATGTATACTCACGTGAATCCAGTTCATTGAATTCCCTTCATTGAGGATGATGTATGTGTTTTATACATATGCACCTTTTTGTATTTTCATATTCTTATAGATCTTATACACAACCTGGTTTGTCCAGATTATCTATGATTTTTTAAAACGGGATATAGAGAGCATACATCCGCACATATGGAGACACATTTAGGTTAATTATTAATATTTCTCATAACTATTTGGACCGAGCAGTGGGAGTGCCTTAACATGTATTGTTACTCTTTCAAATTGAACAACAAAAGCTTTGCCCACGAGTAATTAACCTTCATAAGAACACGTGTTTCTCTCATTAGCAATTGCGTTGATATATCCTTAAGTGTGCCAAGTTGCATTTGTTGGTTGTATGATGCATGGTGGAACGCATGCTTCCGGTCGACTTATTGAAACTGGAACGCAAGCCATCCCACATCGAGGCTATCTCTAACTTGCTTTCACATCGAGAGCTTCCGGCCAACCACCGTTGGAACGCAAGCTACGAGATCCATAGAAGTGCACTTCCGCTCCCGCGTCATGACGTTACAACGTCATGTCGCGAGATTTGCTGGGATCCGTCTCCGCACACATTGGGAGACAATCAATACTTCAAAAACCACAAACACAAGTGGTCATATAATTCAAGATCACTTTCATCACATTATACAAATGGGAACCTCGGTAATATTTGATATATCGGGAACACTAGGCCACAACACTGGGAGGTGGAACGCATAGCACACCCACGAAATGGAGGCTTGGAACGCACGCGGGTCCGCCATCTTGGGCAACCCGGAAGTGCCAATTTACGGAATTGAATGGGCTGGAGTCACATCTAGAGGATTACAGCACCTATATTAGGGAGTCAGGCAGCAGTGGAGGGTACCCCAGGACGAAGTCTTTTTAGACGAAACGCGTCGGGAGGACTCCACTGCCGCCTTCTTTTATGAACAAGCGCTTTTTATCATCTTAAAATGTAAGTGTAATTCTTTTTTTAATAAAACACGGTGTCTACGGTATCACACTATGTGGCCCTTTTTTTATCCTCTATGAGCCATATGCGGGGAGATCCATCGTTACATTTGGAGAAGATACGTCTTTGGAACCCCCTGTGATCCCTTCAGGCTGTCAAGGTCTTCCCACTATTGCCAGTGAGCAATAAAAGCCGGTTTGACCCTCACAGTATATACTGTCTTGGGTTCAAACCCTCCGGTAAGCCCCCATCTTTACTGGCTGAGGGAATTGCACGATTGTAAAGACACTGTGGTGTGATGTTTAAGAGTTGGTCCATCCATGCATTATCCAACATAGATATGTGGGACTTTTAAAGAACCAGCTGTACATCATCCTTTTAAAGACTTTATGGCCTTACGCTGGTGAAGGTGCTTTATACATCACTCACAAGTGGTGACCAGTATAGTCTTTAACTCACGGACTTCTTCATTTAAATTCATTTAAATTTTTCTAATGTTAGACATTTATCTGTGTTCTTCCTTTTAGTTAAACTGTATGTAGAGCATTAGCTCTTCACCTCATTAGTTTGAAGGTGTTTCTTCCATTTAGCGCTACACGTTTTGGTTTCTATTGATTTGTTTGGCAATTATTCTTTTTGCGGTGTTAGCGGCTTATCATTTGGAGCAAGCGCAAATTTACTACTGGTGTGGTTTTGGTGTATGCACTAGATTGTTCTGCCTATCTAAGAGACTCTTGCCAGTCACCAGTGTTTGACCCCCGACCTGTTGTTGGATTAGCTGTTCGTCTTCCTTCTTGAGCTGCAGCATCTTCCAGTCTTGCACAGCTGTCTCCCTGCCGGTGACCTTCACGCAAGACCTGCCCTGCCTGCTGGTGACTCGTGCCTCTTTGTGCCCTTCACCCCCTGTACCATCTCCAGGAGTGGAGTGCGCTTAGTCGCAAGGGGTTACCGCTCTCAGCATTTCAGCCTCGGTGACTACCCTTATCTGACAGCCTATGCATTGGGAAAAATGAGCACAAAATAGGGCTCTTTGCAGATGATATTATTTTATCTCTTTCTGCCCTCGAAACATCACTCACTGGCATGCAGGCTCTAATAAATTAAAATTTGATCATATATCATACTATAAAATTAAAACTAGTAAGGGCCATACACTCTCCATAGGAATCACCGCCGAAAAAAGACTTCACCTAAAAAGCGAATTCCACTTCAACTGGGATTCCCCCTCTATCATGTATTTGGGAATCCAACTTACCTTTCCCACTAAAAAATTATATGATATTAACTTCCCATCTCTCTTACGTAAAATGAGTGAAGACCTGAACCGTATTGATAGGAATCAGTCATCCTGGTTAGGAAGAGTGGTGGCTTTTAAAATGTAAGTCTAAAATGCAATTCTCTATGTTTTTAGAATGTTGCCAATTTATCTTCCGCTTTCCTTCTTCGCTAGATTCAACACCATACTCCAGAATTTTCTTTGGCAAGGCTATAAGTCCAGAATAGCATTTTCCTCCTTAACCAAACATAGAAGAAAAGGTGGAATTGGCACCCAGATGTGAAAGCATTTGGACCAAATGCAACATTGGGTTACAGTCTCGCAAGATAAACTGTGGGTAACTATAGAAAGATCACTTCTTAAGCACCAGGATTGATAGGGAAAGCCCAGAACTTAAGGACTTTCAATAACGTTGACTGCTGAAGCCAAATTATAGATGATGTATTTAATATACAAGCCCATAGTTTTAGCTATAGGCAAAGAGAACAATACAGTAAGTATATGACATACATTCAATATGATTGTTCTGACTGAAGCTGGGACCTAACTAGCTTTTATACTGTATACATAGCTGCGGGCTACTTTGTAAGTCTCTTTGAAGTCTTGATTAACTTGTTGGTTATTTACATTGTTAAACAGATGGTCAATTACATAGTTACATAGCTACACAGCTAGTAAGGTTGAACAAAAACACCAGTCTATCCAGTATATCTGGTTAATCAGAATACATGGTTCTGGCTACTCATAACTAAATGTATTGATAAATAAATAGCTATTCCATTTACCCTATCAATCCCATCTCTTGGTCAAATTAAAAATTGACCACATAACTAACAAAACATAACATAACAGCACTATACAAAACAATTCATACACTGGTTGTAGACAGTTAGGTGCTTGACTATTCAGTGTAGAAATTCATTTGGTGACAGTTAAAGCTGTGTGGGGCCTAACTAGATGTGAATATTACAGGCAATGATATTGGGAAAATGGAACAAACTACGTCTCATAACACATGCACAACCTAAAGGACGGCAGATAAAATTACAATAAATTGCCTCTAACTTCCAACATCTCCCTCTAACTGCCTAATCTTAGTTTAAATATTTATTTTTTTCTAGTTCATATTCCTCCTAATTTATGTACCCAATTTACTTCTGCAGAAAAATCTCATTTTGCTTTGTCAAGGCTAAACAAAAATAAAAATAGAAAAATGTCTAAAAAACAAAAATAATTACACGTTGGTCTAACAATGTATGAACACCAAGTCTTTAGTTGATCGCTCTGCTCGTCCTCCATAAGACTCCATTGCAACACCTTAAGAAGGCATACAGTTTTCATACATAATCTTGTTTTCTTCAGAACTATCGCAGTCCACATGACAAGAAACTTCCAGTAGGTGTGCAGATCTTTTTGCAATTATAGCAAACTGAGCTGTGATTTTTTATTTTTTTTTAAACAGCTGACACGATAAGTATCAAAAGTTCTTCAGACATCTCAAAAGCTTCTGAAAGCACGCTTTTCCATCAATGCTGTTTGTGGCTGATGTCATAAAGCCAAGGAATGAGTCACTCAGATTGTTAGTCCCAACATTTGATCATTAACAAAAATGCCCATAAAGCCGTTTGAGTTTTTTTACTGCTGAAGTAAATCTATGTTCTAGCAGTAAGACCTAGGAGAAAAGAAAAATGTCTTAATACAAGGAGAAACCATTCTCATTTAGTATAAAATGTTATTCAACTGTCATTTAAACTAAAAACTGTCTAGACTATATAAACATTTATCATGAACAATAGGCTTCTCAGAAGGGGGGGCTATCACGTATGGCCTGGACCATTGATCCAACAGGAACATAGACAAGGATTTATAAGAATTACAGGAGTATAGTGCAGTAGTGGGGTTCAGGGTTCACTGGAAGTCAGATACACAAGATACAGTTGATGTGTACAAGGATTCTAAGGCAGGAAAGATACCTAATGGTACTATCTGGGGAGAACGCAGCATGTCCGCACACGCAGCAATGGTGAGGGCCCTTGAAAGGGCCGAGGCGCAGAGTCTAAGGAACTGCCTTGTCTTCTCCAGAGTTCTTGATGGTAGAGATGGTTTTGTGCTGCAGACAGATCCCCGGTTGCGACCCTTTTACTCACCCAAGTAGGCAGATACCTAGAACTAAGGGCCAATGGACGAATGAGAATCTCTTGCAGCACTGAGGTGGTGGGATCACTAAACAGTAGGGATTAAAATTCAAGCTAACAGGTGTGTGCCTGGACACACACAGACATTGGGGACAGATACACAAAGACACATTAACAGCTAGAAATGAGTAGCCATGCAAACAGTCACACAGGAATCTATGAGAGTAGTGAAGTTGCATGGTGTCACCGAACAGGAAACTAGTTTACAAAAATACACTTGGAGCCACAAAGGCAGACTTGTTTGGGACATTATTATTCAAA
Organism: Lithobates septentrionalis; assembly: GCA_037952835.1. NCBI lineage: Eukaryota > Metazoa > Chordata > Amphibia > Anura > Ranidae > Lithobates > Lithobates septentrionalis. Next base: position 2,628,147 of record JBBDGP010000074.1, read on the forward strand.
GCCTATGGCAATCTACTTCAGTTTGAAAAGGCAGTTCTGGCTGGGCATGTAGTTAATTCAATTAACAGGAGGTTTAATCTAGTCTTAAAAACAAATTTTGTGGGACAAGAATACAACCGCAGACCTTATATGTTAAAGCATTGGAACTAAATGCCAATACCAATACAATAATAATACCAGCATACCTGCTGATCTTTGGGAATAGAGGAGACAGATCTGTGAAAAAGCTGACGATCTGTGACAGGTTTAATTTAAAATCTTAATAATACCTTAGTAATTATTAAAACTCAATGTAGTAACACTGACATACATGTAGTAATACATTCATTACTTTTTTTTTTTTTTGTGTCATCATAGGTGTTTAAACTAGAGCAGCAATGTTTCAATTCAATGTTAATAATTTTTTATCTTAAAATAATATACAGAAACTATATAAGGCTCAGTTCCCACTATTGCGACCTAAAGTTGCAGCAAATTTGAAAAGGTTCTTGCACTACCTTGATGAAACATTCAATGCAACTCTGATCTAGAGACTGTGAAGATGGATCAAAGTCACACTCCAGAGTCTCTGAATCACATGACTTTGGTAGTCATTATAGTGGAAATGTAGTCTAAGACAAGAAACGCTTAATTATCTAGAGCAAGGATGTCAAACTCAACTTAATTGTGGGCCGCATCAGCATTATGATTGTCCTCAAAAAGGGCTGGTTGTATCTGTTATGCCGCGTACACACGGTCCTACTTTTCGTCTACAAAAGTCCAACAGACGCTGATGGACTAAAGCTGGCTGGTAATCCGATCGTGTGTGGGCTTCTCCGGACTTTCAACCGACTTTTTTAGCCTCAAATACGACGTACTTTAGATTTGAAACATGCTTCAAAACTTTTACTTCGTACCTACGACGGACCCCGAAATCCGCTCGTCTGTGTGCTAGTCCGACGGACAAAAAGCCACGCTAGGGCACCTATTGGCTACTGGCTATGAACTTCCTTATTTTAGTCCGGTGTACGTCATCACGTACGAATCCGTTAGACTTTTGTGTGGTCGTGTGTAGGCAAGTCCGGTCGTTAGAAAGTAGGCCGCAAGTCCGCGGCAAGTCCACCGAAAGTCTGCCGGAAGTCTGTCCGACAGGCTGTCCGACTTTTGTAGACGAAAAGTACGACCGTGTGTACGCGGCATAAGATTAGATGTCCAGCGCATCCCCTCCCTTTACATTAGATGTCAAGAGCCACCCCACCATCAGAAGTTGAGTCCCCTACTCTCCCTTACATCACAGTGCACCCCCTTTCCTTATGCTGCTGCTGGGAAGAAGCTGGATGCATTGCTTGAAAGCAGAAAGTAAGGGTCTGGAGGAGGACCAGAGGAGGGCTGGAGCTCTCCTGCAGCTGCAGGAGAGGTGCGAGGGCCACATGAAATGGCCTGGAGGGCCGGATTCGGCAATGGGCCTTGTGTTTGACACCTGCGATCTAGGGCATTGAAACTCGTTAAATTTCAAAGCTCCTACATGTCAGATCATAACACAACATAAATTTTAGCACCTTATATTGTAAATAGGAACCAGAAACTGGGCAGTACAGACTCAGATGACTGCATCAATATTTAGCTAGTGGGGGGGAGTGAAACCCATAAATGTTCACATATGAAAATAGAAACACTTTAGAACAATACTTCCATTGGTGAATTGTCTTTGAAGGCTGTGGTCTCCTGTTTGGAAAACCTTAAATCAATCGACTCAGGGCATAGAATTAATCTGTGAGGCAAAGGCATCAACATTTTAGTAAAAACACATTATGTTTTCCTCCTAAAAATGAACCAAAGGTTAGAGATATTTAGCATACAGTAAGCATTTTGAACATTTTCTTTCTTAGATGTTTTACCAGTGCACTTTTTCTAATACCAAAAATTGTTTGACGTCAAAACTAAATGTTACCACGTGGATTTTATGTATGGTATACCATTACTATATAAAAAAAAATATTATTCACCATGGTTAAAAATGAGCAGCTCAAAAAAACAAATTTTTTATAAGTTCCCCTTTGTCTTGCAAGACAGTTATACTTCACCATACTGAGCACATTGTAAAACTTCTTCCAAAACTGTTTCTTCTATGGAAACAAAGATTACCGTTAATATACACACACATATAAATACCGTATTTATTGGCGTATAACACACACTTTTTTCCCCTTAAAATCAGGGGAAAATCGCGGGTGCGTGTTATACGCCGATCCCCTGCGATCCTGAGCTCACAGATGTTAAAAATCGCCGACCGCGATTTGAAAATGGCGCTGCCGGCGCCGAAATACACAGTGACGGTCCTCGGCTCTTCTCGGACACTTTTGGCTTCACTCGTCGCCGCCCGAACCTAGCCGAGTGTACTCGGCTAGGTTCGGATAGCTCCGCTCACAGTCACACCCATCTCGGGCGGGACTACGAGTGGAGCCAAAAGTGCACGAGAGCCGCCGAGAAGAGCCGAGGACCGGCTCTGTGTATTTCGGCGCCGGCGGCGCCATTTTCAAATCGCGGTCGGCGATTTTTAAGCTCAGGAGATGGAGATGGGATCCTGCAAGGCTGCACTGGGGCAAGGCTGCACTGGGGCAAGGCTGCACTGGACACTGGGGAAGGCTGCACTGACAAGACTGCACTGGGGCGGCTGCACTGGACACTGGGGAAGGCTGCACTGACAAGGCTGCACTGACATGGCTGCACTGACATGTCTGCACTGACAAGGCTGCACTGACATGGCTGCACTGACAAGGCTGCACTGACATGGCTGCACTGACAAGGCTGCACTGACATGGCTGCACTGACATGGCTGCACTGACAAGGCTGCACTGACAAGGCTGCACTGACAAGGCTGCACTGACATGGCTGCACTGGGGCAAGGCTGCACTGAGAAGGCTGCAATGATGGGCATTTAAATGTAAGTTTTTTTTCCTTCAACTTCCCTCCTAAAAGTTTTCTTTTCCTTAAAATTCCCTCCTAAATTGGGGTGCGTGTTATACGCCGGCGCGTGTTATACGCCGATAAATACGGTATACATTATTAGGAGGTATTACTTTCTTTCCTTTTTTTTTTTTTTTTTTTTACAGTTCACTCAGCTCACTCAATTTGCATGACAATACAGCTGTTCAAACACACACAAGCCATGCAATTTAACCTGTGTCAAAGAAAAAGGTGGGGGCTCGTTGCTCCTTTAAACTATAAAACACCATTCCTTATTTTTAAACTTTAATCATTAGTGAAAAGGTTTTTTTCTTACTAATTTAATTTTATTAAATGTATTGGGTGTGGCTCCAATGACCACATGATCGACTACCCCAGCAAGTATTTAATTTAATGATTTTCAGCTCACAGTTTTTAGATTAACCTTTATTTTAGAATAAGCAAATATAATAATTTGTTTTTCTTTTCATATTAAATTGACCACCGTGTAAAATGACTACACATTGCACACAAAATTTATAATTTTAAGTAAAATTTTTTATACCCAAATTTATATAGATCAAATTGTTATTTTAAGTCAGAAATACAATTTTTAGTCTTTTTTAAGGTCACACTTTACAAACAAAATATTTTTCTTGCTTCTAAAAGTTGCAATGACCAACATTCCACTGACTTGTTACCTGTGGCAATGTCCCATCACTTTAAACATACATAACAAAACACAAAACACAATCATCATGCCACCCATATTCATACTGTGTTACTATTATTTCACATTCATCAGTCCCTACCCTCAAGGAGCTTACAATCCTAAGGTCCCTAACTCACATTCATACATACACTAGGGACAGTTTAAACAGGATCCAATTAACCTACCAGCATTTCTCAAGAGTGTAGGAGTACCCGGAGGAAACCCATGCAGGCACAGGGAGAACACGCAAACTCCATGTAGGTAAAGTCGTGGTTTGGATCAACTGTTTTGCTGATACAGCACTTTGGGCATATTAATACAACTAACATGACATAACAATCCATGGATCTCACACACATATATACAACAAACATAACTCTCACACTTAGCCAACTACACCCTGTAGACAAAAAAAATATTTCTCTAATAAAACTGCACTTTCTTTTTTTTTTTTTTATATGTTCACTCATCTATAATGGGCTCTAATCCATATGTCTACTTAGGTCATTATAAGTGCGCTGGGTGGTAGAGTATAATGTGCTTGCAGTTATTTTAGCAATGTTATTATTAGGTTCAAATTCATATACAGGACAATACGTTTCTTTCATTTCCTTTTTTCAACATTTTTTGTCATTTGTTTTAGCCTTCTAGTAGTACAAAAGCATCTTGATTGGTATCATTACCTTTGAGAGAAACATCAGCATACATATTATTCTCAAAGGCTTTATTGGACACTGGTTGGCCTTTTTGTCAATATCTATCCAGGTTAGAGGACTCCCTTTGTTCTAATTCAAGTTCTTTTTGAGGTTTAGCTTGATTATTTTTGCAAAATGTTGCATAATGGCCCCTTTTGCGACATCTGTAACATGTCACATTAGATGGATCATGTTTTCCTGACTTAAAATGTTTTTTATTTGTTTTATGCCTACTATTTTTAGGTACAAATTTACCAATAAGACCTACATACATTAATTTTGTGGTCTGGCTTTCTCTTTTTCCTCTATATCTCGTATTATAGAAAAGGACCCCATTGTCCTCCATTCTGGTCTTATCATTTTTATTCTGTCACTCACTTTTTTGTTAAACCCACTCATCAAAGCACTTCTAAGGATTCCATCAATCACTTCCTCATTTACATTCTGACAACATGCAGCAACATGCTCACTCATTCTTTGAAAGAACATATCACATGTCTCATTCACCCCTTGGGTTGTTTGCAATAGACCAGCCCAATCACCCCCCTTGTATTGTTTTTGTACCTGTGTACAGAAGGTGTTAATCCATTCCTCACCCTCTTTCACATCAATATTTGGTATAGGTTCTTTCGGACTGCCACTGGTATTAATAATTTGATTAGTAATTTGGACACCCAGGCATGCACATTTCTATAATTATCTGTAAATCAGAGTTAGTGATGGAGATATGCCAGGTGACAGTAGTCCTTGCCCCATCATTTGCTGTTATCAACTGAGTTCTCACAGGCCCCCAAAAATTTGATTGATTGGGTGAAATAGGGGACATGGGAGGCTGATGTGTTATCACAGGTCTCCCTGAGGGTGAGGAAGATAGAATGGCTGACAACCCCTCTGTTAGTGGTATTGTAGAATCTGCACCTATTGTTGTTTCTGGCTGGGGGGGGGTGGGGGTGGGGGTGCAGATAAATTATGCACAGTGGAACTGTTTGCTGCCCTTTGATCATTATAAGTAGGTGGAGGTGGTAATGTAGGGTATAATCTGCTTACAGTCATTTCAACAATATTGTAATCAGGCTCTTCAGCACTGTATTCATATAACTTTCTCACAGGGCAATAGGTTTCTTTCAATCTTGTTTTCAACATGTTTTGACACTGCTCACTTGCATGCATCCATTTATCTAATGCCTGCTTGACTTTTCTAGTTTTAAAAGTACTTGGATAGTATTTTTTACATTCATTCCAGAACTTAGGGTCAAGTTTCCCTTCTAGAGGTATAAACCCTTGTGTGCCTCTGTTCCATTTCTTCAGGGGACGAACCGTCCCTGCTCCAAAGTTATATATCATATAATCTTTGGCAGACCAGGTAGGGTTCACAATAGGATCACACAGATCCTCTTCTGAGGCGTACGCGGTGGCACAATTCCCCATCTCACACGGTGATGAGACTTCCTGAAAAATTAATCTATTACTAGATCCCCACGTCACACAGACACAGTGAATCCTAAATAGCAGGAACGGTATATCTGACCCCAAACCTGGCCAAGGTTCTATACCAGACTATACACTGCACAAATCAGCCACAAAGACTGACCGGCACACAACTTAAAAAAAGAGTTCAGTTACACAAACTGAACGGGGTTACACAGACAGATAAAAACAGTTTACGAATGTAAAGATACTCCCTTAGACAAGGCACTCGTGTAGGACACACACAGCATCACATATTCCAACAAATTGTGCAGTACAGTAACAAAAATCTCAATAGGAGAAAATTCTAGAGTAAAGAATCTGACAGTTATGCTTCCCTAAAGTCTTCCACATCAGTTTATAGGCACTGTGCAAAATAGGAGAGATAGTACATCTGCTTATTGTGTAGTTTTATGGAGAACTACGCAGATGCGAAAAGTAAATCAGAATTTCATTCAAAACTGGTACGAAGGATTCAAGCGGCGCTGTTTTTTAAGCAGGCCGTCACCCTCGGCAATAAACCAGGGCCTCACCACACATAGTACCTTATCAGCCACAGCCTATGAATGATCCCTTGAGTCCGAAGACCCGATTCCTGACCTGCGCGGTCCCCCGACACAGGAAATGCAGAAATCCTAACTACGCACACATTGCGCCTGAAATAGGGCAAGTCATTCACACAGAACACACACTTGCAAGGACAGTAATAAGTACAGATAGTATGGAAAGTAAAAAAGAAACGTAAAAAAAAAAAAATAACAAAATTCAACAGTCAAGGTTCTTGGAAAGAGTACTTCTACATGACACCAACTTACGCAAATCAGTACAGCACAAGGGGAAATCACAGTAAGCAGAAAGTTAGCTTACCTTAGCCAGTTTCCAGCTTGTGTTGTCCTGTTCTGCTTCTCAGCGGTGTCTGCAAAGTATCGTTTTCCGGCTTTTAAGGACTAATTGATAGGGAAAGCCCAGAACTTAAGGACTTTCAATAACGTTGACTGCTGAAGCCAAATTATAGATGATGTATTTAATATACAAGCCCATAGTTTTAGCTATAGGCAGGGAGAACAATACAGTAAGTACATGGCATACATTCAATATGATTGTTCTGACTGAAGCTGGGACCTAACTAGCTTTTATACTGTATACATAGCTGAGGGCTACCTTGTAAGTCTCTTTGAAGTCTTGATTAACTTGTTGGTTATTTACATTGTTAAACAGATGGTCAATTACATAGTTACATAGCTACACAGCTAGTAAGGTTGAACAAAAACACCAGTCTATCCAGTATATCTGGTTAAAACAAAATGGTTTTGGCTACTCATAACTGAATGTATTGATAAATAAATAGCTATTCCATTTACCCTATCAGTGGCATCTCTTATGTCATCTATTGTATGTAAATTAGATCACCCAACTGTGGCTGCATCCTTTGAAGCCTGGCGAGCACTTCTCCATCTACAGTGCACAAATAGCGCACAGATGTCTATGACCTGCTACATAGACATTCCTGTGAGGACAGATGAATGGGTCATCCCATTCATTTCAGTAAAATACTTGTTAGTAAGAGGGCTAAATGTCCTAGACAATATTGGAAGAAAATCATTACCCCAAGATGTTTATAGGATTAATCAAATTCACCACTTTCACCTGCTCAGTGGTTGAAAAGGACAAAATAGAAGTTCATAAAATCATTTGGAATATCCTTAAAGGGAAAATTCCCAAAAAACACTCGTAATATTTCCTTTTTTTACTCTGCACTAACCATTAGTCTGGACGAGACTAAAGGACAAGATATACTAAATTGGGTAAGGGAATTAGCCAAAACCTTTACTATAGAACAATTAAGCAAGCCTATCCATATCGGTTACTGAGCCATTGCTTGCATTGATCACTGGAATGTCTTTCAAAAAATCTTCCGCAAGTGGTACTTGACCACATATAGTCAAAAGATATACCCCATGTAGTCAAAAGATTTCCCTGCTACATCTAATCTATTCTGGAGAATGTGTACGCAGATAAGAAGCCTATATCAGATACTGTGGAAGTGTGTACACATCCAATCATTCTGGAAGAAAGTAGCCAACCTGATGGGAGAGGTCACAAGAATTGTTACTGTTCTCAGTCCATAACTGGCACTAAACATAGGACTCAATGACTATCCTGCTCCATACAGAATAATTACAGCCCATATTCGTTATGCAGCCAGAATAACTATTACAAGCAATAGGAAATCCCCCTCTCCCCCTAACCTAGAAGAAGTAATAGTAAGACTGAATGTGCAATGCCAATATGAAAAACTCCTTCACCTTAAAGAATTGAAACTCCCCTTCTTCCTTAAATTCTGGGAGCCTTTGTTGAAACATCCTAAGGCTGCTAAAGGACTGATAATGTAATCCTGTTTATTGATACAGCTGATGCACCTCATCCATTTTTACTATATTCTATAGCTGTCCTTTCTTGTTCTTACTTTGCCATGTTATTACTCTGGTTACTTTGCCATCTGTAGCCCTTCTGATATTTGTATGGAAGCATGTTAATAATCACTCAGTTGGAGCTGTTGGTCCATACGCTGACAGTTTGCTCCAATTTGGGGTGCTGGGGAGATTGAGGCCACCCTCTCACACATATTGCATACTAATTGAAAGGGGGTTATTATGGTTAATTGGCTAATATTTTATTAACACTAAGGTTGAATTTATTTTTCCTCTTCCTCCTCCCCTTCTTACTTTTTTTTTTTTTATTGTTTGACTGGACTATTGTTTATAGTATTGTATAATGTCAAGTACTGTTACACAATGTCCATTGTTGTCCCTTTTGTACTTGGAAAATTACAAAAAAAATGTTTTTTTTTAAAAAAGAGTGTGTCTGGCCACAGACTTCATTGACTGTCTAAGCTGCCTAGCTTTGTGGGTGATTTTATCGTGAAGTAAATTTTTGGTGTAGGTTTCATGGGCACAATTAACACCCAAGGATCAATTTTTCTGCACCTGTTTGACTGGGGCATATAATTTAAATTTTTTAGAGCAAGGCCAATTCTTGCTTTCAACAAGATTATCTCTATAGGGTTACGGTGTGAAGGCACCACCAACACCCAAAGACCAATTTTTCCGCATCTGTCACTTCTATCCAAAGTCTGCCAAAGAGACACCAGATTTTATCTAAAAAAAATGTTAATCTTGGCCTGAGTGTACTATAATTTGGCTTCTTCACATAAGGGTTGCTCACTGTGGTGCAAAAATGTGTTATTGCCATCCAAAGTTTGCCAAAGGGACACAAGAATTTGCCAAAAAAATCTCTAAACTTGTTCCAAGTGCACTAAATTGTGGCCTCATCATACAGACTGGCTGCCCAAGCTGTTGTTTACAAAATAAAGAAAGCCTGCAGGGAAAATCAATTTAAATGTATTTTTTTTCTTTATAAATGTCAGTTTTGCTGCAGCAGGTTCTATACACAGTACAGATGTGCCACTTTACAGGCAGACTACGGGGAACCCAAGGCACTATATTTAAAATATTTTTTCATTTTTATTGTTTCACTTTAAGCATCATTAAAATCACTGCTACTTTAAAAATTATCTTTTTAAAAAGTTTTTTTCATATTGGTACATGTCCCAAATGGCAGTCCCAGGACCCAATACCCTTTTTATGGCCAATAACTTGCACATAAGCCTTCAAAATGGGGACTTTTGCTTTTTCTGGGTCCCATAGACTTTAATAGGGTTCACGGTTCAGGTCCGAACTTTTGCGATGTTCTGGCGCAAATCGAACTGGCGGGTATTCAGCCCATCTCTAATATGAAATATTACTGAAAAAGAAAAGATATGACCTACAACTGCAATCTGCTGGAAAAGGTAGATCAGTTCATTTGGTATATGTCCAGTGTAGCACCTTAACTACTTGCCGCCTGCGCTATAGTCGAAAGACGGCTACAAGCATGGGCCCTAATTGCCAGGAGGACGCCCTCCCATGCATGAGCTGATGTGCTTCCCTGCAGGTCATGTGCAGCACACTCTGATCACCGGCCCCTTACCACGTGATCAGCTGTCAGCCAATGACAGCTAATCACGTGATGTATACAGAAGATCGGTAATCCGATCACCGGCTTCTGTCAGACATCAGTCCCTCACAGCCATGGCTGCCTCATCAGTGCCCACCAGTGCCACCTATCAGTAGCCACCAGTGCCCACAGTGCCACCTACCATTGTCCACAGTGCCACCTACCAGTGCCCACCAATGCTACCCATCAATGCCCACCAGTGCTGCCAATCAATGCCTATCAGTGCCTCATCATTAGTGCCATGATCAGTGCCTTCCAGTGCCCATCAGTGCCACTGATCAGTGCAGCTCATCAGTGCCACCTATTAGTTCCTATTAGTGCCTATCAGTTCAGCCTATTAGTGCCTATCATTGCAGCCTATCAGTGCCCATCAGTGCAGCCTCATCGGCACACATCAATGATCAATGAAGTAATAAAATTAACTGTTTTCAAAACTTTATAACAAACTATTAAAACAAATCTTTTTTTTACAACATTTTCGGTCTTTTTTCATTTTTTTAGCAAAAAATAAAAAACCCAGCAGTGATTAAATACCACCAAAAGAAAGCTCTATTTGTGTGAAAAAAATTATAAAAATTTAATTTGGGTACAATGTTGCATGACCGCGCAATTGTCATTCAAAGTGTGACAGCGCTGAAAGCTGAAAATTGGTCTGGGAAGGAAGGAGGTTTAGGTGCCCAATAGGCAAGTGGTTAAACATGGACTGAAGCCTTTGTCATCAGCGTTTCTTAGATGTTATCATATAAAGAGTGCTGAAGGTGAAAAAACAGAAGATTGCTATTGTTGTTCATACGTATATTTTGCTTTGTTTGTCATGGTTATTTCATATATGTGTGACAATTTTGTAGAGCATCTGTTTATTCTGGTGCAAAAATATTAAGATATATATTCATAGTAAAAAGGTCACGTCTGAGCATGTAGGCCCTTTACAAAATAATCTAGAGTGGGTGACTGGGGACAAAAAGAAGGCAAATGTATTAAATACATGCTTCAACTCTGTGTATACAAAGGAGCATGGGGGAGCTCATGTCCATAATGGGGAGAGTATTGACGCAGCCCAAAATATTTAGACAGAATAAATGTGCATAAAGCACCTGGACCAGATGGTATACGAATTGAGCTCTGTCATTTCAAAGCTATTGTTTCTAATTTTTAGAAAACTCTCCACAAATCATGTGCAGGACCTGAATGCCCTGTGCATGATAGAGGAAATAGTAGAAGTTATTACGTCCTTGAAAGTCTCGGAAACCCTTGGTCCAGATGGATTCTGTGTGTCCTATTTAAAAAAAAATTGCTTTCATCTTAATACTTGAACTTTTTAGGATGTTTAATTGTATCTTGCAAGGCACTAACTTCCCTCCAGACATACATTCGTGCTCAAAAATTTGCATACCCTGGCAGAAATTGTGAAATTTTGGCGTTAGTATTGAAAATATGACTGCTCATGCCAAAAAACTGTCTTTTATTTAAGGATAGCAATCACATGCAGCCATTTATTATCACTTCATTCTTTGGATCCTTTTTAAATTATAGTGAAAACAGAAATCACCCAAATGGCCCTGATAAAAAGTTTACATACCCCGGAATGTTTTGGCCTTGGTACAGACACAGAAGGTGGCATACACAGGTTAAAATGGCAATTAATTTCCCACATTTGTGGCTTTTTAAATCACAATTAATGTCTGTGTACAAAGATATCCAAAGTCTTGAATATGCTAGTCAGTACTGTTTAACCACTCTCCACCCGGGCTATAGCCGAAAGACAACTACAGCGCGGGGCTTAATTGCCGGGAGGGCGTCCATGGACGTCCTCCTGTTTACCTGTTCCCCACGCGCTGCCGCGGGCGCGCATCTGGGAAAATCACAGATCGTGGTAAATGGCCAATCACAGCAGCCATTTAGCACTCAATCGGTGTGTCCAATGAGCAATGATCTCAAATGTAAACATATGAGATTATCTCTCATTGCCGTCTCTCCCTCTTCACACAGAGACCGCATGTGAGGAGGGAGAGCTTCTGTGCTGCATATTTTGTGAGTGCCAACTAACATCTGTGAATTTACAGTTAAAACACAGTAAATACAGTGCCCATTGGTGTCACAGTGCTCATCACTGTTATGTCACGTACACACAGTCAGATTTTCCGACAGGAAATGTTCGATAGGAGCTTGTTGTCGGAAATTCTGACAGTGTGCAGGCTCCAATGGACATTTTCCATTGGAATTTTCGACAAATAAAATTTGAGATCTGGATCTCAAATTTTCCATCAACGAAATCTGTTGTCGGAAATTCCGATCGTGTGTACACAATTCCAACGCACAAAATTCCACGCATGCCTGGAATCAAGCAGAAGAGCCGCACTGGCTATTGAACATAATTTTCTCGTCGTACGTCACCGCGTTCTTGACATTCGGAATTTCCGACAAGATTTGTGTGACCGTGTGTATGCAAGAGAAGTTTGAGCCAACATCCGTCGGAGAAAAAACATGGATTTTGTTGTCGGAATGTGCAATCGTGTGTACGCGGCATAAGTGTCACAGTACCTATCAATGCCATCTGTCATCAGTGCCATCTGTCAGTACCATCTGTCAGTACCATCTGTCATCAGTGCTATCTGTCATCAGTGCCATCTGTCAGTGTCATGTGCCATCTGGCATCAGTGTTACACTGACAGCCGCAGAGGAGGATGATAGTCTGCCAGCCAGACAAAGGCGTTCTGGTGAGCAGGCAGTGCCATCCACCAGCACCGTAGTGCCATCCACCAGCACCACAGTACCTCGGCAAGAAAGGTCAAGTACCAGTGAGGTGTCACCTCAGTCCCAAAGGGTTAGGTCCCATGCCAGCCATCCCTATTCCCTGCAGAACCCCCTTGTGGCTTCCTCCTAATTCAGGAGAAGCTAACATTCCCTCTTTCACTGCCCAGCCAGGAGTCCAGGTGGACGCAGAAAATTTTTCGGCGATAGATTTTTTCCATTTAATTTTTACTGAGGACATGCTAGCATCAATTGTGGCCCAGTGCAATCTGTATGCACAACAATTCATAGCAAGTAACCCAACGTGCTATTATGCCTGTCCCTACTAATGGAGGGCCCTAACAGTGGAGGAGTTTAAGATTTTTTGGGGCCTCACATTCTGTATGGGACTAACCAAAAAAAATGAATTATGTTCATATTGGCCAACCCACCCCATCCACCACATGCCCATTTTTTCCTCAGTAATGCCCAGAACCAGATATCTCATGATTATGAGGTTCCTACACTATAATGATAACACCCAGTGCCCTCCCGAAATGACCCAAATTGTGATAAGCTTTATAAAATTTGTCCACTACTAAATTATCTTTCTGAAATCTTACCCCAGTTGTTTACCCCGGACCAACACATGTGTGATTGAGTCCCTTGTCAAATTTACTGGCAGGCTGGGTTTCAAACAATTTATTCCAACCAAAAGGGCCTGCTATGGGGTGAAGCTGTATAAATTGTATAAATGCGACCGAGCCACAAGGGTATACATATGCCTTCATGATATACGAAGGGAAGGACACCCAGCTGCATTCCCCCTAATTGCCCAGACTACATGGGATCAAAAGGGAACTCATAAACCCACTCCTGGAGAAAGGCTACCATTTGTACATAGATAACTTTTATACGAGTTTGCCCCTGTTCTGCAACCTTCACAGGAAGCATACTCCAGCATGTGGCACCATAAGGACGAACCAGAAGAGCTTTCCATTAAATCCTCTTCAACAAGCAGTTAAGAAGAGGGGAGACGGCGAGTTTGCGGAATGAGGAAATTCTGGCTTACATAGTTACGGTCCGGAGGAATGCTCTTGGGTCTCATCCTCGGATGTACATGCCCCTGTCCTCCTCTGTGATTTCCATAGTCATTTTCCATTCAATCCTGGTGGTCCTCTGAGGGGGAGGGGTCATTGAGGAGGGGGTACTGTCAGGGCTGGGCTCAGCCCTTCCTTCTCAGAGCTGGCCACACAGCTATCAGCTAATTGCCAGCTCCTATCTCTCCACAGTTACTCAGCTGTTGATGATGTCCTGCTCGTTAGTCCAGCCTACTTAAGCTGTCCAGCCCAGAGGATCTCTGCCTTCGCCTTGGTCAACATCAGAGTCTTCTGCATTCCTGTTTAAAGACTTGTTTGGCTGACATCCCTTCTGGCTTCAGATCCTGCATGCTGTTCCACTACATTGATCCCTAACTTTCTGGCTTGGCTGACTATCCGTTCCGGTTACCAAACTTGGGCTATGTTTTGACTACATTTGTTCCATTTACTTTTATTATTAAACAAGTGTGATTTAACTGTACTTCTGTCTCAGTCTGATTTCATTGTTTCTGACAGTGCCGAGGGGATTATGTGGTCATTCTCCTTTGATTTTGTATCTGGAGAAGGGTGAGCAACTGCCTCACTCTCCATGGAAAGTTAATCCTCAGTGGTTGTCTTTGATTCCAGAAGAGAACCAAATTAAACCATTGTTATCAGGAGTTTTTAGAGATTATAAGAATTCAACCTCTTTGGCAGTAGTTTGGGACACTATGAAAGCCTACTTACGACTCTTGATGATTAAAGAAACTTCGAGAATTAAGAGATCAACAAGGCAACAAGAGGAAGAAGTTTATTTTGCACCCTACAGAAGATAGGCGCTTAGCCTGGCAGGAAGCTTAGAAGATTTACAAAAATCTATCCCTAGCTAAAGCAGAGAACAATAGATTTCTTCAGAGTCAAAAGCCTTATGAAATGGGGGAGCAGGTAGGCCATATGTTAGCTATGATAGTGCGTAATGAAGACGGCCTGTCAGATATAGCTGCTATTAAAGATTTAAATGGAGAAATAGTATATGATACAAGTATTATTCAGAATACATTTGTGGACTTTTATACCCTGCTATATGAATCCGGGACCCCGATGTAATGAATCTAAGTAAACAATTTTTGGATAAACTAGATATACCTAAACTGAGATTAAAAGAAAGAGAATTCTTGGACAACCCCATAACCCTAGCAGAGTTAAAAGAAGCAGTAGTACAAACTCAAAATAATAAGGCCCCAGGAATGGATGGATTGCCAGCTGAGATATACAAAAAATATGACCAGATTCTACTTCCAGAACTTCTTGAAGTGTTAAATGAGGCATATAATACACAAGAAACTTCCTGAATCAATGAAGGAAACAATAATAATAGTAATTTTAAAACCAGGCAAGGATCCATTAAAACCAGATTCCTATCGCCCCATTTCCCTCCTTACATCAGACGTTAAGATCTTGGCTAGGGTTCTGGCAAATAGGTTTTCTAGATATATCAATATCCTGATACATAAGGATCATCCCCACAAGAGCAGCGTCAACAAATATTTGCAGACTTTTTTAAAATATGCAGTTACCAATGGATAATGAAGGTGCTAGTGCCATATTGTCCTTAGATGCCTAGAAGGCATTTGATGTGGTGGAATGGGAATATTTGTGGACAGTGCTTACTGCTTTTGGTATTGGTCCGGGATTCCAATCATGGCTGAAATGGCTGTATAGGAATCCTAAGGCAAGGTTGAGAATCAATAATACTATGGGGTTGATTTACTAAGGGCAAATCCACTTTGCACTACAAGTGCACTTGGAAGTACACTACAAGTGCACTTGGAATTGCAGTCGCTGTAGATCTGAGGGGAAGAACTGAAATGAGGGGAAGCTCTGCTGATTTTATCATCCAATCATGTGCAAGCTAAAATTATGTTTTTTATTTTCCTTGCATGCCCCCCTCAGATCTACAGCGACTGAACTTCCAAGTGAACTTTCAGTGCACTTGCAGTGCACTTGTAGTGTAAAGTGGATTTGCCTTTAGTAAATAACCCCCTATGTCTCCATTGTTTTCATTATCTAGAGGGACTAGACAAGGCAGATCTCTATCCCCTTTGCTGTTTGCTTTGGCAATAGAACCTTGGCTATTGCCATAAGACAGTCAGAAGGGATAGTTGGGTTTTGCCGCTCAGGAAGGGAATAAAAAATTGATTTATATGCTTTTATTTTTTGGGGGGATATTACACAATCATTAGTGGAACTTATGAATTGTATTTCAACGTTTGGGCAGTTTTTGGGTTTTTGGATCAATTGGGAGAAATCAATATTGATGCCATTAGATGACAAGGAAATCTACCTACCAGAACAAGCTGTGCAAATTCAAATAAAATATACAGTGAAATATCTGGGGATTGAGGTAACTCGTAACGTAAAGGATTATATTAATCTGAATCTCAAACCATTATTGCTTAAATTTCGGAATAAGTGCTGGAGCTGGTGTAAACTTTCACTAACAGTGATTGGTAAAGCGAATCTCATTAAAATGATCTGGACTCCACAATTACTGTACATCCTTCATAACTCTCCTATCTGGATAATATCGTACTGGTTTAGGAAGGTAGAATCCCTCTTCCGAGAACTTATTTGGCGCAAAAAACAATCCCGTATAAAATTAACTAGCCCAATGCTAGCTAAAGATGCAGGGGGACTTGCTATCCCACATGTTAAAAGTTATTTCTTAGCCTCACAATTACAAAATTTTTTAGGATGGATGGAAATTGCGGATTCTGATACCATACAGGGTCTGCTATTGCCGTTATGTAGGGAACATACACTGATCTCTTTATTGGAGACAAATAACTTGTGAGGGGATAAAGTATTTTCGACAGGTAAACTCTTTGATAAAGTATGGCAAGAAATGAAAAGAATTACTAACATTACGGGTTATACATGTTATACCCCAATATAGAATAATGTAAACTGTGAGTAATTACAGAAAAAAAACATGGTTTGAGATATTTGAAGCAGTTGTTTCAGAATGACAGTTTAAAGCCCTTTGCTCAATTAATGGAGGAATATATGATTCCAGAGCAAGGATTTTTCCAATATCTTCAACTCAGGCATGCCATATAGGCTCAGACCCATTCCTTTGAATTTAAACGTAATCATTCCATAATAATATCATTACTAGATGTTAAAGGGCATAAGTAGGAACTTATATCACAACTGTATAGGGTACTATAGAATTCGTTTCAAGATTCTGTAGATATTCCATCAAGGGCTCAGTGGGAACGAGACCTGGGCCCTTTGACAGATGTCCATTGGACAATGGCTCTGTCTGCAGTCCCCAATGTACCGTTGTCCACTACACAAAAATGAATGCAATTGGGGCGTGGCCTGCCGCGGAGAGGAATGGACGCTTGAGTACAGAGCTCTGTTCCACAGACACCGATCCGCAGCAACCTAACGCGACAAACCAACCCCGCTCCGGTCACTCGGAGAGGGCAAAGATCCGTGACCGTCCCGGGCATGTCCAGACGGCGGAATAAACCACCAGCTCCACGCCACCTCACTGATTACTATGCCAGCGCGGCCATGAACAAGGCCCAAGATGGCGCCGGCTCCGGGAACAACGCCTCAGGCACAGCCCGCACAGCAGCTCATGAGGAGCGCCGTTCGGCCCCCTCACAGGAAGACTTCCCAGCGCTATCATATGGAGATAATCTGATAAGGGAAGAGATGGATACCATACCCTCACCAGACGCTGCAGTATCCCACACCAGCATGGACAGAGGTAAGAGGCTGGCTTCTTCTCAGGCCCTCTCCCCCAGCAAAGAGCCCCAGCTCAAGAAGCATCAGTGGGCAGACAGGTACACTGATACCACACACATTCCTGCTCTGGCAGCAGTCCCTGCATCAGATAACCCTGTTACTGAATCTATAAAAGAAAAAAAGAAGAAGGTTCCCCTAAGTGGACTTTCCCGGCACTTGCACAAAAGTAGAATATATAGGAGTACAAACTATTATGAAGTATAAAAGGATATTTTTATTTAATGAAAAAATACATTTGCTAAAAACATTATGGATATCCTAGGTAGCAAAGACATATTACATAGTTAGCATAGTTTACATAAAAACAGTAAGCAATGATACGGTATACAGAGAGACTCTTTTCCTTGTCAAAAGAAGTTTATTGAGTATACAATATTATAAAGATACATAAAGTAAGTTTACAAGGATCTATAAAGTAAGCTCATTGTTTTACAGTAGGGTTTATATAGGTAAATATCATGAAATTTCAAATATTAAACATTGGGTTCACGTAAACCTAAATTAAAGATATATATCATTTCCTTAGTTACTTTTGTAGGTATTTAAATGATTTATACCTACTATACATATTGTTTACAGGTAGAGTGTATATAGGTCAAATAAATTCTGATAATGAGCTTTAATCGTAAGGTGGAGAAAAGGAAAGAGAAAGAAGAAAAAGGGTAGAAAGGCAGAGGTATGGTCCACAAGGTTGTCCCGCTCGTCAGTTTATTATTCTTTTTAGTTCTCTTTGAAGCCTTAGAATGGGTGTCTCTGTAAGTCATTTAATCTGTTACCATGGCAACAGGACAGCGTCATTGAAATTAGACAGGAACTGTTGTTTTATCCAAGGATGCCAAAGTTTTTCAAATTTTGGAATTTGATTTTGATCGATGGCTACCATCTTAGCATGGGACATTGTATTATTCATTTTGTGAATTGTTTCTGCTAGTACCAATGTAGGAGATTTCCATGCCTTGGCCACTGTTTGTTTTGCAGCCGTTATTAGTTGGATCATAAGTTTGAATTGAGAGAGTGTTAACCATTCCGGTTTTAGATTAAGTAAAGTTATATATGGATCTGGTTGTATTATTTTTTTAAATATTTTAGATGCAATCACGAACACTTCCTTCCAGAAGGTTTGGATTACTGGGCACGTCCACCATATGTGTAAATGTGTGCCTATTTCTGGGCATCCTCGAAAACAAAGAGCTGAGGTATTAGGTGAATATTTTGCCACTCTAGCGGGTACAAGGTACCAGCGAATTAGGACTTTATAATTTGTCTCCAGTGCTAAGATGTTGGGTGAAGATGACTTAGATGTGAGCCATATGTTAGACCAGTCCGTGTCTAATAAAGTTCGTCCCAGGTCCTCCTCCCACCTCTGAACGTAAGAGGGTCAATTAAGATTTACTACTCCATATAATTGATTATAAAGTGATGAAATTGTACCTTTAGCAAATGGATCTTTTGTACAGATTGATTCAAAAATGGATAATTGGGATAATGGTGTATCCCCCTTTAGGAATGGTGTATAGAAATTTTTGATTTGGAGATATCTAAATATCTCAGAGTTTGGTAGATCATATTTTTCTCTAAGCGATGGGAATGAAAGGAATGATTTAGATGCCATGAAGTCATTTAGTGTCTGAATGCCTGATGTTGTCCAAGCTTTAAAAGAATTTGGGTAGATCCATGCCGGATAAAAGGCCGGATTTCTGTTAAAAGAAAGGAGAGGATTGTGTGGAGATTGTAACTGATATTTGGTTTTTAGTTTATCCCAGAGAGATAAGAAGTGTTTAGTTATGGGATTATGAATTTTAAAGCGGTCTTTAGGATCAAGCCATAACAAGTTTGATATTAATAGAGGGTCATTTTCTGAAGCCTCTATAAATACCCATAAAGGGATTTCCTGTTTTGCATGGTATTTAGACAGACTGGCCAAATGTGCTGCTCTGTAGTAGTTAGTAAAATTAGGGTATCCCAGGCCTCCTTTATTTTTGGGAAGATGTAGTGTGTGTATAGGTATATGTGGTTTAGAAGAGCCCCATATAAACGAAGTTGCTCTTTTTTGGACTATTCTCAAAAAATAGGAAGGAATTGGAATAGGGAGGACTCTGAATAGATAAAGCAATTTGGGTAGAATAGTCATTTTGATTGCATTAATCTTCCCTATCCAGGATAAAGGAAGTTGCGACCATTGTTTTATTACATTTGTGATCTGTCTTAATACAGGAGGATAATTGGTTGAGAATAAGTCAGAATGAGATGCTGTTAAATGAATTCCAAGATATGGGATTGATTTTTCTGCCCATGTGAATGGGAGTGCAGCCCTAGCCGGGATCAATTCCATGTTTGTGAGCGAAATATTAAGCACTAGGCATTTCTTAGGATTAATCATAAGGCCGGATAGGGCTGCAAATCCATCAAGAGCTGGTATTAAGTTAGGACCAGAGACCTGTGGTGATGATAGAAAAAGTAATATATTGTCTGCAAATATACTTAATTTGTGTGTAATACCGCCTACTTCAATGCCAGTTATAGTTTGGTTTGTTCTGATGTATTGGGCCATGGGTTCGAGTATAAGGGCAAATAATAAGGGAGATAATGGGCAACCCTGTCGGGTACCTCTTTCGATATTAAAGGCATCAGATTTGTATCCAGCATATTTTATATAGGCTTTGGGTTTATTATATAATGCTTTGATCCATGTTAAAAAGTGGGGTCCAAAACCCCATTTTTGTCATGAATGTTGCATATATTGCCAGGATACTGTGTCAAATGCCCTCTTAATATCGAGAGATAGAAAACATAAAGGGATTTTCCGTTTTTTAGCAATATGTGCCAATAACACTGCCCTGTGTATATTATCGTCTGCCTGTCTATTTGGCATGAAGCCTACTTGATCTCTATGTATTAATTTTCCTATAATGCTATTGAGGCGTTTTGCTATTATTTTTGCTAATAATTTAATATCAAGGTTTAACAGAGAGATAGGCCGATAATTCACACAGGAAGTATCATCAGAAAGGGGTTTTGGGATCATACAAACAATTGCCATTAGTGTTTCTTGCCGAAAAGAATGTCCTTCTAGAAGTTTGTTAAAAGTTTCAGTGAGAATGGGAGAGAGTATTTCTGAGAATGTTTTATAGTATAAAGCCGAGTAGCCGTCTGGGCCTGGTCTTTTGTTAAGTTTTAGGTCTTTTATGGCGTTAGCAACTTCATCTATAGTTATAGGCTCATCCAAACTGCTTTTTTGATTCTGAGACAACTCAGGTAAGGTTATTTTTTGAGAAGAAGGATTCAGCCTCTGTAGGATTAAATTCATTGTTTGTCTTGTATAAAGTTGCGAGATGTGAGTGAAATTTATGGACTATTTTAACTGGATTACAAGTATAAACATTTTTTGATAATTTCAAACGTATTGGTTTGAAAGATTTGTTAGTTGAATTTAATGCCCGAGCCAAATATGTACCTGGTTTGTTTGTATTCATGTAGAAATTGTGTTTGGAGCGTTTGAGGGATTTATCAACTGACTCAGTGAGAAATAGATCGTATTCCAATCTAGATTTTTCCAGATGAGATTTTGTACTCTGAGATGGATTATCTTGGAATGATATGTAGGCTGCATTAAAATTGAGTTCTAGTTTTTTTGCTAGATTTTTGCGTTCCCGTTTAAATAGTGCCATTTGTCTTTGTATTGTACCACGCAAGACAGGCTTATGAGCTTCCCACAGTGTTATTGGGGAGATGTCTGTTGTATTATTAATTGATATGTATTCCTTTAAAGCTTGTTCAATGGCCATCTGATGTAGTGGGTGTTTGAGCATTATGTCCGGTAAGTACCACGTTGGGTCATGCGCTTTTGGTATGGCTGAGGCTATAGTAGTGTATACTGCATTATGGTCAGACCCCGGAATCGGAATTATATCTGATGCAATAATTTCTGGTATCATTTCTATTGTTAGAAAAATATGATCTATTCTGGTGAAGGTTTGATGAGGGTGCGAGAAATAAGTGAATTTCTTTTTCATTGTGTTACTTTCTCTCCACGAATCTACCAGATTGTATTTGGAAAGAAGTTGAGAAAAAGGTAAGCTAGAGGTTATTTTGGATGGTGTAAAAGGTGATTTATCTAGAAATGGGAGGAGGACTTGGTTCGAATCCCCGCACATTATCACTGTTCCTATTTTGTGTGTATTAATCAATTGTAATATATGTGAGAGGAATGGTGTAGGTTGTTTGTTAGGAGCGTAGTAGGAAATCACCGTGATTGCTGTATCCATTATATAACCCATGAGTATCAGGTATCTACCTTCTAGGTCTTTAATTTCTGATGATAAGGTGAATGGTGTGGATCGGTGAAATGCAATTAGAGTTCCCCTTTGTTTGGTACAGGCAGAAGCCGTGTAAATTTGTTGATAAAAAGGAGAAATATATTTTGGAGTAGAATCTTTGGTGAAGTGTGTTTCTTGGAGTCATACTATGTGAGCCTTCTTGTTATGGAAAGTACGGAAGGAATTGGTCCTTTTTTTTATTTTTTATTTTTTTCCCATTAAAGAATTTTTATTGAAATTCCAATACAAATAACAGAAAAAATTACAGGCAGCTGGTTTTGGTATATAACAATCAGATACAGCAGTAAAACATTTACATCCTAATCTCAATCAAAGTAATGGACAATAGTCATACAAATGATCAATTAAAGCATACATAAACAGTATAGTAACACTCCTGTTTACCCCATTGGGTTCTAACGGTAAACAGGCACTAACTAATATAATGACAACATTATCATGGACAATTCAAGAAATTAGAAAAAGAGAGAACTGTGAAGCCTTGATATTACTCATGGAATAATACTGAAATATGGTTTAAGAACTGCAGCTCATGTTTTTGAGTGAGGTAGAATCTCTAGGGTGACTGATCCATATTTGCCACAATTTCTCAAACTTGACCGTGTTGTAATTTTTATATGCCAACATTAACTCATATTGAGCTTGTGTATTCAACCTTATAACAACATCAGATAAATTTGGTGCTTCGTTAGATTTCCATAGTTTTGTTATAGTCAGCCTTGCTGCTATTAATACATTTGCTACTACTGTTCTATATTCTACAGAGTAAAGATCCAGATTTATTCCTAAAAGGGCCATTGCGGGAGTAAGGGGAAGTAAATTACCAGTGAGGTTAGCAATAAATGTCGAAACTGATTTCCAAAAACTACTAAGATTTTTGCAATTCCATAAAATATGATAAAGGGAACCAGTTTGTTCATTGCATCGCCAACAAGTTGGGGAGAGTGATGGGTAGATTTTGGAAAGTTTATATGGTGTAAGGTACCATCTGTTTAATATCTTTTGGGCATTATCCCAATGTTCAACGCAGGATGATGCCTTAGTGCTCAGAATTATGGCCTTATTCCACTGTTGCCAAGAAATAGATAAGGAAAGATCCTTTTCCCATTTCAGCATATTATTGGTTTTAACAGATTTAGGGAATTCTGAGAAAAGTTTGTAAAATAAGGATATTCCTTTCTTATCACAAGCGTGCTTGTTCAGTAGGAACTTCCAGATTATTGATGGGATATTCATGCTCGATTCTGGGTCAAGTTTCTTTAATCTTTCAAAATGTCTACGTTTTTTTAACAACATCTCTTTATAGTCTAGGGGTAGGTTGACATAGTAATTAAACCCCCCGTGAAATCCAATTATTCACTGAGATACGGGCTCTACAGTATTCCAGCACTCTTAAGGGCACAGGGATTTTAATTAGTTCACCTAGTTCTTTTGATTTAGATAATATGTGTTTCCAAGCTATCAACGTGGATTTAACAGTGATGAGTTTTGGTATTATGACTTTAGGAAGCAAAGCATACGCTATAGCTAATGCACACATGTCATTGCCCTTGGTGACTTCTTTTTCAATATTTACCCAAAGTTTCTCATCTGAATTAGAAAACCAAAATTTCATTTGATCAAGGAGTGACGCATAGTAATAATGTCGAATATCTGGGAGACCCATTCCACCTTTATTCTTAGTAGTGTTAAGAATTGAGAAGGCTACTCTAGGTTTTTTTATCATTCCAAATAAATTATTTAAGCTTTAGATTCACCTGGTTGAAAAATTTATTGTTCACCTGGATGGGGAGCGAGCGGAAATAATATAGAATTTTAGGAAGGGTCTGCATTTTAAAAGCCGCTATTTTCCCTACCCAGGAGAGTTGTGTTTTATGGAAAGATTGGAGATCCTTATTTATATTTTCTAGTAGTATAGGGAAATTTACTTCATATAATTTAGCTGTTGGATAGGTAAGTTGGATCCCCAAATAAGGAATGGAGGGCTGGTCCCAATTGTAAGTCGTTTTATTTTTAAGGGTCATGTAGCTTTTTTGGGATATATTCATAGGCAGGACATGACATGTGTTGCTATTAATTTTGTAGTATGAGATTTTCCCAAAGGATTCTAATATATTTTGCACATTGGTGAGAGAGGTTTCAGGATTGGATAAGGAAAGTATTATATCATCGGCGAATAATCCTAATTTGTGTTCAGTATTGCCCACTTTAATACCTGTAATTGATTCATTAGAACGGATTAGTTCTGCCAAAGGTTCTATTGCCAATGAAAATATTATAGGCGAAAGAGGGCAGCCCTGTCTTGTGCCATTAGAAAGATCAAAGCTTTTGGACAAGTTTCCTGAAGTGAATACTTTAGCAGAGGGCTTCGTATAGAGGGACATTATGGCTGAATGAATGAAACCTGTAAATCCGAATTTTATAAGTGTTGCCGATAGATAGCCCCAATGAACTCTATCAAATGCCTTCTCTGCATCTAAGGCAAGAAGCAGAGAAGGCACTCCACTATTCTCCACTTGTTGAATCAAATTAATCATACGCCTTGTTCCATCAGGGGCCTGCCGACCTTTAACAAAACCTACTTGATCCAATCCGATAAGGTAGGGAGTAATTTCCAACAGTCTACTAGCTAGTATTTTAGCATAAATTTTAATGTCGGAGTTTAACAATGATATTGGCCTATAACTGGCCGGTGAAGCAGTATCTTTCCCAGGTTTCGGTATTGTTACTATAATAGCTTCCAACATTTCCTTTGGGAAATTATTACTACTGGAGGCTGTAAAATTGTACAATTTAGTCAGGTAGGGTACTAAAGTAGTGGCAAATGTTTTATAATATTCCCCAGAGAGGCCGTCGACACCTGGTGCCTTATTAATTGGGATGTCTTTAATGGCCTTTGATATTTCCTGTTCTGTAATCGGCTTATTTAGATTACCAAGGGTAGCAGCATCAATCTTTGGAAGCTTGATATTATCTAGAAATTTTGTTATGTCCTCCGGTGAAGGTTGGGGAGTATTCTTATCCTCCTTTAGATTATAGAGGAGTCCATAATAATCTGAGAAATTGTCTGCTATATCTTGGGGATTGTAAATGACCCTTCCATTGTCATGATGGACCATTTTGTGAATTCTACCTTTGATTTGTTGTTTTCGAAGTTGGGAGGCTAATAACTTCCCTGTTCTGTTACCTTGTGAATAAAAGTTAAGTTTTAGTTTCTTAAAATATTTATCGTGGTTAGTTACTAGAGTATCTCTTAATTCGTTTCTACAGTTATTAAGTTGGTGTAACAACTGTGGGTCATTAGGTCGCTTTTTATGATCTTTTTCTAGGGTTTTAATATCCCTCATTAGTTTATCTATAGTGGTAGATTTCCTCTTTTTCTCCCTAGAGGCTAGTTGAATTAGCAAACCTCTAATGTAGGCTTTGTGGGCACACCAAAGAGTAGTGCTCGACACAGAATCATTATCATTTACCATAAAGAACTCCTGTAGCTTTTCTTTCATCACAGACATGTGCTTCTCTTGTGATAAAATATAAGTATTATTTCTCCATAGAAATGTGTTGTTGCATTGCTGGTCCACCTGTATTTCTAATGTAATTGGTGCATGGTCTGACCAGGTAATGTTATGAATTTTGGCATCTATTGTTTTTTATAAGAGAGTTTTGTCTGTGATGAAAAAATCTATTCTTGAGTAGGTTTTATGTGCATTGGAAAAGAATGTATAATCCCTTTCGGTGGAGTGAAGACACCTCCAGGGGTCATACAGGTCTTCTTGAAAAAAAAGATCACTTAGTCCCAATCTGATGGTGTGGTTCTTCTTGGTCGTATCAATATTTGGTTCCATAGGGGCATTAAAGTCACCACAAATGATAATGTTACCTTTTTGGATTTTACGTATTGTTTTCAATATTTTCCGCAAGAATCGGTGAGGATGTGTGTTGGGTGCATAGACATTGGCAATTGTATATGTTATGTTGTCTATGGTAGCCACTAATATAATAAATCTTCCGTGGTCGTCTTTTTGTAAATCCAGCATCTTAAATGTTACGGTGTCTCTTACTGCAATAATTACTCCTTGTTTCTTTTTGTGATTGTCTGAGTGGAAAATATGTGGATATCTGTTGTGAGTGAACTTCGGTGAATTGTTTTTAGCAAAATGTGATTCCTGGATGCATACTATGTCACTTCCAAACTTTAAGGCGTCAGTCCATAGAGTTTTCCGTTTGTGGGGACTGTTGAGTCATTTTGCGTTTAATGATAGTAGTTTAAGTCCCATTAATGCGAAACCAATAGATAGCGAAGTGTCGCGTTGCTATTCTTAGGATAAACTCGATTATTCCAGTGAGGTTATGCATTGTATAGCGGAATGTTGGAGAGAGCCATATAGCTAAGTCCATGAAGGTAAAGCAAAACCAACTTCTTAACATAACTGAAGAAAAACTGTAGAAAAACTGTAAAAAACAAAAAACTGTAAAAAAAAGGAGGAGTTGTGAACAACTCCTGTGTACTATTATGTTAGTACTTGCAGTTGGGGGAAAAGTAAATCTTTGGGATACAATTATAACGAGTTCCCTGAAGAAATGATATACCTGAGGACATAACGGTAATGTACTCCATATTAGCTATGAAGTTAGTCAGGTTAGGAGCAGGAGAGAATGCCAGTATAGGTGCCCTTTATCCATGGCTAGTTTGCCATTGTGGTGCTATTTTCCCCAGAGGGGGTTTCTCAAAATTAAGATCACCTTCTTTTGGTAATAATCCCCATGATTTGAGGTACTTCAGCCCGTCTTCTAGCATGTAAATAGAGTAGGAGATGCTATCCCTCTCTATGAGCAGTTTAGTGGGAAACCCCCATTTATACACAATGTTATGGTTGCGGAGGATTTTGGTTATTGGATTCAAATTTTTTCGGGCTAAAATGGTTGCTTGTGACAAATCTGAGTATAGCTGAATGCCCGCATAAGGATCTGGTAGTGGAGAACGTTGTCTCGCAAGTTGCATCAAATGGTCTTTCACATGGTAAAAATGTATTTTCGCAATTACATCCCTGGGCAACTTTTCTGGTATGTGAGAGGGCTTAGGCAGCCTGTGTGCTCTATCTATTACCAGCTCTTGAGGAGATATTGTAGGTATCAGATCAGACATCATTCGGCATAAAAATTGTTTCAAATCTGAATTTTTTATATTTTCAGGGATTCCTCTAAATTTTATATTGTTCCGTCTGGATCTGTCCTCTAAATCCGAAACCTTCAACTTTAGATGTTTAATTTCATCCTCCAGATCTACGTGTGAATCCACTAAGTCATTGTGGGCTTCAGTAAAATCATTCATTGTGTGCTCAATATAGTCTACCCTTTCTCCCAAAGCATCCATTTCCATCTTGGATTTTTGCATAAAGGATAGCATATCTTGCTGAAGAGCTCCCCTTAAGGATAGTAGCATTTCCTTAAGATCTGTGTCAACTATGGGCTGGCCAGAAGTGGGGAATGCATTAAGCTTTTCATTATAAGGGTTGTTTGTGAATGTAGCATTTACATTAGGGTGAGAGTCACTTACATAACTTTCAGCATCAGAAATTCTTCTTTTTTTGCCTCAAAGGGCTGTTGGTATCTGCATTAGCTGGGTCAGAGCTGTTATGCTGCAGGTTAGAGTGTGCTCTCTCCCCCCTCCCTCCTCCTTCACACTGATCAGCCTGCATTCCTATGCTGTGCTGTGAATGGGAGGGGCTGGCACCATGCTGCTTCTCTGGAGTCCCAGCCAGGTTGTTAAATGTGCTTAACTTACGGGGCTTATCTTTGTTTTTTCTTTTCCCTGACATCACCAGCTGCTTCCTCGTTATCTCCCCTGCTCTGCTGTGTTATCAGGTAGGCTATAAATAGCGTTGGGCTGCTTCAGGGAGACTCGGTTCTCAGAGCTCTCCTATAGTGCGACCATCCACTTCCTATGCTGGCCACGCCCCCGGCTTTGGTCCTTTTTTGAGGGACATTTATTCCCTGAACATTCAGGGAAAGTATATTCAGTGGTGCCATGGCAACAGATCAAATAGTTTTGACTTACTTTTTGTTATGCAGAGCTGACTGCGCAGATCAACCTGTGTGGACTGTAGAGATGACAAGATAGAAAAGAAACCAGTGAATTCTGGAGTAAAGAGTAAACAAAAAACATATGAGATTAGATGATACATTGTATAAATATTTTTTTGCAAGTAATCACAATTTACCCGTGAAAGAGAATAAAAATCTCTCAGGGGAATAAGTGCCTTCGTCACACTCCCACATAATATGGTTGGGAGAATGAGGAGGGCTAATGAGGGTACACGGATCTTCCGCTTACAGGAGAGAAGTGCTATGTCAAAAGACATCAAAATGATGTTTCATTAATTGGAGTGCAGAATATAGTTTTTGTTGAAATTATTTATTCCAGGGTGGTTGTATATGGTTAGTCTTGCCCTAGGCTAAATCATTCAGTTAGAAAGGTACTGTTAATAACTTTGGTATTGATGAAGATAGTTTGAATTATTTTGGGATTTTAACCCTTTTAGAGTAAACAATTACATATTTTATTCATATGTAACTGTTTAGATATGTTGACTCATAAAATTGAGGTTGTATTGCTTCAGATTAGAATAAACAAAAACATAGTTCTAGGAACTAGTTAGGTAATAATATATTTGTTTTAAGAAAAGAAAGAAAAAGCTTCCATTACTTCTGGATTATTGAACATATTTGTCCTAAAAAGTAATAAATCTATTGTTATTACCTGAAAATATATAACTGAACAAGAATTTCCTTATTTCATTTATATATTCTAAGGCTATATGAATCAGAAGTAATAAGAAATATAACTGAAATGTAACATGATCCCACACAGTGTGTGACTATCAGAATGCAGTTACATTCAGTTATAAATACAGGTTTTTTATAGAGAACCATCTCTTAGTATAATAAATGAAGAGATATTAGGAATTAGGATGTCAGTCCATTGAATCTTCTTGGTCCATGGATGGTGTGGCATAACGGCCTCTTTTGTGAGAATGATGATTCCCATTTTGTTCTGAAATTTTCTGGGTGCTGCCTGAAGGTGAAGATGATGCCATTCTTCTGCGTGTGGGAGAGTTGCTGCTTGTGGGTTCTATCAGATTTAATTTTAAAAGGGTTTGTTGTAGTTCATCTGCTGATCTGCTTCTGTAAATTGTACCTTGGTAGTTAAATCTGACTGAAAAGGGGAAGCCCCATTGATACATAATGTTGTGGCGTTGCAGTTCCATTAGTTGGGGTTTCATGGATCGTCTTTTAGTAATAGTAAGTTGGGATAGGTCAGCAAAAATTTGATAATTGTGTCCTTGAAAATTAAGTTCCTTTTTTTCTCTTGCAGCAATTAGTATTTGTTCTTTCGTTCTGTAATAATGAAATTTTGTGATTATATCACGTGGGGGTCCATCTTTCTTTTTGGTTGTGAGGGCTCTGTGTACTCTGTCCAGTTCTAAACGTTCAATAGGGATATCTGGCTTTAGTTCTTGTAATAGAGCAGTAATAGTAGATTGCAGGTCTGTCACAGTTTCAGGTATTCCCCTTATGCGCAAGTTTGAACGTCTGGCTCTATTTTCGTAATCTTCGAGCTTAGTTTGAAGTATTAAATTCTCTTCTTTTAATTGTTCCAATTCTGTTATATTTTCTTGGGTTGTAATTTCAATTTCATCCATTTTTATTTCTAAGGCTGCGGTGCGGTTTCCCAGCTCTCTTATTTCTTTGGTTAGGCTTTTTGTTATTTGGTCTGAGGTTTGTTTTAAAGCCTTATGAAGCATCTTTTCAAATTGTAATAATATTACTGGGGATGTTGAGGAGGCTTGTGGAGAAGTTTGTGAGAGGATTTGTTCTGTATCTGACTCAAATGGAGAGTCTTACTGTGACATTTTCTGTCTGTGAGAGCACCCTGATGCTGTATATTGTGAGGTGACTGGAGCTGCTTTAGTTGCAGTGAGTGCCTGTGAGCTCTTTGTGAGGTGATTTTTATTTCTGCCACGGTTTCCTTCCAGTGCCATATTTCCTGCCCAAACTTTCACAGTTTGTTCCCTGGGGCAAAAAGGTTCAAATGGATACCTTATGAGCCTGCAGGCTCTGCTTTGTCCTTCTCTTCTCTCCTCAGCGGTGCGGAGCTCTAACAATCATGTCTGCTCCGCTAGACTCCGCCCATCTCCCTCCCAGAGAGACTCTTTTCAAGCCCGATGCGTTTCGGGGTGCTTAATATTTTTGCAGTCCTTCAGGGGCATGATTGAAAAGAGGGATTCATCTAGATTAATTGAAATAAAAAATAGTACATAAATCAAGTGTTGTAAAAAATTACCAATGGATAACCATTTGAAGGTTGAATGATCAATTGATCACCTACCTGAAAAAGTTTCATTGGTTACTCTGAAAGAAGTTGTAAAAGATCACATGAAAAGGCAAGATGTATTTAAAAGGGATGGTGAGCAGCTGTAATGTTGTGGGTACGGGTGCTGTTCTTGAGTGGTAAAAGCTAGGTGTTAATGAGCAACACGTCTCTACACGGAGGTATACAGATTCACCTACCCTGCCCGACCCGGATGCGCATAGGCCAAAGCGATATACTGGGGTCGAGAGAGGCAACCCTAAAAACAAAAAGTTAAGGTACCATAAATAAAAAAAGGGGAAAAGATTCCATTTTATATACCTTGAAAAGAATTAGGGGACAGGCTAGTATGGAGAGTACTTGGATAATGAAATAAGTAGTCAGAGAATTTTATGTATAAACAATACTTTTAAAGGCTCGTTGCAAAGGGATTATACTTAATATATGCCAATGAGTATAAATTTTATAGGGCTTGTCAAAAGCTATATAGTCCATTATTTGGAGCCTTTAATTAATAATAACTCATTTGGCATAATAGTATTGCTATCAAGCAAAAATGACATGTAGAGAGACAGTACAGGGTTAAAAAGAATGTGGGAGGTGTATCTAGTGCTGGATTAGCAATATGTGCTGGATCTGACTTTCAAGAGACACAGATATTGCAGTCTAGAGAGCGACAAAAAGGTAGCAGCAAGTAGGGATATACATCTCTTGGATGCAAAAAAATAAATAAACAGGACAAAGAGAGGGTATAGCCAAGTCCCCAAATCTAAGGTTTGAAAGTAGTAAATGCATACCTGGAGTTAGTAATTCGTAAATTCGGCTAGCCACGCATCCCAGCATCCGGCATATGAAGCGCCTTGTCTGGGAATAAGTGGAGCCGGTTTAAATGGTGGACGGGCTCCAATCAGCTGGCGCCTGAATGACGCTCAGCTGTGTTTCGGAGCCCGTCAGCTGGGAAGCCTCATGGAAACCCCCCGAGGCATGGATGCGCGGCGCCGCCCCTACCGCGCATGCGCGAGCGCAATGACATTGGGGCGACGTCGCGCACACCCGCCCCACCGACACGGAAGTGCCTCTCCGGCGGACTGGAGGAGGAGGAGGGCGTAGATTGAAAACCGCCCTGGT
This sequence comes from Lithobates septentrionalis, assembly GCA_037952835.1. NCBI lineage: Eukaryota > Metazoa > Chordata > Amphibia > Anura > Ranidae > Lithobates > Lithobates septentrionalis. The sequence goes on from JBBDGP010000074.1 coordinate 2,659,466, forward strand.
ACCTCCTATGACGCCGCCCAGGTAGAACTCCTGGGCGGCTTTCCGTGCCGGGCAATCGCTCGAGCCACACGCACCCCGGGGAGGGCAGGGGAAGGGGAACTGAGTGGAGAGATAGAATTATATTATTACAAGCTCATAATGAATTAGAGATTGTTTGTTATTATTTACATAATTACCGTCCCCAAAGAGGGCAATCATATTTAGTACAGTTTGATATTGTAACTAAAATAGGGAACAGCAAAAAAAATTAAAAAAATAAAAATTCCAGACCCACAGGGATAAAATATAATAGTGAGCTCACAGATACCTAATTAGAGTGATCACTTTGAAAAGAGCAGGGACTGGTATGCAATGAAAAATAATAAGGACTAAGGGATAGCATAGATGATATAATGTGTTATCGATTGGTATTACGAAAATGTATATACATTTAATACGTTCTTATCATAATCAAATAAACATGGCAGTCGTTACATGCAATTGGTAGACATAATCAAATATTGATTTTTTTAAAAAGGAAGGAAAAAAAAAGAAAACATGACATATAGAGGATAAATGATCCATATAGGTATCAAGATACATAGTAATTTCTGGGTTGTAGGATATGAGTTTGACACTAATAAGGAGGCAACCCATCCTTAAATAGCACACATTAATCGATACATCAGGATATACGGCAATGATTAGCAATCAGTATATTAGCAAATAAGTAATTCCTGTATAGGGAACACTCGAGTCATAGCTATAAATCAGACACGTGACCCCATATAGTTTAAGAAGGTATGATTAATAATTCATATATACTAGAGAGTTTGGATTTATGATAAACTAGTGATTATATGTCCCGAGGGAACTGTAGGGGGGAGGCAGTCAATACCACCACACACCTCATCAGTTCCAAAGATGTAAACCGGTAAAACAGAGGCATATAAGGCAAATAATTAGGCCTACTTATGAGGTATAGAGTAATTTGTTCTAATGGGGTCACATATGTGACAGAACGCATGACGCAATGTATACATTAAACACAGCAGAGAGAACAACTAACCTATAATGCCATATGTTGTGAGAGTGGGAACAAAATGGTCCATACAATACATAAAAAGAGGAGAAGGGAAGAAAAAAGGAACATGTAACATCCCGCCCACCTCTGTTGTTAAGTCGGAAGATATGGGAAGGGCAGGCCCTTGTTATTATCCATAATTTATTTTTCGTTTCCACCGAAGTTGAAACCTTCGAGGAATGGTTTAAAACAAACGGCCTCATTGAGGCCTGGGGGCAGAGTGGCCTTCAAAAGGTAGATCCATTTTAATTCTATCTGGAGTAGAATTTTATTCCAGTCGCCCCCTCTGGGGCTGGGGTGTATTCGGTCCAAAATTAGAAATTTAATGCTGGGAAATCTGCCTCCATGTACCAAAGATACGTGACGACCCAAGGGGAGATCAGGGTCGGACGTTTTCATGGATACAATGTGTCTGTATGCTCTTCTCCAAAACTCTAACTTGGTCTTTCCTATGTAGAAGCAACCACAGTTACACTGGAGTAGATAGACCACTCCAGTGGTTCTGCAGTTTGCAAAATGTTTGGGGTAAAATATGTTCCCATTAGGGAGGATGGGATGTTTTTGGGTCAACATGTATCCACAGTAATGACAAGAACCACAAGCAAATGTGCCCTTGTATTTGCAATGTGTTCTCGTCGATTTGAACTCACTACTTACGATCTTATCACCAATGGAAGTAGCTCTCCTGAATGTAAAGTAGGGTTTATTTGGCACCAGGTGGCCCAAGCCCGGGTCAAGGGCCAACAAGTGCCAATATTTTTCCACTATTTTTCTAATTTGGTGATGTTGCTGATTATATGTTGTGATAATCCTTAATTGATTTGTGTCTTTTTGTTGTTTAGTCATTTGGAGAAGCGTTTGCCTAGGTCTATTGATTACTTTTTTGAAGGCCTTCTTTAGGGATCTACGAGAATATCCTCGTACTAATAGTCTGTCTCGTAAAGCAGCTGCTTCTTTTAGAAAGGTTTCATTGTCTGTACAATTGCGCTTAATCCTGATGTATTGCGAATAAGGTATGGAATCAATCAAGGGTTGAGGATGAAAACTAGCAGCATGCAGTATGGTGTTACCTGCAGTGTTTTTTCTGAATAACTTGCTGGAAAGTTTACCTTGCTCATCTTTGTAAATCTCAATATCCAGAAAGGTTATCTGATTTTTATTGAAAGACATAGTGAATGTTAAATTAAACTCGTTTTTGTTCATTCTTGATATGAACTGCTCGAGTACATCCGGGGGGCCGTCCCAGACGACAAAAATGTCGTCTATGTAACGGTACCACCCCAAAATGTGATTGGTGTATTGGGTAAGGCCCTCATCAGAGAGGAGGGCCTTTTCCCACTCCCCCAGGTACAGGTTGGCATACGATGGGGCACAACATGTCCCCATCGCTACCCCCTGCACCTGGAGGTAGTGGGAGCCATTAAAGGTGAAAACATTTTTAGTAAGGATGTACTCGAGCAGTGCAAGAATGAATTCATTGTAAGTGAGGTCTGAACTTGAGTTATGTTGGAGTATGTGTCTGATTGCTGCCAATCCGCGTTCATGTGGAATTGAACTATAGAGCATTTCTACGTCAATTGTGACTAGGAGGGCTTGGTCTGATACATATAGTTGGTCCAGAATTTGCAAGAGATGACTAGTATCCCTTACATAGGATGTTAATGATGTTACAAATGGCCTCAGGTATTCGTCAATCAGTTTGCTTGCGTTGTCACTTATTGAACCAACGCCTGAAATAATTGGCCTACCAGGTGGATCTGTCAAATTTTTATGCACTTTAGGGAGTGCATAAAATGTAGGGGTCCTGGGGAAATTGTTTCTAATGAAAGTCCAGGTAGATTTATTGATTGTGTTATTCAGAAATGCAGAGTCTACCAACATGTAAAATTCTTTATTGTATTTTTCAATAATAGATGCCAGCATATGACGGTACCAGTCCAAATTATTGAGAATTTTTTTGCAAATATTAATGTACTGGTCGTTGTCCAGGACAACTACATTTCCTCCCTTGTCAGATGGCTTTATAGTAATTTTATTATTAGTAGTTAAAGAATTTAATGCCTCTAGTTCTCCTGAATTTAGGTTGGAGGGTCCTTTCTTTTGTATCTTCAGTTTGTCTAGATCATTATTGACAAGTTTCAGGAAGGCCGCTGCGTTTGGGCATGTGCTAGGTGGCGGACAAAGATCAGATTTTTTCTTTAGTTTGGATATCTTAGGGTGTGCTTGGTCATCCACATCCGATTCCTCTATTGATTGGAGGATTCGGGGGAGGTCTATTTGATCAATTAGATCAGCTGTATCGCTTTCCTCCAACAAAGCGATAAGCTGATCCAGAGCTTGATTTTCTTGGAGGGTATAATTAGTTCTGGTATCCTGTTTCTGATAAAGTTTTTTTTTAATTATTTTGCGAATAAAAAGCTGCAGATCTTTGTAAAGCTCGAATTTGTCCAACTTGTAATTGGGACAGAAATTCAATCCTTTCTTAAGAATTGACTTTTCATTTTCAGATAAAGAGTAGGAGGATAGATTTATAATACTCAAGTCAGTGTCCAGAGGTGTGGATGTGGTGGGATGGGCATTTATAGTGTCATTTGTGTATAGGTATTGAGGTTGGATGGGGGTGGTTTGAGACCGGCCAATACTTGATCTAAAAAAGATGAGTCATTGCGACTTGGCTCATGTGCATTCGTCGTGTCCTGATAAGTGGGGGGTAAGTGTACCTGTGTTGAGTGATGGAACATAGGTCCATGTGTGGGTTTGTCAGAGTGTACAGGGCTGGGATGTGGCAAATTAGATATCTTATCTGGAATTGATTTTTTAGATTTATGATCTTGGGTGGAATCGCCTTGAAATTGGCGTTTGGTGCCTAGTGTGGGTTTCACTTTAGAGACGAGGATTTGTTAGGAAAGGAATTAGAGGATATATTGGTATTGCGAATACCAATATATCCTCTAATTCCTTTCCTAACAAATCCTCGTCTCACATCTCCCTCCCTACCACCTCTAAAGTGAAACCCACACTAGGCACCAAACGCCAATTTCAAGGCGATTCCATCCAAGATCATAAATCTAAAAAATCAACTCCAGATAAGATATCTAATTTGCCACACCCCAGCCCTGTACACTCTGACAAACCCACACATGGACCTATGCTCCATCACTCAACACAGGTACACCTACCCCCCACTTATCAGGACACGACGAATGCACATGAGCCAAGTCGCAATGACTCATCTTTTTTAGATCAAGTATTGGCCGGTCTCAAACCACCCCCACCCAACCTCAATACCTATACACAAATGACACTATAAATGCCCATCCCACCACATCCACACCTCTGGACACTGACTTGAGTATTATAAATCTATCCTCCTACTCTTTATCTGAAAATGAAAAGTCAATTCTTAAGAAAGGATTGAATTTCTGTCCCAATTACAAGTTGGATAAATTTGAGCTTTACAAAGATCTGCAGCTTTTTATTCGCAAAATAATTTTAAAAAAACTTTATCAGAAACAGGATACCAGAACTAATTATACCCTCCAAGAAAATCAAGCTCTGGATCAGCTTATCGCTTTGTTGGAGGAAAGCGATACAGCTGTTCTAATTGATCAAATAGACCTCCCCCGAATCCTCCAATCCATAGAGGAATCGGATGTGGCGGACCAAGCACACCCTAAGATGTCCAAACTAAAGACAAAATCTGATCTTTGTCCGCCACCTAGCACATGCCCAAACGTAGCGGCCTTCCTGAAACTTGTCAATAATGATCTAGACAAACTGAAGATACAAAAGAAAGGACCCTCCAACCTAAATTCAGGAGAACTAGAGGCATTAAATTCTTTAACTACTAATAATAAAATTACTATTAAGCCATCTGACAAGGGAGGAAATGTAGTTGTCCTGGACAGCGACCAGTACATTAATATTTGCAAAAAAATTCTCAATAATATGGACTGGTACCGTCATATGCCGGCATCTATTATTGAAAAATACAATAAAGAATTTTACATGTTGGTAGACTCTGCATTTCTGAATAACACAATCAATAAATCTACCTGGACTTTCATTAGAAACAATTTCCCCAGGACCCCTACATTTTATGCACTCCCTAAAGTGCATAAAAATTTGACAGATCCACCTGGTAGGCCAATTATTTCAGGCGTTGGTTCAATAAGTGACAACGCAAGCAAACTGATTGACGAATACCTGAGGCAGTTGTAACGTCATTAACATCCTATGTAAGGGATACTAGTCATCTCTTGCAAATTCTGGACCAACTATATGCATCAGACCAAGCCCTCCTAGTCACAATTGACGTAGAAATGCGAAATGCTCTATAGTTCAATTCCACATGAACGCGGATTGGCAGCAATCAGACACATACTCCAACATAACTCAAGTTCAGACCTCACTTACAATGAATTCATTCTTGCACTGCTCGAGTACATCCTTACTCATAATGTTTTCACCTTTAATGGCTCCCACTACCTCCAGGTGCAGGGGGTAGCGATGGGGACATGTTGTGCCCCATCGTATGCCAACCTCTACCTGGGGGAGTGGGAAAGGCCCTCCTCTCTGAAGAGGGCCTTACCCAATACACCAATCATATTTTGGGGTGGTACCGTTACATAGACGACATTTTTGTCGTCTGGGACGGCCCCCCGGATGTACTCGAGCAGTTCATATCAAGAATGAACAAAAACGAGTTTAATTTAACATTCACTATGTCTTTCAATAAAAATCAGATAACCTTTCTGGATATTGAGATTTACAAAGATGAGCAAGGTAAACTTTCCAGCAAGTTATTCAGAAAAAACACTGCAGGTAACACCATACTGCATGCTGCTAGTTTTCATCCTCAACCCTTGATTGATTCCATACCTTATTCGCAATACATCAGGATTAAGCGCAATTGTACAGACAATGAAACCTTTCTAAAAGAAGCAGCTGCTTTACGAGACAGACTATTAGTATGAGGATATTCTCGTAGATCCCTAAAGAAGGCCTTCAAAAAAGTAATCAATAGACCTAGGCAAACGCTTCTCCAAACGACTAAACAACAAAAAGACACAAATCAATTAAGGATTATCACAACATATAATCAGCAACATCACCAAATTAGAAAAATAGTGGAAAAATATTGGCACTTGTTGGCCCTTGACCCGGGCTTGGGCCACCTGGTGCCAAATAAACCCTACTTTACATTCAGGAGAGCTACTTCCATTGGTGATAAGATCGTAAATAGTGAGTTCAAATCGACGAGAACACATTGCAAATACAAGGGCACATTTGCTTGTGGTTCTTGTCATTACTGTGGATACATGTTGACCCAAAAACATCCCATCCTCCCTAATGGGAACATATTTTACCCCAAACATTTTGCAAACTGCAGAACCACTGGAGTGGTCTATCTACTCCAGTGTAACTGTGGTTGCTTCTACATAGGAAAGACCAAGTTAGAGTTTTGGAGAAGAGCATACAGACACATTGTATCCATGAAAACGTCCGACCCTGATCTCCCCTTGGGTCGTCACGTATCTTTGGTACATGGAGGCAGATTTCCCAGCATTAAATTTCTAATTTTGGACCGAATACACCCCAGCCCCAGAGGGGGCGACTGGAATAAAATTCTACTCCAGATAGAATTAAAATGGATCTACCTTTTGAAGGCCACTCTGCCCCCAGGCCTCAATGAGGCCGTTTGTTTTAAACCATTCCTCAAAGGTTTCAACTCCGGTGGAATGGAAAAATAAATTATGGATAATAACAAGGGCCTGCCCTTCCCATATCTTCTGACTTAACAACAGAGGTGGGCGGGATGTTACATGTTCCTTTTTTCTTCCCTTCTCCTCTTTTTATGTATTGTATGGACCATTTTGTTCCCACTCTCACAACATATGGCATTATAGGTTAGTTGTTCTCTCTGCTGTGTTTAATGTATACATCGCGTCATGCGTTCTGTCACATATGTGACCCCATTAGAACAAATTACTCTATACCTCATAAATAGGCATAAATATTTGCCTTATATGCCTCTGTTTTACCGGTTTACATCTTTGGAACTGATGAGGTGTGTGGTGGTATTGACTGCCTCCCCCCTACAGTTCCCTCGGGACATATAATCACTAGTTTATCATATATCCAAACTCTCTAGTATATATGAATTATTAATCATACCTTCTTAAACTATATGGGGTCACGTGTCTGATTTATACCTATGACTCGAGTGTTCCCTATACAGGAATTACTTATTTGCTAATATACTGCTTGCTAATCATTGCCGTATATCCTGATGTATCGATTAATGTGTGCTATTTAAGAATGGGTTGCCTCCTTATTAGTGTCAAACTCATATCCTACAACCTAGGAATTACTATGTATCTTGATACCTATATGGATCATTTATCCTCTATATGTCATGTTTTCTTTTTTTTTCCTTCCTTTTTAAAAAAATCAATATTTGATTATGTCTACCAATTGCATGTAACGACTGCCATGTTTATTTGATTATGATAAGAACGTATAAAATGTATATAAATTTTCGTAATACCAATCGATAACACATTATATCATCTATGCTATCCCTTAGTCCTTATTATTTTTCATTGCATACCAGTCCCTGCTCTTTTCAAAGTGATCACTCTAATTAGGTATCTGTGAGCTCACTATTATATTTTATCCCTGTGGGTCTGGAATTTTTATTTTTTTAATTTTTTTTGCTGTTCCCTATTTTAGTTACAATATCAAACTGTACTAAATATGATTGCCCTCTTTGGGGACGGTAATTATGTAAATAATAACAAACAATCTCTAATTCATTATGAGCTTGTAATAATATAATTCTATCTCTCCACTCAGTTCCCCTTCCCCTGCCCTCCCCGGGGTGCGTGTGGCTCGAGCGATTGCCCGGCACGGAAAGCCGCCCAGGAGTTCTACCTGGGCGGCGTCATAGGAGGTACCAGGGCGGTTTTCAATCTACGCCCTCCTCCTCCTCCAGTCCGCCGGAGAGGCACTTCCGTGTCGGTGGGGCGGGTGTGCGCGACGTCGCCCCAACGTCATTGCGCTCGCGCATGCGCGGTAGGGGCGGCGCCGCGCATCCATGCCTCGGGGGGTTTCCATGAGGCTTCCCAGCTGACGGGCTCCGAAACACAGCTGAGCGTCATTCAGGCGCCAGCTGATTGGAGCCCGTCCACCATTTAAACCGGCTCCACTTATTCCCAGACAAGGCGCTTCATATGCCGGATGCTGGGATGCGTGGCTAGCCGAATTTACGAATTACTAACTCCAGGTATGCATTTACTACTTTCAAACCTTAGATGTGGGGACTTGGCTATACCCTCTCTTTGTCCTGTTTATTTATTTTTTTGCATCCAAGAGATGTATATCCCTACTTGCTGCTACCTTTTTGTCGCTCTCTAGACTGCAATATCTGTGTCTCTTGAAAGTCAGATCCAGCACATATTGCTAATCCAGCACTAGATACACCTCCCACATTCTTTTTAACCCTGTACTGTCTCTCTACATGTCATTTTTGCTTGATAGCAATACTATTATGCCAAATGAGTTATTATTAATTAAAGGCTCCAAATAATGGACTATATAGCTTTTGACAAGCCCTATAAAATTTATACTCATTGGCATATATTAAGTATAATCCCTTTGCAACGAGCCTTTAAAAGTATTGTTTATACATAAAATTCTCTGACTTTTTATTTCATTATCCAAGTACTCTCCATACTAGCCTGTCCCCTAATTCTTTTCAAGGTATATAAAATGGAATCTTTTCCCCTTTTTTTACTTATGGTACCTTAACTTTTTGTTTTTAGGGTTGCCTCTCTCGACCCCAGTATATCGCTTTGGCCTATGCGCATCCGGGTCGGGCAGGGTAGGTGAATCTGTATACCTCCGTGTAGAGACGTGTTGCTCATTAACACCTAGCTTTTACCACTCAAGAACAGCACCCGTACCCACAACATTACAGCTGCTCACCATCCCTTTTAAATACATCTTGCCTTTTCATGTGATCTTTTACAACTTCTTTCAGAGTAACCAATGAAACTTTTTCAGGTAGGTGATCAATTGATCATTCAACCTTCAAATGGTTATCCATTGGTAGTTTTTTACAACACTTGATTTATGTACTATTTTTTTTTTCAATTAATCTAGATGAATCCCTCTTTTCAATCATGCCCCTGAAGAAGGACTGCAAAAATATTAAGCACCCCGAAACGCGTCGGGCTTGAAAAGAGTCTCCCGTATCATTGCTTACTGTTTTTATGTAAACTATGCTAACTATGTAATATGTCTTTGCTACCTAGGATATCCATAATGTTTTTTTTTTTTTTTTTTTCAAAAAGTTTTTATTTCGCTTTTTAAACATACAATAAAAGGTATAAAATATAGTGTTGTATACATACAGATATTTTGATATACTTGTACATTCACAGATAGGGGAGACATTTCGGTATTAACTCAGATCTAGGAAGGGGGGCAATAATTTTCAGGAGTATAAGTGTAAAAGGGAAGGTAAAATGGACAAAATTAGACAGATCCTAAACAGAGTAAATAATAGACTAATGTGGTGGATGCCTGGATGGATCCGATTAGACAATTTCTGTGAGTACTAACTTATTTAATATCAATCAGATACCTGTAAGTGGGAAAAGAACTCAAACCAGGGGAGGGGTGGGAGGGGCATGAGATGCATGAGAAAGAGACGGTTGGTGGGGGTATAGTATCCGATTGATCATAGACATTTTACCATATTAAGAACATTTTGCAAATAAGGTATCTGGTAGTATTTGGTTTCATGTGGAACTGTTGGTGATCTTGGATTAATGAGTTCAGTGGCTCATGCCGCGGTCGGGATGGTTTAGGATGATTTAGGGGGTCACCTCTTATGGGGAGATTTTCTTGGTTCGCATCTGCTGGTAGGAGTCGTGGTAGGAGAAGGTGGATTGGCTCACATTTGCTATTTCCTCTTGGGAGAGAGATGAGAGCATAAAGGTGTGCCATTTAGAGTGAAAGCAGTCTGAGGAGGTTTTCTGTTTGAAGTCCGTATTAATGCGGTCTTTGATGAGTAGATGTAGGAGCTCTCGTTTGACTTGGGTGATGTTGGGGTGCGGTGGAGAGATCCAGTGTTTCAAGATGGTCCTTCTTGCGATTAGAAGACAGGTTAGGGGGGCGTGGCCTGGCTATGGAGGAGTGAGGACGTGCTGAGCCCGAGCTCCGTCCGGTCCGCAGCTAAATAAGCAGCTACAGGGGTGACTACCCCCCGATTTCCGCACAGGGCATGTCACAGCGGCGGCGGGCTTCTTCCCAGCCAAAAAGAGCTCACCCCAACGGCCAAGGATCGCTGGATTCTTTCCTTTCCGACACCCCACGCCAGCAGAGGGGGAAATCCAAGATGGCGCCGGAACGAACGGCCACGCTGCAGCAGGAAATTCAGCTAGCGCCTCCAGCACTGTCTCCTATCTCCTCTCCCAGGCTGGTAAGCGACTCCATCCCCCCTGCATCCCCCCGCTCCACATCGCCACAGGACAGGGGCACAAACCTGGCAGACTTGACAGAGGACAGGGACATCAGGCAGCATCTATGGTCTCTCCCCACTAAAGAAGACCTAGAGCGCTTTACCAGCAGGATTGAGAGGGCCTTCAGGCAAGACATTGAACAACTGCAAACAGATACCACTGAACTGGGTCACAGGGTAGAGACTCTGGAGCAGAAATTTGATGACTCTGTACCCGCCATTGCTCAGCTCAGAGAACAGACTGTCACCCATAGTCACCAGATTGAGGCCCTTCTGTGTCAGTTAGATGACATGGAGAACCGCAGCAGGCGAGCGAATATTCGCATACGAGGCCTTCCTGAAGCTACTGCACCTAAGGACATTGTTCCCACCTTGCAGGGAGTGTTCCGTGAGATCCTGAGTTTGCCTCCATCGGTGCCGATTGAGATAGACAGAGCGCACAGGGCACTTGGGCCCCCATCAGAAGACCCCGACAACCCCAGGGATGTGATCTGCAAGCTGCACAAATTTACACTAAAGGACCGTATAATGCAAAAGATGCGTAACAGACCAGTCTTTGACTTTGATGGAGCTCAACTGTCCTTTTACCAGGACCTCTCACGGCGTACCCTAATGCAGCGGCGAGCCCTACGCCCACTCCTAATGGAAATTCAAGCAGCAGGCCTCACATACCGCTGGGGCTTCCCATTCAGCCTCCAGGCTTCCAAAAATGGCCGTTGGGCTATACTACGCACAAAGGATGACCTCCCCCGCTTCTTACATACCTTGGAGCTTAATCCAGTGGATTTCCCGGACTGGCGCACCACTCCGGACATCCAGATGCCCCAGCTACCTCAGCCATGGATCCAGGCGGCAGGAAACAGGCGCTCCCGAGGCCGTAACAGGCAAACAGAGGGCCCACGTCCGGGCACCTCTACAACCAGTGACTGAACAAGCTACTGACGCCCTTGTTGCCCTTACTAATTTTCATCATAGGTGCCCCCATCAGGACACTGGGCCCAACGGACGCACTGCTGTCTTATCCTACTTCCACTTGCAGGACGTTGCACGCGAGGCCCTATGCACCACTTCCCAATTCTGAGTACCATTGGGCGCCATGATGGACTGGGGGGGTCCGCGGTCCAGCTCCTAGCCTGGCTGTCTGGTTTCCTCCCCACCGCTTTTTTCTCTTTTTTTTTGCACTTTTTTGGGAGTTCGAGTTACATAATCCCCTTTCTCCTTTTGGTGATATGTACTGTTTTTTTTTTTTTTTTTTCCCCCCACCCTGTTTCTGTGTCATAATGGACTGGACGGACGGAAGGGCTAACCGTCCCCTTGGTGGTCACCCACGTACCCCACCTAGGCCTCACCTTACTAGGTGACAGTCCCTTGTGGGACTCCGAGTTTTCACCCGGGTGGTTTTTGGGTTGAAGCCCCCCTCCCGGGTGAGCTCTATAGTTTCTTACTGTTTTCATCCGTATCCCTCTCCCTCCTCTCCCTCCCCTACCCTACCTACTCTCTCCACTAACCCCCTCTAAAAACCCCCCCTCCCTATCTACCCCCCCCTTAACCTCCACCCTCCCTCCCCCTTCCACCACCTCCCCCCTTTATATCATTCTGTGCCTGATATTACTTTCCAGAGCTAACGGTTATTGCTTTGATCTTCAGGTCGCCTTTTGACTGACTGAACCATGCACGGAGGACACAGAGGGGGTGTGACCGGTCAACCATCATCCAGGTCAGGTACGCCGTCACTAAAGGTATTGTCCTATAATGTTAGGGGGCTCTGCTCTCCACACAAGCGCAACAGGCTTTGGCAGGAACTAAAGAGGCTGGGGGCCCAGGTGGTTTTCCTGCAGGAGACTCACTTTAGGGAACAGTCCCTCCCAAAGATACCTACACACTTATACACCCAGTGGTTCTTTAGCAACTCTCCGGTGGCCAAATCACGGGGTACAGCCATTGCGTTCCATAGGTCTTGCCCATTCCAACTCTCAGAGAGCCGAGTCGACCCGCAGGGTAGATACGTCTTTGTGAACGGGGTCTTGGCCAACAAAAAATTCACATTTGCGACTCTCTACGCACCCAATGCCCAACAACTCTCCTTTATTGACTCTGTGTTAGACAAGCTGAACGAATTCAGGGAGGGGTACCTAATTCTTGGAGGGGACTTTAATGTGAGCCCGGACCCACTCGTTGACACATCCCGAGGCCGCCCCACTCACTCCCAAGCCTTCCTCAAGCATTTTCGCAAGTCACTGCAGAACAGCTTCCTTATAGACACGTGGAGAGCTCTTCATGCGTCAGAGAGGGACTACAGCTACTACTCGGGGGTGCACGACGTGTACACGCGCATTGATCTAATGTGTGTGGACCACGACACCCTTGAGCTGTTGCAGTCAGCTGAAATGGGCAATATCACTATTTCAGATCACGCCCCAGTGTGGGCCGTGCTACGAATCTCAGACGAAACGCAGAGGGCCTGGTCCTGGAGGCTCAATGAAAACCTCCTAGATGATGCTTCGGTAGTGGCTAGGGTCTCTGAGACCATTACACATTATTTCACAGAGAACGTGTCTGAGGATATGGCAGACGGAGTGGTGTGGGAAAGCCATAAGGCGGTACTCAGGGGGAACTGATCTCCCTAGGCTCTAAACTTAAAAAGGAAAGGCAGATAGACTTCCAGAGGGTACTGATGGCTTTACAGGAAGAAGAACTTAAACACAAACGCCAGGGAGATGTTCAAGCCCGTGATCGGTTGATCGAACTGAGGGAACTCTTTTCACGCCTCCTTGACCGTCGAGCGCGCAGACAACTACGCTACCTTTCACATAAATACTACGAACAGGGAAATAAGTGTGGTAGAATGCTCGCTAGAGCGCTCCGGCAGAGAAGACTGACTGCTCACGTGCACTCCCTCCGGTCCCCTGACGGTACAGCTACATTACACTCCTCCGGGATTGCCTCCATCTTTAGAGATTATTATGCGGACTTATATCACCTAGATAAGGAGATCTCCCACTCAGGGCGGACAGCGAAAATGAAAGCTATTAGTGACTACCTCGCCTCAGCCGGACTTCCCTCCCTGACACCCGAACAGCAGCTAGACCTCGACGCCCCCATCTCCCCTCAGGAGATCATCTCGACAGTGAAGGCCTTACCTAATGGGAAGAGCCCTGGCCCGGATGGATATTCCAAAGCGTACTATGTAAAATTTCTCCCTCTGCTACAAAATCATATGTGCAGGTATTTTAATTCTTTAGCCACAAATCACCAGATCCCCCCTGAGGCAATTTTGGCCCACATCACCGTAATCCCGAAGGAAGGCAAGGACCCTACCCTCCCACAAAGCTATCGACCAATATCACTTCTTAACGTCGATGTAAAAATTTTTGCTAAGATCATGGCAAATCGACTTAAATATGTCTTGCCCTCCTTTATCCACCCCGATCAAACGGGATTTATCCCAGGTAGAGAAGCTAGGGATAACTCCATCCGGGCCATGCAGCTTATACAATGGGCATGTTCCCATAGGAATTCCACCCCATACCTTATTCTGTCCACGGATGCCGAAAAGGCTTTTGACAGAATAGATTGGTCATACCTTAAGGCGGTGCTGGAGGCTTGGGGACTAGGCCCTCATATGCTTAGATGGATCATGGCACTTTACGCGAACCCCAGTGCGAAGGTCAAGGTAAATGGCCACTTATCCCTGGGGTTCCCCATACGGAATGGCACGAGGCAGGGGTGCCCCCTCTCCCCCCTCTTGTTCGCTCTGGCTATGGAGCCACTGCTTCGAACAATACGGGCGAGTGCTGACATCAGAGGGGTGACGGTGGGGTCAACGGAACACAAACTGTCAGCCTATGCAGACGACGTGCTCTTTCATTTGACCCAGCCCTTGGTGTCACTGCCAAACCTTATGAGGGAACTAAAAACTTTTGGTCAGGTGTCCAATTTTAAAATTAATTTTTCGAAATCTGAAATCCTGCCCATCACCATCCCTGCGAAGATGGCTAATGACTTACAACAAGCTTTCCCATTTAGTTGGGCTACAACATCAATTAAGTACCTGGGTATACAACTTACCAATAGCTTTGATAATATTTACTCGGCTAATTTTCCCACCCTTTTGAGCATGGTGCGTAGAGACTTACAGAATTGGGCCAAGACCTCCTTCACGTGGCTGGGCAAACTTAGCATACTCAAGATGAACATCCTTCCAAGGGTGCTCTTTTATTTACAAATGCTGCCAGTCCCTCTCCCCAGGAGCTTCTTTACACAGCTTCAAAGCCTAATGATTAATTTCATCTGGCATGGTAAAAGGCCAAGACTGGCCGCGTCTTTACTACAGAAGGCCAAGGAAATGGGAGGCCTGGGCCTCCCGGATATAAGGCGATACTACAGAGCCATTGCGATCCAACATATCCTCAACTGGCGGCATCATGGGGGTTCAAAAATATGGGTCTCCTTGGAGAAGAGCTTGGCAGGCCGGGACTTGTCCTACGCGCCTTGGCTGCCTCGTGAATACAGAGGACTTTCACAAACGTCCTCCCCGCTAACTACTCATATCCTGCGGGTCTGGGATCGCACGAATGCTTTGTACGCCTTGGTGCCCCCGGGCTCCCCACTGGCACCGCTGGGGGGATTCAGGTGGTTTCCTCCTGGGGAGCAAAGGACCTTTTTTGGTACATGGGTCACAGACGGTAATTATAGCTGCGGCAAATTTGTAGATAAGGGTAGTCTGATACCCCTAGATGCCTTGAGGACTAGCTATGGCAGATTCCCCATGAATTGGTGGAGACACCAGCAACTCCAACATTTTATTGCAACAGAGGGGGCTTCGATGAGAGGGCTAGACACCATTACCACACTAGAAAGATTCTTTATTGAAGAAGAACCAACTCCCCATCTGATCTCTGAGTTATATAGGCTACTGGGTTCAGTTTCCGCTGCTTGCAAGCCGGCTTTCATAAGAGAATGGGAGCGGGACCTAGGGATGGAGTTCTCGCCAGAACAGCGCCTACACATGTATAAATTAGCACATTCTAGCTCCGTAGAGTCCAGAACGCAGGAAACTAACTACAAGCTTCTAACCCGTTGGTACCGGGTACCAGCCGTCATGGCACGTAATTACCCCTCGGTTTCTGACCGCTGCTGGCATGATTGCGGTCAGAAAGGCACCCTCCTTCATGTGTGGTGGGAATGCCCAGTAATTAGGCCGTTCTGGAGAGAGGTACAGGCTACCATTAAAAATGCTCTGCAGATTGAGATCCCGTTCTCCCCAGAGCATTTTCTCTTGCACCTCCCCGCCCTCCCTCTGAGCCATTACAAAAAAAGCGCCCTTCCTCATCTATTAAACGCTGCTAAAAGGCTGGTACCTCTCCACTGGAAGAGTCCACGGATTCCTACCTTAAAAGAATGGTTACAGAAGGTGGAAGATATCAGAGAGGCGGAGGAGTGGGTGGCGAAGTGCAAGAATAAGAGTGAGCGCTTTGATAGTATCTGGGCCCAGTGGCGGAGATTCACCATTGACACTAACCCTGTGTCCTCTAGCCTGGAAGTCGCGCTGTTGGAGTTAGCGGAGCCCTCCCTGAAGCTAAGGAGGCCTGTATGTGGTGACGTGCGTACCTGAATGGCATGTCTCACCGCCCTATTGATTGCACCGGGTGTAGACCTTTTCTTTCCTTATGCATGGTTCACAAGGTCCACAGTTGAAGGCTCATAGGAGACGCTAGGCGTCTTTGGTTTTCCCCCTTTTTTTTCTTTTTTTTAATTAAAGGCAAGTTTTGTATCTCCCTTATTAAATGTTATAGAGTCATTACCGGGGCAGACTTATGGGACAGGGGCTCCACCTGGCGACACAGGCACCTTCCAAAGGCAATGACCCCGGGGGATGCCCGTGGGGCGCCTCCCTCTTGGTGGAGGTTAGTTGGAGGCTTATGGCCCCCCTCCCGAGGGACCCGCCCGGTGGGCATCTCGGGGGCCTTAAAGCAGGGACGAGACCCCCCCCCTCCAATACAGAGTGGAGGGCTTTTGTGACGGGTCCGGCCAAGAAGTTGCCATGGCGGGACCCCCCCGGGAATCATTTTGACTGTTTCACAGTGCAATACAGTTTGTAGAAGATTTAATCCCTCATCCCCTTTCCCCTCCTTCCCTTACCCCTCCAATTTTTACTTTGTCTTGTGATTTGTTTGGCAACTTGTTTTTGCCTGGTATGTCCAGGTCTGCACTGTAAGAATTGCACTGTATTGTGGTAAGAATGACCATAGACTATATGTTTGTATGTTCCTTTTAATACATAAAATAAAAATAAAGATTATATAAAAAAAGAAGACAGGTTAGGGACCACCCTTTGTGTGAGGCGTTGACTTTCAAGTTTCCTGAGGGCCTTGTGTCGCTGTTGGCGAATTTTGACCAGGGTAGGAGTAGTGGGTCCCAGTAGCCGAATGTGAGGAGTAGCGGGTCTTTGGGTAGTTTTAATAGGGTCACTTCGAATATGTAGGCAAGAACTTGGTCCCAAAAAGTTGAGATATAGGAGCAGTCCCAGAAGCGATGGGCCAGGGAAGGTTTCCGGATGTGGCATAGTGGGCAGAAGGCTTTGCTAGTGTCCGTCTTTGACGATGAAAAGGGCATATAAGCTCTGTGGGCTATTTTCAATTGCGTTTCTCTCCATACTTCATTGGGTGTTAGCTTTTGTACGGAGTTGAGGCCTTGCAAGATTTTTCCCACTAGGTTAGAGTCCGGGAAGTCTTTATTCCAGTTTTTTATCGATGATGCTGAAAGAGGTGTAGATGATTTAAGTAGGAGGGGTTTGTAAATGTCCGAGGTTTTGTATGAGTTGTTTGATATCATTAGGTCTATGATGTTTGTTGGAAACCTTTTCTCTGCTTGTTTACATGTCTCCTTTAGGAAGCTGATGCATTGCCCATAGTGGAAAGAATGCATAGCGGGAAGAGCGAAGGTTTCGGCAATGTTGGTAAAAGGCAGTGGTCGACCCGTCTGAATGTTGCAAAGGGAGGAGAATTTTGTTAGGCCTTTCCGTTCCCATATTTTGAAAGGTTTATGTTCTAGTCCCTGTGGGAAGGCCGGATTTCCTTGAATCGGGAGATGAGATGACACGAAAGGGGATATCTTAAGTATTTTCCTTGCTTCTCTCCAAGCCACCGCTGTGTCTCTTAATAATAGATTGTGTTGGTGGGGGGGGGACTGACTT
Organism: Lithobates septentrionalis; assembly: GCA_037952835.1. Lineage (NCBI taxonomy): Eukaryota > Metazoa > Chordata > Amphibia > Anura > Ranidae > Lithobates > Lithobates septentrionalis. The sequence goes on from JBBDGP010000074.1 coordinate 2,677,253, forward strand.
CCATCTGCAGTGGAGGAGACCCACTAACGAGTAAGGGTGGGCCATGTCCGATTCCAGGGAGAAGTTTGAGTAGCGGGAGGATTGCGTTATCCAGTCTATGCTGGTTCTAAGCAAGCATGCTATATTATACATTCTAATGTGCGGTAAACTGATGCCCCCTTCGCGCCTGGGAAGATGTCGTTTTTTTAGAGCTATACGTAGTCTTTTGTTTCGCCATAGGAATTTTGATAAGGAGGAGTTGAGCGAAGACACATCTTTATGAAGAAGTAGTAGCGGAATAGTTTGCAGTGGGTATAGTAGTCTTGCGAAACTGACCATTTTTATTAGGTGACATCTTCCCAAGAGCGAGAGGGGCAGGTCCATCCAGGCATTTAATTCTTGAGATATTTTCGACAGCAGAGGAGGGTAATTTAGATGGTATAGTGATGAGGGGAGCTTTCCTATTTTTATCCCTAAATAGGTGATATGGGATTTCGCGACCGGGAAAATAGATTGTTGGGCCCATTGTGGTACAGAGTGTGTGCCTATGGGGAGGATTTCGCTTTTGCTGTAGTTGATGCGTAGGCCAGAGCACAGGCGAAATTCATCAAACACCTTTTTGATGGTTATCATATCAGAGGGGGGGTTGGCCGAAAATATGAGGACATCATCCGCAAATAGGGATGTGCGTAGATCATGTGTGCCTATTTTTATGCCATGTAAGGGGGCTGTTAGTGTTAAATATCTAGACAGGGGTTCTAGGGCGATGTTAAAAAGGAGCGGGGATAGAGGACATCCTTGGCGGGTGCCCTTGTGAAGACGAAATTCTTCTGACATGAGGCCTGCTACCACTAATTTTGCTGATGGGGCTGTGTACATGGCAGTGATGAGGTGGTGGAATTGGCCAGAGAATCCCATCTCTGACATTGTCATAGAAAGCCAGTCGAAGCTAACATTATCGAAGGCCTTTTCTGCGTCTGAAGAAGAAGTCACGTGATATGACGCAACGCGTAGGCACGCAACCGGAAATACGTTAGTGCGTACCGGAAGTGACGTAGCGAGTATCGCTAATACGCTGTTCCCACTGTTGTTTGGCGTTTTTTCGTTTACTTTCATGTAAGCAGCTATTTTATTGTAATAAATTCCTTGGCTTAACTTTACTACACTATCGGAGTCCTTTGCTTTTAATCACCCCTATATGGAGCCTATCCATCAGAGGAAGTGACGCCTCCCCTGAGAAGGACCAGGACGCCACCACCACCACCGGACCAGAGCGACTACAGACCCATTGAAAGCTACAGGCACTTTTATTGTGCCATTGAGGTGAGAGTTCTGGGAGCCCCGAGTGGGTATCCATTGCCACGAACAGTCACCAGATCACCTAGCAACGCATGTTCACCTATCAGTCACAGTTGATATGTTTTATTTGTTTATCCAGCGATTTATGTGATTGAATAACACTTAGTCACTTTGATGCACGTTTTATGATATTTCATGGACTTTCACTTTTTTATTTGCACTTGTTTATATTGTGGTATCCCAGTAGGGATTGTAATTTCACTCTTAAGGAAGGCAGTTTTTTCACATGGTCACTAAGTTATTGTTTGCGCAGAATCACGTACACAATTTATCACGATTGTGCATATTTCAGTTTACTAGTAGTGAGGGGTGTTCGCTATATTTGATTTTGCAGCATCAATAAGAATCACCATCACAGTCCATTTCCTATACAGTCCTATGTAGTAGCGCAGAAGTTTTTCTTTCAGATTTTTTATATCAGAGGGGGGGTTGGCCGAAAATATGAGGACATTATCCGCAAATAGGGATGTGCGTAGATCATGTGTGCCTATTTTTATGCCATGTAAGGGGGCTGTTAGTGTTAAATATCTAGACAGGGGTTCTAGGGCGATGTTAAAAAGGAGCGGGGATGGGGGCGTGGCTAGCTGCAGAACGAGCTGGCTGCACTGTGAGGGACCTCTGTAATCACGGACATCCCTGAGCTACACACAAAGCAACAGAAAAGCCCTGGAGACATACCCCGAATCCGGAAAGCGGCGGCAACCTGATGATAATGTCAGCAAAACGAAAGACCAGAGAGGGACCCCGCAAATTAGGTGAATTCCTCGGTCCGTCCAGGACACAGGAGATCAAAGATGGCGCTGACTCCTCCCTCCTTCATCACAGCTCTGTACACAACATTGCAGACTCAGGAGAGGAAGAGGAGACACACAGTGGTCAGCAGCGGTATAGCAGCCTTGACACACAGGCTGAATTTACAAGCCCTCTCAAACAAAGAAGGAGGATTTCTTCTGCTGAAGGTAATAATCCCACACAAGATAATAATTACACACCAGATATAAATCCATATGATGAGAAGCTGAATGCAATCCCCACAGCAGGACAACCCATATTGGACTCCACTATAAAAGATATGATAATCTCCCTAAGAGGCGCACTACAATATGATATGTTAAATTTCATGCAGAAATCAAAAATGGAAATTGATGCGTTAGGAGAGAGAGTGGACTATGTAGAAAATAAAATGTGTGAATTTACATCTGCCCACAATGAAATGGTCGATTCTCACTTTGAATTAGAAGATGAAGTTAAACATCTCAAAATGAAAATGGCAGACTTAGAAGATCGCGCAAGACGCAATAACGTGAAATTCAGAGGCATACCTGAAAATGTTAAACCACCGGAACTGAAGCGATTTCTTAAAGACATGATTAAAAAATTAATCCCAACAATCCCACATCAACAACTAGAAATCGACAGAGCTCATAGATTGCCCAAACCGCCTCACATTTCAGAAAAACTACCAAGAGACGTCATAGCCAAAATACATTTCTATGAAGTGAAAGATCAACTGATGCAATACGCACGACGAAACTCTCCACTACCTGACCCATACACAGGTATTGTCTTATATGCAGATCTCTCACAAGCCACGATCCTGGCACGTAAGAACCTAAACTCAATTACCAAGATCCTACGGAATCACAGCATGATTTACAGATGGGGATTCCCTACGAAAATACTCGTAGAACATAAAGGCACCTCATACTCGATCAACAACTTGGAGCAAGGTTTGAAAATCTTACGTTCATGGGGCATTCTCCCAAAAGATGAAGTCATCACATCGGATAAATCCACACCTGGAAAAATGCCACAAGACTGGCAGAAAAATCACAGATGAATACCCTGTATATAGCGACATGCTGCTGTCTTTTTTTTTTTCCTGGAGATTAAAACTCCTCCAAGATTAAAGATCCAAGGTTTTTCTTTTACTGAAGATCAGGGATCCTGATACCTGATTCACCCCGTGTTTTTCCCTGTAACCCCTGGAAATTAGTACAAGTTCAATGTACACTAGAGTTGCCCCGCAACTCTTTAATTTTTTCTACCTTTTTATGTTTGAGCTAAAAGACTGTGTTTTTTATTCTCATCTCTTTAAAACCACTTATATTGAATTTATGGTCCAACACCACCATCTACTGGATGAAAAACATATCTACATCAAATACATTACCTTTACAACTTATCTGTATATAAAACATACGACTACTTTCAGCAAGTGCACACGAAACTACAATGAATCTTAAACTCTACTCATTAAATGTAAAAGGACTTAACAGCCCTTACAAAAGAAGAGCTCTGTGGACGGATGCCCTAAAACATGAATGTGACATCATTTGCATCCAGGAGTCCCATTTCACACTAGATAAAACTCCTAAATTCAACCATCACAAATTTCCTCATATCTTCTTATCCAGCTGCAAAAAAAAAGAAAAAAGGAGTGATAACAGCAATCAAAGACACTATCTCTTTCAAGCTTATCAACCTAATAACCGACGCTCAAGGCAGATACATAATCTTGGTGGCTTCAATAGACAATGTAATCTACACAATTGTGAACATCTATGCTCCCAATAAAAATCCGCATCAATTCATCCAAAAGATTCTCAAGAAAACAAGGAAAATACAGAAAGGAAATCTTATATTCTGCGGCGACTTCAATGCACCTATGGACCCCGTTATGGACACCTCCAAGGAAGGAACTATCTCCAGGAAGGGATTATCTCCCATTTTTGCCTCAGAAGACATGTATGATGCCTGGAGATGCATGCACACAACGGAAAGGGACTTCACTTTTTTTTCACATGTTCACAAATCCTATTCTAGAATAGACTACTTCATTGCCGACAAGCTTCTCCTGCCAAAGATCACTAAAGCCTGCATCCACAATATAACTTGGTCCGACCATGCACCAATCACACTTGAAATTAACCAAGGGTTACCTTGCTCGAATAGCTACATATGGAGAAATAACACCTTTATTCTTTCGCAGGAGAATCACTTGTCGGTTCTGAGAAAAAATTTGGAGGAATTTTTTGTAATTAATGATAAAGAACCGATAAACTGCACTACTCTATGGTGTACACACAAAGCCTATGCTAGAGGCCTCCTTATACAGGCAGCAACGAGGGAAAAAAAAAAGAAAACCAATATGGTAAATAATATCTTAAAAGACATAGCCAAATTAGAAGAATTACACAAAAAAAACCCCAAAGACATTAACCTAGATCACCGTCTTACTCAACTAAGATCTGAACTAAGAGCCATTCTAATATCAGACCAAGACAAAATTTAAAAAAAAATGAAAGTAAACTATTACTCCCAGAACAACAAAGCAGGGAAACTACTAGCCTCCCAACTCCGGCAACGCCAAATAAAGAATAAAATACATAAATTAGCACATCATACCTCCGGTAAAGTAGTAATCAACCCCCAAGAAATAGCAGATACATTCGCACAATACTATGAGTCACTATACAACCTAAAAGACGAAAGCAATACGCCCCAACCTAACCTAGACAATATAACAAAATTCCTAGATAATATAAAATTACCAAATATCGACCCTATTGATCTAGAACGATTGAATAAACCAATATCACCTGAAGAAACCCTTAAAGTAATCAAAGAACTACCCAAAAACAAAACACCAGGAGCTGATGGCCTATCAGCGGAATATTACATGGCCTTCAAAGAAACTCTAGTTCCATATCTAACTAACATGTATAACCATCTAGCTAACTCTAATTCTTTTCCCAAAGAACTATTGGAAGCAATTATAATAACAATACCGAAACAGGGTAAAGACCCCTCATCCCCTCTAAATTATAGACCCATTTCATTATTAAATTTTGACCTAAAAATCTATGCAAAAATCCTAGCCAACAGATTAGTAAACATAACCCCCCAACTAATAGGACCCGACCAAGTAGGATTCACTAAAGGGAGACAAGCACCAGACAGCACTAGAAGAATTCTTAATATAATTGACCAAATTCATACTGATCGAACTCCCTCCTTACTTCTAACATTAGATGCAGAAAAGGCGTTCGATAGAATGCACTGGATATACATTTCCAAAACTCTAGACAAATTCGGATTTCAAGGATTCATCCACTCGGCAATTATGGCACTATACTCTCATCCTACGGCCAAAGTACTCACCACAGGTATAATTTCTAAAACTTTCCCCCTTACCAACGGAACCAGACAAGGATGCCCACTATCCCCATTAATTTTCTCACTAGCAATAGAACCACTTGCGGAATATATAAGATCAAGCCCCAACATTAAAGGTATAACTATAGGACGATATGAACATAAAGTAGGATTATTCGCAGATGACATCATACTTACATTAACCAATCCTACCTCTTCCCTACCTGAAGCTCAAAAATTACTAGATAAATTTGGGGAGGTATCATACTATAAAATAAACCAAAACAAATGCTATGCTCTCCCTATGAACATTCCCAAGACACTAATCAATACACTACGCAAGAAAAATGGCTTTAACTGGGATAACTGCACAATAAGCTATTTGGGAATACAACTTACCTACCCTCCAACCAAAATATACGAAGCTAATTACCCCCACCTTTTAGACCTAGTCAACAAAGATTTACAAAACATACAAAAAACACAACTTTCTTGGGTAGGGAAAATAGCCGCATTTAAAATGCAAACCCTCCCTAAAATACTATACCATTTTAGATGTTTACCCATCCCAATCCAGTCCAAATTTTTCACGCAACTGAATACAAAACTTAAAAGGTGCATATGGAATGGAAAGAAACCCAGAGTGGCATTTTCCATCTTAACTACCAGAAAATCTTTAGGAGGAATGAACCTACCTGACATCAAAAACTACTATTATGCAACCTTATTAGATCAGATGAGATATTGGTTTAACAACACGGAAGACAAACTATGGCTAAACATAGAGAAACAAGTCACAAAAAGACACGACCTGTATGCCCTAGCAATAGCTTACGCTATACTACCAAAGATTAATATACCTAAACTACTCAGTATAAGAACCACATTAATAGCTTGGAAACATATACTTTCAAAAACGAAAAATATCCAAAATAAAAGCAAGTTAATGATTCCGACAGGAGCAATCAATTATTGTAAAATACGTCTAAATTCTGACGAATGGGTTAAAGAAGGTTATCATCTTTACGTAAATTTACCCTTGCATTATAAAGAGATCACTCTAAATAAATTGAGGAAACAAACCAAACTAAAAGATTTCAACCCGACTAACCCTGTAGAAATCCCTTTAACTATATGGCAATTTTTCACACGTCAAAATCAACTATCAATAAAAGGAATTTCTCTTTTTTATGATCTATTATCGACTCACCCATTTGACAATAAAAACACACACATGATTAAATGGGAGAGAGATCTAGAACAAAAATTTACCTGGGAACAATGGAAAAAAGCCATTCATATATCTAGCAAGTCATCAGCATGTATCGAGCACTGGGACAATGCACAAAAAATACTCAATAGGTGGTATCTGACCCCATATAGATTATCAAAAATATATCCCTCTACATCTAATTTATGCTGGAGATGCAATGATCAGACAGGTAACCTTTTACACATTCTATGGAACTGTAAAAGTTTGCAAAGCTTCTGGAATTCAATAACTTCCTTCATTGCAGACCTTACGGGCATCCTAAATAAACTAAATCCTGCCACAGCCTTGCTAGGTAATAATTTAGATATATATCCTAAAGAATTCAGAACAATTGTATTCCACACACTAATAGCAGCAAGACTCACTATATCCAGCCTCTGGAAATCCAGTAATGCACCCAATTTATCGACAGTAATAGCCAGAATTAACACACAGGCCCAATACGAATTAATGCTGGCTTATAAAAACTATTCCACCATTACATTTAGAAAGAAATGGAGTACTTGGATATCCCATCCCAAAGCATCCAATTACTTAAAACAATGTAATATATAATCTTAAGACAAGTTGGAAGTACACTGAAGTCATATATAAACACACCTCAGATGTAGTATATCATCCTGGACCCACTTTATTAACCTATGCAACAAGTTTTGTTCAGTTAATTTAGATGTATGTATGTGTATATGTATGTATATATATATATATATGTATGTATATATATATGTATATATTTTGTTTTTTGTTTTTTTTTGTTTTCCTTACAATTTTCTGTATTCAACTAATTAACGCAATTGATGGCCTATCCATGCCTACAGTTTGAACCCAATAGGGGTAGGCTGGTACAGACTATCAATTACTGTATTTGTATAAGAATATTCTTAAAAACTATTGCAAAGAAGTTAGTCACAATTACTATCGTGACAATGTCAATCTGTATTGTTAAGAAAATTCCTTCAATAAAAATCTATTGTAAAAAAAAAAAAAAAAAAAAGGTACAGAAGACATGCCACCCAAAAAAAAAAAAAAAAAAAAAAAAGGAGCGGGGATAGAGGACATCCTTGGCGGGTGCCCTTGTGAAGACGAAATTCTTCTGACATGAGGCCTGCTACCACTAATTTTGCTGATGGGGCTGTGTACATGGCAGTGATGAGGTGGTGGAATGGGCCAGAGAATCCCATCTCTGACATTGTCATAGAAAGCCAGTCGAAGCTAACATTATCGAAGGCCTTTTCTGCGTCTAATGTGATAATGGCGTGGTTGGTGTTTGGGTGATGGAGTGCGTGTTCTAGGGCCATCATGACTTTACGAATATTGAGGGTGGCGGTTCTACCTTTTACGAAGCCTGATTGAGCGGGGTGAATTAAGGAGGGGATAATGTCAGCCAGCCTGGTGGCTATAATTTTGGAGAGGATTTTCACGTCTAGGTTGAGAAGTGATATGGGCCTGTATGAGCCTGGTTCTTGGGGGTCTTTGCCCTTTTTTGATAGTAATTTTATAAGAGCTTGGTTCCCCGACTGTATGTACGCACCCCCTGACCAGATATTCCGGTATACTTGGCGGAGGGTGGGTTCCAGAAGGGGATGAAGGGTCTTGTAAAATTCGCAAGTGAAGCCGCCTGGGCCCGGGGCCTTGGAGAGAGTCAAGTGGCGGATGGTTGTTGATATTTCGGTGGGGGTTATAGGGGCGTTGAGGGTTTCTAGTTGTAGTGTGGAAATCTTGGGCAAGTTTATTTTCCCTAGAAAAGCGCATGCTTTTTGTGTATCTATGGGATCTGGGGCGTAGAGTGTAGAGTAAAATTGTTGCATAACCTTGTTAATTGCTTGTGAAGTGGATTGAAGGGTGCCTGTACTGTCGCGGAGTGATGTAATGTGGGTAGGGCGGAAAGGGCCTTTGCATAGTCTGGATAAGAGTTTACCCGCTTTGTTTCCAAATTTATGGAAGGAGGCTTCTAAGTAGGCCTGTTTGGTGTGTTCAAGGGTGTTTACCCATGTGTCGAAGTCCCTTTTTGCTGCCTGCCATTCCAATCGATTGGCTGGGGAGTCTGTGGTATATAGTGCTCGTTGTGCCTGGTGTAGGCGTGAGCTGGCTGCTTTATATTTAGACAGGGTGTTGCGTTTAAAGGAGGTTGCATAGGAGATGATACGGCCTCTTAGGTAAGCTTTACCGGCGTCCCAGAATAGGTTGGGGTCGTGTATGTGGGGGGCATTGTTTGAAGAGTATTCCGTCCATGCATCGGACATGTATTGTTGGAAGTCAGTGTTGTTATGAAGGAAGGAAGGGAACCGCCAGATGTTGGGATGTGGGGGTAGGTTTAGATTATCGAGAGTTACCTCTATAGGTGCGTGGTCGGAGATGGTTATGATGGTTCGTGGACCGAATACACCCCAGCCCCAGAGGGGGCGACTGGAATAAAATTCTACTCCAGATAGAATTAAAATGGATCTACCTTTTGAAGGCCACTCTGCCCCCAGGCCTCAATGAGGCCGTTTGTTTTAAACCATTCCTCGAAGGTTTCAACTCCGGTGGAATGGAAAAATAAATTATGGATAATAACAAGGGCCTGCCCTTTCCATATCTTCCGACTTAACAACAGAGGTGGGCGGGATGTTACATGTTCCTTTTTTCTTCCCTTCTCCTCTTTTTATGTATTGTATGGACCATTTTGTTCCCACTCTCACAACATATGGCATTATAGGTTAGTTGTTCTCTCTGCTGTGTTTAATGTATACATCGCGTCATGCGTTCTGTCACATATGTGACCCCATTAGAACAAATTACTCTATACCTCATAAATAGGCATAAATATTTGCCTTATATGCCTCTGTTTTACCGGTTTACATCTTTGGAACTGATGAGGTGTGTGGTGGTATTGACTGCCTCCCCCCTACAGTTCCCTCGGGACATATAATCACTAGTTTATCATATATCCAAACTCTCTAGTATATATGAATTATTAATCATACCTTCTTAAACTATATGGGGTCACGTGTCTGATTTATACCTATGACTCGAGTGTTCCCTATACAGGAATTACTTATTTGCTAATATACTGCTTGCTAATCATTGCCGTATATCCTGATGTATCGATTAATGTGTGCTATTTAAGAATGGGTTGCCTCCTTATTAGTGTCAAACTCATATCCTACAACCTAGGAATTACTATGTATCTTGATACCTATATGGATCATTTATCCTCTATATGTCATGTTTTCTTTTTTTTTCCTTCCTTTTTAAAAAAATCAATATTTGATTATGTCTACCAATTGCATGTAACGACTGCCATGTTTATTTGATTATGATAAGAACGTATAAAATGTATATAAATTTTCGTAATACCAATCGATAACACATTATATCATCTATGCTATCCCTTAGTCCTTATTATTTTTCATTGCATACCAGTCCCTGCTCTTTTCAAAGTGATCACTCTAATTAGGTATCTGTGAGCTCACTATTATATTTTATCCCTGTGGGTCTGGAATTTTTATTTTTTTAATTTTTTTTGCTGTTCCCTATTTTCGTTACAATATCAAACTGTACTAAATATGATTGCCCTCTTTGGGGACGGTAATTATGTAAATAATAACAAACAATCTCTAATTCGTTATGAGCATGTAATAATATAATTCTATCTCTCCACTCAGTTCCCCTTCCCCTGCCCTCCCCGGGGTGCGTGTGGCTCGAGCGATTGCCCGGCACGGAAAGCCGCCCAGGAGTTCTACCTGGGCGGCGTCATAGGAGGTACCAGGGCGGTTTTCAATCTAAGCCCACCGCCTCCATATTGCTACTCCGGCGGACAAGCTCAGTCCGCCGGAGAGGCACTTCCGTGTCGGTGGGGCGGGTGTGCGCGACGTCGCCCCAACGTCATTGCGCTCGCGCATGCGTGGTAGGGGCGGCGCCGCGCATCCACGCCTTGGGGGGTTTCCATGAGGCTTCCCAGCTGATGGGCTCCGAAACACAGCTGAGCGTCATTCAGGCGCCAGCTGATTGGAGCCCGTCCACCATTTAAACCGGCTCCACTCATTCCCAGACAAGTCGCTTCATATGCCGGATGCTGGGATGCGTGGCTAGTCGAATTTACGAATTACTAACTCCAGGTATGCATTTACTACTTTCAAACCTTAGATTTGGGGACTTGGCTATACCCTCTCTTTGTCCTGCTTATTTATTTTTTTGCATCCAAGAGATGTATATCCCTACTTGTTGCTACCTTTTTGTCGCTCTCTAGACTGCAATATCTGTGTCTCTTGAAAGTCAGATCCAGCACATATTGCTAATCCAGCACTAGATACACCTCCCACATTCTTTTTAACCCTGTACTGTCTCTCTACATGTCATTTTTGCTTGATAGCAATACTATTATGCCAAATGAGTTATTATTAATTAAAGGCTCCAAATAATGGACTATATAGCTTTTGACAAGCCCTATAAAATTTATACTCATTGGCATATATTAAGTATAATCCCTTTGCAATGAGCCTTTAAAAGTATTGTTTATACATAAAATTCTCTGACTTTTTATTTCATTATCCAAGTACTCTCCATACTAGCCTGTCCCCTAATTCTTTTCAAGGTATATAAAATGGAATCTTTTCCCCTTTTTTTACTTATGGTACCTTAACTTTTTGTTTTTAGGGTTGCCTCTCTCGACCCCAGTATATCGCTTTGGCCTATGCGCATCCGGGTCGGGCAGGGTAGGTGAATCTGTATACCTCCGTGTAGAGACGTGTTGCTCATTAACACCTAGCTTTTACCACTCAAGAACAGCACCCGTACCCACAACATTACAGCTGCTCACCATCCCTTTTAAATACATCTTGCCTTTTCATGTGATCTTTTACAACTTCTTTCAGAGTAACCAATGAAACTTTTTCAGGTAGGTGATCAATTGATCATTCAACCTTCAAATGGTTATACATTGGTAGTTTTTTACAACACTTGATTTATGTACTATTTTTTTTTTCAATTAATCTAGATGAATCCCTCTTTTCAATCATGCCCCTGAAGAAGGACTGCAAAAATATTAAGCACCCCGAAACGCGTCGGGCTTGAAAAGAGTCTCCCGTATCATTGCTTACTGTTTTTATGTAAACTATGCTAACTATGTAATATGTCTTTGCTACCTAGGATATCCATAATGTTTTTTTTTTTTTTTTTTTTCAAAAAGTTTTTATTTCGCTTTTCAAACATACAATAAAAGGTATAAAATATAGTGTTGTATACATACAGATATTTTGATATACTTGTACATTCACAGATAGGGGAGACATTTCGGTATTAACTCAGATCTAGGAAGGGGGGGCAATAATTTTCAGGAGTATAAGTGTAAAAGGGAAGGTAAAATGGACAAAATTAGACAGATCCTAAACAGAGTAAATAATAGACTAATGTGGTGGATGCCTGGATGGATCCGATTAGACAATTTCTGTGAGTACTAACTTATTTAATATCAATCAGATACCTGTAAGTGGGAAAAGAACTCAAACCAGGGGAGGGGTGGGAGGGGCATGAGATGCATGAGAAAGAGACGGTTGGTGGGGGTATAGTATCCGATTGATCATAGACATTTTACCATATTAAGAACATTTTGCAAATAAGGTATCTGGTAGTATTTGGCTTCATGTGGAACTGTTGGTGATCTTGGATTAATGAGTTCAGTGGCTCATGCCGCGGTCGGGATGGTTTAGGATGATTCAGGGGGTCACCTCTTATGGGGAGATTTTCTTGGTTCGCATCTGCTGGTAGGAGTCGTGGTAGGAGAAGGTGGATTGGCTCACATTTGCTATTTCCTCTTGGGAGAGAGATGAGAGCATAAAGGTGTGCCATTTAGAGTGAAAGCAGTCTGAGGAGGTTTTCTGTTTGAAGTCCGTATTAATGCGGTCTTTGATGAGTAGATGTAGGAGCTCTCGTTTGACTTGGGTGATGTTGGGGTTCGGTGGAGAGATCCAGTGTTTCAAGATGGTCCTTCTTGCGATTAGAAGACAGGTTAGGGACCACCCTTTGTGTGAGGCATTGACTTTCAAGTTTCCTGAGGGCCTTGTGTCGCTGTTGGCGAATTTTGACCAGGGTAGGAGTAGTGGGTCCCAGTAGCCGAATATGAGGAGTAGCGGGTCTTTGGGTAGTTTTAATAGGGTCACTTCGTATATGTAGGCAAGAACTTGGTCCCAAAAAGTTGAGATATAGGAGCAGTCCCAGAAGCGATGGGCCAGGGAAGGTTTCCGGATGTGGCATAGTGGGCAGAAGGCTTTGCTAGTGTCCATCTTTGACGATGAAAAGGGCATATAAGCTCTGTGGGCTATTTTCAATTGCGTTTCTCTCCATACTTCATTGGGTGTTAGCTTTTGTACGGAGTTGAGGCCTTGCAAGATTTTTCCCACTAGGTTAGAGTCCGGGAAGTCTTTATTCCAGTTTTTTATCGATGATGCTGAAAGAGGTGTAGATGATTTAAGTAGGAGGGGTTTGTAAATGTCCGAGGTTTTGTATGAGTTGTTTGATATCATTAGGTCTATGATGTTTGTTGGAAACCTTTTCTCTGCTTGTTTACATGTCTCCTTTAGGAAGCTGATGCATTGCCCATAGTGGAAAGAATGCATAGTGGGAAGAGCGAAGGTTTCAGCAATGTTGGTAAAAGGCAGTGGTCGACCCGTCTGAATGTTGCAAAGGGAGGAGAATTTTGTTAGGCCTTTCCGTTCCCATATTTTGAAAGGTTTATGTTCTAGTCCCTGTGGGAAGGCCGGATTTCCTTGAATCGGGAGATGAGATGACACGAAAGGGGATATCTTAAGTATTTTCCTTGCTTCTCTCCAAGCCACCGCTGTGTCTCTTAATAATAGATTGTGTTGGTGAGGGGGGGGACTGACTTCCATCTGCAGTGGAGGAGACCCACTAACGAGTAAGGGTGGGCCATGTCCGATTCCAGGGAGAAGTTTGAGTAGCGGGAGGACTGCGTTATCCAGTCTATGCTGGTTCTAAGCAAGCATGCTATATTATACATTCTAATGTGCGGTAAACTGATGCCCCCTTCGCGCCTGGGAAGATGTAGTTTTTTTAGAGCTATACGTAGTCTTTTGTTTCGCCATAGGAATTTTGATAAGGAGGAGTTGAGCGAAGACACATCTTTATGAAGAAGTAGTAGCGGAATAGTTTGCAGTGGGTATAGTAGTCTTGCGAAACTGACCATTTTTATTAGGTGACATCTTCCCAAGAGCGAGAGGGGCAGGTCCATCCAGGCATTTAATTCTTGAGATATTTTCGACAGCAGAGGAGGGTAATTTAGATGGTATAGTGATGAGGGGAGCTTTCCTATTTTTATCCCTAAATAGGTGATATGGGATTTCGCGACCGGGAAAATAGATTGTTGGGCCCATTGTGGTACAGAGTGTGTGCCTATGGGGAGGATTTCGCTTTTGCTGTAGTTGATGCGTAGGCCAGAGCACAGGCGAAATTCATCAAACACCTTTTTGATGGTTATCATATCAGAGGGGGGGTTGGCCGAAAATATGAGGACATCATTCGCAAATAGGGATGTGCGTAGATCATGTGTGCCTATTTTTATGCCATGTAAGGGGGCTGTTAGTGTTAAATATCTAGACAGGGGTTCTAGGGCGATGTTAAAAAGGAGCGGGGATAGAGGACATCCTTGGCGGGTGCCCTTGTGAAGACGAAATTCTTCTGACATGAGGCCTGCTACCACTAATTTTGCTGATGGGGCTGTGTACATGGCAGTGATGAGGTGGTGGAATTGGCCAGAGAATCCCATCTCTGACATTGTCATAGAAAGCCAGTCGAAGCTAACATTATCGAAGGCCTTTTCTGCGTCTGAAGAAGTCACGTGATATGACGCAACGCGTAGGCACGCAACCGGAAATACGTTAGTGCGTACCGGAAGTGACGTAGCGAGTATCGCTAATACGCTGTTCCCACTGTTGTTTGGCGTTTTTTCGTTTACTTTTATGTAAGCAGCTATTTTATTGTAATAAATTCCTTGGCTTAACTTTACTACACTATCGGAGTCCTTTGCTTTTAATCACCCCTATATGGAGCCTATCCATCAGAGGAAGTGACGCCTCCCCTGAGAAGGACCAGGACGCCACCACCACCACCGGACCAGAGCGACTACAGACCCATTGAAAGCTACAGGCACTTTTATTGTGCCATTGAGGTGAGAGTTCTGGGAGCCCCGAGTGGGTATCCATTGCCACGAACAGTCACCAGATCACCTAGCAACGCATGTTCACCTATCAGTCACAGTTGATATGTTTTATTTGTTTATCCAGCGATTTATGTGATTGAATAACACTTAGTCACTTTGATGCACGTTTTATGATATTTCATGGACTTTCACTTTTTTATTTGCACTTGTTTATATTGTGGTATCCCAGTAGGGATTGTAATTTCACTCTTAAGGAAGGCAGTTTTTTCACATGGTCACTAAGTTATTGTTTGCGCAGAATCACGTACACAATTTATCACGATTGTGCATATTTCAGTTTACTAGTAGTGAGGGGTGTTCGCTATATTTGATTTTGCAGCATCAATAAGAATCACCATCACAGTCCATTTCCTATACAGTCCTATGTAGTAGCGCAGAAGTTTTTCTTTCAGATTTTTTATATCAGAGGGGGGGTTGGCCGAAAATATGAGGACATTATCCGCAAATAGGGATGTGCGTAGATCATGTGTGCCTATTTTTATGCCATGTAAGGGGGCTGTTAGTGTTAAATATCTAGACAGGGGTTCTAGGGCGATGTTAAAAAGGAGCGGGGATAGAGGACATCCTTGGCGGGTGCCCTTGTGAAGACGAAATTCTTCTGACATGAGGCCTGCTACCACTAATTTTGCTGATGGGGCTGTGTACATGGCAGTGATGAGGTGGTGGAATGGGCCAGAGAATCCCATCTCTGACATTGTCATAGAAAGCCAGTCGAAGCTAACATTATCGAAGGCCTTTTCTGCGTCTAATGTGATAATGGCGTGGTTGGTGTTTGGGTGATGGAGTGCGTGTTCTAGGGCCATCATGACTTTACGAATATTGAGGGTGGCGGTTCTACCTTTTACGAAGCCTGATTGAGCGGGGTGAATTAAGGAGGGGATAATGTCAGCCAGCCTGGTGGCTATAATTTTGGAGAGGATTTTCACGTCTAGGTTGAGAAGTGATATGGGCCTGTATGAGCCTGGTTCTTGGGGGTCTTTGCCCTTTTTTGATAGTAATTTTATAAGAGCTTGGTTCCCCGACTGTATGTACGCACCCCCTGACCAGATATTCCGGTATACTTGGCGGAGGGTGGGTTCCAGAAGGGGATGAAGGGTCTTGTAAAATTCGCTAGTGAAGCCGCCTGGGCCTGGGGCCTTGGAGAGAGTCAAGTGGCGGATGGTTGTTGATATTTCGGTGGGGGTTATAGGGGCGTTGAGGGTTTCTAGTTGTAGTGTGGAAATCTTGGGCAAGTTTATTTTCCCTAGAAAAGCGCATGCTTTTTGTGTATCTATGGGATCTGGGGCGTAGAGTGTAGAGTAAAATTGTTGCATAACTTTGTTAATTGCGTGTGGAGTGGATTGAAGGGTGCCTGTACTGTCGCGGAGTGATGTAATGTGGGTAGGGCGGAAAGGGCCTTTGCATAGTCTGGATAAGAGTTTACCCGCTTTGTTTCCAAATTTATGGAAGGAGGCTTCTAAGTAGGCCTGTTTGGTGTGTTCAAGGGTGTTTACCCATGTGTCGAAGTCCCTTTTTGCTGCCTGCCATTCCAATCGATTGGCTGGGGAGTCTGTGGTATATAGTGCTCGTTGTGCCTGGTGTAGGCGTGAGCTGGCTGCTTTATATTTAGACAGGGTGTTGCGTTTAAAGTAGGTTGCATAGGAGATGATACGGCCTCTTAGGTAAGCTTTACCGGCGTCCCAGAATAGGTTGGGGTCGTGTATGTGGGGGGCATTGTTTGAAGAGTATTCCGTCCATGCATCGGACATGTATTGTTGGAAGTCAGTGTTGTTATGAAGGAAGGAAGGGAACCGCCAGATGTTGGGATGTGGGGGTAGGTTTAGATTATCGAGAGTTACCTCTATAGGTGCGTGGTCGGAGATGGTTATGTCGTGTATTGTGGTGTTCTGGAGGAAAGGGATTAAGTTGTCAGAGCCAAAGAAATAGTCTATCCTTGTGAATACTTTGTGTGGGTTGGAGTAGAATGTAAATTCTCTGTCTGTTGGGTGGGAGAGGCGCCAAAGGTCCTGGAGATGGATAGATTCCATGGTGTTTGCAAAGAGGGAAGGGGCGGGAGGGTTGGAACGTAGGTTTGGACTTTTTGGTGAGGATCTGTCGTCTATCTGATGAAGGGTGTCATTGAAGTCCCCTCCGATTAGGTGGGGGAGGTGAGTGTTTTCTAGCAGCCAACTGGAAAGCTCGGAGTAGAACTGCTTGCTGGGGTTGTTAGGGGCATAGACGTTTGTGATTATGAGCTCTTTGGAGCCTATTTTGACATGTGTGGTGAGTAGACGGCCCTGGTGATCAGTTTTTGTCGACAGGATTGAGCAGGGGAGATTTTTGTGTATGAGTAGGAGGATGCCAGCTTTGCGTCCTGCTGCCTCAGAGCCTAGAACAGTGCCAACCCAGAGCTTCTTCATACGATGGAAGTCTGAGGCTGACAGGTGTGACTCCTGGAGTAGGGCTATATCTGTTTTGAGCCGTTTAAGATGCCTGAGAATTTTCATTCTTTTTTGAGGGGATCTGAGACCCTTCACGTTCCAGGAAATTATTTTCATGTTAGGGGGGGGTTGTGAGGGGTATGAGCAGATATTGTCAATTTACCAATTTGTGGGTGATGGGTTGAAATACCAACTATGGCAAGAACCATGCCATTTTCACAATGATCAAGAGGCACATTAGATGTGTGGGGGAGATGGTGTGGGCCCTGTATAAGGGGGTAGAAGGAGGGGGGGTATGCCATAGAGGGGAGGTAACATTAAGGATAACATAACCATTAAGCCTAAGAACTTCACTTTTTTCCGCATGGGTTCACTGTGTAGGTCAACTCCCATAACAGGACAGTTACGGTTTGGGGCCCAATTGGCCCGTGGAAGGGTGATAGGCGTCTATACATGCGCTTGAAGCTAGAAATTAGGGGGGGGATGCATGTTGCCGTACACAGTGAGGCCAGGAGGACATAACCATATAAGAAAACTGTGTTCAAACAAGTATTGTTCTGAAAAAAAATAAAATAATAATAACTCTTAGAACTGAGAACAGTCATAACAATATAGCGTTATACATTACGTGATACCGTGAAAGGAAGGTAGAAAACCTGAGAAGGGACAAGTTGGGGAACTGTCCGTAGATTGGGTAGCCTGCGATGGCGGTTGCAGGTTACAGTTCAGCGAGGAGTGAAGCGATGCTGGTCTGGGAATGAGGATCTGAAGCATTTGGGAGAGTCTTTGCGTGGGCTCCGTTGGTCCAGGGAGCGGTTGAGTGGGGTGCCCTTGGAGGGGGTGTGCTGTTGAGTGTTGGAGAGTAACGATCGCACGTAGGCTTCCGCTTCTGGTGGATCCTGAAAGGATAGCTGGTCACCGCTGGGAGTCTTGAGGCGTAAGGTGGCTGGGAATGCTAAAGTGAATTTGATTTGTTGCTTGAAGAGTTCTGTGCATATCTGTTGGAAGGCTTTGCGTTTTTTGGAGACCTCGATGGAGTAGTCGGCAAAGATCAGAACCTTCACACCATCAATTTGGAGTGTGCGGGTTTGTCTAAATTTTTGGAGAATGAGTGCTTTGTCTGAGTAGTTCAGATATTTAGCAATGATGGGGCGGCGAGGGTTCTTGCGCTCTTTACTATATGGTCCCATTCTGTGGGCGCGTTCCACCACGCAGGGGCCTGTTAGGCCTAGCGCCTCAGGGATGCGTTGGGAGCAAAAGTCTGATAAAGCAGATGATTGTAGCGATTCGGGTATCCCCACGAATCGCAGGTTGCTCCTTCTGGACCTATTTTCCAAATCATCAAGTTTTTGTATTATGTATTGGTTTGTCTTGTCCTGCGCTTGTTCTGTGGCTTGGGCTTGGTACATCTCTCCTTCCATACTTGAAAAGCGGTGTTCCAGCTCATGTAGCCTGGTGTTATGTTCTCCTAGCTGGGCCTTAATTTGTTTCATCCCCGCATTTACAGCTTTTTCCACAGATGTTGCAATCATGGGGGACAGGAGGGCTGCTACTGCCTGTGCAATGCGCTCTGTATTATGGTCCCCTGCATGCTGTGGAGAGGGGGCTGATATTTGAAAGGCCTGGGAGAGAGGGGCTTGAGGAGAGGCGGCTTGGGGTTGTGGCTGAGCTTGGGAAGCTTGTGGAGATGTGTGTGGGGCTGCACTGCCACTTACTTCCATGTCTGCTGGCTGCGCGCCTGTGTGCAGGTCTGTTTAGGCCGAAGCCGGGGCCTCGATTTGCGGCTGGGGCGGCGGCGCCGTCTGGGCCGTATTAGTGCGGGGGCCGCAGACTTCCACAAATCGGTCCATGTAGTGGGTACTGGTGCCCGAGGTAGCCGAGGGTGTATTCGGGCTTCTGGGCTGGTTTTTTATGCAGGTTTTTGTCCTGGTTGCGGGAGCTGTGAGGAGAGACAGCTACTCCATGCGGCGCCGGAACCGGAAGTCCATAATGTTTTTAGCAAATGTATTTTTTCATTAAATAAAAATATCCTTTTATACTTCATAATAGTTTGTACTCTCCTATATATTCTACTTTTGTGCAAGTGCCGGGAAAGTCCACTTAAGGGGAACCTTCTTTTTTTCTGTTATTGATTCATTGGACGTGGCACGGCTCCTCCCCTTTTTCCTAGGAGAGTTGGTCGCTCTTCTGCTATGACCTGTTACTGAATCTATGTTAAAATCAATGCTCCTTACACTGCAGAAAGATCTCCACAGAGAACTGCAATTATCTGTCTCCCAAGTACATGACAGGGTAGACTGCCTAGAAGGAAGAGCTCATCTGCTTGAAGACAGCATGCATGACCATGTCAGAGCTCACAATGAATTACTGTATGCGCATGAACACCATGCCTCAGAAATACACCACATGAAATTAAAATTGGCAGATTTGGAAGATCGTTCCACATGGAACAACATAAAATTTAGAGGCATTCTAGCAAGAGTGCACTACTTTCATGTTAAGGAGCAGATTTTACAAGCAGCTAAAACCACCAAACCGCTTCCAGCACCATATGCAAATGTTCTCCTGTTCAATGACCTCTCCAAAGCCACCATGGAGATGAGAAGAGCATTCACCCCTGTCACTTCCATTCAACAAGAAAAAAAAATCACTTACAAATGGGGCTTCCCTACCAAACTTCTGGTGACCTATCAACAACAAATAATCCCTATTCACACCCCCAAAGAAGGGTACAAAAAATTGACCAACTGGGGTTTTCTCCCCCTCCCTCCTGCCACGAGTGACCGCATGGGCTCCCATCCACATTCCGCTCCATTCCGGAATCAGATACCCTGAGTAGGCACTCTGCGACACATCTGGTGGGAATGCCCTTTAATACACAGATTCTGGCTAGATGTTGCTACTCTCATCTCAACGATTTGCAAGGTCCCCCCTCCATCATCCTCCCTAGATCTGCTCTTGGGTCTTGATGTCCCAACATGGCCGAAACATATCAGAGTAGTGGCGACTCATATCCTTATCGCAGCCCGCTTAGCTCTAGCGAGAAAATGGAAATCACCACAACCTCTCCTTATGTCAGATCTCATTGTTCTTTTAAATTACCACTTCCACATGGAACAACATAAAATTTAGAGGCATTCCCGAATCTGTCAAATCAAATTAAATTACTCCTTACTTACAACAGTTATTCTCACGTCTATTGCCTCGTTTGAATGCACGGGATATTACCATTGACCAGGCGCATAGGATCGCCAAACCTGCGCACCTATCCCCGGACATCCCGCGGGATGTTCTAGCAAGAGTGCACTACTTTCATGTTAAGGAGCAGATTTTACAAGCAGCTAAAACCACCAAACCGCTTCCAGCACCATATGCAAATGTTCTCCTGTTCAATGACCTCTCCAAAGCCACCATGGAGATGAGAAGAGCATTCACCCCTGTCACTTCCATTCTACAAGAAAAAACAATCACTTACAAATGGGGCTTCCCTACCAAACTTCTGGTGACCTATCAACAACAAATAATCCCTATTCACACCCCCAAAGAAGGGTACAAAAAATTGACCAACTGGGGTTTTCTCCCCCTCCCTCCTGCCACGAGTGACCGCATGGGCTCCCATCCACATTCCGCTCCATTCCGGAATCAGATACCCTGAGTAGGCACTCTGCGACACATCTGGTGGGAATGCCCTTTAATACACAGATTCTGGCTAGATGTTGCTACTCTCATCTCAACGATTTGCAAGGTCCCCCCTCCATCATCCTCCCTAGATCTTCTCTTGGGTCTTGATGTCCCAACATGGCCGAAACATATCAGAGTAGTGGCGACTCATATCCTTATCGCAGCCCGCTTAGCTCTAGCGAGAAAATGGAAATCACCACAACCTCTCCTTATGTCAGATCTCATTGTTCTTTTAAATTACCACTTCCACATGGAACAACATAAAATTTAGAGGCATTCCCGAATCTGTCAAATCAAATTAAATTACTCCTTACTTACAACAGTTATTCTCACGTCTATTGCCTCGTTTGAATGCACGGGATATTACCATTGACCAGGCGCATAGGATCGCCAAACCTGCGCACCTATCCCCGGACATCCCGCGGGATGTTCTAGCAAGAGTGCACTACTTTCATGTTAAGGAGCAGATTTTACAAGCAGCTAAAACCACCAAACCACTTCCAGCACCATATGCAAATGTTCTCCTGTTCAATGACCTCTCCAAAGCCACCATGGAGATGAGAAGAGCATTCACCCCTGTCACTTCCATTCTACAAGAAAAAAAAATTACTTACAAATGGGGCTTCCCTACCAAACTTCTGGTGACCTATCAACAACAAATAATCCCTATTCACACCCCCAAAGAAGGGTACCAAAAATTGACCAACTGGGGTTTTCTCCCCCTCCCTCCTGCCACGAGTGACCGCATGGGCTCCCATCCACATTCCGCTCCATTCCGGAATCAGATACCTGGTAGAGGCGACAACCTTCACAATCCAAAGGCCTTAGGTCGCGACCATTCATAGGATCCTCTGTGGACACTGCTTTAGTGTTACCTCACTCCCTCAGGTTATAGTGTGCCACGCACACTGATATTCTTGTTAGTGTTCATCTTACCTTTTTTGTTCCTTTTTTTGTGTTTGTTTGTTTGATTACTCTCTTTTTGAGTACTTTACGTATTGCTTGACTAGCATAATATCGTGGTAAATCACCTGTGATATATTCAGTAAGGATCAATACTATATACATAGTGTCATAACAAAGTTACTTATTTTTTTATTTTTTGACCTTCTCAGTGTTACTGGACGCTCCTTGCTTCCATTACAGGACCTGAAGTTGATTAATCTTCTAAGTGTAATCTCGCTCCCCTTGTCCCCATCCCAGGTCACCTCCTGCTAAAATGGCCATTAAAATCACTTCACTAAATGCCAAAGGTCTGAACTCCCCCTTTAAACGCAATCTCCTCTGGAAAAAAAGCACTGACTCAGAGGGCAGACATATTCTGCGTACAAGAAACACATTTCATCAAAGACAAGGCACCAAAATGCACACACAAACGTTTCCCACACTGCTTCTTTGCCAATGCCACCGCCAAAAAGAGAGGGGTGATGATTGCAATCAGTTCATCCATCTCGTTCCAGTTACACCACTGTGAAACTGATGAAGATGGCAGATATTTGATTCTCTCCGCAACAATTGAAAACCAACGCCTAACGTTAGTAAATCTTTACGCACCCAACACAGGCCAAAAAAAGTTTTACAACAATCTACTTTCTAAATTGGCACCTTACAGATCCGACCCACTAGTACTGTGGGGGGACTTTAATGAAATCATTGATAACTCTCTAGACACATCTAACCCAAGCAAGCGTAGGCCCTCTACACTTTCCTCTCTTTTACATAATGAAGACCTTTATGACCACTGGAGATGCACGCACGATACGGAGCGAGATTACACTTTCTACTCCAACTCTCAGCACTCTTACTCTCGGATCGATATGTTCCTTACAGATAAATTCCTACTACAAACAATCACCGAGGCGCGAATTGGTACAATTACCTGGTCTGACCACGCACCGATATCGATCACATTATTTAACAGCAACAAAAATACACGACATACCATTTGGAGAATGAACACGTCCCTGCTCTGAACTTAGATCCGAGATTAAGAGCTACTTTGACAACAACCAATTTTCTATTACCGATCAATCTATGATTTGGCATGCACACAAAGCTTACTTACGTGGCCTTTTCATAAAACTCGGAGCACAGGCAAAAAAACAACACGTAGCCACCACTGAAAAATTATTAAAACAAATCCGTGCGTTAGAAATTGTCAACAAAAACAAAACATTCATTACCATATCCAATGATCTAAAAAACTTAAGACACCAACTTAGTAAGCACCTACATAAAAAATTTGAATATTATATAAAACGCCTTAAACTCCAGCACTACTCTTCAGCCAACAAATCAGGAACGTTCCTGGCCAGACAAGTGAAAAAAACACAACGCTAATACGAAAATACAGGCCCTAACTAACTCCCAAGGTAAACGAGTACATAACCCATTAGGTATTGCAAACGAATTTAGTGCATTTTACGCCAAACTATATAATCTTAAAGACTCTGATCAAGAAGCCCATCCTAAAATGGAGGACATTGACAAATTCCTCTGATCCATACATCTTCCCTCTATTTCCACTGCACAGCTAGAAAGCATTTCTACAGCTTTCTCTCCCACCGAAATCCTCAAAACAATAAACACACTGCCACTACACAAAGCCCCTGGCCCCGACAGATTCCCAAACGAATATTATAAATACTTCTCTGACTTACTCACCCCACAACTATGTAACACCTTTAATTACTACACTACTATAGGCAAAATTCCCAAAGAATCTTTAGAGGCCCTGATTGTTACCCTACCCAAACCAGGCAAATCCCCTGACAAACCAGCAAACTACCGCCCAATCTCACTGTTAAACACAGACACCAAAATATACGCAAAATTGCTAGCTCAGCGGCTCTCCACAATTATTCCACAAATAATACACCCTGACCAGGTCGGATTTGTACCCGGCAGACAAGCTTCGGATGGCACTAGACCCCTCATCGATCTAATCCAGTGGGTGGAGCACAGTCAAACGCCTTCTCTGTTCCTCTCACTGGACTCAGGGAAGGCGTTTGATAGAGTTCATTGGACATACATGGAAAAAGTCCTATGCAAATTTGGGCTGTCGGGCCCTATCCTGACAGCGATATTAAATTTATATTCCTCCCCCAGCGCCCGAGTCTGGACATCAGGGATAACGTCCACTCCATTCAACATCACTAACGGCACAAGGCAGGGGTGCCCACTTTCACCCCTGATTTTTGCCATGGTGATGGAACCCCTGGCACAAGCCATCAGATCCGCAACAGCAATCTTAGGTATCAAAATAGGAGACGTTGAACACAAAATAGGACTGTATGCAGACGATGTCATTATCACTCTAACAAAACCTGAAACCTCCCTTTCAAACGTTTTGAAAATTCTGGAAACGTTCAGCCTAATATCTCTTTACAAAGTCAATAATAGTAAATCCACTATGCTAAACGTAGGGATAGACCAACAGACCAAACAGATCATAACGAAAACCACACCTTTCACATGGTCCAAAAACTCCTCACTTCACTACTTGGGGATTCACCTTACCTCCCCGAGCAATACATTAATAAAAGTGAACTATGCCGTGCTACAGGAAAAGCTTTTACGCATTGCCAAAGACATGAGTAACGCATATGTCTCATGGGCTGGTAGAATAGCCCTGGTCAAAATGTACCTGCTCCCACATATTCTGTATATGTTCCGTACAATCCCTATACCAATGCTCTCCATGCAACTGAATCAACTACAAGGATTGCTCAATAAGTTCATCTGGCAACAAAAAAAACCCAGACTTAAACAAAAAACATTCTTTTGTCACCAGTCCAACAAGGTGGAATGGGAGCCCCCAACATTCATGCTTACTACAAAGCAGTAATACTGGACCAATTAAAAGAATGGTGGTCACCCACCTCCAGGAAAACGTGGCACCAAATTGAGTCTGCAGCTATCACAACGAACCTGAAACACGTTTTATCGGCTACCCTACTCAACTTAAAACCACAACGTCATTTTCTACAATCTACAACATCGGCTCTACAGGTCTGGACAGCTCTTACACAACAAGCAAAGGGAATTCCCATTTCAATCCTTTCCAAACTCCCCATTCAAGCAATAGAAATGATATCGCCTGACCTGTCCTTCCACCTATGGACACAGAAAGGTCTTGTCAACATTGGACAACTGATGTCCACAATAGGGATCCACTCATTTGTACAGCTACAACAGCTATTCGATATCCCAACATCAACCTTTTTCCTGTACCTACAAATTCGCTCTATCATATCCCCAATCAATATACTCACTGACAATGCTCCAATGGCTGATATATTGAAATTCTATGAAACTCCAGCTCCAGCAATGAAAGGAATCTCAGGAATGTACAAAATACTAACGACACCATCTGCAAATCAATCATCTCCATCTATTGACTTCTGGTCATCCTTTACTACCACTCCACCACCACCCGCAAGTTGGCACAAAGCCTTAACTCTTCCACTGCGAGTATCACGTTGCACCTCCCATTGGGAATCAATTCAAAAACTGTTCCATAAATGGACTATACCCCAGCCAGACTGGCAAAGATATACCCAGCTACCTCACCTCAATGTTGGCGGAATTGCACCGAAGTAGGCACTCTGCGACACATCTGGTGGGAATGCCCTTTAATACACAGATTCTGGCTAGATGTTGCTACTCTCATCTCAACGATTTGCAAGGTCCTCCCTCCATCATCCTCCCTAGATCTTCTCTTGGGTCTTGATGTCCCAACATGGCCGAAACATATCAGAGTAGTGGCGACTCATATCCTTATCGCAGCCCGCTTAGCTCTAGCGAGAAAATGGAAATCACCACAACCTCTCCTTATGTCAGATCTCATTGTTCTTTTAAATTACCACTTCCACATGGAATTCGCCTTCGCTAAAGCCAACCTCAATACCACCTCGTTTCTTCAAAAATGGGAACCTTGGATATCCGATCCGAGAAGCACAGCTCTTTAATAGATTTTGACTTTTCAAAATACAATCTGCGAAACATTACTTGCATCTCCACCTATATTTGCACCGATATCACTCTACCTGACGATTTTCATTTGAGCAACTATTTACAGTAACCTAGACTAGGGATGAGCTTCGAGTTCGAGTCGAACTCATGTTCTACTCGAACATTGGCTGTTCGCAAGTTCGCCGAACAGCGAACAATTTGGGGTGTTCGCGGCAAATTCGAATGCTGCGGAACACCCTTTAAAAGTCTATGGGAGAAATCAAAAGTGCTAATTTTAAAGGCTTATATGCAAGTTATTGTCATAAAAAGTGTTTGGGGACCCGGGTCCTGCCCCAGGGGACATGGATCAATGCAAAAAAAAGTTTTAAAAACGGACGTTTTTTCAGGAGCAGTGATTTTATTAATGCTTAAAGTCAAACAATAAAAGTGTAATATCCCTTTAAATTTCGTACCTGGGTGGTGTCTATAGTATGCCTGTAAAGGGGCGCATGTTTCCTGTGTTTAGAACAGTCTGACAGCAAAATGACATTTGGAAGGAAAAAACTCATTTAAAACTACCCGCGGCTATTGCATTGCCGACAATACACATAGAAGTTCATTGATAAAAACGGCATGGGAATTCCCCACAGGGGAACCCCGAACCAAAAAAAAAAAAAAAAAAAATGATGTGGGGGTCCCCCTAAATTCCATACAAGGCCCTTCAGGTCTGGTATGGATATTAAGGGGAACCCCAGCCAAAATTTTAAAAAAAAATTGACGTGGGGTTCCCCCTAAATTCCATACCAGACCCTTCAGGTCTGGTGTGGATTTTAAGGGGAACCCCGCGCCAAAAAAAAAAAAAAAAAACGGCGTGGGGTCCCCCTAAAAATCCATACCAGACCCTTATCCGAGCACGCAACCTGGCAGGCCGCAGGAAAAGAGGGGGGGACGAGAGTGCGGCCCCCCCCCCCTCCTGAACCGTACCAGGCCACATGCCCTCAACATTGGGAGGGTGCTTTGGGGTAGCCCCCCAAAACACCTTGTCCCCATGTTGATGAGGACAAGGGCCTCATCCTCACAACCGTGGCCGGTGGTTGTGGGGGTCTGCGGGCGGGGGGCTTATCGGAATCTGGAAGCCCCCTTTAACAAGGGGACCCCCAGATCCCGGCCCCCCCCTGTGTGAAATGGTAAGGGGGTACTTACCCCTACCATTTCACTAAAAAACTGTCAAAAATGTTAAAAATGACAAGAGACAGTTTTTGACAATTCCTTTATTTAAATGCTTCTTCTTTCTTCCTTCATCTTCTTCTTCTTCTGGTTCTTCTGGCTCTTCTGGTTCTTCCTCCGGCGTTCTCGTCCAGCATCTTCTCCGCGGCGTCTTCTATCTTCTTCTCCTCGGGCCGCTCCGCACCCATGGCATGAGGGGGGAGGCTCCCGCTCTTCTCTTCATCTTCTTCTCTTCTTCATCTTCTTCTTCATCTTCTTCTTCATCTCTTCTTCCTTCTTCTCTTCTTCATGTCTTCTGCGGGCCGCTCCGCAGCCATGCTGGCATGGAGGGAGGCTCCCGCTGTGTGACGGCGTCTCTTCGTCTGACGGTTCTTAAATAACGGGGGGCGGGGCCACCCGGTGACCCCGCCCCCCTCTGACGCACGGTGACATGACGGGACTTCCCTGTGACGTCACGGGGAATGCCACAGGGAAGTCCCGTCATGTCACCGTGCGTCAGAGGGGGGCGGGGTCACCGGGTGGCCCCGCCCCCCGTTATTTAAGAACCGTCAGACGAAGAGACGCCGTCACACAGCGGGAGCCTCCCTCCATGCCAGCATGGCTGCGGAGCGGCCCGCAGAAGACATGAAGAAGAGAAGAAGGAAGAAGAGATGAAGAAGAAGATGAAGAAGAAGATGAAGAAGAGAAGAAGATGAAGAGAAGAGCGGGAGCCTCCCCCCTCATGCCATGGGTGCGGAGCGGCCCGAGGAGAAGAAGATAGAAGACGCCGCGGAGAAGATGCTGGACGAGAACGCCGGAGGAAGAACCAGAAGAGCCAGAAGAACCAGAAGAAGAAGAAGATGAAGGAAGAAAGAAGAAGCATTTAAATAAAGGAATTGTCAAAAACTGTCTCTTGTCATTTTTAACATTTTTGACAGTTTTTTAGTGAAATGGTAGGGGTAAGTACCCCCTTACCATTTCACACAGGGGGGGGGCCGGGATCTGGGAGTCCCCTTGTTAAAGGGGGCTTCCAGATTCCGATAAGCCCCCCGCCCGCAGACCCCCACAACCACCGGCCACGGTTGTGAGGATGAGGCCCTTGTCCTCATCAACATGGGGACAAGGTGTTTTGGGGGGCTACCCCAAAGCACCCTCCCAATGTTGAGGGCATGTGGCCTGGTACGGTTCAGGAGGGGGGGGGGGCCGCACTCTCGTCCCCCCCTCTTTTCCTGCGGCCTGCCAGGTTGCGTGCTCGGATAAGGGTCTGGTATGGATTTTTAGGGGGACCCCACGCCGTTTTTTTTTTTTTTTTTGGCGCGGGGTTCCCCTTAAAATCCATACCCGACCTGAAGGGTCTGGTATGGAATTTAGGGGGAACCCCACGTCAATTTTTTTTTTAAATTTTGGCTGGGGTTCCCCTTAATATCCATACCAGACCTGAAGGGCCTTGTATGGAATTTAGGGGGACCCCCACATCATTTTTTTTTTTTTTTTTTTTGGTTCGGGGTTCCCCTGTGGGGAATTCCCATGCCGTTTTTATCAATGAACTTCTATGTGTATTGTCGGCAATGCAATAGCCGCGGTAGTTTTAAATGTGTTTTTTCCTTCAAAATGTCATTTTGCTGTCAGACTGTTCTAAACACGGGAAACATGCGCCCCTTTACAGGCATACTATAGACACCCCCCAGGTATGAAATTTAAAGGGATATTACACTTTTATTGTTTAACTTTAAGCATTATTAAAATCACTGCTCCTGAAAAAACGGCCGTTTTTAAAACTTTTTTTTGCATTGATTCATGTCCCCTGGGGCAGGACCCAGGTCCCCAAACACTTTTATTGACAATAACTTGCATATTAGCCTTTAAAATTAGCACTTTTGATTATTCATGTTCGTGTCCCATAGACTTTAACGGTGTTCGCGTGTTCGAACGAATTTTTTTCCTGTTCGCATGTTCTGGTGCGAACCGAACAGGGGGGTGTTCGGCTCATCCCTAACCTAGACATATTTTCACTGAGTAGGACTTATAATTCTATGTGACGACTAGCTCAAAGTTCCGTATTCTTTGGCCCGCTTTAATTGTTTTTGTTGGTTGCAGTATATTTCACGACTGGTGGTTGAAGGGCTGCCTCACCCCGCGTGGCACAGTGAGCGCCCAATTTGGGGTGCCAGGGTGGAGAGACAGTGCTGACACCATCCAACTGATGTGTAAGTTAAACATATATCGTTAAATCTTCATAATCCACATCCTATTTTCATGACTGATACCTTTACTCATGGTTGATGTATATTGTGTTGCTCAATAAGAAATGTTGATATAATGCTTTTTTTACACGCTATGTACGGATTCTCATGAAAAATTTAATAAAACTTACATTTTAAAAAAAAAATGAACGCAATTATGATTTTAAATAGGTCATATTATACTCCTGAGAAATTATATAAATGGAACCATAAGAGATTCCCCTTTGTGTCCTTGATGTAGGGGAGCCCTTGCAAACTTAATACATATGCTATGGAGATGTCCTAAGCTCCACCGATATTGGCAGGGCATAACTGAGACTATTAACAGTCTCCTCGGAATAAAGTTACCATTAGAACCTGGCATATGTTTGGTAAATATAATAGAGGAATCTAGTATTCCAGACTTTGCCTATATTACAATAGTAAGAAGTTTGTTTCAAGCTCGTAAGTTAATAGCACAAAAAGGGATTTCAGTTTATCCACCAACAGTGAATGAATGGAGAATGCGAATAAAAGAAACCCTACTAAAAGAGAAATATATTTTTCTGCATCAAGGCTGTCAAGGGAAATTTGAAACTATATGGAGAAGTTTGATGGATGCTCTAGGCCCCGATTTGGAAGGAGCCCTATACAAAGAGAAGGGAAATAGAGAGAGAGAATGGAGTATGGGAAGGGGGAAGAGGGGGAAGAGGAGTAAGGGAAAGGGAAGGAGTTTGTTTTTTTTGGGATATTTATGGTGTATTTGATGATATGTGTATTGGGACTTTATTTGGGTAGTTTGTATGTACTGGGTTTAGAAGGTTTTTGTTTACTGTATTAAATTTCAATAAAAAAATACTGGATTTAAAAAAATAGAAAGCGCCGCATGACTCATGCATGCGCAGTCAGAAACTGGCGGTGAAGCCTGAAGGCTCCACTGCCGGTTTCCCTTAGCTACTTTGGCGGCGCCTGCACCCAATATGGGGACCGATATCATGGGCTCCCTGGACAGGTAAGTGTCCTTATTAAAAGTCAGCAGATACATGGTTTGTAGCTGCTGACTTTAAAAAAAAAATTGCTGCTAGAAATCCGTTTTAATGACCAGGCCATTTTTTGCGACATGGCACTGTGCCGCTTTAACTGACAATCGTGCGACACTCTACCACACTCTACATAAAACTTACATCCTTTTTTCCCACAAATAGATCTGTCTTTTAGTGGTATTTAATCACCTCTGCGATCTTTATTTTTTGCGCTAAAAAACAAAAAAAGACTGACAACTTTGGAAAAAAACACAATATTTTTTACTTTTTTTATTTTTTATTTTTTTATTTTAGTTGTCATACATATAGAGAAATAAACAATTTCATTAATTCATCAATCGTATGAGTTCCAACGAATCCAATCAAAATCCAAATTAACAGCATTACTCCTATCTTAAATACATCTACAGAAAAAACAATAACTAGTTATTTGAGATAGTCTCTATTCTCTCTTCCGTTAGACCTGCTTCTCTTGTATGCCCTGACAACCTACTTTACTAAGAAGAAAAACCTCTGCATATCTGAAGAGGCAAAAGAAGAAAATAAGAAGCCCTATGAGGGAAAGATATTTTTTACTTTTACCTATAATAAATATCCCCAAAAAATTTTTTTAACCGCTTGCCGACCAGCCGCCATCATACTGCGGCAGGTTGGCACGATCCCGCAAATTGCCGTAGCTATACGTCGGCTCGCGGGATCGGGATAGCAGGCACGCGCACATGCCCGCTGCACTGCAGGGGTGCCAATGCTCGTGGCCAATAGTTGCGATAACCGCCGGCCATGAGTGATCGCGGGCATGAGAGGCAGAACAGGGACACGTGTAAACACACAAATCCCTGTTCTGTGAGGAATGACAGATCGTGAGTTCCTAATATCTTGGAACCACAATCTCTCATCTCCTATAGTCAGTCCCATCCCCTACAGTTAGAAACACACACAGAGAACACAGTTAATCCCTTGATCGCCCCCTAGTGTTAACCCCTTCCCTGCCAGTGACATTTTTACAGTAATCATTGCATTTTTATAGCACTGATCGCTGTTATAAATGCCAATGGTCCCAAAAATGTGTCAAAAGTGTCCGATGTGTCCGCCATAATTTCGCAGTCCCAATAAAAATGATTGTTTCTAACTGTGGGGGGATGGGACTGATTGGAGGAGGAGATAGATCACTGTTCCTAATTACTAGTCCCTGTCAGATCGGAGATTTATGTGTTTACATAGACAGATCCTCATTCTGGCTCTCGTGCCCACTGGGCATTGGGTCCCCTGCCATTCAGCAGGCGCGTGCCTGCTATGGCTCTTAAAGGAGCTGACAAACCCATACGGCGATTCGTGGGAAGGAGCCAACTTGCTACCGTAAATGTGCGTGAGCCGGTCGACAAGTGGTTAAGCAATGGACAGCATAGATTCATGAAAGACAGAAGTTGTCAGTAGGGATAGGCCGAACACCCCCCTGATTCGGTTCGCACCAGAACATGCAAACAGGCAAAAAATTTGAGCAAACCCTATTAACCGCTCCAGCCCTGGAAGAATTTAACCCCTTCCTGGCCAGAGCACTTTTTGCGATTCGGCACATCGTCGATTTAACTGACAATTGCGCGGTCATGCGATGTTGTACCCAAAGAAAATTGACGTCCTCTTTTTCCCACACATAGAGCGTTCTTTTGG
Source organism: Lithobates septentrionalis (assembly GCA_037952835.1). Lineage (NCBI taxonomy): Eukaryota > Metazoa > Chordata > Amphibia > Anura > Ranidae > Lithobates > Lithobates septentrionalis. The sequence goes on from JBBDGP010000074.1 coordinate 2,709,430, forward strand.
TGGTATTTGATCACTTTGATCGATATAAACAAAAAAATAGCGACAATTAGGAAAAAAACGCATTATTTTTTACTATTTGCTGTAATAAATATCCCCCCAAAAATATATAAAAAAACAAATTTGTTTCCTCAGTTTAGGCCAATATGTATTCTTCTACATATTTTTGGTAAAAAAAAAAAAAAAAAAATTGCAATAAGCGTTGGATTGGTTTGCACAAAAGTTATAGCCTCTACAAAATAGGGGACAGATTTATAGCATTTTTATTATTATTATTTTTTATAGTAGTAATGGCGGCGATCTGCGATTTTTATCATGACTGTGACATTATGGTGGACACATTGGACAATTTTGACACATTTTTGGAACCATTGGCATTAATACAGCGATCAGTGCGATTAAAAATGCATGGATTACTGTAAAAATGTCACTGGCAGTGAAGGGGTTAACACTAGGGGGCATTGAAGGGGTTAACTATGTTCCCAGGGAGGTGATTCTAACTGAGGGAGGAGGGACCAACTACAGGAAGTGACAGATCGTGGTTCCTAGCTAATAGGAACACACAATGTGTCACTCCTGTCAGAACAGAACAGGGAAGTATGTGTTTACACACACTCGTCCCTGTTCTGTGTCACCTGGTCACAATCGCTCGTGGCCAGCAGTCATCGCGACCGTCGGCCACAAGCATCGGCACCCCCCTGCTACCTGGACATCGCGAGATCATGTACAGTAACGTCATTTCGCGCAGGGGAGCCAGCCTGCCGCAGTAAAACTGCGGCGGCTGGTCCGGAAGTGGTTAGAGTCTATGGGACACAAACATGAAAATTCAAAAGTTCTCTTTTTAAAGGCTTATATGCAAGTTATTGCCATAAAAAAGCATATGGGGACCTGGGTGCTCCCCTAGGAGACATGTATCAATGCAAAAAAAAGTTTTTAAAACAAGCGTTTTTTCAGGAGCAGTGATTTTAATAATGCTTAAAGTGGTACAATAAAAATGAAATATTCCTTTAAATATTGTGCCTGGGGGGTCCTATTAGTCTGCCTGTAAAGTGGCACATCTGTGCGATGTGTAGAACAGTGCCGCAGCAAAATGACATTTTTGATGGAAAAAATGTAGTTTAAACTTGCTTGCGGCTGTAATGTATTGCTGGCTCCCAGCAATATAGATGAAAAATCAAGGAAAAAATCAGCGTGGGTTCCCCCCAGTCCATACCAGGCCCGAACCCACACAAAGCTTTATTTTTTTATTTTTTTCAGGTCCGTCAGGCGGTGTGATTGATGATGGATGGACATTGCGGGACACTTTTTTTTCTTCCTTTTTTAATAAAGGAATTGTCAAAATTGTGGTTTTTACTTTTTGACACTTTTTTTGGTGAATGGGTAGGGGTACAATGTACCCGATACCCATTCACAGAGAGGGGGCCGTGATCTAGGGGCCCCCTTGTTGAAGGGGTATCCAATTAACTTTCATCTTGCCATCTCTCTATCAGGTTATTCCCCAGTTTTAATAAACACTGGGTATCCTCACTAGAGCGCCCTTCCACCAAACAGACACCCCCACCGCGCCAATGCCTCTAAATAAACTCAAATAATGGTGTGAACCAATATTAGGTGGTGAACACCCAAAACATCCAATTCCTTACTCTCACAAATAGTGTTGACCAGTGTTAAATGGTGTGTATAAAATGTAATGAAAACGTGAGAATCGATAAAAACAAGCGAAAATAAGAACAGCTGCCCCTTTAAATTATAAAGTATACAAGCAAAATATTTACTCCACCATGCCACTGCTAGCCCAATACTCCCCTAGAGGCACATGGAATAAATATGGGGCGCTTCAAATATAAATAGGTGTAACCAAAAAACTGTGTATAGCACAATAGTGGTGGAACCCTCCTACTGTGTTTTGTGCTGCACGTAACAAGTGTAACCAAAAAACTGTATATAGCACAATAGTGGTGGAACCCTCCTACTGTGTTTTGTGCTGCACGTACCAAGTATAACCAAAAAAACTGTGTATAGCACAATAGTGGTGGAACCCTCCTACTGTGTTTAATGCTGCACGTAACAAGTGTAACCAAAAAACTGTGTATAGCACAATAGTGGTGGAACCCTCCTACTGTGTTTTGTGCTGCACATAACAAGTGTAACCAAAAAACTGTATATAGCACAATAGTGGTGGAACCCTCCTACTGTGTTTAGTGCTGCACGTAACAAGTGTAACCAAAAAACTGTGTATAGCACAATAGTGGTGGAACCCTCCTACTGTGTTTTGTACTGCACGTAACAAGTGTAACCAAAAAACTGTGTTTAGCACAATAGTGGTGGGACCCTCCTACTGTGTTTAGTGCTGCACGTAACAAGTGTAACCAAAAAACTGTGTATAGCACAATAGTGGTGAAACCCTCCTACTGTGTTTTGTGCTGCACGTAACAAATAACACACATTAAATGAATAATTGTGACATTCACGTGAAACACTCTGTGAAATCACTGCATTCCATGCTGTGACATCTCAAAACATTAAATGACAGTCCATATGAATCAGATCCATCCAAGAGGAACTGCTTGTGATCACATCCAGTGTAAATCAGCTGCATACATTTAAGTGTCTTCGTGTGTCTTCCACCTCACCCCTGTGCTCAGTGAATCACACCCTCCAGAAATGCACTCACCGAGTTACAATGCCAGCACTTTCATGCAAGGCAAAAAACGCAAGTTTTACCACACTCAGGTGTAAACAATGGCAAGATACGTGTCCAGGAGGATAGTTGTTAAATGGATCCACATGTAAGAAAATAAAATGCTCCAATAGTGTAAACCAGCAAAACTATTTATTAAAACCACTGCAACCTTCAACTGATGCACTCACATTGTACAAAAGATAAAACAGCAGAAATCATTTGTGATTATCTTTTGTACAATGTGAGTGCATCAGTTGAAGGTTGCAGTGGTTTTAATAAATAGTTTTGCTGGTTTACACTATTGGAGCATTTTATTTTCTTACATGTGGATCCATTTAACAACTATCCTCCTGGACACGTATCTTGCCATTTTTTACACCTGAGTGTGGTAAAACTTGCGTTTTTGCCTTGCATGAAAGTGCTGGCATTGTAACTCGGTGAGTGCATTTCTGGAGGGTGTGATTCACTGAGCACAGGGGTGAGGTGGAAGATACACGAAGACACTTAAATGTATGCAGCTGATTTACACTGGATGTGATCACAAGCAGTTCCTCTTGGATGGATCTGATTCATATGGACTGTCATTTAATGTTTTGAGATGTCACAGCATGGAATGCAGTGATTTCACAGAGTGTTTCACGTGAATGTCACAATTATTCATTTAATGTGTGTTATTTGTTACGTGCAGCACAAAACACAGTAGGAGGGTTTCACCACTATTGTGCTATACACAGTTTTTTGGTTACACTTGTTACGTGCAGCACTAAACACAGTAGGAGGGTTCCACCACTATTGTGCTATACACAGTTTTTTGGTTACACTTGTTACGTGCAGCACAAAACACAGTAGGAGGGTTCCACCACTATTGTGCTATACACAGTTTTTTGGTTACACTTGTTATGTGCAGCACTAAACACAGTAGGAGGGTTCCACCACTATTGTGCTATATACAGTTTTTTTGGTTACACTTGTTATGTGCAGCACAAAACACAGTAGGAGGGTTCCACCACTATTGTGCTATACACAGTTTTTTGGTTACACTTGTTACGTGCAGCACTAAACACAGTAGGAGGGTTCCACCACTATTGTGCTATACACAGTTTTTTTGGTTACACTTGGTACGTGCAGCACAAAACACAGTAGGAGGGTTCCACCACTATTGTGCTATATACAGTTTTTTGGTTACACTTGTTACGTGCAGCACAAAACACAGTAGGAGGGTTCCACCACTATTGTGCTATACACAGTTTTTTGGTTACACCTATTTATATTTGAAGCGCCCCATATTTATTCCATGTGCCTCTAGGGGAGTATTGGGCTAGCAGTGGCATGGTGGAGTAAATATTTTGCTTGTATTCCCCAGTTTTCTCTCATATTAGAAACTTGCTTAAATTATGGTCATCCTATACCATACCTTTTAAAGGCAGAGTTATGGCAATTAAAATGTTACATTCAAAAGGTTTTTATTGTCTTGAAAAAAAAAGAGAAGCTCTTTTACGGAGAAGAGGAGAACATCAATGGTACAGTTAGCATATGTGGACTACAAGTCATGGTAAAACACGGCATTAACAAGAGATCAATATTTACGTATAAACCCAATAATAAACATTATTAATCACCAGTCTCTGTAGATCCGTAATGGACTTGTAGGCTAACCGCCTCCAGCGGTAGCTATTGCTAGAGGTTAGAGGCTCTTAAACTTAGAGGCGTAGGCCCCCTCCGGGATCGTGGAAGGAGTGAAGGAGTATCTGCCCCCCTGGCACCCCTATTGGGAACTTACTGTGCCATACGTTGGGACACCCGCTTCCCCCACTCCCCTCTGGGGAGAGTCTCCACACAAAACTTTTGATTGCTAGGGAAGAGCCCTAGTGAGATCCCAGTAGATGTTGGTGAGGATCTCTGAGTGGGAAAGAGGATAGAAAACCTGAGAAGGAGAAGAGATTAGAGAGTAGAGTGTGGGGGGGGCAGGGGGAAGGAAGGAGATTCATTCACCAAGATGTTGGACTGAGCCCTGGGGGGGTTCAACACCCAGGGAGATAGAAATTCCCATGAATAGAGCCCAAGGCTCCCAGATAATTTTGTGTGCCAAGTCTGAGAGGGTACTAGCCAGTTTTTTTTGGGCCATAATCCACGAAACTTTCTGTTTGACCGCCCCTATTGAAACTGAAGGTTGCTTCTAGGCCTTAGCTAGGGTTAATTTGGCTCCTAACAGTATGAAGTGTATCAGTTTACTGTAACATTTGGAGATCATTGGAATATGTGAATTCAGTGGTGCGACCTCTTGAGATCTGGGGATCTTGCAGCTCTTGACCCCTCTAATGAGGTTAAAGATCCTTCTTCAGAAGGACCTGATACTAGGGCATTTCCATCATATATGGGCTAACGTGCCCAATAATTGGCACCCACTAAAGCATAGGGATAAATTGTAGCTAGTCTGGCAGGGGTCATGTACCACCTAGTCAAGATCGAATGTTTGCATTCATTAGGAAAGTGTTGATAATGCCCTTAAACGAAGTGTGAGCAGAGTGCCAGGTCCCCAGGTTCCAATGAATTTGGAGGTCTTCCTCCAGGGCTAACATATACAGGGTTTTACTCGATGGCTGGGAAAGTGACACATAGATGACTGAAATGCTGCCCCTCTGCTCCATGGCTTGACCCCACCAAAGCTCATAGGCTATGAATTTGGGGGATTCGGCTTTATTTTTTCAGATGCTATGGAGAAAGTGTGAGATTTGGCTATATCGGAAATGTTCTGATTGCAGGAGATCTAGTTTTTTGACACAATGGGCTATGGAGACGGGGCCCCTTGACGTATAATAATGTCCTATATGGTACAGCCCCTTGTCCAGCTACCACTGGAAGGCCTTAATGTCCAACCGTGGAGGAAAGTTCGGATTATGAAACAGATGTGCCAGGGGTTTCATTTCAGAGATGAGGTACACATCTTAATTTGTCCCACAGAGCAAAGGAGTGAGAGAGTGTGGGGGCCAGGATTGGCGTGCAGTTTCTAGGTGGGTTCCAGAGGAGAAAGTCTAATGTGTTTTGTGGCACAGCCTGGTGTTCTATCTGAACCCAATCTGGTTTTAGTGTAGATTGTAGAGAGTTGGGCTAGTCTGGAAGCTTGGTAGTACCTATGTAAGTAAGGGAGACTCAACCCGCCCTGTTTACGGGAGAGGTATAGGGTCTGTTGTATCTTATATCCAGAGCCTCCCCAGATAAACTAAGTATTTTTCCCTAATGGGACCTAAGGTGGTCCCTCCTTAGTGGGATGGGGAGGGAACGGAAAAGGTAAAGTATTCTAGGAAAGCAGTGTCATTTTGACGTAATTTATTCTCCCTATTCATGAAAGGTTTTGTTTGGACCAAAACTTTAATGCCGCGTACACACGGTCGTACTTTTCGTCTACAAAAGTCGGACAGCCTGTCCGACAGACTTCCGGCAGACTTTCGGTGGACTTGCGGCGGACTTGCGGCCTACTTTCTAACGAACGGACTTGCCTACACACGACCACACAAAAGTCTAACGGATTCGTACGTGATGACGTACACCGGACTAAAATAAGGAAGTTCATAGCCAGTAGCCAATAGGTGCCCTAGCGTGGCTTTTTGTCCGTCGGACTAGCACACAGACGAGCGGATTTCGGGGTCCGTCGTAGTTACGAAGTAAAGTTTTAAAACATGTTTCAAATCTAAAGTACGTCGGATTTGAGGCTAAAAAAGTCAGTTGAAAGTCCGGAGAAGCCCACACACGATCGGATTACCAGCCAGCTTTAGTCCATCAGCGTCCGTTGGACTTTTGTAGACGAAAAGTAGGACCGTGTGTACGCGGCATAAGTCTTGTTCCAGATTGTGATACATGGGAGGGTAATTTCTGCCATATAGCCTGTCAAATTTTAAAGGTGAGGGAAATGCCTAAATATTTGATGGAGTCGTTCCAGTCAAATTTGAAGTTCTGTTTCAACAGTGAGACCATCTCGGGGGCGAGGGAAATTTTTAGGGCTTGAGATTTGTTGTAGTTGACATTGGAGGCCAGAGATGTTCGCAAAGGAAGTGAGAGTACTACAAAGGTTGGGGAGGGAGGTTAAAGGCCTGGTAAGGAATAAAATTAGGTCGTCAGCGAAGAGACCACATTTGCGGACCTGGGGACCACAAGAAACACTTTTGATGTTGGGATGTTCCTGTACTGCTATTGCTAGAGTCTCTATGGCTATAGCAAAAATCAGTGGTGATAAAGGGCAGCCCTGTCTTGTACCTCTAGCAATATGGATGGGGGGGGGGGGGGAGTAGTAGCCTTGTAGGCATATTAGTGCTTTGGGAAAAGAATAGAGAGCTTTCATAATGCCTAGGAAATGGTGACCAAATCCCCAATGCTCCAGGACACTGAATCAAACGCTTTCTGTATATCAAGAGAAAGCAGCATTCCCTGTTGTTTAGAGCCCCCTGGCCAATTGGATTGCAGGAAGGATACTTTGGTTTGGTCAGGGCCTTGTCTCCCTGGGATGAAACCCACCTGATCCTTGTGAATATAGGAACTTATGAAAGAGGCTAGTCAGTTAGCTAGCATTTTGGTGAGGATTTTCAGATTGTTATTAGTGATATTGGTCTGTAATTTCCCACCTCCTCAGGGTTCTTATCGCGTTTTGGGATAACAGTAATGAAGGCTGTACTCAGGTCAGGTCAGAGCTAAGGGGGTCGCTGGACACTTGGATTCATTTAGTCTCAACTGAGTATATTTGGGGTGGTGAGAGTTTTTATAGAGCAAAACGGTCACTATGGAGTGGTCTGAAAGTGTGGTGTCTATGTCAGAAGAAGCATTCCTTCTGGTCCGGTCGTTTTTCACGCATTCCCTGCAGAACGGCGTTCCGGCGCATGCGCGTTCGCGGCTCGGCGCTACGGCGCTCGCACACGCGCACTGGTGCACACCCAACGTGATTCCCTGGGCAGCCTATAAAAGACGCTCAGAGAATCAAACAAGTTGCTGGTTTGTCTCAGCTTCCTGTGTTATCTGAACCTGTATCCTGTATCTCTGCTTGACTACCTGTTGTGACCCGGATTTGCCTTTGACTTCTCTGCTTCTCTCCTGGACCTGACCTCGGCCTGTTTATCGGATTCCCACCAATCTCCTGTGTTTGACCCTCGGCCTGTTACCTGGACTATCTCCTGTCTCCTAGCCTGACTTTCTGCCTGTACCTGGACTCTCCATATCTTGTCATCCTACCCTGCAGATCCTGCAGTGCCATAGCACCGTCACGGTGTTTGACCCTCAGCCTGGTTCTGGACTTTCCACCTGTTGTCTCCGGCTGCACCTTGCCTACCAGTACCTGCACAGCGGCTCTTCTCTGCCGAAGACCCCACAAGCAAGTCACCCACAGTCCATTGGGGTAGCATGTGCCTCTTCGTGCTGTTCCCTCCCTGTACCACCTCCAGGGGGCGGACTGCGCTTAGTCGCAAAGGCGAAAAGCTCTCGGCGTCGGTGAGTACTATCAGTGACAGTACAAACCAACCATGTCAGAGGCCGACAGAGTGCGTTCCCCACTGGAGATCCTGTGTCAGCAGGTCTCAGCTCTCACTGAGGCCGTCCAAAAGTTGCAAGACGGCTACACCCAAATTGACGGCAGCCTACCTACCTACGGTCTGCTATTAACCAACAAGTTTCCGGTTCTTCTCAGCCTTATGTTACTCTTTTTGTCTCCTTACAGCTACCGGAAAAGGAAGTTCACCTACCCGCTATAGTTGACTCCGGAGCGTGTAGCTGTTTTTTGGATGCCTCACTAGCCGCAAGCTTGCACGTTCCTTTAACCACTAAGAACCAAAGTCTACAGATCCACCTAGCCGATGGGTCTCTTCCCCGCTCTGGGCCTATCACTCAGGAAACCAGACCCATCCTTACCACCACTGATACAGGCCACCAAGAATACCTGCGCTTTGATATCATCTCTTTTCCGATGTTCCCCATTATCTTGGGACTCCCATGGCTTCAAGCCCATGAACCACAGATCAATTGGAACAAAAAAGAAGTCTCCTTCTCATCCCAATATTGCTCCAGACATTGCCTTCTTCCGGCCCCAGCCTCTGTTTCTACCATTGCAACCATGTCCGATAGTCTTCAACATGTACCCACAGGCTACCTGGAATTCAGAGATGTATTTGATAAACAACAGGCTGACTGTCTACCACCCCATCGGCCTTATGATTGCCCTATAGATCTTTTGCCGAGTGCTGAAATCCCTTTTGGTCGCATTTTTCCTTTGTCCGAAACAGAATTAAAGGCTCTCAAAACATACATTGATGAAAATCTTGAGAAAGGGTTCATTCGCTCCTCCTCATCACTGGCCGGAGCTTGTATTTTCTTTGTAGAGAAAAAAAGATGGATCCCTCCGACCTTGCATTGATTACAGGGAATTAAATAAAATTACCATCAAGAATCAGTACCCGCTTCCTCTCATCCCGGAACTATTCCAACGTTTCAGATCCGCCCGCATTTTTCCAAGCTGGACTTGCGTGGCGCATACAATCTTATCCGGATCCGAGCGGGTGATGAATGGAAGACCGCCTTTAGATCCAGGTTTGGACACTATGAGTACCTGGTGATGCCGTTTGGACTTTGCAATGCCCCGGCCACGTTCCAACACCTAGTGAACGACATCTTTCGTGAATATCTTGACAACTTCCTAGTAGTCTACCTAGATGACATTCTCATTTTCTCAGCCACCATGGAACTTCATCGGGTACATGTCAAACTGGTTCTCTCGATCCTCAGAAAACACAAGCTATACCTTAAGGCGGAGAAATGCGAATTCGAAAATACCACAGTGCAATTTTTAGGATTCATAATCTCAATTGACGGTGTCGCAATGGACCCCCAGTAGGTCAAAGCAATCCAAGAATGGCCAGCTTCTGTAGATAGAAAAGAGGTACAGCGGTTCTTAGGTTTCTCAAACTTTTACCAAAGATTTATTGTAGGGTTTTCAGCTATCGTAGCTCCCATCACTCAACTTACACGCCAGCATAATCGTTTTCAATGGTCCTTGGAGGCTCAGGAAGCGTTCTTAAAATTAAAAGCACTATTCTCGTCTGCACCAGTCTTACGACACCCGGATCCAGCCTTGCCTTTCATTCTGGAAGTTGATGCCTCAAAGACCGCTACTGGTGCCATCCTCTCACAAAGACAAGGGCCCAAGGCTCTTCTGCATCCCGTGGCTTTTGCATCCTGGAAATTAAGCATCCCCGAAATAAACTATGATGTAGGCGATAGAGAGTTATTGGCCATCAAGTTCGCCTTGGAGGAGTGGAGGTATCTGCTTGAAGGGGCGTCCCATCCTATCATGATATTTACTGACCACGAGAACCTGGAATACCTGCGAGCAGCTAAACATCTAAGACCCAGGCAAGCCCGATGGGCCCTCTTCTTTTCCCGATTTAACTTCCACATCTCTTATAGACCAGGTTCTAAGAACGGGAAAGCGGACGCACTTTCAAGGATGTTCCATGAAACTTCTCAGGTAACAGAGCCAAGCACCATCCTGTCTCCACAAAATTTCCTCCTGGTTACCCAAGGGGACCTAATGTCTGCAATCAAATCCGCATTCGCTCAATGCTCTGAACCCCACGTATCTTCTATGGAGAAACGCAATGATCTATTTTGGTCTCACAGAAAAATCTTTGTCCCGCTGGAATCTAGGCTCCTAACCTTACAGTCCTTTCATGACCACAAGTTGGCAGGCCATTTTGGGTCACAAAAGACCATGGAATTGATCTCACGTTCCTTTTGGTGGCCAGGCTGGAGACAAGACTGCAAGAACTATGTTTCATCCTGCATTCCTTGCCAGCGCAGCAAGGGCTCAAATACAAAGTCGTGGGGCCTGCTTAAACCCTTGTCCATCCCTGAACGCCCATGGGCAGAAATCTCCATGGACTTTATTGTGGATTTGCCTCCATCAGGGGGGTTCACGACTATCTTTGTCGTAATTGATCGACTTTCAAAAATGGCACACTTCCTGCCCATGGTGGGTACTCCCTCTGCCTCCGCTACCGCTAACATGTTTTTTAAGGAATTTATCAGGCTTCATGGTACCCCGGTGAGCATCACCTCTGACAGAGGGGTTCAATTCACTTCAAAATTTTGGAGAGAATTATGCAAGACCTTGGAAATAAAGATTTGTCTGTCCTCCGCTTATCATCCCCAAAGTAACGGCCAGACGGAGAGGACAAACCAGACCCTGGAACAATACCTCCGATGCTTCTGTTCCGATTCCCAAGATGAATGGTCCTCTCTCCTGCCATATGCGGAATTTGCATGTAACAACTCCATCCATTCCGCTACCAACCAGACACCTTTCTTGTCTAATTTTGGATTTCACCCTTCCTTTTGCCCAGTTTCCATCCCGGAATTATCTGTCCCTGCTGTGCAGGACCGAGTAAACTCTATCCAGTTAAATTTCCAAAGGATCAAAGCAGCGATGCAAAAAGCCCAGGAGGACTATCAAAAGTATTACAACAGGGGAAGGAAGGAGAATCCGGCCTTTAAAGTAGGCGAGGAAGTGTGGCTATCAACTATCCATCTCAGACTGCCAATTCCCTCCCGGAAACTGGGGCCAAAGTTTATAGGTCCTTTTAAAATAAAAAGGGTAATCAACCCAGTGGCTTTTGAATTAGCTCTACCTGATGCTTACAAGGTGCATCCAGTCTTCCATGCATCCCTCTTAAAACCTATTGTTCCCAGCCCTTTTTCTGACAGAGAGAGACCTCCACCGCCACCGGTCCTAATCGACGGAGAAAACGAATTTGAGGTGGAAAAAATTCTAAATTGCAGAAAAAATGGTAGACAGCTTCAGTACCTGATCAAATGGAAGGGGTATCCTTCTGAGGATAACTCCTGGGAACCAGCCAGGAATCTACATGCCCCACGGCTTCTCCAGGCATTTCACCAAGAGCATCCAGAACTGATGTCGAACTTGGGTGTCCAGAGGCCACCCCTCGGGGGGGGGGGGGCACTGTCAGAAGAAGCCTTCGTTCCGGTCCGGTCGTTTTTTACGCATTCCCGGTGGAACAGCGTTCCGGCGCATGCGCGTTCGCGGCTCGGCGCTACGGCGCTCGCACACGCGCACTGGTGCACACCCAACGTGATTCCCTGGGTAGCCTATAAAAGGCACTCAGAGAATCAAAACAAGTTGCTGGTTTGTCTCAGCTTCCTGTGTTATCTGAACCTGTATCCTGTATCTCTGCTTGGCTACCTGTTGTGACCCGGATTTGCCTTTGACTTCTCTGCTTCTCTCCTGGACCTGACCTCGGCCTGTTTATCGGATTCCCACCAATCTCCTGTGTTTGACCCTCGGCCTGTTACCTGGACTATCTCCTGTCTCCTAGCCTGACTTCCTGCCTGTACCTGGACTCTCCATATCTTGTCATCCTACCCTGCAGATCCTGCAGTGCCATAGCACCGTCACGGTGTTTGACCCTCAGCCTGGTTCTGGACTTTCCGCCTGTTGTCTCCGGCTGCACCTTGCCTACCAGTACGTGCACAGCGGCTCTTCTCTGCCGAAGACCCCACAAGCAAGTCACCCACAGTCCATTGGGGTAGCCTATGCCTCTTTGTGCTGTTCCCTCCCTGTACCACCTCCAGGGGGCGGACTGCGCTTAGTCGCAAAAGCGAACCGCTCTCGGCATCTCGGCCTCGGTGAGTACTATCAGTGACAGTCTATAATTTTGGAGCTAGAAACATTGGGCAGGTCATGTGTGGACATTTAAATGTGGTCTATACTAGCATAAGAATGGTGGGGGCTAGAGAAATTAGTGTAGTCCCTCTTCATTGGGTTCATCTCTCACCAAACATCTGCCAGGCCTTGGGAATGGACTAGTCTGGCAATTTTGAGGCTAGCTTTGGTTGGACAGGTCAAGAGAGTTTGACAGATTGGACTTATCCAGTGCTTGGTCAAACACCACGTTGGAAACCCCTCCTAGAATGGGGGTCCCCTCCAATAGGGGGTTCAGCATGTCCCACACGCTGAGTTGGCCCTTGTTGGGAGCATAATACGGGATAAAGGAGAATAAATGGCCATCAATGAATCCTTTAACTAAAATAAATCAGCCCTCCGGGTCTTTATAACCTGCCTGCCAGGTGAAGTTACAAGTTGGAGGATAATATAACGACACCTTAAGACTTTTCCTCTGCCTACACCAGGTAGAACAAGGAGTACTGATGGTGGAGGAATTTGAGGAATTTATGGCTGTACCATTGAGGAAAGTGGGTTTCCTGTACCATGATAATATCTAGTTTGAGGGATCTGTAACTATCAAAGATATTTCTCTTTTGAGGGGTGAGTTCAAGCCCTAAATGCAGTGTGGGTCTGGTAGCCTTAGCCATGGAGCAGATGTAGGAGGATGCTGTCATACATTGTGTCATTTACCGTAGGAGGGACCTTGTATTGATTGTTAGTAAAGGAGAACCAACAAAGTTGAACTACCTTAGACATGGGAATCAAGAGTTAAACCTGATGAGTGACTGAGAACAAAACATGTATTCATTTCAGCTGTCGGCTAATTGACAGCTCCTATCTCTCTCCACAGTTACCCAGCTGTTGATTCTGCTCATCAGTCCTGCCTACTTAAAGTCATCCAGCTCATTTGATCTCTGCTTTCGCCTTTGTCAACATCACAGAAACTGTCTACTGCGTTCCTGTTGAAGACTTGCTCGGCTCCTGGGTGGCACGGCTCACCTGGAAACTCCCACTGTGGCTGCTCCAGAACAACCTGAGTTGCAGGCCGTCCCTGCTGCTGCACCAGTCACTATGCAGGCACCTGCCTCGAGTATTACCTCTATAAGAGGTATGTCTGGTTTTGCTCCGCTTAACCAGTTATTTGGGGGCAATACAGTTCAATGCAAAGGGTTTCTCAACCAGGTTGAGATTTACGTTGAGATGCTGCCCCAGACATTTCCCATGGACAGAAGCAAAGTAGGTTTCGGAGATGCAAAAACCTATTGTCTTGAATTACCCTGACTTTGTGGCCTGCTTTAAAAGGGTATTTGATGTTCCCGCAAGCTGCGCTTCTGCTGCCAAGTGCCTCATGTTCATCAAACAGAGTACGAGAACTGTTGACGACTACGCCATTGAATTCCGTACTCTGGCAGCAGAGGCTGCTATGAACAAGGAGGTCCTCGTGGCTGCTTTTTCTCATGGTCTCTTGGATTCCATCAAGGATGAGATAGCAGCCCGAGATATACCCACCGAGGTGGAGAGGTTGATCACGTTTGCCATCCTTATTGACTTCAGACTCAGAGAGACTCTTTTAAGAGCGCTTGCGGAAGCCTCCTGTACATTCCGAGCTTTGCAGTGCCTCCCTCACCCCCCATGACTCCTATTACCGAGTCGGTCAATGAAGATGAATCCATGCACTTGGGCTTCACGTGTCTTTCTATGATGAGAGCCTTTAGGAGGAGGGAAAGATTGTGTCTTTATTGTGGCCAGGCAGGTCACTTTTTGAAGTCTTGTCCTACCCATTCAGGGAACGCCCGAACCTTGAGGTCCTGTCATGGACAGACCTTAGGTGGCGTTGTTTCCTCCCCAGTTATCCAGAAGGATAAGCCCCTGGTTTCGGTTACCCTTTCTTTGGCTGAGTCGTCCATTGAGATTCAGGCTCTAATCGACTTTGGGGCTGCAGGCCTGTTCATTGATGCTGACTTTGTATCGCAGCACTCAATTCCGCTGCAGCTGCATGACACTCCACTTGCCATTGAGGCTCTTGACAGGAGACCTCTACAGCCTGCCCATGTGACTCATAAGACGGTTCCATTGTCCATGGCCCTAGGGGCTCTTAACCATGAGATTATCCAATTCCAAGTTATTTCCTCACCTAGGTTTCCGCTGGTTATTGGTTATCCTTGGTTACAGAGGCACAACCCCTCTTTTGATTGGCTCCGTGCTGAGGTTCACTCCTGGTCACCACAATGCAGTGAGACATGCTTCCAGAAGGTAGCCAAGGTCCTGTGCACTTCTTTACTCTCTTCCCTGCCAGAGGAGTAACGCAATTTTAGCTATGTCTTTGACAAAGGTCAAGCCGGTAGTTTGCCTCCACACCGGCTTTATGATTGTGCAATTGACCTTCAACCTGGTGCCATACCCCCTCATGGCCGGGTTTACCCTTTGTCGGTCTTGGAGGATAAGGCCATGGAGGAGTATGTTGCAGATGCACTTTCTCAAGGTTTCATCCGCAAATTCTTGTCTCCTGCTGGTGCTGGTTTCATCTTTGTGAAGAAGAAAAGCAGTGAACTGAGACCTTGTATTGATTATAGGGGTCTCAATCGTTTCACGATTAAGAATGCCTACCCGATTCCGTTGATTACAGAGTTATTTGACTGCCTCAAGGGAGCAACGGTTTTCACAAAGCTTTATTTGAAAGAGGCATACAATCTTGTGTGGATTAAGGAGGGCAACAAGTGGAAACTGTGTTTAATACCAGAACAGGCCATTATGAGTACCTCTTAATGCCTTTTGGCCTTTGTAACGCCCCGGCAGTTTTCCAGGAATTTATTAACAATGTCCTCCGAGATTTGTTGCAGTTATGTGTGGTGGTTTATCTCGATGATATCCTCATATTTTCCAAGACCCTGGAGAGCCACCACACAGATGTCTGTCGTGTGCTTCAGAAACTAAGAGAAAATAATCTCTATTGTAAACTGGAGAAGTGCGAGTTCCATCGTGAACAGGTTAAATTCCTGGGCTATGTCATTTCCACTGCTGGTTTTTCAATGGACCCAGAGAAACTTTCGGCAGTCCTACAGTGGCCTAGACCCATGGGTTTACATCCTCTGCAGCATTTCTTAGGCTTTGCCAACTATTATCGGAAGTTTATTCGTAACTTCTCATCCCTGGTCAAGCCTCTAACTGATATGACCAGAAAGGACGGTAACCCACAGAGTTGGTCTCCGGAGTCCATTAAGGCCTTTGAGAGTCTCAAGGCTGCCTTTTTTTCTGCTCCTGTGTTGGCACATCCTGATCCTATGTTGCCTTTTATCCTAGAAGTTGATGCTTCTGAGAGTGGAGTTGGCGCCCTCTGTCTCAACATCCTAACTCTGAGAGCGCTATGCATCCGTGTGGCTACTTTTCCAAGAAATTGTCACCTGCAGAGTGCAATTACGAGATTGGTGACAGAGAGCTGTTGGTGATCATTTTAGCCCTGAAAGAATGGAGACATCTCCTTGAAGGTACCACTGTGCCGGTTCTAATTCTTACTGACCATAAGAATCTCACATTCTTGTCTGAGGCTAAGCGTCTCTCTCCCAGAAGGGCGCAATGGGCTCTTTTCTTGACAAGTTTTGATTACATTGTCTCATTCTTTTTTTTTATCCAAAGAAAATTTTTATTGAGAAACACATGTAAAAACATACACATACCGATTGCACAAGTATAATCAGTAATACTTTCTACCATGAGGTATATCACATTTGTATA
Organism: Lithobates septentrionalis; assembly: GCA_037952835.1. Classification (NCBI taxonomy): domain Eukaryota; kingdom Metazoa; phylum Chordata; class Amphibia; order Anura; family Ranidae; genus Lithobates; species Lithobates septentrionalis. The sequence continues at coordinate 2,725,557 of JBBDGP010000074.1, forward strand.
CACTGCAGACTGTATTAGTTAACCAACATTTCTTAATTTACCGACCTAACCAAACATTGTCAGACTGTTTATTTCATGGACATATTATAATCCATTTGTAGACCCCAGCATCAGCATAAACAAACGGAATAAGTAAGCCAAGTAAGGAACTATACCGAACAAAAGAGGCTCTATCTGCCTGACATTTAGTACCTCATACCCCCAAACCCAGCAATCTGCCCACGACCAAATCCACCGGGGCAAGCCCAGGAACATTCAGCCATGGTCCCCAGAGTTTCTCGAACTTCTGCAGGCAGCCTCTATGTTGGTAAATTACTTTAACCTTTCGTAACATTTCCCCCACAGCATTAATCCATTCTTTAAGAGCAGGAGGCTCTTCTGAAATCCAGTGTGTCATTATTAGTTTACGTGCCACGAATGTAGCTTTAGTAACTGCCTCTTTGGTATTTTCCTCCCACCCCAGTTCATCTAACACATTGAGCAGATAGTGCTTTGGGTCTGTTGGTAACGTGACCTGAAATACCCCATTAACAGCGTCCACCACCCCTTTCCAGTAGGGGTGAAGCTTTGGGCACCTCCATAGCAGGTGGATCAGGTCTCCATGTTCCCTTTTGCATCCGGTACAAAGCGGAGTGGGTCGAAGACCCATAGCATATAATCTGTGAGGGGTATAATATACTCGTAATATGATATACAATTGTGTCAATCTTTGCGTAACGTTTAGGGAGCATGTGGGCACAGCCTGCAACATCTCTTCCCACTGATCTCCATCCATCGGGCCAACATCCCTCTCCCACTTGGCCAGCATTCCTAGAGGATGTTTATTTAGAAAGTTTTGTAATAACATACTGTAACACTGTGATATAAAACCCTTAGTATTGTTAGCCCCTGCAATCACATTAAACACGGGTGTTGGTGAAGAGACCCAATCCGAGGATTTACTCTGTGCCACCACTGCATGTTTTAATTGCATGTAATAAAACCGCATGGACTGTGGTAACTCAAATAGGCTCTGCAAGTTCTCAAATGTATGCAGTTTCCCGTTTTGGAAAATCTGCCTAATATATAGTACTCCATATCTCCTCCATATCGCCCCATGCTGTATCTTGGCTAATTCTGGGTACGTTTCATTTAACCATATTGGACTGTAGTCCGTAAAACCTGTCACACCCTGCATATATTTAGTCTTGGACCATATTTTTTGGATTAGGTCATAGGTCGAGTATTTCTTATTTGATTTGCCAAAATCTAACGCCTCCAGGGCTGTCGGAACCGAGTCTTTTTTAACTGTGTGCAACATTACCAGTTATGAGGAACTACGTATAGTTTTCGCTTTCTCTGTGCCAGTGTGCACTGTACCTATCAGTTGTTTCAGCTGCGCAGCTATATAGTAGAGCCAGGGATTGGGAAGAGCGAGCCCTCCCTCATCCTTAGGATGTTGGAGATGTTCGAGTTTAATCCTTGGAGAGCGCCCCCTCCATATAAGTAGTCTAAATAGGGAATTAATAATTCTAAACGTCTTTAGGGTCACTACCATGGGTGCATTATGAAGTACATATAACAGTTGGGGCATAAGAATCATTTTAATCAAATTCACCCTGCCTGTTACCGACAGACAGAGTGAATTCTATGTTTTAATCCGTTCTCTTAATTTTTGTAGCAATGGGGATATATTTGATCTACCGTAATCTCTGATTCTAGGCGTCACCTGAATACCTAAGTATCCGAAGGAGGTGGTTAGAGGTACCGCACTGTTATTGGGAGGAGTACCCCCTTCATCAATAAGCATCAGGGAGGATTTGGTCCAGTTAATCAGGAGTCCCGAGTATCTTCCAAATTCCACTATGGTGGACATAGCTTCTGTGAGAGATTTGTCTACGTCTCCAAGCAGGATCATAGTATCTTCAGCGTATAGCATCAATTTCTCCTGCTTGTCTCCGTATCGAAATCCAACAATATTAGGGTTAGCTCTTACTTTAATGGCTAGGGGTTCTATGGCTAGCGCAAAAAGCAGGGGTGATAAAGGACACCCCTGTCTCGTGCCTCTCCCCAAACTGAAAGTGTGCGACATAGCCCCAGATGCTCAGATAGCTGCCTGTGGGTTGTGGTACAGTAGACGCACCCACGAGATAAAAACATCTCCAAAGCCGAAGCGTTTAAGAACTCCCCACAAGTACTCCCACTCCATGCTATCGAAAGCCTTCATAGCGTCCAGTGAGAGCAGAGCCCTCTGTCCCACATTATCCGCCACGGATTGCATATTCAGGTAAAGCCGTCTTAAGTTTACTGTTGTTGACTTTGGGCATGAACCCCGCCTGATCAGGGTGAATGATGGCCGTAATGGCCCCATTCAACCTCATCGCAAGGACCTTAGCTAAAAGCTTAATATCACTCTGCAAGAGAGATATGGGCCTATAGGAACCAGAATCTGTCGAGTCTTTTGCAGGCTTCAGTATGAGTACTATGTTGGCTGTGTTCATAGAGGGGGTAAACCTCTTTTTTCCCTGGCAGCGTTAAACACCATTAGTAACTTAGGTAAAAGTATGTCAGCGTATTGCTTATAAACCTCTATGGGTATCCGATCTGCCCCAGGGGCCTTACAGTTGGGGAATGCCGCTAGCGCCGTTTGTAGTTCGTCCAAAGTGAGGGGAACATCTAGATCCTCTCTTTGGCCCTTTATTTTCAGGGCATTGACTTCCCACAACTCACAATCTGCCAGTTCCTCCGGGGTATATCGCCCCGTTGGAAGGTATAGACTCTCATAGAACTTAGCCAGTTCCATCAATATAAGGTCAGGGGAGCTTACCAACCTACCCTCAGATGTTTTAATGGCTCCTATTACAGGGGAGCGCTGTTGAGAGTTAGCTATCCTGGCCAGAAGACGCCTAGTACTTTCTCCCTCCTCGTAAAATGCCAATCTGGAGAAGAATAGCTTTTTCTCCGCCGTACAGGATAGCAGCTGCTCATAAGCAGACTGAGCTGACTGCCATGCCTCCCTAGCGGAGTCAGTCGGGGTTCGTACATAAGTCTCCTCCAGAGCCACTACCTGCCTCTCAAGTTCCTCCTTATGTTCTGATGAATTCTTCTTTACCTTGCCTATCTCTGAAATGAGCAGGCCTCTCAAATAGGCCTTAAAAGCATCTCATTGTTCCATCGGGGACTGCAGGAATTCCCGGGCGCTCAGAAATTCCCCCATGCTTCGCTCCATCTCACTGTGGGATAGAAATAATTTTAGCTAGAAGGCGTTAAATTTCCATGGGGCTCTAGGTAGCCCGGATTTGATCAGGCTAATCACTAAATGTGAGTGATCTGAAACACTACGTGGCTTATACAGCACTTCTGAGACGGATGGGAGCATGGCAAGGTTGCCCACAGCTAAATCAATTCTGGACAACGTCCCATGAGTCTTGGAGAAACATGAGAATTGTTTTTCGCCCAAGTTCCTTTGTCTCCATATATCCACCCAGCCAACCTCATTGAGCAATCTAAGCAATGGAGAATCCCTCGGCATGACAGAGACCCCGGAGCTGGGGTGCCTATCTGTGAAAGGACTCAAACAGCAATTAAAGTCCCCCACTATCAGCAAGGGCAGATCCGGTCGACTTTCTAGGTAAGTCAGCCGTAAACGGTGGGGGCACATACACACATGCCAGTATACAGTTCAACTTTCCCACTCTACAATGCAAGAAAATGTATCTTCCTTCATTATCTTTGCATACATCAAATTCTTGAAAATCTACAGAACCATGGATCATTACACTGACACCCCTTGAATATGAGGTGTGGGTGGAGTGATATGCCTTCCCCACTCAGGCATACTTAAGACAACATTTAGTTTCAGCCGTTAAATGGGTCTCTTGCATACACAAAATCATAGGATGATATTTTTTCAAACATGTGGAGATCATCATACGCTTAAGTGGGGAGCCTAAGCCTCTAACATTCCAAGAGATTATCAGCAGTTCAGCCATTGGGCAAAACGGTGCATGGCTTTAAGGAGCGATGCAGTATAAGGTTCAGTCCCATACAGCTCCTGGACCTATCTGAGTCTGCAGGGCGAAGTGGGAGTGGGGGGTCCTCCCCCCGGAGATGCGGTGGGGTCTTTGACAGCATATACCGCTTCCAGTCAGGGAGTTCAGACTTGGTTCTCAAGTCAATGACGTTGGTAGTAATGCCGCGTACACACGGTCGGACTTTTCAGCTACAAAAGTCCAACGGACGCTGACGGACTAAAGCTGGCTGGAAATCCGATCGTGTGTGGGCTTCTCTGGACTTTCAACTGACTTTTTCAGTCTCAAATCCGACGGACTTTAGATTTGAAACATGCTTCAAATCTTTCCGTCAAACTCGAGTCCGGTCGAAAAATCCGCTCGTCTGTATGCTAGTCCGACGGACAAAAACCCACGCTAGGGCAGCTATTGGCTACTGGCTATGAACTTCCTTATTTTAGTTCGGTGTACGTCATCACGTAAGAATTTGACAGACTTTTGTGTGATCGTGTGTAGGCAAGTCTGTTCGTTAGAAAGTCAGCCGCAAGTCCGTCGAAAGTCCGCCAAAAGTCCGTCGAAAGTCTGTCGGACAGGCTGTCGGACTTTTGTAGCTGAAAAGTCCAACCGTGTGTACGCCCCATAAGAATTGGTATAGTGCAGCATTTCCAATAAAATATCTTCGGTAGTGTATTCCTTGGTATAAGCAAAAAAAATATAAAGAAAAAACAAAAAAACAGGCTGCCAACGGGACACGCCCATATAAATGAAGTTGAAACCAAAGCCAACGTGGCTTGCTCGCTTTATCTCTCACGTGGAAAGAATGCATTTTCTCTTGCCTACTTCACAAGATAGCTCACTGTTCGCGTAGCAATATCAAGGTTCCCAGCAGCATAAAGCTAAAACATTCCCCAAAGTAAAAAAGTGTGGGTAATAAAAACTGCAGGATCCAGAGGGGAATATCAGCACCATCCAAAGGGGTATAGGTGAGCTACAAACAAGTCCACTGTAATGCAGTATTGTGGGACTCCAGAAGTTATCAAGACTGTGCATATCAGGCGGGTCTGTCTCCATCTTCTCTGTCTCGGTGTCTTAAGGCCTGTTCGTTACGGTCTAGCCACATGGCTGCGTCTTGGGCTGATTCAAAGAAATGGGCCTGTCTGTCAGCAGTGACTCTCAGCTTAGCCGGGTACAGCATGGCATATGGAAGCTGCAGAGCCTGTGGGCGCCTTTTCACATCTGAGAACTTGGCCCTGCGTTTTTGTACCTCTGCGGAGAAGTCGGGGTAGAGCGACACTCTGACCCCGTTCACCTGAACATTAGCCTTTTCGCGTGCATTCCTCAAAACTGCTTCTCTGTCTCTGTAATGCATAAGCCGGGCAAGGATGGGTCTGGGGGGGCTCCCGGTTGTGGCGGGCGACCTGGTGTGCGGTGTGCCCTCTCCACTGTAAAGAATGGGGAAAAGGCTTCTCTTCCAAATATCTCCACCAACCAGGTCTCTACAAACGTGGTAGCATCCCTTCCCTCCATTTTCTCTTGCAGGCCTACAATGCGTATGTTGTTGCGTCTTAAGCGGTTTTCCATATCATGTGCTCTGTTATTGGTATCTTTAGCAAGTTGATAGGCTGCACGTGCCTCTCGAGCCACTGGTGGGAGTTTGTCTTCAATGTCACTCACTTTGCTTTCCACTGCAGTCGTACGCTCTCTAATTTTCTGCAAGTCCTGTCTCAACAGGGTTACATCCTCTCTCAGGCCTCCAAATTGCTCTTTAAGAGTGTTCACAGAAGCTGTGCAAACATGCACAGCTTTAAGTATATCAGCTAAGGTTGGCTGCTCAGGATCTTCACTGTCTGTGTGGAGAGGGGGGGCGCTCTGCTGCAGCGTCTGCCTCTCCCTGCATATCAGTGTACAATGTGTCCAGCTCTCCTATCTCATGTGCCTCTTCCTGGGACAGTGCAGCAGACCCCCCTGCTTCTTGTGCCCGGTGCCCCCCTAGCTTTTGGGCATAGTACACCATGTCTCTCGGGTATTCCTTACCCTGTAGCTTCTGTGCCTTCTTGCTAGCCGCATCTTTGAATTTTTCACTTCCATTCGGTGTGCGCTGTGCCAGGGCCGCGGCAGCGCCATCTTGGATTTCAAAGGTCACGATTTCCTCCTTTTTCCTTGCTTTCCCCCTTGTGCACAGGGCCAGTGGATGGTCCTGGAGGGTGAGCGGGTCAGTAGCCAGCTGGAACGCCGTTTTTTGGGTCTGGATCACTGCTGGGAAAGGATCGGTTGAATGTGCTGAAGGGGAGCTGTGAGAAATACTTCTTCTCACATGCCGGTCCTGGCCACGCCCCCCACATTGTCTCATTCTTACCCGGTACTAAGAATGTAAGGGCTGACGCCTTGTCATGACAATTTTCCTCCACTTCCAAGTTGGAGTCGGTTCTGGTTCCTGTAATTCCTCCTGATCGTATCCTGGCTACGGTTCGCACCAGTCTTACTTCTCCTTTGGTTGACAAAATTCTTGCTGCTCAGGTCCATGCTCCTCCTGAGAAACCTTGTGACCGCTAGTTTGTCCCAGAGAGTTTCCATACTGCCGTGCTCCAGACTTACCATTCTCCCAAGGCAGCTGGCCACACTGGGAAGAATCAACTCGTTTGGGCCATTTCCCAACAATTCTGGTGGCCTAGTCTACGGGCTGATGTAACTGCCTTCGTAGCTGCCTGTTCCATGTGTGCTCAGAGTAAGACTCCACGACACCTTTTAGTGGGCCTCCTACAACTCATACTCAATGGAAAGAGGCCCTGGACCCACCTGTCTATAGATTTCATTGTGGAGTTACCCAACTCCCAAGGCCACACTGTTATCCCTATTGTGGTTGACCAGTTCTCAAAGATGTGTCATTGTATTCCACTTAAGAAGCTGCCCACTTCTACGTTACTGGCTTCCATTTTTGCTAGGGAGATCTTTTGCTTACATGGACTACCCAAGGTGATTGTCTCAGGCAGGGGTAGTCAGTTTGTCTCCCGGTTCTGTCAAGCCTTTTTTGCACAGTTGGGAATTCAGCTTGCTTTCTCCTATGCGTATCACCCACAGTCTAATGGGGCCACAGAACGAGCCGATCAGTCCTTGGACCAATTCTTATGTTGCTATATTTCTGACCATCATAACAACTGGTCAGACCTATTACCGTGGGCACAGTTTGCTCTCAACAGTGCCTTGAATTCTGCTTCCCGATTGTCCCCATTTATTGAGAATTATGGCTTCCACCCTTCCATGTTGCCTGACTCGTTTGTTCCGCAGAGTATTCCTGCGTTAGAGGAGCATCTCCCATGGTCTTCGTTCCACTTGGGCACAAGTTCAGGAGGCTTTGCAACATGCTAATGATATGTACAGACTGCGTGCTGACCGCAGATGCCTGCCTGCACCTTCCTACCAGGTTGGGGACAGAGTCTGCCTGTCGTCTCGCAACCTCCGACTTCGTGTTCCTTCTTTGGAGTTTGCACCTCATTTTATTGGGCCTTTCCGTATCCTTCGCAGGATTAACCCAGTGGCTTACGCCTTGAACCTTCCTCCTAGTATGCCCATCTCAAATGTGTTTCATGTCTCCTTATTGAAACCTTTGGTCTGCAAACGCTTTACCGCCTCGGTGCCATGTCCTCACCCTATACAGGTTGAGAACCATGAGGAGTATGAAGTACAATTCATTGTTGACTCCCATAGGTTCCGTGGGTGCATAAAGTTCCTGGTGCATTGGAAGGGGTATGGTCCGGAGGAACGCTCTTGGGTCTCATCCTCGGACGTACATGCCCCTGTCCTCCTCCGTGATTTTCATAGATGTTTTCCTCTCAAGCCTTGTGGTCCTCCGAGGAGGAGGGGTCATTGAGCAGGGGTACTGTCAGGGCAGGGCTCAGCCCTTCCTTCTCTGAGCTGGCCACTCAGCTGTCGGCTAATTGCCAGCTCCCACCTCTCTCCACAGTTACCCAGCTGCTGTTGATATTGCTCATCAGTCCTGCCTACTTAAAGTCGTCCAGCTCACTTGATCTCTGCCTTCACCTTTGTCAACATCACAGAGACTGTCTCCTGTGTTCCTGTTGAAGACTTGCTTGGCTGACGTTCCTTCTGGCTGCTGATTAGGGATGAGCCGAACACCTCCCGCTTCTGTTCGCACCAGAACCTGTGAACGGACCAAAAATTTGCACGAACGTTAGAACCCCATTGACGTCTATGGGACTCAAACGTTCAAAATCAAAAGTGCTAATTTTAAAGGCTTATTTGCATGGTATTGTCCTAAAAAGGTTGGGGACCCGGGTCCTGCCCCAGGGGACATATATCAATGCAAAAAAGTTTTAAAAACGGACGTTTTTTCGGGAGCAGTGATTTTAATGATGCTTAAAGTAAAAAAAAAGTGAAATATTCCTTTAAATATCATACCTGGGGGGGTGTCTATAGTATGCCTGTAAAGTGGCGCATGTTTCCCGTGTTTGGAACAGTCCCTGCACAAAATGACATTTTTAAAGGAATAAAAGTAATTTAAAACTGCTTGCGGCTTTAATGTAATGTTGGGTCCTGGCAATATGGATGAAAATCAGTGAGACAAACGGCATGGGTACCCCCAAGTCCATTACCAGGCCCTTTGGGTCTTGTATGGATATTAAGGGGAACCCCACACCCAAATTAAAAAAAGGAAAGGTGTGGTACTCTGAACAGCAGTATACAGGTGGTGCAAACAAGACAGGGACTGTAGGTTTGTTATTAAGTAGAATCTGTTTGTAATTTTGAACTGGTACATTTTTAACGTGTTTAGCTCCAGCAAAAAAATCTATTTTAAGCTTTTTGCAAGACATTTGTTTTGCTGTCTGTGCTCCTCTTCAGAAGATTTCACCTCACTTTTTGTCCCAATGACAAATGTTTTTTGAAAATTTGGAGTTTTTAGTGAAACAAGGATTGGTGATAAAGCATCAGTGGAAAGGAGAAACGTTTTTCCCATATTAACTCTTACAGGAGAGAATTTCCCTTCCTAGGGGTAGATTTAATCTCACCTCTTGTTGTCTCCTTCCGATTGCAAGTAGGAGTCATTGGTAAGTTGGATGTTTGAAAGTAGGGGCCTGCCCTATATACTCAGCAGAAATTTGGGCCTTAGGTGTTGGTATTGCCACAACACTGTAAGCCCTCACAGGGCCCTGCTGTGAAATATTAGATCAAGAATTGTAATTACATGCCCCTGTTGAACAGGGGCAGAAAAATTGGGCCTTTGGTGATGGTGGTGCTGGTGCCACAACACTAAGTCCTCACAGTTACTCTTGGTGGGTGCAGAAACGGGCCCTGCTCCGAAATATTAGATCAAGAATTCTAATTACATGTCCATGTTGAACAGGGGCAGAAAAATTAGGCCTTAGGCACTGGTGCCACAACACTGCAACCCCTCACAGATACTCTAGTTGGAGCACAGGAATGAGCCCTACTGCAAAGAATTGCATCAAAAATTGTAATTACACACCCTTGTTAAACAGGGGCTGAAAAATTGGGCCTTAGGCACTGGTGCCACAACACTGCAACCCCTCACAGATACTCTAGTTGGAGCGCAGGAACTAGCCCTGCTGCAAAGAATTGCATCAAAAATTGTAATTACACGCCCCTGTTAAACAGGGGCTGAAAAATTGGGCCTTAGGCACTGGTGGCGGCGCCCAGAACCAAAAATGTTCTTACAAGTTATCAGCATGATCATTGAGGAGGAAGAGGATAATTACTCAGCATAACAAGATAGTCACTCAGCATCAGCATAGTGAGTCTTTGAAGGGATCTGACTAGGGATGAGCTTCGAGTTCGAGTCAAACTCATGTTCGACTCGAACATCGGCTGTTCGCCAGTTCTCCTAACAGCGAACAATTTGGGGTGTTCAAATTCGAAAGCCACGGAACACCCTTTAAAAGTCTATGGGAGAAATCAAAAGTGCTAATTTTTAAGGCTTATATGCATGGTATTGTCATAAAAAGTGTTTGGGGACCTGGGTCCTACCTCAGGGGACATGGATCAATGCAAAAAAAGTTTTAAAAACAGACGTTTTTTCGGGAGCAGTGATTTTAATAATGCTTAAAGTGAAACAATAAAAGTGTAATATTCCTTTAAATTTTGTACCTGGGGGGTGTCTATAGTATGCCTGTAAAGGGGCGCATGTTTCCCGTGTTTAGAACAGTCTGACAGAAAAATGACATTTCAAAAGGAAAAAAAGTCATTTAAAACTACTCGCGGCTATTAATGAATTGCTGGTCCAACAATACACATAAAAGTTCATTGATAAAAACGGCATGGAAATTCCCCACAGGGGAACCCCGAACCAAAATTAAAAAAAAATATTCCTGGCCACCTCGACTTTAAAGAGGTGAGGGGACTTCCCTGTGGCATTCCCTGTGATGCCACAGGGAAGTCCCATCAAGTCACCGTGTGTCAGAGGGGGGCGGGGTCACCGGGTGCCCCCCCATTATTTAAGAACCGTCAGAAGAGGAGAAGCGTCACACAGCGGGAGCCTCCCTCCATGGCATCATGGATGTGGAGCGGCCCGAGGAGAAGAAGGGAAGAAGACGCCGACGCCACAGAGGGAGATGCCGGATGAGAACGCCGGAGGAAGAACCAGAAGAACCAGAAGAAGAAGAAGATGGAGGAAGAAACCGAAGGAAGGTAGAAGATAGAAGAAAGAAGATAGAAGAAAGAAGAAGCATTTAAATAAAGGAATTGTCAAAAACTGTCTCTTGTCATTTTTAACATTTTTGACAGTTTTTTAGTGAAATGGTAGGGGTAAGTACCCCCTTACCATTTCACACAGGGGGGAGGGCCGGGATCTGGGGGTCCCCTTGTTAAAGGGGGCTTACAGATTCCGATAAGCCCCCCGCCCGCAGACCCCCACAACCACCGGCCAGGGTTGTGGAGATGAGGCCCTGTCCTCATCAACATGGGGACAAGGTGTTTTAGGGGGCTGCCCCAAAGCACCCTCCCAATGTTGAGGGCATGTGGCCTGGTACAGTTCAGGAGGGGGGGCCTTCTCTCGTACCCCCCCTCTTTTCCTGCGGCCTGCCAGGTTGCGTGCTCGGATAAGAGTCTGGTATGGATTTTTAGGGGGACCCCACGCCGTTTTTTTTTTTAAATTTTGGCCAGGGTTCCCCTTAATATCCATACCAGACCTGAATTCCCCTGTGGGGAATTCCCATGCCGTTTTTTATCAATGAACTTCTATGTGTATTGTTGGACCGGCAATGCATTAATAGCCGCGAGTAGTTTTAAATGACTTTTTTTACTTTGAAATGTCATTTTGCTGACAGACTGTTCTAAACACGGGAAACATGCGCCCCTTTACAGGCATACTATAGACACCCCCCAGGTACAAAATTTAAAGGTATATTACACTTTTATTGTTTTACTTTAAGCATTATTAAAATCACTGCTCCCGAAAAAACGGCCGTTTTTAAAACTTTTTTTTGCATTGATCTGTCCCCTGGGGCAGGACCCAGGTCCCTAAACACTTTTTATGACAATAACTTGCATATAAGCCTTTAAAATTAGCACTTTTGATTATTCATGTTTGTGTCCCATAGACTTTAACGGTGTTCGCGTGTTCGAACAAATTTTTTGCCTGTTCGCATGTTCTGGTGCGAACCGAACAGGGGGGGTGTCCGGCTCATCCCTATTCCCTGCATATGAATGCATGCGAGGTGAAACATCATGTCCATCAATCACCTCGTCTTTTATAATGTCACAGTATATAAAGTGGGGTAAAAAAGTATTTAGTCAGCCACCAATTGTGCAAGTTCTCCCATTTAAAAAGATGAGAGAGGCCTGTAATTGCCATCATAGGTATACCTCAACTATGAGAGACAAAATGGGGAAACAAATCCAAACAATCACATTGTCTGATTTTTGAAAGAACTTATTTGCAAATTATGGTGGCAAATAAGTATTTGGTCACCTACAACCAAGCAAGATTTCTGGCTCTCACAGACCTGTATCTTCTTCTTTAAGAGGCTCCTCTGTCCTCCACTCATTACATGTATTAATGGCACCTGTTTGAAATTGTTATCAGTATAAAAGACACCTGTCCACAACCTCAAACACTCCAAACTCCACTATGATGAAGACCACCAGAAACAAAATTGTAGACCTGCACCAGGCTGGGAAGACTGAATCTGCAATAGGCAAGCAGCTTGGTGTGAATAAATCAACTGTGGGAGCAATAATTAGAAAATGGAAGACATACAAGACCACTGATAATCTCCCTCGATCTGGGGCTAGACGCAAGATCTCACCCTGTGGAGTCAAAATGATCACAAGAACGGTGAGCAAAACTCCCAGAACCACACGGGGGGACCTAGTGAATGACCTCCAGAGAGCTGGGACCAATGTAAAAAAGGCTACCATCAGTAACACACTACGCCATCAGGGACTCAGATCCTACAGTGCCAGACGTGTCCCCCTGCTTAAGCCAGTACATGTCCGAGTCCGTCTGAGGTTTGCTAGAGAGCATTTGGATGATCCAGAAGAGGATTGGGAGAATGTCATATGGTCAGATGAAATAAAAGTAGAACTGTTTGGTAGAAACACAACTTGTCGTGTTTGGAGGAGAGAGAATGCTGAGTTGCAACCAAAGAACACCATACCTGCTGTGAAGCAAGGGGGTGGCAACATCATGCTTTGGGGCTGTTTCTCTGCAAAGGGAACAGGACGACTGATCCGTGTACATGAAAGAATGAATGGGGCCATGTATCGTGAGATTTTGAGTGCAAACCTCCTCTCGTCAGCAAGGGCATTGAAGATGAAACGTGGCTGGGTCTTTCAGCATGACAATGATCCCAAACACACTGCCCGGGCAACGAAGGAGAGGCTTCGTAAGAAGTATTTCAAGGTCCTGGAGTGGCCTAGCCAGTCTCCAGATCTCAACCTCATAGAAAACCTTTGGTGGGAGTTGAAAGTCCGTGTTGCCAAGTGACAGCCCCAAAACATCACTGCTCTAGAAGAGATCTGCATGGAGGAATGAACCAAGATACCAGCAACAGTGTGTAACAACCTTGTGAAGACTTACAGAAAACGTTTGACATCTGTCTTTGCCAACAAATGATATATAACAAAGTACTGAGATGAACTTTTGATATTGATAAAATACTTATTTTCCACCATAATTTGCAAATAAATTCTTTTGAAAATCAGACGATGTGATTGTCTGGGTTTGTTTCCACATTTTGTCTCTCATAATTGAAGTATACCTATGATGACAATTACAGGCCTCTCTCATCTTTTTAAGTGGGAGAACTTGCACAATTGGTGGCTGACTAAATACTTTTTTGTCCCACTGTACATGTTTTGTTCCAACATATATCCCAAAAACAAGAAGATCAATTTAAGGACAGTGGGCAGAGCCATGCAAACCATTGATTTTCATCCCTCTAGCCAGATGAACATCTAGATGCAAATACTATATAGCCTATTTTTATAGAGCCATTTATTCCAAACTATATTCAGCTGTTTCAGTCTATCTGCCCATCATCTGTGAAGTATGTTGAAACATACAAATACATTTCAAATTGGATGGCAAAAGTGAAACTACCTTTCAAGCCTTTGTTTTAGGTCAAGGAGAACCACAGTGCCTTCAAAGTGAAAGTCAGCAATGGCAACTTCCAAATTTAAATCTATACAAGTCATTGTTTAATTCAGCTACATGTATACCTAACTATCACTGCTGGGTGAATGTGGATGGGATGCAGTGGTGGAAATATTAGGGTCGCAACAGTCGCATTTGTGATTGGGCCCTGAAGTTCCGCCACTTCAGGGGGGCCCGCGGCCCCCGCCTGTCTGCCCGCCCATCTGCCAGTGTGACGGACAGAGGGTCCGCCCACTGACAGCGCTGAGGGGGGATAAGGCAGAGCTGAGACTGTGGACTGCCCCACCTATCCAGAGAGAATGTAGGGAGGTGGGGTGGTCACTGAGAAAGAAAGTCAGCTGACCAGCTGACACCAATCGAGTGAAGGGGGGGAGCTCTCTCCTCTGCAACTGCCAGGAGTCCCCATGAGACAAAGGCATCCCTGGGTTGGAGGCACCATGTGACAGAATTCTGAGGAGGAATCGATTGCTTGACCTAAGTGACACCTTTGCCTCTTACTGATCCCATCCCCCCACCACCACTGCTGCCACCCCCCTCAACACTACCACTGCCACCCCCCTCAACACCACCGATGCTGCCACCCCCCCTCAACACTACCTAGGCCACCCCTCCCCCCTCAACACCTGGGCTGCCACCCCCCCTTCAACACCACTGCTGCCACTGATCCCACCCCCCCTCAACACCCCTCAAAACAAAACAAAAAAAAATCAAAATCATGCTTTTTCGGATTTCATGCACCAGTGCCACAAAGTTTCTAGTTATGCCTCTGATGGGATGTCTTACAGACTTTAAAGGATGTTTACTCAAAAATCTTACATTTTTTCATACTTTGTAAATTATCATAATATAATATGGGCACAACTTCCTATGCCTAATTAGATGCATAAAGGTATGCAACACTAACTCCATGGCACATTAACTTCCATAATTATTGGTATGTACACTAATGATGACTTAGGCAACTTTAAAGTGAGGTATTTGATGTAAAGTAATAAACCCTTTGTCCTTATGTATGTTATTAGTCATCATCGTGAAAATTCACAGAGAAGGCAGAATTTTACTTGTCTGCAACATATCACGAACATTTTCAGCGTAAATTGTTATGATGTAGCAATGACAGTAATTCACAGTAATCATTCTGAAACAACTGATTGTCATTTGTAATTACATTTCAAGTTTATTGTCCTGATACAAACTTAGTTGTTTTTTTTTTCACAGGTATTGTAATTTGCTTTAGTTTTAATAACTAATTTGTGGGTTTTAGCTTCTGTAAATTAATAGTGCTCTGTTTCTAAGCGACAATTTGACAGTTATTTTTTGAGAAAATCATATAAAAGTGAATGCTCTTGAGCTAACATTTGTTTGGATTAACACTTTTTAGGTTAATGACCACCCTTAACTTAGTAAATAAATTAAATTCCCTAGCACTGACTTTCGACAATGAAAAGAAACCTAATGTAAGACCCTAATAAAAAATATATTTAAGGGAGACATAAGATAGAGCTAGGTTGCAGAAATGTGTGAAATACATACATTACTACCAAGGTGCTTCAGAATCTGGTTCCCCTTCATTCTTTGATGCTTGGCCAAGACATGATGTCCTGGGTTACTTTAAAGCGGAGTTCCCGTCCCCCAAATACTTTTTTTTTTTAAAACACTCCTCTGTACTTGTTTAAACATATGCAGCAACATTTGGAACATGTCATATGTGTGGTCTTAGTAGTTTATGTTAAAATATTTGAATACTAACCAGATGTTGGAAGCAGGCAGGTTCTATGTCAGCTGTGGGCATCTGAAGCCCTCTTCTCTTCATTTCTGGGACTTAGTACCGCTGGCATCCCGGTCCTCCCATTCACGTCATTTCCAGTCTAGAAATATCGCAATATTTTATCACTAGGCGATTCGCATGGACTCCTGGGGTACATGACGCTGCAATCCCAGGAGTCCTTGCGAATCGCCTTGTGACGGCATCGCCTAGGTGGCTGAAGCCAGAAGTGCTGCTTAAAATACAAGAAAAAAAATGTATAAAAAAAAATTGCCATTGGTAAGAGCTTTCTCTAAGGCCATAATATACATTGCAAATATAAGAAAAATAGATGGAACTCTGCTTTAAAGAGACCCTGATTTGTGTAAAATTACCTTCGATTCTCCTTGAAATTAACGATAATGTTTTGATATTGAACAGACCCGAGACTGCTGCTGGGTGCTACCATCCTGGATATTACAGCCTGGGGCTATCACACCTAGGATGGAATGCCCCAATCACTCAAATGACCCTTCGAAATATTACTCTGCTATTGTTTGTTTTCTATTTTTTGTGACATTTGAAGCAATAGATATTGTAAGAGAATAAACTCTTGTTTCTCCTCACTTGGTGGGGCACGGGGGACCATGCTCTGGTACTTGGAACAATACATATCAGTGTGGGCTAGATGTGTCACCATTATCCTTTATAATTTATAGAATGCAATTTGAAAACCTGGCCTACCCTCCAGCTCAGCTTGTAGATTCCCAACTTAGATGGGGGGAGAGAGCCTGCTTGAAATGTAATAATTTGCTCGCAGTGGAGTGGAGGGTTGCATAGAATGTTTTTGTTCTGTCCTCCCTTCACACAGATACGGCAGTCAAAATTCCAGTGGTGACTGGTGTTGCTGTGAAGCCCTTCTGTGTCCACGAATACATGGGAGGGGTGGACTTTCATGACCAGATGATGGCGCCATACTTAATTGCCTGTAAGGCCAGATGCTGGTATAAAAAATGTCTGTATATTTATTCCAATTGGCTCTGCTGAACACTTACAGTATGTGCTATAAGCATCAGGATGAACTGGATCCTTCCTTAAATTCCAGAAAGAGAACATCACAGCCCTTCTGTTTCCAGACGGTGCTGTCCCCCAACTTCTCAATGCAAATGTAGTGAGCTGGCTGCATCTTCCTATGACCATGCTGGGGCTGCTGTGGCTGTTTCATCTGGGGCGACTGTGGGAGCAGCTGAAGTTTTGGAAGAGGAACGAGCTAAGCAGTGGAGGTGCAGAACACTAATGCCCTGTACACGGTCAGATTTTCCGATAGAAAATGTGCGATCGGAGCTTGTTGTCGGAAATTCTGACCGTGTGTGGGCTCCATCAGACTTTTTCCATTGGAATTTCCGACACACAAAGTTTGAGAGCAGGCTATAAAAATTTTCTGACAACAAAATCCGATCACGTCAATTCCGACCGTGTGTGGCCAATTCCGACGCACAAAGTGCCACGCATGCTCAGAATAAATTCCGAGACGGAACTGCTCGGTCTGGTAAAATTAGTGTTTGGAATGGATATAGCACTTTCGTCACGCTGCAATGTTTTAAATTGTTTAATGCAGCGCACACTCTCTTCTTCTTTATAATGCTAGAAGAATGAAGTTGTTTTGCTACTCATATTCACACAGTTCTCACAAGCTTCTTTCTTTATTATTTATCGTGATTTCATTAATATAATATTTTTATTTCTCACATCTACCGAAAAAAAAAAAAAATGTTTTTGATGTTTTTAGATAAAAAATTTTTATTTTGTATTTTTTTAAATCCTGATCTTGTGTTTTATTTTTGTATTTCTTTTTAACTCCAGAATAGTTTTGGGTATGTTTTGTGTGTCAAGTTACCACAACATGATTATTATCTTGTATTATTTAATCTCAAGGAGGTTGCTTGGTGTTGGTGTCTCTTGTTAATTTCACATTGTATTTTTGAAATGTACCTGCCTCCTCACAAACTGTCCTTTTTGAAGGAATACACACATAGGCGAGTATAATTAAACAAACCAAAAATTTATTAAGGGGTCCTAACCAAAGAAAGAGGGAGGCAATGCTGGAGAAACAGCAGAAATTGGCGAAGCCTTTGGCCCCCTGGGCACACATCAACTATTTTACTGCAAAATTGGTGTCCTGAGGAGTCCATATATAAGGGAGTACAATCTGGTCCAGAAGTCCAAGAGATCATGAACAGCAGCAGATGACATGTATGTCCCCAGGCTGTGGTCATACAAGAGCCTGCATCTTTTGTCAAACCAGACTGAACCCAGGCCATCACTTTCTTGTCTTCCTTCCACTCTTCCTCCCACGCTTCGTCTGTGGTGGTGGAGTTGTGGCAGGAGGAGGAGGAGGATGATGCAACTCACACAGGTGGGTATTGGGTGTGATTTCGCCCTTCACCCCCTTAATTATGTTTTTTATAAAGGATTTCCTCACACATGAGGCGTTGGTCCTCCTGCATGTCCTGCAGTTTGGTGGCAGCCATGCAGGAAAAGGCCTCTTCATGAGTGGGGGTGGCTCTGCGGGACACAGAAGCCTCCTGAATCAGCCTATCAGCCTGAGTGCTGAATCCTCCACGTTACTCTCCTTCCTGGGTCTTTTGTTTGGAAGGCAGAGGGGAGGAACCTGGGATTCTGTGAGGCTCCTACTGGGCCCGGCCTTCTCCTGGTTGCCACTTACCCCCACCACCTCCTGGCTGCCACTAACCCCTGCCTCCTCCTGGCTGCCACTAACCCCCGCCTTCTCCTGGCTGCCACATTCCACAGCCTCCTCCTGGCTGAGGTCTTCCTGTGTATGAAAAAGGGACATAGTTTTATTTTTTTCTTCATCAATCACACCCAATTTTTATCTCATGACTCTTGCAAATTGAATGTTAAGAAATATAAAAGATTATCATTCTGACCCCAGCATTTTTCATTCTTGTCCCAATTATTTTTGCCCACTACTGTCTATTGATATGTAAATGCCTTTATTAAATCAGCAATTAGTGATCAATAATAACATCTAGTAAACATCATTTATGTTTTGCCCAGAAATCTGTAGAAGAATGCTATACCTGGCTCAAGCTGGGCTCCTCCACTTCTTCCTGGCTGGAAGTACCAGGTTGGACTTCGGAAGCCTCAGCTGGGGTTGAAGATAGGGTGGAAGAAAGAGTGGAAGGAAGGGTTGAGAGGGATTCCCTGACTTCAGTCTGGTCTGACAGAAATCACAGTCTCTCATAGTACCACAGCCTGGGGACATAAATGTCATCTGCTGCAGCTCCTGATCTCTGGGAATCCTGGACCTTCTTGCGCTCCCTAAGATACAGTGGGGCAAAAAAGTATTTAGTCAGCCACCAATTGTGCAAGTTCTCCCACTTAAAAAGATGAGAGGCCTGTAATTGTCATCATAGGTATACCTCAATTATGAGAGACAAAATGTGGAAACAAACCCAGACAATCACATCGTCTGATTTTCAAAAGAATTTATTTGCAAATTATGGTGGAAAATAAGTATTTTGTCAATATCAAAAGTTCATCTCAATACTTTGTTATATATCATTTGTTGACAAAGACAGATGTCAAACGTTTTCTGTAAGTCTTCACAAGGTTGTTACACACTGTTGCTGGTATGTTGGTCCATTCCTCCATGCAGATCTCCTCTAGATCAGTGATGTTTTGGGGCTGTCGCTGGGCAACACGGACTTTCAACTCCCGCCAAAGGTTTTCTATGGGGTTGAGATCTGGAGACTGGCTAGGCCACTCCAGGACCTTGAAATGCTTCTTACGAAGCCTCTCCTTCGTTGCCCGGGCAGTGTGTTTGGGATCATTGTCATGCTGAAAGACCCAGCCACGTTTCATCTTCAATGCCCTTGCTGACGAGAGGAGGTTTGCACTTAAAATCTCATGATACATGGCCCCATTCATTCTTTCATGTACACGAATCAGTCGTCCTGTTCCCTTTGCAGAGAAACAGCCCCAAAGCATGATGTTGCCACCCCCATGCTTCACAGCAGTTATGGTGTTCTTTGGTTGCAACTCAGCATTCTCTCTCCTCCAAACATGACGAGTTGTGTTTCTACCAAACAGTTCTACTTTGATTACATCTGACCATATGACATTCTCCCAATCCTCTTCTGGATCATCCAAATGCTCTCTAGCAAACCTCAGACAGACCCGGACATGTACTGGCTTAAGCAGGGGGACACGTCTTGCACTGCAGGATCTGAGTCCCTGATGGCGTTGTGAGTTACTGATGGTAGCCTTTGTTACGTTGGTCCCAGCTCTCTGGAGGTCATTGACTAGGTCCCCCCGTGTGGTTCTGGGATTTTTGCTCACCGTTCATGTGATCATTTTGACCCCACGGGGTGAGATCTTGCGTCTAGCCCCAGATCGAGAGAGATTATCAGTGGTCTTGTATGTCTTCCATTTTCTAATTATTGCTCCCACAGTTGATTTATTCACACCAAGCTGCTTCAGTCTTCCCAGCCTGGTACAGGTCTACAATTTTGTTTCTGGTGTCCTTCAACAGCTCTTTGGTCTTCACCATAGTGGAGTTTGGAGTGTGACTGTTTGAGGTTGTGGACAGGTGTCTTTTATACTGATAAGTTCAAACAGGTGCCATTAATACATGTAATGAGTGGAGGACAGAGGAGCCTCTTAAAGAAGAAGATACAGGTCTGTGAGAGCCAGAAATCTTGCTTGTTTGTAGGTGACCAAATACTTATTTGCCACCATAATTTGCAAATAAGTTCTTTCAAAAATCAGATAATGTGATTGTCTGGTTTGTTTCCACATTTTTTCTCTCATAGTTGAGGTATACCTATGATGACAATTACAGGCCTCTCTCATCTTTTTAAGTGGGAGAACTTGCACAATTGGTGGCTGACTAAATACTTTTTTGCCCCACTGTAAGTGCTCCTCAGGCCACCAATTTTGGCTTTTAAATAGGAGATGGTTGCCGTGGGGACCATCGGCTTCACCAACTCCAGCATGTTCTCCAGCGCTGCCTGCCTCTTTTGTTTATGATTATATTGCGGGTGTTTCACCTGCCACAGACAGGGCAGCTTCCTGTACTTGTCTATGAACAGGGGGAGGAAGTTGGTCATTGAAGCCATCCATTTTATCTGCAATACACAAGACATACCCTAATGTCAGGCTAAAGTCTCCCAATCTTGTCCCAATATAGGCCTCAATCTCTAAGCAGTATAGGCCCAAGTTTAAATGTTACCTTTGTTATCACGATTGGCGCTTCCTATACTCCATCCTCTGCTCACAGATCGTACGTACTACGCACGCATGTTACGCTTTATATACACTGCGCATGCGTGAAACTCCGTCCGCCCCTGACGTTCTTTCTAGTCTATTCCCGCCCCTTCTCGTTCGGCGCAGTGGGGAGAAGCACATGGCGGAGACAGAGCGGGTGCGTGCTAATTACAGCAACGAGGAGGAGGAGGAAAGCCCGGAGCCAGAAACGTCACAATCCCAGAGGAGACGATTTAAGGCATCAAATATGTCCTTTGTTGAGATGGTGGACATACTGAAGAGGGCCGACTATGAAGGGAAGTATGGACCTTACCCCAACCCAAATGTCAGAAAGGCCAAGATCATGACTAAAGTTGTGAAGAGTCTGCAGAAGAATTTTGGGTACGGCGATCCAAGGATCAACTGAGGAAGCGGTGGTCGGACCTCAAATTGAGGGAGCACAATCAGTATAGAAGTATCAGGAGAGTGCTGCAAAAAAGTAAGTAGTTGTCCTGTGTTCCTATTCTTTATTTTTATTATGTTCGTGCTGCTCCCTGTGCTTTTCTTTATACTGTTGTACAGTTTAAAATGGCAACGTTCATGTTCATGGACACATTATTCGTTCGGCCAAAAAAACACCATGTTTTGTCTAGATGCATTTCAATACATTTTTTCTGGTCTACTTCTCTTAAAATAAGTTTGTTGTCTAGATGGGTTTGTAACTAGAATGAAATGCAAAATAGATTTTGTGTAAGGAGAGGACAATCAGCAGCTGTTTACACATCTGGATGCTGGAGCACTAATGTGGGACACCAGAACACCCTTTTTATTAGGGGGCTCACACAGGTGCTCCAGTGGATACTATAGGGGTGTCTCCATCTGTGAAGCTTGTCCAAAACAGGTAAGTATTCAAGCTTGACAAAGGAAAAAATATTTCTTCATCTTGCAACTCTGCCAAAACACAATTGTACCCCACTTCCAAGCAATGTTTCATATTCCTATTTCTGCCAAATATCTGTGTGCTAAGTATACCTATATTTTTTTACATAGGGGAGAAAAGACTCGGAGGACAACACTCATCAGAGGAGACAACAGACCCCCCACCTCAGGAAGAAGGGTAAATCCCACAAACACAACTAGAGGAGGAGGAGGGAGATGTTGTGGAAATAGTCACAACAGGTGAGTGTCTGCCACCACAGCTTCAGGTAAGAGATGGATGCCTGCATATTTATAATACATGGTGTTTTTTTTTTTTATATATTTTTAGGTGATCGTGATGTTGTGGATGAAGATCATTACACCAGTGAAAGTGCCCAGATCCTGATCTGGGAGATAATGGGGCATAATAGGGACTTGGAAAACATCAAGCAAAACATCAATGATGTTTTGTTTCTCTGACAATTTTTTGAAAATTTTGAGACATATTATAGAAAAGCCAAATTTTGAAGATGCACACATTGTGTCAACATGTGTTATCTGCCATCACCTCCCTTGATCCCCCATGATGGTAGCCGGCACATGTTGACATTCTGCAATTTGTGTGCATCTTCAAAATTTGGCTTTTCCAGGGGTGACTTCACCCCATCTGCTGAACGCAATATCAAACACAGTTTATAAATACTCATGTCTGATATTGCCTTCAATTTCTACAAAAGTTGAACTTTGAAAGTTCCAGAGTGGTGTATTTCTTGTTGGTTTTAAACATGCCTGTTTTATCTTAAAAGGCAATTTAGACTTTTTAATGTGATCTAAAAATTGTTATACAACAAACACGTTGGTTTGTTTTAAAAACCTTTTATAAATGCACATGTGATTGTTGATTATCAATCTTTTTAATCAAAGCACAATGTGTGGCTTCTTCTTTCAATGCTCAAAAGCATTTTTTTGTTGTAAAGTTGGTGTTTTCAGTGACAATGGGGGTTATTTACTAAAGGCAAATCCACTTTGCACTACAAGTGCAGTTTCAGTGCAGTCTCAAGTGCACCTGTAGTGCAAAGTGTATTTTCCTTTAGTAAATAACACTCAACAGTGCTTTCTAATTTTACACAATAACGCCATTTTCAGGACCCCCAAATTTCGGTCATGGTCAGCTAAAAGAAAGCCAAGCAGTAAATCTAAGCAAATATTTGTTCAGTTTCAAATATATTTTTATTTAAAAAATGTCTCAGACATTATCTGGCATATTGATGACCCCCCCTACCTGCAAAACATTCCATGTATCTTAGACGGACCTCGCGGGCACTCTGGGGGGGCAAGCCAGGACGACCAGCTTCAAGCGCCGTCAGGTTTGGTTCATTTATTTTAATTCCGGCTTCAGGCCCAACTGAGCCAGCATAGTTCACAGAATTTCTCCTTAAAAAGTTGTGGAGAACACAGCAAGCCAGATGATGTGATTGAGTTTATATTCTGCCATGTGTATTGGTGTAAGAAATAGGCGGAACCGGTAATTAAAAACCCTCTGGTCCGGGGTGAGGGTCCTCATAGGGAATGGCCGCATAAGATGGTCCCCCAGCGCAAACGCTTCATCTGCAATGAAGACGAATGGGAGTCCTTCCACATTGTCTTCTGGAGGTGGCAAGCTCAAGCTGCCATTCTGGAGACGCCTGTAGAACTCTGTGTGGGTGATGACTCCACCATCTGACATCCGGCCATTCTTCCCCACATCCACATACAGGAACTCATAAGTAGCCGGCACCACCGCCAACATCACAATACTATTGAACCCTTTGTAGTTGTAATAGTATGACCCCAAGTTGGGTGGTGGGACCATGTGGACGTGTTTCCTATCAATTGCCCCTCCGCAGTTAGGAAAGTCCCACCGCTGGGCAACATGGGAGGCCACAGTCTGCCATTCCTGTGGGTTGGAAGGAAACTGTGGAGTCAAACAAGAAAAATAAATAAATCATTTTGCACATAAACATGGAAAGCAGATTAGACACAAACATTATTGGCCAACATCAGTATAACATTTATTTTAGGGAGTATTTAAATTTAAAAAGGTATAAGGTCCACCTATCAGATCCCCCCTCATGGGCCATTTTAAACATTTTAGTGGGGGAAATGTTTAGGCCAGGTAACCCTCTCCACTTCATTAAGAGATGAATGCCTAAATAATGTGTATTACTTTGGCCAGCCCCTCCTTACTTACACTATTGGCAGCTCACTGGACAGGTAAGAAGTGTCATAATACAAAGAGATAAATACACACTGTACACATTTTAGCACATTTTTACATACTGCTATTACCTATCAAGATAATAATAGGATACAAAAACTTTTAACATTACCATTTGAAAGTATTCAGGCAGGCCCTTGCACTACATGCTTTGGGGAATTCATCCATAAATATGACAACAAAAGAGGTGGGTATAGTGTGTATGAGTTTGGCAAAGTCAGCAGATAGAGGATTGAGGATAGAGGATTGGTATCAGCTGAGTTAGCAGTTGGGGGGAGGGAGGGTTGCAAATGATTTTGGGACCCAAAAAATAAATAAATCTGGCACTCTGCCTGAATTTCAAGCACAAATCACATTTTAACACATTTTAGGGGGTGTTTAGGGTAAAGCACTACTATGGAGCTGACAAAATACATTGTTAATTGAGTAGACAAGGTGGATATAGGCCCAGGAGAGCATGCTGGGGAGGTAAGTGAAGGCAAATATGTATGAAGGACAAAAAAAATAAAAAAATAAAAAAATTTCCAGCATGCATGAGGACAAAAAGGGACATTCGCAGCATATTACAATCATGGTAATTAGGGAATGAGGAAAGAAATACAATACATTATCAAACATTAAATACAATAAAATGTGATGGTAAAGGATACAAATCTTACCTTAATATACTCCTTCTGCAGGACCTGGATGATGGCAGAACAGGTCTCCGGGATAAAGGATCCCCAGAGCCTGGGGGGAGATGCCTGTCGAGAACTTAAGGTCCTGCAGGCTTCTCCCCGTCACCAAGTACCGCAGGGTGGCAACTAACCTCTGCTCAGGAGTGATGGCTTGCCTCATGCAGGTATCCTGCCTGCTGATATAAGGGGTCAACAAAGCCAACAAACGGTGAAATATGGGGTCCGTCATCCGGAGGAAGTTCCTGAAATCGTCAAGATTATGCTCACGGATCTAACGGAGCAAAGGCATGTGACAGAATTGGTCACGCTGAAGCAACCAATTCTTGGTCCATGAACTCCTCCTCGCCCTGTTCATGGACTGGGCTTGTGTCAAAGTAAGGACCCCAACACCAAGCCCCCGCACAGCACAAATTCTACGATGAGTACGTACACGCAACATGGCTAGAAAATGGTCGGCTGCTGAGAACGAAGTAACAGAAAGCACTGAAGGACAGCAAGGCCTGTGAAGAGCGACCTGAAAATCAGTAACGAACGGACAAAAACACAATGACAAGTCAATGGTAACTCGCTGCACGCACTGAAGACCAGATACAAACCCACAAGCACAAACTGAACAGCAGAAATACTATCTGAAAACCACAAGTCTGAAAAAGTGCAAATTGTCTCTCACCAAACGTTTACTAACACGAGATTAGAAAAAAGGAGCCAAAAGGGTGCCGCGCTTGGTACTGAACTGCCCTTTTATAGTCTCATCGTACGTGGTGTACGTCACCGCGTTCTTGGCGTTCGGAAATTCCGACAACTTTGTGCGACTGTGTATGCAAGACAAGTTTGAGCCAACATCCGTCGGAAAAAATCCATGGATTTTGTTGTCGGAATGTCTGATCAATGTCCGACCGTGTGTACAGGGCATAAGACTTCCCCTGGAGAGCTCATGTTTAGCCAAGTGTGCTGGGGCTGCTGCTAAAATGTTCAAAGGAACTGTTGGAGATGCTGCTGTTTTTCTGGGGAGACAACGGAGGAAACAGAGGTATAAGAAACCTGTGTTGCCAAGTCGATTAATTAGTAATTGCCAATCTCTTTTAAACAAGATGGATGAACTCAGGCTGAGGTTTACTAAACACAAATTAAAAAGCTGTTTGACTGTCCTCACATAGACCTTGTTGGATGGTTCTATACCTGATGAGGCCATTGAGCTGGCAGGCTGCTCTGTCTATCGAGCAGATAGGACTGTGTACTTTGGAAAGACAAAAGGAGGTGGTCTATGTATATATGATAACAATAAATGGAGTACAACTATCAATATTGTCTGGACATACTGTTCACCTGATTTGGAATATGTTATGCTAAAATGCAGACCTTTATACCAAGAGGATTTACTAATGTTATAATTAAGGCTATGTACATACATCCACAGGCTAATTCTAAGCTGGCTCTCGAGGAAATATATGATGCTATTAACACTCAGCTGAATGTGCATCCAAAGGGTTTTGTGATTGTGGCTGCCGATTTCAACCATGCAGAGCTAGAAATGGTTCTTCCTAAATTTTATAAGAATGTGCACTTTGCAACAAGGGAGAACAATATTTTAAATCAGGTATATATTCCAGTGCATATAAAGCTACTTTGTTGGCACATCTTGGTCTATCAGATCATACCTCTTTAATGATGATTCCATGTTATGAGCCTCTTGTTTGCAGAACAAAACCAGATATTAAAACTATACAGGTTTGGAACTAGGAGTCAAATTCACTCCTGCAAGAGTGCTTTGAATCAACTAATTGGAACATTTACAAAGGATGCAAACTTAGAGGAAAATTCTTCATCTGTTCTAGCTTATATTCGCTTTTGTGTGGAGATGTTCTTGGTTACAAAAAACTATTAAGGTATTCTCAAATCAAAAGCCATGGTTGGATGATAAAGCAAGGGTTCACCTTAGAGCAAGAGATGTAGCCTTTAGATAAGGTGACCCTATGGCCTATAGGACAGCTTGGAATGAATAAAAAAGGCATTAAGGAGGCTAAGCGTAGATATAAACAGTGCATTGAATTTTATTTTGAGAATCAAAATTCTTGTAGCATGTGGAAGGGGATTAAAGCAATGGTAGATTTTAATTCTAGGAATACAGGAGGTGTGTAAAGTGCTCCCTGACACCTTAAACCAATTTTTTTCACGTTTTGAGGGTCAAAATCTGAGATATGAAATCCATAGTAAAGAACTAGTGGAAAAGCGACCATTTATTGATGTTAAAAACACGAGGTCAGGTCAAATTTGAGGAAGATTGACATTGGAAAGGCAGTAGGACCAGATAGTGCGTCAGGACGTATGCTGAGGTGATGTGCAGACCAGTTAGCAGGTGTTTTTTACTGATATATTTAATCTGTCACTGAAGCAGGCTGCTTTTAAATCTACTACTATTGTCCCAATACCTAAAAAATCAGCAGTAACATGCTTAAATGATTATCTCCCAGTTGCCCTAACTGCTATCATCATGAAATATTTTGAGAGGCTCGTATTATCACATCTTAAGGCAAACATTCCTGTTGATCTGGATAAGTATCAGTTTGCCTATTGTGCAAATAGATGCACAGATAATGCAATTGCTATTGCATTGCATGGTGCCTTGGCACATCTTAAGCACTCAAATACATACAGTGGGGACGGAAAGTATTCAGACCCCCTTAAATTTTTCACTCTGTTATATTGCAGCCATTTGCTAAAATCATTTAAGTTCATTTTTTTTCCTCATTAATGTACACACAGCACTCCATATTGACAGAAAAAACACAGAATTGTTGACATTTTTGCAGATTTATTAAAAAAGAAAAACTGAAATATCACATGGTCCTAAGTATTCAAACCCTTTGCTCAGTATTTAGTAGAAGCACCATTTTGATCTAATACAGCCATGAGTCTTTTTGGGAAAGATGCAACAAGTTTTTCACACCTGGATTTGGGGATCCTCTGCCATTCCTCCTTGCAGATCCTCTCCAGCTCTGTCAGGTTGGATGGTAAACGTTGGTGGACAGCCATTGTTAGGTCTCTCCAAAGATGCTCAACTGGGTTTAAGTCAGAGCTCTGTCTGGGCCATTCAAGAACAGTCACGGAGTTGTTGTGAAGCCACTCCTTCGTTATTTTAGCTGTGTGCTTAGGGTCATTGTCTTGTTGTAAGGTAAACCTTTGGCCCAGTTTGAGGTTTTGAGCACTCTGGAGAAGGTTATCGTTCAGGATATCCCTGTTCTTGGCCGCATTCATCTTTCCCTTGATTGCAACCAGTCGTCCTGTCCCTGCAGCTAAAAAACACCCCCACAGAATGATGCTGCCACCACCATGCTTCACTGTTGGGACTGTATTGGACAGGTGATGAGCAGTGCCTGGTTTTCTCCACACATACCACTTAGAATTAAGGCCAAAAAGTTCTATCTTGGTCTCATCAGACCAGAAAATCTTATTTCTCACCATCTTGCAGTCCTTAAGGTGTTTTTTTTAGCAAACTCCATGTGGGCTTTCATGTGTCTTGCACTGAGGAGAGGCTTCTGTCGGGCCACTCTGCCATAAAGCCCCGACTGGTGGAGGGCTGCAGGGATGGTTGACTTTCTACAACTTTCTCCCATCTCCCGACTGCATCTCTGGAGCTCAGTCACAGTGATCTTTGGGCTCTTCTTTACCTCTCTCACCAAGGCTCTTCTCCCCCCGATAGCTCAGTTTGGCCCGACAGCCAGCTCTAGGAAGGGTTCTGGTCATCCCAAATGTCTTCCATTTAAGGATTATGGAGGCCACTGTGCTCTTATGAACCTTAAATGCAGCAGAATTTTTTTGTAACCTTGGCCAGATCTGTGCCTTGCCACAATTCTGTCTCTGAGCTCTTCAGGCAGTTCCTTTGACCTCATGATTCTCATTCTCTGACATGAACTGTGAGCTGTAAGGTCTTATATACACAGGTGTGTGGCTTTCCTAATCAAGTCCAATCAGTATAATCAAACACAGCTGGACTCAAATGAAGGTGTAGAACCATCTCAAGGATGATCAGAAGAAATGGACAGCACCTGAATACTTAGGACCATGTGATATTTCAGTTTTTCTTTTTTAATAAATCTGCAAAAATGTCAACAATTCCCCCAATATGGGGTGCTGTGTGTACATTAATGAGGAAAAAATTGAACGTAAATGATTTTAGCAAATGGCTGCAATATAACAAAGAGTGAAAAATGTAAGGGGGTCTGAATACTTTCCATCCCCACTGTATGTTAGAATGTTATTCATTGATTTTAGCTCAGCATTTAACATAGTATTCCCTGAAAAATTTGTGGAAAAGTTAAAAGCTTGGTGCCTTTGTTCATTGCTGTGCTCATGGATTATGGATTTCCTAACAGGCCACATATCGTGAGAATAGGAGATCAGGTGTCTAACACTATTATTTTGAATATAGGGGTACCACAGGGATGTGGGTTAAGTCTGGCCCTGTTTACACATTGTTTGCTGATGATACCACTCTATTGGGACTCATACAAGATAATGATGAGACAGCCTATAAGCAGGGAATTTAACATTTGGTTAAGTGGTGTAGAGAAAAATGAATACTCAATACTGCAAAAACTAAAGAAATAAAAGTGGATTATAGGAGATCAAGAAAGAGCAATCATTGCCTGGTATATATAGATGGTGAGGAGGTGGAAAGGATGGGCACTATTACATTTTTGGGAGTGCATATTACAAGGGAGTTGTCATGGTCTCAAAATACTTTTTTTCTAGTGAAAAAAGTGCAGCAGAGACTGTTTTTCCTCTGGAGACTGAAGCAGGCTGGATTGCCCTTAAAGCGGAGTTCCACACAAAAATGGAACTTCCACTTTTCGGAACCCTCCCCCCCTCCGGTGTCACATTTGGCACCTTTCAGGGGGGAGGGGGGTGCCGATACCTGTCTTCGATACCCGTCCCCACCGCGCTGTCTCCTGGGAAACACACAGCTCCCAGGAGAAAGCGGGGACCACTTGGGACGCGCAGCGCGACTCGCGCATGCGCAGTAGGGAACCAGGAAGTGAAGCCGCAAAGCTTCACTTCCTGATTCCCTCACCCAGGATGGCGGCGGCAGCTGCCGAGAACCGAGCGGGTTCTCGGCGTCGCCTGCCGACATCGCTGGACCCTGGGACAGGTAAGTGGCCATGTATTAAAAAGTCAGCAGCTGCAGTATTTGTAGCTGCTGGCTTTTAATATTTTTTTTTTTTTGGCGGTGTGGGTGGACCCCCGCTTTAAGACTTCTAGTCAATTTCTATCACTGTACCATTGAGAGTATTCTTCTCCACTTTGCTGTAGTGTGGTATGTCAGCTGCAGGACAGAGCATAAGAAATGCCTGTCTCGCATGGTAAAAACAGCACAGCGGATCATAGGAACAGAGCTACGGAATTTAGACGCAGCATATGCCAGCCGATTAAAAAGTGGGCAAAAGCTATTAGTAGTGATCCAACCGACCCAGGTTACAGTGTGTTTGTTTTGTTGCCATCAGGGAAAAGATATAGGACACTTAAAACGCACGCTAATCGCTTAAACTATAGTTTTTTTTCCCCAGGGCTGTATTCTCCAGGTACAGCATTTTAGGAATTTAATGTAGAATTTTAGTTCTTTTTAAATAACATTTAATATTTTGTTATATTTAAATAGATATGTGGGGATGTGCTATGAGTATGCATGTGTGGTTTTGTTGAGAAGTGTTTTATTGATGTTGTAAAGAGTATCTGGATACATTTTGTTGTATGTATATAATGACAGTAAAGTATCTTATCTTATGTTCAGGATCCATTAATTGTAGAAAAAGATTTTTGATGAAAACAAAGATTCTTCTCGAAAAATATTTTCTCCTTCTAGAAATCAATCAAATACAAACTGGAAAAAAATCCACCTTTTGAAAAGTAAAATAAAAAAAATGCACCAATACAAATTAAAAAATATGAATTTATTTATTATTTATTTATTTTTTGCATTTGAGTCTGAAACACATTGCAACTGTTATCAGTACACTGCAGTTGCAATGCTCACACTCCGGCACATTATTCCTCTAGCCGCAGGTCCATACTGAGGTACAGTTATGAAGCTGGAAATAGTATCAATAGACAAAAAATATGGAACCCACCTCTCCTGATTATAAACAACGTGCTACTAGCCCAATAATGTATGTAACAAAAAGCAAGATACTCCCAATGGCTTATACGCAACTTACAAGTAATGAAAATACTTGTTTTATATACAAATATTGTTTTTATTTTCAATGAGTAAAATTGCATCAATAAAAGCAGCAATAACAAAAAGGAAAGGGGATGGGAAGGGAAACATGTAGAAAAGGAGAAACAAGAAGAGCTCTGGTGTACACAAAAATAAACATATTAGATGTCTATGTAACGTTTAGCAAAAAGAAATCCACAAATGTTATATCTGTGGATATTACTGTTTAGAGTAACCCCAACGCATTTCAATGATAATTTTGTATACGATCTTCAGCAAGCTACAGACATCTATAATATATTAATACAGAATATTAACAATATTGACATCAATAACATTATCATCATTGGGAATAAAGAGCCTGTATATGCAAGAATTCAAAAATAACAAAGGGTCCTACGAGAAATATTTAAATAGCCAGAGCAAATAGACAAAACATTGCAACACATCAGGATATGCTCACGGTGGTCCACCATCCAGAAAGTGGGCAGGGAGTCCAATTCTGTCTATAAGAAGTCATACTTAGACATGCAAGGGTGGGATTTTTAAGCACTAAGAGATCTGACAGATCTCTTGGAATAAAATGAAAAATTTGAGCAGCAATCACAGAATTCCCAAGCCTCAGAGCGAGATGTTGCTCCCAGTGTCCCTACCGACAATATTTCACAATGCGTTATGAAAAAGAAATCGGAAAAATTTCCCCCATTACAAACTAATCCAAATATCCTGGCTTTTGTTACACAGGTCACAAATGAAACTGAAAAGCTACAAATATACCTCACAATGTGGACAATTTGTCCCCTGTCCAGAAACAGGCTTTAATAAACTATGTGCACAAGAGGGAATTATTATTAAACCCTCAGATAAAGGGGGCAATATTGTTCTCATGGACAGAGTTCAATATGAGGCCATGTTTAACAGAATCCTGGATAATGAGGAATGGTAAAAAAATTCTCTGAAAGAACATGCTAGTAAAGTTCAGGATGAATTATACCTACTTCTTTTGGACTCTTTTCATCAAGGAGTCATTACCAAAGATCTATACGAGGCTCTTCTCATTAAACATCCAGTTATGCCCACTTTTTATTCCCTTCCCAAGACGCATAAAGATCTGGTGTGTCCCCCTGGAAGACCAATTATATCTGTGAATGGTGCATACACTGAACAGGCTAGTCAACTAGTAGACCAATACCTCCGCTCCCATGTTGTATTGCTTCCTTTGTATGTCCAGGACACACCAGATCTTTTGCGACATCTGGAAAATATTCAAGTACCGATGGATACAATTCTAGTAGCTATTGATATCAAAGCCCTATACAGCAGTATTCCACAATCTTTGGGCCTGTCTGTCACAAAGGACTTTCTAACTGAGAGGACTCAGGAACATGGTACTTTAGTACATTTATCCTTTCTATTTTAGAGCACATTTTGACAGGCAATGTCTTTACCTTCAAGGACTGCCACTACCTCCAGGTGCAGGGGGTTGCGATGGGGACTTCTTGTGCCCCATCGTATGCCAACCTGTACCTGGGGGTGTGGGAATGTATGCTCTTCTCTGACTACAGGTACACTAAATATTGGGATTTAATCCTGATGTGGAATAGGTATATAGAAAACATTCTGATGCTGTGGGCTGGTTCCACTACTGATCTAGCTGAATTTATGCATGATCTAGATCAGAATGCATTCACGTTAAAATGTACTATGCATCAAAGTAAGAAATCCATCCCCTTTCTGGAGATCACAGTTGTGATTGAAGGTGATGGGAATATTAACACCACTCTATATCGAAAGGAGACAGCGGGGAACACCCTCTTACATGCTAGTAGTTTTCATCCGACCCCCCTCATTAACAGTATCCCTTACGGGCAATATCTCAGATTGCACAGAATCTGCTCCAATGATACTCTATTCAAGCAGGAAGTAGACGCACTACGAATGAAATTGTCCGATAGGGGATACTCAAAGACAGCACTTAAAAAAGCTTATAAAAGAGCATTTAGGCAGACTAGACAGGAAGCTCTATGTAAGAGACCCCGACAAAGTTAGGAAGATACTACTAGAATGATTACACTCATGTGTACGGGAAATACTTAAGAAACATTGGTATCTTCTCACCAATGATCCCATCCTCTAAATACACAGCTGCTAAACCAAACATTACCTTCAGGAGGGCAAGATCACTCAGGGACAGATTGACACAAAGCCATTTCTCTGAGGAAGCTAGTGAGGATACCACCTTGAGAGGAACTTGGCAATGTGGTTCATGCGCCTTTAGCCCATAGATATACGAAAACCATGCAATGTATCTGCCAAATGGCAGACTACACTTTACTATACACCAAGTCAACTATCAGATGGAGGGTGTGGTGTACATTATGTTTTGTGAATGTGGCAGTTTCTATGTGGGCAAAACCAAACAAGCTTTTTGGTCTCAAATCAAGGATCATATATACTACATTAACAATAATCAGCTGCTGACACCAATAGGATGGCTGGCACCAATAGGATGACATGTAAATCAAATGCATGCGATGGATTCACAACCTGGCTGTTACCACTGTCCCTGGCCTTAATGGCGCTATAAGCTATAAACCATTTCTGTAACAAATATCCATATCTTTATTCTCTATTGGAAGAAATTTATACTTGTCCATATTGCTATTTGAAACAGTACACTTCAAACTGCTCTGCTTTGTGCTAAAAACTTTTTTTTTAATAATTATTATTATTAATTTTGTGTGTATGTGTCTAAGTTGTCATTAAGCTTGCCTGTTGTGTCTCATTGCTTGTTAGCTGGAGATCTTTTTTTAAAAACGTTGGCTTTGTTGCTGTTTTTGAGGGCATGGTTTGAGATCTGGGAGTTTCTAGATACTGCATGTTGATGTTGACGTGTTTTTGGTTTGCACTGTTGCATCGCGTGGACACGCTGATGCGGGGGGGGGTGTACGCAATAGTCATGCAGCATGTCATTGCATTTTTTGCAGCATGTGACCTACCATGAATGGCTTTATCTATCCATTTGTTTAGGGGCGGAGTCTTGGTGGTAGGTGTACTCAGATGGATATTGTGTGATTACACCACCCTGCGCACATCCTCACTTCCTGCTGATATCTGCCTGCCCACTAGACATATACGGCCATTTGGGACATGGTTGCACTCACATGACCATGTTCACATGACCACGATCATGTGGCGATGTTATACGTCACATGACCGGTACCTTTTGGCACCATACTCACGCCGCCACGCCCCCTTCTGTTATCCCCATGCTGTGTTGTGGGAGGGGACTTGCATGGTCGCAATCGCATGGCTGCGGTCACGTGGCGCCACTGTGAGACGCGTGACTTGGCTTTTTGATTCCATGCTCACACTGCCACTCCCCCTTTGTTACTTCCATGCCCCTTTATAAGAAGGTATGCATATGGGTTTGAGCCACACACAGAGAGGAAAGCTGTACACACTGGTGCAGTGTCCAAGGGTAAGCCATATTGTTGATTAGCCACTTTAGCAAACCACTATGTGACATCTCTCCTTGATTGGACATTTATTCCATTCATATAACTGCTTTTGTTATAGGGGCACATTTTCCCCTGCATATGCGGCAACACTGGTCTGAGCCCTAACAAAAGGTATACCCCTGTGGGATAAGTGCAATATTTACATATTCAGGTGGGTCTTCACGTCCCTTTTTTTCTTTTTAGTGTCAGTTGTGCCTGCATTTAGGCATTTTTTACATATATGCCAAGTACCTAATAGGTTGTTATACCCCCTCTCTTAGACATGCCATCAGTCTCTATACTTGAGGGGATTTTGTCCTCACCCATTTAATACATTGGTTCTGTACCTATGGGCCATTTTTTGGCACTGCTTTGGTATTGCTAAGCGCCACTTATATATACTCTTTGTATCTCTTCTGTATTCTACTTCACTATATATACCCTGCTCAAAGGGTTAAATACCTAATTATAGACCTAATTATAGACTTGGTCTATTTTCAGATACTGTGTTGGAAACACTTATGCCCCGTACACACGGTCGGATTTTCCGATGGACAATGTCCGATCGGAGCGTGTTGTCGGAAATTCCGACCGTGTCTGGGCTCCATCGGACATTTTCCATCGGATTTTCCGACACACAAAGTTGGACAGCAGGAGATAAAATTTTCCGACAACAAAATCCGATCGCGTCAATTCCGACCGTGTGTGGCCTGTTCCGACGCACAAAGTGCCACGCATGCTCAGAAGGAATTCCGACACGGGACAGCTCGTTCTGGTAAACTTAGCGTTCGGAATGGATACAGCACTTTCGTCACGCTGCAATGTAAAAAATGGTTTAATACAGCGCACTCTCTTCTTCTTTATAATGTGACAAGAATTAAGTAGTTTTGCTGCTCATATTCACACACACTTCTCACAAAGTTTTATTTGTGTTTTTTTAGTGGTATTCCCTCAATATATTGTTATTAGTTGTCACATCTGACAGTTTTATATTTTTTATGTTTTTTTTTTTTTGTTTTTAAGCCTTTTTTTTCTTTAATGTTTGTATTTTTTCCAAGGCTGATCTTTGTTCAATGTTATTTTTATTTTTACTCCAGAATATTTTTGTGTGTGTTTTGTGTGTCAAGTTACCCCAACACCATTGATATCTTTTACTATTTAATCTCCATGAGATTGTTTGTTGTTGGTGTCCCTTGTTCATTTCACATTGTATATTAGAAATGTACCTGAATCCTCACAAACAAACCATCATTTTTGAAGTAAAACACATAGGAGAATATAATTCAAAACAAAAATCCTTTATTAAGGTATCAGAACCAAACAAAGAGGAAGGCAACACTGGATCAACATGAGAAATTAGTGAAGCCTGGGACCCCCACGGCAGACAACAATTCTTCAACCTCAAAATTGGTGGTCTGAGGAGTCCATATATAAGGGAGGGCAGTCTGGTCTGGGATTCACAGAGATCGGGATAGCAGCAGATGACATCAGTGTCCCCAGGCTGTGATACCACAAGAGGCTGCATTTTTTGGCTGACCAGACTGGATCCAGGGTCCTCACTCTCTGGTCTTCCTTTCACACTTCCTTCCCGGCTGTCGCTGTGCAGTTGTAGATGTGGCAGGAGGAGGAGTAGGACCTGGAGGAGGAGGAGGACTGGGGGGACCTGGAGGAGGAGGAGGAGGACCTGCAGGAGGAGGAGGAGGACCATCACAAAGGTGTGTGTCAGGTGTAATTTGGGCCCTCATACCTTTCTCCAGAGCCTCTGATATGAGGGCCTCACACATGGCTTGTTGGCCCTCCTCCATCCTCTGCATTTTATATGCAATGAATGCACCAATGTTCTCCTGCCTGGTGTGGGGTGCTCCCAGGACCTCTGTAGCCCTACAAAAAAATCTGATAGCCGCCTCCTCTAGGGTACTCCTCCTACTGCCACTTTCTGTTTTCACCGGGGGTGGAGGGACCTGCACATCAGCCAGCCGGCTCGGCCCGGCCACCTCCTGGCTGAGACTTCCCTGTGTATGAAAAAGGGACATGGTTTTAGTTTTTGCATCATCAATCACAATCATAAATTAGTACTCCCAACTAACATCTTGTTAACATCATTGATTGGACAAGCAGAAATATTTAGAGGAATGCTATACCTGGCTCAATCTGGGCTCCTCCACATGTGGCCTGGAAGGCCCAGGTTGGGCATCAGAAGCCTCAGCCGGACGGGAAGGAAGTGTGGAAGGAAGACTTGAGAGGGATGGCCTGGGTTCAGTCTGGCCTGCCAGAAAGTGCAGCCTGTCGTAGTACAACATCCTGGGGACATAGATGTCATCTGCTGCTCCGGATCTCTGTGAATCCAGGACTTTCCTGCGCTCCCTCAGATATGTGCTCCTCAGGCCACCAATGAAGATCTTTAAATAGGTGATGTCTGCCGTGGGGATCACCTGCTTCACAATTTCCAACAATTGCACCAGTGCTGCCTTCCTCTTTGCTTGGTTCTTGTAATGGGGGTGGGTAATCTCCCACAGACAGGGCAGCTCCCTTAGCATATCAATGAATACTGACATGAAGTCAGTATCTTCTTTCAGTACCATATCCATGTTCACTGCAAGACACAACACAAGACAAAGCCTAATGTCAGACCAAACTCTCCTAATCTTGTTACAATATAGGCCTCAATCTATAGAAGCAGTATAGGCCCAAGTTTGTCTCTTACCTTCGTTCTTACGATCGCCGCGTTCAATGCTCCTTCCTCCGCTCACAGATCAAACGTAATACGCACGTGTGTTACGCTTTATATACACTGCGCATGCGTGTAACTCCGCCTGCCCCTGACGTTCTTTCTAGTGTATTCCCCGCCCCTTTTCGTTCGGCGCAGTGGGTGAAGAGCATGATGGCGGACATACAGCAGGTGCAGGCTAATTGTAGCAACGAGGAGGAGGAGGAGGAGGAAAGGGCGGATCCAGGCACGTCCCGATCCAGAAGGAGACGTTTTAAGGCCACAAATATGTCGTTTGGGGAGATGTTGGAGATGGTCGACATCATGAGGAAGTCCGACTATGATGGGAAGTATGGGCCTTACCCCCACCCCAACATCCGAAAGGCCAAAATCATGGCGAAAGTGGTCAGGAGTCTAGAGCGGAATTTCGGGGTACAAAGGTCTAAAGATCAGCTCAGGAAGCGGTGGTCGGACCTGAAGTTGAGAGAGCCAGAGCAGTACCGAAAGATCCGGAGAGTGCTGCAAAAAAGTAAGTAGTTGTGCTGTGTTCATATTCTTTCTGTCTTTATTACGTTCGTTCTGCTCCATGTGCTTTGATTAGTTGTAACGTTTCCAAAGGTCAACTTTAATGTTCATGGGCACATTATTCATTCATATCAAACATTTTTCTTTCGGCCTCTAGAACACCATTGTTTAGGCCATATGCATTTTCACACATTTTTGGGGGCCTACTTGGATGCCAAATATTTGTTTGTGTAGATGGGTTTGTTACTAGAATGAAATGCAAACTAGATTGTGTGTAAGGAGAGGACACTGAGCAGCTGTTTTCACATCTGGACACTGGAGCACTAGTGTGGGACACAAGAACACCATTTTTATTAGGGGGGGGCACACAGGTGCTCCAGTGTATACTATAGAGGGGGCTACATCTGTGAAGCTTTTACCAAACAGGTAAAGTATTGCAGCTTGACAAAGGGCAATAAAAAATATACATCTTGGAACTCGGCTAAAATCGATAATTGTACCCCACTTCCAAGCAATGTTTCCTATTTCTATAGTTCTGCCATCAAATATCTGTGTGCCAATTATACCATTTTTGTTTTACATAGGGGAGAAAAGACTCGGAGGACACCCCTCATCCCAGGAGACCAGAGACCCCCCACCTATGGAAGAAGGGGAAATACCAACCCAAGAAGCTGAGCAGGAGGAAGCAGAAGACGTGGTGGAGATTGGCACCACAACAGGTGAGTGTCTGCGACCACAGGCTCAGGTAAAAGAGATGGATGGTGGCAGATTTTTGAGACCTTTTTTTTTGTTCTTTATCTCTTTTTAGGTGATCGTGATGTGAGGGAGAGAGAACGCTTTACATCTGAAAGTGCCCAGATACTGATCGGGGAGATCATGGGATGTAATCTCGAATTGCACAACATACAGCAACAAATCAGTGATGTTATTAAAAAAAATAATAACATCATTGATGTTTTGGGGCGAATTTAAACCCCACAAAATCACTTGTTTTATTGTGGTCCAATCTTTTAAAAAATTTTTCAATGTTTTGAAAAGCCAAATTTGGAGGATGCACAGTGTGCCAACATGTGCTATCTGCCATCACGGGAGATCAATGGACGCGTTTTGGGGGGGCAACCCCTTCCTCAATTATAAAGTAGCGTTGAGGAAGGGCTTGCTCCCCCCAAACACGTCCCTTGATCCCCCATGATGGCAGATAGCACATGTTGACATTTGTAAATTGGTGTGCATCTTCCAAATTTGGCTTTTCCAGGGGTGATTTCCCCCCATCTGAACGCTATATCAAACCCAGTTCCTAAATACTGATGTCTGATATAGCCTTCAGGTTTTACCTAATGTGAACTTTGTAAGTTCAAGTTTTTTGGCTTTCTTGTTGGTTTTACACAGGCCTGTTTTATCTGAAATGGATATTTTGATTTTTCATAATGCTACTGCAAACATTGTTATACAACAAACATGTTGGTTTGTTTTAAAAACCTTTCGTAAATGCACATGTGATTGTGCAGCTATAAAAAAGTGGCTTAATCAAGAATGTGTGGATTATTGTCTCAACACTACAACACTTTTGGGGTGATGTAATTGCTCTTTTATGCAAAAATGGGGGTTATTTCCTAAGGGAAAATACACTTTGCACTACAAGTGCAGGTTCAGTGCAGTTGCAAGTGCACTTGTAGTGAAATGTGTTTTTGCATTTAGGAATTACCAGCCAACACAGTTTTTTATAAGGTTACCCAATCACGACATTTTCTGCACTGAACACATTTCTGTCAGGGTCAGCTAAAAGAAACACAAGCAGTAAATGTCCACAAAGAATTTTTTTGGGTTGGTTTTTATTTTAAAAAGTTTTCACAGATTGTCTGGCATATTGATAGCCCCCCTACCCGCAAAGAACTCCAGGTAGCGTAACCGGACATCACAGGCACTCAGGGAGGGCAAGCCAGGACGGCCACTTTCAAGCGCCGTCAGTGTTGATGGATTTGGATTTCCGGCCTCAGGCCCAACTGAGCCAGCATAGTTTGCTGAATGTTTTCTTAAAAAATTATGGAGAACACAGCAGGCAAGTATTATATGGTTCAGTTTATACTCCGCCATATGGATGGGTGTCAGAAATAATCGGAACCGGCTGGCCAGGATTCCAAATGTGTTCTCCACCACTCTTCGGGCTCTGGCCAGCCGGTAATTAAAAACCCTCTGTTCCGGGGTGAGGGTCCTCATCGGGAATGGCCGCATCAGGTGGTCCCCCAGCGCAAATGCTTCATCAGCAACGAACACAAATGGGAGACCTTCAACATTGTCCTCTGGAGGTGGCAAGTCCAAGCTGCCATTCTGGAGACGCCTGTAGAACTCCGTCTGGGCGATCACTCCACCATCGGACATCCGGCCATTCTTCCCCACGTCCACATACAAGAAGTCGTAATTAGCCGACACCACCGCCAACATCACTATACTATTAAACCCCTTGTAATTATAATAGTACGACCCCGAGTTGGGTGGTGGGACGATGTGGACGTGTTTCCCATCAATTGCCCCTCCGCAGTTAGGAAAGTCCCACCGCTGGGCAAAGTGGGAGGCCACAGTCTGCGATTCCTGTGGCGTGGAAGGAAACTGTTGAGGAAAAAACAATAAACATTACTATTTTTTCACAGAAACCTGGCAAGCAGATTAGACACAAACATTATGGGTCAACCTCCAGATAGCATTTATTAAGGGGAATTTAACAACAACAAAGTATAAGGTACACCTATCATATCCCCCCCCTCTCATGGGCCATTTCTAACATTATAGGGGGGGGAACTCTTGGACAGGTAACCCTCTTCACTTCATTGAGAGATGAATGCCTAAATACAGGGTATTACTTGGAACAGCCCCTCCTTAGTTACACTATTGGCAGCCCACTGGACAGGTAAGAAGTGTCATAATACAAAGATATAAATACACACTGTACACATTTGAGCACATTTGGACATTCTGCTATTACCTATCAAGATCATAATAGGATACAAGAACTTGAAACAGTACCATTTGAAAGTATACAGGCAGGCCCTTGCACTACATGCTTTGGGGAATTCATCCATAAATCTGACCAGTAAAGAGGTGGGTATAGTGTGTATGGGTTTGGCAAAGTCGGCAGATAGATGATTGAGGATAGAGAATTGGGATCAGCTGACTTAGCAGTTGGGGGGAAGGAGGGTTACAAAAAATTTGGGGACACCACAAAAAAAAGCCTCTGGCCCTCTGCCTGAATTTAAATCAAAAATAACATTTCAAAACATTTTAGGGGGTGTTTGGGGTAAAGCACTACTATGGAGCTAATAAAATACATTGTTAAGTAACTACATGAGGTGAATATAGGGCAGGAGACACCATGCTGGAGAGGTTATTGAAGGTCAAATATGTATGAAGGACCTAAAATAATAATTACATAAAAATCCAGCATGCATGAGAACAAAGGGGACATTCACAGCATATTACAATCATGGTAATTAGGGAATGAGGAAAGAAATACAATATATTATCAAACATTCAATACAATAAAATGTGATATTAAAGGATAAAAATCTTACCTTCATATACTCCTTCTGCAGGACCTGTATGATGGCAGAACAGGCCTCTGGGATAATAATCCCCAGAGCCTGGGGGGAGATGCCTGTCGAGAACTTGAGGTCCTGCAGGCTTCTCCCTGTGGCCAAATACCGCAAGGTAGCGACCAACCTCTGCTCCGGAGTGATGGCTTGCCTCATGCAGGTATCCTGCCTGCTGATATAGGGGGTCAGCGAAGCCAACAAACGGTGAAACACGGGGTCCGTCATCCGGAGAAAGTTCCTGAAATCATCAGGATTATTCTCACGGATCTCACGGAGCAAAGGCATATGAGAGAACTGGTCACGCTGAAGCAACCAATTCTTGGTCCATGAACTCCTCCCCACCCTGTTCATGGACTGGACTTGTGTCAAGGTCAGGACCCCAACACCAAGCCCCCGCACAGCACGAACTCTACGAGGAGTACGCATACGAAACATGGCTAGAAAACGGTCGGCTGCTCAGAACGAAGTAACAGAACGCACTGAAGAACAGCAAGGCCTGTGAAGAGCGACCTGAAAAACAGCAACGAGCGGACAAGATCGCACAGAAAACTCCAATACGAACTGACTGCACGCACTGAAGAGCAGATACAAACCCACAAGCACAAACTGAACGGCAGAAAACGATCTGAAAGCCACGAGTCTGAAAAAGCGCGAATCGTCTCTCACCAAACTTTTACTAACACGAGATTAGCAAAAGGAGCCCAAAGGGTGCTGCGCTTGGTTCTGAACTGGCCTTTTCTAGTCTCGTCGTACGTGCTTGACGTCACCGCGTTCTTGGCGATCGGAAATTCCGACAACTTTGTGCGACCGTGTGTAGGCAAAACAAGTTTGAGCCAACATCCGTAGGAAAAAATCCAAGGATTTTGTTGTCGGAATGTCCGAACAAAGTCCGACCGTGTGTACGGGGCATTATAGTGGGAATCTGAGACCACTTATCTCTATATGTGATTTATATTCTTATATATCTACATCCTCAATCTATATGACTGTTATACATCAGGTGAGAGCTATTCTAGTATAAACCGCTTTTTTATTTAGTTTTTTTTTATTTTAATCAAATGTATAGCAGCACCCTAGTCCATAATGCATATGTTTCTGTTTTATTTAGTGGTACCTATCATAGACCACATGACGTGTGTATTTTACTACTACACACATATGTATGAAATTTGAAATTTCGTCTGTCCGGTTGTCTGTTAGTTTTGTGAGGTTCTCCCATACCCTGAGCCACAAGTTCATCAGGCAAGCATATATGTTATGTCTATATGTAATTGATCTTTGTGTATATGTACTCCTCCTGGAGAAATGTTGTAACAACTATAGCTATATACTACATTAAATACTTACACATGTACTTCTTTGTTTTTAAATATACCAGCACATACCCAGTATCTGTCCTGAGGAAGCTAATATTTTAGTGAAACTCATCGACGAGCAAGTTTTTGGAGGCATTACTGGATCAGAAATCTTTGATATATTACCAAATCAGTCTTTGTACCTTAGATCCAGCCCTCTGTAACTACACTATTGGGTAACTGGTAACTGTGTCCATATAGAGTGTTGTTTGTATGTTGTCTATATGTTTTTTTAATTATGTTGTAATAAAATGTATACCTTTTTATTAATTCTCCCTCTCATTATGTGCCCACAAAGTCCACCAACTTTTTGACTTGTTCAAAAATATATATATATATATATATATATATATATATATATATATATATATATATATATATACATACATATATATATATATATATATATATATATATATATATATATATATATATATATATATATATATATATATATATATATATATATATATATATATATATATATTGGATTTTGGCATGGTGAGGGTCTTCCCTTCCTCTGTCTACAAGAGGTCATAGTCAATTAGACGTGCAAGGGTTGGAGGAGACACAAATGCGCATATGATATATATAAGAT
This sequence comes from Lithobates septentrionalis, assembly GCA_037952835.1. Classification (NCBI taxonomy): domain Eukaryota; kingdom Metazoa; phylum Chordata; class Amphibia; order Anura; family Ranidae; genus Lithobates; species Lithobates septentrionalis. The sequence continues at coordinate 2,768,524 of JBBDGP010000074.1, forward strand.
CTAGGGATGAATTAACTTCAACTTTTTTATTATTTTTGTAAGGATATCTTATGCACTGATACAAATCCTGTACTTTGTGCTGAAGGAATGTATTTCCCAGATTAAATGCATCACCTGGGGGATATACATTTTCAACAGGTGTATACATATGTATAGAAGTTTATAATATATGTCTATATAGGTAAGCTACATTCAATGGGTATAATTACCTTGTTTAACTATCTATCAATCCAGTGTGTAATATGTTGATTTATGTCAGTATGTCAGAGCAGGCAGCTAGTTATACGATCATCACAAGATTAGCGGTATCATCAGTTCCTCATCATTAAAGCACCCACATGCTGCATTGAAAGAAACATATATGTGTGTGTGTGTGATTAAATTAATTAGTCAGAGAGGGCTGAGACAGCTATCTCAAATCCCCAGGTAAACTGACCATATTGCAATATATTTTCAACGGAAAGGGATGGTAAATGGTTATTTACTGAGAGTAGTCTTTCACCACTGCTGATGCCCTGACCTATCTCACCTGTGTGCATAATCAAGGTATGAACCAGTGCATCAGTGTCTCACCTCCCCATCCTGTAGTGCATGCCCCTTCCAGTCATGAATAAATCAAAGGCCAGCTGTATGGTCTCCTCTGCGTTCAGGGAGAATCCCGGCAATGGCCGCCGACTCCATGGAAACCTGTCTGGCGTTGTGATGCCATGCGCCAGCATACCGCCCCCTGGTGGTGGCGGCCATGTGCACACGTACGACGGACACCAGCACCTGGAGTCAGCTACTGAATGCCGCCGACGCGGAGGGAGATCCCCAGCTGATGCTGGAGGGACAGACCCTGGAATTACTAGATCTACGGATTACCAACAATACAGACCTGATAACAGATGTGGAAATACGGGGCAATTTAGGTAACAGCGATCACAGGTCAATTAGTTTCAGTGTAAATCACACAAATATGAGACATGAAGGGAACACAAAGACACTGAATTTCAAAAGAGCCAACTTCCCTAAACTACAAACCTTGCTAAAAGGCATAAATTGGGATAAAATATTAGGAACAAAGAATACAGAGGAGAGATGGGTTTGCTTTAAGAGCATATTAAATAAGGGCATTAGCCAATGTATCCCATTGGGTAATACATTTAAAAGAGCGAACAAACATCCTGGATGGCTTAACTCCAATGTAAAAATGCATATAAAAGCAAAGGAGAAGGCCTTCAAAAAATACAAGGTTGAGGGATCATCCTCAGCATTCAGAATTTATAAAGAATGCAATAAGAAATGTAAGGGTGCAATTAGGATGGCTAAGATAGAACATGAAAGACACATAGCGGAGGAGAGCAAAAAAAATCCCAAGAAATTCTTTAAGTATGTAAACAGTAAAAAAGAGAGGACAGACCATATTGGCCCCATAAAGAATGAGGAAGGACATCTGGTTACAAAGGATGGGGAGATGGCAGAGGTATTGAATTTATTCTTCTCCTCAGTCTTCACGAGTGAATCGGGTGGCTTCAGTAACCAAAACTGCAGTGTTTATCCTCATGACACAACACAGGAAACACCTACATGGTTAACAGAGGACGGAATTAAAATTAGACTTGAGAAACTTAACATTAATAAATCACCGGGACCAGATGGCTTGCATCCGAGGGTACTTAGGGAACTCAGTCAGGTGATTGCCAGACCGTTGTTCCTAATTTTTACAGACAGTCTATTGACTGGAATGGTACCAGCTGATTGGAGAAAAGCCAATGTAGCACCAATATTTAAAAAGGGCCCAAAAAACATCCCTGGGAATTACAGACCAGTTAGCCTAACATCAATAGTATGTAAACTCTTGGAGGGGATGATAAGGGACTATATACAAGATTTTAGTAATAAGAATGATATCATTAGCAGTAATCAGCATGGATTCATGAAGAATCGTTCTTGCCAAACCAATCTATTAACCTTCTATGAGGAGGTGAGTTGCCATCTAGATAAAGGAAGGCCCGTAGACGTGGTGTATCTGGATTTTGCAAAAGCATTTGACACAGTTCCCCATAAAACGTTTACTGTACAAAATAAGGTGCGTTGGCATGGACCATAGGGTGAGTACATGGATTGAAAACTGGCTACAAGGGCGTGTTCAGAGGGTGGTGATAAATGGGGAGTACTCAGAATGGTCAGGGGTGGGTAGTGGGGTCCCCCAGGGTTCTGTGCTGGGACCAATCCTATTTAATTTGTTCATAAACGACCTGGAGGTTGGGATAAACAGTTCCATCTCTGTATTTGCAGACGATACTAAGCTAAGCAGGGCAATAACTTCTCCGCAGGATGTGGAAATCTTGCAAAAAGACCTGAACAAATTAATGGGGTGGGCGACTACATGGCAAATGAGGTTCAAGGTAGAAAAATGTAAAATAATGCATTTGGGTGTCAAAAATCTGAATGCAATCTATAGACTGGGGGGAGAACCTCTGGGGGAATCTAGGATGGAAAAGGACTTGGGGGTCCTAGTGGATGATAGGCTCAGCAATGGCATGCAATGCCAAGTTGCTGCTAATAAAGCAAACAGAATATTGGCATGCATTAAAAGGGGGATCAACTGCAGAGATAAAACGATAATTCTCCCGCTCTACAAGACTCTGGTCCGCCCGCACCTGGAGTCCAGTTCTGGGCACCAGTCCTCAGGAGGGACGTACTGGAAATGGAGCGAGTACAAAGAAGGGCAACAAAGCTAATAAAGGGTCTGGAGGATCTTAGTTATGAGGAAAGGTTGCGAGCACTGAACTTATTCTCTCTGGAGAAGAGACGCTTGAGAGGGGATATGATTTCAATTTACAAATACTGTACTGGTGACCCCACAATAGGGATAAAACCTTTTCGCAGAAGAGAGTTTAATAAGACTCGTGGCCACTCATTACAATTAGAAGAAAAGAGGTTTAACCTTAAACTACGTAGAGGGTTCTTTACTGTAAGAGCGGCAAGGATGTGGAATTCCCTTCCACAGGCGGTGGTCTCAGCGGGGAGCATTGATAGCTTCAAGAAACTATTGGATAATCACCTGAATGACCGCAATATACAGGGATATGTAATGTAATACTGACACATAATCACACACATAGGTTGGACTTGATGGACTTGTGTCTTTTTTCAACCTCACCTACTATGTAACTATATGGAATCCTCCCTCCCCCTCCACTCCAGGAGACAGAGAAGGAAAGAGCCCTGACCATCCAACCAGAACAGGAAACCACCGAAAGACCTGCTTGGGGACACACAAAAAAACCCACCGAAAGACCTGTGCGGGCACACAAAAAAAGGGGGGGCACAGTTATTGCATACATCTATACATTTTTCTATATAGGTATATTGTTTAACATGTACATGTAAAAGTCCTTGTATAAAAAAAGCATGGACTTTAACTTATCATTAAGGTTTATTAATTATATTTAATCAATATTGATTTTAAAGGGGTATATACTCCCAAAAAGTTGAAGGTAATTCATCCCTAGATATTATATATATCATTACGCGCATGTGTGTCTCCTCCCACCCTTGCACGTCTAATTAAGTATGACCTCTTGTAAACAGAATTGGACTCTCTCTTTGTTCGTCTTTCGTTATTTTGCTCTGCCTATTTAAATATTTCTCATATCAAAAGGTAGGACCCATTGTTATTTTTGAATACCTGCATATACAGGCTCTTTATTCCCAATGATAATGATGTTATTGCTGTCAATATTGCTAATATTCTGTATTAATATGTTATAGATGTCAGAAGCCCCCTAAAGAAGATCGTATACAAAATTATGATTAGGGTTACTCTAAATTGGGGTTACTCTAAACAGTAATATCCACAAATATACCATTTGTGGATTTAGTTTTGTTAAACATTATATAGACATGTAATATGTTTATTTTTATTTTTGTGTACATCAGAGCTCTTGTTGTTGTTCCTCCTTTTCCACATGTTCCCCTTCCCATCCCCTTTCCTTTTTGTTATTGCTGCAATTTTACTTGTAGAAAATAAAAATAATATTTTTATATAAAACATGTATTTTTCATTACTTGTAAGCTGTGTATAAGCCATTGGGAGTATCTTGCTTTTTGTTACAAAGTATCAATAGACTACACGTGCCCCTGTTATGGTGGCAGATGGGACTTAAAGTTTATTCAAGCATTTATTCATGTGAATGAATCATGCAGGTTTGTGGGTGGAGTCACGCACAGCTGAACTAAATTCAAATTTAAAAAAATGACAGGAGCCAGCAGGGAGGAGAATCCTCAGATTCTGGAAGGGAGGATAGTTTGGGGCTGGATGTTGTTACACTGCAACAAGCTGTCAACAAGAAACATAGTCAGAGAGCCAGTCTGGAGGTGGAGAAGGAGGATTGCAAGGCCCTTCTTTCAGTGCCACAGACCATGGCTTTTGCTTATACAGTACATCCCTCATTTGGCTGTGTACTCTTCACAAAATTATCTGGTTACTCATAAGTATATAGATTGCTTTTTATTAATGATCGTTTTAGGGTCCTCTAAGTCTTCTGAAGTTATGTGTGTTCTTATAACGGTTTTCTTGTTAAATTATGGCTCAACTTCTTGAAATGGCAGTGTTAAAACCTATTTTACCTATTTTCACCTAATTTTTGGTGGATTTTGCAGACATTGGATAACATCTTAGCTTTGTTTGACTTTACCACTGTAGAGCAGTGTTTCTCAACTCCAGTCCTCAAGGCGCCCCAACAGGTCATGTTTTCAGGATTTCCATTATTTTGCACAGGTGATTTGATCAGTTTCACTGCCTTAGTAATTACCACAGCCATTTCATCTGAGGGAAATCCTGAAAACATGACCTGTTGGGGCGCCTTGAGGACTGGAGTTGAGAAACACTGCTGTAGAGTACAGAAGTTGAAATGCACCCAGACTCTTTAGAAAACTAGCAATATAGAAATTAAATAATGATAAATATTGTATTAAAGTTTTAAAATACAAACATTATTAAATATGAGTGATGGAATTTCATGGAACATATGGTTTTAGCAATGGTTTTAGCTGTAGAGTAATCAATGATGATCAAATGATCCTGTTGTAGTACAGGTTGCATGATGCCAAGCTTTTAACGTTTACCAATTATTGGCAGATTTCTCCTCTGACATGCCAAACCACAGATTTTAAACTTGTTATAATGGATAAATTGATTGTGTTCAAAGTCCATTTTTGACACAAACTGAGAAAAAGCCTCATCTGTCTATAAGAATGTAGATCTGCTGCATGATAGAGGGTTTAAAAGAATATTTTTAGAGTAGCATTTCAGGGATGGCCAAGATGTTTATAAGAAAGAAACTGACAAGTCTGTCCCTATGTTCTATCTCTGTATATTTTGACCTTTTTAGTTCCTAGACTTAACGGCTTCCATCTTGATAGACTCCCTTGAAAAAGAATGTCAGGTCTCGATGCTTTCTTGTAAGCTTATTCTGTGGCAGCTTAAATGTGTCATAACATGAAATCATCCAATGCCTCAATGTCAATGAATTCTAAAAGGGCAATGCTGCAATTAATCAACTTGTTGACGTGTATTTGGAAAGCCCTTTGGTTTCAGCTGCAACCATAATGGCAATAGGCATATTTTAACCAGGAATTAACACAAACAAGTGTAAAGATAATGGGACATGAAACCTACAAATTTCTGAAAGGCATCTTGATGTTAATGTTAATTAGCAGCCCTCTAAATTTTAAGCCGACAGTTGATTTTCTTGAACTTATCATTAATGCTTTGAAGAGATACTTTTTACAGACATATGCTAGTCAAGTGTGACAACTTGATGAATCCCAAAAAAAGCAGTCATAACCAATTTATACCAGTCTAGGATGGTAATTTTTTGCTTTATTTAAAATAGCTAGTTTGTTTTAATCTAACAACAATATTGTAAACTATAAACATTTTGTGCCAAGGGAATGGTAGTGGTAACAACCTGCTTTGCCAAAAGATATACATTTTTTCTTCACTGGATCTAACAAAATCCTTTCACTTATTCAAATGTTAAATACTTGATATACCAAGGCTGTTTTTACCTTTAAGTCTAGGAAAAGTCACACATTTTTCTTTCTTGTATGGGACTGTCTTGTACACCAGGGCTCTGGGCTATGACTGGCAAGAATGAAATAATAAATGAAATATATACCCCTTAGACAAAATACATACGAACACCCCGTACACATGGTTGGACTTTCCGACGGCAAATGTGCGACCGGAGCCTGTTGGTGGAAATTCCCACCGTGTGTAGGCTCTATCAGACTTTTTCTATCGGAATTTCCGACACACAAAATTTGAGATCTGGATCTCAAATTTTCCAACAACAAAATCCGTTCTTGTAAATTCTGATCGTGTGTACACAATTCCGATGCACCAAGTGCCATGCATGTTCAGAATAAATTACGAGACAGAAGCGTTTGGTCTGGTAAAACTAGCGTTCGTAATGAAGATAGCACATTTGTCACATTGCACTTTTTAAAATAGTTTAATGCAGCACATTCTCTTCTTCTTTATAATGCTAAAATAATAATGTTGTTTTGCTGCTCATATTAACACAGAGTTCTCACAAAATAATTTATTTATTATTTCTCGTGATCTCATGAATAACATTTTTTTTTTTCGTCAGATCTCCATAATAATGTTTTTAATATATATATATATATATATATATATATATATATATATATATATATATATATATATATATATATATATATATATATATATATTTATCAAGATCTCCTATTTTAATTTTCTTTTATAGTGATATCCATAATATTTTTCTCATTTTGTGTGTCAAGTTACCACAACACTATTATGATCTTGTATTTTTTAATCTCAAGGAGGTTGTTTTGTGTTGGTGTCCCTTGTTAATTTTACATTGTTTTTTGAAAATGTACCTGCCTACTCACAAACAAACTGTCCTTTTTGAAGTAAAACGCATAGGCAAGTATTTCAGAAAAAAAAATATCCATTTATTCTGAGTCATAACAAAATAAAGAGGGAGGCAACTCTGGAGAAACTGCTGACATTTGCAAAGCCTTTGTACCCCAGGGCAGACATCAATAATTTTACAGTCAAAACTGGTGGCCTGCAGAGTCTTTATAATAGTGAGCACAATCTGGTCCAGGACTCCAAGAGATCAGGAACAGAAGCAGATGACATATCTGTCCCCACGCTGGACATACCACAGCCTGCATCTTTTGTCAGACCAGACTTAACCCAGGCCATCACAATCTGGTCTTCCTTACACACTTCCTTCCAGGCTTCCTTTCAGGCTGTGGCTCTGGTATTGTAGTTGTGGCAGGAGATGGAGGAGGAGGAGGAGGACCATGGTTGAACTCACAAACATGGCTTTGGTTTGTGTGTTCACCCCTCAACCCCTTATTTAGGGCTTGTAAGATCAGATACTCACATAAGAGGCGTTGGCCCTCCTCCATTTCCTGCATTTTTCAGGCTGCCATGTAGGCATATTCCTCTTGATTTTTGGGGGGGTTCTGAGGGCCGCAGTAGCCTTCCGAAAGAGACCAATTGCAGCCTCCTCCAGGTTACTACTCTTCCAGGGACTTTTTGTTGTAATGCGGAGGGGCCTTGGATTTGGGCAGGCTACTGGGCCCGGCCACCGCCTGGCTGCCACTTTCCACTGCCTGTCTGAGACTTTCCTGTGTATGAAAAAGGGAAATAGTTTTAGGTTTTTGTTCATCAATCACACACAATTTTCATCTCATGACTCTTGCAAATTGAATGTTAATAAATAGAAACAACTATCATTCTGACCCCAGCAGTTTTCATTCTTGTCCCAATCATTTGTGGCCACTACTGTCTATTGATATGTAAAACACTTTGTCAAATCCTAAATTAGTGATCAAAACTAACATTTAGTTAACATCATTAATTTGACAACCAGAAATATTTTTAAGAATGCTATACCTGACTCAAGCTGGGCTCCTCCATATGTTGCTGCCTGGAAGGCCAAGGTTGGACGTCGGAAGCCTCAGCTGGGAGGGAAGGAAGCCTTGAAGGAAGACTGGAGAGTGCTGGCCTGGGTTTCCTCTGGCCTGCCAGAAAATGCAGTCTCTCATAGTACCACAGGCTGCATACATAAATGTCATCTGCTGCTCCTGATCTCAGGGAATCCTGGACTTACTTGCACTCCCTATTATAAGTGCTCCTCAGGCCACCAGTTTTGGACTTTAAATACTTGATGTCTGCTGTGGGGATCATCGGCTTCACAAATTCAAGCAGTTTCTCCAGCGCTGCCTGCCTCTTTGATTATTAAAAAATGGGTGGTTCATCTGCCACAGACAGGGCAGCTCCCTGAACATATCAATGAATATTCCTAGAAATTCCCTATCATTGAAGGGATCCATTTTCTCTGCAAGACACAACACAAGACAAACCCTAATGTCAGGCGAAACTCTCCTAATCTTGACCCAATATAGGCCTCAATCTATAAGCCAGTGGTTCTCAACTCCAGTCCTCAGGACCCACCAACAGGCCAGGTTTGCAAGATAGCTGAAATACATCACAGGTGATATAACTTGCTGCTCAGTGATTGCAGTATTCTAGTCTGCATCTCCCCAAGGTAATACTTAAAATCTGGCCTGTTGGTGGGTCCCGAGGACTGGAGTTGAGAACCACTGCTATAAGCAGTATAGGCCACTGATGCACCAAGTTAAAATTGTACCTTCATTATAACTATCGTCACTTCTGCTACTCCTTCCTCCACTCACGGATTGTACGTATGATGCATACGTGTTACGCGTTATATACACTGTGCATGCATGAAACTCCGCCCTCCCCTGATGTTCTTTCTAGTATATTTCCCGCCCCTTCTCTTTCGGAGCAGTGGGAGAGCACATGGCGGAGAAAGAGCAGGTGGATGCCGAGGAGAGCAGCAATGATGAAAGCCCAGAGCCACGAATGTCCTGATCCTGGAGGAGATTGAGGCTCCATTCACACTAGCGCGTTTTTTGATGCATTTTGCATTTTGCAGAAATGCACGGGAATTTTTTAACATGGGTTCCTATGGAACATGTTCACATCAATGCCTTTTTGTTTCTCTGCATTTTTGGAAAGGGTCAGGGACTTTTTTTCATGCAAAATGCAGCGTTTTGCATATAATAGAATTCAATGGACAAGCATCAAAAACGCAAGTGCACCGTTTTTGCAGCGTTTTTGATGCATTTTTGGTGCGTTTTTGATGCGTTTTTGCCGTTTTTTTTTCTTTCTTTTTTTTTAAGACTGTAACCTCCAAAAACGCTCAAAAGCAACATGCATAGGTGTGAATCGAGCCTTAAGGCCTCAAACATGTCCTTTGTAGAGATGGTGGAGATGGTGGACATCTTGAAGAGGGCCGACTATGACGGGAAGCATGGACCTTACCCAAACCCAAATGTGAGAAAGGCCAAGAAGATCATGACTAAAGTTGTGAAAAGTCTACACAGGAATTTTGGGGTACGGCGATCCAAGGAGCAACTGAGGAAACAATAGTCAGACCTGAAATTGAGGGAGCAGGATCAGTACAGAAGAATCAAGAGAGTTCTGCAAAAAAGTAAGTAGTTGTCATGTGTTCCTATTATTAATCTTACTTGCAATCTGCTCCATGTGCTTTTCTTTACTGTTGTACATTTTAAAATGGCAACTTTCATGTTCATGGGCACAGTAATCTGTCATAGGACTAAGTATAAAATTGATGCGCTTTAAATAAATAGTGCACAATATGCTGCTACGACTAAGCTAAAATCCAGGAATAAAAAATGCATACATGTGAATAAAATAGATAAATAATTATGGTGCTAATACATGTGTTAAAATAGCCAAAATAAATCTTCAAATTGGTGATGTGACGGTGAATATAAATAAATAATAATGACACTCAGATTACAATGTCCAGATAGAGATAAATAGTGGGGGAAAGTAAAAATAATTAAACAGTTCCTTCCCTTAATCCAGTTTGATTGACTCACTGGGTTAGATCGTTTGTATCAGGATATTTCGTTTTTCTCTGACCCCACTTTAGCCATAATACTGCTGATGATTCGGCTCTCAGGATAAAGGTTTTATGCAAAGCAAGCAAAGAAAAAATAGATCATTGTTCAGTGAACTTACTAGATAGTGCACAAGCAAAACAGGGACAAGAGATACACTCACAAACTCCCGGTCTATTAGAAGCATTCAACTATGCAAATTGCAGTCAGCCGCTGTGGACAAAGTTTCCCATAGAGAAACAGCTGCTGTTAACCTTCAGGTGTATTGCAGCACTGAACGTCCTAAGCTCCTCCCACGCGTTACATCACTGACACATGACTTTTTCAAGGATCCTTGAAAAAGTCACGTGTCAGTTTCTCTATGGAAAACTTCGTCCACAGCGGCTGACTGCAATCTGCATAGTTGAATGCTTCTAATAGACCAGGAGTTTGTGAGTGTATCTCTTGTCCCTGTTTTGCTTGTGCACTATCTAGTAAGTTCACTGCACAATGATCTATTTTTTCTTTGCTTGCTTTGCATAAAACCTTTATCCTGAGAGCCGAATCATCAGCAGTATTATGGCTAAAGTGGGATCCGAGAAAAACTAAATATCCTGATACAAACGATCTAACCCAGTGAGTCAATCAATCTAGATTAAGGGAAGGAACTGTTTAATTATTTTTACTTTCCCCCACTATTTATCTCTATCTGGACATTGTAATCTGAGTGTCATTATTATTTATTTATATTCACCGTCACATCACCAATTTGAAGATTTATTTTGGCTATTTTAACACATGTATTAGCACCATAATTATTTATCTATTTTATTCACATGTATGCATTTTTTATTCCTGGATTTTAGCTTAGTCGTAGCAGCATATTGTGCACTATTTATTTAAAGCGCATCAATTTTATACTTAGTACTATTTGTTTGGTTATCTGATCACCCTATATTGATAGCAGCTTTAATTTACTGATTTTATTATAGCACTAACTATATTGGTTTATATATATTTTTTAGCACAATTTATTTATATCACACATATCTATCCACATCAGCGCTTGGTTTTTATTCATTTTTTTTAGCAATCTGTCGTAGGAAACATCATTTGTTTGCCCACGTATAAGATGTTTTTTGCAGATACAGTTTAACTACATTTGTTCAGGCCTATTTGTATTAAAATAATTTGTTGTCTAGATGGGTTTGTAACTATAATGAAATTGAAAATGTAATCAGTGTAAGGAGAGGACACTCAGCAGCTGTTTACACATCTGGACACAGGAGCACTAGTATGGGATACCAGAACAAACTTTTTAGGGTGTCCCACATAGGTGCTCCAGTGGATACTAGGGGTGTCTCCATGTGTGAAACTTGTACAAAAAAGGGAAGTATTCCAGCTTTAGAAAGCAAATAAAAATTTCTTCAGCTTGAAACTCTGCCAAAACAGACAATTGTACGACACTTCCAAGCAATGTTTCATATTTCTATTTCTGCCCTCAAATATCTGTGTGCTAAGTGTACCTATTTTTTATTCACATAGGGGAGAAACGACTTGGGACATCTGAAGGACACCAGAAACCCCACTCTCCTGAAGAAGGGGACATCCCAAAACCACAAGCAGAGGATGAGGAGGGAGACGTTTATGAAGTGGGCGAAATAGTCACCACAACAGGTGTCTGAGACCACAGCTTCAGGAAATAGATGTATGCCTGCATATTTATAATACATGGTGTTTTTTTTATTTTAGGTGATGTGGATGTTGTGGAAGAAGAATCTCATTTCACAAGTGAAAGTGCCCAGATCCTCATTGGGGAGAGAATGGGGTGCAATTGTGATTTAGAAAATATAAAGGAAAACATCAATGATGTTCGACAAAAAATGAAGAGCATCATTGATGTTTTAGGCAGAATATAAAACACACAAAAATTGTACTGATTTATTGTGTATTTTTGCTTTTAAAAACAAGTTTTAAAGTATTTTAAAAGCCAAATTTTGAAGATGCGCACGGTGTAGTTTCAAGTGCACTTTTGCAGTGCACTTGGAGTGCAAAGTTGAATTTCCTTTAGTAAATAACACACACAGTGCTTTATAATTTGCCACTTTTGCGCCATTTTCGTGACTCCACAAATTTCAGTCATGGTGCTGAAAATGATGAATATTTTTATCAGTAATGCATTACATACATTAACAACAAAAATAAGGTGTGTGTGTGTAGCAGACCCACAACATAATAGTTTGCTGAAGAAGAGATTGTCACCAAAATATTTTTAACATGTTTCTTAAACATTGTCTGGCATACCAATAACCCCCCACCCACAAATTACTCTAGAAACTTCACAGACTTTGGTGAATTCATCCATAAATATGACCACAAAAGAGGTAAGTATAGTGTATATGGGTTTGGCAAAATCAGCAGATAGAGGATTGGTATCGGTTGACTTAGCGGTATGGGGGGGAGGGAGGGTTCCAAATGATTTTGGGACCCCAAAAGAAAGCCTCTTGCACTCTGCCTCAATTTAAGGACACAAACAACATTTGTACACATTTTAGGGGGTATTTAGGATAAAGCAGTACTATGGAGCTGACAAAATACATTAAGTGACTAGGCTAGGTGTGTATGGGCCCAGGTTAGCATGCTGGGGAGGGAAGTGAAGGCAAATATGCATGAAGGACAAAAATGGAACTTTAAAAGCTTCCAGCATGCATGAGGATAAAGGGGACATTCACAGCATATTACAATCATGGTAATTAGGGAATGATGAAAGAAAGACAATACATTAGCAAACATTAAATACATAGAATGTGATGTTAAAGGAGAAATCTTACCTTAATATAGTCCTTCTGCCGGACCTGAATGATGGCAGAACAGGTCTCTGGAATAATGATCCTCAGAGTCTGGGGGGAGATGCCTGTTGAGAACTTGATGTCCTGCAGACTTCTCCCTGTCGCCAAGTACCGCAAGGTTGTGACTAGCCTCTGTTCAGAAGTGATGACTTGCCGCATGCAGGTGTCCTGCCTGCTAATATAAGGGGATAGCAAAGCCAAACGGTGAAAAACTGGGTCCGTCATCAGGAATCCTGAAATCATCAGGATTATTCTCACGGATCTCCCGCAACAAAGGCATGTGAGAGAATTGGTCACGCTGGAGCAGTGCGATCATGTGTATGGGGCATTAGACAACATATTTGTCATTGACATCCATATAACCTGTTTTGAATCCAAATGAGTCCTACTTAAGACTTAAAATTAAACACAACACTTTTACATTAGAAAGATGTGTTGTAGTGAAATTATTATGTGAAATTCAGAAACCAAAAATGTGTAGCAAATTGTATTAAGCTCGTTGTGACAGATGCCTTTATTATGTTTGTTAGCTTTGTTTTGTTTTGTTTTTGTTGAGTTTTATTGAGATTTTACAATCCAAAGATGAAAAATAAACACACAACACAGAAATCACAAACTTGTGGAATACATTGTTGAAAAATATAAGTAACAGACTCAGATGTACACAGTCTTCGTTATGGCATGAATACTGAGTAAGGCAGTAAAGTATATAAATTAGTCCAGCTCAGATAATAACAGTAACAATATGTATCTGAAGTGTGTGACACCTGGAGAAAGGGAAAAAAAAACAGATACAAAAAAGTGTGTGTGTGTGTGGGGGGGGGGGAGGAGATAAAGGGATGTTTATGCTAAAAAACTCAAATTGATTAAAGATGTTGTCAAAAATGGACCATAGGGATACTAAGCGTGGAGTCACCCCAGCACATTTATGTGACAGATCTCAGCTAAATAATACACCCAACCTGTCCATGTATCCCTGAAGTTATCCTGTAGGTTTTTAATCTAGTGAATTCAATGTTCTGCTTCCATAATCTTATCTACATTTCTCTTCCAATCTAGTAGAGAGGGACAGATAGTTTGTTTCCAGAAATGTGGAATAAGAGATTTTGCTGCATTAAGCAGATGGGGAATAACACTTTTCTTGTAGAATTTAACAGAGACATTGGGTATCATGGATTACAAAATTGCAGAGGGGTACCATTTACATGTGTAAGTGTCAATTTTGTAATCCAGGGGTTGATTGCTTCCCAGGTCTTAATCTTGGGGCATGACCACCAAATATTTAGAAATGTGTCCCTTTGGTTGCAGCCCTGCCAAGCAGCGATGGTCAGCAGTGGGGAACATCTGTGTCAAACGGGAAGGGGTTATTGTTTCGTTTACAAACATTTTTTTATTAAAGTATTTAAAATATACATTCTTATGACAAGATACAACAAGGAGTAGATGTCACAAATATATTCTTGAATACAAAAACAAACAATTCAGAAGCATACAGAAGAGCCATTAGAAAATACAGATCAATAACTGTCAAAAATGTCAAGTACATAAAGAATCGGAGAGATATACCTGAGGGTTTTGTTCATACAGCTCATGGCAACTTAAACTGGTACTATATTATTTTAAGATAGCAGAATATGTCTATGAGTTTTCCAAGTGTCCTAATAGCCCACAAGGTGGATATGCAAATAGTGTGTATCAGTCTTTCCTCCTTGCGGAAGACACCTGGAATAGACGCTCCAATGAGACACATTGAGATTGTGAGAATTAGGGATGTACCTGATATCGCTGAAGCTATAGAAGTTATTTTATTCCATACCGAAGAGAGTAGCCCACACTCCCAAAAAATGTGTTTGAAGGTACCCAAGAGTGGACATCCCCGGAAACAGAGTCCGGATGTTCCTGGGAAGATGACTTGGAGTCTGGAGGGCGTATAATACCATTTGGTCAATACCTTATAGGCAGTTTCCCTGACTGCTAGGGACTTTGTACATTTACGTAGGTTATGCAGCATTATATCCCAATCTTCCGGAGTAAACTGTGCATCACATTTAGTTTCCCACTTATTCCTATATGAAGCTCACTAGAGATATAAGAAGATAATGCAGCTTTGTAGAGAACTGAAATAAGACCTTTGCCTCTGGGAGAGTCATGGCAAATGCACCACCTATTTGGAGATCTGCTAAGGTGACCAAGGAATTAGTCTGCCACCATGAGAAACTCTCTGGGTAGTCTAAAGCTGTGGTAAAGGAAGGGTCTCCTAGGAAGGATGAACCTTGGGGTGCACATGAGATCAGACTAAGTTTACTTTTATAGCAATTCCAGAGGATTAAAGATTGCGTTACAATAGAATTAAGGGAGGTAAGTTTACAGTTAAAGTTAGAGGGTGACCATAAAATAGATGGGAGACAATAAGGGTGGATAGATTTGGATTCAAATTTCACCCAAGGTACCTTGGAGTTTGGGATATTACATTGGGCAATCTGAGAAAAGCAGGCTGCTAGAAAGTATAACCATAGATTAGGTAAGCCTAGGCCACCAGTAGATTGAGATTTATAAAAAAAGTGCCTAGAAAATCTAGTTCTTTTGTCTTGCAAGATAAATCTATTAACCTCTTTTTGTAGTCAATAAAGGTTTTTGGGATAGTGATGGGAAGGGCTCTAAACAAATATAAAAGTTTAGGGAACAGATTCATTTTGACAGCCATGACTCTTCCCAAGAATGAAATTCAATAGGAACTCCGGACTTTAAGTAAACCCCAGAGACAGGATACACATGGTGGATAGTTTGCAGCAAAATAGAAGATAATGTGGTGTGATGTATATGCCAAGATAAGGTATTTTGTCAACTGACCATTGAAATGGAAAGGATCCTCTTAGTGCCTCACACTGAGCAGTAGGTATATTAATTGTGAGAGCTGTAGATTTTGTAAAATTTACTGAAAGTCCAGAGATGCAAATTTAGAATATGTCAGAATATTTATACTGAAATATTAAAATATTATATTTATGGAATTATGCAAAATCTGTGGTTTTAGGGAGATTTTCACATTTTTCCACAAATACAACCAAGTAATTCAAGTTTGTTTATCCATGCTATTTTGAAGACAAGTGATTACAATGATATGCTAAAAAAATATATATTTATTAACTAAAAATTCAGTGTAAAATAATATTAGATATAATTGGTGATAATACAAAAAGATAATAAGTATAATAAGTACTTTCAAATATCAAACATATGTTGGACATACAGATAATAACATTTTACCACAAGTTCTTGTACACAATGTCATATTTCAACACTTTATGTCTTAGTAAACTTAAATTTAGTAACACTTAGTAAATAGCTTTCCGTGGCTCTACGGATTTATGTAAACAGGCTAGGTGTTGACTTTTACACTTGTGATTCTTCTCAAAACAAACAGACCTTAAAGCTTAAACCTCTTTTACAGTATATGGAAACTTTTATTTAACCATATACAAACTTGGTAATTTAACCAAGATTCATTGTTAAATTTAGAATGAATCTATGGTTCAACACATACTATAAATAATTCAATCATAATACTTTGAAGTCAGTTTTATGAGATACAACAAGATATGCCCTTGGTTTAAAAGCTAAAAGGAATTCATACTGCAGTTAAAACTTAATTCACTTCAAAACTGAACTGCCAGTATTGATTGGATTAGTTAAGCATATGCTCAAACAACTTAAATTACCCAAAAGGGTAAAAATGAAAGATTAATACTTTACCAGGGCTTAAAAACTGTTTTGAGAATCATCAAGTTAGGTGTCCCTAAGGACTTTCTCCAACATTCCTACATCTCTGCGCTCTCTTGTTCTCCTCTCGTCTTCCAAGATTCTTTACATTCACAAAATTCTATCAGACCCAGGGGCGGATCTAGGGTGGGGGCAATGGGGCAATGGCCCCCTCTGAGAAATTAGTGATGGACAGGCCAGTCAGGGAACGAGTGTGCGGGCAAGCCAGTCAGCGGGAGTTGGCAGGTCAGTGAGCGGTGCGCCTGAGCGGGCACTGCAGGTCGGCGGATGAGTAAGGGGGGGTTAGTAGGTGAGTGTGCGGGTGGGCCGGTTGGCAGGTGAGAAGAGGTGCTGGCCAGTCAGCGGGGTCGGCAGGTGAGTGAGCGTCTGAGCGGGCACTGCAGGTCGGCGGGTGAGTAAGGGGGGGGAGTGAGGTGAGTATACGGGCGGGCAGGGCAATCATCAAGTGGGCGGGCCGGTCGGCATGAGAGTGGAGGTGCTGGCCATTTAGAGTCAGCGGGCGGAGAGCAGAGCGATGACATTATCTCTCACCACCCACCCTGTATCACTGCAGTTCCACCCTCACTGTGCAGCCGCGGGCAGAAGAGAGATTACATCATCTCTCTGCTGCCTGCCTTCACTCTGGCAAGTGACAATCTGCATCTTAGCAGGCCAATGACAATCTGCAACATGTGGCAGGTGACGTGGCAAGTGAAAATCAGCAACTTGTGGCAGAATCGTGGCAAGTGAAAATCAGCAGTGTGTGGCAAGTGAAAATCAGCAACTTGTGGCAGGGACGGGGCAAGTAAAATTCAGCAATGTGTGGCAGGTGACGTGGCAAGTGACAATCAGCAACGTGTGGCAGGTGACGTTGCAAGTGACATGCTCAGGGCTCCCACTGATTTTGCATTATGGTGAGTTGAACTATTTGATTTTATATTACAATGTAATAGTAGAAATAATGCGCTTCAATCATCCTGACACCATAACAACCATGGTGGCGTGATGATGAAAGTGCTAACACCAGCCACTGCCCCGATAACTTTCCCGCAAAAAAAAACATATTTTCTGCCAGTGCCCCTCCCGGGACTAGGCTCTGGATCTGTCCCTGATCAGACCCCCAAGATCCCCCAGCTGTAATCTGTAACTAGTCTACATTGCCCTTAGAATGTGGGTGTGGAAATGCCTTTCACATCCTGAGAGACATCAAACACATAATTTCCTGGATAACCCTTATAGGTGAAATTGTAGTTTCCTTTATTCACCATTTCAAAGGGGGCAGTATAGGATTACAATTTACTTTATGCTAATACTTGTCAGAAATCAATCTTCGTGTAACCTTTAACTTAAGACTTAACAGAAAAATATAAAATATCTAAAGCTGAAACGTATGTGTCAATTTCCTAGACATTGCATCTACAACTCAAAAATATGTTTGTGAGACTGTTTGGATAAGGTCATTAACCCAACTTCTCGCATACCTTGAAAGCTAAGTCATGGCACCAGGAAAACCTTTCAGTTATTCAAAACACAAGAATTTTACATCAGTATAATTCCTATCTGAAGTTTTCAAAAATGTTAAGGACATCCTTAGGGAGGGATACTATATTACCCGTGGCATTACAGATTTTATATAGATGGAGGGATGCAAGGTATGCTTATGGGCAAACATGGAGGACGCCGTGTTGCTATGTAGGAGAAATTTGGCTTTCAACCATCGAAGGGGTTTTTCTACTTTGGCTGATAACAAGGTATTTAACTCCAACCATTTCTGAGCTATTTGTGTATTAGATAGTGTTGGGTTTCCAATTTGCAGTCTGTGCAATTTATCTAATTCTGTGGTTAACGTATAAGTTTGTTGTCAGTGCTCTTTATTTTTCCTTGAGGCAATACTTATGAGACGGCCTCTTAAAACTGCCTTGTGAGTCACCCAGAGAGTACCAGGGGATATATCTGGCGTTTAAATTAAAGTACCCTTGAATAGCTGTAGAAATTTCTTGGCAGGTAATGGGATCTACATGCAGAGGGTCATGTAAACGCCAAGTGTATGGAGTGTCTGACAAACCAATTAGAGTAGTAGATAGGGTTACAATGTTATGGTCAGACCATGGGCAGAGATGGATTTCAGAGTTAGTGGAGTTAACCAGAGTTAGTGGAGTTAACTAGAATAATGGGGGTACAAAAAATGTAGTCCAACCTGGCAAAAGAGTCAAGGGGGTGGGAATAAAATGTGTAGTCTTAAGCTCCGGAGTTATGTGAACACCAAGCATATGTTAATTGTAAGAACTGTAGTATTCTGGTCAGTGATTTGGGAATGCTTTAGAGAAGAGAGGCAGTACTCCTATCTGAGGGTGGGCCACAGGGTTAAAGTCACCGCCTATAAAACATATGTGCTAAAGAGTATCTTTCAAGGATTTTAAAAAAGGCTGTAAAAAAGGAAGCCTGTGCTGCATTGGGAGCATACATATTCACAATCGTAAGTTCCTGCCCTGCTACCAGACCCTTGATTATAAGGAATCTGCTGTCCTGGTCTCTGAAAATGTGTTGTACCTCAAAGGAGAATGTGTTATGTAACAATATAGCTACCCCTCTACACTTTGATGAGCACAGTGTATAAAAAGCCTGTTTGTACATTCTGTAAAAGTAGATAGGATGATTATTGGTGGCAAAATGTGTCTGTTGTAGTAAAATAATTTGTGCGTCCAACCATTTATAACTTGTAAAAGCTTTCTTACGCTTGTGGGGAGAATTAAAGCCTTGCACATTATGCGTAATGCTTGTAATTACCATTGATAAGATGAAATCCTGTTAGGTTCATCTGAGAGATATAGTAAAAGAGGCAGTAACTTGTAAAAATTCTCCTCCACAAGGGCACTGCCAGGGAATACCATATAAAATAAACAGCACTATGACCACAACAATTTAAGCTTTGTCTGATATGCTTCAGGAACTTAAGAAACATGAACATAAACAAACTGTAAAAACAAGAGAAAAAAAAATCAGCATTCTAGTTTTGTGCTGGTACAACTTAGGGTCAAGATGCAAAAAGCATAAACCTGAAACATAAAAACGTAATATGTAAGGGGCGTACGAGCCCCTAACTCCAGAAGTCATATCCAAAATAGTCAAGATATGAGTGGAGTGGGGTGGCATAGCATCGACCTCCACAGAACTAGCCTACTGAGCCTGAAAGATTTGCAATATGCATGCAGGTCAAGTGATTAATTTTATGGAGACAGATAGCAAAATATTGCAGTCTGATTCCATTTATGGGGACCTAATGAAAACCTTTTTAGAAAGAGTGGAAGGCATCCAAGTATAACTCCATTACCAACCAATTTATGAGGGTCTTGCGAAACCCCCCAAAAAAGGGGGGGTGGTGCAGCATCACTAAGTCTTTAAGTGGCAATTTAGGGGAATACTTAAGTGTCCTGGTGACCTGTGTGTTAAGGAGAGATCCTACCATCTGTTCATTCCATTTACTTGCAGCTCTAGAGATTCTGTACAGCCGCACTCTGGAATATAGAGTGGGGACGGAAAGTATTCAGACCCCCTTCAATTTTTTACTCTTTGTTGTATTGCAGCCATTTACTAAAATCATTTAAGTTCATTGTTTCCTCATTAATGTACACACAGCACCCCATATTGACAGAAAAACACAGAATTGTTGACATTTTTGCAGATTTATTAAAAAAGAAAAACCGAAATATCACATGGTCCTAAGTATTCAGCCCCTTTGCTCAGTATATAGTAGAAGCACACTTTTGATCTAATACAGTCATGAGTCTTTTTGGGAAAGATGCAACAAGTTTTTCACACCTGGATTTGGGGATCCTCAGGTTGGATGGTAAACGTTGGTGGACAGCTATTTTTAAGTCTCTCCAGAGATGCTCAATTGGGTTTAAGTCAGGGCTCTGGCTGGGCCATTCAAGAACAGTCACGGAGTTGTTGTGAAGCTACTCAGTTATTTTAGCTGTGTGCTTAGGGCCATTGTCCTGTTGGAAGGTAAACCTTTGGCCCAGTCCGAGGTCCTGAGCACTCTGGAGAAGGTTTTCGTCCAGGATATACCTATACTTGGCCACATTCATCTTTCCCTCGATTGCAACCAGTCGTCCTGTCCCTGCAGCTGAAAAACACCACCACAGTAGGATGCTGTCACCACCATGCTTCTCTGTTGGGACTGTATTGGACAGGTGATGAGCAGTGCCTGGTTTTCTCCACACATACCACTTAGAAATAAGGCCAAAAAGTTCTATCTTGGTCTCATCAGACCAAATAATCTTATTTCTCACCATCATGCAGTCCTTCAGGTGTTTTTTTAGCAAACTCCATGCAGGCTTTCATGTGTCTTGGGAGAGGCTTCCATCGGGCCACTCTGCCATAAAGCCCCGACTGGTGGAGGGCTGCAGTGATGGTTGACTTTCTACAACTTTCTCCCATCTCCTGACTGCATCTCTGGAGCTCAGCCACAGTGATCTTTGGGTTCTTCTTTACCTCTCTCACCAAGGCTCTTCTCCTCCGTTTGGCCGGACAGCCAGCTCTAGGAAGGGTTCTGGTCATCCCAAACGTCTTTCATTTAAAGATTATGGAGGCCATTGTGCTCTTAGGAACCTTAAGTGCAGCAGAATTTTTTTGTAACCTTGGCCAGATCTGTGCCTTGCCACAATTCTGTCTCTGAGCTCTTCAGACAGTTCCTTTGACCTCATGATTCTCATTTGCTCTGACATGCACTGTGAGCTGTAAGGTCTTATATAGACAGGTGTGTGGCTTTCCTAATCAAGTCCAATCAGTATAATCAAACACAGCTGGACTCAAATGAAGGAGTAGAACCATCTCAAGGATGATCAGAAGAAATGGACAGCACCTGAGTTAAATATATGAGTGTCACAGCAAAGGGTCTGCATACTTAGGACCATTTGATATTTCAGTTTTTCTTTTTAATAAATCTGCAAAAATGTCAACAATTCTGTGTTTTTCTGTCAATATGCAGTGCTGTGTGTACATTAATGAGGAAAAAAATGAACTTAAATGATTTTAGCATATGGCTGCAATATAACAAAGTGAAAACTTTAAGGGGGTCTGAATACTTTCCATCCCCACTGTAATCTTTATTATAAAAAATCAAAAATACAAGCCGCAGCAGAAATTGTGAAAAATGAGCAGACGCGTTTCACACTTAACAGTGCTTAATCATAGCTACCCTACCACCAAAAACAATATAGATATAGATATAGAGATATATAGATATAGATATAGATATAGATATAGATATATATATATATATATATATATATATATATATATATATCTATATATATATATATATATACATATATATACATATATATACATATATATATATATATACACATACATATACACACACACTAATCCATGTTGAACATGTGACTGCATGTGTAGTTAATTAGATTCAATTATCTAATTGAACTTGATTGACAAACGTGATGAATGTGATAAACATATGTGATTGGGAAGATGCACATAAATTTGTATATCCAAGTGCATGAAATAAATGAATTAATATTAAGGGAAAAAACAAACCTAAGTGAGATAAAGTGTAGGAATGAATTATAAACTGTAAATGCAGCATATCAATTCCCTGGGAATCTCCAGGAGATCTTGCTTGAATTTCTAGATGTACAGCTGTCCGGCAGAGATGGAAAGGTGATAACTGGCATATACAGGAAATCTACAGCTGGCAATTCTTTACTAAGAGCTGATTCTGCCCATCCGGAACACACTATTAAAGGTGTCCCGTTTGGCCAGTTTCTAAGACTTAAACGTCTGTGTAGCACACCAGACAATTTTCATAGAGAAGCCATGGACATGACCCAAAGGTTTAAAGACAGAGGATATCCAGATAAAGTTATATTTAGAGCCTTCTCTGCAGCCAATAAAATACCCAGAAAAACTCTATTAAAGGAGGATAAATGTGAGAACTACATCCATAAACATAAATATTCTCCATCTGTGGGTAACGTTCCTGTCTTCTCTACACCCTATAGTACAGAATTTGCGAAAATCAATAATACAGTCACCAAATATTTGCCCGTTTTGCTCAATGACCCTATCTACAGTGAAATTCTTTCAAAGGGTATCAAGTCAGTCTCCCAAAGAGTGCCCACCCTGGGAGGATCCCTTTCACCTAGTTTGTTTTGCAGTGGACACTCGAGCTACAATTGGCTTCATTTTAAAGTTAACTTTAAATGTGGCATTAAAAGATGCGACTATTGTCGCTACATCAAAAGAGGCCAAAGTGTGAGCTCCAGTGCCAATGGGAAGACTTGATATCTCATCTTTTATTAATTGCAATTCCAAGTTTTTAAGTCATCACATGTGAGTCATGCCGTATTCAATACGTAGGTCACACCACACGTAGGCTCAAAGATCGGTTGTACGATCACCTGTACGATATTGAAATAAATAAATCTACCAATGTGTCCAAGCACTGAAATCTTGTTCACTTTAAAGATGTCACAGGTCTTTCTATACAGGGTGCGGCGAAGATAGTAACCCCTAAGAGAGGAGGGGATAGGTTCAGAACACTTTGCAAGTGCGAAGTGTTCTGGATATTTACTTTGCATACCAGAATTCCCGAAAGGATTAAACTTTGAGTGGGACGTTTCCCACTACTATGACTAAACTTGTCATTGTCTATACTTGTTCTATCAGAAACCTGCAATTGATCTTCCATCCTTTTCGTTTCATTTTTATTTTTGGAGACTTAGTTGCTTGTTCCTGATTGGTCTGCATGTTCACCCTCCGGATTTATGTGCACAATACACCCGCCGACGATCAAGACATTGAACCTAGTGCCCATGATTTGGGCTTAAATTAACAAGATTTTATGATCTCTATATCGTTGTGTGTATGCTCAACATCAGCAGCTAGTATCATAGCACACTAATCATTTCAGTGTGTGCAGGCCAACACACATACAGATGTGCCTATCAACATATGCACACGTTGGTGCATGTATGGTTCATTTATATAGGGTTTCGTTCATATATCGGTATTCTGGTGGAGTCACGTATTTAAGCGGGATGTTTGTCTCATTACTAAAACTAGTGACTGTCGATGGTTGCCGCATTGTTAATATTTTGATATTTAGATTTTTTGATTTTTGTTCCTGCTTTAGAGACTCACTTGGTCGGTCTTTAAATTTACTTTAAATTAATTTGAATTAATTTGAACTAATTTACATATCTGTTCTTTGGTCTGTGGGTATGACATACCTGCTGAAGATCGAAGCATCAAACTCAATGCCTAATATAGAGGCCTTAATTTCACTAAGTACTGTGATGCTAGTATCGTATTTGTGTCCGGTGCTAATGACCAATATTACATCGTATCAATTGTATTAACTGCTTTAGTACAGACAGAGGAACACGCACCCACATGCATTGCACATATGTTTATGTGTAAGCGTGTGTGTGTGTATTGTGTTCACAAAGTCTTGTTCGGACTAAAATCCGATCCCCTGATGTCCCATGGTTTACCAGCTTTATACCTTTCTATTTTAATTTGGATTTTTTTATTTTTATTCAGGGTAGTTCTTAATTTCCTAAATTACCATCATGCATAGAATGGGGGTTCCTGCTTATTTTTTCCCATACAGTACTCACTCCTTTCGCTCTGTTTTGTCTGCTTCAAAAATTATACTCACAACATTGTTCAAATGCCTCTATTATGAGAATGGTTTTTATGTTAGATTTGTTGAGTTATTTTTGGACACTAAGGAGTGCTTATAGGTGCACACCATGTATCCTGTGCATATATTATGATGATTTTTTTGAGTACAATGTTTTTAACTTTGTTCTATTTTTTAATAATGATAAGTGTCTATATCTAAAAAGGTATATTATATATATATATATATATATATATATATATATATATATATATATATATATATATATATATATATTTATTTGTGTAAACTGTTGAAGTTTACATCCACAGACATATGTGATTAGGGACTGTATTGTTTCTTAATAGTTGCAGCTTCATGGCACGATTACCATTTATACAACAGGGGTATGGTATACCTCAAAGAATTTATAAATATACGTTCCTTGCACACATTTTTGTAGGGTGGTATTAAATTCATACATAATTACGTTTATTTTTGTTTACAGACACTTTTTCTACATTATGAATATTTAGTCACCTCATCTAAATTTCATTGTTTCATAATCTCACTACTTTTAAATTATTTCTTATTAACAACCAAGTTCATATTTGCTTATGCATTGATATGCTGCATTTACAGTTTATAATTCATTCCTACACTTTATCTCACTTAGGTTTGTTTTTAGCCTTAATATTAATTAATTTATTTCATGCACTTGGATATACAAATTTATGTGCACCTTCCCAATCACATATGTTTATCACGTTCATCACGTTTGTCAATCAAGTTCAATTAGATAATTGGATCTAATTAACTACACATGCCGTCACATGTTCAACATGGATTAGTATATATATTACATTGTTTTTGGTGGTAGTGAATTTGTGTGAATTGTCCCAATTTTTGCTGTGGCTTGTAGTTTTTATTTTTTATAATAAAGGCTATATTCCGGAGTGCAACTGTCCAGAACCTCTTCTTGCCTCAATGCTTAGCCTGCACCTGGCGTTACAATCCTGAGGAGAGTCCTCTTTTCCATACATCCACCTTGAGCGGTGATCCCTTCCCCCCTACTTGCAGCTCTAGGGAGCAAGAAAGGATATTGTCCACAATCTGTAGTATTCTGCAGGAAGGAACTTCCAGGAATGGCCACTAGGTGGAGCTCTGTCATCAGGAAACAAGTGTAAGGCAGACAGTTATAGTGTTAGCAGAAGGAATATGGCCCATCGTGGACACAGGGTGAATGTGGGCAGAAAAGGTCCCTGCAGCCAGTTATTAGTTATTGCTATAGTCCTCTTTTTGTTACATTTTTGAGAGACTGTTTTCTTGGATTTGCCCAAAGACTATTCTTAGTTTGTTTAATTCTGAACAATACACGATCATTGAAAGAGCTGGCCACATTGGCCTCCGGAGCCGGACAGTCTGGTCACCTGGGCTGCCTTAAGTGCTGTGTTAATTAACATGTTAATTATATAGTGGTCAGCTAAGTTGTTGCTAGGGGGTGGGGAATAGCCACGAGTCAGCCCTACCTCGTTATCTAACCCCTTGTGTTAAAAAGTGTATAAAAAGGCTGTATTCTGTCCAATAAATTATTCAAGATTCATACAAGCTATTACTGGCTAGCCTTGTATTCAACGCAGATATAATTAGTATATCTCTCTGATAGTCAGACTGTACGAAGCTGTATTACTGACGGAAGCACTCAGCGGAGTGTGGGATAGGATTTGTCACAATTGGTGGCAAGTCTCCAGCAACAAATCCAAAGCGACTCATCACCGAACTAATGGAGATCGACCAGGCCAGCAACCCACCAGCAGATACCTCAGAGGAAGCAGAGTTTCAGCGTGACGTCCAGTGGCACCTGGCCTTGTATGGTACTAACCACGCGCAGGAGGTAATCAGTCAAGTGTTACGAGAGGTGTCCCAGCTATGAATCGCTGAACTCCAGCGGAACCAAGGAGCATCAGTTATGTTCAAATCGGGAAGCTCCAGTGGCCCGCAAATAGCTACCCTATGCCGCCTTACGTATGTTTCAAGATGAGGAAGATGAGATGGATGTTTACCTGCAATTGTTTGAGAGGCAATGCAGGCTCCAAGGTGTCGATATAGCAGATACGGCTGCAGAGGCGTACAATAATGTCCCAGACAAGATCAGCCAGGACTATGACCGGGTAAAATTTAGTACTAGCTTTCCCCTTCAGGGCGGGACTTTAAAGGCATGGACTGTGAGACATACAATATTATATTATAAAAAAATATATATTTTTAAATACTATATATAAAAAAAACATAAGACTCATACACATATATATAATAAAATCTGTGCAGAAAGGAGTCTCGGGTGCATAATGTTCCAGAGGGGTCATGGAAGAGTATGCACACAGAGTATAAATGTATAACAATAGAAATTCATACAATATTTCCTACATGTTACGGAAAAAATACTCCTTCAGGGATATTCTGATATGTATTTGATTCTAACTGTAGTAATCTAAAATAAAGAAAATTATTTTCAGCAACAAATCATACTTCAGCAATGTTTCTCCATCCACCTAATGGCGACAGATGGATTCAGACATAAAACCGAGATATATGTGTACCACTTTATACTTACATGTCCAGAACAAACAGCCGGGGACAGCGGATCGAAGAAAAGTGACCAGATGGCCAGAAATGTGCAAGTGATTAACACAAGAAGAGTTGAAAAAGGAACTTCCTGGTTGCTAGGGGGGAGTTTGGACAGCATGATCCCCCAAGTGCATCCCGGGGCCGCAACAACAGGAGGCTAAGGAATAAAATAAAAATAATGAACAGCTGACTATAATAGTCAGCAAACATACTTATTCAAATGTTTCTATTAATTCACAAGAGCCAATTATCCTCACACAGAGGTATGCCTAGGAGTTAGAGGAAACTTGGTCCATATTTGTATAGGTAGAGACCCTACCAAGGACCAAATATCATAATACAAATTATGTGTGTCTATATATATATATGAAAAGGTATACCTCATAAACGATGCTGTGTGTGTATGGATGAGGTCAAGCTGCGATAGGTGGAATAGCTGCAAGAGACGTGCAGGTTATAGTTCCCAGTGACAAATGGTGAGGGATAACAGGGATGAATGCATCAAAGGCCCATGTTGCAGACACAATGGCCGATTAAAAAGATCTAGAACAGCCCATGGATGCACATCCCAGAGGGAATGCAGTCTGCAAACAGCAAACAAAAATCAGCATCAAACACGGTAGGCAGAGAAAAAGGGTCAAGTGTCAATATGACAAGCCCAATCTAGGCTTGCCTCAATAGGCAAAGCGAAAAAATTCCAAAAGAAAAAAATTGAAATCTAGAATCCAAAATTCACCTGAAGTCTTGTATAGCCCTGATGTGTGGCCTCGTCCAAAGTCACATCACTAACCTTACATTGCTCCAGCTTGCTATTAAATAGCAGCTGGGTGCCAAAAGACCAGCCTCCTAGACAGGTATGGGCGATAGAGATCACCCACATCAGTCATGCGTGCTGTCAGTGCGGTCCCCGAGTGTGTGGCGCACTGCGCCACCCCCTGCCCACATCCAAGATGGTGGTGTGGGAGGAGTGACGCCATGCGTCATGCTCCCACCGACACGCAGGCGCGGCTGCCCAGGTATCCAGCGGGCCAGAGATAGATGGAGAGCTTTGGCAGCTCCCGACAGCACTTGAGCGCCTGTGCAATGCTGACAGCTACAGAGGCGGTCATGTGACCACAGAGGATGGAGTATGAAGGGCCGAGGGAGAGCCTAGATCGTCGGCCCTAATGGTGTGCTAGAGAGGTGTTGGCACACCAAGGGGTTCTGGAAGGCCACATAGTAATGCCGAATGGACAGAGACCCAAAAGGGGACCATCCAGAATGGCCTCTGCGTGCCGGGGCTGCACACAGAGGGACCACACCGTCCACTAGGCAGCCCCAACTAGAATGCAAGGATGGAGAAGAAGAGAAGACAGGAAAGAAAAATAAGAGAAGAAAAGGGATGAAGGAAAGAAAAAAAAAAAAGAAAAAAAAAAGGAAAAACAATCTGATCCGTAGTGAACAGCTGAAGTTTGTATGACATGCAGGACCAAGCAGCAGACATCTAAATCAGTATTGACAGTGATGTAAAGAAAGTGACCGAAAATCAAAAAACAAAAAAAAGTGGTATATAAAGAATTGTCTCCAAAGCAGCATGTATCTTAATACAGATAATTAAATGGTATATACATACATAATGCATCATATATATGAAATAGAGACATAAAATTCTTAAAGCACTAAACTGACTGTATGATTGCAGGGAGGAGAACCAATGATGTATTGGGGGTCAGATGAACTATTAGAGGCCATATGTATATCCAATCATTTCTCCATACCTCCCAAGGCAAATCCCTCAAAGAAGGGCCTGTAGTTCGTGGCCTCATTGAGGCCTGGGAAGATAGTGGCCTGGAGGAAAAAGATCCACTTGAGTTCTTTTTGTAATAGGGTTTTATTCCAGTCCCCCACTCTTGGACTGGGATGCATTCTAAGACCAAAAATCTGATCATAGGGAAAACGCTGTTGTGCAAAGATCGAACGTGCATCCCCAAGGGGAGATCTGGAATGCATTTTCTCATGCTCCAGATATGTTTGGACATCCTGGAGCATAATTCCACCTTGGTTTTCCCCACATAGAAGGAACCGCAATCACAGAGTAATAAATATACCACCCCTTTAGTCTTGCAGTTGGCAAAATGCGCTGCCTTAAAAAAACTGCCATTCGGTAAGGTACATGTGGATGCCACCTGTATAAACTGGCAAAAAGTGCAACCCCCACAAGTATATGTACCTTTGTTTTTACACGGATCACCTCGGTTCTTGCCTTTAAATTTTCTTTGGACCAGACAGTCTAATTGATGTTGCCCGCTTGAAGGTAATAAGTGGTCTGGTTGGCACAAATCTGCCCAGGTTCGGGTCCATGGACAGAAGGTGCCAATATTTTTGCACAATATTGCGAATCTCATTATGTTGATTAGAATAAGGTATTATTATTCGGCCATGTTAGCATTTTGCCCAACACTGCTAGATTGTTGAGGATATAAAAGTTCATATCTGGTTTTCTCCAAAGATTTCTTATAAGCCTTCTTCAGGCATGTTTGAGTATCCTCTCTCCAAAAGTCTATCCTGTAATTTTTTAGCTTCGATTTGGAAGGTTTTGACTGGGTAAAAGAAAGACTATTGGCTCGCTTCGGCATTACTCCAGAGGCACACCGTTTGAGGTTTTGCATCCTCCGCCGAAAGGAGAGAGAGACATTCACAGAATGGGCTCATCAATTGATCCGAGCAGTGGAGAGTTGGATGACTGGGTGCCAAGCTGTTACCATGACAGATGTGCTCCAGCTAATCCTCCTGGAACAGTTCTACGATCATACCCCACTTGAAGTTAGAGACTGGGTAAAGGATTGGCGGCCAGTCACAGAAGATGAAGCTGCCACCCTAACTGATCAATACCTGGATTCAAGGCAGATTGTACAACCAGAGCCTAAGACCCCAGCTCGGCCTGTCCCCAACATTCCGCGGAGCGCTGCCCCGCTACACCGCGGTCGATCTCCTGTCCCACTCAGCTACCATCTTCACGAGGGAAGGGGGACCTCTGCTACAGATGCAACCAAGCAGGGCATGTTAGAAGGTATTGTCTGCAGAATTTTTGCCAGGACACGAGGAACCACAGGCCCCTTGGACCTGCCCGGACTGCTGCACACTGTCTTGAGAAAGATAATGTGACTTACCAAAGTGAGGAGAATATTGGAATTCTACATGAGACAGACCCTGTGCAAGCTGCCGCTACAGATAATCGTTTGCACCATCGAAAATCCGTGGGGATTAATGGTCGGGTTGCCCAGGGACTGCGGGACACGGGGGCTACTATTACCCCGATACAGTCCTGGATGATAACTCCAGCAGAGCAGACGGGACAGTCTGTGGCTGTGTAGGTGGCTGGGGAAAATGTTATATGGTTCCCCACTGCCAGAGTTCACCTTCATTGGGGTTCGGGGGCCAAAGAAGTGGAAGTTGGAATAATGCGGAACTTACCTGCAGAGCTTTTGTTGGGCAACAATTTGGGACGTTTAAATTCAGCCTTCTCCCTGGATGTATCCCCAGAAGCCTGCCCTGTTACCACCCACCAGCAAGCCTGGTTGGAGGTGCATTCCCTCGTGGACAGGACCCAGGTAAGACCTGTCACCCTGATCTAGACTGTACTACCCCAGCTATTCCTACCCCAACTTGGGCTTCTCCCCAAGACTTTGCACAGGAAACTCTGTGACGTCTGACTCAGACTTTTTTTTGGCCAGGGATTACAGGGGTGTCGCCGACTGTATTGTCACACCTGTGATACATGCCAGTGGGTGGGTAAGCATGGGGGCCCACTGAAAGCTCCCTTACACCCTCTACCTATCATTGATGAACACTTTAGCCGTGTTGCCATAGACCTGGTAGAACCATTGCCTCGACCTAGTTCTTCTGGGAAGAGATATATCCATACCGTGGTGGATAATGCCACCCGGTACCCGGAGGCTATTCCCTTGGCAAATATCAACGCAGAAACCGTGGCTGATGCCTTGCTCCAAATCTTTGCCAGGGTGGGTTTTCCTTGGGAAATCATCTCAAACCAGGGGACCCAGTTCACTGCTGAGCTCACTCAGCAGTTATGGAGGCTCTGTGGGATAAAGCCCCTACAGAGCTCTCCTTATCACCCCCAGACCAACGGACTGTGTGAGAGGTGCAATGAAACACTGAAACATCTGCTTAGGACATTCGCAACTCTCAAAGGGATTGGGAGAGATATCTTCAGCGCCTTCTCTTTGCTTATCGAGAGGTGCAGCAGGAATCTACCGGATTCTCCCCATTTGAGTTACTGTATAGTAGGTGGGTGAGGGGGCCCCTAGATCTAGTCAGAGCCCACTTGGGAAGGGGGAATTGATCCCCAAGTGCCCACTATCGTAGCATACGTTCTTGAGTTTAGGGACAGACTAAAGGTGCTCACGGACACTGTCCAAGAGAACCTTCGGGCTGTCCAGAGGCGGCAGAAATGATGGTACAATTGTACTGCCCGGAACTGCACTCTCAAGGTTGGGCAAAAGGTTCTTGCCCTCAGGTCAACCAAGCAGGACAAGTTGCAGGCCACTTGGCAGAGACCTTGCCGGGTTATGGCAAAGCTCTGTGACACAACCTATCTAGTGGCTAAATATTCGGATGATAGAGTCCAACGGACCTTTCGTGTGAACATGTTAAAAGCATACTGGGAAAGATCAGGAGGAGAGGTAGCCGCTATATGTGCTCCAGCTGTGGAAGAGTCTGAGAACCTTCCCCTGCCGGAGCTCCCGGAGCTAAATAGGATTACTGCAGGGATAGAGACGATAAAGCTTGATAACCAGCTAAGGCAGACGCAGAAAGAACAAGCTAGACAGGTCCTTAGTCAGAGAAGGGAAATGTTCTCCACAGTCCCTGGGTACACTACTAAGGCAGTGCACCGAGTGACAGCTGCCACTAAGACAAAAGTCTTACCTGATACCTGACGCAGTGAGAGAGAGAATGTGTTGTGAGATTAAGGAGATGCTTGAGTTGGGAGTCATTGAGCCATCCAGCAGCCCCTGGGCTTCCCCGGTGGTCCTTGTACCAAAGCGGGATGGCACAACTCACCTCTGCATAGACTACCGCAGATAAAATGATTACACCACCACTGACACTTACGCTATGCCCTGGGTGGAGGATCTGTTATATCGCATTGCTCTGAGAAAATTCCTGACAATCCTTGATCTATGCAAAGGGTACTGGCAAATTCCTCTGGATGCAGAATCTTTTCCGAAGTCAGCGTTCATTACCCCATTTGGCCTATACCAGTCTAAAGTAATGCCATTTGGGATGAAGACTGCATCGGCGACTTTTCAGAGGATGGTAGATCAACTCCTCGATGGCCTCCAGGACTATGTTTGTGCATATCTGGATGACATTGCGATCTACAGCGATACCTAGGAGGGCCCTCTGGTTTACCTGTGTGTCTTGTTAGACTGCATCAAGGCTACAGGACTAACCCTTAAGCCAGAGAAATGCAGCATAGGGATGTCCGAGGTACAGTACCTTGGACATAGAGTAGGCAGTGGACAGCCTTTAGTGCCACAAACATGTGTGTGCTTGAGAGATACAAAGCACCTTATTCAGATACTAAATAAAACGGATTTGGTACCCCAACATAAGTATTTATTAGCCACAGCAGATGTATCATCGCTGTATATGATAATAGATCATGATGAAGCCATTCAAGCTACTAAATGGGCTCTAGATAAGTTTCCTAATTTGATCTTGAAACAAAAGAGATTTATTCTGAGGTGTTTGGCTTTTGGCTTGCAACATATTTATTTTTGGAATAATAATGAATATTACAGGCCATTGAATGGCATTGGGATGGGTGCTAAGTATGCACCAAGTGTTGCAAATATATTTATGGTGAAGTGGGAGGAACAGGACATATACGCTGACCTTCCTGAACATTTGATCCTTTACAGAAGGTTTATAGATGACTGTATAGTCATATGGAAGAGGGGATAAAAATAGTTTGGTACAATTTTTTGAAAGATTAAATATTAATCAGAAAAATATTAAACTTACTTATGAAATTAGTAATGAAAAGGTTCACTTCCTTGATCTGGAAATATGTCAATAAGAGGGAATACTAACTACAAAAATTTTCTTCAAGCCTGTGGAAAGGAACAGTTATACACCGGTAGACAGTTGCCACCATGAACCCTGGCTTATTAACATACATAAAGGCCAGCTGATATGTCTGAGAAGGAACTGTTCCAGCCAAAATGATTATTTGGAACAAGCAAAAATTATAGGAAATAAATTTACAAGTAAAAGGATATAATAAAAACTTTATAGAAGATAAAATACAGGAAGTATGATATTCTAACGGGAGAAACTTATACAGGATAAAGTAAAGGAGTCTAAACAATATCAAGAAATTCCCTTAATTATGAATTTTAATACACAACATAAACAAATTGAACAGATTATCAAAAGGCATTGGTCACTTCTTTTAGCTGACAGACAATTGCAATCGATTTTATTGGAGAAACCATGTTTTACTTACCGGAGGGCTCCAACTCTGAGGGACTTAGTTGCAAAAAATGTCCCAGATCCACCTAAGAGGTCTAATGACCTAACTTTTTTTCAGGGAAAAGGTTTTTAACCCTGCAGAAGGTGTTACGCATGCAGGAATACAAACCTGGCCGAAATGGCCAAAAATGCACAAATTTTATTTCCACAAGTACCAACAAAGAGTATGTAATCAAGGATTTTATTTCTTTCAGGATGGAAGGGGAGATGTATGTGTTGCAGTCTACATGTTTACTGCAGTATATAGGATGAACTAAACGTCCCTTATGGAAACGCATACGGGAACATATACATAGTATTAGAAGTGGCTCCCCAAACACAGTGCATCCCGCCATTTTGCACTGCATCATAATAAAGATCCTGCTCATATAAAATTCTGGGCTATTGATAAGTACAAACCCCACTGGAGGGGTAGTAATAAGATTAGGCAGTTAAGTAAAAGTGAATCCAGATGGATCTTTGAAATGTGCACTTTATCGCCGAGGGGCTTGAATATTGATTTTGACTTGAATTGTTTTATTTCAGATTTTTAGTTTTTAAATTTTATCTCTTTTGGTTTTTAAATATATTTATTTTAAGTGTTTTTTCCCATGGCTCATTACAGGAGGGAATGGTATTAAGGGTCCTATATTATAAAGATTATATAACCATAATATGGAGGCTGTGATGTGTGTATTTTAATCATTTTAAATTCATTTGTGGTTGAATTATACTTATCTACGCATGCTTCTCGCTCTTGATGTTATACTTAATACTCACCACTGGAGGGCATAGCACTATGGATTATTGTCATCTATTATTTACTTTGGATATGACATACCAAGTTTGACCATGGGGGGGGGGGGCTGAAGTCTGTGTTCAACAGAACTTTGAACTTTTTAGTGAATAATGTTTCTTTTAGTGAATAATGTTTCTTAATTCCAAATTTGATCTTAACTTGTGTCTTTTAAAAGTTGTATTATTAAAAGTTATATTGTGTAATCTATTACTAAAAATAAGTATTGCTGTAATGCAGACTTAATGGAATGATGACTTGCTTATTTACCGATATCACTATGGCAACTAATATGCCGTCCATAGCTTAAATAAGAAGCTTGGCCGGTCACATGACTACCCTTGAGAAAGTCACATGACATGTGATGATACACGTGGGGAGAAGGAGTCAGTGACGTCTTCGCATAGTGTTCGGCAAACACAGCGATAGCTGTATGAGCGGTGAAGCTGTCTGACCATTATAACAAAATCGATTCAGCTACTGCAAATGTGGGAGTGGATTACATTGTTTGCCCGGTCTTGTAGTATTAAAAAACACTGCGCAATAATGGTTTTTCTTTTATCTTTATGTGAATCATCACTTGCAAATATAATTCATCATGCAACTGTGATCTGTGAGAATTGAAATACAAGCAAGTTCATCAAAGGCAATTGATTGGACATTTAGGATGTGGAATTCCCTTCCACAGGCTGTGGTCTCAGCGGGGGGGGGCATCGATAGTTTCAAGAAACTATTAGATAAGCACCTGAATGACCACAACATACAGGGATATACAATGCAATACTGACATCAAATCACACACATAGGTTGGACTTGATGGACTTATATCTTTTTTCAACCTCACCTACTATGTAACTATATAACTATATGTATACCTCAGCTGGATTAACACAAACAGACACTATTTATTTGTTTCCCCATCTACATATATCTAGGGATGTGTGTCCCCTTATATGTTTTTTGATGCATCTATTTGCATTTATTCACTTTATTGATTGATATATTTATTTGCACCTATTCACTTTACTGATTGTGATATCAGGGTATATGTTTTTTGATGCATTTATTAACTTTATTGATTTTTTATTTGCACTTATTCACTTTACTGATTATGATATCAGGGTATTTTTATGGTTTAGGATTTTATATATAAGCACCACTCCAACAGATAGGGATAGTTTGATAAGTGCACCAACATATTTTTGAGAGACTGTTTTCTTGGATTTGTCCAAAGACTATTCTTAGTTTGTTCAATTCTGAACAATACATGATCATTGAAAGAGCTGGCCACATTGGCCTCCAAAGCCAGACAGTCTGGTCACCTGGACTGCCTTAAGTGCTGTGTTAATTAACATGTTAATTATATGGTTGTCAGCTAAGTTGTTGCTGGGGGGGTGGAGTAGCCATGAGTCAGCCCTACCTCGTTATCTAACCCCTTGTGTTAGAAAAGTGTATAAAAAGGCTGTATTCTGTCCAATACATCATTCAAGATTCATACAAGCTATTACCGGCTAGCCTTGTATTCAATGCAGCTATAATTAGTATATCTCTCTGATGGTCAGACTGGAGGAAGCGGTATTACTGACGGAAGCACTCAGTGGAGTGTGGGATAGGATCCGTCACATTGACCATCTTAGTGCCAATAATAGGAAGCAGGCAGAAAATCAATTTCATATCTGGTGCATCTCCTCTCACGTCTTGGTGAAGGTGTGTGCCAGATAGGAGCTGGGCGAGGTGTGGAATTTTACGCAGTCTGTCCAGAGTTGATGGGGAGATGTCTGGATACATTTGTACATGTATATCATCCAGGGAGATTGTGTGAGAGTTGCGGGCTGCTCTGAGGATCTCCTCTTTTATCAGAAAGTCCTTTAGGGAGAGCACAATGTCCTGGGGTTATATTCATGGGGTGGTTTTGGACGTAGAGCTTGGTGTATACAATCACAGGTAAAGGAATCAGTTTCGTGATCCAGTAGTAGGGACTGGAACAATTTGTGCATGGCAGGGATCAGATCAGTGTTCGATTCAGGGACCCCCCTGATCCCGAGATTGTTTCTGCAATTGCGATTGTCGAGATCTTCGACTTGAGATTGCAATTGAGTGACTGATGCTGCAAGGGATTCATGTTCCCTGGAAAGATCATTGTGGGCTATACTGAGTTCATCATGTTTTGTCTCCAAGTGGTCAGTACTGGCCCCTAAAGCAGCAATCTCTTGTGTCAGGGTATTTGTACTCTTATGTTTTGTTTGGAATTTAGCAGCTATTTTGCTATAGATAGATTCTAGGCTTTTATCTAGGTCCTCTTTTGTGAGAGGAGATGTGTACTCACTGTCCTGCGGAGGAGTTCTGTGAGAGCTGTGATGAGGGAGAGGCTGGCTGCCGGTGCCATTTTGTGAAATGCTGAATCTCTCCTGTGTTCGCAGCAGGTAGTTAGTGAGAAACTTCTGCATGGCCCCCTTGGTCTCTTTTTTCTTTATTGACATGCACAGCATGATCCTGGGGATTCTGGGGGCATTTGAGGAAGCAGGCTAAACGGAGTGAGTAGTGCAGAGCTACTCAGACATGCAGCCGATCCCATGGAAAAATCATGCATGCGCCTCACAGGAAGGGGTTCTGTACCATCTGGTAAGGAATTTATAAGAAGATTCCTGAGTGTGAGTACCGATGAAGGTAGTATGTACCAGCTGGATCCTTTTCTGGATTTGGGGAGGGGTAAACTCCAAGCCCAGTTCCCTCTCCCATCCTCTAATATAATAGGGGGTGGACACTGGTTGCTCACTCAAAACAAGCTTGCACATGTGGGAGAGGAGATGTCCAGAATCCGGGAGTTTTACCCACAGTGATTCAAATGGTTTCAAATGGGGACAGTGAGTGATAACTCTAGTCCACTTAGGGGAATGTTCCTTAGAGGGACTTAAGGTCATTGAGTGGTAGCAATTTACCCAGAGGAGCAAACTTTGTTTAGCAGGTCTCTCTGTCAGTCCACCAAGAACGGAAGAACCGTGCATCTTCACCCAGAAGAAACCATGGGAATCCCCCAAGTGGTGGCAAAGGAGATGGTGAGGAAGCAAATTGGCCCTTCCTATTTAGTCTGTCCTACACAGTGAGTGTGTGATCAGTCAAAGGAGATGACCAGTCCGAAAGTCCCCTATCAGCCGAGGGAATCCACCATGCCCTGCCAGAATTCTGCCTGCCATCATTTTCTCCAATGGGATCCAGAGCTTAATTGTGACATCATGGCGCCAATTCAAGATTCAAAATAGGGCCATAGCTTTATAATAAAGCATTATGTCAGGAAAACCCACCTCAAGACCTTTTCCCCTGCCAAATAATGGTTATAAATGCCCTTCTCAACTGCCTAAAGAAAGACCATGGTAAGGGCACAGTATATAACAGATAAATAATAATGTGGTAAGATGGTAATTTTTACCCTTCCAAGCCATGTTAAGGAATATCCTTGCCATTGCTTCAAGTACCATAGGATGCCACCTAGCAGGGTACCATAGTTAAGGTGATACAGAACTTTAGGGTCAGACGAGATATGAGTTCCCAAGGAAGTGATACCTCCTGCCAGATGAATTGAAAGGACTGCCTCAATGTTGCCCACATAGACAATGGAACATGAATAGGTAGAAGTTCCAACTTATTGTAATTCATTTTAAAATTAGATAAGAAACCAAACTTGTGTATCTCCTCCATCAGTATTGGCAAGGAAGTTTGTGGTTGTGTTAAATAGAATAGGAGATCATTGGCATAAGCCGACAGTTTTGATGAGCCTATATGGACCCCTGTTATATCTTTATTGTTTCTAATTGTCCTATGCAAGGGTTCTAGCACCAAGTCGAATAGTAAACGGGACAAAAGGCATCTCTGACATGTCCCATTTCCTATAGAGAAGGAATCAGATAGTATCCCACTCACTTTTACTCGAGCTCAGGGTTTACAATATAGAGCTAAAATCCAGCCCATCATCCACTCTCCCAGGCCCAATCCTCAGGGCAGCTCTGTCAAGTACAACCCTGTTGAAGACCTTTTTGGCATACAGTAGGTCAACAAAACCACATATGGCGTGTGTTCAGGTCTATGTGCAGCCCAGTGCAAGATTTTTAAGGCTCCGATTGTGTTGTCTCTAGCTCCGCGGCCCACCATGAAGGCAGTTTGTTCTATGTAAACTAGGCCCGTCCCATGGTCCTGGAGACGGCTAGCCAACAACTTTGCCAGAATTTTGGTATCAGAATTCAATTAAGAAATTGGCATATAGTTAGCACAATGTTGGGCGTCCTTCACACGTTTGGGCAGTACCGTGACATGAGCCGTAAGAACCTCAGATGGTAAGGGATTAGAGGTAGTGATGGCATTAAAATAATGGAAAAGTGGAGAACTGCTTTTTGTAGTTGGTGTTGGTGAATATATTATAGAAAACTGGCTTAAATATTGATACCTCATCCAAAATAGATATAGTAAAAAACAAGCATCCAGCCAGATCTTACGGACTTTAAAAGGTACTAGAGAAGGACTCCACCACATTAAGTTCACACAAAAGGTATTTTATTACAAAAACAATTACATATAAAAGAGAATATAGAGCTCATGCTCTTAAAAACATCATATGTTTGTTGGCATATGATAGGCAAACACATGTATACTCCACATATTGTTTCTTTGTAAAGCTGGCCAGGAGGTCGACACATTTCAAAAACAGCTTCCTCAGGTGCTAAGTGTTGGTGAAGCCATCTGACCCAGGGCTTTTACCTAATGTGAGGGCAGAAACCACGGTGCCCAATTCTGCTATAGATATTGAACGCTTCAATTCCTCAATTACCCCAGAAGGCAGGCCAAGATAGCAGATGCCCTTAGATATTCCTGCACCTTTTCAGCATGGGATACTGTTCCAGAAGGGAAGGAGGTGGGTGGGGTATTATAAAGGGAAGCATAAAACTTCTGGGATTCTTGTGTAATGGACAAAGCATCTACAACTGGTTTACCACAGACTGCGAGGCTATGAACATGGTGCAGGGCTTGTTTTTTTTTTTTAACATTCTGGGCAATAAATGACCACACTTATTCCATGTTCATAGAAATTATGGGCGTAATATCTAAGTTCGTCTCTAGCCATACGGTCTAGACAGTGGGTCAGAGCAGTACGCAGAGAGTCCAGCATCTGGGCATCTCCAGGGTCGAAGTGTTTCTTTAATTTAAGCTCCAGGTTGTGAATTTTATCTAGTAGTTCAATTATCTCCTTCTGTTTTTCTTTCTGACCCTAGCACCCAGAGCAATCAGCTCCCCCCTATTCTCAGCTTTATGACCTCCTCAGAGACATTTAGTCAAAATAGAATTGAAGGGAGCAGGAAATAGAGTCCAAATTTGCATGGTCGTTCAAGAGGTTTTCATTAAGCCTCCAGACCCTATCCTTGTGTTCCGCACAAAAGGGGCATTTTCCTGGAGGAGGTGTCCAAGCTAGGATCCAGTATGATGTTAAAATGCCCCCCAGTATAACCATACTATCTTTAAAGTCCACTAATTGTTCAAGAGAACAGAGAGCAAATTAACAGTCTGGGTGTTTGGAGCGTATAGGATGTCAAAGGTATATTTCTGTCCATGGATCATCCCCTGAAAAAAATAGAAAGCGGCCCTCCGGATCAGAGCATAGGGATAGCAAGAAAAAGGGGTAATTTACGGATGCTATGGTAACTCCCCTTGTCTTAGGGACAGGGGATACACTATGATACCATTGATCAAATATTGTGAGGGGTAGGCAAGGTGTGGAGTTAACAGTAAAGCGCGTCTCCCGGAACATAACAATATCTGGGGCCAAGTGATGCAGTTCCTACCATATTTGACCCCTCTTTTGCAGAGAACAAAGTCCTCTAACGTTATAGAAGAGCAATTTCAATGAGCAGGCCATGATTGAAAGGAGGTATAGAGACTCCGGGTAACGTGGTCATAAAGCAATTTAGAACAGACATAAAAAAAAAAAAAGGATAACAGTAAACTGTAACCCCAGCTGGACCTATGGATGTAGCCTCGCAAATTCCAGAGAAACATAAACAATGCAAAATAGTAGTATGAAAATCCTCCAATGGGTAACTGGCCTGAACTTTGTAGATTTTAAGAGATACCCACAAGCTGATCTTGTTAGAAACATTTCTAAAAGTCCACATCTTATATCAAACCACGTGAGTGAAGTGCCAACCAATACAGATAAACTGTTCTTTATCAATGGACTTCATTAAAATTACTTGAAATTATTTTTCTGCAGTAGTATGGCATATCAGTTATTAACAACTTGCCTACTGGGCACTTAAACCCCCCTCCTGCCCAGACCAATTTTCAGCTTTTAGTGCTCCCACACTGAATGACAATTACTCAGTCATGTAATACTGTACCCAAATGTTTTTTTGTCCTTTTTTTCATAAAAATAGAGCTTTCTTTTGGTGGTATTTGATCACCTCAGGGTTTTTTTATTTTTTTGAGCTGTAAATGAAAAAAGACCGAACATTTTGAAAAAAGATAAACGCATTTTTCTTAGTTTCTCTGTGTCAGGTCACCTGAGTTCAGGTGACAGATGCACCCCGTTGGGGTCAGGAGTGCACCACTAAGATAATGGATCCTAAGGCTGACTGCTGCGGATGGAACTCGGGGTGGTTCAGGAAGGCAGGTCCCCTGGAGCACCAACACGGATCCCACAGGGAGTTAGAGCATAGATTCCCCAGGGCGCAGAGTCTAAGAGCCAGCAGGTGTTCACCAGAGCCTCTAGTGGTGAGGATGGACTGGGCTGCAACTCGCTCCAGGTCGCAGCCCCCAGGGTCTCCCAGCTCACGCTCATGGTAGGCTACAGGAGGATGGAGAGGAAATAGCAGCCCAGGACAGCAAGGTATAGTAAGGAGGTAGCCAAATGTCGGGGCAACTAGCAGACAAGGATAACAGAACACGCCAAAGGTCAGGGTCACAGGCAAACAAGTATAGTCGAGAACGCGCCAAAGGTCAGGGTCACAAGCAGACAGGGATAGTCGGGAACATGCCAAGATCGGTAACAGAGACATACTTAGAGCACATGGCAAACAGGAAGCCAAACACAATATTGCACGGCAAGGCAGGCTTGGAGAATACGGTGTTAAATAGTGGTTCCTGTTGAGGCTAGGGTGGAGCCACACTGAGGGAAGATTACTTAAGCATGCAGTTGTGAGAGTACAAGCCTCAAGGCTGATACACAGACCAGGTAAGAGACCGACAGGTCATGAATGTATTACTGCAAGGTCATGACGCTGTGATAAAATTTTGCAAATTATTAATTTTTCTTCATAAATTTTCGCCACAATTTATACTGCTACATATTTTTGGTAAAAATAACCCAAATTAGTGGATATTATTTTGTCTGTGTGAAAGTTAGAGTAAAAGTTAGAGTTAAAGTCTACAAGCTGTGGTGCAAATCATAAAAAATTGATTACACCTGATGTACTGGTGACCTCTCATTTCTTGCAACCCGAACAAGCCAGGAAAGTACAAATACCCCCCAAATGACCTCTTTTTTGAAAGTAGACATTCCAAGGTATTTAGTAAGATGCATGGTGAGGTTTTTAATGTAGTAATTTTTTCCCACAATTCTTTGCAAAATTAAGATTTTTTTTCCCCACAAAATTGTCATTGTAATAGGTTATTTCTCTCACATGGCATGTGTATACCACAAATGACGCCCCAAAATACATTCTGCTACTCCTCCTAAGTATGGCGATACCACATGTGTGGGACTTTATTACAGCCTAGCCACATAGAGAGGCCCAACATGCAGTGAGCACCATCAGGTGTTCTAGGAGCATAAATTACACATCTAACTTGTTGACTACCTATTACACCTTTGAAGGCCCTGGAGCACCAGGACAATGGAAATGCCCACAAAGTGACCCCATTTTGGAAAGCTAACACCCCAACGTATAATCTGAGGCATAATGAGTCTTTTTAATCATTCATTTTGTTCCAGAAGTTTTTGGAAAATGTGGGAAAAAAAATTGAAAACACTTTTTTTTTTTTTTTTTACACAAAGTTGTCCATTTATAAGATATTTCCAACACATAGCATGTGCATAGCAAAAATGACACCCCAAAATACATTCTGCTACTCCCGAGTATAGTGATACCACATGTGTCAGACTTTTACACAGCCTGGCCACTAGGGATAAGCCAAACGCCCCCGTTTGGTTCGCACCAGAACATG
The DNA here is from genome assembly GCA_037952835.1 of Lithobates septentrionalis. Lineage (NCBI taxonomy): Eukaryota > Metazoa > Chordata > Amphibia > Anura > Ranidae > Lithobates > Lithobates septentrionalis. Next base: position 2,810,921 of record JBBDGP010000074.1, read on the forward strand.
CGAACAGGCAAAAAATTTGTTCGAACACGCGAACACCATTAAAGTCTATGGGACACAAACATGAATAATCAAAAGTGCTAATTTTAAAGGCTTATATGCAAGTTATTGTCATAAAAAGTGTTTGGGGACCTGGGTCCTGCCCCAGGGGACATGGATCAATGCAAAAAAAAAGTTTTAAAAACGGACATTTTTCCGGGAGCAGTGATTTTAATAATGCTTAAAGTGACCAATGTTGGAGCAGTGTTATAAAGTAATCACCATTTAGACTAAATTATCACACTACACAGCGCTAATGTTGAGCAATTGAAAATTGTGGCCAACAACACATATAAGGACAGTCATATAACAAAAAAGTCCTTTAAAAGAGAGTCCCTTATAGAGGGAAGTGATGTAAAGTTCAGGGTGTAGTTCAGATAATCAATAGGTGATCATGAAAAAACAGTCCTCCACATGCACCTTCCACCGATCACTGCGAAATCCACCCGGTGACAAACACTCTCCCCCTAGGGGGTTAAACTCACCAGAAAAGGGGAGCAATAAAACCTTCAGAGTCAGCACTCTTTACAAGCAGTTTGTTGTCATCATCACTATACACGGGGTCATAGGTTTGCAGGGCTCATAATGAATCAAAAAGAAACAGAAAGAACAGTGCACATAGCGTAATCCTGTTTATTGATTCAGAACCCCTTGCACAAAGACAGACAGAGAACCCCCCTTCAATAAAAATACGTACATCAAGTAAAACGAACAGTGATAAATCAAACAGGCAGGTAATGCAAGTGTGTTAACTTCACCCAACGTTGTCAGCGCCGCTACACAGGAAAGGATGGATACTTCCTGGTAGTGCAGATGACTCGGGTGGAGCGCACACGTCACTTCCCACGTCGTGTTAGCCACGCCCTCACGCGTTTCGTCATATCCTTTGACTTCAACAGAGGATGCCCTCTGTTGAAGTCAAAGGATATGACGAAACGCGTCAGTAGCGTGGCTAACACGACGTGGGAAGTGACGTGTGCGCTCCACCCGAGTCATCTGCACAACCAGGAAGTATCCATCCTTTCCTGTGTAGCGGCGCTGACGTTGGGTGAAGTTAACACACTTGCATTACCTGCCTGTTTGATTGATTGCTCACTGTTCGTTTTACTTGATGTACGTATTTTTATTGAAGGGGGGTTCTCTGTCTGTCTTTGTGCAAGGGATTCTGAATCAATAAACAGGATTACGCTATGTGCACTGTTCTTTCTGTTTCTTTTTGATTCATTATGAGCCCTGCAAACCTATGACCCCGTGTATAGTGATGATGACAACAAACTGCTTGTAAAGAGTGCTGACTCTGAAGGCTTTATTGCTCCCCTTTTCTGGTGAGTTTAACCCCCTAGGGGGAGAGTGTTTGTCACCGGGTGGATTTCGCAGTGATCAGTGGAAGGTGCATGTGGAGGACTGTTTTTTCATGATCACCTATTGATTATCTGAACTACACCCTGAACTTTACATCACTTCCCTCTATAAGGGACTCTCTTTTAAAGGACTTTTTTGTTATATGACTGTCCTTATATGTGTTGTTGGCCACAATTTTCAATTGCTCAACATTAGCGCTGTCTAGTGTGATAATTTAGTCTAAATGGTGATTACTTTATAACACTGCTCCAGCATTGGTTACTTTTGATCTGAGACAGCTGCTGCTCACTAGATTGTCTCTCTGCTTAGACAGACACAGTGGAGTTCAATCTTATCTATGTGTTGGTGATTAAATCTTGGTTGCATACTGATGTTCATTCACGGTTATGCACCTTTGAATACTCACTAGGTTTTTTATATCAAAATATCTACACCTTGGGTCTGTTTGAGTATTTGTTGCTGAGTGGTGTTTCTGCAGGTCTGGTGAAACACTTTTTTATATTTTAATGCTTAAAGTGAAACAATAAAAGTGTAATATTCCTTTAAATTTTGTACCTGGGGGGGTGTCTATAGTATGCCTGTAAAGGGGCACATGTGTCCCGTTTTTTGATCAGTCTGACAGCAAAATGATATTTCAAAAGGAAAAAAAGTCATTTAAAACTACTTGCGACTATTAATGAATTGTCGGTCTGACAATACACATAAAAGTTCATTGATAAAAACGGCATGGGAATTCCCCACAGGGGAACCCTGAACCAAAATTTAAAAAAATATGACGCGGGGGGGGGTCACCCTAAATTCCATACCAGGCCCTTCAGGTCTGGTATGGATATTAAGGGGAACCCCCGGCCAAAATAATAATAAAAAAAAAAAATGGTGTGGGGTTCCCCCAAAAATCCATACCAGACCCTTATCCAAGCATGCAACCTGGCAGGCCACAGGAAAAGAGGGGGGGACAAGAGAGCGCCCCCCTCCTGAACCGTACCAGGCCACATGCCCAAAAACATTGGGAGGGTGCTTTGGGGTATCCCCCCAAAACACCTGGTCTCCATGTTGATGGGGACAAGGGCCTCATCCCCACAACCCTTGCCCGGTGGTTATGGGGGTCTGTGGGCGGGGGGCTTATCGGAATCTGGAAGCCCCCTTTAACAAGGGGACCCCCAGATCCCTGCCCTCCCCCTGTGTGAAATGGTAAGGGGGTACAAAAGTACCATTTCACAAAAAAACTGTCAAAAGTGTTAAAAATGACAAGAGACAGTTTTTGACAATTCCTTTATTTAAATGCATCTTCTATCTTCCTTCAGTTTCTTCCTCCATCTTCTGGTTCTTCCTCCGGTGTTCTCATCCAGCATCTTCCTCCACGGCGTCTTCTTCCCTTTCTCGGGCCACTCCGCATCCATCATGATGGGAGGCTCCCGCTGTGTGACACCTCTCATCTTCTGACGGTTCTTAAATAACAGAGGGCGGGGCCACCCAGTGACCCCACCCCCTCTGACGTCACGGGGAATGCCACAGGGAAGTCCCCGTCAAGTCCCCATGCATCAGAGGGGGGTGGGGGTCACCAGGTGGAGCCAGCAATGAGAGATGATCTTATATGTTTACACTTGAGATCATCTCTCATTGGACACACCGATCCAGTGCTAAATGGCCGCTGTGATTGGCCATTTACCACGCTCTGTAATTGGCTGTGTCCATGGGACACGGCCAACACAGATTTTCCCCGATGCATGCCCACAAGGGAACAAGTAAACAGGAAGATGCCCAGGGACGCCCTCCCGGCAATTAAGCGCCGTGCTGTAGCTGTCTTTCGGCTATAGTGCTGGCGCCGAGTGGTTAAATATATGAACAAGCAAAGGAAAAAAAATATAAATATATAGCATAAGGAGGTGGCTACTGCACACTTGAGTAAGAGTGACAGCCCAGGGGCAGTCCATAAAAAGGTATAACATACTATTTTTTAACAAACATAATCTTTAGATAGCTGCAGTCAATGGGGCTTGGCAACAGAGATAAAATTCAAAAGTGTAATTTAGTCAGGTCGACATCTCTGCAGGGGCCCAGCCCCCATTCTGAATAAAAAAATCGCAAGTATCAAAACGTGTTTAAAACCCACCAAACCCTTCCCACCACCACCCGCAAGTGATGATGTTATACAGTTTGTGCTGCAAAATATGTATAAGGGCAAGTAAAATTCAGTACAGCAAAAATATAAGCATAAGTGAGTATATACAGTACCACGAGTAAACACCATATCAGCAGAAACGTATGAATTACCAACCAATAAGATCAAGGATAATGATGAAAAATAAAGTGGGAGGCAGCTCTCAGCTCACATGGGATGGCTAAGACACAGACATGAACTTCAAGGGAAAAGGGCAAGCATGAGAGTTCAGCCTGGGATAGGGTGAATATTATTGTTTTTAAAAAAATGCTTTCATAATGAAATCCATTCATTTAGAGTGTACTATTATGATTAGTCATAGCTTATCACATGGTACAAATGAGTTGTGATTGGTCCTGTCTGTACCATGTGATCATCACAATAGTACACAAAGAGTGGCATGAATGGAAGCCATTTATTGTGTATAATTGTCATGTGATCTGCTGTGATTGACCAGCAGCAACCCGGTACACTGATTTGTCCCTCGCTGTGTCAGGTGGACACAGTGGGTGACAGATCACGCTGCAGCATGGCCTGTGGGACACACATTAGGCGCAGTCCTGGGAGGGTGCAAAAGTATGTACACTCAAAAAACGGCAAAGCTTCTATGCAGCTGTCATTTTACTGTTTACAGAAGCTTTATTGAAAAGAATTCAATCAGTTACATTGAGAGATAATACAGCAACATATATCCACATTGGTAGCAGCCTACATAATCACAAACACTGTAAATAGTAATGTTCCGTAGAATAGAATGCTGTAATTCGAACTTACATAGGGAGCACCCATAGTTTGTGGGATGCTGTAGATTTACTTTGTATCAAAGAACAATAAAAAAACAACATAAAAAAAAGCGCAAAATGAAAAAACTGAAACAACATTTGAATGAAATTACATACTGCTTCTGGTGCGATTGGTACCATATCTAACTAGTCTTGTAACTCTCATGTATAGGACATCTGCAAACTTTTCCGCAAAGTCTTAATGCAAGGGGTTCTAAATTGTATGGTAGACAAACCATGAACAGGATCTTCAGTTTGAGTCAAAAATGTGTACTGGAACCCATGGGAGTAACCATCGCCCCGAGCCAGCTAGGAAGCTGGCCAGGAGTTCCATTTTCTTTCAAATATTCCCATAGTAACCCCCAGCATGTGGTGAATACGTTCCATCAATTTTATTGATTTCATGCGAGTAAGAACCTGGGGCCATGGGACTGAGGGTCTACGACAATTCAAGGCTATAGCCCACTGTATAGCACTAAATAGTGTTTGGATCAGTTTTTGTTCTGAGGGAGTTACCAGCGGGAGGTCAGCAAACATAACACACATCTGATATGTCAGGGTAATGCTAGACTACAAGTATTTTTGAGGCAGTCTGCTGCCAGAGAGACTCCAGGACCCTACAGCTCCAGAAAGTATGGAGGAGAGTACCTGTTTCTCCACAGTCCCTGAAGCATCTGTCTGTGATTGTTGGGAACATTCTATGAATTCTAGATGGTGTATAGTACCATCTAGTATGCAGTTTTAGTACTGTTTTCGCGAGGGCGAAGAGAAGAGGGGAGAGCGGGCAGCCCTGCCTAGTCCCTCTCCCCAGGGGAAAGTATTCGGAGGAGCATCCTGGTAGTTTAATTCTGGTTTGAGGTAGATGGTATAGTGCACGGAAACCATTTACAAACTCTCCCTGAATCCCAAATTTGGAAAGGATTGTGTCTAAATATGGCCAAAGGACACTATCGAAGGCCTTGTTGATGTCAAGACTCATCACCAAGACCTTACGGGAGTGCAAGTCAGCATCCTGTATAATATTAGTCGCGAGACGTATGTTATCCGTTATTTGCCTGGTGGGGATAAATTCTGTCTGGTCTGGAGAGACTAGTCTAGTGATAGAAGATGAAAGGCGAATATTTGGTTAAATATTTTTAAATCATTATTGATGACTGAAATAGGTCTGAAGTTTTGAGGGAGAGAATGATCTTTTCCTGGCTTTGGGATCAGTGACATGTTAGCCATAAGCAGATCTGTAGGGAATGAGTCTCCTGCCAGGACTTTGTTAAAAAGTCTAGTTAATTTTGGGGTTAATAGACCGGAGAACTTTTTTTTAAAATTTTTTTTATTTTTTTATTTTTTTTTTAGAGTTTGGGCATGTATATAATTTTTTTTTTTTTTTGCCAAAAGAATTTTATTGTTTATATATGTAAGGTTACATAAACCGTTGAACATACACATTGAACAGAGCATTATGATCTATAACAGGGAGAACAGTCATTCATAAATTCAAAGTTACATTGCATCCCCATATGTTGAGGTGGATTATGTGTGCTTGAACAGATCTTTTGCATGTTTCAAGTTTAGATCTGTTAGGGTTGTGGATTTGTAAGGGTTTCCAAGTCCCATTTGTCTTGTCTAGTGAGTGAGCTGTGTTTAGAGGTGTGTCTGTCATGAGTCATGGTATGTGATTATGTATAAGTATAGCCCCCAGGGGATATTCAGGGATTTTCTCCACTTAGAAGGTTGTTTTGTGTAGTACTGGATGTGTTGATAGTGGAATAATAGCTTGGGTTATTGCATATATGGGGTGTTTTGTCATTTGCATCCTGTTCAATTTGCTGATAGTAGGTTTATCCGGAGGAGGGGGGGATAGACAGGTAGTAGGTGGGGGAAATTATGAGTTATAAATTCCTAAATGGGTTCTCTTAGGCATGGTGCAGTGGCGGAATTATAGGGGTTGCTGAGGTTGCCATGGCGACCGGGCCCCTTGCTGCAGGGGGCCCTTGAGGGCCCCCTGTATACAGTACTTTGATAGGAGGAGCGCAGACAAGCTCCCTGATCCTAAGCCGAACTGTATTCTGAACTGTAGAGGGAGCTGGTCACATTGATTACAAAGAAAGTGAAAGCACAGTGCTGTGCTCTTTGTCTCCCCCTACAGTGCAGTACCCGGCAGGAAGAGCTAAGGTAAAGGTCTGCTGTTTTTTATCTACTGTATGTGTGTTTATATGTATGTGCATGTATGTATGTGTGTGTGTATATGTGCATGTGTGTGTGTGTGTATATGTGCGTGAGTGTGTGTGCATCTATGTATATGTGTGTGTATGTATGTGTATGTGTTTTTATCAGTGGCCGTGCGTCCATAGGGGTGCATGGGCGCCACCCCCTCTCTCCAGGCACCCCTCTATCACAAATAGAAACATGCATAGCGTGAATCTTTGGCCGCCACTACCCCCCCTATTCAGACGCCTGGCCCCTTTTTAGATGCCGGGTACCTGAATTACACCGGCGGGGGTGTTTTTAAAGCACTAATAGGATTCAAAATAGGTGAACTGCGAGTGCCATGCTTGGCGCTCACAGTCCACCCAGGTGTGTTAGAAAAGCAAATAAATATTCGCTTTCCTAACACTGAACCGCCTCTCCACCAATCAGGTGCTTGGGTCTGTTACCGTCACCTGATTGGCTGAAACGACAGGCGCCGCTATTGGATGCCTATCAGGAGGAGAGGATGGGAGGAGACGCATGGAGGACCCCGCTCGTCGCCGTCACCCGCTTCCCCACCAAGACAGGGTAAGTGCCGGGCAGACTGAGCGGGCAGGGGGGTCACAGTGGCAGCATTTGATGGCACAGTGGCTGCGTTTCAGGGCACAGTGGCTGCGTTTGATGGGCACAGTGGCTATTTTTCATAGGCACAGTGGTGGCAATTGATAGGCACAGTGACTGCGTTTGAGGGCACAGTGGTGGCAATTGATGGGCACAGTGGCTGCGTTTGATAGGCACAGTGACTGCGTTTGATGGGCACAGTGGCTGCGTTTGATGGGCACAGTGACTGAGTTTGATGGGCACAGTGGCTGCGTTTCATAGGCACAGTGGTGGCAATTGATAGGCACAGTGGCTGCGTTTTATGGGCACAGTGACTGCGTTTGAGGGCACAGTGGTGGTAATTGATGGGCACAGTGGCAGCGTTTGATAGGCACAGTGACTGCGTTTGAGGGCACAGTGGTGGCAATTGATGGGCACAGTGGCTGCATTTGAGGGCACAGTGGTGGCAATTGATGGGCACAAGGGCTGGGTTTGATAGGCACAGTGACTGCGTTTGATGGACACAGTGGCTGCATATGAAGGGCACAGTGGCTGCGTTTGATGAGCACAGTGAGGCTGCAAGTCGCTTGGGGTAAGTCTCTATCAGTTTTGCACATCGAGAGACTGAAGTTCTTGCCCATTCTTCCTTGCAAAATAGCTTGAGCTCAGTGAGGTTGGATGGAGAGCATTTGTGAACAGCAGTTTTCAGCTCTTTCCACAGATTCTCGATTGGATTCAGGTCTGGACTTTGACATTCTAACACCTGGATACGTTTATTTGTGAACCATTCCTTTGTAGATTTTGCTGTATGTTTGGGATCATTGTCTTGTTGGAAGATAAATCTCCGTCCCAGTTTCAGGTCTTTTGCAGACTCCAACAGGTTTTCATACAGAATGGTCCTGTATTTGGCTGCATCCATCTTCCCCTCAATTTTAACCATCTTCCCTGTCCCTGCTGAAGAAAAGCAGGCCCAAACCATGATGCTGCCACCACCATGTTTGACAGTGGGGATGGTGTGTTGAGTGTGATGAGCTGTGTTGCTTTTACGCCAAACATATCGTTTTGCATTGTGGCCAAAAAGTTCGATTTTGGTTTCATCGGACCAGAGCACCTTCTTCCACATGTTTGGTGTGTCTCCCAGGTGGCTTGTGGCAAACTTTAGACGAGACTTTTTATGGATATCTTTGAGAAATGGCTTTCTTCTTGCCACTCTTCCATAAAGGCCAGATTTGTGCAGTGTACGACTGATTGTTGTCCTATGGACAGACTCTCCCACCTCAGCTGTAGTTCTCTGCAGTTCATCCAGAGTGATCATGGGCCTCTTGGCTGCATCTCTGATCAGTCTTCTCCTTGTCTGAGCTGAAAGTTTAGAGGGACAGCCAGGTCTTGGTAGATTTGCAGTGGTATATACACAGTGCCTTGCAAAAGTATTCGGCCCCCTTGAACTTTTCAACCTTTTGCCACATTTCAGGCTTCAAACGTAAAGATATAAAATTTTAATTTTTTGTGAAGAATCACCAACAAGTGGGACACAATTGTGAAGTGGAACGAAATCTATTGGATATTTTAAACTTTTTTAGCAAATAAAAAACTGAAAAGTGGTGCGTGCAAAATTATTCGGCCCCTTTACTTTCAGTGCAGAAAACTCACTCCAGAAATTCAGCGAGGATCTCTGAATGATCCAATGTTGTCCTAAATGACTGATGGTGATAAATAGAATCCACCTGTGTGTAATCAAGTCTCTGTATAAATGCACCTGCTCTGTGATAGTCTCAGGGTTCTGTTGAAAGCGCAGAGAGCATCATGAAGACCAAGGAACACACCAGGCAGGTCCATAATACTGTTGTGGAGAAGTTTAAAGCCGGATTTGGATACAAAAAGATTTCCCAAGCTTTAAACATCCCAAGGAGCACTGTGCAAGCGATCATTTTGAAATGGAAGGAGTCTTAGACCACTGCAAATCTACCAAGACCTGGCTGTCCCTCTAAACTTTCAGCTCAGACAAGGAGAAGACTGATCAGAGATGCAGCCAAGAGGCCCATGATCACTCTGGATGAACTGCAGAGAACTACAGCTGAGGTGGGAGAGTCTGTCCATAGGACAACAATCAGTCGTACACTGCACAAATCTGGCCTTTATGGAAGAGTGGCAAGAAGAAAGCCATTTCTCAAAGATATCCATAAAAAGTCTTGTCTAAAGTTTGCCACAAGCCACCTGGGAGACACACCAAACATGTGGAAGAAGGTGCTCTGGTCTGATCAAACCAAAATCGAACTTTTTGGCCACAATGCAAAACGATATGTTTGGCGTAAAAGCAACACAGCTCATCACAGTCAACACACCATCCCCACTGTCAAACATGGTGGTGGCAGCATCATGGTTTGGGCCTGCTTTTCTTCAGCAGGGACAGGGAAGATGGTTAAAATTGAGGGGAAGATGGATGCAGCCAAATACAGGACCATTCTGGATGAAAACCTGTTGGAGTCTGCAAAAGACCTGAAACTGGGACGGAGATTTATCTTCCAACAAGACAATGATCCCAAACATACAGCAAAATCTACAAAGGAATGGTTCACAAATAAACGTATCCAGGTGTTAGAATGTCAAAGTCCAGACCTGAATCCAATTGAGAATCTGTGGAAAGAGCTGAAAACTGCTGTTCACAAACGCTCTCCATCCAACCTCACTGAGCTCGAGCTGTTTTGCAAGGAAGAATGGGCAAAAATTTCAGTCTCTCGATGTGCAAAACTGATAGAGACATACCCCAAGCAACTTGCAGCTGTAATCGCAGCAAAAGGTGGCTCTACAAAGTATTAACGCAAGGGGGCCGAATAATTTTGCACGCCCACTTTTCATTTTTTTATTAGTTAAAAAAAGTTTCAACAATCCAATAGATTTCGTTCCACTTCACAATTGTGTCCCACTTGTTGGTGATTCTTCACAAAAAATAAAAATTTTATATCTTTATGTTTGAAGCCTGAAATGTGGCAAAAGGTTGAAAAGTTCAAGGGGGCCGAATACTTTCGCAAGGCACTGTATCTGTATATATATATATATATATATATATATATATATATATATATATATATATATATATATATATATATATATATATATATATATATATATATATATATATATATATATAATGTGTGTGTGTGTGTATTTATGTGTGTGTGTGTGTGTGTATGTATGTGTGAACATGTATATATGCACATTTTATGTATGCGCTTTTAATCCTGACCCCCTATATGTGTCCCATTAGAACCAATTTTTTTGCTTGTTCATAGTACCAGCAAAAGAAAAATGCTGATCCTCTGAAAAGTGATCCATGCTCAGATCGCTTTTCAGATGCATTTGACAGCCAGTAAAGAGGCAATATGTTGCCTCCTGACCGCCTGTTTTAACCCCTTAAATGCATCATTACTATGCTGCAACTGCATGCAATGCACACAGTTGCAGGGTGGTTGCAGTGCAGCCACTTCAAGGGTGCTCTGACTGGAAAAAGATTGAGAAACACCGACATAGAGGAACCCATCTCTCCATTTTCCTCCTGCAGCCGCTGAATGCCTGTGGGAGGGAGAGGAAGAGAAGCGGGGGGGAGAAATCGATTCCTTTACATGCAGCCACCCACTTGCGACCGGACCCTGGTGTTCCGCCATCAGGCTCGGAGAAAAGAGCCCTGTCAGGGGGGCCCTCCATGGTTTCTTGCATCGGGGCCCTGAAGATTCTAGTTACGCCTCTGGCATGGTGAAGGGGCTGGTGATCTGAGTGTATATGAATGTGGAGTGGATATAAGGGGGGCAGGGATGGAGAGGGGGGTAATGTCGGGAATATTTGAATTGGGAGAGTTTTTGTGATTATGCAAGTGCAGCAGTAGTCTCTTGCCTCCCTCCTCTGCATGGGATCCCCATAAGGCCCATGTGTGCTGCATAGCGTTATGGGCATCAGGTGGTTTCCTAGGCCCAGTGGGTTTGGAAGTAACGTGGAAAGATAGTTAGGTGGTTAATGCGTTTTCAGTGATACGTTTCAAGTTATCCTGAGTCAGATCGTTTAATGGTTCGGGGAGTAAAGTAGAGCATATTCTGAGGTCGTTTGGTAGTGCTTCCAACATGCCCATTTGACACCAAATTTTTGAGGTGTGAACTTTTTATAATACATGGCTGTAAAGCCATCGGGGCCTTTGAAGGTTTCAGGGTAGAGATAATTGAGGCCACCTCTTCTTCCGTGCATGGTGCGTTAAGGGCCTGCTGCTGTTCTTCAGACAGCTTAGGAAGGGGAATGGCATCCAACTATGATTGTGATGATGGATCTCTAGGAGCCCCAGGATCAGCTAGTAGTGTTTTGTAGTATGTAGAAAAAAGTTGCAGCACTTCCTTAGGATGGGAAGTGAGGTGGCCTGCCTTATCTTGCAGTCTATATGTGTGTGTGGGCTGTAGTGACTGTTTTAATTTCCTTGCGAACATTGTCGAAGCGGAGCTGCTATAAAGTAGGAAACGAGCCCTGGACCACCGGAGTGATTTTTCTGTATGCTCTGATAAACTCCATCGGGAAACGATGGCAAGCATTAAAAGAATTTAGGTCCTCTGGAGCGGAGGTGATTATGATTCAGGAGACCCATTTTAAAGCCAGATGTTCCTTTAAATTTGCCTCCAGATACTTCCCTAGAGCCTATATGGCATCCGATCCCTCCGGAAAAGCAGGGGTAGCTATTCTTATTGGACGATCTTGCCCGGTTCGGATACTCTCCTCCTACCTAGACCCTCATGGCAGGTTTATACTCCTGAATTGTAGTCACCTCAACACTCAATTTTCTTTAGCTAACATCTATGCACCAAATGTGGGACAAATAGGTTTTCTCACAACCGTTTTTGAAAAGTTACAATCTTTCTCTCAGCCTTTTATGATACTAGGAGGCGACTTCAATGTGTGCATGTCCCCGACCAGTGATAGGAGATCCCTATTCCAAACTGCTCCACAATCAGCTTCCCAGAAATTATCTGCCTCTTTTCATAAACTGACCAGATCTCACAATCTATTCGATAATTGGAGAGTAAAACATCCTACCCAAAAGAGTTACACATTCTATTCCCACTCTCACAAGTCGTACTCCAGATTAGATCATTTTCTGGTTACAGGTCCTCTACTTCCCTATGTAGTCTCTTCTGAGATCAATCCTATTACCTGGTCGGATCATGCACCCATTGAACTCAATATCCTGCTGACGTCAACACATACTAAAACTTGTCACTGGCGTCTTAATGAATTAATAGAAGAAAATAAATTTCGCGCAATATTAAAATAAGGTGTAGATATATATATTGTGGAACACTGTTATCTATTAGGTGGTGATATTAAAATCTCTCTTGTGTATTATAATGATCGCTGCTTTGACTAAAAAAGTGAGGCTTAAATCGCAGTAAATAATGAAATAAAAAATATTAATCCTTATACCACCCTATAACTAGCATGCATCCATGGATGATAACATATAGCATACAAATATGTGCATAAACATATGTGCATAAAAATAATTACAGTGGTGAATCGTGTTGACCTTCTAAAAACCACAATCAAAAACTGTGCAGTAAACTATATGTGCACCCTTTAACCACTTGCCGACCGCCGCACACAGATGTACGTCGACAAAGCGGCACGGGCAGGCAAAAGGGCTTACCTGTACGTCCCGCGGATCGGACCCCCCCCCGGTGCCTGCGACGGTCGGCAAATGTCCCCCGGCGATCGGTGGTGAGGGGGAGGCCATCCATTCGTGGCCCCCCCCTCGCGATCGCTCCCAGCCAATGGGATCATTTCCCTGCCTCTGTATTGTACACAGAGGCAGAGGAAATGATGTCATCTCTCCTCGGCTCGGTATTTTCCGTTCCGGGCCGAGGAGAGAAGACTGGAATGTGAGTGCACAACACACACACACACAGTAGAACATGCCAGGCACACATTACACCCCGATCCCCCCCCCGATCGCCCCCCGATCCCCCCCCAATCACCCCCCCCCCCCCTGTCACAAACTGACACAAAGCAGGTTTTTTTTTTTTTTTTTTTTTTTTTTTCTGATTACTGTATTGGTGTCAGTTTGTGACAGTTAGTGTGTTAGGGCAGTGAATGTTAGGCCCCCTTTAGGTCTAGGGTACCCTCCTAACCCCCCCTAATAAAGTTTTAACCCCTTGATCACCCTCCGTCACCAGTGTCACTAAGCGATCATTTTTCTGATCGCTGTATTAGTGTCGCTGGTGACGCTAGTTAGGGACATAAATATTTAGGTTCGCCGTCAGCGTTTTATAGCGACAGGGACCCCCATATACTACCTAATAAATGTTTTAACCCCTTGATTGCCCCCTAGTTAACCCTTTCACCACTGATCACCGTATAACTGTTACGGGTGACGCTGGTTAGTTCGTTTATTTTTTATAGTGTCAGGGCACCCGCCGTTTATTACCGAATAAAGGTTTAGCCCCCTGATCGCCCGGCGGTGATATGCGTCGCCCCAGGCAGCGTCAGATTAGCGCCAGTACCGCTAACACCCACGCACGCAGCATACACCTCCCTTAGTGGTATAGTATCTGAACGCATCAATATCTGATCCAATCAGATCTATACTAGCGTCCCCAGCAGTTTAGGGTTCCCGAAAACGCAGTGTTAGCGGGATCAGCCCAGATACCTGCTAGCACCTGCGTTTTGCCCCTCCGCCCGGCCCAGCCCAGCCCACCCAAGTGCAGTATCGATCGATCACTGTCACTTACAAAACACTAAGCGCATAACTGCAGCGTACGCAGAGTCAGGCCTGATCCCTGCGATCGCTAACAGTTTTTTTGGTAGCGTTTTGGTGAACTGGCAAGCACCAGCCCCAGGCAGCATCAGGTTAGCGCCAGTAGCGCTAACACCTACGCACGCACCGTACACCTCCCTTAGTGGTATAGTATCTGAACGGATCAATATCTGATCCGATCAGATCTATACTAGTGTCCCCAGCAATTTAGGGTTCCCAAACACGCAGTGTTAGCGGGATCAGCCCAGATACCTGCTAGCACCTGCATTTTTCCCTTCCGCCCGGCCCAGCCCACCCAAGTGCAGTATCAATCGATCACTGTCACTTACAAAACACTAAACGCATAACTGCAGCGTTCGCAGAGTCACGCCTGATCCCTGCGATCGCTAACAGTTTTTTTGGTAGCGTTTTGGTGAACTGGCAAGCACCAGCCCCAGGCAGCGTCAGATTAGCGCCAGTACCGCTAACACCCACGCACGCAGCATACGCCTCCCTTAGTGGTATAGTATCTGAACGGATCAATATCTGATCCGATCAGATCTATACTAGCGTCCCCAGCAGTTTAGGGTTCCCACAAACGCAGTGTTAGCGGGATCAGCCCAGATACCTGCTAGCACCTGCGTTTTGCCCCTCCGCCCGGCCCAGCCCAGCCCACCCAAGTGCAGTATCGATCGATCACTGTCACTTACAGAACACTAAACGCATAACTGCAGCGTTCGCAGAGTCAGGCCTGATCCCTGCGATCGCTAACAGATTTTTTGGTAGCGTTTTGGTGAACTGGCAAGCGCCAGCGGCCTAGTACACCCCGGTCGTAGTCAAACCAGCACTGCAGTAACACTTGGTGACGTGGCGAGTCCCATAAGTGCAGTTCAAGCTGGTGAGGTGGCAAGCACAAGTAGTGTCCCGCTGCCACCAAAAAGACAAACACAGGCCCGTCGTGCCCATAGTGCCCTTCCTGCTGCATTCGCCAATCCTAATTGGGAACCCACCGCTTCTGCAGCGCCCGTACTTCCCCCATTCACATCCCCAACCAAATGCAGTCGGCTGCATGAGAGGCATTTTCTTTATGTCCTCCCGAGTACCCCTACCCAACGAACCCCCCCAAAAAAGATGATGTGTCTGCAGCAAGCGCGGATATAGGCGTGACACCCGCTATTATTGTCCCTCCTGTCCTGACAATCCTGGTCTTTGCATTGGTGAATGTTTTGAACGCTACCATTCACTAGTTGACTATTAGCGTAGGGTACAGCATTCCACAGACTAGGCACACTTTCACAGGGTCTCCCAAGATGCCATCGCATTTTGAGAGACCCGAACCTGGAACCGGGTACAGTTATAAAAGTTAGTTACAAAAAAAAAAAAAAAAAAAAAACACATACAAAAATATAAAATAAAAAAAAAATAGTTGTCGTTTTATTGTTCTTTCTCTCTCTATTCTCTCTCTCTATTGTTCTGCTCTTTTTTACTGTATTCTATTCTGCAATGTTTTATTGTTATTATGTTTTATCATGTTTGTTTTTCAGGTATGCAATTTTTTATACTTTACCGTTTACTGTGCTTTATTGTTAACCATTTTTTTGTCTTCAGGTACGCCATTCACGACTTTGAATGGTTATACCAGAATGATGCCTGCAGGTTTAGGTATCATCTTGGTATCATTCTTTTCAGCCAGCGGTCGGCTTTCATGTAAAAGCAATCCTAGCGGCTAATTAGCCTCTAGACTGCTTTTACAAGCAGTGGGAGGGAATGCCCCCCCCCCCACCGTCTTCCGTGTTTTTCTCTGGCTCTCCTGTCTCAACAGGGAACCTGAAAATGCAGCCGGTGATTCAGCCAGCTGACCATAGAGCTGATCAGAGACCAGAGTGGCTCCAAACATCTCTATGGCCTAAGAAACCGGAATCTACGAGCATTTTATGACTTAGATTTCGCCGGATGTAAATAGCGCCATTGGGAAATTGGGAAAGCATTTTATCACACCGATCTTGGTGTGGTCAGATGCTTTGAGGGCAGAGGAGAAATCTAGGGTCTAATAGACCCCAATTTTTGCAAAAAAGAGTACCTGTCACTACCTATTGCTATGATAGGGGATATTTACATTCCCTGAGATAACAATAAAAATGATTTAAAAAAAAAATGAAAGGAACAGTTTAAAAATAATATAAAAAAATAATAATAATAAAGAAAAAAAAAAAAAAAAAAAAAAAAAAAAAAAGCACCCCTGTCCCCCCTGCTCTCGCGCTAAGGCGAACGCAAGCGTCGGTCTGGCGTCAAATGTAAACAGCAATTGCACCATGCATGTGAGGTATCGCCGCGAAGGTCAGATCGAGGGCAGTAAGTTTAGCAGTAGACCTCCTCTGTAAATCTAAAGTGGTAACCTGTAAAGGCTTTTAAAGGCTTTTAAAAATGTATTTAGTTTGTCGCCACTGCACGTTTGTGCGCAATTTTAAAGCATGTCATGTTTGGTATCCATGTACTCGGCCTAAGATCATCTTTTTTATTTCATCAAACATTTGGGCAATATAGTGTGTTTTAGTGCATTAAAATGTAAAAAAGTGTGTTTTTTCCCCAAAAAATGCGTTTGAAAAATTGCGGCGCAAATACTGTGTGAAAAAAAAAATGAAACACCCACCATTTTAATCTGTATGGCATTTGCTTTAAAAAAAATATATAATGTTTGGGGGTTCAAAGTAATTTTCTTGCAAAAAAAAATTATTTTTTTATGTAAACAATAAGTGTCAGAAAGGGCTTTGTCTTCAAGTGGTTAGAAGAGTGGGTGATGTGTGACATAAGCTTCTAGATGTTGTGCATAAAATGCCAGGACAGTTCAAAACCCCCCCAAATGACCCCATTTTGGAAAGTAGACACCCCAAGCTATTTGCTGAGAGTCATGTTGAGTCCATGGAATAATTTATATTGTGACACAAGTTGCGGGAAAGAGACAATTTTTTATTTTTTTTATTTTTTTTTGCGCAAAGTTGTCACTAAATGATATATTGCTCAAACATGCCATGGGAATATGTCAAATTACACCCCAAAATACATTCTGTTGCTTCTCCTGAGTACGGGGATACCACATGTGTGAGACTTTTTGGGAGCCTAGCCGCGTACGGGACCCCGAAAACCAAGCACCGCCTTCAGGCTTTCTAAGGCCGTAAATTTTTGATTTCACTCTTCACTGCCTATCACAGTTTCGGAGGCCATGGAATGCCCAGGTGGCAAAAAAAAACCCCAAATGACCCCATTTTGGAAAGTAGACACCCCAAGCTATTTGATGAGAGGTATAGTGAGTATTTTGCAGACCTCACTTTTTGTCACAAAGTTTTGAAAATTGAAAAAAGAAAAAAAAAATTTTTTTTTCTCGTCTTTCTTTATTTTCAAAAACAAATGAGAGCTGCAAAATACTCACCATGCCTCTCAGCAAATAGCTTGGGGTGTCTACTTTCCAAAATGGGGTCATTTGGGGGGGGGTTTGTGCCACCTGGGCATTCCATGGCCTCCGAAACTGTGATAGGCAGTGAGGAGTAAAATCAAAAATGTACGCCCTTAGAATTCCTGAAGGCAGTGATTGGTTTTCGGGGTCCCGTACGCGGCTAGGCTCCCAAAAAGTCCCACACATGTGGTATCCCCATACTCAGGAGAAGCAGCTAAATGTATTTTGGGGTGCAATTCCACATATGCCCATGGCCTGTGTGAGCAATATATCATTTAGTGACAACTTTGTGCAAAAAAAAAAAAAAAAAAAAAAATTTGTCACTTTCCCGCAACTTGTGTCAAAATATAAAACATTCCATGGACTCAACATGCCTCAAAGCAAATAGCTTGGGGTGTCTACTTTCCAAAATGGGGTAATTTGGGGGGGTTTTATGTCATCTGGGCATTTTATGGCCTTCAAAACTGTGATAGGTAGTGAGGAGTAAAATCAAAAATGTACGCCCTTAGAAATCCTGAAGGCAGTGATTGGTTTTCGGGGCCCCGTACGCGGCTAGGCTCCCAAAAAGTCCCACACATGTGGTATCCCCGTACTCAGGAGAAGCAGCTAAATGTATTTTGGGGTGCAATTCCACATATGCCCATGGCCTGTGTGAGCAATATATCATTTAGTGACAACTTTTTGTAATTTTTTTTTTTTTTTTTTGTCATTATTCAATCACTTGGGACAAAAAAAATGAATATTCAATGGGCTCAACATGCCTCTCAGCAAATTCCTTGGGGTGTCTACTTTCCAAAATGGGGTCATTTGTGGGGGTTTTGTACTGCCCTGCCATTTTAGCACCTCAAGAAACGACATAGGCAGTCATAAATTAAAGGCTGTGTAAATTCCAGAAAATGTACCCTAGTTTGTAGACGCTATAACTTTTGCGCAAACCAATAAATATACGCTTATTGACATTTTTTTTACCAAAGACATGTGGCCGAATACATTTTGGCCTAAATGTATGACTAAAATTGAGTTTATTGGATTTTTTTTAGAACAAAAAGTAGAAAATATCATTTTTTTTCAAAATTTTCGGTCTTTTTCCGTGTATAGCGCAAAAAATAAAAACGGCAGAGGTGATCAAATACCATCAAAAGAAAGCTCTATTTGTGGGAAGAAAAGGACGCAAATTCCGTTTGGGTACACCATTGCATGACCGCGCAATTAGCAGTTAAAGCGACGCAGTGCCGAATTGTAAAAAGTGCTCTGGTCAGGAAGGGGGTAAATCCTTCCGGGGCTGAAGTGGTTAAAAATTATGTACAATCCAATATGTGAAAAAAGTCCGTTTTGTTGCTACAATGTTTGTAGATCTTCTATTGCCATAGTGAAAATAAAATAGAATAGATGAATAAACAAGTAGGTGAATAAAAATTAAAAATTATCTGTGGATAGTTCTTCTGGTAGTAGAAAAAAATATTAAACAGTGAAAGTCTATCTTTCTACTGCTGGTGTTTCTCAGTATGGTCTCTCAGAACTCTCACCTTGCATAGGTGGTAATCAGGCATTCAGTAATGTGTCTTTAAGGTGTGGGGATAATTTCTGGTAGCTTTCTCTTTCAGTTTCTCTCCTCCAGCGTTCCCTCTCTGCTGCTCCGCTCTAGTGTACTCAGTATGGGGGAATAAAATGGGGAGGGGGGAGAAGAAAGAGGCTCCACTAGTGCATTAAACTTTTAAAATCAAAGGGGGAATGTTTATTAGCTGTTACTCTTACATTTCTTCATAATAAAACAGGCAAAGTAAATGGAAAAAAACGGTCTGGCGTTCTCAGCGCCCTCTCACTTGTGCTTCAGATTCAGTGTATTGCTCCAGCCAATGCCTACGCGTTACGACACCGTCACGTGTCTTCATCTGGGATACCTGATTGGCTGTCTTATGTCTACTTATATATGGTAGAGCCGGAAGTTGTGAAGCCGCCATTTTGCTTATGGTCAGTATGGTTTTCGTTCGGCGGCCATTTTTCGTTGGTTTTTAGGAAGATTCTTTCTCTATAGTTTGAACTTTACTGTGTGCGGCCATGTTTTTGGTGGTGTTTCTCTATATTCGAATAAATTGCCGCTGTTTACTATTTAAAACATGGTTACATTGTAAGATTTTTGAAAAGAGTGACCATTTTTGTTACCAAGACACACGCTGTTGTCTTTTATAAGTAGGAGTTGTATATACTGAAATTAATGCAATCAAATATTTTTGATTAATGTTCCCTTTTATGAATATATAAAGCAGGTGCGAGAGTGCTCTGTTAACTGTACCAGTTAGTGAAATATACAATGCAAATAGGTACATGTTAATTTAAACAATTATTACATATCCATCACCACTACACTCATTTATAATATTTTTTCTCATTATCCTATGGTACTATCTAGTTGTATATAAATGAGAGTATTAATGTTTAAAATATGTGATTCCGCATAATCCATATAATCTTTTTATTAATAAAAAATATTATATTAAAAAATGTCAAAAAAATTTTAAAAAATTTAAAAAATAAAAATTTTTAAAAAAATAAAAATAAAAAATTGTTTTTGGTTCTCATATAAAATTGTTCTTCTATTTATGTTAAAATATTAAAAATTATTTAAAAAACAATTTAGATCGAACTCGACATTCAATCCCCCTGGCACCAAAGTACGTAAGGAGTGTATCCATTTAGATTCTTTACGACTAATATCTCGGACTAAGTGACTACCTCTCCAGGATGGTTTATATTTTTCTATACCCCAGAATTGGAGGTGTGCAGGGTCTTTATTGTGTACTAGTGCGAAATGCTTTGACACATTGTGTTTTGGGAATCCCAATTTTATGTTTTGTACGTGTTCCTTTATGCGTGTTTTTAATGCTCTTTTTGTTCGGCCCACGTATTGTAGGTTACAACTACATTGTAACACATAGACTACTCCTTCTGTGTGACATCCTATAAAATCTTTAATATTAAAATTTTGTCCTGTACTGGTGGCTGTAAAATCTTTACGCTTTCCTTGGAATTTCTTTGCATGGCGGCAGGCATAACAGTTGCGGCAGGGATAAAAGCCTTTTCCAGAAAAAAATGTGTATTCAGGTTTTGAGGGAGGATCAATTACTGACTTAACTATTAGATCTCTTATAGTGGGTGCTCTTTTATACACTATATTTGGTTTCTCTGGTAGTATTTCTTTGAGGTCTTTGTCATTCTTTAAAATGTGCCAATGCTTTTGAATTACTTTTGCCACATCTTTATGCTGTATATTGAAGTCTAGTATTATACTGGGCACTTCTTGTTGGGATCTTTTTTTGGGGCAGTCTTCTAGCATTTTCTTTCTTTCAATGAGATTTACATGTTCTATTTGGTTTTGTATCCAATGGCTATCATATCCTTTCGCTTTGAACCTCTCTCCCATCATTTGTGCTTGGTTCTGATAGTCCTCTTCTTTAGTGCAGTTTCTTCTAAGTCTTGTGAACTGACCTTTAGGGATATTATAAAGCCACGGTTTGTAGTGGCAACTGTTTATTGATAGATAGCTGTTGGCATCCACATTTTTAAAGTGCGTTTTAGTTATTATTTTCTGTCCCTCCAGGCTTATATTTAGATCTAGGAAGTTAATTTCTTTGTCGTCAATATTCCATACTAGGTTTATGTTTCTGTCATTGTTGTTTAATTTATTTAGAAACCTTTCTAAGTTGTGTTTGTCTCCATTCCACACTATTATGACATCATCTATGAATCTTTTATATAATGTCAACTCTGGAGGGGTATCTGTATATACAGCCGTTTCCTCCCACTGTGCCATAAATGCGTTTGCGACTCCTGGCGCAAATTTGGCCCCCATGGCTATGCCTACTTTCTGTTTGAAGTAGGTTTGATCGTGCCAAAAATAATTGCATCTGAGGCAAAAATCTAGACATTTCATTAAATACTTTCTCTGTTTACAAATTAAGGTGCTATGTTTTCTCAAAAGCCATTTGGTTGCCGAAATCGCATCGTGATGTTGCACTATAGTATAAAGTGATGTGACATCTGCGGTAGCCAGTAGAGTTCTCCCTTCTAATACTGGTACTGTGTCTAGGAGTTGCAATGTATGCTTTGTATCTTTTAGATATGCTTGAGTTTGCTGGACCGCTGGTTGTATAAAATAGTCAATGTATTGTCCCATTCTTGCTGTTAGGGAATCTATACTATTGACTATGGGTCTCCCTGGTGGATTTTCTTTATTCTTGTGGATCTTGGGGACTGTGTAGATTATGGGTATTCTACACGCTTCTGGTACTAAGTATTTCTTTTCTTTTGGATTCAGTATATTTTTCTTCACTCCTAGATCTACTATTGCTTCTAATTGTTTTTTATATTTTGAAGTTGGATTCCCAAATAGTCTAGTATATGTTGTTTCGTCTTGCAACTGTCTATTCAATTCTGAAAGGTATTGCTCTTTTGACTGTAAAACTATTGCACCTCCCTTATCTGCTGGCCTGATTATAATGTCCTTCCTCTCTGTCAAGCGTTTTATGCCTTTTTTTATGTGTATAGGATCTGCCACTTTTTTAATTTTTAAAGAGTCTATGTCTTGTAGGACTAGGTTTTTGAAGACTTCTATATTCTGGTTGTTTGACATTTGTGGGTTGAATGTTGAAGCATTTCGCAATGTACTGTGTACTTCTAGTGTTGCAGTATCAGTACTTGGAGTACTTGGTCTCCATAAATTATTCATCACATATTTCTTAATATTGATTTTCCTGATGTATTTCTGTATCCCTATGTAGGTGTTAAATTTGTTTAGGTTGTTAGTTGGTGCATGCTTGAGGCCCTTATCCAGTACTGCCAACTCTTCTGCTGTTATTTCTTTTCCACTTATATTCACTACGTTCTCTCCAATTGGTCTCTTTTTCTTTTGGAGTCTCTTCCCTGATCTTCTTCCTCTCTTCGTTCTGGTGTATTTCTTCTTGGTTCTTCTTGGGGTCTTCTCCTGGGTGAGTGATGTGTTTCTTGTGGTGGTCTCCGAGGGGAATACTCTCTCCTGTCCCTCTCTAAAAAAGGCCTTTGTGTATTGTAATTTTGCTGGTTTCCATAATATTTTTGTGTGTGTTTTGTGTGTCAAGTTACCACAACACCATTGATATCTTTTATATTATTTAATCTCAAGGAGATTGTTTGTTGTTGGTGTCCCTTGTTAATTTCACATTGTATTTTTGAAATGTACCTGAATCCTCACAAACAAACTGTCCTTTTTGAAGTAAAACACACATAGGCAAGTATAATTCAAACCAAAATTCCATTAAGGGCTCAGAACCAAACAAAGAGGGAGGCAACGCTGGATAAACAGTTGAAATTAGCGAAACCTTTGACCCCCAGGGCAGACATCAATTCTTGAACATCAAAATTGGTGGCCTGAGGAGTACATATGTAAGGGAGGGCAGTCTGGTCCAGAAGTCCCAGAGATCCGGAAAGCAGCAGATGACATGTATGTCCCCAGGCTGTGGTACCACAAGAGGCTGCATCTTTTGCCAGACCAGACTGAACCCAGGGTCCTCACTTTCTGGTTTTCCTTCCATGCTTCCTTCCTGGCTGTGGCTCTGCTGTTGGAGATGTGGCAGGAGGAGGAGTAGGACCTGGAGGAGGAGGAGGACTAGTAGGACCTGGAGGAGAATGACCTGGAGGAGGAAAAAGGAGGACCATGTGTGAGGTCACAAAGGTGGGTATCAGATGTTATTTGGGCCCTCAACCCCTTATTGAGAGCCTCCAAAATTAAGGACTCACACATGAGTTGTTGGCCCTCCTCCATCCGCTGCATTTTACAGGCAATGATGGCAGCAAAGTCCTCCTCCACGGTGTGTGGTGCTCCCAGGGCCTCTGTAGCCTTCCAAAAGAGGCCTATGGCAGCCTCCTCTAGGGTACTCCTCCTCCTGCCACTTTCTCTTTCCAGGTGTAGGGGAGGGACCTGCAGATCAGGCAGCCTGCTCGGCCCGGCCACCTCCTGGCTGAGACTTCCCTGTGTATGAAAAGAGACATGGTTTTAGTTTTTACATCCTCAATCACAATCCTAAATTGGTACTCCAAACTAACATCTAGTTAACATCATTGATTGGACAAGCAGAAATATTTAGAGGAATGCTATACCTGGCTCAATCTGGGCTCCTCCACATGTTGTTGCCTGGAAGGCCCAGGTTGGGCGTCAGAAGCCTCAGCCGGGGGGGAAGGAAGCGTGGAAGGAAGACTGGAGAGTGATGACTTGGGTTCAGTCTGGCCTGCCAGAAAATGCAGCCTGTCATAGTACCACATCCTGGGGACATACATGTCATCTACTGCTCCGGATCTCTGAGAATCCTGGACTTTCTGGCGCTCCCTTACATATGTGCTCCTCAGGCCACCAATTAGGATCTTCAAATATGTGATGTCTGCCGTGGGGATCGCCTGCTTCACAATTTCCAACAATTGATCCAGTGCTGCCTTCCTCTTTGTTTGGTTCCTGTAATGTGGGTGGTTGATCTCCCACAGACAAGGCAGCTCCCTGAACATGTCAATGAATATTGCCATGAAGTCTGTATCATTCAAGATATCCATTTTCACTGCAAGACACAACACAAGACAAACCCTAATGTCAGGCCAAACTCTCCTAATCTTGTTACAATATAGGCCTCAATGTAGAAGCAGTATAGGCACAAGTATGTCTCTTACCTTCGTTCTTACGATCGGCACCTCCAATGCTCCTTCCTCCGCTCACAGATCGTACGTAATACGCACGCGTGTTACGCTTTATACACACTGCGCATGCGTGTAACTCCGCCTGCCCCTGACGTTCTTTCTAGTCTATTCCCCGCCCCTTTTCGTTCGGCGCAGTGGGGGAAGAGCACATGGCGGATACACAACAGGTGCGTGCTAATTACAGGGACGAGAAGGAGGAGGAGGAAAGCCCGGATCCGGACACGTCCCGATCCAGAAGGAGATTTAAGGCCTCAAATATGTCCTTTGGGGAGATGTTGGAGATGGTGGATATCCTGAAGAAGGCCGACTATGATGGAAAGTATGGACCTTACCCCAACCCCATTGTCAGAAAGGCCAAGATCATGGCGAATGTGGTCAGGAGTCTGCACCGGAATTTCAGGGTACGACGATCGAAAGATCAGGTCAGGAAGCGGTGGTCGGACCTCAAATTATGAGAACATGAGCAGTACAGAAAGATCCGGAGAGTGCTGCAAAAAAGTAAGTAGTTGTGCTGTGTTCCTATTCTTTTTATGTTTATTACGTTCATGCTGCTCCATGTGCTTTTCTTAAAAGTGTACATTTTAAAATGGCAACTTTCATGTTCATGGGCACATTATTCGTTCATATCAAACATTTTTCTTTCGGACTATAAAACACCATTGTTTTGGCCATATGCATTTGGCCACATTTTTTACGCCCTACTTGTATGAAACTAATTTGGTGGTGTAGATGGCTTTGTTACTAGAATGAAACGCAAACTAGATTCTGTGTAAGGAGAGGACACTCCTTCACATCTGAACATGGAGCACTAGTGTGGGACACAAGAACCCCATTTTTCTTAGGGGACCCACATAGGTGCTCCAGTGTAAACTATAGGGGTGTCTCCATCTGTGAAGCTTGTACAAAACAGGTAAAGTATTGCAGCTTGACAAAGGACACTGAAAATGCTACATTTTGGAACTCTGCTAAAATTGTACCCCACTTCCAAGCAATGTTTCATCTTTATAGTTCTGCCATCAAATATCTGTGTGCCAAGTATAGCATTTTTGTTTTACATAGGGGAGAAAAGACTCAGAGGACACCCCTCATCCAAGGAGACCAGAGCCCCCCCCCCCCCCCCTCTGGAAGAAGGGGAAATACCCCCAACCCAAGAAGAGCAGGAGGAGGAAGACGTGGTGGAAATTGTCACCGCAACAGTGATGTTATCCAAAAAAATAAGATCATTGATGTTTTGGGGCGAGTTTAAAACCCCTCAAAATCACTTTCTTCTTTTGTGTTCTACAAATTTTACAATGTTTGAGCGATTTTTCGAAAATCTAAATTCGGAGGATGCACACAGTGTGCCAACATGTGCTATCTGCCATCACGGGAGATCAATGTAGGCGTTTTGGGGGTGCAACCCCTTCCTCAATAATAAAGTAGCTGAGAGGAAGGAGTTTCTCCCCCAAAACTCGTCCCTTGATCCCCCGTGATGGCAGCTAGCACATGTTGACATTGGGAAATTTGTGTGCATCTTCCAAATGTGGCTTTTCCTGGGGTGACTTCACCCCATCTGAACGCAATATCAAACACAGTTCCTAAATACTCATGTCTGATATTGCCTTCAAGTTCTACCAAATGTGAACTTTGTAAGTTCAAAGATTTGTGTCTTTCTTGTTGGTTTTACACATGTCAGTTTTATCTTAAATGGGCATTTCTATTTGTGATAATGCCACCCCAAAAATTGTTATACAACAAACATGGTTTGTTTTAAAAAACCTTTTCCAAATGCACCTGTGATTGTGCAGGTATTAAAATGAACACTTTGGTGGTGATGTAATTGGTGTTTTCTGTGAAAATGGGGGTTATTTCCTAAGGGCAAATCCTCTTTGCACTACAAGTGCAGTTTCAGTGCAGTTGCAAGTGCACTTGTAGTGTAAAGTGTCTTTGCCTTTAGTAAATAACACCCAACAATGCTTTGTATAAGGTTACACAATCACGCCATTTTCAGGACTCCCCACATTTCTGTCAGGGTCAGGTAAAACAAACACAAGCAGGAAATGTCACCAAAGATTTGTTTATTTTATTTGATAAAGGCTTCACAAATTGTCTGGCATATTGATGGCCCCCCTACCCGCAAAGAACTCAAGGTATCTTAACCGTACATCACGGGCACTCAGGGAGGGCAAGCCAGGACAGCCACTTTCAAGTGCCGTCAGGGTTGGTTCATTGATCATTCCGGCCTCAGGCCCAACTGAGCCAGCATAGTTGGCAGAATGTTTGCGTAAAAAGTTATGGAGAACACAGCACACCAGGATTAGATGATTAAGCTTATACTCCGCCATATGGATGGGTGCCAGAAATAGGCGGAACCGGCTGGCCATGATTCCAAATGTGTTCTCCACCACTCTTCTGGCTCTGGCCAGCTGGTGATTAATAACCCTCTGTTCCGGGGTGAGGGTCCTCATCGGGAATGGCCGCATAAGATGGTCCCCCAGTGCAAAGGCTTCATCCACAACGAAGACGAATGGGAGTCCTTCCACATTGTCTTCGGGGGGTGACAAGTCCAAGCTGCCATTCTGGAGGCGCCTGTAAAACTCCATCTGGGCGATGACTCCACCATCGGACATCTGGCCATTCTTCCCCACGTCCACATACAGGAACTCATAAGTAGCCGACATCACCGCCAACATCACAATACTATTGAACCCCTTGTAGTTGTAATAGTACGACCCCGAGTTGGGTGGTGGGACGATGTGGACGTGTTTCCCATCAATTGCCCCTCCGCAGTTAGGAAAGTCCCACCGCTGGGCAAAGTGGGAGGCCCTAGTCTGCCATTCCTGTGGCATGGAAGGAAACGGTTGAGGGAAAAAAAAAAAAAACATTATTTTTGCACATAACCATGAAAAGCAGATTATAGACACAAAACATTCTTAGCCAACATCCAGATAACATTTATTAAGGGGAATTTTACAACACCAAAGTATAAGGTACACCTATCATATTCCCCCTCCCACCCCCTCTCATGGGCCATTTCTAACATTCCGGGGGGGGGGGGATCTTGGACAGGTAACCCTCTTCACTTTATTGAGAGATGAATGCCTAAATACAGGGTATTACTTGGAACAGCCCCTCCTTAGTTACACTATTGGCAGCCCACTGGACAGGTAAAAGAAGTGTCATAATACACAGATATAAATACACATTGTACACATTAGAGCACATTTTGACATTCTGCTATTACCTATCAAGATAATAATAGGATAGAAAAACTTCAAACAGTACCATTTGAAAGTATACAGGCAGGCCCTACTACATGCTAGGGGGAATTCATCTATAAATCTGACCAGTAAAGAGATGGGTATAGTGTGTATGGGTTTGGAAAAGTCAGCAGATAGAGGATAGATAGAGAATTAGGATCAGCTGACTTAGCAGTTGGGGGGAGGGAGGGTTAATAAAAATGATTTGGGGACACTAAAAAACAAAGCCTCTGCCACTCTGCCTGAATTTAAAGCACAAATTACATTTGTAAAAATTATAGGGGGTGTTTGGGGTAAAGCACTACTATGGAGCTGATAAAATACATTGTTTTAAGTGACTATATGAGGTGAATATAGGGCAGGAGAGCATGCTGGGAAAGTTAGTGAAGGCAAATATGTATGAAGGACAAAAAAAAAAAAATGATTACATAAAATCCAGCATGCATGAGAACAAAGGGGACTTTTACAGCATATTACAATTATGGTAATTAGGGAATGAGGAAAGAAATACAATATATTAGCAAACATTACATACAATAAAATGTGAGATTAAAGGATAAAAATCTTACCCTAATATACTCCTTCTGCAGGACCTGGATGATGGCAGAACAGGTCTCTCGGATAATGATCCTCAGAGCCTGGGGGGAGATGCCTGTCGAGAACTTCAAGTCCTGCAGGCATCTCCCTGTCGCCAAGTACCGCAGGGTAGCGACCAGCCTCTGCTCCGGAGTGATGGCTTGCCTCATGCAGGTATCCTGCCTGCTGATATAGGGGGTCAGTGAAGCCAACAAACGGTGAAACAAGGGGTCAGTCATCCTGAGAAAATTCCTGAAATCCTCAGGATTATTCTCATGGATCTCACGGAGCAAAGGCATATGAGAGAACTGGTCACGCTGAAGCAACCAATTCTTGGTCCATGAACTCCTCCCCACCCTGTTCATGGACTGGACTTGTGTCAAGGTCAGGACCCCAACACCAAGCCCCCGCACAGCACGAACTCTACGAGGAGTACGTATACGAAACATGGCTAGAAAAATGGTCGGCTGCTCAGAACGAAGTAACAGAACGCACTGAAGAACAGCAAGGCCTGTGAAGAGCGACCTGAAAAACAGTAACGAACGAACAAGAACACAATGACTAATTAAAGTCACGCGGAACTTGCTTGCACGCACTGAAGAGCAGATACAAACCCACAAGCACAAACTGAATGGCAGAAAATGATCTGAAAGCCACGAATCTGAAAAAGCGCGAATCGTCTCTCACCAAACTTTTGCTAACACGAGATTAGCAAAAAGGAGCCCAAAGGGTGCCGCGCTTGGTTCTGAACTGGCATTTTCTAGTCTCGTCGTACGTGCTTGACGTCACCACGTTGTTGTCGATCGGAAATTCCGTCAACTTTGTGCGACCGTGTGTACGCAAAACAAGTTTGTGCCAACATCCTAGGATTTTTTCCGACGGATTTTGTTGTCGGAATGTCTGATCAAAGTCCGACCGTGTGTACGGGGCATAAGCCTGTGCCAGCATGTGATTTCCTTTCTTTCAGCCCCCAGAAGGATGGCAATGTAGCAAACTATGCACTGCAAATCTTACATATATACTGCACAGTATATGGAAAACACAATCAGTCCATAGCGCAGTACATTTTATTCAAGCTTAAAATCACATGTGAACATTAAAAAGCCACTTAATGAAACCAATGCAGGAGCATGATGTCAGTGCTAAGACTCCACCCTACAGTATGTGTTTCATTCAATAATACGTAAACATCTACATAAACATGACAGAGGTTCAGCGCTAGAGGCCCTTGAAGACATCCTGTTGAATGGAGTCTTGGTGCCGATGTCATGCCATTGTATTGGTTTCTTGCAGTGGCTCTCTATGTGAGTTACCAATATTGTTTTTTTAATGTTCTCATGTGATTTTAGGCATGAATAAAATATACTGTACCATGGCCTGATCTTGTTTGCGCTATAGTATATGCAAGATTTGCAGAATAGCATCTGCTGCAGTCCTCTTTCTGGGGGTTGCAGCAGAGAAAATAATTTGCATGCTGATGCAGGCTTTGTTTGGGCTGACTGGGTAGGAAAAAGCTACCGTGAGAGACCAGTCTGTCATGCTGTGTGCTTTGCAATTTTATTTCAACTGGTTGAGGTGTGCAGCTATACAATTGATCTGAGGGTGATTGCAAGAGGTGGTGGAAGACAGAACTTTTGCATTTGTATTCTTACACAAGTGGGAGACTGTTTTGGATCATTGGATATACAGTATTTTCTAAGGACTCATCTTTTATATGTTTATTATATGTTTTGTATACAAATATATATTATGTTCCTTAATGTGATACTCACTTTTGATGATGTATATGCTTTTTAGTGTATGTGATAATGAGTTTGATATTTAACATTTATTTAATTTGGGTTCAGTGGAGGTTTTAAAGGTACAGCTTTTTTTTAACACACATGTTGACATACGGTAGGTGCCGAAACACACACATCTATAGATTTTTTAGGATTTGAACATTAATCCTTTTTGTTGGCTACCTTTTACTACTCCCAGTGCTGACTTTATTTTCTTTGAGTATATTTCCCCTACCCATCTTCCTGATGAAGTTTACCAAACACATTTAAAAACTGGGGGAATCCGTAGTGGAGAAGGATCTGGGGGTTTTGGTAGATCATAAGTGCAATAATAGCATGCAATGCCATGCTGCGGTTTCCAAAGCGAGCAAAGTCCTTTCTTGTATTAAGAGAGGTATGGACTCCAGAGAGAGATATCATTTTGCCCCTGTTCAAATCATTAGTAAGACCTCATCTGGAATATGCAGTTCAGTTGTGGGCACCAGTTCTCAAAAAGGATATCGGGGAACTGGAGAAAGTGCAGAGAAGGGCAACCAAACTGATAAGACGCATGGAGGAGCTCAGCTATGAGGAAAGATTAGAGGAACTGAATTTATTCACTCTTGAGAAGAGGAGAATAAGGGGGGGGGGGGGGATATGATCAATATTTTCAAATATATAAGGGGTCCATATAGTGAACTTGGTGTTGAGTTATTCTCTTTACACAACACAGAGGACACGGGGCCACTCTTTACGTCTAGAGGAAAAGAGATTTCATCTCCAAATACGGAAGGGTTTCTTCACAGTAAGAGCTGTGAAAATGTGGAACAGACTCCCGCCAGAGGTGGTTCTGGCCATCTCAGTAGATTGCTTTAAGAAAGGCCTGGATACTTTCCTAAATGTGCATAATATAACTGGGTACTAACATTTATAGGTAAAGTTGATCCAGGGAAAATCTGATTGCCTCTTGGGGGATCAGGAAGGAATTTTTTCCCCTGTTGTAGCAAATTGGAGCATGCTCTTCTGGGGGTTTTTTCTTCCTCTGGATCAACTGTGGGTATAGAATGCCCATGAGCTCAGCCATATCCCAGTCATCCACACGTGTCAATCATCTCAAGTCATTAAGTGTGACTTAATATATAATGCTTATATGTGTTTAAGCGAGGTGAGTTCCAGGAAACCTTGGTAGCACAAGTCAGTACCCGTATTGTGCTTAACCATGGACCTCCAGACTCCCTATATGCCTATAGAGCTGCTGCATTGAGTCTTTACAATGTTGAAGAAAGCATTGGTTATCTCAGACAAATAAATGCAATTCTAGCTCTTGATTTCTGGATGTAGCACTGTCAATCATAAAGATAATATAAAACAAAAAAAAAATGCAGCACGCTGTGATGCAAGCATGCGACTTGAGTCAAGGAGAAACAATAGATCCACAACAAGCCTGTTAGTCATTCAGCACCAGGTTTCCATGAAATATTAAAGATAGCACCGCATATAGTTTGGATAGGAAAATATAGTCAGCTGAGTCAAAACACAGAGCCTCCAAAAAAAATGTCCAGGCTGTGATTGCTTGCTGGATATATCAGTTGAAAAGAGACTCACTGTTTAGATGATATTAGATTGGTCCTCAATTGCAGCGACAAGGTGGTGATTCCAGAGTCCTTTGCAGGGGTCCACAGGTGTTCAGGATGCGAATCTCTGTATTCCTAGTCCTGGTGACACGCACAGGATGTTATCCACTCAAAAGCAGCATGGGGCCGCCTGGCCATTTACTTCCAGTTTTCGGTTGTTTGTGGATTTCCAGTTTGCAGAGATAGGATGAGGGCTAAAGAGTGATGAAAAGCCCAAGTTGGCTATCGGCAGAGGGCATGTGTAGGCGCATACACACCGACATGTTTCACCCACTTGTGACATGGGTTTCTTCAGGGTGAAGTGTTTGCATGGACAGAATCCTTTTGTAGGCAGAGTGACACTCAGTGAATCACTTCCTGCCTAGACATGGTCATGTTAACCCCATAGGGGAATTCAGACTGCTGTAAGGAAAAAGTGTTTTTACACCGCTGCCATCTTGTGGCACTATATGACTATTGCAGTTCATAGTATATAATCATTGATGCATAAGGTAAAATTACCATTTACAAGTTGACATTATATGCTTTTAATCACACCTATTAAATTCAATAGTAGTTGTATTAAGATGTGAATGTAAAGCTAAATACAGATAGATACATTTGTACAAACTGAGGCTTAGTATGATATTTTGGCAATCGATCAATTCAGTGGAGATCAACTTACGGAGTCAGGAATACCTGTAAATTCAGCTTTAAAGGACGCTTTGTTTTGCCTATATACAGTTTATGACAGGGACATTCCAGCATATACAGTACTCGTGTAGTATTGCAGTTAATGAAATGTTTAATTTGATACACCTTTCTTCCTGTTGCATCTGTAAATGAGTCAGATCTATCTACAAATCTACAAATATGGCATTTTCCACAAGCATACATCCCTCGCAATGGAGGCAGATCCGTGAGCCAATTGCGTGGATTGGGTCTGGTATATTCAAATCTGACGAGTTCATCAGTCAGATTTTTGGCTCTTCTTGCTACCATGAAGGGTTTAGGGCCAACTATAGAAGCCATCTGGGGAGCTTGAGTCAGTACATGCCAATGTTTAGTCAAGATCGTTCGCACATCTTCCCACTGTGTACCAAACGTGGTGATGATTTTCACTTGATCAGAAAGGCTCTTGTTGGCATCTTGGTGATTCTTTGGTATTAGCAGTTATTTCCGGTCAATTGAGGATGCTCGTTTTCTTGAGTTCTTTAAAGATCTATGCGGGTAACCCCTTTCTCTAAATCTTTTATAGAGTTGCTTTGATTCAGCCTGATAGTCTTGATCCAGTGAGCAGTTGTGTCTAATTCTCAGAAACTGCCCTGTTGGTATACCTCTGACCAAGGACTTAGGATGATGGCTGGTTGCCTCAAGAAGGGTGTTTGCTGACCTATGTAACTAGACACTAGGCTGAGCAAAGGTTAGGCCCAAACATCACCTGTTCACCCATTTGGCAAAAACCCTAATTTGCTGTGTGCTATACAGTACATTCTAGGGCCCTAACTGGATGAAACAATGCACCTGACCACTAATCAGGTGCAAGGCTTTGCCCAATCAGGTCACAGAGCACTGTCAGAGGCTTGATTGGACAAAGTCATGATAACTTTGCCCAATCATGGCTCGGTGCGCACAGTCCCACCCTACACTATAAAAGGTTCCTTCCCACAGGAAATGTTTGCAGTGTTTTTTTGGAGTGGAGATAGAAAGAGCTACTATTACTACTACTAGTTTGCTACTAGCCAGTTAGTGTGTTCACTTATTGTGACTCTGAGTGTAGAGAGTTGGTGTAGTGTGAGTATAGTGTAAGTATAGCGTGCCAGTATAGTGTAGTGCCAATGTAGTGTGAATATAGTGTGAGTATAGTGTAGTGTGTCAGTATAGTGTGTGAGTATAGTGTAGTAGATTATAAATGTCACTCATACAAAATGGTGAAAAACTGTGTGAAGTGAAAATGAAAAAATAAATTTTTTTTGGTGCACGTGGGTAATATCAGATGCCTAATTGCCCCTTGTTAGAATGCTGCAGCATTAAAGGTGGCGTGCCCTAGCGCTGAAATTAGAATAGTGAACTGCTGTGGTTCCTGCTTATATATGTGAGTTAAATTGCTGAAGTGCTAACTATTGCATGAATAAATATGTGCATGAATACATAAACCATGCAAAAACCTCAACAATATCCAAGAATCAGTCAAAATAATTAATCGGTGCAAAATCAAAGAAAGAAAATTCATAAATGTAAAGTCAAAAATTCATATACAGTATGTGCAGTCCATGATTTTTAGAAATTAAGCATGTTGCCAGTGAAAAAGGTGCATAAACAAGCATCAATAAAAAATGCATTTAAAGTTCATCCAATATTGAGTTGTAAAGTGTTCTGTGCTTGTGCAAATACTGCAACACCCAGCGTGCAGACTCCCACCAGAGTGCGCACTAACCCTCAGGTGTGAACCCCCTGGGCTTATGCCGAGGTGAGCCAACAAGGCTATAAAATGTATGTGTGTCCACCCGATGGTTTGGGAATCCTCTTATGCACTCCAGGTCATGAAAGGAAAGATGATCACAAAACGGACATAGCGTAATTCCGTTTATTAAAATCGATCTTAAAAACAAACAAACTGGATTTAGTTGACAACCCGCTCTTTGTATGGTCTGCCCATAAATGTTTTGTAAGGGGGTATTAATCAAACATGGAGACTTAGCCAAGTAAAAACGAGTAACAACACTGTCGAACCTCCTGATGCGGTTTCATGTTCTGTAACATAAACACATAAATGAGACGGTTCGTACTATTGAAGCGAAACTATCTGTGAACACTCCCTCTACAATGTGAAACAAGTCTTTTTGAAGGCACACAGATCTTTCTATGAGTTCGGAAATAAATGTAGCCGATTGCTAGCCAATGCCCTGTGGGCCAAACAATCTCGTACATTCATATCCACTATATATCAGGCTCGAAAATTCACGCCACTCCAGAATTAGCTAAAGAACTTATTAACTTCTCCTCTGCACTCTATAATCTATGCCCGACATCTTTTCTCTGAACTTCCAACCTCTCCTGACCGCCTTATCTGCTGACCTCAAAAAATGGGACTCCCTCACCTTGTCATGGTTTGGCCATTGCAACATACTGAAAATTAATGTTATGCCCAGGTTGTTATAATTACTACCAGTCAAGCTGCATCATGCTTTCTTTTACTTTGTGCGATCAGCTTTCATTAAATTTGTTTGTCATGGTAAGCATCCCCGTGTCAGTAGAAATCTGTTACTTAGGCCCAAACTAGCAGGTGGTTTGGGTTTTCTTGACCCAGCATTTTACTACACAGCAGTCTAAAGGACCAGAGTGGTACACTGGTGTAGGCACCAGGACCACAAACTTTGGGTCACATTGGAACTGGATGCAGCGGTGCACCACTCATTGGGCTGCCATGGGCAGGTAAATAATATATATCACACCTTGTAACCCATCCATTAATAGGTCCGGTGCTGGCCAAAATAGACAAAATGGCTTCCATGGAGAGTTTTTCCTCCCCCCTGATGCCAATAATAGGCCATCCAGGATTCTTACCTGGACTTACCAACATACACTTATGTTCCTTGTCACCTCAAAGCTTACTAATTGCATTTCATTTCTTGCATTCCAACAGCTGGCTTGCAATAGGCGCTTTGCTCCCTAGTTCATTTAACCTTTCTCTGGATCCTCAATCCTTTGCTACACAAATCTTCCTTGTGTAGCAGTTACCAGGAGACCATTTACAAAATAGCGACTCATTGGTACAGGACTCTGTCAGCTCTTGCCAAATTATTCCCTCAACAGAGTGATCGCTGCTGGAGACGTGGTTCATCTGAAGGCGCTCTCTTACATATTTTTTGGGAGTGCCCTGGACTACACACTTTTTGGCAACCTGTACTTCAGCTGAGCCACAAATTTACAGACATTGTAACCCAACTGTGATATTGCTTAATCTCACTCTGCTATCAAAGAAGCCATACCATACATCTCTACTTAAGCACCTTTGAAACGCTGCACAAGCTTGTATGCCTAGCATATGGAAACAGCAAACCTGACCTCAGCCCTTAGAGACAAAGCAGAGGAACATAGGCCCGGGTGGTTCTACTGGAACCTTTTCCACGTTTCTGAGGAATACTTGCAATGTGTGTGGTGACACACACAGTTCTTTTATACCAGCCCTGTATTAGGTCATGGTATTGATTCCTGGCTTTTTTGACCTCCCCAGTGATTCCCTCCTTATTCCCATTGCAACCACCCTGACCCCCCTTTTTTCCCCCTCTCTCTCTTTGTTTGTCTCTTGCCTTCTCTCTTTTTCCTTACTGCACTCTTTCTATTATTATACAGGATTTATATAGCGCCGACAGTTTGAGCAGCGCTTTACAACATTAGAGTAGACAGTACAATTACAATACAATTCGATACAGGAGGAATCGGAGGGCACTGCTCATTAGAGCTTAAAGTCTAGGAGGGAGGGTCAAGTGATACAAAGGGTAATGACTGTGGGGTATGAGCTGATAGGGTAAATAAAAGTGCAATTGTAAGGTGGAGGCAGGGTAGGCTTCTCCGAAGAGAAATGTTTTCAGGGTTTGCCTAAAAGTAGATAGATTTGCAGATAGTCTGATCGATTGGGACAGGGTATTCCACAGGATGGGAGAGGCTCGGGAGAAGTACTTTCTATATATATAAATAAATCTGTTGGATATGCATGGATCCAGGCAAGCCTAGGTATTTTTGACTTTTGCACATTTGTATTTACTATGCCTTGAGGTTTTATGGGCATAGGCTCTTTTCCTCTCTCTTTGTTTAGCAAGACTTTGACATTTCCGCACATGGATTCTGGTTGATTAATGTGTTATTGTATGTTATACTGTACACCTCTGTGGATATTTTTATACTTTAGTAAATGTACCTTTGCAGTGAAATGGACTATATATTGGAATTTTGTATGAAGCCAGCATTTTCTCAAAAAAACAAAGTAACATTTACATATTTCTGTGCCGTGTCCCGGCTCTAGGAAAGATCTGCCAGCTATAGGTATATGTATACAAGCACCGCTGCTCTGTGGGTCCCGGTGCCAGTGTGCATTCCAAAAAGCGAAAGTGATGGTGAAAACGTGACCAGTGTGCCCGCCCCTATGCGTTTCGTCATGGATACATGTGGATGTAGTGTGTGAGCATAGTTTGTCAGTGTAGTGCGTTAGTGTAATGCAGTGTTTACCACAGCATTACATAACACTTAGTGCTGCATACAGTGCTGTATACCCTTTTTTTTTTGGTTGCTGCGTGTTTGTTTGTTCTTTGTTCCCTGCCTGCCCCCTTTTTTTAAATTGTCAGACGCAGTTTTTCTGACTGCGATGCTGGTTTTGCCCCTTTTTGTTTTTTTATTTTTTTAATAGTTTTTACATTTCTGTCAGCGGCAGTCCTCAATTTAAAGTGCACCAAACACCACTTTTCATTCAATAAAGTGCATCCAATCACACACGTTTCTATTAACTTCCATCATGTCTGGGAGGCCAACAAGGAGAGGCATAGGTTCCCATGCCACTATGAGGGGGGCAGCAGCATCTGTGTCCACAGGCAAATGTGGGCATGGTCCATCCTTAGGCAGGGCACACTTGTCTCTGTTTAGTCATGTTGCCCATGCTATCCAGCGACAGCATGCAGAGGAGGTGGTGGACTGGCTTACTAAACCATCCTTATCCTCTATGACCAAAGCCGACACTAATGCATAGTCCACTGTAGCAGCAAGAGTGGCTTATTCTGCCTTCTTGTCCGCAGCTACTCCTGCCATAGCCCCAGCATCATGCATTGAGGAGTCAGCTGAATTATTTGAACACAGCGTCAGCCACTAACCTCTTCAGGATGCAGACATTACTTGATTTTGATGTTGGTTCTGAGGTAGAGGAAGGGAGTAACCTGAGCCTATAGAGAGGGGAGGTAAAGATAATAATAACTTCAAGCGCATATACAGTATACAATATTAATCAGATTGGCCAGGCATATAGTCCATGACCAAAATGTTAGCAGCCCAGGGGTTAATGAGGGTCTGGCAGTTAGAAGCATATGGATATGAGATTACATGATTAAAAGGGGTTGGCAGTCCAGGGGTTAATAAAGATGTAGCAGTTCAAACTGTGTGAAGTAGGTTGATGGAGCAATTGATCTAGAAGGCGGCTGCTATCCCCAGAGAGCTGGCTCTGTGACATGCAAGAGAGGGTGAAGAAGGGAAGCGCCACCTGAGTGCAGTATTAGTGGATACTTTTAATGACACAAAGTTTAAAAACACTTACAAAAGACATGATTAAAACGGGCTCATCTGTAGATGGGTGATCCTGGTGGGTTCCTGGTGGGGATGATCCTGGTGAGTTCCTCGAGCTCCAGTCTGGGTGATGTGTCAGCGGTGTAAGGCTGTAAGAGAAGCTGTTCAGCAGATGGTCCGTCCTGTGGCCATCAGGGGGAGGCTGGGGCCGGCGTGGAGTGCACAGAGGGTGTGCGTGACGTCACGGGCTGTTCAGCGGCTTCCGGGTACACTCCGAGGGGAGGGCTCACATGGAGGGAGGATACTAGCTGTGAGGGAGTCTGTGGATAGGCTACACGCTCGGAGCAGCTGCTCCTTCAATAGGCCTGAGGGGGCAGTGTGTAGATGCTGTGCTATTTATATGCCGGCGCTGTGGGACAACAAGGCTCAGCGCCGGCTGATAGCACAGCTCTGTGATGGAGTATTACAGTGCGGTGGGCTAAAGGGAGGAGGAGAGGGAGGGGATGTGAAACGTAATTTGTGAAAGACCGTACTGAGGTGGGGGAGGGGAAGGAACACAAATAGAATGACACATGGGAGGAGGGCGCATGATGGTTGAGAAAATGCTGATGCATATTAAGTATAATACATATAAATAAATTAAGTCAACAATCAATTATGAAAAAGTCAGTAAAAAATCAATGAAAGTCAAATAAAAAGTCAATATAAAAAAATCAATATAAAATCAAATTCAGAAAAAAAGGAAGGGGGGGGGGGAGGGGAAGGGAATCATGTCTGTGGAGGGAATTGTCATTATATGAAGCTGATATGTGTTACAAGCATGCATGCACACACATATACATGCATGTACACGTACACACATCTTTATTAAATAAAATACAAAAAGGAATTACCCTATACTTAAAAGATCTCATATATACATTTGTATAAAAATAAAGACAAAAATATATATAATATATAATATAATATATTTAAGTAGTATGCATGTGCCTGCGCACGGTGTGATATGTGAATATATAGGAATGTACAAAGTTTAGAGAGGGATAAACTGGGGCTTGGGCAAGTTGGCGGGGCGGGGGGTTGCGGGGGGCGGGAAGCTGGAAGGGGGGGTATTTTGGGGGGGAGAAAAGAAGGGGGGGGGGGCATGGGGGAGAGACGTAGGGGAGGCTGGATGGAGGGAAGGGGAAATGGAGGGGGGACGTGGGGGAGGCTGGATGGCAAAGTGGCTCATAACAGTGTGTGAACCTCGATTTCTTCGTTAAGCCCACCGGGTGTAAGGGTGCCCAAGGAATAGATCCAGTAGGTTTCTTGTTGGCACAGGCGTTTGAAGCGTTCAGCTGTAGGGAATGTAGCAGGGATGAACTCAATGACCCACACGCTTAGGCCTACAGTGGACCGGCCGTGGTGTGTAAGAAAATGTTTGGGGACGCTATGGTGGTCACGACCCTTTTCGATGAAGCGCCTGTGTTCCCCAAATCGTGCTCTGAATGCCCTTATGGTGCGGCCAACATAGAATTGTCCACAGGGACAGGTCAGGCAGTATACAACAAAGTCCGTAGAGCAGTTGAAAAATTCCTTGAGGGTATAGCTTTTGCCTTTGACGTTGAAAGTTTTCTGACCATGTTGTACGAATGGACAGGTGAGACAGAGGGGTTTTTTACATTGGTACATCCCTCTGAGGGGTATAAGGAC
Organism: Lithobates septentrionalis; assembly: GCA_037952835.1. Lineage (NCBI taxonomy): Eukaryota > Metazoa > Chordata > Amphibia > Anura > Ranidae > Lithobates > Lithobates septentrionalis. The sequence continues at coordinate 2,850,127 of JBBDGP010000074.1, forward strand.
AGGTTGCAGGGGGATGGATTGGGAGGACTTGATTTTACTAGGTGCGATTTGACTCTTAATATTTCTAGACCTCCTATATGTTACTTTGGGTTTTGTCCCAACTGTAGCTTTTCAAATGGGGGTCTTCCAGGAGAATGGACCAGTGTGACTCTAGTATTTTTTCCATTCTCTTATGTTTGTCGTGGAACTGTGTGATGAAGCGGGTTGGTTGTTTGGCAACGGGAGAGGAGTTATGACGATCGTTCTGTGGCTTGCGGTAATTGTTGAAGGCTGCCTCTATGAGAGGAGCAGGATATCCTTTTTCTTGAAATTTTTTTGATAGGAGTAGACCATGGGCTTCGTAGTCTGAGTCTCTGGTGCAGTTTCTCCGGAGACGGCAAAACTGGCTCCGGGGAATGTTGTTCACCCATCTGGGATGGTGGCAGCTAGTATAATGTATGAAGGAGTTGCCCGCAGTGGGTTTGATGAAATTTTTGGCATAAATGGTTTCATTGTCATGGCAAAGTTCAAGGTCTAGGAATGCCAGAGTATCAGGATCAGCCACGTGGGTGAATGATAGGCCTAAGATGTTGGTATTACAATGCTGGACAAAGGTGAGTATGCCATCGAGTGTACCATCCCAGATGATAACTATGTCATCAATATATCGACCAAAGTATATTATGTTTGCGGCAAAGGGGTGGTCTGCTGCGTGGTACATATGTTCCCAGTATCCCATGGTGAGATTGGCGTAGCTGGGGGCAAAATTGGCCCCCATAGCTGTACCATTGATCTGAAGGTAATGTGTACCCTCTGACTCAAAATAGTTATGTTTGAGGCAGAGGGTTAGGGCTTCTAATATGAAATTAGCTTGCCGGGGGTTAATGAGGGGATCGTTGGCAAACAAATGCCCGACAGCTCTGACTCCTATTGTTAGGATTACTCTCCTCTTGTGATCAGTCGAACTCCAGATGTATTGAAAAGTAGACAATTTATTTCAGATGTGTCACACAAATGGATGATGCTTACAAGTCAAAAGATGCAGTAAGAATCATACAAAGAGATGAACATCCCCCCTCCTAATACCTACAATAATATAGAGATAACGCTTCTATTGGCTGAGGAAACACGCATAGCGTGCCTGGTACAAAATGGTACTTTATTTGCCAATTAGTGTTTCCTGTACATTCTTGTTCTACCATATATGGTTAAGCCTAATCATCCTACAACTTACTATGGAGTTAGTTAAAACAAACGATACAGCAAGTTAATACAACAATGTGCTCAGAAGTCATCTTAAGAAAAGTCTCAGGGTTATTGTTTTTCTAATAGTTTTTCCAATAGTCACACAATAAACATTTAAAACTTTTCTAACATTCCCTCCTCTTGTGTGACTATTTTATCTCAACACATTTCGATGATAGTCCCAGTGTTATACACTTTCGGTCTGTATGTCAATAAGTTGAGCTTCAATGTCCACAAAGGTCTCCTCAGAGGTAGGAAGGGCTTGATACATCGTTCTTTAGACTGCGGTTTCAGTCAGTTTTTGTGAAAGTCCTCAAATACAGGGAATGCAGCAGCATCCACAAGTGACCAAAATGGCCAAAGCCACAGCAATTGAGATCAAACATGATGTGATAAGTCCAGTCCACTTACCGAACCATCCTTCAAGCCAGTTTGCTAATGGATCATTAATACCTGAGTTTTCCGCTAATTCATTCGATAGAGCAGTCAGTCCTTCCAAGGCTCTGGTCACGGTCCCTCCAGGAGCTGTATTATTAGGGATAAAGGTGCAACACATGCTACCAAACATTTTGTATACCCCTCCTCTTTCAACTAGGACCATATCTAAGGCCATTCGGTTCTGCCATGCCATTAGAGATGTGGTGGCCAACTGTTCTGTTAGGCCCTTCACAGCGTCCCTAGTATAGTTTACAAATCGTTGTTGGTTATAGTGTACGTGTGTGTGTGTGTATATTTATATATACATACATATAATCCAGTCAACATTTTTATCTATAGTCACCCACCAGAGAAGAGACTCAAACCCAGCTGTCACCTGATTCCTGGCCCTAAACTCATCCAGCGCTCCGCGAGGAACCCAAATCTCATCTATGTAGATCCGAGAGTCAAATGACCCTATGGGAGAGGTGTCCCTCCGATACCGTTGGCGACTCTCAGTCCACGGGTGTTCTGACAGGATCCTCAGGGGCATAGCCAGCTGGACCATAGCGCAATCCCCTCGGGCATTGGCCAGTATCCTAGCTTACAGTTTCTTATCCCCACACATCCACCAGACATCAGCTCTCTCAATGTCCTGTTCAACCCAGTCACCATTGCCCATGTTAATCCTCTCCCTGCAGTAGTCATCGGGTAGCGACCCAAGATCCACCCCGCTACGGTTCCCTGGGAGTGCAAAACAAATAAAGTTGCCCGGATAAGCAGTAACCACTGGAGGTATCTGAGGTCTCTGTACTGGGGGAAACAACAAACTCAACGTGTGACAGGTGGAATTTGTTTCAGGTTTATAGCTCTTATTATACAATCGCAACATACATTTTAAACCTTCTGGATCTGTATTGTGATCTAGAGGAAAAGGAATAGTTGCTAAATGTAGTCTTGCTCTGGCACAAACTAAACAGTTTTCCTTTTTTTTTTTACGTTTTAAAGTTTTAACCGTGTACCTCAACCATTCTAACCACTCATTTTTTTCCCTGGTATCCTGTCTCCAAAGCTATGGCATCTTCTACTGTTAGGTTAGTAAATCTTATAGTTTTACTCAGAACTTCTATTTTAGTATGGCGTCACTTCCGGTCTGAGCGGCGATTGTTGTTTACACAGTGCCGGCTCTTGTTTTATCATGCGAGTATATCTCCTAAACTTTTTATTAAATAAAGCCTTTTTAAACAATATCACACTATTTTTCTTTTTTTTTTTTTTTTAAGCACGTCACTTTGTATGGACTTATCTACTAATAATTTAGTGTTTGCAATAATTTCATCATTTGTTTTGGTTTTGAATGTGGTCTTACTGTGGTGTAACACAGAGACGTATATTGAATTGTGCATTTACATTTTTGTTGTTTATAATTATTACTTTTTTTTTACTTCTGCTTTAAGTTTATCTATTGGCATAATTGGATTTTTATTCACATACCAGATTTTTGATACAGCAGACATCCATATTTATCACTTTGCCAACTAGGGATTAGATCACTACATTTCTACAGTTCCAGATATTGTAGATCATAGATTTTAGTTTGCGGACTCCAGAGGGTGTAGCACACCAGTTGGACACCCTAACTGAAGTTCAGCACCTTCAACACACACACTCTGATATTCATCAACAGGGGGTGTAACACTATCACTTGTATAGGTTATTTTTAATTCTTGCCCCCAGGGGGTGCAACACAAAAGTGGTTTACTGCATCAGAGGTTTAATACATAAAGTAGTTGCATTTGTTTAGATGTTTGGCACTTATATATATTTTTATTTTTTTCAAACACATTTTGAGACCAACAGACAGAGGATGTATCACAGTTCATTTTATTTGAGGCATACCTCCCCTAATATTTTACATATAATTTGAAGGGAAATAGCGCCACATCTACACTCCCATAATCTACCTTTTCCTGTTGTCAGGTTTTATTAGGTGGTAATACCTTGAGGAAAAATTTGCCTGAGGGGTCAGTTTCTGACACCCATGCTCCCATGAGTACAACCACTGATCTTCCTTCCTCGACTCCTTTAATGTTATCAATAATTATTTACATTTCTTACTATGTGTGTAGGGGGAGTTGGCCCCTTCTGTAATTTAATCTTTCCTTTATTCCACTCTTTTTAGGCCCTGGTAGATTATACCCCCAATCTTAATACACTGGTCCACAGGGCTTGATCCCATGCTTGACATCCTGCCCCATCCCAGAGCCAGCAAATGTATTTATCTGCCCATAGAAGTCCTCTAGCCCCAGTTGTATCCCCACAATCTGCAATCTGACAGAAGTCTACCAGTATGGTGCTAGTTATTCCCTCTATAAAGGTTAGATTCAATGCTTTTCCTGTTCTTTCCCAATCCAAAGGTTCCTCTACTCTTCCATAACGTCTCCCCCCTCTTATGGACGCCTCTCCTAGAGTCACCAGTAACCCAAGGATAATTACTGTCCCTTTCATCCTAACCAGCTACAGAGTTCCAGCGGATAGGGTAGGGGAGACTTCACCGGTTTGAGACAAGTCCCACCTTGTGCAGGACCTCCCTTTGTAGCCAGACTTTCTGAACCTCTTGTAGCCAACTGGCCCTACTCTACCTGTAAAACCTTTTTGCAATGGGACTGGTGAATCCAGGTAGGCCACTCTGCAATCCTTATCGCAGTAGGGGTAGTTAGGAGGACTTTGAAAGGGCCATCCCACCTTGGGGAGTACCACTGCTTTTTTTTATTACTTTTTGTTAAGACCCAATCTCCCACATGCACCTTTTTATCTTTATCGAATTGGACCTTCTAGGACAGAACAAAAATCATTAGTACGTCTTTGTCTTAACAGCCTAGACATGTGTTCTGCTAGTGTGTGCTCAGACTCCTCAGTAGGTGTTTCATTTGGTTGTAAGGGTATCTTATATGGCCTTCCATGTATCATCTCAAATGGGCTTAAACCTTCTTTTGTGGGTGTAATATGCATACTGGTCACAGCTACTAGTAGGCAGTACATCCAATTTTTACCTGTTTCTTCCATAGCTTTCCTCAGTTTGCTTTTTAGAATGCCATTATGTCTTTCCACCAATCCAGCTGATTGGGAATGATAGGCACAATGGTATTTCACTTGAATTCCCATCACTTCTGTCAAATGTTGTATAGTTTTATTTACAAAATAGGGTCCATTATCACTGTTTGTGCATCTGCACTTCCTGTCGGGAATTCTCCACCCATTTGGTCAGGGTGTCTGTGATTAGCAAACAATATTTCTTCCTTTCACATTTGTCCAATTCAATAAAATCCATGCAAATGTGTTGGAATGGATATTGCGGTGCGGGGAACTTCCCTTTCCGTGGTCTTATGCCTCCCTAAGCATTGTATCTTGCACATATAATCCATTGAGAGCAAAAAGTTTTTTTTTAGTAGTTAGTGAAGCCATGGGCTGTAAATACCTTATTAAACATCTCAGTCACCCCCCTGTTTGACACATGTGTTACTCCATGTGTCAATACTGCTGCATACCTAAATAAGGATTTTGGCAATACCAGTTTTCAATCAAGTGACATGTAAATGTTATCTATACTTGTGCAACCTTTTGTTTTCCAATATTGTTTCTTTGTCTAAGCAATGGACACTGTGTAGTCTATATTATTTCATACCTTAATTTAATGTTCTAAACTCTAAAATACCTCTAAAGGTTCAATTTTGTACCCATTCATGCAATCACTAGACACCCACCCCATAAAAAGGAACTCGCCTCATTCTTCAGTTGTGTAGAAGGAGGAGGGGGGGGGGATGTCATATCTGCACTTGAATTGGGGCTGGGGAAAATAGATACTCTTTATCTAACATGAATGAGTGCAGGATCACAGATCAAACTACCAAAGAAAGCCTTCCTTACTTTGGAGTTGTTAAAAGCAATATTCTTTCATTTATTCAAATATAAGTCCATAAGTCCACCAAGTATGCAGATATAAAATGTTTCCTAGTGGCATTTACATTATTTGACATATATATTCAGTATATATAATTTTTTTTTTTTTTTTCAGACCCCGATATTTTAGCAGAATTGAATTAAACATGAATCCCCTTTTGTATTGTTCCCCTTATTCTCTGGTCCCAAAACATATTTTTTTTTTATTCAACCCAAACACATATTCTAATTCAGAACTTAGCCTTTTAATTTTATAAATGTACCTAAATATAAACAGCATTGCATCATTAACACTTTACAGTTGAAAATCTGGGAGTTCTAAAAGTAACATATCCAAGAAATATTTACTTTAAGACTATTATTTGGACTTTCTTTCCCACCGAAAATCCTAATATTTTTACAGATGCACAAATTAACCTCTGTGTGCTCAAAGGGTTAATGCTGCCCTACTAGTCATCCATCATCCTCTCCCTCTCTCTTCTGCTATGTCTGTCAGGCAATCTGCATTTTCTTGTTTCTGAGAAAAAGCATCAAGTCTGTTGTATTCCCTTCTCTCCTCTCTCTGGGCTCCCATCTACCTCCTCAAAACCATCAACAATTTCTGCCATGTGCTTCCTTTAACACCATGGCATGCTAAAATAATAAAGCAGCCTGGTGTTATCAGTGTACCTTTTTTTTTTTTTTTTTTTTTTTTTATGCTCAGTTTCAATATTTACAATATAACCCTTCTGTTTTGTCATAGCTGGTCAAGAGTTAACTTTTTTTACAGACACAATCTCTCACACAGGAATTTGAAATGGAGGAGCAATTCACTTCCTCCTGTAATACAGGAGATTCACACACAAGGGGAGGGGTGAGGAAAAACTACAGGCTTTAATCTCCCTGTGATGATTTCTCGCACTTATTTATTTATTTTTTTACTCAGTCATACTTAGCTATTTTTCTGCTTCTCAAATATTTGTTAAACATTTAGATCACACTTGCGTCTGGTCTAATTCTCTTTTGCTAGACCCATCAGTGATATGGCTATTGGATCACCTTTACCTGAAGTTGCAGCTCCAACTGTTTGGTTCCTATGAGTCCGACCGAGGGTTGTCCCCGAGCAGGCGGCCCAGATGTAGCACAGTCTCCCAGACAATGTTGTCCAGTGGTACCTGAGACAGTGCTGTAATCCAAGACGCCAGCTCCGGTCCAATCCCCATGGGCCATATAGTGCAATGTCACCTGGTATTTTACATATTTATCTGCTTAATACATTGGCTAGCAAGGTGTTGGCTGCCTTACAGAGTGAAGCCATAAGACAATTAAACCAAGTATCTCTTTAAGCTTTTCTAAAGTTTCCTGCTTCTCTGCCAGCTCCAAATCTATCACTGATAGGCAAGCAGGCTACAACACAAATTTTTACAAACACAGAGACCATGAGGTGTGAAGAGAGATTTTTTGCTGGTTATTTTTTTTTTTTTTTGTTTCAATCATTTTTATTGAAGATTTAAATGAAAGAGTGAACAGACATTGTCAAAAATCACATTCTGATTACATACAGTTGAGAGAGTTACAAATCGATATTCATTCGTCAATTGTGATGAGAATAATATAACTATAACAGGTGTTGAAGGTAAGATAAGGTGTGTGGATTATTATCCCCATGTACCCCGTATGGGCTCATGCTGTAGCATGGGTGGTTGTGGTAACCTTCATTCCCATGGTGTTAAGACATTTTGAACAGTAATCGTTTAACAACTTAGAATGTCATTAACCATTCGTACGAAAGGAAGTTAATAACTCAGAAGTTTAGGTTGTATAACTTCAAGTGTAGGAATGTGTTGGAGCGTATCTTGTCTAGAGTACTTATCGAACTTGAGTATAATTATGAGAGCTATTCGTACTTGTACGGAACTGTATGTAACGTGTAGTAGAGATAGTAGAAAGTAAGGTAGTTGGGGATAAATAATAGAAAGAAGAAAAAAGGGTGGGTTGGTGAGGGAAGGGGGCAGGAGGAGTAATGGATGAGGGTAGAGAGCATTGTCATATATTGAGTGAAGAGAACAATGTGGATCGAGTATGTGTAAGTAGTATCAGAAAATTATCAGGTAAGTTTTTGTGCGTACCAATTTGACCAGGGTTGCCATAGTTTGTGAATTTTTCCATAAGAGGGTTTTCCCTTTGAAATAATTAGTTCATATGCGAAGTGGGAGTGAACTAGTGTTATGACTTCTGTCAATGTTGGGGATAAGTTTGTTTTCCATCTTCTAGTTATGAGTAACCTTGTAGCTAGAAGTATGTGTGTGATTACAAGTCTAAAAGGTGGTGGCAATAGTTCAGTGTTCAAGTTCAGTATGGCCAGTTGTGGAGTGAGTTTGATGGGAAGGTGACAGATGTCTTGTATAATGTATTCCACCTCTTGCCAGAGGGTTTTTAAGACTGGACACGACCATAGAATGTGAGATAAGGTACCTATGTGGTCACATTCTCTCCAACATTTGGATGAGGATTGTGGATGAAATTTGGCCATTCTCTGTGGCGTTAGGTACCATCTTAGGTGTATTTTATGCATTAATTCCCATATAGAGGTGCAGCTAGTGGATTTGTATGTGGATTGAATTGCCTTTTGCCATTGTTGTTCTGAGAACTGTAGATGCAATTCTTTTTCCCAGTCTGTGTATGGTTTAGATTTTAGGAATACTGTTTTTTCCTGCAGAGTAGAGTATATTAGTGAGGTGCCTTTGGTAGGTGTGTTATTGTAGAAGTAGTAGTTCCACATTTTGAGTGGTAATTCTCCTTCTAATCGTGGGTGAGCCGATAGGCATTGTTGAATTCTGGTACAACTAAAGAAATCTGTGGGGGGTGCTTGGTATTGAGATTGTAATTGGATAAAGGGTTTATGCAGTATCTTAGCTCTGAGGTCTGTGGTATGAGGGTTTTGGTCTGTTATCCATTTGGGAATAGTCAAATCAGGTGACAGTAATTGTAGGGTTTGGATAGGTATTGGAATGCTTTTGGTTGGTAATTGGGACCATTTCGCGGAGTGTAGTATTGTCCAAGCCCTAACTGAAGCTTGTATGGTTGGCGAATATAGTCGAAGATTTGGGCGTTTGGTTGTAGTGCTGAATAACCAGTATTTAAGGTTGGGCCCTGGAGTCATGTTGTTTTCAATGTTTCCCCATAATGTAGTAGTGTGCGTGCTTACCCATTCCTTCATTTGAGATAGAACGGTAGCTAAATAATAATCTTTAATATTTACGTATCCCAGGCCACCCGCCAGTTTATGTTTAGTAGTTTTGAGATGACTACATCTAGGCTTCTTACTTTGCCAAATGTAGTGGTGTAAAATTGATTGTAGAGATTTGATGTATGTATTGGTAAGTGGTATAGGAAGAGTGCGGAATGTGAAGAGCAATCTAGGGAGTATGAGCATTTTAAAGGCTGCTAGCCTACCAGTCCATGAAAATTCAAATTTTGAAAGTTTGGAGGTTTCTTTGATAAGCATCATTTTCAGTTCGGTGTAGTTATTGGTGAAGAGGTTTCTGGTGCATTTAGTAAGTGTGATTCCTAGATATGATATACCTGTATCTGCCCATGGATATGTATAGAAGTTTCGTAGAAGGTTGCTGGTTATGGCATCTAGACCTAGGTCTAAAATATATGACTTATTTTCATTTACCTTATAGTAAGAAATGGTACTAAATTTTTGTAGTACAGATTGTATCGAAGCCAGGGAGGATATAGGGTTGGTTACCATTATGATGACGTCGTCAGCAAACAGGTTGATCTTATGTTCTAATTTACCAATTTTGAATCCTGTGATGGATTTATTTATTCTAATATGTTCAGCCAGTGGTTCCATCATTAAGTTGAAGATTATGGGTGATAAGGGGCAGCCCTGACGAGTGCCATTAGAAATTGGAAATGGTTTAGATAGCATCTCAGAGGTATAAACCTGGGCTGAAGGATTTGAATATAAGGCCATTATAGCGGAAAGAATGGGACCTTGGAGGCCGAATTTAAGGAGTGTAGCTTGGAGATAGATCCAATTGACTCTATCAAACGCCTTCTCTGCATCTAGTGATAGAAGCAGAGAAGGCGTTCGCTCAGACTCAGCATGGTGGATTATATTAATGATTCTACGGGTTGCATCAAACGTTTGCCTACCTTTTGTGAACCCGGATTGGTCAGGGTGGATCAGTGAGGGCATAATATTTACTAATCTGGCTGCTATGAGTTTTGCATAAATTTTTGTGTCAATGTTCAGTAGCGATATGGGTCTAAAGTTTTGCGGTGAGGTAGGGTCCTTGCCTGGCTTCGGCAATGTAATGATTAAGGCATTTAACATTTCCTGTGGGAGAGAAGAGGAGGAGGCAGCGTCGTTGCACATTTGGGCCAAAAAAGGGGCTAGAATTGTACGGAATTCTTTATAATACTCTCCAGTGAGACCGTCTGGTCCTGGGGATTTGTTGGATGGTAGGGCTGTGATGGTATCTAATACTTCTATTGGGGAGAATGGAGCATTAAGTATTGTTAGTTGCTCTGGGGAAACTTTGGGGAGATTAATTTCTGTCAAAAAGTTTTCTATATCTTTTGAGCAAGGTTGACTTGTAGTGGAGTCATTTTTTAGATTATAGAGTGTTTCGTAATAATGGCTAAACGCTTCTGCTATGGCTTGGGGGTCTATCACTTTCTGTCCCGTGGAGGGATGGTAGAGGTGAGATATCTTGCTTTTAATATGATGACCTTTGATTCTGACTGCCATGGCTTTCCCTGCCTTATTCCCAGTGGAGTAGTGGTTAGCCTTAAGTCTTTTCTGTTTTTTTTCATATGTGTCTAGTAGTAGGTTTCTTAATTCTTGTCTAAGAAGTACAAGTTTTTCTCTAAGGGCAGGATCAGGGTTGATTTGGTTTTGGGCCTCTGATGTTTTAATTTGGGAGGTGATGGTGTCTAGACGCTGTGATCTCCTCCTCTTCTCTCTAGCTCCTATTTGAATAAGAATCCCTCGGATGACCGCTTTATGAGCGTTCCATAAAATAGTGTTGCTTGATGTCGATCCTTGATTTAGCTCAAAAAATTCTTCTAGGTGTTTACGGATAGTAATTGAGTGTTCGGGTGATTGAATAATTGAAGCGTTGGCTCTCCATAACTTCGTACGTGAGGAAGCAGGCAATGACTCAAGGGTTATAGATACTGGTGCGTGGTCAGACCACGTTATTGTATCTAAAGATGATGCAGAAATTTTTTGCAGGGTCCATTTGTCGACTAGGAAGTAGTCGATTCTGGTGTATGAGTTGTGTCGATGGGAAAAGAAGGAGTAGTCTCTCTCAGTGGGGTGGTGGCATCTCCATACATCATATAGGTCATTGTTTCGTAGGAACTGTCCCATTGGTGAAGTAATTCTAGTTTTGCGAGAGGAGGTATCTAGAGTATTGTCCGGAACTATGTTGAAATCACCGCAGATTATGAGGTTTCCTTGGCGAAATTTGGCAAATTTGGGCATCAACTTAGAGAGGAATCTAATTTGATTAGTGTTGGGCGCATACACCGTTACAATAGTGTATCTAGCATTGTCCAAGGTACAATCTAGGGCCAAATATCTGCCATCTTCATCAATTAAGCTGTTGTGGAGCGTAAAATTGATTGTGTGTTTGAATGCAATTAGAACTCCATTTTTCTTAGTGGGGCCTGGAGCATGGTAGATATTGGGGAAGGATTTGTTATTGCAGTGTGGCATTGCAGATTTTTTAAAGTGTGTTTCTTGAACACAGATGATGTCACATGAAGATTTTTGGGCTGTCTTCCATAAGGAAGCTCTTTTAACCGGATGGTTTAGTCCTTTGGCATTTAGCGAGAGGAATTTGGGCATCTTGGTGGGTGGTGTAGGGTAGAATATGTGGTAAGTTTTTACTCACAGTTAGTAGTTGGGTTCTTCTATGTAGAAAGATCTGGTGGTCGTGGTACTTGTGTCCTTTTTTCTTCCGTGCGCTCTCAGGAGAGAAGAGATGTTGGTTAAAGGAAACTTTAGGGTGAGGAGAAAATAAAGTGAGTTAGGAAAAAAGGGTAAACAAAACATAAGAACTGACAGCAGTTAATTAAAACTGGTACTGCTGTGATGTTGTGGGGTGTAAGTTCGTGGAGCAATTGCAACGAGCAAGGCATCCGACCGGAGATGAAATAAAGTGGGTCATGTGCGATCCCACTATTCAGGTATAGGTTAGTGCTTACCGGAGTGACGGTTATCGTTGGGATGCGGAGAGTTTCCTCTGCGGTTTAGTTGAGCTGAGTTGGGTGGGTCCGGGATAATTCCCCATATGTGGAGTAATTTGAGGCCTTCCTCCACTGTGGAGATGTTATGCTTGGTTCCATTCTTGGTGACTATGATCTTGGTAGGGAAGCCCCATTGATGGGGATCTTGTGGTTGTTGAGTGGTTTGGTAATAGTATTTAGTTGTCTCCGTAACTGGTGGGTGTGCTGTGAGAGGTCAGCGTATAGTTGTAGATTAGTATACGGGGCAGGTAGCTGTTCCAGGTGTCTTGATTTGAATAGAAGTTGGTCTTTAGCGTGAAAAAAGTGAACTCTCATCAGGGTATCACGTGGGACTTCAGCCGGGAGATGTGGGGGTTTAGGGAGGCGATGGATGCGATCGATTATGGTTTCCATGGGGGTGAGATCTGGCAGGAGCGTAGAAATTAATTTCCTCGCATATGCGTTTAAATCATGCGGTAGTATAGATTCAGGGACCCCTCTGATCTTTACATTGTTACGGCGGGACCTGTCCTCGAGGTCCGCCATTTTGGCCCTCATCCATTGCTGTTCGTCGCGTGTATGATCATGGGCGTCTACTAGATCATTTACCGTTTCGGTCATGTCTCCCATCTGCTTCTCTACCATGTGTATTTTCTGCCCCATATGGTTCATTTGTGAGGAGAATCTGGAGAACATATTGGAAATGTCATTGTGAAGGGAGCTCTGAAGGGAGATGAGCATCTCCTTCATTGTGGTATCTAGAACAGGCTGGTTTGTGGTAGGGAAGGCTGCTATGGGGGATGGATGAGCTGGGGCTGTGTCAGACTCAAGGCTCACCTCAGATGATGCAGATTCTTCATCCAAGCGCATCCGCGCTTTTGCAGGGCTGTTACCGGCCGATGAAGCAGGGGATGATGGTGAGGCATCAGGAGAGTGAGGATGTGGGGTTATTTGCAGTTCATCCTCGTCAGGAAGATCTGTGTAGGCCGCCGAATTCCTGCATTCAGGGCCGCGGGCGCCATCTTGGATTTTCGGCTGTGTGTAGTAATCTGTCAGTTTCTTAGGCTGACGGTATTCTTTCCGTTTGCGGTTCATCACGGATGATGTAAGGGAGGAATCCAATGTTCTGATGTTCTGAGCAGTCGCTGGAGTATACCAGAATAGCGGGGATGTCGGTGTATAGTCCGGTCGGTGCAGGAGCTGTGTCACTACACGTCCATCTTGCTCGGCAGTTGGCCACGCCCCCTTTATTTATTTTTTTTTTGAAAATTCTTTTTTATTCATTTTTTAGGCATACAAATAACAACAGGCCACATTTGCGGCCGACAACCACCGACTAGAACACAGTTGCCGGTGGACATTTACATACAAAAACACAGACATAAATTGAGAACTCCCCCCTCCCTCCCCCCCCAAACAACAAAGCTTTTGCCCAGATACATACTGTCCAAGTTGGCCTCCAGACTGGAGGAAGGCACTAGGAGACACCGCACCCTCGCTGTCTAACAACTTGGGTCATGATGCTTGATACCGTCAAAAAACGTGACCCGACTCCCCCCCCAGCACCAAGGATCTCATATGAATAAAAATAACTCTCCCCCCTACAAGTGACCAGTTATCTTAGTGCAGAATTATCAATATTTCTCCTGTATGTCGGTCATATACATCTTCCTTTGTGGCCTCATACACCAATATCAATAGCTATGGGTTATCTGTAATTAGTCTGACACCGTATCCACCGATGCCATCCAACCACCCCACACCTTGTCAAATTTGGTCAGTGCTCCCCTACTCAAATAAGTGGCTTTATAAAATGGTATTGCCTTGTTAACCAATGCCTTCCAGGACTCTAGGGTTGGGGCTGAGGAACTCTTCCAGGAGAGAATGATCCTCTTTTTGGCATAGAACAACAATAGGGTAAGAAGAGTTCTAATAGCCCTGGTAGTAGCTAGGGGCTCTACCAGATGCAGCAGGCATACCTCAACCGTCATGGGAATCGAAATAGAAGTGACCGACCTTATGCAGCCTGCTACATCCTGCCAGTATGCTCTGACCTGTAGGCATTCCCAAAATATATGCATAAAATTCGCTAGTGGCGTGGAACACCTCCAGCAAAGGGAATGCTGATTCCCAAACATCCTAGCAAGTCTAGCTGGGGTCAGATAAATCCTGTGCAGGAATTTAAAGTGAATTAGTCTGTCCCTAGTGGAGACCAGAGTCTGCATTGCAATTCCCCATATATCATCCCAGTCATCCCTATCCAGCCCCGAGGTTGCCGCCTCCCACGCTTGTCTGCAGGGTTCCAACAGTTTTGTTGTTTCCTGAAAGAGATCTCTGTATATGCTGGAAACTGGTTTAGACAACGAGTCACTGCGAGTCAGCAGTTCTAAATCACTGGGCTCAGGGTCAAGAGGTTCTCCTCCAAATTGGGATTGAAAGGCATGCCTTAATTGAATGTACCGAAAAAAATGCGAGTTTGGTAGTTCATAACGTGATTTCAACATGTCAAAGGACATTATGGTGCCATTCGCTACAATGTGCTTTAGTGTCTTAATTCCGTATTTTGTCCATACTATCGGATCCGGGTAGTCAAAGAAGTGCGGCAGAGTAGGATTCCTCCACAAGGGGAGATTTGGAGAGAATTTATCATGACTAGAAGGCTGGAGCCCCTGAGTCATGGACCATGCCCTAATTACAGAGCGCATGGAGGGCGTCAGAGGGTAGGGGGCCCGTAAACCCCTATATACCAAGTGGGATAGTGCTTCATATGAACCCACACATGCCGCCTCCAACGACACCGCAGCGTCATCCAAAGGCGTGGTCAACCAACGGTGCGCCACCGTTAATTGGCCGGCTAAAAAATATTTTTGGAAATTTGGTACCGCTAGGCCTCCCTCCCCCCACGGCTGCTGCAAAATGGTCAGTTTAATGCGGGGGACTCCTCCCTGCCACAGAAATGAAGAGATAATACTGTCTATTGACCTGAAGACTGTTTTTGGGATCCACACCGGAGAATTTCTAAGGGTATACAGGAGTAAAGGTAATATTTTCATTTTGAGTAGATTTATCTTCCCAATAAGTGACAATGGAAGATTTTTCCAGGAATGTAATTTTTTAGAGATGATGTCTAATAATGGGGACACATTAAGACTGATGAATTCCGTCACCGAATTCGCAATTTGAAGACCCAGGTATTTAATTTGTGTTACCCATTGCAAGGGATTTTTTGGGTTTGCCTGTCTATTTGCCCGGTGGGAACGTAGCGGAAGTATCTTGGATTTATTCCAGTTGACCCGGAGCCCAGAAACCCCAGTAAAGCGCTCCAGTAGCACCAGTGCAGCCTGTAGAGAAGGTCCAGTATCTCTAATGAAAAGGACTAGGTCATCTGCGTAAAGGGCTGTAGTGTCGGTAAGGGTGCCCACTCTAATACCCTGAATCTGAGAGGAGGAGCGCAGTGCGATTGCCAGAGGTTCCATGACCAACGCAAATAAGCCTGGTGACAATGGGCACCCATGTCTGGTGCCTCTGGATACTGGAAAATTGTCAGACACCCCTCCATTTAGGCGGAGTGCTGCCACCGGCTGCTCATAGAGCATTGATATCCATTTGAGGAATATAGGACCAAATCCCATGCTTTGGAGTACCTGAGTCATATATCCCCTATCTATGGAGTCAAATGCCTTTTCCAGATCGAAAAACACCAGAGCCCCTCCAGAAGATATCTCCTCATCTATTTGCGTGTGTGTGTACACTCTGCGGATGTTAATGTCAGTGGCTTTTTTGGGCATAAACCCTGTCTGATCTGGTGATATCAAGTGCTCTAGAATCTTCATTAATCTATTGGCAATCATTTTAGTCAAAATTTTGAGGTCCATGTTTAACAGTGCTATGGGCCTGTAGGAGGAGCATTGAAGAAGGTCTTTATCAGGCTTGGGAAGTAACACCACATGAGCCTCGTACAACGAGGGTGGCAGTCTCCCTACTTCAAAGCATTCTCCATAAAGTTGCAAGAGTCTGGGAGACAACAGGTCCATATAAGTTTTGTACCATTCTGCTGGTATCCCATCCGGACCCGGAGCCTTACCATTGGGGAAGGAGGCAACGGCCAAAGCCAATTCCTTAGGAGTAAAAGGGGCTTCCAACTCCGCCGCCACCTCCCCCGGCAGCTCCGGGATCCGAAGGGAGCCCAACAGGTCCACCAGCACTTGATCATCATATTTGGGTATAGCAGTATATAACTCTGAGTAGTACGACACAAAATCCTGCATAATACCCTCTCCATCTCTCACTAGATTACCTCCCGCTGAATAAATGCAAGGGATAGCTGTATGTGTTCGGGTATCTGCCGCCAAGTAGGCCAACAGCTTCCCATTCTTATCACCTTTTTCAAATAGTTCCTCAGCCCTTCTCTTAAATGTACATTGTGTATGAGTTTGAAAATGAACCAACAAGGCCCTTCTGGCCAACTGTAACTCCGCTAGAGTGGAGGAGGAGGGCGCATCAGCATGGAGCTTCGCACAGCGTAGCTCACGGGCCTGAAGCATTTCTGACTCTGAATTTTTCTCCACCCTAGCGGCTTTAATGGCAGCTATATATACCCCACGGGTGGATGCCTTGAACGCATCCCAGACCGTGAGCCCATCTGTTGAACCCTCATTGTTGTCCCAGTAGTCCTGTATGTGTGGGGAAACCAATGCCTCAACCGAGGGCTCACTCACCCACCCTGAGTGCAGCCTCCAACTCCTACGACTATTGCCTGCGGATCGGCTGAACATTACCTGTAAGGGGGTATGATCAGAAAGCCCCCCCGCCAGGTAAACCGCCTCCGCAATCTGTGTTAGCAGTGCTGAATTGGCAAAAGCCAGATC
The DNA here is from genome assembly GCA_037952835.1 of Lithobates septentrionalis. NCBI lineage: Eukaryota > Metazoa > Chordata > Amphibia > Anura > Ranidae > Lithobates > Lithobates septentrionalis. The sequence continues at coordinate 2,866,827 of JBBDGP010000074.1, forward strand.
AAGATGGGATGAGGAGGCACTGACGTGGGAAAGGTAAGAATAACTGCGCTCACCAGGATGTTTCTTTGCTGGTTATTTAAACTCCTATTATCAACCCATACTTTTTTTATCTTTGGGTCCTAACAATTTAAATTTATCCATCAAATCCTGACACTTTTACAGTTAGTTTACTATTGAATCCAAACTTCCCTATAAAGCCCTGTGTCCTTAAAGAGCAGTTCCTGTCTCCCACTTGGCACATCAGGAACACAGCAGCCTCATAAGCAGGCACAAAACATTCTTTTACAGAGACTATTCCCCATTGTCAACGCCAGACGGGTCTCTCATTTACCTATAAAACACTGGTATAGTGACCCTCCACCCACGGTAACAATAGGAATACAAGAAGTGTAAAAATATCATCACTCCCCACACTATAGGGAGAATCAAAAAATAAATAACTTGTCTCTGCAGTACTGTTGTTTTTTTTTTTTTTTTTTCTTTTCAATAAGGTTACAGCATCAACAGAAAGGTTAACCATGAGAAAGGAGAAACTAAACACACAAAAGAAAGTTAGCCTTGTGATCTTCCTAGATCACTTAAGCGCTTACATCGTCGGGCAATCCACCTCCGACGATGACGTCAGGCATTCACCCTCTGACGTTCGGTATACCTCAAATCTTTTTTTTATCTGTCCTGGACAGCGGATAACGCTATTTTTTACTTTAGACAACGCTCCCAAGTGTCTCTGTCTTCGCACACTGTATTATTAAGATATTATACAATCAATACCAGTGTCGGCAATTACAACACATTAAACCAGAATCAAACAGAAAGAGAAGAAAAGACTCTTAGAGAGTATTAAGAATAAGTTAAATTATCTTACCTCTCAAACACCAGGAGGACTGGATCACGAAGTTCGAAACCAGACAGTGGATCTGGGTCTCAGGCCCCCGCCCCTATTTCACCACTAACGTTGAGTGGGGGGACTTTTAATTCTCAGTGAGCTTTGAGGTCCAATACTCACCAAAGTTTTTGTCGGGACCATCTGACCCAAAATTCACTTGTTGGTTCCAGGCTCGGAGGACCAAAATGTTAGGATTACTCTCCTCTTGTGATCAGTCGAACTCCAGATGTATTGAAAAGCAGACAATTTATTTCAGATGTGTCACACAAATGGATGATGCTTACAAGTCAAAAGATGCAGTAAGAATCATACAAAGAGATGAACATCCCCCCTCCTAATACCTACAATAATATAGAGATAACGCTTCTATTGGCTGAGGAAACACGCATAGCGTGCCTGGTACAAAATGGTACTTTATTTGCCAATTAGTGTTTCCTGTACATTCTTGTTCTACCATATATGGTTAAGCCTAATCATCCTACAACTTACTATGGAGTTAGTTAAAGCAAACGATACAGCAAGTTAATACAACAATGTGCTCAGAAGTCATCTTAAGAAAAGTCTCAGGGTTATTGTTTTTCTAATAGTTTTTCCAATAGTCACACAATAAACATTTAAAACTTTTCTAACACCTATATCATGGGGTATCGATGTGTAAAGTGATAACACATCGAGTGAAAGCCACCAGTAGTTCTTATGCCATGTATAGGGTTTGAGCATCTCGAGTAAATGGGGTCCATCCCGTATATAGGAAGGGAGGTTCTGTGCTAGGGGTTGGAGGAATTGGTCAATATATATGGAGAAGCCATTAGTGACACTCTCCATGGCAGCTACTATGGGACGGCCTGGGGGACAGGTGAGATCTTTATGAATTTTCGGTAGGTGGTAAAAGTACGGAACTTTGTGGAAGTTTTTCTTTAGGAACGAAGCTTCAGATTTGGAAATGATTTGGTCAGTAATGGCTTTATTAATGAGTGTAGCTGCTTATAATGAAAACTGGGATGTGGGATCACTGGGGAGCCTAGCATAGGTGTTGATATCAGAAAGTAGTCTGCGTGATTCGAGTAAATAATCTTCTTTGTCCTGGATGACTATACTACCCCCTTTGTCCGCAGGTTTGATGACAATGGATTCGTTGTGTGTCAGCTGTTCCAGGGCCTTGAGTTCTAATGGGGAAAGGTTGGATTTGATATAGGTATGTTTGGAGGTGCGATTGCACATAATAGTGAGGTCTGTATAGACTACCTGGTAGAAAGTTTGTAAATACGGACCCTTGTTGGATGTTGGATTAAAGATGGATTTGGGACGTAGTGAGGTATTTTGGATTGGGGGTGAGGTAGAACCATGTTGGGTGAGCCATTCAAGGTCAGCGTTGTAATTTTCGGCATATAACTCCTCAAGTAGGGCAAGGGCGGGTCTGTCTGATTCGTCAGGTGAATCAAGGTTTGTTGGACATGAAACAGAGTTGACGATATCAGACGTGGAGGTTTGTTTAGACGATTGAATATTAAAATATCTCTGCACTGTAAGGTCTCTGATGTATTTGTTGAGGTCTTTGAATAGTAATAAGAATGATATCATTAGCAGTAATCAGCATGGATTCATGAAGAATCGTTCTTGCCAAACCAATCTATTAACCTTCTATGAGGAGGTGAGTTGCCATCTAGATAAAGGAAGGCCCGTAGACGTGGTGTATCTGGATTTTGCAAAAGCATTTGACACAGTTCCCCATAAACGTTTACTGTACAAAATAAGGTGCGTTGGCATGGACCATAGGGTGAGTACATGGATTGAAAACTGGCTACAAGGGCGTGTTCAGAGGGTGGTGATAAATGGGGAGTACTCAGAATGGTCAGGGGTGGGTAGTGGGGTCCCCCAGGGTTCTGTGTTGGGACCAATCCTATTTAATTTGTTCATAAACGACCTGGAGGATGGGATAAACAGTTCCATCTCTGTATTTGCAGACGATACTAAGCTAAGCAGGGCAATAACTTCTCCGCAGGATGTGGAAATCTTGCAAAAAGACCTGAACAAATTAATGGGGTGGGCGACTACATGGCAAATGAGGTTCAATGTAGAAAAATGTAAAATAATGCATTTGGGTGTCAAAAATATGAATGCAATCTATACACTGGGGGGAGAACCTATGGGGGAATCTAGGATGGAAAAGGACTTGGGGGTCCTAGTGGATGATAGGCTCAGCAATGGCATGCAATGCCAAGCTGCTGCTAATAAAGCAAACAGAATATTGGCATGCATTAAAAGGGGGATCAACTGCAGAGATAAAACGATAATTCTCCCGCTCTACAAGACTCTGGTCCGCCCGCACCTGGAGTATGCTGTCCAGTTCTGGGCACCAGTCCTCAGGAGGGACGTACTGCAAATGGAGCGAGTACAAAGAAGGGCAACAAAGCTAATAAAGGGTCTGGAGGATCTTAGTTATGAGGAAAGGTTGCGAGCACTGAACTTATTCTCTCTGGAGAAGAGACGCTTGAGAGGGGATATGATTTCAATTTACAAATACTGTACTGGTGACCCCACAATAGGGATAAAACTTTTTCGCAGAAGAGAGTTTAATAAGACTCGTGGCCACTCATTACAATTAGAAGAAAAGAGGTTTAACCTTAAACTACGTAGAGGGTTCTTTACTGTAAGAGCGGCAAGGATGTGGAATTCCCTTCCACAGGCGGTGGTCTCAGCGGGGAGCATTGATAGCTTCAAGAAACTATTAGATAATCACCTGAATGACCGCAATATACAGGGATATGTAATGTAATACTGACACATAATCACACACATAGGTTGGACTTGATGGACTTGTGTCTTTTTTCAACCTCACCTACTATGTAACTATGTAACTATGTGTAAAACTGTTGGGCTGCATGGTAGAGGCAAAGGTGAGCCCCTTTCTGAGGAGGCATAGGTCATATGCGGTTAAAGAAGTATGTGATAGATTATAGATTTTTACAGTTTCCGCATCTTTACTGACTTTTTTTCTCCTTCGTCCCCCCCTCCGTCCTCTTCTACGTGTTTTCTTTTTGTGAGGAGCGGCGGGGGGGTAAGTGCTAAAAAATCATTTTCTAGACTGGTGGCTATTTTTAGCGGGGGTTTGGAACTCTGTAATTGCGTGAGAGGGAGATTCTCTATCCAGGCTAATGGCTGCGATTCACTGGTGGTATCAGGGTGATCATGGGTAATCCTATGTGAATCATCAGAAAGTATACGTATTGGGTCAGAGATAGGCGCTGAGTCGCGTCGGGAAACATCTGTGGGGTCTAGACCTTGGGTAGAGGCAGGTTGTTGTGTCTGGTGGTTATGATTGGTAGACGGTATCTGTGCCTGGGTGGGGCCTGTGCGAGCTTTGTAGGGTCTGTTCTTGAGGCGTTTAGGTTTGGGGGTAAGTGGTTTAGGTCCAATGGGAAGTAGTGGGGTATACCGGGACATCGGCCCGGGTTTGGGCGGGTGTGGAGATGAATGTGGCACCAGGGGTTTTGGTGCTTGATGGGATCTGAAGAGGCTTCCCTGTGGTGGGATAGACATGAGTGGGCGGGGACCGGGACCTGGATTAAGGCTGGGGAATTTCTTCCTTTTCCAGGTAAATATTTGGTTGTTGTTATTTGACTTTGTCCCACAGCGCCGGCATATAAATAGCACAGCATCTACACACTGCCCCCTCAGGCCTATTGAAGGAGCAGCTGCTCCGAGCGCGTAGCCTATCCACAGACTCCCTCACAGCTAGCATCCTCCCTCCATGTGAGCCCTCCCCTCGGAGTGTACCCGGAAGCCGGAAGCCGCTGAACAGCCCGTGACGTCACGCACACCCTCTGTGCGCTCCACGCCGGCCCCAGCCTCCCCCTGATGGCCACAGGATGGACCATCTGCTGAACAGCTTCTCTTACAGCCTTACACCGCTGACACATCACCCAGACTGGAGCTCGAGGAACTCACCAGGATCATCCCCACCAGGAACCCACCAGGATCATCCATCTACAGATGAGCCCTTTTTAATCATGTCTTTTGTAAGTGTTTTTAAACTTTGTGTCATTAAAAGTATCCACTAATACTGCACTCAGGTGGCGCTTCCCTTCTTCACCCTCTATAGAGAGGGGAGAACAGTGATAAACAACAATTGTCAGACAGCTGCAGTGTATGGCCAAGTTGGCTCCAGTGATGATGGAAGGGATGATGATGATAAGGTCACTGACACGACTTGGTTGCCGGATAGAGCAGAGAAAGAAAGTGAGGGGAGGCACAACTCCAACGAGGCAGGATGTCCTCTAGAGGCAGTCATTATAGAAGAGTAGAGAACAGCTACCCTATTCCATCAGATTGTGGAGCTGTTATCTCCCAACCCACTTCCCACAGCTCAGCTGTATGGGCCTTTTTTAGCACACGTGCAGCCGATCGCACTGTTGTAATTTACAATCACTGCCGCAAGCAGATTAAGCATGGCAAAAACACCAGCCATTTGGTTACCACATGCTTGACAAGGCATTAAATCTCCCACCTCTCATTGACAAGAGCACCTGAAAGCCACACACTGCGGCAGGTTGGCTCTCCTAGGCTAATCACCGTAGGTGTACTTCGTCCGCTTTAAGAGTGACATGGGGCACAGCGCCAGAGCCAATGTACATGGCCAGCAGCCACGATGACCGCTGGCCACCTGCGATCACTCCACTGAGAGCCAGAATGGGGATTTGTGTGTAAACACACAGATCCCTGTTCTGACGGGAGGAGAGAAAGATTTGCTGTTCCTAGTGATCAGGGAAAGTGATCTCTCTCCTCCTCCAGTCAGTACACTGCCCCCACAGTTAGAAACACCTCTCTAGGGAACACTTAACCCTTTGATTGCCCCCTAGTGTTAGCCCCTCCCCTGCCAGTGACATTTATACAGTAATCAGTGATTATTTTTAGCTCTGATTGCTGTATAAATGTCACTGGTCCCAAAAAAGTGTCAAAAGTGTCCAATCTGTCCGCCACAATGTCACAGTCCCTCCAAAAATCACAGATTGCCGCCATTACCAGTAAAAAATAAATAAATAATAAAAATGCCATAAATCGATCCCCTATTTTGTATGCGCTATAACTTTTGCGCACACCAATCAATATACGCTTATTGCAATTTTTTTACTAAAAATGTGTAGAAGAATACATATTGGCCTAAACTGATGAGGATTTTTTTTTTGGGGGGGGGGGGGATATTTAATATAGCAAAAAGTAAAAAAAAAAAATGATTTTTTTTTTCAAAATCGTCGCTCTTTTTTGTTTATAGCGCAAAAACCACCAAAAGAAAGCTCTATTTGTGGAAAGAAAAGGACGTCAATTTTGTTTGGGTACAGCGTCGCACGTCCTCACAATTGTCAGTTAAATTGACACAGTGCCGTATCGCAAAAAATGGCCTGGTCATTAAGGGGGGCAAATCCTTCCGGTCCTTAAATGGTTAAAGTGCAAATTACTTTCCTAACAGGCATAAAAAAAATAATACATTCTGTGTTCTATGTTCTTTACAGATATATTGTATGTTGCGTGTGTGTGTTTCAGTTTGATTTGTTAGCTGAGAGTTGTTTTTTTTCTTTTTTTTTTAAAAAAAGGTGTTTACATTTACATTTGATGCTGCTTTAATATTATTACTTTTGTAAAACTTTATAAATAATAAATGTTAATTTATTTTAAAAGCCTGTTTCATGAGACTATTCCTTAAAAAAAAAAAAAAAACAAACATATTATTGTATTATTATTATTATATAATAACCTTCAAACATATATCAAATACATTTGGAAAAAAGTTTTACCAACTTAAAAAAAAATTACAGTAAGTTAGAAGAAAAAATAAGTTATAGTAATATCATTTACATCTATGGTTCCAGACAAGTTAATGCACTGTAAAAAAGATTGTGCTGGGTCTACTCAAAAAAATTGAGGCAACTATTTGCATCAGCTTTTTAAGTATTGTCAAGTAAACTTATTTTTGTCTGACTCATTAGACTTTTCATGTTTTCAACTTTGTTGTTTTAAGTAAAGCCAACTCAGGCTTTACTAAAACCTAACAAAAAACACAAGAGAGAGGGCGCACCGGCCTTGTGCATTATCCTTAAACAAGTTTATTAAAAAAAAACACGTGAAAATGACTACTCACAAAGGTAGATGAAAATCACGCTTTAAATGATCTTTGGCTAGTGGCGATCTGTCCACTAGTGGCAGCCTGCAGATCCTATGGAGAAGACGTGCAGACCACTGCTGGCTGACGGGTTTCGAAGGTAGCACCTTCTTCTTCAGAGCCTAACAGTGTTCATCTCTTACAGCTACTTAAATATATGTGCTCATCAGGAAGGCACAAATCAGACTGACTCAGATGCCACTCCCATGTAGGTGGGCGGTCCAAAGGCGGACCCTGGCACAGCACCATGGAACCCACCTGTGTACACATATACACACATCCACACATGGGGATGCGTAGGGGGCACACGTACACAACACATAAGTATAACGCATGCACCAGAAAGGGGGGGCAATCTGAAATGGGCCCCTACAGCCAGCCATCAAGCACAGCAATGACAGCAAGGGTGACACACACTGGCAAATCCACATATAATACACAATGCGACACATCAAACAACCAGGCAGGCCCCAATCCCACGTCCCATAGATAAGGCCACATACATAAGCAAAACATGTGTACAGGTGATGCACATCAGCCTGTACACGGAAGGCGCCGGAAGGGAAACCAGAGTGCCTAAACTCAGCAGGGGCACTCACACTGGCATCCATATAGACCCAGCAAGGGCCACATAGAACTGCCATCCGAGGGGGTGAGCCCCGTCATCCCCAAAGTTAAACTGCATACTGTAGATGATCAAAGGTATCTTACCTAAAAAGCGCTGTGATGCCTATAGGCGGCGGGTGGAACACACACCATATTTGTTGTAATTTTTTGCGGTCCAGAGAGTGGAAGTGGAGGCTCAATGTCACTTCCTGTGCGCCCGCTGTCGCACTGAAAGTGAGTCAGCAGTGGGAGATGCCTTCCGCCATATTAATGAAGGCATGCTATAGAGGCATAGAACGGGCACATAACTGGATAGACAGGGGCGAAACCGCCACAACAGTAAGGAATGTTGAAAGAAAATGAAGAAAAATGAAAAAATAATAAAAAAATAAAAAATAAAAATAGAAATAGAAATAAAAATAATAATAAATGAAAATAAAATGAAGAGAAATAGAAAAAATATATATATATATATATATATATAAAAAATATATATATAGATAGGAATAGAATAAAATAAAATATAATAATAGAAAAAAAATATAATATAAAAACATAATGTAAAAAAATAAAAATAAATAATATATAAAAATATATAAATAAATAAATAAATGAAAAGCTGAGGAAAAATATTAATAAATAAAAGAATGAAAGTAGTGCCAATAGCATCCATGCACTCATAGACAGTCGCACCCCCACATATGAAATGTATGTACACGTGCACGCAAAAGGAGCATACCTGTCAGTGGTCATCACTAGATAGATAATTATGTGTGTCGAGATAGCCCACATGGGAATGGCCAATATATACTGGGAGCATGTGCCTGAAACAAAAAGAGCTAGCAAAACATGCACATCTATATGTGGAAAACTGTGTCTGCACATACCGTATATACTCGAGTATAAGTCGAATTTTTCAGCACCTTTTTTTGTGCTGAAAGTGCCCCCTTCGACTTATACTCGAGTCAAGCACTTTTCTGCAGCAAAAAATTTCATTTTCCGAACCGACTTTGGGGCCCCGTATCTCAGGGCCACTTGATGCTAGAAACCCCAAATTTGGTGTGCAAACCCAGTGGACCTGGTACCATAACATATCCAAAGCTGGAGTTCCTAGCACCAAGTGGCCCCGAGATATGGGGCCGCAAAATCGGTTCGGAAAATGACATTCTCTGCTGCAGAAAAGTGCTTGACATTTTCTGAACCGATTTTGGAGCCCTGCATCTCAGGGTCACTTAGTGCTAGGAACCCCAAATTTGGTGTGCAAACCCAGTGGACCTGGTACCATAACATATCCAAAGCTGGAGTTCCTAGCACCAAGTGGCCCCGAGATATGGGGCCCCAAAATAGGTTTAGAAAATGTCATTCTCTGCTGCAGAAAAGTGCTTGACATTTTCTGAACCGATTTTTGGGGTCCTGTATCTCGGGGCCACTTGGTTCTAGAAATCCTAGCTTTGAAAATTTTATTGTACTAGTTCCACTGGGTTTGCACACCAAATTCGGGGTTCCTAGCACTAAGTGGCCCCGAGATACAGGGCCCCAAAGTCGGTCAACTGTGTCCATCTGTAGCAATGTCATTTCGGGACACTTTGGGTTCAGAGACCCCAAATTTTGGCTGCAGCTAGGGGGCATCTAGGAACCCTTAACTACCAAGTGTGAAGTTCGGGGGACCTATGGCTGCAAATGGGCATAGTGAGGCATGCAAATGGGCACAGTGAGGCTGCAAATGGGCATTGTTGACCCTCTTTTCCACTTACAGTAGCTGTGCATTTCTCACCCTCGTCTTATACTCGGGTCAATAAGTTTTTCCCATTTTTTTGTGGTAAATTAGGGCCTCGACTTATACTCGGAACGACTTATACTCGAGTATATACGGTATATGTAACAATGTGCATGCCAGGAAACATGCATAGGTAAGAGATGAAAACCTGCACTCTAGATACAAATAAAAATATAAATAATGCATATTAAATGAGCGCATGGTTATGCATTTAAAATGGTATACAATGACATTTTCATGGATAAAACAGAGTCAAGGATTCCCTGATTGGATAAATATTTTCTAAAAGATATATATGTATATGTATATAATATATTATCTTATCCACATACATCTTTCAAAACTCCCTTGGCTGCAAAGAAAGATCACAATTGATAATTGATAGACTATTAAAAATACATATATATATATATATATATATATATATATATATATATACACATGTATACATACATATGCATATACATACAGACGTGTAACAATAAAAAGACAGAAATATGAAACAATGTGTGAATATGAATTTAATCGCACAGACTGTGCGTACTAGTATTCTATAATGTATAAAAAAAAACCTCCAAAAATTAAAAATTAGAAAAGGTGTCAAGATTCAAAAAAGTATAAAAATTCTTTTAAAATACTTAAAAGAATCTTAGAAGTAAATATTCGTAAGAGCCAACCTGAGTCCTAGGTCCTACAGGGACGATAATAACCTCATAGCACTATCACACTATTTTATGTATTTCAGGGTCTTCATTGAGGCCTCCAGGGGCGAGACTGCCAAGGGTGAAAATCCAGTAGGCCTCGCGTTTAGTCTCCGGTGTTTCCTCCCTGAATCTATGCTCCCCCCCGATTGACTCAATTCCAAATACCCTCATGCCTGCGGGATTTCCTTGGTGAGCCTCTAGAAAATGGCGGGAACTGGGTATTTGTCCCTTAGATTAGTGATATCACACTTATGTTCTCCTATTCTGACCCTCATAGGACACTGAGTACGGCCGACATAGAGACGACCACAAGGGCAGACGATGCCATATACTATATACTCTGTCCCGCAGTTCATAAACTGTTTAAGTTTGTGGACCCTTCCATCCCTCCCTTCTACGGTTTTCTTTCTGTGCCACATGTACATACATGGGCCGCAGTTTTTAACACCGCACTTGTATCTCCCTTTCTGGTTGAATATTGTTGTCCAAAGACTGGTTGGTCTATTGGTAGATGTTTTAACCCTACTAGGAGTGACAAGGCTCCTAAGGTCATTTGGCTTATGAAAAACAATATTAGGATGATCAGGGAGTGTGTCACCTAGCACAGGGTCATGTTTGAGGATATTCCAATTTCTTTTGAGGATATTCTGGATCTCAAAGGACTTGTTAGTGTACTGGGTTGAGAATCTAATCTGTTGAGTATCAGGGGTGGTACGGCGTAGAGGTTCAGTGCTATCATCTGATGGATTATCATAAAGGACCAAATATTTATTGAAAGCTATCTCAATATGACTTGCGTCATAATCCTTTTCTCTAAATTTCTGTATAAGAAGCTTACTCTGTTCTAGGCAGTCTTCTTTTTTTTTCTTTTTAAAAGGTTTTTATTTGCCAGATGTACATACATAGAATAACACATTGCATCTAAGGTATATTGTCGGTTGCAACCGTCAAAATATAATTAACATTCAAAGGTAGTTCCGGATAAGCATCCTATGATAAAGGATATATCAGTACAGGTAGCAATTTTTTAACTCTAAAATACCAGTTACTTTCTGTAATCGTAATGTAAATTATCAGAAATCAAATATCTGGTATAAAACATAAAATAAAGTAAAAAAAAAATATATATAAAAATATATATATACATAAAGTTAAAGAACAAAACCAAAGAGGTATATACCTCTTAAACCAATTGTGCTGTGTGCCGTCATCTCCCCAGTCCCCTGGAACATGCTCTATTTTATAATAAAATCATTTTAGATGTCACATGGTGTAGTTTCTTTTGTGTTTATCCATCTGCCCCATACTCTATTAAATTTGTTCTTACTTCCTCTTGCTTCATATGTCATTTTATACAGTGTAATATTTGCATTAATTAATCTTTTCCAAGCTCCTAAGGTAAGATGATCCCTCTTTATCCAATTCAAGACAATCAGCTTCCTGACATAATAAAACAATAATCTCAAAAACATTCAAGTATTGTTGCTCATTACATCGTCCTCTATCACCCCCAAGAGACCCAGCAGTGGGCTACATATATTCGGAAGATCAAATGTTTCTGCAACAAACTGGGTTACCTGTGACCATAAGGGTCGTACCCTATCACAGTCCCAAACCATGTGCATAAAAGTACCTTCTGCCACCAGGCATTTATGACAAATAGGGTCTGCTCTCCTGCCCATCTTATATAGTCTGTATGGGGTGTAATACATTTGATGCAGGTATCTTAGTTGGATCAGTTTATCCCTCGCAGAGATGACTGTGGACATATAGGAGGTCAAAACCTCATTCCACTGAACCTCAGTCAACTCTGGGATGATGTCCGTCCATCTCTCTCTCACTTTCTTCTCCCTCGGCTGTGTTTTTTCCATAAGTACCGCTTAATAAGTGGAAATACATTTTGTGTGGTCAGGTTCTGCAAGCATTGATTCAATTTTTGTGTTTTCTAAAAGAACCATCCCCGTTCCAAATTGTGCATGTGCAGCATGCCGCAGCCTGGAATAATGGAACGCCCATGAGTCAGGGACACCCATTTCCCACTTCAATTGTGCAAACGATTTAAGTTCACCATTCTCAAATAGTTGATGCACATACTGTATGTAAGACCAAATTTGGCCCACCTATATCCATCCTCCAAACAAGAAAGGTCCTTTAGATGAGGATTGAACCATAAGGGGGTATTTGGTGATAGGTGTAGAGGTCCGTCTTGTATATGTTTTATAGAAATCTCAAGTACCCGCTTAGCCGATTGAAGTACAGTTACCCCGTCTAGAGTAGGCAACATCCCTCTAAAAAAGAAATTCAAAAGTGCTTCGTATGAGGTTGCGACAGCTGTCTCCACTGCAGTGGCAGCGTTGTTCAACTGTGGAAACATGCGCCAGTGGGCCTGAACTAGTTGAGACGCCAAGTAGTACAAGCGAAGACCGGGTATCGCCAGACCTCCCCTCCCTACTGGTAGCTGTAGAATGGCCAGCAACACACGAGCTGCCCTGTCTACCCACAAAAAGGAGGTCAACAGGGAGTCAATGTATCGGAATGTCTTTTTAGGGATATATAGTGGGGCGTTAGAGAGTATATATAAAAATTTCGGAAGAAAAATAATTTTAAATAGATTAGCTCTCCCCAACAATGTGAGCGGAAGATCTTTCCACTTCTGTACTCTATCCTTCAAGGCGTTGATTACAGGCCATAGGTTTATTTTCATGAATGATTGCACTGGCAATTGGATCTGTATTCCTAAGTACTTAAACTGGGTTGTTATCGCTAAAGGGCATTGGGTGGGAAGTACTAGGTTCGGCTGTGGATCTAGAGGAAACAGAGATGATTTGGACCAATTAATTCGAAAACCAGAGAAATTACCGAATTCCTTGATTACGTTGAATGCATTAGATAATGATAGTTCTGGATCTCCTAAATATAGGAGCATATCATCCGCATATAATGATACTCGTTCCTCCAGATCCCCAACCAACAGCCCTTTGATGTCGTCCCGACTCCTAAGTTTAACCGCAAGGGGTTCTATAGCTAGGGCAAAGAGGAGCGGAGACAGGGGGCGCCCCTGTCTCGTCCCCCTACCTATCTTCCTTGTCAAAAGAAGTTTATTGAGTATACAATATTATAAAGATACATAAAGTAAGTTTACAAGGATCTATAAAGTAAGCTCATTGTTTTACAGTAGGGTTTATATAGGTAAATATCATGAAATTTCAAATATTAAACCTTGGGTTCACGTAAACCTAAATTAAAGATATATATCATTTCCTTAGTTACTTTTGTAGGTATTTAAATGATTTATACCTACTATACATATTTTTTACAGATAGAGTGTATATAGGTCAAATAAATTCTGATAATGAGCTTTAATCGTAAGGTGGAGAAAAGGAAAGAGAAAGAAGAAAAAGGGTAGAAAGGCAGAGGTATGGTCCACAAGGTTGTCCCGCTCGTCAGTTTATTATTCTTTTTAGTTCTCTTTGAAGCCTTAGAATGGGTGTCTCTGTAAGTCATTTAATCTGTTACCATGGCAACAGGACAGAGTCATTGAAATTTGACAGGAACTGTTGTTTTATCCAAGGATGCCAAAGTTTTTCAAATTTTGGAATTTGATTTTGATCGATGGCTACCATCTTAGCATGGGACATTGTATTATTCATTCTGTGAATTGTTTCTGCTAGTACCAATGTAGGAGATTTCCATGCCTTGGCCACTGTTTGTTTTGCAGCCGTTATTAGTTGGATCATAAGTTTGAATTGAGAGAGTGTTAACCATTCCGGTTTTAGATTAAGTAAAGTTATATATGGATCTGGTTGTATTATTTTTTTAAATATTTTAGATGCAATCACAAAGACTTCCTTCCAGAAGGTTTGGATTACTGGGCACGTCCACCATATGTGTAAATGTGTGACTATTTCTGGGCATCCTCGAAAACAAAGAGCTGAGGTATTAGGTGAATATTTTGCCACTCTAGCAGGTACAAGGTACCAGCGAGTTAGGACTTTATAATTTGTCTCCAGTGGTAAGATGTTGGGTGAAGATGACTTAGATGTGAGCCATATGTTAGACCAGTCCGTGTCTTCTAAAGTTCATCCCAGGTCCTCCTCCCACTTCTGAACGTAAGAGGGTCTATTAAGATTTACTACTCCATATAATTGATTATAAAGTGATGAAGTTGTACCTTTAGCAAATGGATCTTTTGTACAGATTGATTCAAAAATGGATAATTGGGATAATGGTGTATCCCCCTTTAGGAATGGTGTATAGAAATTTTTGATTTGGAGATATCTAAATATCTCAGAGTTTTGTAGATCATATTTTTCTCTAAGCGATGGGAATGAAAGGAATGATTTAGATGCTATGAAGTCATTTAGTGTCTGAATGCCTGATGTTGTCCAAGCTTTAAAAGAATTTGGGTAGATCCATGCTGGATAAAAGGCCGGATTTCTGATAAAAGAAAGGAGAGGATTGTGTGGAGATTGTAACTGATATTTGGTTTTTAGTTTATCCCAGAGAGATAAGAAGTGTTTAGTTATGGGATTATGAATTTTAAAGCGGTCTTTAGGATCAAGCCATAACAAGTTTGATATTAATAGAGGGTCATTTTCTGAAGCCTCTATAAATACCCATAATGGGATTTCCTGTTTTGCATGGTATTTGGACAGACTGGCCAAATGTGCTGCTCTGTAGTAGTTAGTAAAATTAGGGTATCCCAGGCCTCCTTTATTTTTGGGAAGATGTAGTGTGTGTATAGGTATACATGGTTTAGAAGAGCCCCATATAAACGAAGTTGCTCTTTTTTCTACTATTCTCAAAAAATAGGAAGGAATTGGAATAGGGAGGACTCTGAATAGATAAAGCAATTTGGGTAGAATAGTCATTTTGATTGCATTAATCTTCCCTATCCAGGATAAAGGAAGTTGCGACCATTGTTTTATTTGATTTGTGATCTGTCTTAATACAGGAGGATAATTGGTTGAGAATAAGTCAGAATGAGATGCTGTTAAATGAATTCCAAGATATGGGATTGATTTTTCTGCCCATGTGAATGGGAGTGCAGCCCTAGCCGGGATCAATTCCATGTTTGTGAGCGAAATATTAAGCACTAGGCATTTCTTAGGATTAATCATAAGGCCGGATAGGGCTGCAAATCCATCAAGAGCTGGTATTAAGTTAGGACCAGAGACCTGTGGTGATGATAGAAAAAGTAATATATCGTCTGCAAATATACATAATTTGTGTGTAATACCTCCTACTTCAATGCCAGTTATAGTTTGGTTTGTTCTGATATATTGGGCCATGGGTTCGAGTATAAGGGCAAATAATAAGGGAGATAATGGGCAACCCTGTCGGGTACCTCTTTCGATATTAAAGGCATCAGATTTGTATCCAGCATATTTTATATAGGCTTTGGGTTTATTATATAATGCTTTGATCCATGTTAAAAAGTGGGGTCTAAACCCCATTTTTGTAATGAATATTGCATATATTGCCAGGATACTGTGTCAAATGCCCTCTTAATATCGAGAGATAGAAAACATAAAGGAATTTTCAGTTTTTTAGCAATATGTGCCAATAACACTGCCCTGCGTATATTATCGCCTGCCTGTCTATTTGGCATGAAGCCTACTTGATCCCTATGTATTAATTTTCCTATAATGCTATTGAGGCGTTTTGCTATTATTTTTGCTAATAATTTAATATCAAGGTTTAACAGAGAGATAGGCCGATAATTCACACAGGAAGTATCATCAGAAAGGGGTTTTGGGATCATACAAACAATTGCCATTAGTGTTTCTTGCCAAAAAGAATGTCCTTCTAGAAGTTTGTTAAAAGTTTCAGTGAGAATGGGAGAGAGTATTTCTGAGAATGTTTTATAGTATAAAGCCGAGTAGCCGTCTGGGCCTGGTCTTTTGTTAAGTTTTAGGTCTTTTATGGCGTTAGCAACTTCATCTATAGTTATAGGCTCATCCATACTGCTTTTTTGATTCTGAGACAACTCAGGTAAGGTTATTTTTGAGAAGAAGGATTCAGCCTCTGTAGGATTAAATTCATTGTTTGTCTTGTATAAAGTTGCGAGATGTGAGTGAAATTTATGGACTATTTTAACTGGATTACAAGTATAAACATTTTTTGATAATTTCAAACGTATTGGTTTGAAAGATTTGTTAGTTGAATTTAATGCCCGAGCCAAATATGTACCTGGTTTGTTTGTATTCATGTAGAAATTGTGTTTGGAGCGTTTGAGGGATTTATCAACTGACTCAGTGAGAAATAGATCGTATTCCAATCTAGATTTTTCCAGATGAGATTTTGTACTCTGAGATGGATTATCTTGGAATGATATGTAGGCTGCATTAAAATTGAGTTCTAGTTTTTTTGCTAGATTTTTGCGTTCCCGTTTAAATAGTGCCATTTGTCTTTGTATTGTACCACGCAAGACAGGCTTATGAGCTTCCCACAGTGTTATTGGGGAAATGTCTGTTGTATTATTAATTGATATGTATTCCTTTAAAGCTTGTTCAATGGCCATCTGATGTAGTGGGTGTTTGAGCATTATGTCCGGTAAGTACCACGTTGGGTCATGCGCTTTTGGTATGGCTGAGGCTATAGTAGTGTATACTGCATTATGGTCAGACCACGGAATCGGAATTATATCTGATGCAATAATTTCTGGTATCATTCCTATTGTTAGAAAAATATGATCTATTCTGGTGAAGGTTTGATGAGGGTGCGAGAAATAAGTGAATTTCTTTTTCATTGGGTTACTTTCTCTCCACGAATCTACCAGATTGTATTTGGAAAGAAGTTGAGAAAAAGGTAATCTAGAGGTTATTTTGGATGGTGTAAAAGGTGATTTATCTAGAAATGGGAGGAGGACCTGGTTCGAATCCCCGCACATTATCACTGTTCCTATTTTGTGTGTATTAATCACTTGTAATATACGTGAGAGGGATGGTGTAGGTTGTTTGTTAGGAGCGTAGTAGGAAATCACCGTGATTGCTGTATCCATTATATAACCCATGAGTATCAGGTATCTACCTTCTGGGTCTTTAATTTCTGATGATAAGGTGAATGGTGTGGATCGGTGAAATGCAATTAGAGTACCCCTTTGTTTGGTACAGGCAGAAGCCGTGTAAATTTGTTGATAAAAAGGAGAAATATATTTTGGAGTAGAATCTTTGGTAAAGTGTGTTTCTTGGAGGCATACTATGTGAGCCTTCTTGTTATGGAAAGTACGGAAGGCTTTGGTCGTTTTTGAGGGACATTTATTCCCTGAACATTCAGGGAAAGTATATTCAGTGGTGCCATGGCAACAGATCAAATAGTTTTGACTTACTTTTTGTTATGCAGAGCTGACTGCGCAGATCAACCTGAAGAGATGAAAAGATAGAAAAGAAACCAGTGAATTCTGGAGTAAAGAGTAAACAAAAAACATATGAGATTAGATGATACATTGTATAAATTATTTTTTGCAAGTAATCACAATTTACCCGTGAAAGAGAATAAATATCTCTCTCAGGGGAATAAGTGCCTTCGTCACACTCCCACATAATATGGTTGGGAGAATGAGGAGGGCTAATGGGGGTACACGGATCTTCCGCTTACAGGAGAGAAGTGCTATGTCAAAAGACATCAAAATGATGATTCATTAATTGGAGTGCAGAATATAGTTTTTGTTGAAATTATTTATTCCAGGGTGGTTGTATATGGTTAGTCTTGCCCTAGGCTAAATAATTCAGTTAGAAAGGTACTGTTAATAACTTTGGTATTGATGAAGATAGTTTGAATTATTTTGGGATTTTAACCCTTTTAGAGTAAACAATTACATATTTTATTCATATGTAACTGTTTAGATATGTTAACTCATAAAATTGAGGTTGTATTGCTTCAGATTAGAATAAACAAAAACATAGTTCTAGGAACTAGTTAGGTAATAATATATTTGTTTTAAGAAAAGAAAGAAAAAGCTTCCATTACTTCTGGATTATTGAACATATTTGTCCTAAAAAGTAATAAATCTATTGTTATTACCTGAAAATATATAACTGAACAAGAATTTCCTTATTTCACTTATATATTCTAAGGCTATATGAATCAGAAGTAATAAGAAATATAACTGGAATGTAACATGATCCCACACAGTGTGTGACTATCAGAATGCAGTTACATTCAGTTATAAATACAGGTTTTTTATAGAGAACCATCTCTTAGTATAATAAATGAAGAGATATCAGGAATTAGGATGTCAGTCCATTGAATCTTCTTGGTCCATGGATGATGTGGCATAACGGCCTCTTTTGTGAGAATGATGATTCCCATTTTGTTCTGAAATTTTCTGGGTGTTGCCTGAAGGTGAAGATGATGCCATTCTTCTGCGTGTGGGAGATTGCAGGTCTGTCACAGTTTCAGGTATTCCCCTTATGCGCAAGTTTGAACGTCTGGCTCTATTTTCGTAATCTTCGAGCTTAGTTTGAAGTATTAAATTATCTTCTTTTAATTGTTTCAATTCTGTTATATTTTCTTGGGTTGTAATTTCAATTTCATCCATTTTTATTTCTAAGGCTGCGGTGCGGTTTCCCAGCTCTCTTATTTCTTTGGTTAGGCTGTTTGTTATTTGGTCTGAGGTTTGTTTTAAAGCCTTATGAAGCATCTTTTCAAATTGTAATAATATTACCGGGGATGCTGAGGAGGCTTGTGGAGAAGTTTGTGAGAGGATTTGTTCTGTATCTGACTCAAATGGAGAGTCTTGCTGTGACATTTTCTGTCTGTGAGAGCGCCCTGATGCTGTATATTGTGAGGTGACTGGAGCTGCTTTAGTTGCAGTGAGTGCCTGTGAGCTCTTTGTGAGGTGATTTTTATTTCTGCCACGGCTTCCTCCCAGTACCATATTTCCTGCCCAAACTTTCACAGTTTGTTCCCTGGGGCAAAAAGGTTCAAATGGATACCTTTTGGGCCTGCAGGCTCCGCTTTGTCTTTCTCTTCTCTCCTCAGCGGTGCGGAGCTCTAACAATGCATGTCTGCTCCGCTAGGCTCCGCCCATGCACCTCCCCCCTACCTATCTTAAATGTATTTGAGATAAGCCCATTCACTCTAACACATGCCCGGGGATCATTATAAAGTAACTTAACCCAGTTCACAAATCTAGGTCCAAAGCCCAATTTACTAAGCAGGGAAAACAGATAGTTCCATTCAACCGAATCAAATGCTTTTTTTGTGTCGAGCGACACCACCACTCTTTTACCTGTATTTGTATGTGAAATTTGTATATTTACATAGAGCCTTCTAAGATTCATTTGGGTACAACGGCCCGAGATAAACCCAGTTTGATCCGAGTTGATCAATTTTTTTTGGCCAAAAAAAAAATTTTGCCCAATATTTTGACGTCAGTATTGATCAAGGAGATCGGTCTATATGATTCACATTCGCTTGGGTCTTTACCAGGTTTTGGTATCACAACAATAAGAGCCTCACGCATGGATTCCGGTAGTATACCTTCTTTTTCTGCAATTACAAACACTTTTTGGAGTCGCAGGATTAAGCTTTCTTTGTTTAGCTGATACCATTCCGCCGGGAAGCCGTCAAGTCCAGGTGACTTACCTAAAGGAGGAAATAGCACTAGCTATCTCTTCTGCGGTAATGGAATGTTCCAATGCTACACTATCCTCCAGTGCCAAAGATGGAAGGTCCAGGTCCTCCAAATAGGAGGAAAGCTCTTGATCAGTACATCTTGACTGGGACTTAAATAGGGTGTTATAAAAGTCTACAAACGTGTTCAGAATATCTTGTGAATCCCTCACCAATTCTCCCCCTGGTTGTCTAAGGTGCAGTAGCGATGTGGGGGCATATAGAGGATGTGCCAAAAAGGCCAACAGGCAGCCACTTTTGTCGCCAAATTCAAATATGGATCTAGCTTGTTGTAGTTTTTCCTTCATAGTCTGGTCAGTCAGAAGTAATTTAAATTGCCTTGTGGGGTCTTGCCAAAACTGATAAGTCTGAGGTGAGGAGTTTTGTATATATTCCTGTTCAGCTGCTGCAGCATCACATTCTATCTGTTTAATATCTGAGTTTAAGGCACTTGCAAAGGCTCTCGTCTCTTTATTAAACACTTCCCTCATGGTGGCTTCAAAAGCCTCCCATTGATTATGTATCGAGGTCTCAACACCATTCTCCCTCCAGTAATGATTAATAGCCGTCTTGCAGCCAAGTGTCACGTATTCCTCCTGTAGCAACTGTGTTTATTCCTCCTGTAGCAACTGTGTTTTTAGGTGCCATTGTCGTCTTCCAATGGGCACATTTAAATTTAATGTGACTTCCATTGGAGAGTGATCCGACAGAGCTCTAGGAAGATACCTGACCCCGGATATAATTTGGAGACCATCCATGGAGGACAGGAGCATATCTATTCTAGTCAGTGTCTTATGAGTTTCCGAGTGGTGGGAATACGTTCTGACTCCTGGGTTATTGCGATGCCATACATCAATAAGTGCATAGCTGTCGAGCCAGGATGAAAGGGTGTGGCGCACGCCAGACGTACATCCATGCCTGTCAAGATCCCCATCCGACACTACATTAAAATCGCCCATTAACAAAAGCGGGCCCTGTGCTATCTTCACAGTTTCATTTAGAATGCTTTCTAATACTTGGAAGGAGAATGGTGGTGGAACATACACACACACCAAAGTTAAACATATTTCAAACATTTGACACACTAATATGGCATATCTACCATTAGGGTCTGATTTGACCTGTATAATTTGTGCCGCTGCTTTCTTAGTAACCAAGATAGCCACTCCCCGAGAATACGTTGAATATTCGGCATGCATGACCCACATAATGTTAGCTTTCTTTAATGCCATGACTTTGGACCCTTGTAGGTGTGTCTCTTGTAACAGGACAATATGGGGTTTATATCTTCATATAAAGTCAAAGACAAGAGACCGCTTTATCTTTGAGTTCATACCACGGACATTCCATGATAATATATTTATCTTACCCGCCAATGAAAGATTGGTGATACCAGAACTCGCCTCCCAGGAGAGCATCGGCTAACCAGCTTTTGGTCAGCCACTTCAATCTGTGAGGACTAAAACAGAGAGAGACAACAGCACACAGCACGAACCAACAGAGCATAACTACCCTTCCCTTCCCACCCTGCACACAGCCCCAACATGCCTTGCGCCCATATCTCATAATTATAACAATAATGGATGACTATCAAAAGGATTGTGTCTTTCCTTTAGCGTCTATCTTCAGGGCTATTGCGCCCCCTAGCTTCCAGCCAGCGAGAGGCTTCAGTGGGAGAGTTAAAGAAGGAAACTTTTCCCCTATCCACCACTCTCAATTTTGCAGGATACAACATGCTATAAGCCAGCTGGAGATCCCTGAGTCTTTTCTTGACATGTACAAAACTGGCTCTCTGTTTCTGCGTAGCAGCAGAAAAGTCAGGGTAGATTGAAATTCGATTACCATTAAATTGCAAGTCTCCTATAGTGTGGGCAGCACGAAGGATATTTTCACGGTCTCTAAAGTGTAGAATCCGGGCTATCATTGGACGCGGATGAGACCCAGGAGAGGGAGGTTTAGATGGCACCCTATGAGCCCTCTCTATGGCGAACAAACGTGAAAAGGTATCGTTTGCCATATTGTCCTTAAGCCACATTTCAAGGACGTCTTCAGATTGTTTGCCCTCTGCCTTCTCAGGGAAACCAACCAGGCGAATATTGTTCCTCCTTTGGCGGTCTTCCATATCACTGAGCTTATCTGTGTGAGCATTCACTTCACAGTGGATGTGTTGGACTTTATTCTCCAAAGGGCGGACTACATCTTCCAGGTCACTAATTCTTTGTTCAGCTTTAGTAGCCCTTTCTCTAATATGCTGTACACCATTCTTTAAAAACGACATCTCAGCCCTTATGCCATCAATGTGTTCAGTCAGTGTGGCCTGGCAGGTACATATAGCTTCCATAATCTGTTTCGGAGATGGCTCCCCCTCCCCCACCTCTGGCATTATATCTCCCATTTCGTTCTGTGGTAACCCATCCAGGGAGAGTCCTTTCCTTAGTCCCTTAGTTCTAGGAGGCAGCGGGCTTACCTTGCCAGAGTGAGAGGGGGATTTATCCGGTCTGCTCTGCTGTGTATTGCTGTGGTTTCTTTCCTCTGCCTCATGGCCGCCGCCATCTTGGGATCCCCAGGCATACTGAGAGAGACGCTCCGCCGAGGAATCCATGGGCGCTCACCCGTATTTAACTATACTGCCGTGTTCAGCCAGGTCCAGAGAGGGTAGTGAAGGCTTTGGTGTGAAGAATCTGTGTCTCTGACACCCAGGATGTCTGAAGGATTCATTGTCCTACACGGAGCTCCATCTCAGTGCTGCTCACATATCAGTTGCTGGCTCCGCCCCCTAGGCAGTCTTCTTTTTTAGTACACGTACGCCTCAGACGACAAAATTGTCCATAGGGGACAATTTGTATCCACCTTGGATGGTGATTGCTTTTGGCATATAGGTACGAGTTACCTCCACTAGGTTTAAAGTGGGTTCTAGAACAGATATCACCATCAGGATCTCCCTGGTGTTCTAGATCTAAGAAAACTAAACACTTATTATCTATGACTTGTGTAAATTCTATGCCGAAGGAATTGTTCTTACAATACTTTAAAAAGTTGTTGAGATCATCATCTGACCCATCCCATATAATCAGTATATCGTCAATATATCTGGCATACAAAAGAAGATTGGCCCCCGAAGGGATTGTTATTCCATATATAGGTGTTCTCCCAAAGGCCCATAAATATATTGGCGTAACTGGGGGCAAACCTCGCCCCCATAGCTGTGCCCCTAGTCTGCAAATATTATTCACCCAAAAAAGAAAAGTAATTATGAGTAAGGGAAAATCTGACACAGTCCAGCAAAAATTTGACTTGTGAGGGATTCAGTCTATCATCCTCTAGTAGAAAGTGATTCATGGCTCTAAGACCGTATGTGTGGTCATTGGATATATATAGCGAAGCCACATCAAGGGAAAGCCATCTGTAGCTAGGCTGCCATTTGTAGTTGGACAAAATATCAAGCATATGGCCGGAGTCTCTTACAAAGGATGGTAAATTGGTCACAATGTCTTGCAGAAAATAGTCAATGTAAGAGCCCAAATTACTAGAGAGACTGTCCATCCCAGCTAATATTGGCCTACCCGGAGGGTCTGGTATGGAATTTAGGGGGACTCCCCACGTCATTTTTTTTTAAAATTTGGTTTGGGCTTCCCCTGTGGGGAATTCCCATGACGTTTTTATCAATGAACTTCTATGTGTATTGTCGGACCGGCAATGCATTAATAGCCGCGAGTAGTTTTAAATGACTTTTTTTCCTTTGAAATGTTATTTTGCTGTCAGACTGTTCTAAACACGGGAAACATGCGCCCCTTTACAGGCATACTATAGACACCCCCCAGCTACGAAATTTAAAGGGATATTACACTTTTATTGTTTCACTTTAAGCATTATTAAAATCACTGCTCCCGAAAAAATGTCAGTTTTTAAAACTTTTTTTTGCATTGATCCATGTCCCCTGGGACAGGACCCAGGTCCCCAAACACTTTTTATGACAATAACTTGCATATAAGCCTTTAAAATTAGCACTTTTGATTTCTCCCATAGACTTTTAAAGGGTGTTCTGCGGCATTCGAATTTGCCGCGAACACCCCAAATTGTTCGCTGTTCGGCGAACTTGTGAACAGCCGATGTTCGAGTCGAAAATGAGTTCGACTCTAACTCGAAGCTCATCCCTAGTAGGGACGCCTCCAACTCTGCTCCAATGTTGTCATCAATATTAGTATCACTTCCAGCTTTTTTAAGGATATAATATCTTTGGATAGTGAGTTTACTTATGTACTTATTGAGATCTATAAATAACTCAAATAAATTAGGTACACTGGGTGGGGCATAGTTGAGGCCTTTCCTGAGGAGGTCCAGTTCCGTTTCAGAAAAAACAGAGCTGGATAAGTTGTAAATTTTGATGGTAGAATGGATAGTATCTAGAGTCTGCCTCTTTTTACATCCCTTTCCTCCTCTTGTACCTCTTCTTGTTCTTCTTCTTTTTTCCTTGTTTTTTTCGTCATTGATGGAGTTAGCACTAAATGGTCCAGTATCTTGTTGCCCGTTGCAGGACCCTCCATCATTGCAACTTCCTTCTCTAAAAAAAAAAAAAAAGGGGGTGTAGTATCTGATATATTGACACTATTAGCATCCGACTCTAAATTACTGAGGACTATAAAGGGATTATGAGATTGTAGACCATTGAAAGTCTTAAGATCTATAACTAGTTCTGTAATAGTACTTCCAAATGACACTGTAGAGGTGCTAGCTATTGGTGGAGGTACAATACAGTTGCCATTAACCAATGGTAAGGCAGGTCCATCTCCTCTGGGCTGCATGTTTGTACCTTCCTTACTTGCATTAGTGGAATTCTTAGTTAATGGGGTATTTTCTCTTTTTTGTATCTTTGAATAGATTATCGTTACCCCTGCTATTGTTATTATTCTTGGGAAGCAAAGGTGGCAAACTTTTTGCAGGGGTGTTGTTTCTCACAGGGTATTGCTTCTGGGTATTACGAATACATCCATTTTGGCCCCTATTATAGGAATGTTGTTGGTGAAGGGGTTTTGTTGTTGTACATACACCCTCTTCTCTTTTATTCTGACTAGTACTAATTCCCTTTTTGTGTTTAAATTTATAATTGGTCTTATTTTTATTGTTTTTTAGTTTAGTGTTATTGCTTCTTTGTCTATCATTCTGAAGTGGAAGTGAATGATGTCCTTGAGATAGTGTGTTCTGTTCATAACTCTCGATTGGCTGTTCACTATTCATCTTACTCTTGTTATTCTTGGTTAGGGATGAGCTTCGTGTTCGAATCAAACCCATGTTCGACTCGAACATCGGCTGTTCGGTCGTTCGCCGAATTGCGAACGATATGGGCCGTTCGCGCCAAATTCGTGTGGCGCGTCACGGCCCATAATTCACTGCGGCATCGCAGTGCATTGCTGGCTGATGATTGGCCAAGCATGCACTATGACCCGCATGCTTGGCCAATCACAGCGCCGCCTGAACAGAGAGCTGTAATTGGCCAAAGCCAAGGAGGCTTTGGCCAATTATGGCTCAGGGGATTTAGTACACGCCCCATACTATATAAGGCCGCCTGCACGGCGGCCCTGTGCAGTGTGTTCCGGTGTGCTGAGAGATAGAGAGAGACAGTGTCATTTCATTTGAGTTAGCTCGATTAGGCAGGACAGTCAGTCAGTTAGCTGCACTTACAGTGTATTGTGTATATATATGCATCCCAGGTGTTGCATATATATATATACACTTTATTCAGTTTAGCTAGATCCGTTCCTGTTATCTTCCTACTGACAGGCAGGCTTGTCTTGTTACAGTATTTACAGCTACCTGAAGAAAATTGCTGGTGTTCTTTTGATCCTATTAGTACCACAGTCAGGCAGCTAGACTATTTACAGTTAGTGCAGTGCGTCCTGCTCACAGTGTTCAGCTAGATCCGTTCCTGTTATCTTCTTACTGACAGGCAGGCTTGTCTTGTTACAGTATTTACAGCTACCTGAAGAAAATTACTGGTGTTCTTTTGATCCTATTAGTACCACAGTCAGGCAGCTAGACTATTTACAGTTAGTGCAGTGCGTCCTTCTCACAGTGTTCAGCTAGATCCGTTCCTGCTATCTTCCTACTGACAGGCAGGCTTGTCTTGTTACAGTAAATACAGCTACCTGAAGAAAATTGCTGGTGTTCTTTTGATCCTATTAGTACTACAGTCAGGCAGCTAGACTATTTACAGTTAGTGCAGTGCGTCCTGCTCACAGTGTTCTGCTAAACCTACAAGTTAGTGGGGTGCGTCCTGCTCACAGTGTTCAGCTAAACCTACAAGTTAGTGGGCTGTGTCCACCTCACAGTGTTCAGCTAAACCTACAAGCTAGTGGGGTGCATCCTGCTCACAGTGTTCAGCTAGATCCGTTCCTGTTATCTTCTTACTGACAGGCAGGCTTGTCTTGTTACAGTGAATACAGCTACCTGAAGAAAATTGCTGGTGTTCTTTTGATCCTATTAGTACCACAGTCAGGCAGCTAGACTATTTACAGTTAGTGCAGTGCATCCTGCTCACAGTGTTCAGCTAGATCCGTTCCTGTTATCTTCCTACTGACAGGCAGGCTTGTCTTGTTACAGTATTTACAGCTACCTGAAGAAAATTACTGGTGTTCTTTTGATCCTATTAGTACCACAGTCAGGCAGCTAGACTATTTACAGTTAGTGCAGTGCGTCCTGCTCACAGTGTTCAGCTAGATCCGTTCCTGTTATCTTCTTACTGACAGGCAGGCTTGTCTTGTTACAGTATATAAAGCTACCTGAAGAAAATTGCTGGTGTTCTTTTGATCCTATTAGTACCACAGTCAGGCAGCTAGACTATTTACAGTTAGTGCAGTGCGTCCTGCTCACAGTGTTCCGCTAGATCCGTTCCTGTTATCTTCTTACTGACAGGCAGGCTTGTCTTGTTACAGTATATAAAGCTACCTGAAGAAAATTGCTGGTGTTCTTTTGATCCTATTAGTACCACAGTCAGGCAGCTAGACTATTTACAGTTAGTGCAGTGCGTCCTGCTCACAGTGTTCAGCTAGATCCGTTCCTGTTATCTTCTTACTGACAGGCAGGCTTGTCTTGTTACAGTATTTACAGCTACCTGAAGAAAATTACTGGTGTTCTTTTGATCCTATTAGTACCACAGTCAGGCAGCTAGACTATTTACAGTTAGTGCAGTGCATCCTGCTCACAGTGTTCAGCTAGATCCGTTCCTGTTATCTTCCTACTGACAGGCAGGCTTGTCTTGTTACAGTAAATACAGCTTCCTGAAGAAAATTGCTGGTGTTCTTTTGATCCTATTAGTACCACAGTCAGGCAGCTAGACTATTTACAGTTAGTGCAGTGCGTCCTGCTCACAGTGTTCAGCTAGATCCGTTCCTGTTATCTTCTTACTGACAGGCAGGCTTGTCTTGTTACAGTATTTACAGCTACCTGAAGAAAATTACTGGTGTTCTTTTGATCCTATTAGTACCACAGTCAGGCAGCTAGACTATTTACAGTTAGTGCAGTGCGTCCTGCTCACAGTGTTCAGCTAGATCCGTTCCTGTTATCTTCCTACTGACAGGCAGGCTTGTCTTGTTACAGTAAATACAGCTACCTGAAGAAAATTGCTGGTGTTCTTTTGATCCTATTAGTACCACAGTCAGGCAGCTAGACTATTTACAGTTAGTGCAATGCGTCCTGCTCACAGTGTTCTGCTAAACCTACAAGTTAGTGGGGTGCGTCCACCTCACAGTGTTCAGCTAAACCTACAAGCTAGTGGGGTGCGTCCTGCTCACAGTGTTCAGCTAGATCCGTTCCTGTTATCTTCTTACTGACAGGCAGGCTTGTCTTGTTACAGTATTTACAGCTACCTGAAGAAAATTACTGGTGTTCTTTTGATCCTATTAGTACCACAGTCAGGCAGCTAGACTATTTACAGTTAGTGCAGTGCGTCCTGCTCACAGTCTTCAGCTAGATCCGTTCCTGTTATCTTCTTACTGACAGGCAGGCTTGTCTTGTTACAGTATATAAAGCTACCTGAAGAAAATTGCTGGTGTTCTTTTGATCCTATTAGTACCACAGTCAGGCAGCTAGACTATTTACAGTTAGTGCAGTGCGTCCTGCTCACAGTCTTCAGCTAGATCCGTTCCTGTTATCTTCTTACTGACAGGCAGGCTTGTCTTGTTACAGTATATAAAGCTACCTGAAGAAAATTGCTGGTGTTCTTTTGATCCTATTAGTACCACAGTCAGGCAGCTAGACTATTTACAGTTAGTGCAGTGCGTCCTGCTCACAGTGTTCAGCTAGATCCGTTCCTGTTATCTTCTTACTGACAGGCAGGCTTGTCTTGTTACAGTATTTACAGCTACCTGAAGAAAATTACTGGTGTTATTTTGATCCTATTAGTACCACAGTCAGGCAGCTAGACTATTTACAGTTAGTGCAGTGCGTCCTGCTCACAGTGTTCAGCTAGATCCGTTCCTCTTATCTTCCTACTGACAGGCAGGCTTGTCTTGTTACAGTAAATACAGCTACCTGAAGAAAATTGCTGGTGTTCTTTTGATCCTATTAGTACCACAGTCAGGCAGCTAGACTATTTACAGTTAGTGCAGTGCGTCCTGCTCACAGTGTTCTACTAAACCTACAAGTTAGTGGGGTGTGTCCTGCTCACAGTGTTCAGCTAAACCTACAAGTTAGTGGGGTGCGTCCTGCTCACAGTGTTCAGCTAGATCCGTTCCTGTTATCTTCCTACTGACAGGCAGGCTTGTCTTGTTACAGTAAATACAGCTACCTGAAGAAAATTGCTGGTGTTCTTTTGATCCTATTAGTACCACAGTCAGGCAGCTAGACTATTTACAGTTAGTGCAGTGCGTCCTGCTCACAGTGTTCTGCTAAACCTACAAGTTAGTGGGGTGCGTCCACCTCACAGTGTTCAGCTAAACCTACAAGCTAGTGGGGTGCGTCCTGCTCACAGTGTTCAGCTAGATCCATTCCTGTTATCTTCCTACTGACAGGCAGGCTTGTCTTGTTACAGTAAATACAGCTACCTGAAGAAAATTGCTGGTGTTCTTTTGATCCTATTAGTACCACAGTCAGGCAGCTAGACTATTTACAGTTAGTGCAGTGCATCCTGCTCACAGTGTTCAGGTAAACCTACAAGTTAGTGGGGTGCGTCCACCTCACAGAGTTCAGCTAAAGCTACCTGTAGAAGGTTGGTGGTGTTCTCATACTACAGGCAGGCAGTTGATTTTGCTAGCAGCAGTATCAGTACATACATATATATATATATATATATATATATATATATATATATCCCAGCTTAGTGCAGCTATAGGCCATTAGTATGTCTGGAAGGCCAAGAAGGAGAGGCAGACAGTCACAAGCCAATAAGAGAGGGCAAGCAGGCTCTGTGTCTAGTGCTGGTCGTGGAGATGGTGCATCCTCATCAGCACATGGCCTCGGGACACGCTTGGCCTTTTTTTCGGCAGCTGGCCGTGTTGAGCTGCAACATATGGAAGACTTGGTCAAGTGGATGACCAAGCCGTCCTCATCCTCCTCATCCTCTCTCACCCATGCCCATGGTACTTTGTCTGGCAAAGCAGCGGCCTCTTCCCTCGGCTCAATGTCATCAGTGACTCCTTCCCTAGCCCCACCATGTCCTCCTGAGGAGTCCCTCGAAGTGTTTGACCACAATGTTGGGTACATGCTCCAGGAGGATGCCCAGCGTTTGGAAGGCTCTGATGATGATACTGAGCTCGATGAAGGCAGTAACATGAGCAAGGACAGAGGGGGTGCCCAAGAAGGACAGCAATCTGGCAGTCATGCTCCCCCTGCTGCAGCATACTGCCAGGTTTGCTCCAGTGATGAGGAGGGAGGGGATGATGAGGTCACTGACTCAACGTGGGTGCCTGATAGGAGAGAGGAGGAGGAGGAGGAGGAGGAGGAGGAGGAGGAGGCGGAACATCACCAACGAGGCAGGATGCCCTCCAGGGGCAGCACATTGACTGCATCACACCCCAAAGCTCCACATGTGCAGGGCGCTGCAGTCTCTGCGCGTTATTCAAAAAGTTCTTTGGTGTGGGCCTTTTTTGAGACAAGTGCATTAGATCGCACCGCTGCTATTTGCAACATATGTCTCAAGCGTATCTCGCGTGGCCAAAACATCTCCCGCTTGGGTACCACATGCTTGACCAGACATATGTTGACCTGCCATGCAGTTCGTTGGCAAGCGTATCTAAAAGACCCACACCAAAGAACAAAGAGGACCTCTCCTTGCTCCTCATCAGCTGAGATTTCCAACTCCACTAGACCTTCAGTCCTCTCTGAGACCTGCACTGAGAGGAATGAAGGTGTAGAATTAGGTGTATCACAGCCAAGTACTTGTGGGCAATCTGCTTTTGGTACACCGACGTCAGATTGTACCTGGCAAATTTCCCTGCCCCAGCTGCTGCACCGCCGAAAGAAGTTTGCTCCCAGCCATCCACATGCCCAGCAGTTGAATGCTAGCTTGGCAAAATTGCTAGCACTTCAACTGCTGCCTTTTCAGTTGGTAGACTCTGCCCCCTTCCGTGAGTTGTGGAATGTGCGGTTCCTCAGTGGCAGGCACCCAAACGCCACTTTTTCTCATGGAAGGCAATTCCGGCTCTCTACCGGCATGTGGAAGGCAATGTCCATGCCTCGCTGGACAGGGCGGTCAGCGGTAAGGTGCATATTACCGCTGACTCATGGTCCAGTAGGCATGGACAGGGATGTTACCTAAGTTTCACGGCGCATTGGGTGACTCTGCTGGCAGCTGGGAAGGATGCAGGACAAGGTTCAGTAGTGTTGGAGGTTGTTCCGCCACCACGCCTCCAAAATGCTAATGATTGTGACACACCTCTCTCCTCCACCCCCTCCTCTTCTTCTTCCTCCATGGCCTCTTCCTGTGCTTTGTCCTCGGAACCAGCGGTGCTCCGTAGCCG
The DNA here is from genome assembly GCA_037952835.1 of Lithobates septentrionalis. Classification (NCBI taxonomy): domain Eukaryota; kingdom Metazoa; phylum Chordata; class Amphibia; order Anura; family Ranidae; genus Lithobates; species Lithobates septentrionalis. The sequence goes on from JBBDGP010000074.1 coordinate 2,897,527, forward strand.
TTCAAGGGGCTACGCAAGTACGCAGGCCAAAAGATGCCATGCGGTGCTTGAGCTGGTGTGCTTGGGGGACAGGAGCCACACTGGGGCAGAGGTTATGTCAGCTCTACAGGGGCAGGTTCAGAGGTGGTTGACGCCACGCCAACTTAAGGCAGGAATGGTGGTTTGCGACAATGGCACCAACCTCCTCTCTGCCCTCCGACAGGAGGGCAGCGGTTCTTGGGCAGGTACCCGGGCTTACAGGATGTCCTGAGGCAGGCCAGGAAAGTCTGTGTGCATTTCTGCCGGTCATATAATGCCAGTGCACGGCTGACGGACCTCCAAAAGGAGTTTAACCTGCCCAAGAACCGCCTAATCTGTGACATGCCCACCAGTTGGAACTCAACGTTGGCCATGCTGCAGCGGCTGCACACGCAGCAGAGGGCCATCAATGAGTACCTGTGCAACTATGGCACCAGGACAGGGTCAGGGGAGTTTGTTTTTTTCCCCACGCCAGTGGGCCATGATCAGGGATGCATGCACTGTCCTGTCACCATTTGAGGAGGCCACGAGGATGGTGAGCAGTGACAGTGCATGCATCAGTGACACTGTCCCCCTTGTCCACCTGTTGGAGCACACGCTGCGTGCAATAATGGACAGGGCACTTGAGGCAGAACAGAGGCAGGAAGAGGAGGACTTCCTTAGCTCTCAAGGCCCCCTTTTTCCAGACAGTGTTCCTGCATGCCCGCTGATCACACAGGAAGAGGACGAGGAGGAGGAGGAGGAGGAGGAAGATTGTGTCAGTATGGAGGTGGAGCCTGGCACTCAGCATCAGCAGCAGTCTTTAAGGGATCAGTCCCAAGAAACACATGGACTTGTACGTGGCTGGGAGGAGGTGGCTGCGGACCATGTCGTCCTTAGTGACCCAGAGGACTCCGGACCGAATGCCTCAGCAAACCTACGCTGCATGGCCTCCCTGATCCTGCAAAGCCTGCGTAATGATCCTCGTATTCGTGGTATCAAGGAGAAGGACCAATACTGGCTGGCAACCCTCCTTGATCCACGTTACAAGGGTAAGGTTCCGGACCTTATCTTGCCATCACAGAGGGAGCAGAGGATGAAATATCTTCGGGAGGCCTTGCAGACAGGTCTGTGCAACGCGTTCCCAGAGACTGGGAGGTTACAAACTCCTGTTTCTGGACAACGTGTTGCTGAGGCTTCGGTCAGTCAAAGAAGGAGCGGTGGAGAAGGTGGCCGTCTGACCGATGCGTTCAGACAATTTTTTGGTCCGCAGCCCCAAGGTATGATCGGTTCCAGCAACCATCGCCAGCGTCTGTTTTACATGGTGCAGGAATACCTAGGGGCAAGATCAGACTTGGGCACCTTTCCCACCGAAACTCCTCTGGGTTACTGGGTCTTGAGGATGGATCACTGGCCAGAGCTTGCACAGTATGCAATTGAGCTACTGGCTTGTCCTGCATCCAGCGTTCTTTCGGAGCGCACATTCAGTGCTGCTGGAGGCGTGGTAACCGATCACAGGGTGCGTCTGTCCACCGACTCGGTCGATCGACTGACCTTCATAAAAATGAATCAGTCTTTTATCACTACCAGCTACCAAGCACCTGATGCTGATGTAACCGAATAATTTTTTTTGAAATCTCAGATCCCTTCAAAGACTGCCTATGCTGATGCTGAGTGACTATCCCTGAGTAATTATCCTCTTCTTCCTCAATCATCACGCTGATAGCTTGTAAGAACATTTTTGGTTCTGGGCGCCACCACCAGTGCCTAAGGCCCAATTTTTCAGCCCCTGTTTAACAGGGGCGTGTAATTAAAATTTTTGATGCAATACTTTGCAGCAGGGCTCGTTCCTGCGTTCCAACTAGAGTGTTTGTGAGGGTTTGCAGTGTTGTGGCACCAGCACCAGTGCCTAAGGCCCAATTTTTCAGCCCTTGTTTAACAGGGGCGTGTAATTACAATTTTTGATGCAATACTTTGCAGCAGGGCTCGTTCCTGCGTTCCAACTAGAGTGTCTGTGAGGGGTTGCAGTGTTGTGGCACCAGCACCAGTGCCTAAGGCCTAATTTTTCAGCTCCTGTTCAACAGGGGCATGTAATTACAATTCTTGATCTAATATTTCACAGCAGGGCCCTGTGAGGGCTTACAGTGTTGTGGCCACAACAACACCTAAGGCCCAAATTTCTGCTGAGTATATAGGGCAGGACCCTACTTTCAAACATCTAACTTACAAACGACTCCTACTTGCAAACGGAAGGAGACAACAGGAAGTGAGATGAAATCTACCCCTAGGAAGGGAAATTCTCTCCTGTAAGAGTTAATATGGGAAAAACATTTCTCCTTTCCACTGATGCTTTCCAATCCTTGTTCCACAAAAAACCCCAAATTTTCAAAAAACATTTTTCATTGGGACAAAAAGTGAGGTGAAATCTTCTGAAGAGGAGGAAAGACAGCAAAACAAATGTCACAGGGGTGATAACCCTTCCCTATGTTTTCCAAAAAGCTTAAAAAAGATTTTTTTGGCTGGAGCTAAACACGTTAAAAATGTACCCATTTAAAATTACAAACAGATTCTACTTAACAACAAACCTACAGTCCCTGTGTTGTTTGCACCGCCTGTATACTGCTGTTCAGAGTATATAGGGCCTGGTGGCCCCACACCTTTCCTTATTTTAATTTGGGTGCGGGGTTCCCCTTAATATCCATACAAGACCCAAAGGGCCTGGTAATGGACTGGGGGGTACTCATGCCATTTGTCTCACTGATTTTCATCCATATTGCCAGGACCCGACATTACATTAAACCCGCAAGCAGTTTTAAATGAGATTTTTTCCTTTAAAAATAACATTTGGTGCAGGGACTGTTCTAAACACGGGAAACACGCGTCACTTTACAGGCATACTATAGACACCCCCCAGGTATGATATTTAAAGGAATATTTCACTTTTTTTTTTTACTTTAAGCATCATTAAAATCACTGCTCCCGAAAAAATGGCCGTTTTTAAAAGTTTATTTTGCATTGATACATGTCCCCTAGGGTTGGACCCGGGTTCCCAAACCCTTTTTAGGACAATACCATGCAAATTAGCCTTTAAAATGAGCACTTTTGATTTTGAACGTTCGAGTCCCATAGACGTCAATGGGGTTCTAACGTTCGTGCGAACTTTCGGTCCGTTCGCAGGTTCTGGTGCAAACCGAACCGGGGGGTGTTCGGCTCATCCCTATTCTTGGTGTTAGTATTTTGTTTTTTCCAATTGAATTCCCGATTGTTTAAATAATCCAACCTATCTCTCAAATTTACCTGATTTTTTACGGATGAGGTTGGTCTCATATTCCATCATTTGTTCGTTCACTTTCTGATCCCAGTTATCAAAAGTTACAACATCAGAGAAAGTGGTTAATTCTTCTTGTAAGGTACATAAGTCAGCACGAATCGCAGAGAGATTGTGCTCTCTTTGGGTAATTATATATTGTAGCCACATTCGGTTACATTCGTGCAGACTTTTAATCCAATTTTCTCTGAGGTCTTCATCTAGAAATGAGCTTACTTTAGTGATTCTTAAACTCCTTGGTATTCTCTTAAATTCAAGGTATTTTTGTAGTAGTAGGATATCCCACCACTGTGTATATAGAAAGGGGGTTTTGGGACTTTAAATGAAGCACCCTCAGGTGCCTCCATCCCGAAATCGAATCAAAATAAATAGGGAGTTGGGACTTTGAATGAAGCAGATGGATAGTGGAGGTAAAAAACAGTATAGAGATTTTATTTAGACAACATTAAAAACACATAATTTGTCATATATAATGTACAATGAGCGTGCACAGGGCCTGAACATATTATGTAGAAAAGTACATGCATAGCAACAATTCAAAGTAGTAACCATAGTAGTATCGTTGGCAATAATCCTGGTGCTGGTGCATGCATCCACATGGTATGTCTACATTCATCAAAGAGTATACAAACAAATCATAGAGTAGGATGGTTGTAAGTAAATCAATATCAGTCCATGTAGAGTATAACTGTAGCATCAAATAGCTTGACGCGTTTCGTGGGTTGTCTCACTCGTCAGGAGCGGATGCGGTAAATATACCTATAGAGTATATATAAAAAAGCATATATTGAACTGTACTCTCGAAAAAAGCTGGCATATTACATTGTAGATGTGAAACGGTGGTTAGCCAACCGCACTCACCCAACCAGACAGCAAAAGCAATGCGGGGCAGCCGGTGCAGAGTCAGCCGAGGACACAACTCCCGCACGGGAGCTGAGGCGGCATAGTAAAGAGGTGCAGCGTCAGATGGTATGGGGACATAAAGGGTATAGCTGGTGTAACCATATACCAATAAGTATGTGTATTCCATAGAATGAGTATACCTGGGAAGACAATATTAATTATATGTATAGTTGTAGCAATAATATATTGTAGATAATGATAATATTATTATACAAGATTTATTATACGAGATTTATATAGCGCCAACAGTTTACTCAGCGCTTTACAATGTAAATAATGATAATATTAATAATAGTGAACCCAGTGTAGTTCCAGGGGAGTGATAGTAGAATAACAAGGTGCCAAGATTAATATTGATTAATATTAATATTGTAATTAACAATGTAATATGCCAGCTTTTTTCGAGAGTACAGTTCAATATATGCTTTTTTATATATACTCTATAGGTATATTTACCGCATCCGCTCCTGACGAGTGGGACAACCCACGAAACGCGTCAAGCTATTTGATGCTACAGTTATACTCTACATGGACTGATATTGATTTACTTACAGCCATCCTACTCTATGATTTGTTTGTATACTCTTTGATGAATGTAGACATACCATGTGGATGCATGCACCAGCACCAGGATTATTGCCAACGATACTACTATGGTTACTACTTTGAATTGTTGCTATGCATGTACTTTTCTACATAATATGTTCAGGCCCTGTGCACGCTCATTGTACATTATATATGACGAATTAGGTGTTTTTAATGTTGTCTAAATAAAATCTCTATATTGTTTTTTACCTCCACTATCCATCTGCTTCATTCAAAGTCCCAACTCCCTATTTATTTTGATATCCCACCACTGCAGCATTTCTCTTTCTAGTAGATCTTTTAATCTATAGAATAGTGATACCATTTTGTCCTCTCTGTCTGGAGCCTGCTTGTCATTGTCTATCGTAGTAGTCCCCTCATTGGCAATTGTCTCTGGTTCAAAGATGTCTATACTGATGGTGAAACCTTTTGCCAGTGAGGATCTTCTCAGTTGTCCTTCTTCTATTGATTTGACCATCGTTTTTCCGAAATTCAATTAGAATCTGACCAAAAAGGCGCTGGGGCAATCACACTCTGCAGCTAGAGACCCAAAGAATATCCAATACAACAAAACAAACACTCTTGCGCATAAATGTGTAAGCCCGACAGTTCAAAGTTCAGGATGGACAGTAGCTTTCAGCCTTGCTGCCCTCAAGGATAGGGATATCCTAGCGATCAAACAAAAAACAAAAGAGAGAGGGCGCACCGGCCTTGTGCATTATCCTTAAACAAATTTATTAAAAAAAAAACACGTAAAAACTACTACTCACAAAGGTAGATGAAAATTACGCTTTAAATGATCTTTGGCTGGTGGCGATCTGTCCACTAGTGGCAGTTTCCAGATCCTATGGAGAAGACGTGCAGACCGCTGCAGGCTGGCGCGTTTCGAAGGTAGCACCTTCTTCTTCAGAGCCTAACAGTGTTCATCTCTTACAGCTACTTAAACCTATGGTCTAGAACAGGGGTCTCAAACTGGTGGCCCTCCAGCTGTTGCAAAACTACAAGTCCCATCATGCCTCTGCCTGTGAGAGTCATGCTTGTAACTGTCAGCCTTGCAATGCCTCATGGGACTTGTAGTTTCGCAACAGCTGGAGGGCCACCAGTTTGAGACCCCTGGTCTAGAAACTGAAACAAATTGAGTTGGCTTTAATTTAAACTATAGTTCTATACAAGTTAAGGTGTGTATTCATTCATACAGTGCCTTGCAAAAGTATTCACCCTCTTGTCATTTTTTGTGTTTTGTTGCCTCACAACCTGGAATTAACATGGATTGTTTGAGGATTTGCATCATTCAATTTACAATGCCCACGACTTTGAAGATTTTGCTCAAGAATATCCCTGTATTTAGCACCATCCATCTGTCCCTCAATTCTGACCAGTTTCCCAGTCCCGACTGCTGAAAAACATCCCCACAGCATGATGCTGCCACCACCATGTTTCACTGTGGGGATGGTGTTCTTTGGGTGATGTGATGTGTTGGGTTTGCACCAGACATAGCGTTTTCTTTGATGACCAAAAAGTTAAATTTTAGTCTCATCAAACCAAAGCACCTTCCTCCATACATTTTGGGAGTCTCCCACATGCCTTTTCGCAAACTCAAAATGTGCCATTTTGTTTTTTGCTGAAAGTAATGGCTTTCTTCTGGCCACTTTGCCATAAAGCCCAACTCTATGGAGCTTACGGCTTATTGTCGTCCTATGTACAGATACTCCAGTCTCTGTTGTGGAACTCTGCAGCTCCTCCAGGGTTACCTTAGGTCTCTGTACTGCCTCTCTGATTAATGCCCTCCTTGTCCATGAGTTTTAGTGTGCGGTCGTCTCTTTGCAGGTTTGCTGTTGTGCCATGTTCTTTCCATTTGGTTATGATAGATTTGATGGTGCTCCTAGGGATCATCAAAGATTTGGATATTTTTTATAACCTAACCCTGACTTGTACTTCTCAATAACATTGTCCCTTACTTCCCTTACTTGTTTGGAGAGTTCCTTGGTCTTCATGGCAGTGTTTGGTTAGTGGTGCCTCTTGCTTAGGTGTTGCAGCCTCTGGGGCCTTTCAAAAAGGTGTGTATATGTAATGACAGATCATGTGACACTTAGATTGCACACAGGTGGACATCATTTCATTAATAATGTGACTTCTGAAGGTAATTGGTTGCACCAGAGCTTTTTATGAGCTTCATAACAAAGGGGGTGAATACATACGCACATGCCAATTATCAGTTTTTTATTTCTGAAAAATAGTTTTATGTATATATTTTTCTAATTTTACTTCACCAACTTAGACTATTGTGTTCTTATCTATCACATATAATTCAGATTTAAAAAAAACATTAAACTAAATGCTGTAATGTAACAAAATAGGTAAAAAGCCAAGGGGTGAATACTTTTGCAAGGCACTGTAATTTCCTAAATTTGTGTCAAAATTGCTTTAATGCAAATATTCTTAGAACAATAAAGATTTTAATATATATATACAGTGGTGACGGAAAGTATTCAGACCCCCTTACATTTTTCACTCGTTGTTATATTGCAGCCATTTGCTAAAATCATTTAAGTTAATTTTTTTTCTCATTAATGTACACACAGCAAACCACATTGACAGAAAAACACAGAATTGTTGACATTTTTGCAGATTTATTTAAAAAGAAAAACTGAAATATCACATGGTCCTAAGTATTCAGACCCTTGCTCAGTATTTAGTAGAAGCACCCTTTTGATCTAATACAGCCATGATAAGTCAGGGCTCTGGCTGGGTCATTCAAGAACAGTCACGGAGTTGTTGTGAAGTCGCTCCTTCATTATTTTAGCTGTGTGCTTAGGGTCATTGCCTTGTTGGAGGAAAACAATGACTGAATAGTTTCCGTCCCCACTGTGTGTGTATATATATATATATATATATATATATATATATATATATATATATATATATATATAATTATCTGGACGCAGGATTCTCACTCAGGAAGGTTGAGGGGCTCCAGGGGATTTGCTTATTTGGGAGGAAACTGGCTTTTCAGTTTCCTCATTGCTTAGGAAAGCCACTTTGGGACCTGGAGCCGGGTTTTTTTAGAGATCCGGGTGGGATGAAATCCCCAGTCCTGGGTCCTGATTTCGCGATCCACCAGCACACTGACTGGTCAAGTGTGTGCTAGGCTATTTGTAGACACCTGACCATGGTTCTGGGCTTCACCCTCCCAAGGCATCCAGGCTTGCAAGGGAGAAGCCAGAGAGGGCATGTGTGCACTGGGAGAAGGCAGAGACCCAAGCCTGAGGTCGCTGATAGGAGTCAGGAGGACTTCGTGTGGCAGCCTGAGCAGTTTTGCTGCTGCTAAAGAGAGCCAGGTGGCTTGGCATTCTTGTTTGCAATGCTGCACATGTAAGCCAGGCCAACAAGCCCTGAAAAGGAAACATTTGTGTGAACTGTTCCCATTAGCATGCGCTACACTTGAGCTAAACAACCCCCAACCTTACAATACCTAAAACTAGAATTATAGACAAATTATATGAGAATGCCAGTATGGTGGCCTGAATTTATGGGAGGAGTATGGAGTATATTTAAGCAGACCACTCGCCTGTGGTCTTTGGCGGTTCCAGTGCACGATTCGTTACGTCACCAGGTCGACTCTTCCCAGCTCACTTCATGTTCGTGAGTCTGTGTTCCCAAATTCAGTGTGTTGCGGTTGCTCTATTCGTGTTTTTTGCAATCGAGTCTTGCTCACTGTCACAGGCAAGATTCGTAACCATTTCTTGTATCAAGCATAGTTCTTTTTGATTCAGTATGTTCCCCATTTCATATTTACAGCCTTCACAACAGAACATATGAATGGCTCGTATGTCTTCGAGCGCAGTCGTTATGTTCAAATTTCGTACCAACCATGAGATTTATTTCTCAGTGTGTCAAAGCACAATGATACACTGCACGTGGCCAGTCACAGGCCTTTAATTTCACTAAATACTTTCATGCACTCAGTATCAGGATTCAAATCTAGTCACGTCAATGGAACAACGATTTGTATCGAATCCATTTCATACACTTACCACCGATTCGTATCAGATTTTTCTCATACACTCTACTACAGATTCGCAACTGATTAATTTCACGCACTACAACCGATTCGTATTGGATTCATTTTACACACTTTACAACTGATTCATATTGGATTCATTTAATACACTTTACAACCTATTCGTATCGGATTAATTCCATACACTTTACAACCGATTCGTACCAGATTCATTCATTTACTTTCAACCGATTTGTATTGGATCCATTTTATACCCATACAACTGATTCATATTGAATTAATTTCACACATTACAACCGGTTCGTATTGGAATAATTCCATACACTTTACAACCAATTTGTATCGGATTCATTTCATTTACATTCAACCGATTTGTGTCGGATCCATTTCATACTTTTACAACCGATTTGTATTGGATTCATTTCTTGTTAAAATTTGTATTCATTTTTCAAAATACAATAGAAAGATCATTACCGAACAATGACAGTTGCAAGAAAATGAAAATTACAGAGTCCCTGCATTGTGTGTCGTGAGTACAGAGAAATTGGCATGTGTATGTCTATGAAACTGTTTGGTTAAACAACATATATATCAAAAAGTCATATCTCAAAGAGAAGATTCTAATCTATTAACTGTAAATAGTATAAACAGCATTTTTCACTTATAAAACAACTGTGGAATAGTAATGAAGATGTTTATATGGCTGTATAGGTGACTGGTGAGGGATAGTTAGAAGAGAAAGTTTAAACTTTACACAAGGCCAAGTTCCATCTATGTGGCTTAGCATGTTCTTGTGGGAGGATAATCGGACCAATCTATCCCTGGTATCTCTGTAGTTTGAAGGTCACAAATCTAGGTTTCTAAAATCTCTAGTACGGGCGACCTAGTTAGCCACAGAGCGGGTAGGGTGGGATGGTTAGGGTCGCTGATGGAAAAAGAGGGAGAAAAGGGTTAGGTGGGGGGGTGGGTAAAATGACAGAGGGTGAGGGTGGGGTTTCTCCAGAAAGGGCAAGGGGTCTTGAGCATCAGCTGTGGGTAGTGAGTAATGACGTAGTGGATGTTATTATCTTTAAAGCATTAATAGTAAGCAATCAAAGCTTGGGGAAAGCTGTGCTTGATCCAAGGGTTCCAGAGATTCTCGAATTTGGAGATTTTATCAAGGAAAATTGCTTCAGTTTTTGCATGAATCATGGCTTGCGTTACTCTTTGTTTGACTGATAGTATAGATAAGGAAGCTAATTTCCATGCCTTAGCTGTGGTTTGTTTCACTGCAGTGGTGATGAAAAGCAAAAGCTTGAATCAACGGTGTGTTAATGCTTGTGGTTTGCTGTTCAGGAGTGCTACAGCTGGGTCAGGTGGCAAGGTTACATTAAATATGCTAGAGAGGATTTTAAACACTTCCAACCAGAACATACAAGCTTTTGGGCATTCCCACCAAATGTGTACATGTGTACCTGGGGAATTACAACCTCGGAAGCAATGTGAGAGGTATTGGGGGAGAAATTTGGAGATCCTTTTGGGGACCAGATTCCACCTGGTGAGGACTTTATAGTTGGTTTCCAGGGCCACTATGTTTGGCAAGGCCGATTTGGTAGCCTGCCAGATTTGAGCCCAATTGATTCTGTCTGTAGGTAAGCCTAGGTCATTCTCCCATTTAGTTGTGTTGGATGGGGGGGGGGAGGTTGTGTGTGAGAGAAGTTGGGCGTATAAGTCAGAGATAAGTCCACATTTGTGAGGGTTAGATTTACAAGCATGTTTAAATGTGGAAAAGTTCGGGGTTGTTGAATCTGGTGGCTTGGGTCAAGAAATGTTTGATTTGTAGGTACCTGAAGGTTTCCGTGGGTGGTACATTGTGCATTTCACACAGTGTGGGAAAGGGTGTGATGGTTGTGGATTTGAAAAAGTGGTAGGCTCATATGAGTCCAGCGTTTGACCAAGAGGAGAAGGAGGTTGAGGAAGTCCAGGCTGGGTAAAAGGAGGGATTATGGAGAAAAGAGAGGAGAGGGTTGTGGCGAGATTGGAGGCCAAAGCATATTTTGAGTCTATCCCAGATGTTAAGACTATGTTTGGTAATTTAATTATTGATAGATCGGCGTTGGGCTGGTGTAAGCCACAGGAGATTTGCTGTGAAGAGTGGGTCGCAGTCACATGATTCTAGTTCAACTTACAGTGGGGTTTCTTTTGTGGCATGGTATTTAGGCAGTTGTGCTAGCTGAGCCGCATAGTAATATTATATATATACTATATATATATATATATATATATATATATATATATATATATTATATAAAATACCTAATCCTCCCCGAATATGGGGGGTGTATAAAATGAATGTAGGTAAACGGGGTTGAGAGTGCCCCAAATAAATTGAGAGGCTCTGTATTGCAGGATGCATAGGTAATGCAAGGGAACTGGAATTGGAAGAACTCTGAAGAGAGGATTTTAAGGAGGATAGTAATTTTGACTACCGTGATTCTACCCATCCAAGCTAACGGTAAGGATGACCATTTTGTCATTAGATTGGTAAATTGAGTCAACATGTGTGGATAGTTAGCAGCATAACGGTCAGCTGGGTTAGCAGTGAGTTTAATACCCAGGTGGGAGATGTAGGTTGCCATCCAGGTGCACAGGAGAGAGTCCTGCAATTGGGTCTGGAGGTGGGGAGGTTTTTGGGCTTTGGATTTATGCAGATTTATTTTGAGGCCAGATACTCGTCCATATGTGGATAGGGTGTCCATAAGATTTTGGGCTGAGATTAGGGGCAACGTGAGGTGTGACAGACCTAGCCGGGACAGAGGCTTTTGGAGGGGACTGAATGCTAGCCTCTTGCCGACCGATTATGGGCCCTGGCATTTGTGAGCTGTATGTCTGGGGACCCTTGAGGTGACGTTACTTTAGATTCAGGTCCATGTCCCTCAAGACACACAGATTCTGGGGACCCTGGATATGCAACTGTGAAGGGAGTCACTAATAGGGGCACAGGGAGAATGAGAACCCCACTATGATCTGTGCTAGTCAGACTAAATGCTGTATATATGTACAGTGGCTTGCGAAAGTATTCGGCCCCCTTGAACTTTTCAACCTTTTGCCACATTTCAGGCTTCAAACATAAAGATATAAAATTTTAATTTTTTGGAAAGAATCACCAACAAGTGGGACACAATTGTTAAGTGGAACGAAATCTATTGGATATTTTAAACTTTTTTAGCAATTAAAAAACTGAAAAAGTGGTGCGTGCAAAATTATTCGGCCCCTTTACTTTCAGTGCAGCAAACTCACTCCAGAAGTTCAGCGAGGATCTCTGAATGATCCAATGTTGTCCTAAATGACTGATGGTGATAAATAGAATCCACCTGTGTGTAATCAAGTCTCTGTATAAATGCACCTGCTCTGTGATAGTCTCAGGGTTCTGTTGAAAGCGCAGAGAGCATCATGAAGACCAAGGAACACACCAGGCAGGTCCGTAATACTGTTGTGGAGAAGTTTAAAGCCGGATTTGGATACAAAAAGATTTCCCAAGCTTTAAACATCCCAAGGAGCACTGTGCAAGTGATCATTTTGAAATGGAAGGAGTATCAGACCACTGCAAATCTGCCAAGACCTGGCTGTCCATCTAAACTTTCAGCTCAGACAAGGAGAAGACTGATCAGAGATGCAGCCAAGAGGCCCATGATCACTCTGGATGAACTGCAGAGAACTACAGCTGAGGTGGGAGAGTCTGTCCATAGGACAACAATCAGTCGTACACTGCACAAATCTGGCCTTTATGGAAGAGTGGCAAGAAGAAAGCCATTTCTCAAAGATATCCATAAAAAATCTCGTCTAAAGTTTGCCACAAGCCACCTGGGAGACACACCAAACATGTGGAAGAAGGTGCTCTGGTCCGATGAAACCAAAACCGAACTTTTTGGCCACAATGCAAAACGATATGTTTGGCGTAAAAGCAACACAGCTCATCACACTCAACACACCATCCCCACTGTCAAACATGGTGGTGGCAGCATCATGGTTTGGGCCTGCTTTTCTTCAGCAGGGACAGGGAAGATGGTTAAAATTGAGGGGAAGATGGATGCAGCCAAATAGAGGACCATTCTGAATGAAAACCTGTTGGAGTCTGCAAAAGACCTGAAACTGGGACGGAGATTTATCTTCCAACAAGACAATGATCCCAAACATACAGCAAAATCTACAAAGGAATGGTTCACAAATAAACGTATCCAGGTGTTAGAATGGCCAAGTCAAAGTCCAGACCTGAATCCAATCGAGAATCTGTGGACAGAGCTGAAAACTGCTGTTCACAAACGCTCTCCATCCAACCTCACTGAGCTCGAGCTGTTTTGCAAGGAAAAATGGGCAAGAATTTCAGTCTCTCGATGTGCAAAACTGATAGAGACATACCCCCAGCGACTTGCAGCTGTAATCGCAGCAAAAGGTGGCTCTACAAAGTATTAACGCAAGGGGGCCGAATAATTTTGCACGCTCCACTTTTCATTTTTTTATTAGTTAAAAAAGTTTCAAAAATCCAAAAGATTTCGTTCCACTTCACAATTGTGTCCCACTTGTTGGTGATTCTTCACAAAAAATAAAAATTTTATATCTTTATGTTTGAAGCCTGAAATGTGGCAAAAGGTTGAAAAGTTCAAGGGGGCCGAATACTTTCGCAAGCCACTGTATATATAATGTGTGCTGTCTCATTATGTTGAGTACTATTTGCTGTGCTAGTTTGGGGTGGGACTGTATTCCAATGTTCTATTGTGTCTGATATTATGGGATATTTATCTCTATGGAGGGAGGGGGGATTCCTCCAGCAGCCCCCTGCTGATAAGACTGTTTACTGATGAGAAGTTTGAACACACCTGACCTGTGTGTCCATTGTCATTGGACAGTTTAACCCGCCCTCTTTTCCAAGAGTGGGGGGGAAAGAGTCTCTGAGTTATTTTATCTGTTGTGTCCATGTGTGATAATAAATGAGTTTATTCCTGCTTGAACCTCAAGACAGAGTCTTGTCTCGTATTTGGGGGAGAGTTATTTGTATGGGTTCCTTGTTCGGCTGATTAAAGTGTTAGGTAGCTGCCTTTGTGTTCGGGTATGGAATGCCCTAAATGACTTTAACCCCTTTCATACTCGGGGTGTCGTTACATGAGGAATATCAGGACATCGTCTGCAAACATGCAAAGTTTATGCTGGTGGCCTCCTATTTCCAATTCTCTTATGTCTGGGTTAGATCGGATAAGCAGAGCTAAGGGTTCGACCGCTGGGGGCAAAGAGGGAAGGAGTTTGAATGTAATTCCAAGTAAGTGACGTATGCTTTCGGGTTGAGATATAGGGTAGCTACCCAATGCAGGGAATGTGTTCCGAACCCCCATCGGTGGAGGATGGAGTTCAAGTAGGTCCAGGATAGCGAGTCGAACACCTTACGTATATCGAGGGAGAGGAAGCAGGTATGCAACAAGATCGACTGCGTGTGTAAGGAGTGTGGCCTGACGTATGTTGTCTCCTGCTTGTCTGGAGGGTATAAACCCCATTTGGTCTTTGTGGATTAAGGTTCCTATAATGGGATTAAGCTGGGTGGCAAGGATCTTCGCGGGTATTTTGATGTCTAGATTGAGTATGGAAATCGGTCTGTAATTGGACCAGGACGTCAGTTTTTGGTTTAGGGTTCATGGAGATGGAAGCAGTAAGGGATTCAGGGAAGAAGGAATAGCCTTTGAGGAGAGAGTTGAATGCTTCACCCATGAAAAGGGGGAAAATAGGTCTGAGAAAGGTTTATATTAATTGACCGAGAAGCCATCAGGGCCAGGGTATTTACGTGGTTTCAACGATTTTATCGTAGAATGGATCTCGTCAGCTGTGATGGGTTTGTCCAGGATTTCTTGATGGGCAGAGGAGAGAGAAGGGAGGTGAATAGAGGACAGGGGTGTGTCAAGGTGGGATCCGTCAAACCTGTTAGAGTCTCGATAAAGGTCAGCGAGTTTTCTTCGACATTCGCGTAAAACATTTTGTGGGTTGCTGGTATGAGTATCTTTGGTTGCTTTTAGTTGAATAGGTTTCGGGGTGTAATCAGCTTTGAAGTGGGCTAGGGCGACAAATGTGTATGGTTTGTTTGCTTTCATATAAAGAGTATGTTTAGATTTACGGAGTTTTCTCTGCCAAGTCCGTCAAGAAGAGATCGAGTTCTAATTGTGTTTTCTTCGAATATGTGTTTGTTCAATGGGGAAGGCGAGGTTTGAAAAGTCTCCAAGGCCTTGTAGAAGGCTTCTTCTAGGCATTTTTTGAAGTTGGCTGGTACAAGCCCCTCTGAGGTATGGTTTGTGGGCTTCCCATAGAGTTAGGGTGTGCGTGTCTGTAGGGCAGTTATTCGCAAGATAATCTTTGCTAGCACTATCTCTCAGCGGAGGGTAGGGTTGGCTAGTAAGCTATCATTTATGAACCAGGTGCATTGATTAGGCTTTGGGACCAGGGAGGAGAAGGAATTCATGACCACATTGTGGTCTGACCAGGAACAGGGTATGATTAGTCAGTCTAGAATGAGTGTCCAGGTGCCTATGCTCATAAAGAGGTGGTCTATGCGGGAGAACATTTTGTGAGGTTGGGAGTAGTGGGTGTATTGCCGTCTCATTGGGTTCTGTTCCCTCCAGGTGTCAAGAAGAGAATGTGGGTTCGGGAGTTGTTGATAGGAGAGGCAGTGAGAGGTGGTCGAGGCCGGGGCTTTGTCCAAAAATGGGTATAACACTTGGTTAGAATCACCACCAAGTATGAGTGTACCTCATTTGTGGGTTTCTACTACAAAAAACAAGTGGGAGAGGAAAGACGATGGATTGGTGTTAGGAGCGTAATAGGACACTATGGTAACTCCACTGTTTAACGGGAGGCCAGTGAGTATGAGGTAGCATCCTTCTGGATCTTTGATCTCTGCCAGGAGAGTAAATGGTGTGGAAAAGTGAAAAGCTACTAGGACTCCCCGTTATTTAGTGGCGACCGAGGCTGTGTAAACCTGGGGGTATTGGCGACCAAAAAATTTGGGTGAAGACTGGGAGGAGAAGTGTGTCTCCTGTAAGAAAACCACATGTGCTGAGAGTGTGAAGAAGGAGCGGAAGGCTTTGGTGTGTTTAGGGGGGAGTTTAGGCCCTGGACGTTAAGTGTGAAATTGTTCAGAGGTGCCATCTCAAGGTGCAGAAGAGGTCAATGAATATGACAGCTAGTTGGCAGTATATAGGGCTTCCTTTCTGGAGAAAAAAAATGGGGGAGAAGGGAAAAAAAGGAAAAGGAAGAGGGGTGGGGGGTTTGGTTAAGAGAAGCAGCAGGGACTGGGATAGGAAACCGGTAGTTACCGGTGCATAGGTGGAAGCACAGATTTTAGAAGAGGGTGAGGGAGTCACTAGAACTAGTGGGGAGGAGGTAGCTCCTTTATGGAGCAAGTATCCAAGGGGTGGTGAGAGATCACCAACTGGTGGGTACAGAAAATTCCAATGAGCACCCAAACAGCAATGTGGGGTACTCCAGGAATAAGTGGAGGTGCAGTGGGCTGCCTCCGGGACTGCGACAGCCTCTATTTGAGCTAAATAAGAAAGAAATCATTTAATAAACGAGTCTCACGTATAAGTATACTATAAGTGGACTGAATTTAAAGCAATCAAGATGTAAAGCAAGGTAACTCTGATTTAGGGTATGGATTGAATATCCTGCAGGAGAGAAAAAGGCGTTAATTGGGCAATGGGTTACCATTGAGTGTGAATGCGTTCTCCATCAGTAGATGTATAGGAGGAGTTGACATTCTGGACTCACTGCAGGAGGTCAAGTCAAAGCAGGGAAATTAGGGGGTGAAGTAGGAATTGATATCCTCAGAGGATGCAGTGGTGGAACCAGGTGTCCCTGGGAATATGGAGCAGTGGACTAAACTTTCTGATCTGCAGGTCTAGTGGCAGGTGGGAGGGTGGTATGTCCCTTCCCAACTGGGAAATACAAACACAGGTTGCAGAACATGGTTAGCAGAGAACTCCCCACAATAACAGAATAATGTTAATGTTAAATGGAATTACCTCAGGGTTCTCTATGTGTGTGAGGCAAGGGGGGTAAACATGTTAAGCAAAACATCACCCATTAAAGATTGTTCAGTCAATCTGGTCTTCTGGTGCCTGCAAGGCAAATCGACTCCTCTTGTGGATGCTGGAATTGGCTTGGAGATCAGGTGTATCTTGCAGCTTTTTGGGGGAGCAAGAGGCCACCCGGCATTTGGAGCCCTCATCGGTGGTTTCAGGCGTTGACGGGTGAAGATCTTGGAGCATAGAGATGAGATCTTCTGCCAACTTGCAGGTATAGGAGGATCCTTTTTTGGCGAAGCGGATAGCGAAGGGGAAACTCCAGCGATATGAGATGCGGTGGTGTTGGAGGATTTGCCGTTGTGGTTTTATCGATTTACAATTGGAGAGGGTCTGCTAGGGGAGTCCTGGTAGACTTGGTAGCGTTGACCTTGGAACATCAGAGAGTCTTTGTTGCGGGCTGCTTCCATTAGTTGTTCTTTGGTGCGGAATTAGTGCAGCTTTTTAATTATGTCCCTGGGGGGGCGTCATTTTTATGGGGGGCCAGAGACCTATGGATCCTGTCCATTTCTAAACACTCTATGGGGATTGAAGGGGCTAATTCCTGGAACAGTGCAGTTATAGTGGATTGGAGGTCTTCCATTGCCTCAGGTATCCCCCTTATGCGGAGGTTAGACCTCCTGGCGCTGTTTTTTTTCAAAGTCTTCCAGGTGGGCCTGGAGGGATGAGTTTTTCTCTCTGAGGGACTCTATTTCCTCTTCATGGTTGCTGGCAATGACATTCAGCTCATCTACCCTCTCCTCTAGGATAGAGGTGCGGTGGCCCACCTCACGTATTTCCTGTGTGAGCTTCTCCGTTATAGTGTCTGAGGTATTTTGCCGGGCTTTTTAGAGAACCCGCTCAAACTGGTTGAGCAAGTCAGAACCGTGTGGGGAGTTCTGCTGGGCTATGGGGGTCAGTCCAAATTCTGAGTCAGACTCACCATGCTGTGTGGTAGATAGAGTCTGTGACTGCTTCTGAGTGTGTGGCAGTGCAGCACGGGAAGATGGTGGCTCTGCCATTTTAGCTGCGGCTTTAGTCAGAGCTTCCTGGATCTTTTTTTACTTCAATTTGGCTTTCTTGCTGGTGTACATCCCGGTAAATCAGTCCAGGGAGTCGTGGAAAGAAAGTGAGCAGACTGGTGGTGGTGAAGTCCTGGGAGACTCTGTGTTATGAGGCTGTCGGGTCCCAGCAGGTGGGGAGCACTAAGCAGACATGTCCTGCTCAGACAGTTTCACGCATGTGCCTCCGTATCAGATTCATTTCATTTTACCACCAATTCGTATCGGATTAATTTCA
The DNA here is from genome assembly GCA_037952835.1 of Lithobates septentrionalis. Classification (NCBI taxonomy): domain Eukaryota; kingdom Metazoa; phylum Chordata; class Amphibia; order Anura; family Ranidae; genus Lithobates; species Lithobates septentrionalis. The sequence goes on from JBBDGP010000074.1 coordinate 2,915,738, forward strand.
TACATTTTACAACCAATTTGTATCAAACTCATTTCATACACTCTCAAGCACGGTTACATTCGTTCATGATTATAGTTCATTCCTACATACTCAATTTTCTGCTATCCTTTTCTTTTTTCACCTGCCAATAAGGCTATTTTCTTGCAATCGTTGCAAGCCTTTCTCCAGTGGCACATGATCTGGCTACTTATCATTTCACCGATGGCACTCAATCCAGCCACACATCATTTCACCAGTGGCACACAATCCAGCCATTCATCGTCTCCAGTGGCATACAATCGAGCCACTCACCGTTTTCTGTCTGTCGTTTCTCATTTAGGTCAGTTGAGTTCAGGTTCCATCCTGCACTAGGTTGGACGTTATTTTGTCAGGTAAATAAAAGAAAAAAAAAACAACACAGGGATCGCATCTTCACTAGGGCCAGTTGCATCAAGGGTGGGACAGGTCGTTCTAACAGGTAAATTATAAAAAAAAAAAAAAATTAAAAAAAATTGGACTTTTATGTCACCCTTACTACAAGTTCCTGGTTACCTGAGTTTTCAACCTCAACTAGGACTTCATTACTAGGGCGCCAGTCAGGTGTGCAGTACTCGGTTCCTCTCTCACATCATCCTGCAGCACCCTTTCACATACACAATTGGGCAGCTCATTGGGTGTTAGAGTGACATGCAAAAGAAAAGTGTGACAGTAACTGTTTTGAAAGGGCGACCCTTCACTTACACAGACAAGGTCGCCAAACGACTAAGCTTGTTGACAGTGCAAGCATTGGCAGACCGAGGACACATCGCAAACTACAGAACGCAACATTCCTACTTAGGCCATACCAGACTTCAGGTTCTCGCCCCCGTACGCCCTGGGGGCTCTGTTTTGCTCAGCTCAGATGGGCGCCTGAGCTATCGGTGACCTAGCCAGTCACCTTCTGGCTCACCTCGGTTGTCATGCACTCTTTTGAGTTTTCTAAATTTCCACTCAACAGCTTTCAATGCTTCAGAATGCAAACCGGCTTCCCAACTGCGCATGTCGTTCCTTTTCCTGCCCTTCGCATCTTCCTTCTTATGTTAATTTTCTGTATACCACTCCACTCACTATCCTACTGCTTCAACTCCTCTTAACACATGCAACCCTTTTTTCTTGTCTTATAGTAGGAGCCATGTCGCAGGCCAGCAGTGAAGACTTCACACCCGCCCCTCTTCCACAGGTTCAGAGGGTGGCAGTGTGCAGCCCCTTTAGAGGATGGACCATCCCAAAGCTCACAGCAGAGCTCAGATGAAGGGACATTCCCTACCCCACTACAGCCAGGAAAGCCGAGCTCTTCAGGCTGCTCTCCTTGCAGCTAGGGATGAGCTTTGAGTTCGAGTCGAACTCATGTTCGACTCGAACATCAGCTGTTCGCAAGTTCGCCGAACAGCGAACAATTTGGGGTGTTCGCGGCAAATTCGAATGCCGCGGAACACCCTTTAAAAGTCTATGGGAGAAATCAAAAGTGCTAATTTTAAAGGCTTATATGCAAGTTATTGTCATAAAAAGTGTTTGGGGACCTGGGTCCTGCCCCAGGGGACATGGATCAATGCAAAAAAAAAGTTTTAAAAACGTCAGTTTTTTTAGGAGCAGTGATTTTAATAATGCTTAAAGTCAAACAAAAAAAGTGTAATATCCCTTTAAATTTCGTAGCCGGGGGGGGGGGGTCTATAGTATGCCTGTAAAGGGGCACATGTTTCCCGTGTTTAGAACAGTCTGACAGCAAAATGACATTTCAAAGAAAAAAAGCCATTTAAAACTACTTGCGGCTATTGCATTGCCGGTCCGACAATACACATAAAAGTTCATTGATAAAAACGGCATGGGAATTCCCCACAGGGGAACCCCGAACCAAAATTTAAAAAAAAAAATGACGTGGGGGTCCCCCTAAATTCCATACCAGGCCCTTCAGGTCTGGTATGGATATTAAGGGGAACCACGGCCAAAATTTAAAAAAAAATGACGTGGGGGTCCCCCTAAATTCCAAAAAAGACCCTTCAGGTCTGGTATGGATTTTAAGGGTAACACCGCGCCAAAATTAAAAAAAAAATGGTGTGGGGTCCCCCCAAAAATCCATACCAGACCCTTATCTGAGCACGCAACCTGGCAGGCCACAGGAAAAGAGGGGGGACAAGAGAGCGCCCCCCCCCTCCTGAACTGTACCAGGCCAAATGCCCTCAACATTGGGAGGGTGCTTTGGGGTAGCCCCCCAAAACACCTTGTCCCCAAGTTAATGAGGACAAGGGCCTCATCCCCACAACCCTGGCCGGTGGTTGTGGGGGTCTGCGGGTGGGGGGCTTATTGGAATCTGGAAGCCCCCTTTAACAAGGGGACCCCCAGATCCTGGCCCCCCCTGTGTGAAATGGTAAGGGGGTAGTACCCCTACCATTTCACTAAAAAACTGTCAAAAATGTTAAAAATGACAAGAGACAGTTTTTGACAATTCCTTTATTTAAATGCTTCTTCTTTCTTCTATCTTCTTTCTTCTATCTTCCTTCATCTTCTTCTTCTTCTGGTTCTTCTGGCTCTTCTGGTTCTTCCTCCGGTGTTCTTGTCCAGCATCTCCTCTGCGGCGTCTTCTATCTTCTTCTCCTCGGGCCGCTCCACACCCATGGCATGGGGAGGCTCCCGCTCTTCTCTTCATCTTCTTCTCTTCTTCATCTTCTTCTCTTCTTCATCTTCTTCTCCGGGCCGCTCCGCATCCATGCTGGCATGGTGAGAGGCTCCCGCTGTGTGATGCGTCTCCTCTTCTGACGGTTCTTAAATAACGGGGGGCTGGGCCACCTGGTGACCCCGCCCCCTTCTGATGCACAGGACATGATGGGACTTCCCTGTGGCATTCCCCGTGACATCACAGGGAAGTCTCGTCAAATCACCGTGCGTCAGAGGGGGGCGGGGTCACCGGGTGGCCCCGCCACCCCATTATTTCAGAACCGTCAGAAGAGGAGATGCGTCACACAGCGGGAGCCTCCCACCATGCCGGCATGGATGCAGGGCGGCCCGGAGAAGAAGATGAAGAAGAGAAGAAGAGAAGAAGATGAAGAAGAGAAGAAGATGAAGTGAAGAGCGGGAGCCTCCCCCATGCCATGGGGGGTGCGGAGCGGCCTGAGGAGAAGAAGATAGAAGATGCCACAGAGGAGATGCTGGACGAGAACACCGGAGGAAGAACCAGAAGAGCCAGAAGAACCAGAAGAAGAAGAAGAAGATGAAGGAAGATAGCAGAAAGAAGAAGCATTTAAATAAAGGAATTGTCAAAAACTGTCTCTTGTAATTTTTAACATTTTTGACAGTTTTTTAGTGAAATGGTGGGGGTACTTTTGTACCCCCTTAACAATTCACACAGGGGGGGCCGGGATCTGGGGGTCCCCTTGTTAAAGGGGGCTTTCAGATTCCGATAAGCCCCCCGCCCGCAGACCCCCACAACCACCGGCCAGGGTTGTGGGGATGAGGCCCTTGTCCTCATCAACATGGGGACAAGGTGTTTTGGGGGCTACCCCAAAGCACCCTCCCAATGTTGAGGGCATGTGGTCTGGTACGGTTGAGGAGGGGGGGTGCTCTCTCGTCCCCCCTCTTTTCCTGTGGCCTGCCAGGTTGCGTGCTCAGATAAGGGTCTGGTATGGTTTTTTGGGGGGACCCCACGCCGTTTTTCTTTTAATTTTGGCGCGGGGTTCCCCTTAAAATCCATGGTATGGAATTTAGGGGGACGCCCACGTCATTTTTTTTTTATTTTGGCCGGGGTTCCCCTTAATATCCATACCAAACCTGAAGGGCCTGGTATGGAATTTAGGGGGACCCCCCGTCATTTTTTAAAAAATTTTGGTTCGGGGTTCCCCTGTGGGGAATTCCCATGCCGTTTTTATCAATGAACTTTTATGTGTATTGTCGGACCGGCAATGCAATAGCCGCGAGTAGTTTTAAATGACTTTTTTTCTTTGAAATGTCATTTTGCTGTCAGACTATTCTAAACACAGGAAACATGCGCCCCTTTACAGGAATACTATAGACACCCTCCAGCTACGAAATTTAAAGGAATATTACACTTTTATTGTTTGACTTTAAGCATTATTAAAATCACTGCTCCTGAAAAAACGGCAGTTTTTAAAACTTTTTTTTGCATTGATCCATGTCCCCTGGGGCAGGACCCAGGTCCCCAAACACTTTTTATGACAACAACTTGCATATAAGCCTTTAAAATTAGCACTTTTGATTATTCATGTTCGTGACCCATAGACTTTAACGGTGTTTGCGTGTTCGAACAAACTTTTTTCCTGTTCGCATGTTCTGGTGCGAACTGAACAGGGGGGTGTTCGGCTCATCCCTACTCACAGCTAGCACCTGCAGGGCCCAGCAACCAGCAGGCATCCCTGCAGTCAATAGCCATGAAGATTTCCCAGCTCCACTCCATGATAACCTCATTGTCTTCAATGCTCTCTGACGTTCAGACCAGAGTGCCAGTCCTGGAAGTGCGCCCAGCTGCACCCCCCCTCCAGAGATGAGTCCTACCATCCTCCCCGCCCATCTTGTCCCAGCCAGAATAAAGAAGGACATCTTGGATGGCAAGGACATCAATCTGGCTTCCCTCCTCATATCAGTTCATGATCTGGCCGAGAATAAGTCGTTCACCTGGGGGGGCGTCTCAGTGCTGCTTAAGTCCAAAGACCCCAGGCTCAACTGCAATCTAACAGTCACCAAATTTGTCCTGGCTCTCAGGATATTGAAACGTTCTTTGCTCGGCCAACCCCAGCAAGAGAGAAGAGCTGGACTTATACCTCTATGCAATGGTGAACCAAGGCTGCAAGTACCAGGGATATTAATTTTATGATTATCACTGTTCATTTTCTGCTAAAGCAGCAGCCAGGCTCGCTCAGTTTTAGGCCAGTACAAACTGGGGTGTCATTCACACAGAACTGTTCTGTCGCCACTTTGCCGGTCTACGCTCCCCGCTCTGCGCTGCCAGTCCTCTACCCATACAGCAAACTGGTGCCCCAACACAGCCACTAGATGCCCCCTCAACTTCCTTTCCACCTCTGGTACTGGTCAAGGCTTGCTGGCCCCCGCACAACCACGCCAGGTGAACAAGTTAGGACAGCCCATCCTGTCAGTAGGGGAGCGTCGATCTGCAACAATTTTAATCATAGCTCATGCAACTATAGCCAATGCCGGCTGCTCCACATCTGTACGATGTGCCACATGGCGAATTCGAAGTTTGCGTGCCAGCTTAAACAACTCATAACATCCTGACTAGGCAGAATAGATGTCCGATGGTTGGGGTATTAGCTTCTCTCACACCCCACTCCCTCACTAGCCATCTTCCTGATACACGGGTTCACATCAGGATTCCACGCCGGCCTTATTACTTTACCCCACTCAACTCATGAGTGCAGGGATCTCCTGTCAGCCGCCATCGATGAACAGCCTATAGACCGTCTATTACAGGCTGAACTGGACCGAGGGTTCATCATCAGCCCCTTCTCACAGCCACCCTTCACTACCTTGAGAGTCAACCCTATTGGGATGTGGGAAGAATGAGGAGCAGACAAGTCACACACTAACCGCAGTTTATTTGAGAATTTGCCCTTGACAAGCCCAAGTCTAAATTCCCTCATTCATTCCGAGAAATTCTCCCAGAATTATGCATCAGTTGACTTAGCTATTGAGGTCCATTATTAACATAGGTACAGGTGCGTAGCTGTCTAAAGCAGACACATTTAAACTTCTGCCCATCTGGCGGTGGCACGGTATCAAATGGAAATATTCATATTACATTGCCACCAAGTTGACTTTTGGCTCTAAAAGCAGCTTGTGGCTGTTCGATATCTTCGCCAAGTCCCTCACCTGGATCCTATTGCACCAGGGTCAGTGCCAGATGGTCATTATCTGCTCATCGAACAGCCGGGCATGCCCCAGTAGACTTGGACAGACAAAGAGTGGTGTTTGGCAATCTCAACGTTCCCATAGCAGTACATAAAGTGCAAGGCCTGACACACTCCATCACCTTTCTAGACATCACTCTGGACACCCGCTCCTACCTCCCAACAAACTAGCCCAAATCAGGTCAGTCATTCACAATTTTACCCTTTCGCAAGGGTGTACTAAAAGACAGCTACAATCCTTGTTAGGGATGCTCAATTTCACCATGAGGATTATCTCTCGGGGCGGTCTTTCATTTCACTCCTCTTAGTTTTCCTCTCTCAGGTACAAAACCCTAATCAAATCCTCAGGCTGGACCCAGCAGCGATAGCAGATTTAGCGGATGTGGGATGAGTTCTTTACAAATTGTAAAGGCATATCAATGTTCATTTCATCAGCATCAGCCCTGTCACCTCAGGCAGTTAAGGATGCCGCAGCCTCCACAGCTTTTACTGCAATTTTTGGCCACCACTGGTTTGCTTGGCCTTGGCCTCCAGAAATTCTGCTAATCACCGGTTTTACTCACTCATCATCACTGGTCGATCTGTATCCCATTGTGGCAGTGGCTCAGGTCTGGGGCCATATCTGGACAGGACAAATGGAGGTCTTCACCACAGACAACTTGGCTATGGCTGAAATCATAAACAAGGGTAGGTCCAACTCACTCTTCATCATGTCCTTCCTACGCAGGCTGGTGCAGTTGTCCCTGCCAGGGCCTCTCTCCATTGGGTATGGGTTGTAGGAGGCCCACTGGAAAGTGTTGTGGAGTCTTACTCTGAGCACACATGGAACAGGCAGATACGAAGGCAGTTACATCAGCACATAGACTAGGCCACCAAAATTGTTGGGAAATGGCCCAAAAGGGTTGATTCTTCCCAGGATGGCCAGCAGCTTTGGGAGAATGGTAAGTCTGGAGCACGGCAGTACGGAGACTCTCTGGAACAAAGCAGTCACAAGGTTTCTCAGGAGGAGCATGGACCTAAGCAGGCAGAATTTTGTCATCCAAAGGAGAAGTGAGGCTGGTGCGAACCGTAGTCAGAATACGATCAGGAGGAATCATAGGTACCGGAACCAACTCCAACATGGAAGTGGAGGAAAATTGTCGTGACAAGGCGTCAGCCCTTACATTCTTAGTACCGGGTAAAAATAAGACAACGTAATTGAAACTTGACAAGAAAATAGCCTATCGTGCAGTTCTGGGAGAGAAGCATTTAGCCTCAGACAAGAATGTGAGATTCTTATGTTGAGTAAGAATGAGAACCAGCACAGTGGTTTCTTCGAGGAGATGTCTCCATTATTTCAGGGCTAAAATGATCGCCAACAGCTCTCTGTCACCAATCTCGTAATTGCACTCCGCAGGTGACAATTTCTTGGAAAAGTAGCCACAAGGATGCATAGCACTCTCAGAGGTAGGACATTGAAACAGAAGGGCGCCAACACCAGTCTCAGAACCATCAACCTCAAGGATAAAAGGTTATGTCGGATCAGGATGTGCCAACACAGGAGCAGAAACAAAGGCAGCCTTGAGACTCTCAAAGGCCTTAATGGACTCCAGGGACCAACTCTGTGGGTCACCGTCCTTTCTGGCCATATCCGTCAGGGGCTTGACCAGAGACGAGAAGTTACGACTAAACTTCCGATAATAGTTGGCAAAGCCCAGGCTGCAGACAATATAAACCCACGGGTCTGGGCCACTGTAGAACTGCCGAAAGTTTCTCTGGGTCCATCAAAAAACCAGCAGTGGAAATGACATAATCCAGGAATTTAACCTGTTTACGATGGAACTCTCAATTCTCCAGTTTACAATAGAGATTGTTCTCTCTTAGTTTCTGAAGCACTCTCCAGGGACTTGGAAAATATGAGGATATCATTGAGATAAACCACCACACATAACTGCAACAAATCTCGGAGGACATTGTTAACAAATTCCTGGAAAACTGCCGGGGCGTTACAAAGGCCAAAAGGCATTACGAGGTATTCATAAAGGCCTGTTCTGGTATTACATGCAGTTTTCCACTCTCCTTAATCCTCATGAGATTGTATGCCCCTCTCAAATCAAGCTTCATGAAAATCAATTCTCCCTTGAGGCTGTCAAATAATTCTGTAATCAACGGAATCGGGTAGGCATTCTTAATCTTGAAACAATTGAGACCCCTATAATCAATACAAGGTCTCAGTTCACCACTCTTCTTCTTCACAAAGAAGAAGCCAGCACCAGCAGGAGACGAGAAAGTGCGTCTGCAACATACTCCTCCATGGCCTTATCCTCTAAGACCGACAAAGGGTAAACCTGGCCAGGAGGGGGTATGGCACTAGGTTGAAGGTCAATTGCTCAATCATACGGCCGGTGTGGAGGCAAACTACCGGCTTGACCTTTGTCAAAGACATCGCTAAAATCACGGTACTCCTCCGGCAGGGAGGAGAGTGAAGAGGTGCACAGGACCTTGGCTACCTTCTGGAAGCATGTCTCACTGCATTGTGGTGACCAGGAGAGAACCTTAGCACGGAGCCAATCAAAAGAGGGGTTTTGCCTCTGTAACCAAGGATAACCAATTAACCAATAACCAGTGGAAACTTGAGGTGAGGAAATAACTTGGAATTGGATTATCTCATGGTGAAGAGCCCCTACAGCCATGAACAATGGAACCGTCTCATGAGTCACATGGGCAGGCTGTAGAGGTCTCCTTATAAACTAAAATTGTGCGCTAGCATAAATATATCATGTAATAAAATTTGCGATTGACAAGCTCCTTAGGGATGCTACCCGGAGCTGTAGTGATTTTAAACCCCAGTGCAGAGAAATAACACAATAAAATAAAGCGTAATATAAAAAGTTATGAATTATAACACATCTCCGTGACAAAAATGCGAAAAAATGTGAAAAAACACGAAAGTGAAAGTTCAAAAATTGCGATCGGACCCCCAATCGCTTGAAAAGCACCACATTCAGTCCATGAGATACAAGTTGTATAAAGAGGATAAAACGTTCCTTAGGTGTGTCATATCAGGGTAGAAAGGTGAAAGATGTAAGAACACTTCCAAGCCACCGATAGTTGCGGGAGAGGAGTAATGGATGTACCCTTACCGCACTTGTTGGACCAAGCCAGGTCGAGGCTTGGTATTCCTCCACGCATGCCCAGTTGTGCGACGGGCTTACGCAGAAACGAGGCTTGGTTGTGTAATGTTTTTATAAAAGGTGATGGTTCATTGCGTCGCCCGTGCCCCGTAGAAGACGTCACGTATGACGAAACATGTAGGGCGTGGCCTCGCAGTGCTTGCCATCACGCATCCTATGTTTGCACGGGCGTTCAGCCTTTGTTTTATGCCGGCTTTTTAATCAAACAATTTTTATACTTGTATTCTTGTATTAAGACCTATGGTCAATTAAGGCAATAAACTCCTTATTATTACTACTACACCATTGGAGTTTCTTTTTCCCCTTTTTTTCTTATCCATGGATCTTTTGAATAATGAGTCTCCCTCCTGACGCTGAAGCAGCAAGATCAATTTTGAGCGAGAGGCGCTCACAAACAAGACCCGGACATCGTTATCCACCTGTCCCTGCAGAGGGTTATATCTGCAAGCTCACATGACCTCGCCACAGAGGAGGTCCAACAAGTGCGGTAAGGGTACATCCATTACTCCTCTCCCGCAACTATCGGTGGCTTGGAAGTGTTCTTACATCTTTCACCTTTCTACCCTGATATGACACACCTAAGGAACGTTTTATCCTCTTTATACAACTTGTATCTCATGGACTGAATGTGGTGCTTTTCAAGCGATTGGGGGTCCGATCGCAATTTTTGAAGTTTCACTTTCTTGTTTTTTCACATTTTTTCGCATTTTTGTCATGGAGATGTGTTATAATTCATAACTTTTTATATTACGCTTTATTTTATTGTGTTATTTCTCTGCACTGGGGTTTAAATTCACTACAGCTCCGGGTAGCATCCCTAAGGAGCTTGTCAATCGCAAATTTTATTACATGATATATTTATGCTAGCGCACAATTTTAGTTTATATGGTTTTTACACTTTATTTGATATTTGAAGTATTTTGTTGCAGCTGCACCTTGCATTTCAGGCAATTTTTTTTTTTTTTTTTCTCTCTCATCTTGTCTTGCTCATTAGCGCAGGTTTTCCTACCAAATTGTGTAGAGGTCTCCTGTCAAGAGCCTCAATGGCAAGTGGAGTGTCATGTAGCTTCAGTGGAATCAAGTGCTTCGATACAAAGGCAGCATGAATGAACAGGCCTGCAGCCCCAGAGTCGATTAGAGCCTGTATCTCGACGGACGACTCAGCCCAAGAAAGGGTGACCGAAACCAGGGGCTTATCCTTTTCGGGACGAAACAACGCCACCTAAAGTCTGTCCGTGACAGGCCCTTAAGGTTCGGGCGTTTCCTGGATGGGTAGGACAAGACTTCAAAAAGTGACCTGCCTGGTCACAATAAAGGCACAATCTCTCCCTCCTCCTAAAGGCTCTCTGATCCACAGAGAGACGCGTAACACCCAAGTGCATGGGTTCATCTTCACAGACCGACTCGGAATTCCATGGCGTAGTCGGCAACAGTTCGCGTACTCTGTTCAATGGACATGAGGCACTTTGCAGCAGAAACGGAGCGTGCGGGAATGTCAAATACCCTTTTAAACGAAACCACAAACTCAGGGTAGCTCAAGATAACAGGTTTTTGCATCTCCCATAGATGGTTTGCCCAGGCCAAGCCTCTCTCAGAAAGCAAAGCTATCATGAAACCTACATTGCTTCTGTCCGTAGGAAACTCCTGGGGCAGCATCTCAAAGTATATCTCAACCTGGTTGAGAAACCCTGTGCATTGGACTGGATTGCCCCCAAATTGCTGGGGAAGCGGAGCGGAACCAGGCATACCTCTTATAGAGGTAATACTTGAGGCGGGTGCCTGCACAGAGACTGGAGCAGCAGCAGGGTTGGCCTGCAACATAGGTTGTACCAGGGCAGCCACAGTGGAAGATTCCAGGTAAGCTGTGCATCTCAGGAGCTTTTGTAATGCCATGGCAAACTGATCCATGCTGTGATCCAGTTCATCCAATCTGGAAAAAATATTACCAACAAGTGGATTGACTGCATCTTCTGAATTCATTGCCTTCGCTACTGGCAGAAACCATGAAATCAGGCCGAGACAGAAGTACAGTTTAATCCGATTGTTTAATAATAAAAGTAAAAAAAAAAAACATAGTCAAAACCAAACCAAAGTTTAGTAACCAGAATGGATAGTCAGCCAAGCCAGAAGTCAGGGATCAATGTAGTGGAACAGCAAGCAGGATCAGGAGCCAGAAGGGATGTCAGCAAAGCAAGTCTTGAACAGGATCGCAGGAGATTGTTTCTGTGATGTTGACAAAGGCGATGGCAGAGCTCCTCTGGACTGGACGGCTTAAGTAGGCAGGACTGACGAGCAGAATATCATCAACAGCTGAGTAACTGTGGAGAGATAGGAGCTGGCAATTGGCCAACAGCTGAGCGGCCAGCTCAGAGAAGGAGGTGCTGAGCCCAGCCCTGACACAAAACCCAGCAAGCCGGCCCCGTGATCAACGTCAAGTTCTTTCAAACCAACAACCTCTGGTGCCCAGTAACGATATTCGATCAGTTACTATCTCATGTACCCAGCCAATCAAACTCGAGCCTGTTGCTACCATTTACAACCAGCCCTTTGAGTGGCAGTCAATTAATCAGGCACGTTAGACTACTACTGGTTAAACTAGGCCTTGATCGCAGCCGGTATTCCGGAAGCTCCTTTCGGATCGGAGCTGCCTCGGCTGCATCTTAGCATGGAGTACCAGACAATGTCATTAAGAAATTGGGCAGGTGGAAATCCGCTTGCTTCAAGCATTATATTCCAAACCCTCAGATAGAAATGGCACAAGCCTTTGCCAAACTTGCTCAATAAAGGTCACAAGATCAATAAAAGAGTTACTCCCCTATCCAAGTTTTTTACCCAATTTCTTGGCATACCGACCAGCTGTCCAAGGCACACCTCAGGTCTATGTTATGTTGGAAGTCTTGTCACCTGTTTATGTAAATCATATCTGTCTCACTCGAAGGGCTTTGACCATAAATAAGAAGGCCAGTATGGTGGCCTGAATTTATGGGAGGAGTCCAGGGGGTATTTAAGCAGGCCACTCACCTGTGGTCTTTGTCTGTTCCAGTGCGCGATACCCTCCCTCCCATTCCCCTTTTTTAGGGTACTTCTCAGCACATTTCACTCCAGAGTCATCTATTACATATATTGGGTATGCCCCCTTTCTTGGCATACCGACCAGCAGGCCAAAGCACGCCTCAGGTCTTTGTTATGTTGTAAGTCTTGTCGCGTGTTTATGTGGTTCATATCTGTCTTGGTCAAAGGGTTTCGACCATAAATATATATTTTGTCTATAATTCTAGTTTTAGGTGATAAGTTTGACTATTGTGCTGCCTACCTTTGGTTAGCAATGGGAACGTTAAGTCTATTTTTTCCTTTAAATATGATGATTTGCATAAAAACAAGAAGCATTTTTTAAATAATCAGACAAAAATAGTTAAGGCTCTTAGTTACATTAATGAAACTTCAAATTATCTGTTCCCCTGCTATGAGTGCATTATAAATTAGAATGTTGCATTCACTTGGCTTGAATGAAAATTATAATTTTCTCCCTTTAAACACCAACCAAAGTCATGTAAATGCATGAGAAAATTAAACAAAGTTTTATTCTTAAAATATGTTTAAAATAAATTTTCCATCTGAAATTGTCTTCACTGTAAGACACATTAGTATTAAAAGCAGCAAGAAAATGAATAGATGTGTGTTCTCAGCTGGGGAGAAGGCTTAGGGACTATACATACACACTCATACATCATTGCTTAATTGAGTCAACTTAATAGACTCTCTAAAGAACTAAATTATTGAAGTATGAAGTGAAATGCTTTTGCAAGGAGAACCTGGGAAGAAACTTCTTTTAAAAGTGTGTGTGCGGTTGATAGAAGCTCTTTGCATCTTAATAATTTCATGTTTTATTTCTTACTGCACAGTACGTTTTCAAATCAAGATGGCAAAACAGATTACATTTTAAATGTGTAAAAAAAAAACAAAAAAAAAAAAACCAAGAAACAAATATTTAAAATATTTTCAGCCATGAAGGTTATTTTGTGAAATGAAAAGCAATTCATCAGAGAATGAGTATAAACATTAAAGGAATAAGTACCTTTGTAGTTTTCCAACAAACAGATATTGCAGTTTGCCTTGATGTCAAGCTGTAGTTTAGTTAGAGGAACTTGAAGTATACCTTTTGGGTGCAGATCATTAGGAAGCTGATATATGTAAATCTACCAACATTTTTACAGTCAGCCACTGGCCCAGGCTTTTTCTGTGATCCGGTTTGCTTCTGTGACTTATTCCCCTACTTTTGGGGTAAATGCACATACAAGTTTTACATGCTGCACTTTGGAATACAGATTCCAGTGGTAAATACCCATACATTCTCTGCCTCATTTGCTCTGAAAACATGACATATGGCTTCTTTGGAGCTTTTCTGTTTGGCGTATGTACATTTCATACCTTTGATTGCAATCATGGTGCTTGCTGCATTTTAATTTTTCATTGATTTTTATAAGCAGTCAGTGGAATTTGCAAAGATATAGTACCAGTATGTAAAAGCAAGATATGAAATGGGTTGGTGATGGACTAAGTTTAAACTGCATGGCATGACAAACGTCTCTTGATATATATTTATTATTTATTTATAGGATGTGATTTCTGTGGAGTGAAGGGTGGTTGCTTTGACGTTTCAAACTATTTAATTAATGATTTTGCTATGGTCATTGTGATAATGAGTATATTATGGCTTGTTTTATCATATTATGTAATTAGCATCTTTTGCACTAATTTGAGTATGGATAAATTATGCAGCCATTTTTTTTTAATTTTTTGGATGCTTTTTATAGATATTTTTTTTTGAGTAGCTAATTCTTCTGTAGCGTTATGTCCAGATGAGGAGGATGCATGTCTGCCCGCTAATACTATCTATCTTGAGTGTCCCGTTCTGCAGAGATATATGAATGTAAAGATTCTAGTGGTAATATTTTGAGGGGACTTAGCATTGCGGTTTCTATGGTAACTGACTCTACGAGGAGGTGTTTACTATATGTCAGGCAATTGAGTGGTGTATAAAAAGGTTGGTGTGTGAGCCTCCATAAATGCTGAGGAAGTCCCACCTACTGGGACGATACGCGTGTGGGAGGACTCGGTCACTTCAGCTGCAACCACCTGTCACTCTTTGTCTAGCTGAGACGTTAAATTGAAATGCTTTCATACCTAGCACTGGGTCATTAGTGCTTCTAGTGTAAGTAACTTTTTAAATTTTTAAAATGCATTAAAACCACGGAGAGCACTATGCACTTTTTATTGATTTTACATGGTGCAACAATTCTATCTGGTGAGATCTGGCTGGCAATCCAGAGCAGTGTAGTCCTGCTGCTGTTGGATCCATGCAGAGACAACCAAATGGCCCCTGCCCCCACCTATACCTGGCCTTCACAGCAAGGAGCACATGGAAGGGCAAGCACATGAAAGACAAAAACAAAACATTCCATAGCTCAACTCACCAACCAGTCTGCCAACTGACCAAATAAACCTGTCCAACAGTCTGCGTTAAAAACAGGGGTTTAGGTTGGATTTTGGAGGGGGAGGAGCTGCTGACCAAGATGGCCGCTTAGAGTGACCGAGAGTCGGACATGCCGACATTCTGATAAGGAAGACATGCTAAGGAGCAAGCACGCTGGAAAGCTGTTACGCTGGCAAAAGGACAAGCAGACAAACTGACAAGCTGATACGCTATAGGCATTGAAGGGAACATTTCTTACATATATGCCTGGTGGGAGGTCGATGGCTCCGGGGTTATCCTATTGAACCCCCCCCGCCGGGAGACAGCTGAGCTGAGCGAGCGGGAGCGGAAGTAGGAGTGGAGAAAGGACCGGCGAACAACACAGCAACTCTCGCGGGAAGCAGGAGACCCGAAAGGGCCGGCGGAGAACGAGCCTGTGGAGTGCCAGGATCGCTTCCAGGGGCAGAGCCAGGAGACAGCGGGCGTGGCCGGACGGGAGCCTCTGCGAGTTTGCGGAAGCGGACCGCGGGGACACCTGACACGGACGCCCTCTCCGGCGGAAAGCTTCGGGAGCTGAGCGGCAGGGATCAGGCAGACCAGGTGATACTGGGAATACCCGGAGAGAAGCCAGAAGCCGTAAACGGTAAAGAGTATAACTCCATTTAACCTCAGAATCTCAGAGAGAACAGGTATGCGTATGGAAATTTATTTTTAATATCTACAAACTCTGGTAATAAAACACTCAGAAGGATTCACTGAAATAGCGAAAGAAAGAAAGATAAACAAGCAGAGGAAAGAAGAGCTTACCAATCTTAGATCCAGAATCATACACTAAAACTGTCAGTTACTGGCGGGGTAAACAAAGCTAAAAAGAGACTGCCAAAGGCCATTAAAGAACTATAAGGAAACTAGTCCTCTTCTAGTCCCCCCCGACCCTGTATATCATATCATTCAATAAGTATATTAAAAAAGGGGAAGAGAGAAGAAAAGGGAAGGGGAAGGGAGAGGAAGAAAGGGGGAAAGGGAAAAGAAAAGAAAAAGAAAAGAAAAAAGGGAAAGAGAGGAAGAAATGGCACCCAAGAAAGGCAGCAAAACACCGCAAAATCAAGTAAACAAAAAAGATAAGGGAGAGGTTAAGAGCAAAAACACTACAGGGGCACAACCACTACAAACAACTGATATCAAGGAATTCTTCCAACAGTTACAACTACAATCCCCCCATGTAACACAGGAATTACAGACATCACAGGAACTATCGGGTTTGGCAGAGTCATCGGTAATTTCCAGATCATCTGGGGAGGAACAAACAGGCCACCCTAGAAACAGCTCACCAATTGATAAAATAACAAACAAACAAACAGAGGAAGATAAAGAAAAATGGGACATTAGGGCGTACATTCGATCGCTCCCAACTAGGGCAGACATGGATCAATATATACATAGGTTGGAGGAATCATATAAACTGGAGATACAAGAACTAAAAACAACTACCAAAAATACACAAGAAAAAGTAGACACAATAGATAAGCAAGTCTCAAAAACAGAGCAAGACCTAAAAAGGATAGAGGAAAAGATTCAGAAGCAAGAAAGACAACTTAAACAAGTAATAAACAATTTAGATGAACAAGAGAATAGAAATAGAAGATCAAACATAAGAATTAGAGGATTGAAAGAAGAAGTAAGCTCAAAAGAACTAATAACAACACTACAGAAAATCTTTCAGGAAATCGCCCAAGATATAGATATAAAAGATCTAATTATCGATCGGGCACACAGAGCTACAGGGATAAGGAAGCCAGATCTAAAAAAGCCTCGAGATATTATCTGTAAGTTGCATTTTGCCCACATAAAGGATAAAATCATGATGGCGGCCCGGCAAAATAAAAATATTCAATATGATGGAGAGCCCCTATTACTTTTCCAAGATCTATCGAAATTTACGCTGGATCGTAGAAGAGCGTTAAGGCCCCTGGTGGAACAGTTAATTAAAAACAACCTTCAATATAGATGGAAATTCCCATTTCAACTGCAAGTTCGGAAAGAGGGTCGTATTATTTCATTTAGAGACTTGGAAGATTTGCCGGAGTTTTTGGATATTCTTAAAACCCCGGAACTAGCATTACCGGACTGGCCCATTCCGTACACGCAGTAGACTTAAGGGAGGGGAGGGAGGAGGGAAAGGAGAAAAAAAAGGAGTAATGACTTAAAAGGAATGGGAATTGTGGGGACTGGGGGATTGGAGGGGGAGGGGTAGGCTGGGGGGAGTGGGGGGAAGGAAGGGAAGAACAAGGTTTATTATCTTTGATTATATATAAATTTGATTCTTTTTTTTTTTTTGTTTTTTTTTAGCAATATTGGGGCTCGGGTACAATGGAATTTTTTTTTTTTTTTTTTTTATTATTACTATTTTATTTATTTATTTTTTTTATTTATTTATTTATTTATTTATTTTTTTTTCTCTTCTTCCTAAACATATATTACGGTTGATTATAAAGGACTAAGAGGTGACATTATTTTGATGGTTTATATACTGGGATAAGGAATGAAAGGTATTCACAGGGTAATGTACTTAGGCACTTATAAGTCCCTATAATTTATCAATTCAAAAGAATTAGTGCTTAATGGTAGAGAATCTGAGATATTCTTAACTTTAATTATCTAGAACTAAATAATAGATACAGAAACGATAACAATAGGGATAGGTATAAAGAACATATAGTATACATCGTGGCATCACTGAATTTGAATTGATGGATTATTCGGATTTTTTTTTTTTTTTTCTGTGGTCAATAATAAGATATAAGGAAAAATGTTAAGGGAATGGTTTATGCACTAAGGTATCACTATATTTAAATCGATGATTGTTGGGTAATTTTTTTTTTTTTTTGGTTGTAATAATAATGTATGGGGCGAAACGCTAATGAAATAGTGGATGCACTGAGGTATCACTGAACTTAAAATGAGGCATTTATGTATTATAAATTATAAAGGGAATTAACAACGAATGGGTTCACACACAAGGGTAACTGAGGGGGGGAGGGAAGGAAAGGAAAGGGAATAGGGGGAAGAAAAAAGGAAACATGTTAATGGAATGGTTTATGCACTATGGTATCACTATAGTTAAATTGATGTTTGTTGGGTATTCTTTTTTTTTTTTTTTTTTTTTATTATGACATTTATTATGGTTGATTATAAAGGATTAAGAGGTAGAATTAATTGGACGCCTCATATATTGGGATAATGAGGGAAAGGTTTTCACAGGGAAATGCACCTATACACTTATAGATCCTTAAAAATTTATCAGTTTAAAAGGTAGGGCTTAATGGTAGAGAATCGGAGATACTCATAACTTTAATTATCTAGAACTAAATAGTAGAGACAGAAATGATAACAATAGGGAAAGGTATAAAGAAAACATAGCATACACTGGGGCATTACTGAATTTAAACTGATGGATGGTTCGGATTTTTTTTTATTTATGATTTATGGTCTGTGGTCAATAATAAGGTAAATGTTAAGGGAACGGTTTATGCACTACGGTATCACTGTTTTGAAATTGATAATTGTTTGGTATTTGCTTTTTTTTTTTTTTTTTTTTAGGAAATATTAATTGGTTGGTTTATACACTGTGACAATGAGGGAAAGGTGATCACAGGGAAATGCACTTATAAATCCTTATAGATTTAACCATCTAAAAGATGACGTTTCATGGTAGGGAGTTTGAGATATTCCTAACCTCAATTATCTAGAACTAAATAAAGGATACAAAAGCAATAACAATAGGGACAGGTATAAGTAAAATACAGCAGGGTGGGGAATGAGGGAAAAAAGAGAAAAAAAATTTTTTTTTTTTTTTTTTTTTCTCTTGTGTGTGTTGAGGCCAAATTAAGCAAAGTAGAAAGGAAAAGGCTAAAGTACGGATTTTACAGATTTGTTGCATATGAGTAATTTAATCATCTAAGATGAAATAACAAGCATTGAAGGTTTTTTTTTTTTTTTTTTCTCTCCTTCTCCATTCCCCCCTTTTTTCTTCACTGAGTAGGTGGAGAAAATGGAGGATCTTAATATAGGGGTAATAGCAGTTAATAAGTAATAAAACGGAAAAATATTGAAAGTAGATAGACCGTAAAAAAGAGGAAAAGTAGTAAAGAAAGAAGAGGGGAGAGAGAGGGCTAAACTAGCAAACAAAACAAGGCATGTGGATGACGATCGGCGCGGCAAGTCAAGGTCAGCAGGCTCAAAACCCCTTAAAGTAGGGAGCTTACTAAAAATAGTAAGATAGACTTTATTTATCCAAGTCAAATAGAAGTAGGGTAGATTGAGTGCGAGGGGTGCGGGAGTGTGTTTATTCTCAAATTTTTATTTTTTATTTTTTTTTCCTTCTTCTCTGTATGGGGGGCTTAAATTTTGCTCCTTTAATGCAAGAGGCCTTAACTCTCCTAATAAAAGAAATCAAATTTTAAATTTTCTCAATAAACAAAAAGTGGATATTATACTCTTCCAAGAGACTCATTTTCGTTCAAATCACATACCAAAACTTAATAACCGATATTACAACAACTGGATACACGATACATTTGCTTATTCTAAATCAAAAGCGGTATCTATTGCCTTCCATAAGAATGTACCTTACCAAATAACACAAAAATATATGGGTAATGATGGTAGATCCCTGGTGATAAAAGTGACAATATACGGGAAGATCTTCACAATCATTAATTTGTATTTACCAAATTAAGATCAGATAAGGACAGGGATAAAGGCCCTAAATAGTAGCATGGAGAAGGCAGAAGGCACAGTGATCATGGGTGGGGATCTTAATTTTGTTATGGACGTAAAAATTGATACAACTAATACCCAAGCGTATAGAAACAAGAGCCAATTAGAAGAATTTAAGGGGTTATTAGAGAAATATCATATGGTGGATATTTGGAGAGCCCAGCATCAAACTGAAAAAAACTACTCATATTACTCGAACATACACGATTCCTATCATAGGATAGATTATTTTTTTATTAACCATTCAGGAATGTTATTGACTCCATCATCGGATATAGGGGGATTCTTATGGTCAGACCATGCCCCGGTGTTTTTGGAAATCAAGGTAATAGAGCAAGTAAAAACAAAAGGGAATTGGAGATTAAATGATAACCTGTTGAAAGACAAAGAGTGTATAGAGGATATACGCAAAACAATAAAGGATTTTGCAGAAATTCACGAGAAGGATGAAACATCAATGCCCATGCAATGGGAAACATTAAAATGCGTAATAAGGGGGACACTTATTAAGCATGGATCAAGATTGAAAAAAAATAAGGACCAAAAGAAATCTCAGCTGATAAAAGATATAGAGGAACTGGACAAAGAACACAAGCAGAATCTAAAACCATCAGATAAAATAAAGATAAAAGAGAAAAGAATGGAATTACAATCCTTGCTGGATGAGGAATCCCTTAGGATTAGGGACCGTAAGAGGGCACAATGGTATCAGTATGGGAACAAGACAGGAAAAATGCTTGCTAAAACACTAAAGGAACAACAGACCCTACCATCTATAAGCAAAATATTAAAAACAGATGGGGAATATACATATGAGCCAAAGGAAATAATGGAAGAATTTCATGCATACTACTCCAATCTATATAATATTAAAGCATCACAGAGGAACAAAGGGACAGATTGGAATAGAGAGAAAATTAAAGAATATATAGAAGAAACAGCCCTTCCTAGATTCCCGAAAGAGATATACGAGGTAATGGAAAACGATATCTCGGTGGAAGAGATTCAACAAGTGATTAAAGAACTAGTCCCGGGAAAAAGTCCAGGGCCCGACGGATACACCACTAGATTCTATAAGAATTTTCAAGAAATAATTGCCCCTATACTGGGAAAAACATATAACTCTATATCAGATAAACAAGGTTTCGTACCACAAAGCACAGAGGCTCATATTACCTTGATTCCAAAAGCAGAGAAGGACCATACGCTATGTAAAAACTATAGGCCAATTTCTTTAACTAATATAGACATACGTATATATTCTAAGATTATTGCGAATAGAATAACACCAATCCTACCTAACTTTATTAAATTAGATCAAGCCGGATTTACAAAAGGGAGAGAAACCAAGGATAACATTATAAAAACCTGTACATTGATGGAATTTGCTCAAAGAACAGCTATCGAAACATGCATGCTGGCAGTGGATGCAGAAAAGGCATTCGATAGGATAGGGTGGAGTTTTCTAGAAGAAACACTAAAACAACTTGGTATGGGCCCGAAAATGCGTAATAGGATAGCGGCCCTGTACTCCAACCCAAAAGCAAAAGTGAGAGTAAATGGTATGTTATCAAAGGACATAAAAATATGAAATGGCACCCGCCAGGGGTGTCCTCTGTCCCCCTTGTTGTTTGTACTTACAATGGAACATCTAATCACTGCAATCAGAAACAATAAAGAAATTAGAGGGATAAAGGTGGGAGAGAAAGAATATAAAATAGCGGCGTATGCGGATGATCTACTAATATACATAACTGATCCCAATAAAACTATACCAAATCTAATGAAAGAATTTAAGAGATTTGGGGAATTAAGCAATTTCAAAATAAATTATGATAAATCCGAGATATTGAATATATCAGTAAGTAAAGAGGGTTTCTCACGATTGCAAAATGACTTCCCATTCAAATGGAAGCAAAACGTAATAAAATATCTGGGAGTCCTTATAACAAAAGATTTAAAACAACTACAAGGGATGAGTTATGAAAAAGCAATCCGACACGCCATTAAATTATTACAGAAATATGACAGAATGACATACTCATGGACGGGAAGAGTTAATATTGTGAAAATGGATATTCTGCCAAAGCTATTGTATACTTTCCAAACGATACCGCTGGAACCCCCAAGAAAATTAATGAAGGAGTTAAGAAAAGCGATAGTCGAATTTATATGGGCGCACAAAACTCCCCGGATAAAAAGGGAGAACCTAATCAGGAAAAAAATGAATGGGGGGCTTGCGCTACCAGATTGCATGAAATATTTACAGGCAGCATCACTGACCAGCATAGTAGACTGGTACCATAATAGAGAAAACAAGCAGTGGGTCAGTATAGAAGAGGAAATAATTGGGCCCCAATTAAAAGTCCTTCCATGGGTGGAACCCCACCTAAGACCTAAAAGAAGTGAGCTGACACTTTTCGTAAGTGCTACGTTAAAGACATGGGACGGTATAATGAAAGAAGGGAAGCTTTCTACAATACTGGGACCGATGACCCCAATGTTTTATAACCCGGAATTCCCTATAGCAATGATGAGTAAAAATTTCCTAAAATGGGATAGATCGAAAGATATAAGATTAGCCCAGGTCCTTGAGAATGGGAAAATACCTACACTAAGGGAAATGGGAGAGGGGAATAAAAATAAATGGCTGCAGCACCAACAATTAAAGGCCTTTATAGAACCAAAAATAGCCAGGTTAAACAGACCATTGACCAGATTTGAAAAATTGTTGCTGGGAGAACAGGCCCCGATCAAGAACTTATCGAAGATATATGAAGAACTAATCCCGAATAGCCCCCTTAAAGAATTAAAGAGCGTAAGGAAATGGGAAGTAGCAATCGGTAGACCCTTATCAGAAGGAGAATGGGAAAAGATTTTTAAAACTATACATAGAACAACTACATCAAATAAATATCAAGAGAGAAATTATAAAATTGTAATGAGGTGGTATAGAAGTCCTGTCACCTTAAACTCAATTAACAAAAGAAATACAGATCTTTGCTGGAGATGTAAAATAGAAAAGGGAACAATGGAACATATATGGTACGGATGTCATCGAGTAAAAGAATTCTGGAACAAGATATACGAGATCTATCATAGGATATCGGGAGTAGAGATAACCCCGAGTTTGGAAATTTCATTACTGTCTTTGTTACCAAAGTCAATAAAGGCAATGAAAAAAGACATCATTCATTATATGACATCAGCAGCAAGAACAATAATAGCAAAAAACTGGAAAAAAACAGAGAAACCAGCTATAACAGATTGGATATGTGAAATGAATGAAATACAATATATGGAAGAGCAAATTAGAGAGGAAGGGCATATAACAAACCAATTACCTGAAATTTGGCAAAAATGGGAAGAGTTTCGGTCATCGCAAGAAATATCAGAATTTATATAAGGAAGGAGGAAGGGAAAGGGAAAGGAAAATTTTTTTTTTTTTTTTTTTTTTTTTTTTCTTTTTTGTCTTTGTATGTATGAGAAGATATGGATGGGGAGGAGGGGGAGGGTAAGGGCGAGTAGGAAGGGGGGGTTCAATGTTGAATTATGCAGATGTTTAAAGCCTGTTAAGTAAAAAATTCTTATGTATTAGGAGTAAGAAAAACATGCTGTATAATGTTATGGTTAAATGTAATGGTATGATATTTGTGATTGTTTTAAATGAAGTGGAAAACTTAATAAAATGAGATTGAAAACAAAAACAGGGGTTTAGTTAGCGCGCATTTGCAAATGCATGCATAAGCTGCAAGGCCTCCTGTTCCTTTGAAGGGGATTGGGCTGGCTCCAGGCCCACCTGCCCCTCATCTATCCATTTAATGCATGTGCTAACTAAACCCCTGTTTTTAACACAGACTGTTGGACAGATTTATTTGGTCAGTTGGCAGACTGGTTGGTGAGTTGAGCTATGGAATGTTTTGTTTTTGTCTTTCATGGATCCATGCAGAGGCATTAATCATCACTTACACCCTTCATGGGAAGGCTCATTTGACCTATCTGTTGATTCAAAGGGTCCAAGTAATGAGGTGAGCTGCTTGTATTGTCTGTGGTGGAGGCATTATCACGGATACTCACAGCTGAGGTGACTTTCTGAGCACAGCAAGCACACCTGAGGATATTTTTCTATCCATTCTCAGTTTCTGCTGTTTTTTTCTCACTCCACTGTGGATGTATGGACTGATCCCTCTGAATTTGGATTATTAAGTCTTATGCCCCATACACAACAACAAAACCTTGGATTTTTGTCCGAAGGATGTTGGCTCAAACTTGTCTTGCATACACACGGTCACACAAATGATGGCCAAAAATTCATGAGAACGCGATAACGTACAACACGTATGACGGGACTATAAAAAGGAAGTTCAATAGCCAGTGCGCCACCTTTGGGCTCCTTCTGCTAATCTGGTGTTTATCTTGTGTTAGTAGAAGTTTGGTGAGAGATGATTTGCGCTTTTTAGCCTTGTGCTTTTCAGTTCGTTTCTGCTTGTCAGTTTGTGCTTGTTGGTTCGTATCTGTTCTTCAGTGTGTGTTGTCAGTTTGTTCCTGTCTTTTAGTGCGTTCTATTTATAGTTCGCTTCTGTTTTTCAGTGCGTTCTTGTCCACTCGTTTCTCTTTTTCAGCTCGTTCTTCTCAGGTCCTTTCTGATTTTCAGTGCGTTCTGTTAGTTTGTTCTGACCAGCCGACCATTTTCTAGCCATGTTGTGGTTACGTTCTCGTCGGAGAGCTTGTGCCATTGTTGGGCTTGGTGTTGGAGTTCTTGGTTTGACCCAAGTTCAGTCCATGTACAGGGGGAGGAGGAGTTCATGGACCAAGAATTGGTTGCTCCAGCGTGACCAATTCTCTCACATGCCTTTGCTGCGGGAGATCCAGGTGAATAATCCTGATGATTTCAGGAATTGTCTCTGGATGACGGACCCCGTTTTTCACCGTCTATTGACTTTGCTTACCCCTTATATTATGAAGCAGGACACCTGCATGGGCAAGCCATCACTCCCGAGCAAAGGCTCATCGCCACCTTGCAGTACTTGGCGATGGGGAGAAGTTTCCAGGATATTAAGTTCACGACTGGGATCTCCCCCCAGGCTCTAGGAATCATTATTCCAGAGACCTGTTCTGCCATAATTCAGGTCCTGCAGATGGACTATATTAAGGTAAGTTTTATCCTTTAACATCACATTCTATGTATTTAATGTTTGCTAATGTATTGTATTTATTTCACCATTCCATAATTACCATGATTGTAATATGCTGTGAATGTCCTCTTTGTCCTCATGCATGCTGTAAGCTTTTAATGCTCCTTTTTTGTCCTTCATGCATATTTGCCTTCACTAACCTCCCCAGCATGCTATCCTGGGCCCATACACACCTAGCCTAGTCACTTAACAATGTATTTTGTCTGCTCCATTGTAGTGCTTACCCTAAACACCCCCTAAAATGTGTCCAAATGTTATTTTTGTCCTTAAATTCAGGCAGAGCGCAAGAGGCTTTTTTTGGGAGGCCAAAACTCATTTTGAACCCTCCCTTCCCCCCTAACCGCTAAGTCAACCGATAACAATACTCTATCTGCTGACTTTGCCAAACCCATACACACTATACCTACCTCTTTTGTATTCATATTTATGGATGAATTCACCAAAGCATGTAGTGCAAGGTCCTGCCTGAATACTTTCAAATGGTACTGTTTAAAAATTTGTTCTCCTATTATCTTGCTAGGTAATTGCATTTCTGACACACAAAGTTTGAGAGCAGGCTATAAAATTTTCCGACAACAAAATCTGATCATTTAAATTCCGATCGTGTGTACACAAATCCGACACACAAAGTACCACGCATGCTCAGAATAAATTAAGAGATGAAAGCTATTGGCTACTGCCCTGTTTATAGTCCCAATGTACGTGTTTTACGTCACCACGTTCAGAACGATTGGATTTTCCGACAACTTTGTGCGACCGTGTGTATGCAAGACAAGTTTTAGCCAATATCCGTTGGAAAAAATCCATGGATTTTGTTGTCGGAATGTCCGATCAATGTCCAATCGTGTGTACAGGGCATAAGGGGTATAGTAATGTTGTGTTGTTGGCTCTGGTATCGGCAACTTATGAATTCCTCTATGTGGATTTGGGGAATAATGGCCGGATGTCAGATGGTGGAGTCATTGCCCACATGGAATTCTACAGAGGGCTCCAGAATGGCAGCTTGGGCTCCAGAAGACAACGTGGCGGGCCTCCCATTCGTGTTTGTATCAGATGAAGCATTTGCGCTGGGGCACCATCTTATGCGGCCATTCCCTATGAGGACCCTCACCCCGGACCAGAGGGTTTTTAAATACCGGCTGGCCAGAGCCAGAAGAGTGGTTGAAATGCCTTTGGCATAATGGCCAGCCAGTTCCGCCTATTCCTTACTGCAATAAATATGGCGGAATTTAAACTAAACCACATTATTCTTTGCTGCTGCATTTTGCACAATTTTTTTTTTAAATGCAGCCAACTATGTGGCCTCAGTTGCGACTGAGGCCAGTTCACTGGACCAAAACATGATGGCACTTGAACCTGGCCATCCTGGCTTGCCCCCCCAAAGCATCCGTGAAGTACGGCAAAGCTATCTGGAGTACTTTGTGGGTAGGGGGGCAATTGATATGCCAGATAATGTTTAAAAAATCTTGAAAATAAATTTGTTGTTAAAAACTGAAGTCATATTTCAAGTAATTTACTGCTTGTGTTTCCTTTATCTGTTTCCTAGGTTCTCCAATGGCCTTTTATTTTTGTCCATTTTCTTCTATAGTGCAAACGTAACTTATTTGATACCTGAGGTGACAATCTCTTCTTCAGCTCACTATTATGTTGTGCTATGGGTCTGCTACACACACACACAATGTTTTTGTTGTTAATGTATGTAATGCAGTAATGATAAAAATAATTATCATTTTCAAATCCATGAATTAATTGCTTGGAGTCCCTAAAATGGCCTGATTGGGGCAAATTTTAGAGCACTGTGGGGGTTATTTACTAAAGGAAAATCCACTTTCCACTACTAGTGCACTTGAAAGTGCACTGAAACTGCACTGAAAGTGCCCTTGTAGTGCAAAGTGGATTTGCCTTTCGTAAATAACCCCCATTGTCACTGTAACTACAACAACTTATCTAAAAAATGGTATTGAGCATTTAAAGAAGAAGCCAAACATTGTTAAGTATAAAACATTTTTACTCCAAGCGCATTTACATGTGCATTATAAAAGGGTTTTTAAACAAACCAACATCTTTGGTGTATAACATGCATGTTTGTCTGTAGATATAGCCTTTTTGTGGCTAAACAGGCATGTTTAAAAACATAACATTCACATCCCCAACTCAGGAACTTACAAGTTCAACTTTTAAAAAAGTGAAGGCCATATGAGACATTAGTATGCTTAAACTGTGTTGATTTTGCCTTCATCAGATGGGTTGATCTCAACCCTCTAAAAGCCAAATTTTGAAGATGCACACAAATTGGGACCCAAAATGTGGATTTCCATCATGATCCCACACCTAAAATGTGTGTCTATTTTGACAGATGTAGGGAAAAGACACGCAGTGTGTCAACATGTGCTATCTGCCATCATGGGATATCAATGTACGCATTTTGTGGGTGCAACCCCTTCCTCGCAACTAAAGTAGATGAGAGGAAGGGGTTGCACCCCAGAAACACGTACATTGATCCCCCATGATGTGAGCTAGCACATGTTGACACACTGTGTACATCTTCAAAATTTGGCTTTCAAATTACTTTATTTTTTTTGGAAAAATATAAACAATGATGACAACATTTATTTTTTTATTTTTAGATTTTGGCTAAAACATCAATGATGTTGGTCAGTCTTTTTTCAACATCATTGATGTTTTCCTTGACCTTCTCTAAATCCCGATTGCACAACATTATTTTGCTGATGAGGATTTGTGCACTTGCATTGTTGAAGTGAGTTTCTTCTTCCACAACATCCACATCACCTACAAATAAAAAAATAAAACACCATATATTATAAATATGCAGGCATACATCTATTACCTGAAGCTGTGGTTTCAGACACTGACCTGTTGTGGTCACCATTTCGCCCACTTCCTGAACCTCGGAATCAACATTCTCATGCTGTGTCTTGAGTTTGTGTGGGGTTCCTGGTGTCCTCAGATGTCCCGATTCTTTTCTCCCTTATGTGAATACAAAAAAGGTATACTTAGCAGACAGATATTTGAGGCGAGAAATAGTAATATGAAACATTGCTTGGAAGTGTTGTCCAACTGTCTGTTTTAGCAGTGTTCCAAGCTGAAGACATGATTTTTTCCCTTTCAAAAGCTGGAATACTTACCTGTTTTGTGCAAGTTTCACACATGGAGAGACCCCTAGTATCCACTGAAGCACCTGCGTGGGACACCATAAAAAGGTTGTTCTGGTGTCCCACACTAGTGTTCCTGCATCCAGATGTGTAAACAGCTGCTGAGTGTCCTCTCCTTACACTGAATCTAGTTTGCATCTCATTATATTACACACATCTAGACAACAATGCACTAAACTTTTTTTTATACAAATAGATATGAACAAATGTAGTTAACCTGCACCTGGCAAAAACGTTGTATTAGTGGTCAAACCAACAATGTTTACTATGAACGATTACTGTGCCCACGAACCTCAAACTTGCCATTTTAAACTGTACAACAGTAAAGAAAAGCACATGGAACAGCACTAAAGTACTAATAATAATAGGAACACACGATAAATACTTACTTTTTAGAAGCACTTTCCTGATCCTTCTATACTGTTCCTGCTCCCTCAATTTCAGGTCTGACTAGTGTTTCCTCAATTGATCCTTGGATCGCCGTACCGCAAAATTCCTGTGCAGACTTCTTACAACTTTAGTCATAAAGTTGAAAATGATCTTGGCCTTTCTCAAATTTGGGTTGCTGTACGGTCCATACTTCCCATCATAGTCGGCCCTCTTCAAGATCTCCACCATCTCCACCATCTCTACAAAGGACATATTTGAGGACTTTTATCTCGTCCTGGATCTGGAACTGCCTTGCTCCGGGCTTTCCTCATCCTCGTTGTTTCTGCTCTCTGCAGGCACCTGCTGTGACTCTGCCATGTGCTCTCCCTCTGCCCTGAAAGAGAGGAGGCGGGGAATACACTAGAAAGAAGGACAGGGGTGGAGTTTCATGCATGCGCAGTGTATATAAAGCATAACACAATGGCATCGTACATACGATCTGTGAGTGGAGGACAGAGGATCGTAAGCGCCGATCGTGCAAATGAAGGTACAATTTTAACTTGGGGCATCAGTGGTTAGTGGCCTATACTGCTTTAGAGATTGAGGCCTATATTGGGACAAGATTAGGAGAGTTTAGCCTGACATTAGGGTTTGTCTTGTGTTGTGTCTTGCAGAGAAAATGATTGATAAATGTACTTACCCAGACTTTCTGCCCAGATGCCTGGACATGTACAGGGAGCTGCCATGTCTCTGGCAAGTCAAAAACAGTGACTACTCCAACAAGCTAAATAGGAAGGCAGAGCTGGAGAAACTGATGGAATTGGTGAAGCCTGTGTATCCCACGGCAGACATCACCTATTTGAAGGCCAAAATTGGTGTCCTGAGGAGCACATATAATAGGAAGCGAAAAAAAGGTTCAGGATTCCATGAGATCTGGAGCAGCAGCAGATGACATATGTGTCCCCAGGCTGTGGAACTACGACAGACTGCGTTTTTTGTCAGACTAGAGTGAACCCAGGTCATCGCTATCTACACTTCCTTCCACACTTCCTTCCACACTTCCTTCAATATCAGATGAGACCCCTGAAGTCCAACCTGGGCCTTCCACCTAGGAAGAAGATGTGGAGGAGTCCAGCTTGAGCCAGGTATAGCATTGTTCAACATATACAGTGGCTTGCGAAAGTGTTCGGCCCCCTTGAACTTTTCAACCTTTTGCCACATTTCAGGCTTCAAACATAAAGATATAAAATTTAAATTTTTTGTGAAGAATCACCAGCAAGTGGGACAAAATTGTGAAATGGAATGAAATCTATTGGATATTTTAAACTTTTCTAGCAATTAAAAAACTGAAAAGTGGTGCGTGCAAAATTATTCGGCCCCTTTACTTTCAGTGCAGAAAACTCACTCCAGAAGTTCAGCGAGTATCTATGAATGATCCAATGTTGTCCTAAATGACTGATGGTGATAAATAGAATCCACTTGTGTGTAATCAAGTCTCTGTATAAATGCACCTGCTCGGTGATAGTCTCAGGGTTCTGTTGAAAGCGCAGAGAGCATTATGAAGACCAAGGAACACACCAGGCAGGTCCGTAATACTGTTGTGGAGAAGTTTAAAGCCGGATTTGGATACAAAAAGATTTCCCAAGCTTTAAACATCTCAAGGAGCACTGTGCAAGCGATCATTTTGAAATGGAAGGAGTATCAGACCACTGCAAATCTACCAAGACCTGGCTGTCCCTCTAAAATTTCAGCTCAGACAAGGAGAAGACTGATCAGAGATGCAGCCAAGAGGCCCATGATCACTCTGGATGAACTGCAGAGAACTACAGCTGAGGTGGGAGAGTCTGTCCATAGGACAACAATCAGTCGTACACTGCACAAATCTGGCCTTTATGGAAGAGTGGCAAGAAGAAAGCCATTTCTCAAAGATATCCATAAAAAGTCTCGTCTAAAGTTTGCCACAAGCCACCTGGGAGACACACCAAACATGTGGAAGAAGGTGCTCAGGTCCGATGAAACCAAAATCGAACTTTTTGGCCACAATGCAAAACGATATGTTTGGCGTAAAAGCAACACAGCTCATCACACTCAACACACCATCCCCACTGTCAAACATGGTGGTGGCAGCATCATGGTTTGGGCCTGCTTTATTTCAGCAGGGACAGGGAAGATGGTTAAAATTGAGGGGAAGATGGATGCAGCCAAATACAGGACCATTCTGGATGAAAACCTGTTGGAGTCTGCAAAAGACCTGAAACTGGGATGGAGATTTATCTTCCAACAAGACAATGATCCCAAACATACAGCAAAATCTACAAAGGAATGGTTCACAAATAAACGTATCCAGGTGTTAGAATGGCCAAGTCAAAGTCCAGACCTGAATCCAATCGAGAATCTGTGGAAAGAGCTGAAAACTGCTGTTCACAAACGCTCTCCATCCAACCTCACTGAGCTCGAGCTGTTTTGCAAGGAAGAATGGGCAAGAATTTCAGTCTCTCGAAGTGCAAAACTGATAGAGACATACCCCAAGTGACATGCAGCTGTAATCACAGCAAAAGGTGGCTCTACAAAGTATTAACGCAAGGGGGCCGAATAATTTTGCACGCCCCACTTTTCATTTTTTTGTTAGTTAAAAAAGTTTCAAAAATCCAAAAGATTTCGTTCCACTTCACAATTGTGTCCCACTTGTTGGTGATTCTTCACAAAAAATAAAAATTTTATATCTTTATGTTTGAAGCCTGAAATGTGGCAAAAGGTTGAAAAGTTCAAGGGGGCCGAATACTTTCGCAAGCCACTGTATCTTTTCAAAAATTGAATGATGTTAACTAGATGCTATTATTGATCACTAATTTCTGATTTAACAAAGTGGTTTATATATCAATAGACAATAGTAGCCAAAAATGATTGGGACAAGAATGAAAAATGATGGGGTCACAAGGATAGTCTTTTCTATTTATTAACATTCAATTTGCAACAGTCATGAGCTGAAAATTGTGTGTGATTGATGGACAAAAAACTAAAACTATGTACCATTTTCATACACAGGAAAGTCTCAGCCAGGAGGAGGCCGTGGAAAGCAGCCTAACGGAATCCCAGGTTCCTCCTCTCTTACTTCCAACCAAAAAGACCAGGAAGGTGAGGAACCTGGAGGAGTCAGCGACTACTTTAATTCGCCAGGCTACTGTGGTACTAACAACGACCCCTGGTGGCCCAGAGTCATATGGCTGTCTGACAGCGAGTAAACTCGAATGCATGGAGGAGGGCCAACACCTCATCTGTGAGGAGATCATTCTTCAGGCCCTAAACAAGGGGATGAGGGGCCAACTCACAAATAAAAGCCACCAGTGTGAGTTGGACCATAATCCTCCATCACCTTCAGCAACACCATCACCACCTCCAGCAACACCACCAACAACACAGCCACCCAACCCATCACAGCAGCATGGAAGGAAGCGTGTAAGGACGTGTTGAGAGTGATGGCCTGGGTTTGGTGTGGTCTGGCAAAAGACGCAGGCTGTTGTAAAACCACAGCCTTGGGACATATATGTCGTCTGCTGATGCTCCCGATCTCTCAGAGTCCTGGACCGTATTGTGCTCCCTATTAAATGGACTCCTCAGTTTAACAATTTTGACAGTCAAATAATTGATGTATGCCCTGGGGTACAACGGCTTCACCAATTCCAACTGTTTCTCCAGCATTGCCTTCCTCTTTATTTTGTTAGGACCCCTATTAAATGTCTTTTTTTCTTTTGACAAATACTTGGCTATGTTTTTTACTTCAAAAAGGACAGTTTGTTTGTGAGTAGGCAGGTACATTTCAAAAATACAATGTCAAATGAACAAGGGACATCAACATAGTTGTATCTCTTTGAGGTTAAAAAATACAAGATAATAATGGTGTTGTGGTAACTTGACACACCAAACGACAAAAAATATTATGGAGATCACTATAAAACAAAAAAAATATTCTGGAGATCACGAGAAAAAGACAAAAAAAAATATTCTGGAGATCACGAGAAAAAAAAAACAAATAACAGTGAATATCAGCAGCAACGCAAATCATTATTCTAGCATTATAAAGAAGAAGAGAATGCGTTGCATTGAGAGATTTCAATTTGCCGTGTGACGAATGTGCTATCTCCATTACGAATGCTAGTTTTACAAGACCGAGTGCTTCTGGCTCATACTTGATTCAGAGCATGCGTGGACTTTGTTGTTGGAAAGTTTGATCGTGTGTACACAAGTCCGCGCACAAAAGTTTTGTTGTTGGAAAATTTGAGAACCTGCTAAGAAACATTTGTTGGCGGAAATTCGACAGCAAATGTCCGATGGAGCATACACATGGTTGGACTTTCCGACAACAAGCTCACATCGAAAATTTCCTGTCGGAAAATCTGATCATGTGTACGCAGCATTAGACTGCATTTTATGAATTGTGTATATGAATTTTATTTGAAATTTTATAATAGTGTTGCACTATTTTATTTGTGAATTTGTATTCTGGATTTGATATATTGATATTGAGTGTTACAGATGCTTTATTGTTAGGGTTTTTTTTTTTTTTCGCTGATTGAGCCCTGTTTGCTATTGGTCTTTTGATATATAGCCTGAGGGTAGAAATTTCAAGGTCCACCCTGAGAAATAGGTTTTACAACACCTGAAAACATCAAATTAGGGCCTAAATAACATATGGGCTATGGTACCACATCCAAAAATGATACATCCCAGAAAAAATGCTTAAATTTACTTTAACTATACTACATTTGAGACATGAAATGTTACCATTTCATAGTTTTTACTGATATCAATATATCAAACATGTTGAACACAGTGTAAATACATTACATTCCCAAGGAAAGCCTGATATTTGTCACAAGCTATGTATCTTATTCAAACAACAGCTACACTTGTAACAGTGTCCAGTGTAGATTGCTTTAGAGCCGGTTCACACTGAGGCAGCACGACTTGCAGCGCGACTGCCTCAGGCGACCTGTGCACGACAGCAGCGGCGACTTGCAAAATGACTTCTATATAGAAGTCAATGCAAGTCGCCTCAAGTCGCCCCCAAAGTAGTACAGGAAGACTTGAGTCGCTCCTATTAGAACAGTTCCATTGTACAGAACGGAACGCGACTTGTCAGGCGACTAAATCGCCTGACAAGTCGTCCCAGTGTGAACCGGCTCTTACAATGTAGTGACAAATGAGATGGCTTTCCACAACTTCGACATGTTTTGTAGACAAAGTCTGCTTCCTCAGAATGGAACGGTATCACAATGATTACATGCTATATTGTATGTGTCTACAGCAACCAGCATTTAGGCCTCAGCCACTCCCTATGTGGGCACAGAGGCAGGCTGAAAATGAACCAGGGACAAAGATCAAAAGTAGAAAAATTTCCTCCATAAACTTGCTCTATAAACTGGGGAGCTGCATACGGAAAGCTTTTACCTTATTGCAGAGACTTCATCAAAGTGTTACTAAACCCAGGACCCTGCATTCACTATATCTGGTATCCCACAGCACACAAATGCAATGGTTTTAGCAAATATAAACTGGTAAATACCTTTTATCATCAGCAGTAGTTAGCACTCTTGTGACTTCTATCAGTTCCTAGTTAAAGCATGTAGAATGAGTTTTCATACTACACTGTTCTATCAGAATCCAGGACCTCTGCCTGAACAGTGCTGATTGGCTCTGTGCTGATCAAATGCACAGTCCCAAGAAGAAAACTAACTCTCTAGCAATACACACCAAACTGAGCATTTGCAGCCTGACTCCAGTAACTCTGTCTTATCCGAACCTGTTCTGGAGTCAGTGGAAGAAGAGGAGGATCTGTACATACAGGATCAAACAGCCTTTTTTATACATTGCAGAGGATTAACCCCTTAGGTTCCTCAGTGAGTATAACAAGCATGCTTTACTGCATATTCAGTCTGATTTTACTGTTGTGGGTTTAGTAACAAAAAACCTTCAGCCTTTAGAAGCACTTTAAGGTATACATACCTAAAGGTTAAATTCATCTTTAATTAAAAAATAATACCTTAACATGTTTTTTCAGGTAACAATTGTGCATATATTACAATCTAAAACAGGAGCCTGTAAAGTATTGCACCTGTCATTAGCAGATCAGGGGTGCAATGTCAGGTTCCTGCAGACACTACCCACAGCTCTGTTTCCTACACCTCTATATGGGCTGACATTTTCATAGCTGTAGACAGAGTAAATGAACTACGGATGTGCTGATCAGTGTGCTTGCAGTTCATTTAAACTACAAGTCTGTCTGTCATGGTGGCAGATGGAACTTTCAGCGGTGGCCTGTCCATTAGGGGTGCCTGGGCACCACCCCCTCTCTCCTCGCCACCCCTATATGCAATGGATAGATTCATGCATAGCATGTATATATCCATGGCCGTTGCAGCTACCCCCTATTTATGCGTCCGACCCCTTTCAGGGTGCATGAATTACAGCGGTGGGTTTTTTTAAGCACCTGATTAGAGCCAGAGGCTCTAATAGACTTTAAAATAGGGTGGCCTCGGGTCACAGAGGATGCGACCAGAGCCCACCCAGGTGTGTTACAACAGCGAATGAATATTCATTGTTGAAACACTGATCCTCACTCCGGCTAATCAAAAGCAGGTGTGAGACCCTTTTTTCGATTGACCAAAAAGAGAAAACTCCCGATTGGCCGCCGAAGTGGGGGAGGAAATGGAAGCCACTGTTGGCGTGATGACCCATTGAGAGCAGGAGAATGGGTCCCTGGTGACGGGGTAAGTGCTACCGACAGACTGACAAGGGGGGGAGAAGTGTGTGGCATACTTTTTGCAACCCCTCTTAAAAAAAAATTCCACCGGCCACCACTGGGGACTTGTAGTCCCTACATTCACAGATTCCTGTGAATGAATGATGCAGCTTTATGGGTGGACCCCTGCACAGCCATGCTGTTTTCAAAATCTGACAGTGAGTTTGGGGAGAAGAACCTCTGCCTGCTGTCACACTGGAAAATGGGGGGGGGGGGTGCTCAGGAGGAGAGAGGGGCAACTAAAACATGAACTAAAAGATTAACTTAGCCATTAAGCTGGTACACATACACAGTTTTTTATTTATGTATTTTCTGCTCAGCCCACTGGCTGACAGATTTCTCAATCCACACAAGTGGGGTAGATGCAGAAATCCTCTCTCACTGTTACATTGTACTCTGACAGCGGGGACTCTTTCCTGTCAGGATACATGATCAGCACTGCTGCTGTTTGGCTGAACCAGATGAATTTTGAGCTTCTGCACCCAGCGTTACCTTATCCATTGCTTCAGCAGGCTCCCTGCAGTGCTGTTACTGGCCCCCTGCAGCTCCTGTGTAAGTTGGGACTGACTGTGGTCACACTCCAGCCTCCACTTTATACCATACAGTAATCTTCTTGTATATGTGTTTATCTTATGGAGGAGGAGAGCAGTGGAGCTGGCTGGAGCATAGAATCAGGTAAGTAAAAAAAGTCTATTTTCTCCTTTTTTACTTTTTTACTTTCTTGGAGTTGGACTGGAATAAGCCATCCCATTGTTGGCTGTTTATGTTTATATTTTTTTTAATAGGTAAGGAATTAGTGGTACTTTTCTGGTGCTACATAGATTTAATCCAGATACATTATATCCTATTCAAAATAATGAATGAAGGTAAAGGGGCCCCTAGATATCCACCCCTTTCCAGGCAGCATGCCTGGATAAGGGCCTGGGTGGAATTTTAAGGTGAGTCCTATGCTGTTTTTTTCCCTTTTTCTTCAAGGGACAATACAAATTTAGCATAAAAAAAATGAAAAAAAGGCATGGGGCTCCCCTTAATATTCCAACGAGGCTTTTACCAAGCATTCAGCCTGGGTGGCCAGGAAATGGAGGCCAGTGAGCATGTTCCTTTCCTGTATGGACAAGGCCACGTGTCTTTCAACATTGGAGCGTACCTTGCAAGTAGGAAGTGGTAAATCATTGCCCCAATGTTGAGGGACAAGAGCCTGTTCCCCACATCTGATGTCCCAAGAAGGATGTGGGGGTAATATAATAAGGGGGCATCTAGACATCCACCCTCACCTAAGAAAATTAGTACAAGGGTACATTGGACTCCATACCCACTTCCACAAAGAGCTAAAAACAAAGCAAAAGACCAGCATCCTGACAACTGGTTAATTAAAAAAAAAAAACACACACGCACAAAAATAACATGCATTTATGTCCTCCGATGTAAATCTGCGATGCACAGCAAGGTAAATCTATTATTACAGTATCCAGTGATGTGAATCCTCATCAATACCACTCCACCAATGTTTACCCACCTCACTCTTGTGATGTGTTCACATTACCACAGTGTTTTGGACTTAATATTGTCAGTAATGTCTCCCAGAATCCCCAATGTATGTGTATATTTCAGAAAGGGGGGATTTGGGTGGCTGAATTGGCCCATTTGTTTATTGGGCCAATGAATTGGGAACAGTCTTGGCTTGCCTCAAACTCACCCACCCAAACATGAAGCTCTTTCATATTGCTGAGCGGCATGTCTGCCCCCCTCTATTGAAAGGAGTTGCCCCTTTTTCTTCCTTTCAGCTTCATATGTATTAGCAAGATTTCATAATGCATGTAATAAATAACATGCATTATTTTTTTTTATCTTGTCACATTTTGCATTCTGTCTCAATTTTATAAGCTGCATACATTGCAGTATTCAACTATCCCATTGTATATCAATATATCCCCCAATAAACAGTAGCTTCTCTGCTTTTGCAGGTGCATTTTAGCAGGCATATCTCTTCAAACTTTGAAGTCTGACTGAAGTTTCTAGGGTATACTTGTACAGGTAGTGCTTTATAAGACTATTGCTCTAAATGTCATAATTGAATGCATTATTAGATAGATAGATAGATAGATAGATAGATAGATAGATAGATAGATAGATAGATAGATAGATAGATAGATAGATAGATAGATAGATAGATAGATAGATAGATAGATAGATAGATAGATAGATAGATAGATAGATAGATAGAATGTGTATATGTACTGCCCAGAAAGTAAATATTGGAAAAGCCCATTTAATATTTGGAAATTAAATTTAGTCTACTTTAGATTGTAGCAGTAAAATTGTGTTTAATTGTAACAAAATTATCAGAAAACATTTAACAAGATTAATATAACAGCAAGTAGGCTGTAATCTTAAAATCAAAGTTAATTTCCAAATACAGATTCATAAGATTCTCTGAGAGCTTAATTTCTCACATTTCTTTTGATAGACACATTTCAAACAGGGAAAATTATAAATGAAAAAATATGGTCTCCTTAGCTGGATTTCTATAAAGGAAGCTGAAATGTAACACAATCTTTAGTCTTGGAAGTTTACAGAGATTATGGCTGCTTGCTGAGCCTGTTATGATTGATGATGCTGAGATGCATGAACTATGATTGGTAAATGTATGTGCTGAAACCTTATGGCACTAATGTTTGTTGGGTATGTTATTTTATATAATACAAATCAATGACATTGTGTACATCTTCGTTGTAATATACTACAGGTATGAACTTTCACAGAAGTAGTTCTTATGTGGAAGGCTTAAAAATGTTGTTTTTCTTTCATTCATTGCTAGTGTCTCAGGAGTATGGACACCTTTACTTTGTTAACAAAAGTTTAAAGTGGGTCTAAAGGCAAGCCTTTTTACCCTAATGCATTCCCTGCATTAGGGTAAAAGAATGTCTCAGTAAGTGAATCGCCCCCTCAACTTGCTATATACTTACTTGTGTCCTATAGCCATCCAGTGCTTTGCCCATCTGCATTGGTTCCTGCTGCTCTCAAACAAATCCTGTTTGGAAGAAACGTGGGTGGGGCTGAGCTGCGCTGTGTGTGTCCATAGATGCACACAGTTCAGCTCGGGAGGGAGGAAGCAGCTTTCTACTATGGTAGTGAACAAAAAAGATGAGGAGCCAGAATCGCCATTGGGGGACCCCAGAAGAGGAGGTCTGGAGCTGCTCTGTGCAATACCATTGCACAAAGAAAGTAAGTATAGCGTTTTTATTATTTTATTTAAAAAGGAAGCCTTTTCAACCACTTGAACTATTTTTTTCTAGCCATTTTTGTCCTAAATTAATCCACACGTTTATTGAGCTGGTCTCTTTATGCAGCTATCTGCATCAGCATATCCTCTGTGATACCTCTAGAGGCCATATCTAGACCTCATGGAACATGGAAAAATGCAGGACCTGTCTGGAATATTTTCCCAGTAAATAACTTAAAAATAGATGCCTTAGAGGCTCCAAAACTACTAACATTTTTCTGGTGCACTCACTACTCCTACACATCCTAAAATGGAGACGGGGAAACTCCTGATAAGCTGTTCATGGCTCTCAAACATTTTGCTGTACAATACCTATTTGATGAGTCCTTTATTAAGATACCCCCAGATAAACACTTGGATATTCTTCCCTAAAAAAAAATTCTCTGGTGGGTCCTGCATCTCAATCTGCCATGATGATGATGGTAGTCCTTGAAACAGTAACAGTAGAGCATTTAAAGCTCATTCTGGCACCCCTGGACTACTGCATAGACAGGTTAGTGGATGTTTTCCATCCTATTTCTTGTATGAGTTTCCTATCGATGAACATGCAAGGGACTCCTTGGTTGAAATGTAGGGCTGCAGAGCCGGCATGAAAATATCATTATTTGTGCATGGCCAATATCTCTTCAGAGCCGTCTTGGACACCTTCATTAAGGATGTCACTTCGGGTAAGAGTAGTAATCTATAACAGCAGATGAAGCCTAATCCTCAAGCTAGTAAGACTTCTCCTCCCCTCCCCCTTTAGATCAAGAAGAATTCCTTTTTGTTACTCCCAGGCTTCAACCTTTAAGGCCAGTTTCAAGCAAGAAGCCCTGTTCAACCACAAACCATGGGCCTCTAAATCTCCCAAATCTTTAGATAAGTCCTCCTAGGCACAGATGGAGGGATGTATGTTAGCCTTTGTGGATGCCTTTGGGAATACCTGGACATACAGCATCCCAGATGCTTGGGTGTGTGTTTTCTGGGGGTATAAACTAGTTTTCCCTCTCCTGTTTCACCAAAAGATTGTCAGACCACCATGCAGCCCTAACAGTTTTTCTTGATCATGGGTTTTTTTGTCTCAGTTCCCATGGCAGAAAGGGTTCACAAATTGTATCTCAAACTTTTCACAGCTTCTAAACCAAATTTATGCTCTCAGGGCATCCCCATTATGGAATATCTGGTTATCCTCCTGCAGAGGAAAGAGTCAGCACAAGTCCTGGCTGGCAATGTGACAGTTCAGGCCCTAAAATGTTTCAGTTGGATCCCGAACCCTCAGAAGTCTATGTTGGAGTTGGCTTATCAATCTTATCAATTAGGGTAGCTGGGTTTGATTCTAAACACAGCTCAAGATAGTTTTTCTTTTCCCAAAAACTCTCAAACTCTCAGCTTCCATACTCATGCTCTTCAATCTTGCAGTCCACTAACTCTTCACTCCTGCATAAGAGTTATGGGGCTTCCTGCAGTTTACCAACTCTTCGCTCCCGCAAAAGAGTAGTGAGGCTGATGGTGGACTCCTTGGAGGCAGTTCCATTAGTTCAGTTTCACTACAGACCCCTACAACTCATCATCCTATCATTATGGGACAAACCAATTTACCTGTCACCAAAGATAAGGCTGTCTCTGGTCTAGTGGCACAGCAATTCAGCTCTGGATTTGGGGAAATTCTTCTTTCCAATCTTTTGGAAGATTCTTATAGTAAATGTCAGTCTGACAGGCTGGGGGAGAGTTCTAGAGATCTTTTTACAGTGCAATGGAATTGAATGCCTATCAACATTCTGGAGCTTTGGGAAATTTGTTTGTACCTACAACTCTGGACTTCCTTACTGAAAGGGCATCTGATTAAGATCCAGTCAGACAACATCAAAGCAGTTGCATACATCAACATCACAGAGGAGTCAGAAGTTGTGCTGTGGCTAGAGAGGTAGAAATTTTTCTGTCTTAGGTAGAACTTCTCCTTCTAGCTATATCCACTTTTTACATCCCAGAGGTGGATCATTGACATTGATTTCTTTATCTGTCAAAGCCTGGATCTGGAGGAATGAGCCCTACACCTGGAGGTGTTCCAGGACCTATGTCACAGGTAGGGGGATGTTGGATGTGGACCTCCTAGCTTCCAAGTTCAACAACCTTAATGGGTTTATCTCCAGGTGCAGAGATCCCCTGGCAGAAACAGTGGATATTCCGGTGGATCTGCAAGATCAGTACAACCTGAGCTACACTTTTTCTCCCTGAAACTTCCTTGTCTGCTTCACAGGTTCAAGATGGTGGGCATTCCATTGGTACTCATAGCTCCAGACTAGACAGGCAGATGTAGTACTCCAAGACTCCTTCAAGACCTTCTCTCCCAGAGACTGCCCTGTCTCATGGATGCAGGCTTTAATGATATGGCTATTGAGTCCCAGGTCTTGAGGGACAGGGGCCTTTATGAATCAGTGATTCTCATAAGGTTAAAAGCTAGGAAGTCAAGAATTACCATTGCACATGACAGGCATACTTCACTTGGTGCAAGGAAAAAAGTTTTAATCCCAGGAAATACTCTTTGGGATGAATCCTGACCTTTTTGGTGTCAGGTCTGGATCAGTATTTGGTCTAGAGTACCAGTTAGGGTCAAATCTTGGTGATTCCAGAAATTGCTAGCATCCCATTCCTTAAGACTTTTGTACAAGATAAATATTAATCTTATAATGTCTAACATTATTCAAAAATACAATTTATAGAACTCTTCATTCTCTTAAAAAAAAGAGAGAGAATGCAAAAACCTAGCCCTATTCTACTCTAAAAACTAAAATAGACATTTATGGCTAATGATACATTTTTAAGTATATAAAGTTTGTTATGTTAATAGAGTTGAGGGAATGGTTTGGGTCGAGCAAAGGTTTCGGCCTGAACATCGCCGGTTCACCCGTTCAGCAAACACCGAAATTTTCAGGGCGTTCGGCAGGTGTTCGCCCTGCTGAACGCTCTGCAATGCACAGTGCATCCTGCACCCTGACTGGGCAAAGCTTTGCCTAATCAGGGCACAGTGAATAGCTGGTTGTTAAGGAGCTGGGCCGGGAAGCCATCCGCCACGTCCTTAACAACCGATGAGTCATCGGCTGTCAATGGGCTTCCCCGCTGACAGCTGAATGAAAATAAAACATTGCCAGCAATAAAAAAGTAAAAGAAAAACAGCGGGGGGTCTCCTCCAATCCATACCAGACCCGAACTCCACACCAAAATTAAAAAAAAACGGTGTGGGGTCCCCTCCATGATCCATACCAGACCTTTATCTGAGCATGCAGCCTGGCAGGCCAGTAAAAGGGGGGGCAAGCGAACCATACCAGGCCACATGCCCTCAACATGGGGGGCAGGCGTTTTGGGGCAAGGGGGGCTCTACCCCCCCTCCCCAAAGCGTTTTTTCCCCATGTTGATAGGGACAAGGCCCTAATCCACACAACCCACACAACCCTGGCCAGTGGTTGTGGGGGTTCTGTGGGCAGGGGGCTTATTGGAATCTGGAAGCCCCCTTTAACAAGGGGGCCTCCAGATCCCACTCCACATGTGAAAGAGTATGCGGTGCATAGTACCCCTACCCTTTCACCAAAGAGTGTAAAAATAAATAAAAACAGAAGGAAGTTTTTGACAATTCCTTAATTAAAAATAAAAAAAACGTGTACCCCAATATAATTTCATCATCAATTACAACGACGACCCCACTGCTGACCCAGAAAAAAAAAGGTCCACCGTCAAAGACAAACCGCTGAATACCTGGCTTGACGTTTGACAGTTCTTATATAGGTATGGGGTGGAGCCACCTGGCGACCTCACTCGGTGGCACCGCCCTTACCTATATAAGATCTGTCAAATGGCAAGCCAGGCATTTGCCTTAGTTGACGGGGAGACACTGTTTTTTTATTTTTAATAAAGGAATTGTCAAATTCAGTTTTATGCTGCCAGGAGTGATTTTTTTAGGGAGGGGGTAAAAGGACATGTGCTAGAGGGTTATTTGGAAGGGGAGAGAACTGGGGGATCAGAAATCTGACCCCTACTTCCTAAAACACGTCCTCTCCCCTTCCAAATCACACCCCCTAGCACACGTCCTCTTATCCCCCTCAAATCAAAGAGATGCCAGCTGCCATCAGAGATGCCCTGTAGCGGGGGCCTTCATTGCATGTGGGACCCTGGGCACCCCGCAACAGATGCAAAGCAATTGTCCCAGGTGTCCAAGCTAGGGTGCCCCTGCCAGACACCTACTGACACATCCACTGCCCTACTACTGATGCCAAACACTGCCTTAATGACACAAACCTCTTCCATACTGACACCATCCACTGCTCTACTGACATCAGCCTATGCCCTATTGACAGCGTCCACTGCCCTACTGACACCAACCTCTGCCCTGGGTCGATTGGGTTACCATTATCCATCCATATGTTCAATTTTTGCTAACCAGATTTGACTCATATAGTAGTACTGGATTTGCATTTGACACTCCGGACTTAAATATGCGTGTTTTTCTCTGGTCTGTATTGAGTTAGGTGTGTGTGACCCAAATTCAGTAGATATGTCACATCCAGACTAGTATTTAGTGCTAAAGACAAAGTTGTCTTGTATAATGTGTGTGAGGCAAAGGGTGAAGGAATTGAATTTTATTATCACAAATCTTTGATACTAAGCTATTGTGTGTAATAAAGAATTATATTTTAAATCTAACAAAAAATGTTTTAGTCCTAAGCAACTGTGCACATGCCATGCCTCAGTCTGTACTGTAAATGAACAGACAGCCGCTTAGCACAGAGCATTTCTCATTCATTCACTGTCCAGTGCAGCTGAGGCATCAGAGAAAGGGACTGGGGAAGTCCCTTTCTTTGTCTCAAAAATCAGACATTATGGGCCTATTTAGGCATTTCTGGCAGTTTGGCATCTTCACCCTGGGCACTGAATGACCTTGTCCTGGTAAGGGTCAGGGGGATGCTG
Organism: Lithobates septentrionalis; assembly: GCA_037952835.1. Classification (NCBI taxonomy): domain Eukaryota; kingdom Metazoa; phylum Chordata; class Amphibia; order Anura; family Ranidae; genus Lithobates; species Lithobates septentrionalis. Next base: position 2,958,811 of record JBBDGP010000074.1, read on the forward strand.
AAATAATGTCTAGCTTTGAACTGCTGGTCTGAGAACTGGACCAAGCATGGGAAATCTCTTGTCACACAGGAGGGTGATGTTTTAAATTACTGGTGGCGGTGAGGCGCATGCGCGAAGCCTAGCAGATCGGTCATGCTTTGCTAGTGCTCTGCTCCATGAGGGATCATTAGCTGCAGAATACAGCCCACCTGCAACCTGCTGAATACCACACCACCTCCCGCGACGCCGGAGTGCAGATAAGGCACATCGCCATGGTGCTAGGAGGTGCCCGAATGAGGCTTAAAACACCTCTATTAAGGAAGCGCTGGCCTGAGTCCCGGCCCAGATGGTGCCGATGCCTTCCTCATCCAGCAGCACAGCACATTCCTGCAAACAGCTGCATGCTCAGGCAGACTCCCAGGGTGAGTCTGACAGTGAATTCCTCCTCCTTCCAGGTTCTGAACCAGACCTCCCAGCACCCCCAGCATTCTTTAAACAGATAGCTTTGTACATCAGATCTCAAACAAACTTCAGAGCATATCACTAAAAGCTTCACAAAGGAGATTAGAGAGCTGGGCACTCACACTGCAGCCCTGGAGGTAAGAGTAGATGAAATGGAAAATACTGCCCAAGATTACACGGCTGAACTTGAGAACCTCAAAGAAGATAACTTGAGCTTGCAGTCCAGACTAGAGGACTATGAAAACAGAGTGAGATGTCCTAATTTGTGCATCAGGGGCATTGCCGAATCTGTAATTAATCTGCAATCCACCATGACTGCCCTGTTCCAGGAACTTGAGCCTGCTATACCAATAGAACGCCTGGAGATGGACAGGGTGCATAGAGCCCTTACTCCGAAAAAAAACAGATGGACCTCCCCGTGACAACATTGTAAAGTTCCATTACTACTGCGCAAACAAACAACTCCTGGTTGCAGCCCGTGAAAAAGAGACCCTCATCTTTCCCAACTAACCATCTCCAAATGCTGTGCCATGAAACCCCAACTCCTGGAGTTGCAGCGACATCATATCATCTACCAATGGGGCTTCCCATTCTCAATCCATATCCCCTATCAAGGATCCAAATACAACTGCAGATCGCAAGATAGGCTACAACAAACCTTGCAAGAACTGCACCTAGTAGAAAATCTTCCTCATGGCAGTACTTCTCGCAAAAGTTCAGCCTCAACTTCCCCCCGCAAGCCTCTTCTGGTAAACATGGAAATCAATATACGTACAAAAAAATCTGCTTCACCTCTCCAACCCAAGACCAAGAAGATTCTATGGACTGAAGACTTGAACCTCTTCCATGTCCTTCTTTCCACCCACACAATGGGTCTGTTGGTAGTTGGTAGTTCTGATGTTCTATACGGCCAACCTCCTGCAAGTACTTCACTTGTTTTTGTTTAAACTGTGTTTAGTTCATGTTTAGAACCTTCAGGTTCACATTACAACTTCTGTCCATGTTGGACAATGGCCTTATCCTCATGTTCCTTAGACCTTTTGATGCTCCAGCCTGAGGATATCATCCGTCACTTACCCAAGTGCCTCAATATACTCTGTCATGCCTCATGTTCTCTACGGGTAACTGAACTCTCAACCCTTTCAAACTTTACTGCTACCTTGCGACCTCTCTGTCTCCTATGGAGGTGACCTGCCAGATTTGCTTTACCTAGCAGCGAACAATCCTGCATGACCTCTGGCTGACGAAAACCTCCACCAGCTACTGGAACATCTGATGCCCTCCTGGCTTCATTTTTGGTTGTTATATCTGATTTGAAAGTCTACTACAACTCTTAGACAATCTTTAAATGTTTATTAACTCTATTGTTCCACCTTAGTTATGCTGTCTGCACCTTGGCCTCTCTTTGACACCGGATGCTCTCTATCCTCCCACTTATACCAATACCCCCCCAAATAAACCTTGATTTATTCCAACTGCTGTTATCGGCACCTCCCCTACCTGTTTCTGTCCTGAGCATCCAAAGACATATGCCCAAGTCTCGTATAGTGGTTTGCAGGCTATATACTTATGCACCTGCCTAGTGTTTTATTTCATCAGCTCTATCCCTCGTATGGATAATCCGTGTGCCCCCAGCTTGCCCCCCTCGCTCGCCCACCACTAATATGTGGACAAGCGATGGTAGCTCCAACACCCCTGATAAGGAACCTCTTTCCCTCTCACGGGCTTCACTTGTTTTTGCTTACCTTTATTTATGTATATTCAGTTACATTTATTCTCACACCCTCTGCTTTTCCTCTATTCTAGATCCTCTTTGGTCCTCCTTCTTATCCTCCAAGTCCACACAGGTTGACCTGAAAAAACAAAATAAGTTTGCGCTTACTCAATTGTGCAAGCAGCTAACACGGCAAATAGAAATTTCGCTGTAAACGACAAATATGACAAAGTGTAGCGCTAAAAAATATACATGAAGTGATGAAAAAAATCTCTAATATTTATAAATGTCCATCACATACATTAGTGAGTCATAGTCCATCGTTGTGTGAAGCCATTGTGGTCACCATGTGCGTAAGCAACTAGATGTGAGAATACCATCACCAAAATAAATGGAGGCCTACCAGAAAGTTTGAACCCAAGATAGCATATGCTATGTGGGTCAAACCAGCCTATATTGCCCACCGCCAATGGTAGGGAAGCTGTAGTAATCGGCCTAGAATATAGTCCTGGAAGCCTTCATGAAAGTGTCATATATATAAACCAAGGATTGTGAAGATACCACCACCCAAGTGAATGGAGGCTTACCGGAAGGTTGGGACGCAAAACAGCATATGCTGTATGGGTCAGACAAGCTTATATTGCCCACCGGAAATAAAGGGGAAGCCCTGATGGCCAACAGGGGATGAGGTCCTAGCAGTCTTCACAGAGGTGTCTTCTCCATACAGATGTTTAAACGTCCCCGTACATAACCCATACAGAATAAAGAAGGGGCCATATAGTGTAATTCCGTAAACAACGTAAATTTTAATAAAAGAGAAACACTTACATTTAAGTAGTTGAAAAAGTGCTTGTGTGTAAAATAATGGCGGCAGTGGAGTCCTACCGACGCTTTTCGTCTCACAGGACTTCGTCTGGGGTACCTGTCCACTGCAGTCAAGCTCCTTAATAAAGGCACTGTGACCCCTGTGATGAGAATCCAGCTCCTTGAATTTCCGATCCGGCACTTCCGGGTCGTCCAAAATGGCGGACCCGCGTGCGTTCCAAGCCTCTCTACCAGGACGTACCTTGCGTTCCAGCTCCGCAAAGTAAATCATACTGGTCTCCATGTAAAAGATATATAATTAGCATTCCACCCATGGTTGATAGCAGGGATGTGAATTTTTCACTCAAAAAAAGTATATATCCATGGGCATATCCCACGCCAGACGTCTTACGGTTAGCAAGGTGGTGTACTTCCGACACCAAACCTTGCGACCTTGCATCACGGCGTCTAGGATGTGTTCCAAACCTCCTCCTTCTGGATAACGGCATGCGTTCTGCGTCTCTACACGTTGCGCATGCGTGCGTCATAACGTCATCAATGAGCTAGTAACCCAGCACCCTTAGGGAATCACGTGATGTTTAACGTATGCGTGGGGGGAAGGAGGGGTGCACAGCTAAAAGAGTACCATCCCATACACTGGAGACAACAAGAAAGTGTACGCAGCGCATGGATGCTTAAAGCTATTAAATAATATGCCACTATTACCCCCACATAAATTAAAGGCATAGTGGATGTAATAATTCGGATCACGCATAAACCAGTCCCTATTTCATGTATTACTTCTCCGGTCAGTCTACATATTAATATCGTGGGATCAACCTGCGCTAATGAGCAATACATGATAAAAATATATATATTCAAAAAGTGCAGCTGCAAAAAAAACTCCAAATATCCATGAAGTGATAAACATATAAATAAAACTTAATTGCGCTAGCAGTGATGATATGAATTAGAAAGTGCTTAGGAGACACAATAGGTGTGTGAATCCCAACCAAAATAACAATAAGTGCATAAAATCCTTATCCAAAAATACAACAAAAAATATATGCTGAAAATCGATAATCATACACCAAAACCACTTATGATCAGTCCATAATAAAATAATCTAGATAAGAAGGAAAAGTCCGCTTAGTATGTCTCATCACCAAGCCATGAGGACTGATGGGCCGAAGTAATTCTTATCAGATGTACATTGATTGCAGAAAAGAGAGTAATAGGTGTGCGCGTACCCCAATTGTTGGACCTCCTCCATGGCAAGGTCTTATGGACTTGCAGATTTCACCCTCTGCAGGGACAAAATGTTGGTATCCGGGTCTTGACAGCATGTACCGCCGACTTCAGTATGGTCTGGATAGCCCAACTGCTCCAACATCAGAGGGGGGACTCAGGAATGGAAGAGCCCATAATCAGGAAAAAACATAAGGAGAAGAAACTCCAATAGTGTAATAACATTTGGGGTTTTATTGGTTAAAATAAACCACAGGTAAACATTTAAAAGATTCCAGTAGAAAAAATATTATCATAAAAAAGCCGGCATAAACAAAGGCAGAACGCCCGTGCAAATAAAAACTTCGGAACACGTGATGGCAAGCACTGCGAGGCCACGCCCTACATGTTTCGTCATACGTGACGTCTTCTACGGGGCACGGGCGACGCAATGAACCATCACCTTATATATCAACAAACGGATTGTAATTACGCCCACATCTCCGCCCATGTCCGTCATTCGACAGGGCATGTGTGGAGATTCGACGGGGCCGTCATTAAAGACCGCCCTCAGGGAGGAACATAGATAAAGAATGAGAACGAAAACCTAAACAGAAACGGAAATACAGCCAAGCCTCATTCTAGCGCCGGGCCTGACATGCTAACAGGCATGCGCAAGGATAAACCAAGCCTCGATCTGGCTAACGTTAAAAGCCTCCTATAGAGGCAGACTGTACTCAGAAACCGGAAGGGCTCGAGCATGTACCCTAGATGGATTCTAGAGACAGACGCTCGTGGCATACCCGAAACTTCCGGTCCTGAATAAATCAAAACTCGTTTTTAGAAAAACTTAGATGTTACACTTAAAGTTAAAAAAGGCGCTTAAACAGTACATATAATGTGCGTGGCTATAATCTTCAAAATTTTACAGTCCGCTTAGTATAATATTTTAATTTTTATCTTAATGTACTGTATATTTGAAAAGGATAGTAAAAATGAAAAATGCCTAAAAATATTGTAAGGGGATACGAATCCATTAATTGGATTATGCATAGGCAAAATCAGAAATTCAGTAATAGATAAGAATGGGACCATTATATCTTTTGGACCTTACCCGCAAAAAATGGTTCAAATTTTAACCTGACAGCCAGAGCAAGACTCGGCCCATCCCTTTACAGTTTCAAACATTAAAAAAGGGGAGAAAAGACAATAAACCTTAAGGGTATATGATAGAGCAATTCCAATGCCCATGGACGTTCTTAATGGGGGGGTTTCCAATTACCCCATACCGATAACTACCATAACGGGGAGCATATGTGACATTATGTTTTCCATTGTATCATGCGTTGTCAATGAACGCATTGATCTCAATATCAACATTAAGCCCTCGTGGTTTAAGACACCCCATCTTAAATATCCACCCCATTTCTAGCTTGGATATAGCTCTTCTCTTGGGCCCTCCTCTCCAGGGAACACTCAATCTATCGATACCCACAAATTGAGTGCCTCTGGGGTCTTTATCATGTACATTCAGGTAGTGTTTAGATACTGGGTGTCCTATGAATCCTCTCTTGATGTTGCTAATGTGTTCGTTTAACCTGACCTGAAGCGGGCGGACAGTACGTCCCACGTACTGAAACCCGCACGGACAGGTCAAAAGATACACTACATGGGTAGTAGAGCATGTAATGAATGATTTTATTGGGAAGGTTTGTGAGGTACTAGTCGCATGGAAATGTGTTACTTTCCGATCTTTAATGGCATTAACCGTACAAACCGCACATTTCCTACATCTATAATACCCTACTAGATTTTGAAAAAACATTGGTTTCCTTATCGGAGGGTCACACACACTAGGAGCCACCGATGCTCTAATTGATGGTAATCCCTTGAAAACCACCTGGGGTTTCTCCGGGAGTAGGGGGCCCAAAATATTGTCATTTTTGACAATGTGCCAATATTTATGTATCAATTTTCTTATTGTAAAGTGTTGGTGAGAATAATTAGTTACAAAAGGGCAGGTGAAGTCCTTCTTTGGGGTGTTCCCTGTCTTTGTATGATCTTTCAATAGGGATTCTCTATCTAGTCTCTCAACCTCCTCAACTCGCTCTCTTAAAAAGGAAGCATCATAGCCCTTTTCAAGAAATCGCTCTGTGAGGACCTGGGACTGAATCCTGAAGTCGCCAATAGAGGAGCAGTTGCGTCTAATTCTGACATACTGGCTTTTCGGGACTGAGTTCAGCCAAGCTTTATGATGGCAACTATCTCGCGATATAAATGCGTTTCGATCTGTGGACTTAAAGTAAGTGGAAGTCAATATCGTATCTCCTTCCCCCCTTATTTTAAGATCCAAAAAATTAATCGAACTCAAACTGGATTCATAGTTGAAGTGGATCCCCCTATCGTTCTCGTTTAGACTTTCCATAAATTGACACAGAGAGTCATGGGTACCATTCCATAGGAGGAGGACGTCATCAATGTATCTTGCCCACAAGACCAATTCTGGTCTGCGTTGGGCATAGATGACGTCCTCCTCCCATTTACCCATGAATAAATTAGCCAGGCTGGGGGCAAATTTTGCCCCCATGGCTACTCCTTTTTTCTGCAAAAAGAAAAGATTCCTATGCCAGAAAAAATTGTGAGTTGTAGTATACTCCAATAAGTCCATAATGAACCTCTTTTGTTTCCTTGGCAATGTCATGTCTTTGTACAGATAGTATTTAACTGAGGATATACCCCAGGCATGGGGAATCACCGTGTACAAAGACGTGACATCCGCCGTGACAAGCCAATATCCACTTCTGTACCCGCAGTCCCTAAGTAGATTGATGGCATGCCTGCTATCCTTAATATAGGCAGGTAATGAACGAACTAAGGGCTGCAGGAAGTTGTCAATATATTTGCCAGCCCTCGAGGTGATTGAATCAATACCGCTAATTATTGGGCGGCCGGGCGGGTGGACAGGGTCCTTATGTGATGATACCGGAACCAAAAATAGTTTTTCTTTTTTATTTATAACCCCTAATCTAAACCCATTCTCAACAATGCTCTCAAGTTCCCTTTTGTATTTACTCCTAGGGTCTGACTTTAAGGGAATATATGTAGTGGTGTCTCCTACTATTTTGTCCAGCTCCTGGAGGTAGTCATTCTTACTCAGAACCACTATACCCCCCCCCCCCTTGTCAGCTGGTCTCACCACTAGGTCCTTTCTTTTACAAAGTTGGTCCAAACCTGATTCCAAATCTTTGCTCATTTTAATATTTTTACTTTTTATACCCTCCAAATCCCTTAGAAGGAGGTCCCTAAACACTTTGATGGAGGCCGGTAGGCCTCCTGGCGGGTTGAACAATGAAGCGTTCGCCAAACCTGAATGCTTGACGTTTGTGGGGTTATTATTTAGAGTGTTAATGGGATTAGTCAACAGATATCGCTTAATGTTCAGTTTTCTGGTATACTTATGTATATCCATATATGTCTGGAACTTATTAAGCGGTTTCGGGGGTGCAAATTTGAGTCCTTTGTCTAGAATAGCAGTTTCATCGGGGTCAAGGGGATCCCACTGAGATTGAAGATGCCTTGCCCGGTTATACCCGTTTTCTTTTTGCTCCTAGTCTTCCTCCCCCCTCTGACTCCTCTCTTTCTTCTATTGGTCGTTGAAAGTTTTGTTCTCCTCTGGGAAAACCCCAATGTTGGGGTTGTGAGTACTCCTCCCGATGAAAACGTCGGGGGGTATACTCATCCCTTTGTGTATTCCTTTGGGGGGGGAAGGAAGGCTGAAGGCTGTCTCTAGAATCCATCTAGGGTACACGCTCGAGCCCTTCCGGTTTCTGAGTACAGTCTGCCTCTATAGGAGGCTTTTAACGTTAGCCAGATCGAGGCTTGGTTTATCCTTGCGCATGCCTGTTAGCATGTCAGGCCGGCGCTAGAACGAGGCTTGGCTGTATTTCCGTTTCTGTTTAGGTTTTCGTTCTCATTCTTTATCTATGTTCCTCCCTGAGGGCGGTCTTTAATGACGGCCCCGTCGAATCTCCACACATGCCCTGTCGAATGACGGACATGGGCGGAGATGTGGGCGTAATTACAATCCGTTTGTTGATATATAAGGTGATGGTTCATTGCGTCGCCCGTGCCCCGTAGAAGACGTCACGTATGACGAAACATGTAGGGCGTGGCCTCGCAGTGCTTGCCATCACGTGTTCCGAAGTTTTTATTTGCACGGGCGTTCTGCCTTTGTTTATGCCGGCTTTTTTATGATAATATTTTTTCTACTGGAATCTTTTAAATGTTTACCTGTGGTTTATTTTAACCAATAAAACCCCAAACGTTATTACACTATTGGAGTTTCTTCTCCTTATGTTTTTTCCTGATTATGGGCTCTTCCATTCCTGAGTCCCCCCTCTGATGTTGGAGCAGTTGGGCTATCCAGACCATACTGAAGTCGGCGGTACATGCTGTCAAGACCCGTATACCAACATTTTGTCCCTGCAGAGGGTGAAATCTGCAAGTCCATAAGACCTTGCCATGGAGGAGGTCCAACAATTGGGGTAAGCGCACACCTATTACTCTCTTTTCTGCAATCAATGTACATCTGATAAGAATTACTTCGGCCCATCAGTCCTCATGGCTTGGTGATGAGACATACTAAGCGGACTTTTCCTTCTTATCTAGATTATTTTATTATGGACTGATCATAAGTGGTTTTGGTGTATGATTATCGATTTTCAGCATATATTTTTTGTTATATTTTTGGATAAGGATTTTATGCACTTATTGTTATTTTGGTTGGGATTCACACACCTATTGTGTCTCCTAAGCACTTTCTAATTCATATCATCACTGCTAGCGCAATTAAGTTTTATTTATACATATTAATATCTACATATTAATATAGACAAACACAAATGAATAAGAAGTAAGTGGACGAAAAAATATAAAAAAATATAAAAAATTTAAATAAATATGAATGTGAGGGAAAGTTTTGCTAGGAGATGGATTCTCCACAAGTCACCGTGACTTGCAAAAAAATTATAAAGCATATATATATATATAAGATCACATGCCATATAGATATAAAGCTTACATGATTGAAAATGAAATAAAAAATAAAAAATAGAGATGCAGAATCAGGATATGAATAATGCCCAACAGTTACCAATTATGACTCATCAATGAAGGCATTAATATCCAATAACATTGGATATTAATGCCTTCATTGATGAGTCATAATTGGTAACTGTTGGGCATTATTCATATCCTGATTCTGCATCTCTATTTTTTATTTTTTATTTCATTTTCAATCATGTAAGCTTTATATCTATTTGGCATGTGATCTTATATATATATATATATATATATATATATATATATATATATATATATATATGCTTTATAATTTTTTGCTGTAAGTCACGGTGACTTACAGCAAAAAAATATAAAGCATATATAATATCCAATAACTGGATATTAATGCCTTCATTGATGAGTCATAATTGGTAATTGTTGGGCATTATTCATATCCTGATTCTGCATCTCTATTTTTTATTTTTTATTTCATTTTCAATCATGTAAGCTTTATATCTATATGGCATGTGATCTTATATATATATATATATATATATATATGCTTTATAATTTTTTGCTGTAAGTCACGGTGACTTGTGGAGAATCCATCTCCTAACAAAACTTTCCCTCACATTCATATTTATTTAAATTTTTTATATTTTTTAATATTTTTTCCTCCACGAACGTTTGAACCCCATTGACGTCTATGGGACTCAAACGTTCAAAATCAAAAGTGCTCATTTTAAAGGCTAATTTGCATGGTATTGTCCTAAAAAGGGTTTGGGGACCCGGGTCTTGCCCCAGGGGACATGTATCAATGCAAAAAAAACTTTTAAAAACGGCCGTTTTTTCGGGAGCAGTGATTTTAATGATGCTTAAAGTAAAAAAAAGTGAAATATTCCTTTAAATATCGTACCTGGGGTGTGTCTATAGTATGCCTGTAAAGTGGCGCGTGTTTCCCGTGTTTAGAACAGTCCCTGCACAAAATGTCATTTTTAAAGGAAAAATCTAATTTAAAACTGCTTGCGGGTTTAATGTAATGTCGGGTCCTGGCAATATGGATGAAAATCAGTGAGACAAATGGCAAGGGGAACCCCGCACCCAAATTAAAATAAGGAAAGGTGTGGGGCAACCAGGCCCTATATACTCTGAACAGCAGTATACAGGCGGTGCAAACAAGACAGGGACTGTAGGTTTGTTGTTAAGTAGAATCTGTTTGTAATTTTGAACGGGTACATTTTTAACGTGTTTAGCTCCAGCCAAAAAATCTTTTTTAAGCTTTTTGGAAAACATAGGGAAGGGTTATCACCCCTGTGACATTTGTTTTGCTGTCTGTCCTCCTCTTCAGAAGATTTCACCTCACTTTTTGTCCCAATGACAAATGTTTTTTGAAAATGTGGGTTTTTTTGTGGAACAAGGATTGGAAAGCATCAGTGGAAAGGAGAAATGTTTTTCCCATATTAACTCTTACAGGAGAGAATTTCCCTTCCTAGGGGTAGATTTCACCTCACTTCCTGTTGTCTCCTTCCGTTTGCAAGTAGGAGTCGTTTGTAAGTTAGATGTTTGAAAGTAGGGGCCTGCCCTATATACTCAGCAGAAATTTGGGCCTTAGGTGTTGTTGTGGCCACAACACTGTAAGCCCTTACAGGGCCCTGCTGTGAAATATTAGATCAAGAATTGTAATTACATGCCCCTGTTGACCAGGGGCAGAAAAATTGGGCCTTTGGTGGTGGTGGTGCTGGTGCCACAACACTGTAAGTCCTCACTCGCTCTTGGTGGGTGCAGAAATTGGCCCTGCTGTGAAATATTAGATCAAGAATTGTAATTACATGCCCCTGTTGAACAAGGGCAGAAAAATTGGGCCTTTGGTGGTGGTGGTGGTGCTGGTGCCACAACACTGTAAGTCCTCACAGACATTCTAGTTGGAACGCAGGAATGAGCCCTGCTGCAAAGTATTGCATCAAATATTGTAATTACACGCCCCTGTTAAACAGGGGCAGAAAAATTGGGCCTTAGGCACTGGTGCTGGTGCCACAACACTGCAACCCCTCACAGATACTCTAGTTGGAACGCAGAAACAAGCCCTGCTGCAAAGTATTGCATCAAAAATTCTAATTACACGCCCCTGTTAAACAGGGGCAGAAAAATTGGGCCTTAGGCACTGGTGGTGGCGCCCAGAACCAAAAATGTTCTTACAAGCTATCAGCGTGATGATTGAGGAGGAAGAGGATAATTTCTCAGGGATAGTCACTCAGCATCAGTATAGGCAGTCTTTGAAGGGATCTGAGATTTCAAAAAAAATTATTCGGTTACATCAGCATCAGGTGCTTGGTAGCTGGTGGTGATCCAAGACAGATTCATTTTTATGAAGGTCAGTCGATCGACCGAGTCGGTGGACAGACACACCCTTTGATCGGTTACAAAGCCTCCAGCAGCACTGAATGTGCGTTCCGAAAGAACGCTGGATGCAGGACAGGCCAGTAGCTCAATTGCATACTGTGCAAGCTCTGGCCAGTGATCCATCCTCAAGACCCAGTAACCCAGAGGATTTTCGGTGGGAAAGGTGTCCAAGTCAGATCTTGCCCCTAGGTATTCCTGCACCATGTAAAACAGACGCTGGCGATGGTTGCTGGAACCGATCATACCTTGGGGCTGCGGACCAAAAAATTGTCTGAACGCATCGGTCAGACGGCCACCTTCTCCACCGCTCCTTTTTTGACTGACCGAAGCCTCAGCAAAACGTTGTCCAGATACAGGAGTTTGTAACCTCCCAGTCTCTGGGAATGCGTTGCACAGACCTTTCTGCAAGGCCTCCCGAAGATGTTTCATCCTCTGTTCCCTCTGCGATGGCAAGATAAGGTCCGCAACCTTACCCTTGTAACGTGGATCAAGGAGGGTTGCCAGCCAGTATTGGTCCTTCTCCTTGATACCACGAATACGAGGATCCTTACGCAGACTTTGCAGGATCAGGGAGGCCATGCAGCGTAGGTTTGCTGAGGCATTCGGTCCGGAGACCTCTGGGTCACTAAGGACGACATGGTCCGCAGCCACCTCCTCCCAGCCATGTACAAGTCCATGTGTTTCTTGGGACTAATCCCTTAAAGACTGCTGCTGATGCTGAGTGCCAGGCTCCACCTCCATACTGGAAAACAACAAAACTTTTTTGTTGTTTTCCATATATACTTTGTTGGTTGTGTTAGCCGCTTTTTGTCTCTTTTGTGAGCAGCGCAGAATTATTTTGCACATATTGTCCACCTCCATACTGACACAATCTTCCTCCTCCTCCTCCTCCTCGTCCTCTTCCTGTGTGATTGGCGGGCACGCAGGAACACTGTCTGGATAAAGGGGGCCTTGAGAGCTAAGGAAGTCCTCCTCTTCCTGCCTCTGTTCTGCCTCAAGTGCCCTGTCCATTATTCCACGCAGCGTGTGCTCCAACAGGTGGACAAGGGGGACAGTGTCACTGATGCATGCACTGTCACTGCTCACCATCCTCGTGGCCTCCTCAAATGGTGACAGGACAGTGCATGCATCCCTGATCATGGCCCACTGGCATGGGGAAAAAAAACAAGCTCCCCTGACCCTGTCCTGGTGCCATAGTCGCACAGGTACTCATTGATGGCCCTCTGCTGCATGTACAGCCGCTGCAGCATGGCCAACGTTGAGTTCCACCTGGTGGGCATGTCACAGATTAGGCGGTTCTTGGGCAGGTTAAACTCCTTTTGGAGGTCCGCCAGCCGAGCACTGGCATTATATGACCGGTGGAAATGCACACAGACTTTCCTGGCCTGCCTCAGGACATCCTGTAAGCCTGGGTACCTGCCCAAGATCCGCTGCACCACCAAGTTAAGGACGTGAGCCAAACAGGGCACATGGGTCATTTGTCCCTATCGGAGGGCAGAGAGGAGGTTGGTGCCATTGTCGCAAACCACCATTCCTGCCTTAAGTTGGCGTGGCGTCAACCACCTCTGAACCTGCCCCTGCAGAGCTGACAGAACCTCTGCCCCAGTGTGGCTCCTGTCCCCCCAAGCACACCAGCTCAAGCACCGCATGGCATCTTTTGGCCTGTGTACTTGCGTAGCCCCTTGAACGGCTACGGAGCACCGCTGGTTCCGAGGAAAAAGCACAGGAAGAGGCCATGGAGGAAGAAGAAGAGGAGGGGGTGGAGGAGAGAGGTGTGTCAACATCAATAGTAGTGGCATTTTGGAGGCATGGTGGCGGAACAACCTCCAACACTACTGCACCTTGTCCTGCATCCTTCATAGCTGCCAGCAGAGTCACCCAATGCGCCATGAAACTTAAGTAACGTCCCTGTCCATGCCTGCTGGACCATGAGTCAGCGGTAATATGCACCTTACCGCTGACTGCCCTGTCCAGCGAGGCATGGACATTGCCTTCCACATGCTGGTAGAGAGTCGGAATCACCTTCCGTGAGAAAAAGTGGCGTTTGGGTACCTGCCACTGAGGAACCGCACATTCCACAAACTCACGGAAGGGGGCAGAGTCTACCAACTGAAAAGGCAGCAGTTGAAGTGCTAGAAATTTTGCCAAGCTAGCATTCAACCACTGGGCATGTGGATGGCTGGGAGCAAACTTCTTTCGGCGGTGCAGCAGCTGGGGCAGGGAAATTTGCCTGGTACAATCTGACGTCGGTGTACTTGGATGTGACACACCTAATACTACAACTTCATTCCTCTCAGTGCAGGTCTCAGAGAGAACTGAAGGTATAGTGGGGTTGGAGATATCAGCTGAGGAGGAGCAAGGAGAGGTCCTCTTTGTTCTTTGGTGTGGGTCTTTTAGATACGCTTGCCAATGAACTGCATGGCAGGTCAACATATGTCTGGTCAAGCATGTGGTACCCAAGCGGGGGATGTTTTGGCCACGTGAGATACGCTTGAGACATATGTTGCAAATAGCAGCGGTGCGATCTGATACACTCGTCTCAAAAAAGGCCCACACTAAAGAACTTTTTGAATAACGCGCAGAGACTGCAGCGCCCTGCACAAGTGGAGCTTTGGGGTGTGATGCAGTCAATGTGCTGCCCTTAGGCTGGCCCCTGGAGGGCATCCTGCCTCATTGGTGATGTGCCGCCTCCTCCTCCTCCTCTCTCCTATCAGGCACCCACGTTGAGTTAGTGACCTCATCATCCCCTCCCTCCTCATCACTGGAGCAAACCTGGCAGTATGCTGCAGCAGGGGGAGCATGACTACCAGATTGCTGTCCTTCTTGGGCACCCCCTCTGTCCGTGCTCATGTTACTGCCTTCATCGAGCTCAGTATCATCATCAGAGCCTTCCAAATGCTGGGCATCCTCCAGGAGCATGTACCCAACACTGTGTTCAAACAGTTCGAGGGACTCCTCAGGAGGACATGGTGGGGCTAGGGAAGGAGTCACTGATGACATTGAGCCGAGGGAAGAGGCCGCTGCTTTGCCAGACAAAGTACCCTGAGCATGGGTGAGAGAGGATGAGGAGGATGAGGACGGCTTGGTCATCCACTCGACCAAGTCTTCCGCATGTTACGGCTCAACTCAGACAAGAGGTCTCACTACACTAACTTGTAGGTTTAGCTGAACACTGTGAGGAGGACGCACCACACTAACTTGTCGTTTTAGCTGAACACTGTGAGCAGGACGCACTGCACTAACTTGTAGCTTTAGATGAACACTGTGCAGAGGTCTCACTACACTAACTTGTAGTTTTAGCTGAATACTGTGAGCAGGACGCACTACACAAACTTGTAGCTTTAGATGAACACTGTGCAGAGCTCGCAAAAAAATAACTTGTAGGTTTAGCTGAACACTGTGAGGAGGACGCACCACACTAACTTGTAGTTTTAGCTGAACACTGTGAGCAGGACGCACTGCACTAACTTGTAGCTTTAGATGAACACTGTGCAGAGGTCTCACTACACTAACTTGTAGGTTTAGCTGAACACTGTGAGCAGGACGCACCACACTAACTTGTAGTTTTAGCTGAACACTGTGAGCAGGATGCACTGCACTAACTTGTAGCTTTAGATGAACACTGTGCAGAGGTCTCACTACACTAACTTGTAGTTTTAGCTGGACACTGTGAGCAGGACGCACTGCATTAACTTGTAGCTTTAGATGAACACTGTGCAGAGGTCTCACTACACTAACTTGTAGGTTTATCTGAACACTGTGAGGAGGACGCACCACACTAACTTGTAGTTTTAGCTAAACACTGTGAGCAGGACGCACTGCACTAACTTGTAGCTTTAGATGAACACTGTGCAGAGGTCTCACTACACTAACTTGTAGTTTTAGCTGAACACTGTGAGCAGGACACACTGCACTAACTTGTAGCTTTAGGTGAACACTGTGCAGAGGTCTCACTACACTAACTTGTAGTTTTAGCTGAACACTGTAAGCAGGACGCACTGCACTAACTTGTAGCTTTAGATGAACACTGTGCAGAGGTCTCACTACACTAACTTGTAGGTTTAGCTGGACACTGTGAGCAGGACACACCACACTAACTTGTAGTTTTAGCTGAACACTGTGAGCAGGACACACTGCACTAACTGTAAATAGTCTAGCTGCCTGACTGTGGTACTAATAGGATCAAAAGAACACCAGCAATTTTCTTCAGGTAGCTGTAAATACTGTAACAAGACAAGCCTGCCTGTCAGTAAGAAGATAACAGGAGCGGATCTAGCTAAACTTAATACAGTGTATATATATATTCAACACCTGGGATGCATATATATACACAATACACTGTAAGTGCAGCTAACTCACTGATTGTTCTGCCTAATCTATCTAACTCAAATGAAATGACACCGTCTCTCTGTCTATCTATCTCTCTTTCAACGCTGGAACACACACTACACAGGGCCGCCCTGCAGGCGGCCTTATATAGTGTGGGGCGTGTTCTAAACCCCCTGAGCCATAATTGGCCAAAGCCACCCTAGCTTTGGCCAATTACAGCTCTCTCTACCGACGGTGCTGTGATTGGCCAAGCATAGTCATAGTGCATGCTTGGCCAATCATCAGCCAGCAATGCACTGCAATGCCGCAGTGAATTATGGGCCGTGACGCGCCACACGAATTTGACGCGAACAGCCCATAACGTTCGGAATTCGGCGAACGACCGAACAGCCAATGTTCGAGTCGAACATGGGTTCGACTCGAACACGAAGCTCATCCCTACTAATTATATATCTTTTACATGGGGACCAGTATGATTTACTTTGCGGAGCTGAAACGCAAGGTACGTCCTGGTAGAGAGGCTTGGAACGCACGCGGGTGCGCCATTTTGGACGACCCGGAAGTGCCGGATCGGAAATTCAAGGAGCTGGATTCTCATCACAGGGGTCACAGTGCCTTTATTAAGGAGCTTGGCTGCAGTGGACAGGTACCCCAGACGAAGTCCTGTGAGACGAAACGCGTCGGTAGGACTCTAGTTGCTTACGCACATGGTGACCACAATGGCTTCACACAACGATGGACTATGATTCACTAATGTATATGATGGACATTTATAAATATTAGAGATTTTTTCATCACTTCATGTATATTTTTTAGCGCTACACTTTGTTATATTTGTCACACAGGTTGACCTGCCTGTCCACTGCATCGCAATTACTGGTATGTTTAACCCCCATACACAGCTACCAGGGCCCCCTTAAATATCATCTCCCTGAATGTTCAGGATTTTAATACACTCCAAAAGCGCACCAAATCGCTCTGCTCTGTTAACTCCCTGAAAGCACATATATTATTCCTTCAGGAAACACACTTTACAGCGCACTCTACCCTGAATTTTTTTAGCTCCTTCTACCCACAAACCTTTACAGCCTCAGCCACAACTAAACAGCGTGGGACTCTTATAGCCTTCCACCGTTCCATCCCATTTACCCTCAAAGCTGAAATGAATGACCCAGAGGGACGCTATTTAATCCTCACAGGGTACATAATGGATTTGACAATTACTATTCTTTCATAGTACGCCCCCAACAAACAGCCCACACCCTTTTTCTCTCACCTTATGCATGTGGTATCCTCTCACAAGATAGGTACGATTATCATGTGTTGAGACTCTAACCAGGTCCTCCTCCCATTCCTAGACAAATCTCCTTACAATCTATCCCCCAGTCCCACTAAACTAGACTTCTATCAACTCCTCTCTTGACACAACCTAGTTGACACATGGCGTGAGAGTAATCCAAACAAAAGGCCATACACTTGCTATTCCCACCCACACAATACTTTCTTCCATATTGACCATATCCTCATCACAACTGGTATGGTACCTGAAATCCTAACATCAACCATTGTGCCCATTCCCTGGTCAGACCACAATGCAGTATGCACCTCCTCAGACTCACCCATCCCTAAATCCCATGACCCTACTTGGTGTCTCCCTGATTCCATGGTTAAACATCCGACCCACCACTTCGACATCGAACATGCTTTAAAAGAATACCTAGCTCTCAATACCACTCCTGATATCTTCCTGCTTACTCTTTGGGAAGCACACAAACCTGTCCTACGTGGAGAGTTTCAGTGTCAATCAACACTATTCAATCGCAAACATCAGAATCTGGCACGTAAACTAGAGTCTGATTTTCTTGCCTCCTACACAGCGTTCAGCGCCAACCCCACACCTGCCGCAAAAAACAAATTAGATAAGGCCCACCTGGAATATTATTTATTCCTTACCGAGTCTTCCAATAAATCTTTACGTTGTTCTAGACACACTTATTATATGAAATCTAATAAACCAGACACCCTACTAGCATGCACGCTTAAATCCATAAATAAGCCCACCAAACCCATCCGGCTCAAATTATCCAATGATGTTTATACTAGTAACCCGATAAAGATTGTGCATAAATTCCGCTCTCACCTAGCCTCCCTATACTCAGCAGAGCAGGAATTCTGCTCTTCCAAAGCCTACACCCTCTTTTCCAGGTTAATCCTCCGCACACTAGCCAAAAATGAACGTGATCAATTAGAGGGCCCCATCACAATAGAAGAAGTTTCTAATACAATTAAAGATTTGAAATTCAATAAAAGACCAGGCCCTGATGGTTACTTGGCCATATATTATCGTACCTTCTCAGAGATCCTCTTGCCTGTCCTAGCCAAAGCCTTTAATGTACTACTAGAGTGTCACGCATTTAGACAAGAAACTCTGTTGGCGATTGCCTGTATGATACCCAAACCCCACTCAGACAACACTTTGTGTACAAACTATCGCCTTATATCCCTTTTAAACCTTGACAGTAAACTCCTAGCTAAAATTATGGTCACCTGTCAGGAAAGGTCTCCTCCGCTGGTAATATTGATCATTTGGTGTGCAGTACTGAGGTCCACCAGCAGGTGTCTCCTGGCAGTTTGGAGCTGTCAGAAGAGCTTTTTCCTGCTGGTATTCTGTCACCTTTGGGCTGCAGTACTGGCGTCCACCAGTGGAGGAATCCTAGCAGTATGGAGCAGGTATTCCCCTCTGCAGACAGGTGTCACTTGACCTTAATTAGCAGAGCTGCAGTATAAATACCCGGCAAGTGCACACTCATGTTGCCCTGGTATTGTCCTTGAGCCCTGACCTGCAGCCTGCTCCTCTGATCCTGAAACCTGATTCCTGAACCTGAATCTGAAGCCTGATTCCTGATTCCTGGAACCTGTTGATCCTGTTTCCTGTCTGTTACCTGAAACCTGGACCCTGAGCCTTGTACCTGACCCGTCCCTCGTGTGATCCATCCATCCTCTCTTGTCCTGTTTGTTTCCCTTCCCAGCTACTGATCTCCTGTTTATGACCCTGGCCTGGCTTGACTACGATTCTGGTACTCCCTTTGGTACATATGCTGGTTGTGTATTATTACTGTTTGGTTGTTTGGGTTGTTCACTCTGTATTGGTGGTGTATTCACATGCATATGCATTTACCTTAATAAACTTACCTTCACCTATTTATGTCTGGTTCACTATGTCGAAGTCCACACAGTTCTGGTCTTATCTGGTATATGACAGAATACCAGGGCCATCTCTGACCGGAAGTGGCTGCACAGGGGAACCATTTTGATTCAGTTTGGTTGCAAACATGAATGTCGATGAGGTTATCTATTTTTCTCTTCTGGCATCTGAAAGTGGTGATTATTGCCACCAGGCTTTTAAAGGATGGTCTAGTGACCAGTTGTTTGCAACTATACGTTTGGCTCACTCCCTGGTCGATCAGGGTTATATATTGTTTGGGGAGGTGCAACCTTTGATCAAGATATGTACTGAGCTGGCCCTGCCCTGTATTCCAGAGGGCCATGATGATTTCACTCCTCCTTTTGATATGAATCAGGTTGTATCCCTAGTGTGGCTTTTTGAAGATGATCCTGACGATTTTTGTGAGCACTACTCAACCTGTTCCCCACAGGTGATTGCTGAGTGCATTGTGTCTGCTCAGTCTTTTGTTAGACAGGGAGATTTAAAAGCACAGTTTGTACAACCTATACTTTCAGCATGGTCTGACATGGTGCAAGCAGCTCCAGCCAAACAAACCACCTCTGCCACCAAACACCAGCCTACCCAAATGTATGTTTCCCCATGACCCATGTCAACGTCAGTTGCAGCTCAGTATACGCTGCTCCCAACCAAATACTCATATCCGGTCTCTGCTCCCTGTATCTATCCTGTATTCAACCCACCTGCCTCTTCTCAGCTGCGTACAAACCCACAGGAACTTGCCCCAGCTACTGTTACCTCTTCTCTACCATATCCCAATCCTCCTTTCCAGTCTGCTGCACCCCTCACCTACAGAGCTTCAGTGGCTAAGCCAAAGAAAAAACAAGTTTTTCCAACCAAGACGATCCTGCCAGTAACCCAACCGGCCTCCGCACCAGCTAATCCAATCCAGCCTGACGTCCCAGTGCTTGCAATGCAGTCTGATGTCCCAGTGCTTGCAATGCAGTCTGACGTCCCAGTGCTTGCTATCCAGTCTGACGTTCCAGTGCCTGTTATCCAGTTCGATGTCCTGATGTCCGCTTTCCAGCCTAATGTCCTGGCACCCACCTTACAGCCTGAATTGCCAGAGTCCCAGCCTGAGGGGCCAGTGTTCCAGCCTGGGGGGCAGTGTTCCAGCCTGAGGGGCCAGTGTTCCAGCCAGAGGGGCCAGTGTTCCAGCCGGAGGGGACAGTGTTCCGTCCGGAGGTGCCAGTGTTCCAGCCAGAGGTGCCAGTGTTCCACCTGGAGGTGCCAGTGTTCCAGCCTGAGGTGCCAGTGTTCCAGCCGGAGGTGCCAGTGTTCCAGTCAGAGGTGCCAGTGCCTACTTTCCAGCTTGATGAGCCCACTCTCCAGCCTGATGTGCTCGCTTTCCAGTCTGATGAGCCCACTTTCCAGCCTGATGAGCCCGCCTTCCAGCCTGATGTGCCCGCCTTCCAGCCTGATGTGCCCGCTTCCCAGCCTGATGTGTCCACCTTTCAGCTTGATGAGCCCCTTCTCCAGCCTGATGTGCCCGCTCTCCAGCCTGATGACCCGGAGCTTGCTGTCCAGCCTGATGACCCAGAGCTTGCTGTCTAGCCTGATGACCTGGAGCTTGCTGCCCAGCCTGATGACCCAGAGCTTGCTGCCCAGCCTGTGCCCATGCCCGCTCCCCAGCTTGATGTGCCTGTGCCTGCTGCCCAGCTTGTAGTGCCCATGCCTGCTGCCCAGCTTGTAGTGCCCATGCCTGCTGCCCAGCTTGAACTTCCCGTGCCTGCTGCCCAGCCTGATGTGCCTGCTGCCCAGCTTGAAGTGCCTGTGCCTGCTGCCCCGCTTGATGTACCTGCTGCCCAGCTTGAAGTGCCCGTGCCTGCTGCCCAGCTTGAATTGCCCATGCCTGCTGCCCAGCCTGATGTGCCTGCTGCCCAGCTTGAAGTGTCCGTGCCTGCTGCCCAGCTTGAAATGCCCGTGCCTGCTGCCCAGACTGATGTGCCTGCTGCCCAGCTTGAAGTGCCTGCTGCCCAGCTTGAAGTGCCCGTGCCTGCTGCCCAGCTTGAAGTGCCCGTGCCTGCTGCCCAGCTTGAAGTGCCCATGCCTGCTGCCCAGCTTGAAGTGCCTGCTGCCCAGCTTGAAGTGTTCCTGTCTGCTGCCCAGCTTGAAGTGTTCCTGTCCGCTGCCCAGCTTGAAGTGTTCCTGTCCGCTGCCCAGCCTGGTGTGTTCCTGTCCGCTGCCCAGCCTGGTGTGTTCCTGTCTGCTGCCCAGTCTGGTGTGTTCCTGTCCGCTGCCCAGCCTGGTGTGTTCCTGTCCGATGCCCAGCTTGGTGTGTTCCTGCCCGCTACCCAGGCTGATGTGTTCCTGCCCGCTGCCCAGCCTGATGTGTTCCTGTCCGCTACCCAGCCTGATGTGCCACTGCTTGCTGCCCAGCTTGAGGTGCCCGCTGCCCGGCTGGACACCATGGACTTTCCCCAGCAACGGCTAGTTGGAGCGTCCGGAGGTCGCTCCTTTGAGGGGGGTACTGTCAGGAAAGGTCTCCTCCACTGGTAATATCAATCATTTGGCGTGCAGAACTGAGGTCCACCAGCAGGTGTCTCCTGACAGTTTGGAGCTGCCAGAAGAGCTTTTTCCTGCTGGTATTCCTTCACCTTTGGGCCACAGTGCTGGCGTCCACCAGCGGAGGAATCCTGGCAGTATGGAGCAGGTATTCCCCTCTGCAGACAGGTGTCATCTGACCTTAATTAGCAGAGCTGCAGTATAAATACCCGACAAGTGCACACTCATGTTGCCCTGGTATTGTCCTTGAGCCCTGACCTGCAGCCTGCTCCTCTGATCTTGAAACCTGATTCCTGAACCTGAACCTGAAGCCTGATTCCTGATTCCTGGAACCTGTTGATCCTGTTTCCTGTCTATTACCTGAACCCTGGACCCTGAGTCTTGTACCTGACCTGTCCCTCCTGTGATCCATCCATCCTCTCTTGTCCTGTTTGTTTCCCTTCCCAGCTACTGATCTCCTGTTTATGACACTGGCCTGGCTTGACTACGATTCTGGTACTCCCTTTTGCTACATATGCTGGTTGTGTATTTTCACTGGTTGTTTGGGTTGTTCACTCTGTATTGGTGGTGTGTTCACATGTATATGCATTTACCTTAATAAACTTACCTTCACCTATTTATGTCTGGTTCACTCTGTCGAAGTCCACACAGTTCTGGTCTTATCTGGTATATGACACCACCCGATTGAACAGAAACGTCGGCAGTCTTATACATCGCGATCAGACAGGTTTTATAACTATTTGCCAAGCAAGTGATAATTAGGGATGAGCCAAACACCCCCCGGTTCGGTTCGCACCAGAACCTGCGAACGGACCGAAAAATCGCACAAACGTTAGAACCCCATTGACGTCTATGGGACTCGAACGTTCAAAATCAAAAGTGCTCATTTTAAAGGCTAATTTGCATGGTATTGTCCTAAAAAGGGTTTGGGGACCCGGGTCCTACCCCAGGGGACATGTATCAATGCAAAAAAAACTTTTAAAAACGGCAGTTTTTTCGGGAGCAGTGATTTTAATGATACTTAAAGTAAAAAAAAAAAAAGTGAAATATTCCTTTAAATATCGTACCTGGGGTGTGTCTATAGTATGCCTGTAAAGTGGCACGTGTTTCCCGTGTTTAGAACAGTCCCTGCACAAAATGTAATTTTTAAAGGAAAAAATCTAATTTAAAACTGCTTGCGGGTTTTATGTAATGTCGGGTCCTGGCAATATGGATGAAAATCAGTGAGACAAACGGCATAGGTACCCCCCAGTCCATTACCAGGCCCTTTGGGTCTTGTATGGATATTAAGGGGAACCCCGCACCCAAATTAAAATAAGGAAAGGTGTGGGGCAACCAGGCCCTATATACTCTGAACAGCAGTATACAGGCGGTGCAAGCAAGACAGGGACTGTAGGTTTGTTGTTAAGTAGAATCTGTAATTTTGAACGGGTACATTTTTAACATGTTTAGCTCCAGCCAAAAATCTTTTTTAAGCTTTTTGGAAAACATAGGGAAGGGTTATCACCCCTGTGACATTTGTTTTGCTGTCTGTCCTCCTCTTCAGAAGATTTCACCTCACTTTTTGTCCCAATGACAAATGTTTTTTGAAAATGTGGGGTTTTTTGTGGAACAAGGATTGGAAAGCATCAGTGGAAAGGAGAAATGTTTTTCCCATATTAACTCTTACAGGAGAGAATTTCCCTTCCTAGGGGTAGATTTCATCTCACTTCCTGTTGTCTCCTTCCATTTGCAAGTAGGAGTCGTTTGTAAGTTAGATGTTTGAAAGTAGGGGCCTGCCCTATATACTCAGCAGAAATGTGGGCCTTAGGTGTTGTTGTGGCCACAACACTGTAAGCCCTCACAGGGCCCTGCTGTGAAATATTAGATCAAGAATTGTAATTACATGCCCCTGTTGAACAGGGGCAGAAAAATTGGGCCTTTAGTGGTGGTGGTGGTGCTGGTGCCACAACACTGTAAGTCCTCACTCGCTCTTGGTGGGCGCAGAAATTGGCCCTGCTGTGAAATATTAGATCAAGAATTGTAATTACATGCCCCTGTTGAACAAGGGCAGAAAAATTGGGCCTTTGGTGGTAGTGGTGGTGGTGCTGGTGCCACAACACTGTAAGTCCTCACTCGCTCTTGGTGGGTGCAGAAATGAGCCCTGCTGTGAAATATTAGATCAAGAATTGTAATTACATGCCCCTGTTGAACAAGGGCAGAAAAATTGGGCCTTTGGTGGTGGTGGTGGTGCCACAACACTGCAACCCCTCACAGATACTCTAGTTGGAACGCAGAAATGAGCCCTGCTGCAAAGTATTGCATCAAAAATTGTAATTACACGCCCCTGTTAAACAGGGGCTGAAAAATTGGGCCTTAGGCACTGGTGGTGGCGCCCAGAACCAAAAATGTTCTTACAAGCTATCAGCGTGATGATTGAGGAGGAAGAGGATAATTACTAATGGATAGTCACTCAGCATCAGCATAGGCAGTCTTTGAAGGGATCTGAGATTTTTAAAAAAATGAATCGGTTACATCAGCATCAGGTGCTTGGTAGCTGGTGGTGATCCAAGACTGATTCATTTTTATGAAGGTCAGTCGATCGACCGAGTCGGTGGACAGACGCACCCTGTGATCGGTTACAAAGCCTCCAGCAGCACTGAATGTGCGTTCCGAAAGAACGCTGGATGCAGGACAGGCCAGTAGCTCAATTGCATACTGTGCAAGCTCTGGCCAGTGATCCATCCTCAAGACCCAGTAACCCAGAGGATTTTCGGTGGGAAAGGTGTCCAAGTCAGATCTTGCCCCTAGGTATTCCTGCACCATGTAAAACAGACGCTGGCGATGGTTGCTGGAACCGATCATACCTTGGGGCTGCGGACCAAAAAATTGTCTGAACGCATCCGTCAGATGGCCACCTTCTCCACCGCTCCTTCTTTGACTGACTGAAGCCTCAGCAACACGTTGTCCAGAAACCGGAGTTTGTAACCTCCCAGTCTCTGGGAACGCGTTGCACAGACCTTTCTGCAAGGCCTCCCGAAGATGTTTCATCCTGTGCTCCCTCTGCGATGGCAAGATAAGGTCCGCAACCTTACCCTTGTAACGTGGATCAAGGAGGGTTGCCAGCCAGTATTGGTCCTTCTCCTTGATACCATGAATACGAGGATCCTTACGCAGGCCATGCAGCGTAGGTTTTCTGAGGCATTCGGTCCGGAGTCCTCTGGATCACTAAGGACGACATGGTCCGCAGCCACCTCCTCCCAGCCACGTACAAGTCCATGTGTTTCTTGGGACTGATCCCTTAAAGACTGCTGCTGATGCTGAGTGCCAGGCTCCACCTCCATACTGACACAATCTTCCTCCTCCTCGTCCTCTTCCTGTGTGATCGGCGGGCACGCAGGAACACTGTCTGGATAAAGGGGGCCTTGAGAGCTAAGGAAGTCCTCCTCTTCCTGCCTCTGTTCTGCCTCAAGTGCCCTGTCCATTATTCCACACAGCGTGTGCTCCAACAGGTGGACAAGGGGGACAGTGTCACTGATGCATGCACTGTCACTGCTCACCATCCTCGTGGCCTCCTCAAATGGTAACAGGACAGTGCATACATCCCTGATCATGGCCCACTGGCGTGGGGAAAAAAACCAAGCTCCCCTGACCCTGTCCTGGTGCCATAGTCGCACAGGTACTCATTGATGGCCCTCTGCTGCGTGTGCAGCCGCTGCAGCATGGCCAACGTTGAGTTCCACCTGGTGCGCATGTCACAGATTAGGCGGTTCTTGGGCAGGTTATACTCCTTTTGGAGGTCCGCCAGCCGAGCACTGGCATTATATGACCGGCGGAAATGCACACAGACTTTCCTGGCCTGCCTCAGGACATCCTGTAAGCCCGGGTACCTGCCCAAAAACCGCTGCACCACCAAGTTAAGGACGTGAGCCAAACAGGGCACATGGGTCATTTGTCCCTATCGGAGGGCAGAGAGGAGGTTGGTGCCATTGTCGCAAACCACTATTCCTGCTGTAAGTTGGCGTGGCGTCAACCATCTCAGAGCTGACAGAACCTCTGCCCCAGTGTGGCTCCTGTCCCCCAAGCACACCAGCTCAAGCACCGCATGGCATCTTTTGGCCTGCGTACTTGCGTAGCCCCTTGAACGGCTACGGAGCACCGCTGGTTCCAAGGACAAAGCACAGGAAGAGGCCATGGAGGAAGAAGAAGAGAAGGGGGTGGAGGAGAGAGGTGTGTCACAATTATTAGCATTTTGGAGGCGTGGTGGCGGAACAACCTCCAACACTACTGCACCTTGTCCTGCATCCTTCCCAGCTGCCAACAGAGTCACCCAATGCGCCATGAAACTTAGGTAACATCCCTGTCCATGCCTGCAGGACCATGAGTCAGCGGTAATATGCACCTTACCACTGACTGCCCTGTCCAGCGAGGCATGGACATTGCCTTCCACATGCCAGAATCACCTTCCATGAGAAAAAGTGGCGTTTGGGTACCTGCCACTGAGGAACCGCACATTCCACAAACTCACGGAAGGGGGCAGAGTCTACCAACTGAAAAGGCAGCAGTTGAAGTGCTAGCAATTTTGCCAAGCTAGCATTCAACCGCTGGGCATGTGGATGGCTGGGAGCAAACTTCTTTCGGCGGTGCAGCAGCTGGGGCAGGGAAATTTGCCTGGTACAATCTGACGTCGGTGTACCAAAAGCAGATTGCCCACAAGTACTTGGCTGTGACACACCTAATTCTACACCTTCATTCCTCTCAGTTCAGGTCTCAGAGAGGACTGAAGGTATAGTGGGGTTGGAGATCTCAGCTGATGAGGAGCAAGGAGAGGTCCTCTTTGTTCTTTGGTGTAGGTCTTTTAGATACGCTTGCCAACGAACTGCATGACAGGTCAACATATGTCTGGTCAAGCATGTGGTACCCAAGCGGGAGATGTTTTGGCCACGCTAGATACGCTTGAGACATATGTTGCAAATAGCAGCGGTGCAATCTGATGCACTCGTCTCAAAAAAGGCCCACACCAAAGAACTTTTTGAATAACGCGCAGAGACCGCAGCGACATGCACATGTGGAGCTTTGGGGTGTGATGCAGTCAATGTGCTGCCCTTAAGTTGGCCCCTGGAGGGAATCCTGCCTCGTTGGTAAAGTGCCGCCTCCTCCTCCTCCTCCTCTCTCCTATCAGGCACCCACGTTGAGTCAGTGACCTCATCATCCCCTCCCTCCTCATCACTAGAGCAAACCTGGCAGTATGCTGCAGCAGGGGGAGCATGACTGCCAGATTGCTACCCTTCTTGGGCACCCCCTCTGTCCGTGCTCACGTTACTGCCTTCATCGAGCTCAGTATCATGATCAGAGCCTTCCAAACGCTGGGCATCCTCCTGGAGCATGTACCCAACACTGTGGTCAAACAGTTCGAGGGACTCCTCAGGAGGACATGGTGGGGCTAGGGAAGGAGACACTGATGACATTGAGCCAAGGGAAGAGACCGCTGCTTTGCCAGACAAAGTACCCTGGGCATGGGTGAGAGAGGATGAGGAGGATGAGGACGGCTTGGTCATCCACTCGACCAAATCTTCTGCATGTTGCGGCTCAACATGGCCAGCTGCCGAAAAAAAAGCCAAGCGTGTCCCACGGCCATGTGCTGATGAGGATGCACCGTCTCCACGACCAGCACTAGACACAGAGCCTGCTTGCCCTCTCTTATTGGCTTGTGACTGTCTGCCTCTCCTTCTTGGCCTTTCAGACATACTAATGGCCTTTAGCTGCACTAAGCTGGGATATATATATATATAAATGTATTGATACTGCAGCTAGCAAAGTCAACTGCCTGCCTGTAGTATGAGAACACCACCAACCTTCTACAGGTAGCTTTAGCTGAACACTGTGCAGAGCTTGCAAAAAACTAACTTGAAGCTTTTTTAGCTGCCTGCGGTAGTGATAGGATCAGGAAAACACCACAAACATTCTACAGGTAGCTTTAGCTGAACACTGTGCAGAGCTCTAAAAAACATAACTTGTAGATTTAGCTGGACACTGTGAGGAGGACGCACCACACTAACTTGTAGTTTTAGCTGAACACTGTGAGCAGGACACACAGCACTAACTTGTAGTTTTAGCTGAACACTGTGAGCAGGAAGCACCGCACTAACTTGTAGGTTTAGCTGAACACTGTGAGGTGGACGCACTGCACAAACTTGTAGTATTAGCTGAACACTGTGAGCAGGACGCACCGCACTAACTTGTAGGTTTAGCTGAACACTGTGAGCAGGACGCACCGCACTAACTTGTAGGTTTAGCTGAACACTGTGAGGTGGATGCACCGCACTAACTTTTAGTTTTAGCTGAACACTGTGAGCAGGACGCACCGCACTAACTTGTAGGTTTAGCTGAACACTGTGAGGTGGACGCACTGCACTAACTTGTAGCTTTAGATGAACACTGTGCAGAGGTCTCACTACACTAACTTGTAGGTTTAGCTGAACACTGTGAGGTGGACGCACCGCACTAACTTGTAGGTTTAGCTGAACACTGTGAGGTGGACGCACCGCACTAACTTGTAGTTTTAGCTGAACACTGTGAGCAGGATGCACAGTACTAACTTGTAGTTTTAGCTGAACACTGTGAGGTGGATGCACCACACTAACTTGTAGTTTTAGCTGAACACTGTGAGCAGGACGCACCACACTAACTTGTAGGTTTAGCTGAACACTGTGAGGTGGATGCACCACACTAACTTGTAGGTTTAGCTGAGCACTGGGAGCAGGACGCATCGCACTAACTTGTAGTTTTAGCTGAACACTGTGAGCAGGACGCACCGTACTAACTTGTAGGTTTAGCTGAACACTGTGAGGTGGACACACCACACTAACTTGTAGGTTTAGCTGAACACTGTGAGCAGGACACACCCCACTAACTTGTAGGTTTAGCTGAACACTGTGAGCAGGACGCACCCCACTAACTTGTAGTTTTAGCTGAACACTGTGAGCAGGACGCACCGCACTAACTTCTAGGTTTAGCTGAACACTGTGAGCAGGACACACCGCACTAACTTGTAGGTTTAGCTGAACACTGTGAGCAGGACGCACCACACTAACTTGTAGGTTTAGCTGAACACTGTGAGCAGGACGCACCGCACTAACTTGTAGTTTTAGCTGAACACATTGAGCAGGACGCACCGCACTAACTTGTAGGTTTAGCTGAACACTGTGAGCAGGATGCACCACACTAACTTCTAGGTTTAGCTGAACACTGTGAACAGGAAGCACCGCACTAACTTGTAGGTTTAGCTGAACACTGTGAGGTGGACGCACCGCACTAACTTGTAGTTTTAGCTGAACACAGTGAGCAGGGCGCACTGCACTAACTTGTAGGTTTAGCTGAAAACTGTGAGCAGGACGCACCACACTAACTTCTAGGTTTAGCTGAACACTGTGAGCAGGACGCACCGCACTAACTTGTAGGTTTAGCTGAACACTGTGAGGTGGACGCACCGCACTAACTTGTAGGTTTAGCTGAACACTGTGAGGTGGACGCACCGCACTAACTTGTAGTTTTAGCTGAACACTGTGAGCAGGATGCACCGCACTAACTTGTAGGTTTAGCTGAACACTGTGAGGTGGATGCACCACACTAACTTGTAGTTTTAGCTGAACACTGTGAGCAGGACACACCGTACTAACTTGTAGGTTTAGCTGAACACTGTGAGGTGGACACACCACACTAACTTGTAGGTTTAGCTGAACACTGTGAGCAGGACGCACCCCACTAACTTGTAGGTTTAGCTGAACACTGTGAGCAGGACGCACCCCACTAACTTGTAGTTTTAGCTGAACACTGTGAGCAGGACGCACCGCACTAACTTCTAGGTTTAGCTGAACACTGTGAGCAGGACACACCGCACTAACTTGTAGGTTTAGCTGAACACTGTGAGCAGGACGCACCCCACTAACTTGTAGTTTTAGCTGAACACTGTGAGCAGGACGCACCGCACTAACTTCTAGGTTTAGCTGAACACTGTGAGCAGGACACACCGCACTAACTTGTAGGTTTAGCTGAACACTGTGAGCAGGACGCACCACACTAACTTGTAGGTTTAGCTGAACACTGTGAGCAGGACGCACCGCACGAACTTGTAGTTTTAGCTGAACACAGTGAGCAGGACGCACCGCACTAACTTGTAGGTTTAGCTGAACACTGTGAGCAGGATGCACCACACTAACTTCTAGGTTTAGCTGAACACTGTGAACAGGAAGCACCGCACTAACTTGTAGGTTTAGCTGAACACTGTGAGGTGGATGCACCGCACTAACTTGTAGGTTTAGCTGAACACTGTGAGGTGGAGGCACCGCACTAACTTGTAGTTTTAGCTGAACACTGTGAGCAGGACGCACCGCACTAACTTGTAGGTTTAGCAGAACACTGTGAGGTGGACGCACCACACTAACTTGTAGGTTTAGCTGAACACTGTGAGCAGGACGCACCCCACTAACTTGTAGTTTTAGCTGACCACTGTGAGTAGGACGCACCGTACTAACTTGTAGGTTTAGTTGAACACTGTGAGGTGGACACACCACACTAACTTGTAGGTTTAGCTGAACACTGTGAGCAGGACGCACCCCACTAACTTGTAGGTTTTGCTGAACACTGTGAGCAGGACGCACCGCACTAACTTCAAGGTTTAACTGAACACTGTGAGCAGGATGCACCGCAGTAACTTGTAGTTTTAGCTGAAACACAGTGAGCAGGGCGCACCACACTAACTTGTAGGTTTAGCTGAACACTGTGAGCAGGACGCGCCGCACTAACTTCTAGGTTTAGCTGAACACTGTGAGCAGGACGCACCGCACTAACTTGTAGGTTTAGCTGAACACTGTGAGGTGGACGCACCGCACTAACTTGTAGGTTTAGCTGAACACTGTGAGGTGGACGCACCGCACTAACTTGTAGTTTTAGCTGAACACTGTGAGCAGGACGCACCGCACTAACTTGTAGGTTTAGCTGAACACTGTGAGGTGGATGCACCACACTAACTTGTAGTTTTAGCTGAACACTGTGAGCAGGATGCACCACACTAACTTGTAGGTTTAGCTGAACACTGTGAGGTGGATGCACCACACTAACTTGTAGGTTTAGCTGAGCACTGGGAGCAGGACGCACCGCACTAACTTGTAGTTTTAGCTGAACACTGTGAGCAGGACGCACCGTACTAACTTGTAGGTTTAGCTGAACACTGTGAGGTGGACACACCACACTAACTTGTAGGTTTAGCTGAACACTGTGAGCAGGACGCACCCCACTAACTTGTAGGTTTAGCTGAACACTGTGAGCAGGACGCACCCCACTAACTTGTACTTTTAGCTGAACACTGTGAGCAGGACACACCGCACTAACTTCTAGGTTTAGCTGAACACTGTGAGCAGGACACACCGCACTAACTTGTAGGTTTAGCTGAACACTGTGAGGTGGACGCACCACACTAACTTGTAGGTTTAGCTGAACACTGTGAGCAGGACGCACCGCACTAACTTGTAGTTTTAGCTGAACACTGTGAGCAGGATGCACCGCACTAACTTGTAGGTTTAGCTGAACACTGTGAGCAGGACGCACCGCACTAACTTCAAGGTTTAGCTGAACGCTGTGAGCAGGATGCACCGCACTAATTTGTAGTTTTAGCTGAACACAGTGAGCAGGACGCACCGCACTAACTTGTAGTTTTAGCTGAACACTGTGAGCAGGATGCACCACACTAACTTCTAGGTTTAGCTGAACACTGTGAGCAGGAAGCACCGCACTAACTTGTAGGTTTAGCTGAACACTGTGAGGTGGACGCACCGCACTAACTTGTAGGTTTAGCTGAACACTGTGAGGTGGATGCACCACACTAACTTGTAGTTTTAGCTGAAAACTGTGAGCAGGACGCACCACACTAACTTGTAGGTTTAGCTGAACACTGTGAGCAGGACGCACCCCACTAACTTGTACTTTTAGCTGAACACTGTGAGCAGGACACACCGCACTAACTTCTAGGTTTAGCTGAACACTGTGAGCAGGACACACCGCACTAACTTGTAGGTTTAGCTGAACACTGTGAGGTGGACGCACCACACTAACTTGAAGGTTTAGCTGAACACTGTGAGCAGGACGCACCGCACTAACTTGTAGTTTTAGCTGAACACTGTGAGCAGGATGCACCGCACTAACTTGTAGGTTTAGCTGAACACTGTGAGCAGGACGCACCGCACTAACTTCAAGGTTTAGCTGAACGCTGTGAGCAGGATGCACCGCACTAATTTGTAGTTTTAGCTGAACACAGTGAGCAGGACGCACCGCACTAACTTGTAGTTTTAGCTGAACACTGTGAGCAGGATGCACCACACTAACTTCTAGGTTTAGCTGAACACTGTGAGCAGGAAGCACCGCACTAACTTGTAGGTTTAGCTGAACACTGTGAGGTGGACGCACCGCACTAACTTGTAGGTTTAGCTGAACACTGTGAGGTGGATGCACCACACTAACTTGTAGTTTTAGCTGAAAACTGTGAGCAGGACGCACCACACTAACTTGTAGGTTTAGCTGAACACTGTGAGGTGGACGCACCACACTAACTTGTAGTTTTAGCTGAACACTGTGAGCAGGACGCACCACACTAACTTGTAGGTTTAGCAGAACACTGTGAGGTGGACGCACCACACTAACTTGTAGGTTTAGCTGAACACTGTGAGCAGGATGCACCGCGCTAACTTGTAGTTTTAGCTGAACACTGTGAGTAGGACGCACCGTACTAACTTGTAGGTTTAGTTGAACACTCTGAGGTGGACACACCACACTAACTTGTAGGTTTAACTGAACACTGTGAGCAGGACGCACCCCACTAACTTGTAGGTTTTGCTGAACACTGTGAGCAGGACGCACCCCACTAACTTGTAGTTTTAGCTGAACACTGTGAGCAGGACGCACCGCACTAACTTCAAGGTTTAGCTGAACACTGTGAGCAGGATGCACCACACTAACTTGTAGTTTTAGCTGAACACAGTGAGCAGGGCGCACCGCACTAACTTGTAGGTTTAGCTGAACACTGTGAGCAGGACGCACCGCACTAACTTCTAGGTTTAGCTGAACACTGTGAGCAGGACACACCGCACTAACTTGTAGGTTTAGCTGAACACTGTGAGGTGGACGCACCGCACTAACTTGTAGGTTTAGCTGAACACTGTGAGGTGGACGCACCACACTAACTTGTAGTTTTAGCTGAACACTGTGAGCAGGACGCACCAAACTAACTTGTAGGTTTAGCTGAACACTGTGAGGTGGATGCACCACACTAACTTGTAGTTTTAGCTGAACACTGTGAGCAGGACGCACCACACTAACTTGTAGGTTTAGCTGAACACTGTGAGGTGGATGCACCACACTAACTTGTAGGTTTGGCTGAGCACTGGGAGCAGGACGCACCACACTAACTTGTAGTTTTAGCTGAACACTGTGAGCAGGACGCACTGTACTAACTTGTAGGTTTAGCTGAACACTGTGAGGTGGACACACCACACTAACTTGTAGGTTTAGCTGAACACTGTGAGCAGGACGCACCCCACTAACTTGTAGGTTTAGCTGAACACTGTGAGCAGGACGCACCCCACTAACTTGTAGTTTTAGCTGAACACTGTGAGCAGGACGCACCGCACTAACTTCTAGGTTTAGCTGAACACTGTGAGCAGGACACACCGCACTAACTTGTAGGTTTAGCTGAACACTGTGAGGTGGACGCACCACACTAACTTGTAGGTTTAGCTGAATACTGTGAGCAGGACGCACCGCACTAACTTGTAGTTTTAGCTGAACACTGTGAGCAGGACGCACCGCACTAACTTCAAGGTTTAGCTGAACACTGTGAGCAGGATGCACCGCACTAACTTGTAGTTTTAGCTGAACACAGTGAGCAGGACGCACCGCACTAACTTGTAGGTTTAGCTGAACACTGTGAGCAGGATGCACCACACTAACTTCTAGGTATAGCTGAACACTGTGAGCAGGAAGCACCGCACTAACTTGTAGGTTTAGCTGAACACTGTGAGGTGGACGCACCGCACTAACTTGTAGGTTTAGCTGAACACTGTGAGGTGGATGCACCGCACTAACTTGTAGTTTTAGCTGAACACTGTGAGCAGGACGCACCACACTAACTTGTAGGTTTAGCTGAACACTGTGAGGTGGACGCACCACACTAACTTGTAGTTTTAGCTGAACACTGTGAGCAGGATGCACCACACTAACTTCTAGGTTTAGCTGAACACTGTGAGCAGGAAGCACCGCACTAACTTGTAGGTTTAGCTGAACACTGTGAGGTGGACGCACCGCACTAACTTGTAGGTTTAGCTGAACACTGTGAGGTGGATGCACCGCACTAACTTGTAGTTTTAGCTGAACACTGTGAGCAGGATGCACCACACTAACTTGTAGGTTTAGCTGAACACTGTGAGGTGGACGCACCACACTAACTTGTAGTTTTAGCTGAACACTGTGAGCAGGACGCACCGCACTAACTTGTAGGTTTAGCAGAACACTGTGAGGTGGACGCACCACACTAACTTGTAGGTTTAGCTGAACACTGTGAGCAGGATGCACCGCGCTAACTTGTAGTTTTAGCTGAACACTGTGAGTAGGACGCACCGTACTAACTTGTAGGTTTAGTTGAACACTGTGAGGTGGACACACCACACTAACTTGTAGGTTTAGCTGAACACTGTGAGCAGGACGCACCCCACTAACTTGTAGGTTTTGCTGAACACTGTGAGCAGGACGCACCCCACTAACTTGTAGTTTTAGCTGAACACTGTGAGCAGGACGCACCGCACTAACTTCAAGGTTTAGCTGAACACTGTGAGCAGGATGCACCGCACTAACTTGTAGTTTTAGCTGAACACAGTGAGCAGGGCGCACCGCACTAACTTGTAGGTTTAGCTGAACACTGTGAGCAGGACGCACCGCACTAACTTCTAGGTTTAGCTGAACACTGTGAGCAGGACGCACCGCACTAACTTGTAGGTTTAACTGAACACTGTGAGGTGGACGCACCGCACTAACTTGTAGGTTTAGCTGAACACTGTGAGGTGAACGCACCGCACTAACTTGTAGTTTTAGCTGAACACTGTGAGGTGGACACACCACACTAACTTGTAGGTTTAGCTGAACACTGTGAGCAGGACGCACCCCACTAACTTGTAGGTTTAGCTGAACACTGTGAGCAGGACGCACCCCACTAACTTGTAGTTTTAACTGAACACTGTGAGCAGGACGCACCGCACTAACTTCTAGGTTTAGCTGAACACTGTGAGCAGGACACACCGCACTAACTTGTAGGTTTAGCTGAACACTGTGAGGTGGACGCACCGTACTAGCTTGTAGGTTTAGTTGAACACTGTGAGGTGGACACACCACACTAACTTGTAGGTTTAGCTGAACACTTTGAGCAGGACGCACCCCACTAACTTGTAGGTTTTGCTGAACACTGTGAGCAGGACGCACCCCACTAACTTGTAGTTTTAGCTGAACACTGTGAGGTGGATGCACCACACTAACTTGTAGTTTTAGCTGAACACTGTGAGCAGGACGCACCACACTAACTTGTAGGTTTAGCTGAACACTGTGAGGTGTATGCACCACACTAACTTGTAGGTTTAGCTGAGCACTGGGAGCAGGGCGCACCGCACTAACTTGTAGTTTTAGCTGAACACTGTGAGCAGGACGCACCGTACTAACTTGTAGGTTTAGCTGAACACTGTGAGGTGGACACACCACACTAACTTGTAGGTTTAGCTGAACACTGTGAGCAGGACGCACCGCACTAACTTCTAGGTTTAGCTGAACACTGTGAGCAGGACACACCGCACTAACTTGTAGGTTTAGCTGAACACTGTGAGGAGGACGCACCACACTAACTTGTAGGTTTAGCTGAACACTGTGAGCAGGATGCACCGCACTAACTTGTAGTTTTAGCTGAACACTGTGAGCAGGATGCACCGCACTAACTTGTAGGTTTAGCTGAACACTGTGAGGTGGACGCACCCCACTAACTAGTAGGTTTAGCTGAACACTGTGAGCAGGACGCACCCCACCAACTTGTAGTTTTAGCTGAACACTGTGAGCAGGACGCACCGCACTAACTTCTAGGTTTAGCTGAACATTGTGAGCAGGACGCACCGCACTAACTTGTAGGTTTAGCTGAACACTGTGAGGTGGACGCACCGCACTAACTTGTAGTTTTAGCTGAACACTGTGAGCAGGTCGCACCGCACTAACTTGTAGGTTTAGCTGAACACTGTGAGCAGGACGCATTGCACTAACTTGTAGATTTAGCTGAACATGGTGAGCAGGACGCACCGCACTAACTTGTAGGTTTAGCTGAACACTGTGAGTAGGAAGCACCGCACTAACTTCAAGGTTTAGCTGAACACTGTGAGCAGGATGCACCGCACGAACTTGTAGTTTTAGCTGAACACAGTGAGCAGGACGCACCGCATTAACTTGTAGGTTTAGCTGAACACTGTGAGCAGGATGCACCGCACTAACTTGTAGGTTTAGCTGAACACTGTGAGCAGGACGCACCGCAATAACTTGTAGGTTTAGCTGAACACTGTGAGGTGGACTCACCGCACTAACTTGTAGGTTTAGCTGAACACTGTGAGGTGGACGCACCGCACTAACTTGTAGTTTTAGCTGAACACTGTGAGCAGGACACACCGCACTAACTTGTAGGTTTAGCTGAACACTGTGAGGTGGATGCACCACACTAACTTGTAGTTTTAGCTGAACACTGTGAGCAGGACGCACTGCACTAACTTGTAGGTTTAGCTGAACACTGTGAGGTGGATGCACCCCACTAACTTGTAGGTTTAGCTGAACACTGGGAGCAGGACGCACCACACTAACTTGTAGTCTTAGCTGAACACTGTGAGCAGGACGCACCGTACTAACTTGTAGGTTTAGCTGAACACTGTGAGGTGGACACACCACACTAACTTGTAGTTTTAGCTGAACACTGTGAGCAGGATGCACCGCACTAACTTGTAGGTTTAGCTGAACACTGTGAGGTGGACGCACCGCACTAACTTGTAGTTTTAGCTGAACACTGTGAGCAGGTCGCACCGCACTAACTTGTAGGTTTAGCTGAACACTGTGAGCAGGACGCATTGCACTAACTTGTAGATTTAGCTGAACATGGTGAGCAGGACGCACCGCACTAACTTGTAGGTTTAGCTGAACACTGTGAGTAGGAAGCACCGCACTAACTTCAAGGTTTAGCTGAACACTGTGAGCAGGATGCACCGCACGAACTTGTAGTTTTAGCTGAACACAGTGAGCAGGACGCACCGCACTAACTTGTAGGTTTAGCTGAACACTGTGAGCAGGACGCACCGCAATAACTTGTAGGTTTAGCTGAACACTGTGAGGTGGACTCACCGCACTAACTTGTAGGTTTAGCTGAACACTGTGAGGTGGACGCACCGCACTAACTTGTAGTTTTAGCTGAACACTGTGAGCAGGACACACCGCACTAACTTGTAGGTTTAGCTGAACACTGTGAGGTGGATGCACCACACTAACTTGTAGTTTTAGCTGAACACTGTGAGCAGGACGCACCCCACTAACTTGTAGGTTTAGCTGAACACTGTGAGGTGGATGCACCCCACTAACTTGTAGGTTTAGCTGAACACTGGGAGCAGGACGCACCACACTAACTTGTAGTCTTAGCTGAACACTGTGAGCAGGACGCACCGTACTAACTTGTAGGTTTAGCTGAACACTGTGAGGTGGACACACCACACTAACTTCTAGTTTTAGCTGAACACTGTGAGCAGGATGCACCGCACTAACTTGTAGGTTTAGCTGAACACTGTGAGGTGGAAGCACCCCACTAACTAGTAGGTTTAGCTGAACACTGTGAGCAGGACGCACCCCACCAACTTGTAGTTTTAGCTGAACACTGTGAGCAGGATGCACCGCACTAACTTCTAGGTTTAGCTGAACATTGTGAGCAGGACGCACCGCACTAGCTTGTAGGTTTAGCTGAACACTGTGAGGTGGATGCACCGCACTAACTTGTAGTTTTAGCTGAACACTGTGAGCAGGACGCACCGCACTAACTTGTAGGTTTAGCTGAACAATGTGAGCAGGACGCATTGCACTAACTTCTAGGTTTAGCTGAACACTGTGAGCAGGACACACCGCACTAACTTGTAGGTTTAGCTGAACACTGTGAGGTGGACGCACCACACTAACTTGTAGGTTTAGCTGAACACTGTGAGCAGGACGCACTGCACTAACTTGTAGTTTTAGCTGAACACTGTGAGCAGGACGCACCGCACTAACTGTTAATAGTCTAGCTGCCTGACTGTGGTACTATTAGGATCAAAAGAACACCAGCAATTTTCTTCAGGTAGCTGTAAATACTGTAACAAGACAAGCCTGCCTATCAGTAAGAAGATAACAGGAACGGATCTAGCTAAACTGAATACAGTGTATATATATATATGCAACACCTGGAATGCATATATATACCCAATACACTGAATACACTGTAAGTGCAGCTAACTGACTGACTGTTCTGCCTAATCTATCTAAGTCAAATCAAATGACACTGTCTGTCTCTCTCTCTCTCTATGAACGCCGGAACACACACTACACAGGGCCGCCGTGCAGGCGGCTTTATATAGTGTGGGGCGTGTACTAAATCCCCTGAGCCATAATTGGCCAAAGCCTTTTTGGCTTTGGCCAATTATACAGTGTTGGTGCATTTTTTTTAGCACTCACACTGTATTGGTGTCACTGGTACCCAAAAAGTGTCACTTAGTGTACCAATTTGTCCGCCGCAATGTCGCAGTCCCACTAAAAATTGCTGATTAACGCAAATACCGATTTTATGTGTAGCAGGCATGTTGTCATGGAACAATGAAAGACTATTGTCATGCAATTTCTCTTTTTTGGCCACAAGATGGAGATAGGGAGATGCTGACTTGTCCTTCCAGTAAACTCAGACAGAGAGGACACTGAGAAAAAGGGGGGTTTTGGGAAGAGCTGCAGAGGCTGAGGTGATTTCAGAGGAAGAGAAAGACAGAGTCTAGGAGCCCAGGAAAAAAAGGCTCTGACATGACAGTGCAGCGACAGTGAGGAGAGAACAACTGTGCCTAAGATTTTCAGCCAGAGAAAGAAAGAGCCTGATTTGGCAGAAATCCACAGCCATTTGGGGAATATCCTAAGTCTGCAGCAAGTTATCGGGGCCAGTGTGGAGAGAGGATGAGGAGCCATTTTAAGCTACTATAGTGTGGAGAAGCAGTGCTGGGACCGGATCGTGGAGAGACGGAGCCACTCCTAGGATGCTGCCTGCCAGAGTCACCCTAAGCAACCTAAGCGAGTTGAAGCCTGATCAGAGGGGTAACTAAATCAGTTTTACTGGGACGGTTGATCGGCCTTTAGGCCAATACTTGCTACCACTGCTAGGGAATAAAGTCACTAGGGGCTACTTAACCAGTGAGCCCATAGCTCTAATACTGCCTGCAGGCCTTACTGACGGCCGCAACATGCACCAACGAGCTCCAACAAAACTTAGGACTAAGGATTTCCCCTAGTTGTAACTACCTTGAAACTCTATTTGCTGGCCAGTTTAAAGGGGTACTATACCTCTGTCTATTTGTTTGAGTGCACTCAAAACTTAGTGTGGATTTATAAGCACCCTTGTTGCATTTAAAGTTTATATGCATTGTTTATTGCTAACCTGCCTGCTGAGTGTGTTCAATTCGGTTTACCCGTTAATTATGCTATAATAATAAATCAATAGATTAAGTGTATTTACCACTAAACATATGTGTGTGTGTATTTATTGCCAGATGCCATAGCCGGGTGAAAGGTATTTCTCACTTGTGTTGTAAATTGTGCTTGCAGTAATTTTATTCAACCAGGTGTACCGGGGAGCTGAGGTTGTTCTTGGAGTCGAGGCGCAGAACAGAAAACCCAAAATTTAACCAGCGCCTCCTTCGGGGGTGGTGCTAGATATACATGTCATTTGTGCCCTGTCATAGCTCGATACTGGAAACAAGTGACGTATCTCTTGTCCTCTGTTCTGTCAGTACCGGTACCATGTACTCCTAGAATATGCCTCCTAGTTATTCTAGATGAGGAACAGTGGCAGAGGTACTAAAAAGAAAGAATACTAAGCCTAGGTTATGTAAGTGTAAGTAGAACATTGTCTGCATAAAGAGAAGTTTTATATTCTATGTCATTAATGGTAAACCCATGTATAGAAGGGTTATTGCGTATAGCCATCGCTAAATGCCCCATTGCTATCATGCATAATAGTGAAGATAAGGGGAAACACCGACTTGTTCTATTATTCAGCCTAAATGGGGGCAAAAGAGTGCCATTGGTGTGAAGAGGGGGTTGTGTATAATGCCATTGTTTTATTGATCAAATTGTTGCCAAGGTTAACCTGACAGAGTGAATGGAGCAAAAACCAGCAAACAATCTGATGTTTCTGAGCTAAAGAAATTAGAGAGAGAGTCTTACTTTATTTTTAAAAAAATTTCAAACAACAAGCCGCTTGCTATGAGGGCATTTGTGCATGCTCACTCCTTAGTCCCGCTCTCTGTGTCCATAAGACAAGGTTCAGCCTCACCTTTATTCCCTTCTTACTGGCTGTGATTGACAGCAGCGTGAGCCAATGGCTCCTGCTGCTCCATCTCAACCAATGAGAAGGGAGAGACCTGGGATAGCCACTGCTCTTTTGCTCATCGCTGGAATGAGATCAGGCTTAGGTAAGTATTGAGAGGGCTGAGGGGGGAGCTGCACACTGAAGGGGTTTTACTTTCATGCAAAGAATGCCTGAAAATTAAAAAAACCTTCAGCCTTTCCCCTTTTATAAGTAAAGCACAGACTACAAGTCTGATAACAAAATGCACCTCAAAATCTTGTTTTTTAATTGTACATTGTGAATGTCATTATTGGTTATCTTAATACTTGTTTTTGATATCTGACTCATTTGTTTGATTTGCTATTTTGCAAAAAAGGGAGATGCAACATACCATGGTAAACACAAGGTTTACAACTTTTACGCCCTTCCTGCCCAGGCCAATTTTCAGCTTATAACGCTGTCGCAATTTGAATGGTGATTGCGAGGTCATGCAACACTGTACCTAAACTAAATTTTTATATATTTTTTTTAGAAAGATAGAGCTTTTTTGGGTGGTATTTAATCACCATTTTT
Organism: Lithobates septentrionalis; assembly: GCA_037952835.1. Classification (NCBI taxonomy): domain Eukaryota; kingdom Metazoa; phylum Chordata; class Amphibia; order Anura; family Ranidae; genus Lithobates; species Lithobates septentrionalis. Next base: position 2,999,767 of record JBBDGP010000074.1, read on the forward strand.
TTTTTCTTTTTTTGTTTTTTTAGCAAAAAGACAGAAAACTTTTTTTTTTTCAAAATTTTCAATATGTCTGTTATAAAATGTTGTAAATAAGTAATTTTTCTCCTTCACTAATGTGCACTGATGAGGTGGCATTGATGGGCATTGATTAGGCGGTGCTGATAAGGTGATAGTCATGCACTGATGGGACTGCACTGAAAGGCGGCAATAATGGGTACTGATAGGCAGTAGGAATGGGCTTTATGTTCGGGTCGAACATGAGTGGGGTGTTCGCGGCAAATTCAAAAGCCGCGGAACTCCCTTTAAAAGTCTATAAGAGAAATCAAAAGTGCTCATTTTAAAGGCTTATATGCATGATATTGTCATAAAAAGTGCTTGGGGACCCGGGTCCTGCCCCAGGGGACATGTATCAACGCAAAAAGAAGTTTTAAAAGCAGCCGTTTATTCGGGAGCAGTGATTTTAATAATGCTTAAAGTGAAACAATAAAAGTATAATATTCCTTTTAATTTCGTACCTAGGGGGGTGTCTATAGTATGCCTGTAAAGGGGCGCATGTTTCCCGTGTTTAGAACAGTCTGACAGCAAAATTACATTTCTAAAGTCATTTAAAAGTGCTAGAGCTAGTGCCGGCTATAATGAATTGTCGGGAAAAAAAAGTCATTTAAAAGTGCTAGCGCTAGTGCCAGCTATAATGAATTGTCGGGAAAAAAAAGTCAATTAAAAGTGCTAGAGCTAGTGCCGGCTATAATGAATTGTCGGTCCGGCAATACACATAAAATACACATAAAAGTTCATTGATAAAAACGGCATGGAATTTGCCCACAGGGGAACCCCCGAACCAAATTTTTAAAAAAAAAATGTGTGAGAGTCCCCCTAAATTCCATACCAGGCCCTTCAGGTCTGGTATGGATATTAAGGGGAACCCCGTCCAAAATTTAAAAAAAATGGCGTGGGGTCCCCCAAGAATCCATACCAGACCCTTATCCGAGCATGCAACCTGGCAGGCCGCCGGAAAAGAGGGGGGATGAGAGAGCACCCCCCTCCTGAACCATACCAGGCCACATGCCCTCAACATTGGAAGGGTGCTTTGGGATAGCGGCCCCCCAAAGCACTTTGTCCCATGTTGATGTGGAGAAGAGCCTCATCCCCACAACCCTTGCCCGGTGGTTGTGGGGGTCTGCGGGCAGGGGGCTTATCGAAATCTGGAAAAAATGTGTGAAAATGGTAAAAAAAAGACACTACACGCCTTGGGACAAGTCCTTTATTAAAAAAATAAAACTGTCCCACTGAGTCATCTTCTTCTTCTTCTCGCGCTCCGATGAACCGAAAAAAAGCCACAAGCGGCCTACGATCGGTCACTCGGTTACGTAACCGGCTGGCCCCGCCCCCTGTGACGATACGGGAAAGCCATAGGGATAGGGATATCCCCTTACGTCAGAGGGGGGAGACCCCCACGCCATTTTTTTTTATTTTGGCACGGGGTTCCCCATAATATCCATACCAGACCTGAAGAGCCTGGTATGAAATTTAGGGGGAACCCCCATGCATTATTTTTTAAAATTTTGTTTAGGGGTCCCCCTGTGGGGAAATTCCATGCTGTTTTTATCAATTAACTTTTATGTGTATTGCCGGACCGACAATTCATTATAGCTGGCACTAGCTCTAGCACTTTTAAATTACTTTTTTTCCCGACAATTCATTATACCTGGCACTAGCTCTAACACTTTTAAATGACTTTTTTCCCGACAATTCATTATAGCCGGCACTAGCTCTAGCACTTTTAAATGACTTTTTTTTCCTTTAGAAATATCATTTTGCTGGCAGACTGTTCTAAACACGGGAAACATGCGCCCTTTAAAGGCATACTATAGACACGCCCCAGGTAGGAAATTTAAAGGAATATTACACTTTTATTGTTTCACTTTAAGCATTATTAACCACTTCAGCCCCGGAAGGTTTTACCCCCTTCCTGACCAGAGCACTTTTTACAATTCGGCACTGCGTCGCTTTAACTGCTAATTGCGCGGTCATGCAATGCTGTACCCAAACGAAATTTGCGTCCTTTTCTTCCCACAAATAGAGCTTTCTTTTGATGGTATTTGATCACCTCTGTCATTTTTATTTTTTGCGCTATACACGGAAAAAGACCGAAAATTTTGAAAAAAAATGATATTTTCTACTTTTTGTTCTAAAAAAAATCCAATAAACTCAATTTTAGTCATACATTTAGGCCAAAATGTATTCGGCCACATGTCTTTGGTAAAAAAAATGTCAATAAGTGTATATTTATTGGTTTGCGCAAAAGTTATAGCGCCTACAAACTAGGGTACATTTTCTGGAATTTACACAGCCTTTAATTTATGACTGCCTGTCGTTTCTTGAGGTGCTAAAATGGCAGGGCAGTATAAAACCCCCACAAATGACCCCATTTTGGAAAGTAGACACCCCAAGAAATTTGCTGAGAGGCATGTTGAGCCCATTGAATATTCATTTTTTTTGTCCCAAGTGATTGAATAATGACAAAAAAAAAAAAAATTACAAAAAGTTGTCACTAAATGATATATTTCTCACACAGGCCATGGGCATATGTGGAATTGCACCCCAAAATACATTTAGCTGCTTCTCCTGAGTATGGGGATACCACATGTGTGGGACTTTTTGGGAGCCTAGCCGCGTACGGGGCCCCGAAAACCAATCACTGCCATCAGGATTTCTAAGGGCGTACATTTTTGATTTTACTCCTCACTACCTATCACAGTTTTGAAGGCCATAAAATGCCCAGATGGCATAAAACGCCCCCAAATGACCCCATTTTGGAAAGTAGACACCCCAAGCTATTTGCTTTGAGGCATGTTGAGTCCATGGAATGTTTTATATTTTGACACAAGTTGCGGGAAAGTGACAATTATTTATTTTTTTTGCACAAAGTTGTCACTAAATGATATATTGCTCACACAGGCCATGGGCATATGTGGAATTGCACCCCAAAATACATTTAGCTGCTTCTCCTGAGTATGGGGATACCACATGTGTGGGACTTTTGGGAGCCTAGCCGCGTACGGGGCCCCGAAAACCAATCACTGCCTTCAGGATATCTAAGGGCGTACATTTTTGATTTTACTCCTCTCTGCCTATCACAGGCAGTGAGGCCATGGAATGCCCAGGTGGCACAAACCCCCCCAAATGACCCCATTTTGGAAAGTAGACACCCCAAGCTATTTGCTGAGAGGAATTGTGAGTATTTTGCAGCTCTCATTTGTTTTTGAAAATAAAGAAAGACGAGAAAAAAAACATTTTTTTTTCTTTTTTCAATTTTCAAAACTTTGTGACAAAAAGTGAGGTCTGCAAAATACTCACTATACCTCTCATCAAATAGCTTGGAGTGTCTACTTTCCAAAATGGGGTCATTTGGGGTTTTTTTTTGCCACCTGGGCATTCCATGGCCTCCGAAACTGTGATAGGCAGTGAAGAGTGAAATCAAAAATTTACGGCCTTAGAAAGCCTGAAGGCGATGCTTGGTTTTCGGGGTCCCGTACGCGGCTAGGCTCCCAGAAAGTCTCACACATGTGGTATCCCCGTACTCAGGAGAAGCAACAGAATGTATTTTGGGGTGTAATTTCACATATTCCCATGGCATTTTTGAGCAATATATCATTTAGTGACAACTTTGCGCAACAAAAAAAAAAAATTGTCCCTTTCCGACAATTTGTGTCACAATATAAAATATTCCATGGACTCAACATGACTCTCAGCAAATAGCTTGGGGTGTCTACTTTCCAAAATGGGGTCATTTCGGGGGGTTTTGAACTGTCCTGGCATTTTATGTACAACATCTAGAAGCTTATGTCACACATCACCCACTCTTCTAACCACTTGAAGACAAAGCCCTTTCTGACACTTATTGTTTACATAAAAAAATAATTTTTTTTAGCAAGAAAATTACTTTGAACCCCCAAACATTATATATTTTTTTAAAGCAAATGCCCTACAGATTAAAATGGTGGGTGTTTCATTTTTTTTTTCACACAGTATTTGCGCAGCGATTTTTCAAATGCATTTTTTGGGGAAAAAACACACTTTTTTACATTTTAATGCACTAAAACACACTATATTGCCCAAATGTTTGATGAAATAAAAAAGATGATCTTAGGCCGAGTACATGGATACCAAACATGACATGCTTTAAAATTGCGCACAAACGTGCAGTGGCGACAAACTAAATACATTTTTAAAAGCCTTTAAAAGCCTTTACAGGTTACCACTTTAGATTTACAGAGGAGGTCTACTGCTAAAATTACTTCCCTCAATCTGACGTTTGCGGTGATACCTCACATGCATGGTGCAATTGCTGTTTACATTTGACGCCAGACCGACGCTTGCGTTCGCCTTAGCGCGAGAGCAGGGGGGACAGGGGTGCTTTTTTTTTTTTTTTTTTTCTTTATTATTATTATTTTTTTATCTTATTTTTAAACTGTTCCTTTCATTTTTTTTTTAAATCATTTTTATTGTTATCTCAGGGAATGTACAGTGGCTTGCGAAAGTATTCGGCCCCCTTGAACTTTTCAATCTTTTGCCACAATTCAGGCTTCAAACATAAAGATATAAAATTTTAATTTTTTGTGAAGAATCACCAACAAGTGGGACACAATTGTGAAGTGGAATGAAATCTATTGGATACTTTAAACTTTTTTAGCAATTAAAAAACTGAAAAAGTGGTGCGTGCAAAATTATTCGGCCCCTTTACTTTCAGTGCAGAAAACTCACTCCAGAAGTTCAGCGAGGATCTCCGAATGATCTAATGTTGTCCTAAATGACTGATGGTGATAAATAGAATCCACCTGTGTGTAATCAAGTCTCTGTATAAATGCACCTGCTCTGTGATAGTCTCTGGACCGTAATACTGTTGTGGAGAAGTTTAAAGCCGGATTTGGATACAAAAAGATTTCCCAAGCTTTAAACATCCCAAGGAGCACTGTGCAAGCGATCATTTTGAAATGGAAGGAGTATCAGACCACTGCAAATCTACCAAGACCTGGCTGTCCCTCTAAACTTTCAGCTCAGAAAAGGAGAAGACTGATCAGAGATGCAGCCAAGAGGCCCATGATCACTCTGGATGAACTGCAGAGAACTACAGCTGAGGTGGGAGAGTCTGTCCATAGGACAACAATCAGTCGTACACTGCACAAATCTGGCCTTTATGGAAGAGTGGCAAGAAGAAAGCCATTTCTCAAAGAAATCCATAAAAAGTCTTGTCTAAAGTTTGCCACAAGTCACCTGGGAGACACACCAAACATGTGGAAGAAGGTGCTCTGGTCCGATGAAACCAAAATCAAACTTTTTGGCCACAATGCAAAACGATAGGTTTGGCGGAAAAGCAACACAGCTCATCACACTCAACACACCATCCCCACTGTCAAACATGGTGGTGGCAGCATCATGGTTTGGGCCTGCTTTTCTTCAGCAGGGACAGGGAAGATGGTTAAAATTGAGGGGAAGATGAATGCAGCCAAATACAGGACCATTCTGGATGAAAACTTGTTGGAGTCTGCAAAAGACCTGAAACTGGGACGGAGATTTATCTTCCAACAAGACAATGATCCCAAACATACAGCAAAATCTACAAAGGAATGGTTCGACTCCTCCCTTAGAGGGGCGCTGCAAGTATTGACGGAATTCTCCAAAATAACAGGATTACGGGTGAACTGGACAAAATCCCAGTTACTAGCTATTGACCCTGAGGCAAAAAGACTAGCCCCGCCAGATCTCCAACTGCAATGGGTAGACAAAATGGTGTACTTGGGGGTGCGCATCTCGAGAGACGCATCCAGCTTTATCCCCCTTAACCTAGACCCGGTGGTCCAAGGAGTCAAAGCTAAACTAAAAGCCTGGGAGAACCTTCCTCTATCCTTATTAGGCCGCATTAACTTAATTAAAATGAAAATCATACCTAAATTTACATACCTATTCCGTAATTCCCCACAATGGATACCTTGCTCATTTTTTACTAAATTGAACCGAATGTTCTCCTCCTTCCTCTGGGGCTCAAACCCCCCCAGATTTAAACTGTCCACACTGATGCGTCCGGTGTCGCAGGGGGGGTTGGCGTTTCCAGACTGCCAGAAATATTTTCTGGCAGCTCAGCTGGTCACGGCAGTTTGGTGGCTAGTGCCGGACGCGTCCAACCCCGCGGCAGTTCTGGAGGCTGCGGTGGTCCGCTCTGTGGAGGCCCTAACACATTTACCCCTTCGAGGTCCCAAGGCTCCATATGACTTGACCACCTCCATGCACACGACTCTAAGGGCCTGGAAGGCAGGACTGGGACTTGAGAAGTTCCCACGGAATGCAGTATCCCCACACGCCCCCCCTATGGAACAACCCGACCTTACCCCATCTTTACTCACTACCAGACCCCAAAATATGGGCCAAATGTGGCATTAAACTGATATCTGACCTCACCACCGGCACGGCAATACACCCCTTCAATCATCTAGTGTGCCACAATAATGTTCCCCCCTCGCATTTATTTCGCTATATGCAACTGTCTCATGCGTTTAGAGCCCAAATATTACCCAATGACACGCAGATAGTGCAATCCGATCTGGAGAGGGTCACAAGATATGAATGCACCAGGAAACCAACTTCGGTCCTCTATGCACATCTCCTCAGAGTTTCCTCTCCAGATCTGTCAAAGCTCCGTCAGCGATGGACACAAGACATCCCGGGACTGGACTCCGAGGATTGGGAGGACATGTGGGACTTCCCCTTCAAAATCCTGGTCTCACTTCGTGACCGCCTCATACAATACAAAATATTACACCGGGCATATATTACCCCGTATAGAATGCATAAAATGAGAACCTCCCTGTCCTCGGAGTGTTGGAGGTGTACTGGGGATCCGGGCGACTTTATACACATCTTCTGGTCCTGCCCAGCAATTCAAAACTACTGGTCACAAGTAATATCTGTAATAAAAGAAGTGGTGGGAATAGATATAGCCCCCAACCCCGCAGATATGCCTTTTAGGCTTAGTAGAAGCATTAGCCCCCAGGATAGCGGAGAGGACTCTGATAGGACTCCTGATTTTCTATGCCAGAAAAATGATCACTCTCTGCTGGAAAAAACGTGCCCCGCCATCAATATTGCTGTGGAATACACATGTCAATAAAGTACTACCACTGTATAAGGAAACCTACCAAAATAGAGGATGCCCCAAAAAATACCGTAGAGTGTGGGCCAAATGGCTGGCGGAGGCCTCCACGGCAACCGCAGACTGATTGAGCATGTACATAATACCACTCTACGGGTGGATGTGATTTTGATACTTTGGGTGACACTTTTGTATTGTAATCTCTGATATGGGTTTATTTGATATCTATTGTCCCTTGGGTCTCGAATGAATGATCTGATCCTTAGATATTTCAATTGAGCAGGAGCCAATACAGCACTAGGTTGTTTGTTGTTCTTTTCTTATAGACGTGCTACAGCTGTATGTCACTAATGATGGAAACAGCCCAGTTGCCGGCTGGCACTGGCCCCTGCGTGGGTCTAGTCCCAATGCTGTAGCAGGATTATTGTTGTTTTCTGTTTGTATGTCTTATACTCAATAAAAAGATTTCCAAAAACAAAGGAATGGTTCACAAATAAACGTATCCAGGTGTTAGAATGGCTAAGTCAAAGTCCAGACCTGAATCCAATCGAGAATCTGTGGAAAGAGCTGAAAACTGCTGTTCACAAACGCTCTCCATCCAACCTCACTGAGCTCGAGCTGTTTTGCAAGGAAGAATGGGCAAGAATTTCAGTCTCTCGATGTGCAAAACTGATAGAGACATACCCCAAGCTGTAATCGCAGCAAAAGGTGGCTCTACAAAGTATTAACGCAAGGGGGCCGAATAATTTTGCACGCCCCACTTTTCATTTTTTTATTAGTTAAAAAAGTTTCAAAAATCCAAAAGATTTCGTTCCACTTCACAATTGTGTCCCACTTGTTGGTGATTCTTCACAAAAAATAAAAATTTTATATCTTTATGTTTGAAGCCTGAAATGTGGCAAAAGGTTGAAAAGTTCAAGGGGGCCGAATACTTTCGCAAGCCACTGTAAATATCCCCTATCATAGCAATAGGTAGTGACAGGTACTCTTTTTTGCAAAAATTGGGGTCTATTAGACCCTAGATTTCTCCTCTGCCCTCAAAGCATCTGACCACACCAAGATCGGTGTGATAAAATGCTTTCCCAATTTCTCAATGGCGCTGTTTACATCCGGCAAAATCTAAGTCATAAAATGCTCGTAGCTTCCGGTTTCTTAGGCCATAGAGATGTTTGGAGCCACTCTGGTCTCTGATCAGCTCTATGGTCAGCTGGCTGAATCACCGGCTGCATTTTCAGGTTCCCTGTTGAGACAGGAGAGCCAGAGAAAAACACGGAAGACGTTGGGGGGGGGCATTCCCTCCCACTGCTTGTAAAAGCAGTCTAGAGGCTAATTAGCCGCTAGGATTGCTTTTACATGAAAGCCGACCGCTGGCTGAAAAGAATGATACCAAGATGATACCTAAACCTGCAGGCATCATTCTGGTATAACCACTCAAAGTCGTGAATGGCGTACCTGAAGACAAAAAAATGGTTAACAATAAAGCACAGTAAACGGTAAGGTATAAAAAATTGCATACCTGAAAAGCAAACATGATAAAACATAATAACAATAAAACATTGCAGAATAGAATACAGTAAAAAAGAGCAGAACAATAGAGAGAGAATAGAGAGAGAGAGAACAATAAAACGACAACTATTTTTTTTTTATTTTATATTTTTGTATGTGTTTTTTTTTTTTTTTTTACACTTTTTTTTGTAACTAACTTTTATAACTGTAACCGGTTCCAGGTTCGGGTCTCTCAAAATGCGATGGCATCTTGGGAGACCCTGTGAAAGTGCGTCTAGTCTGTGGAATGCTGTACCCTACGCTAATACTCAACTAGTGAATGGTAGCGTTCAAAACATTCACCAATGCAAAGACCAGGATTGTCAGGACAGGAGGGACAATAATAGCGGGTGTCACGCCTATATCCGCGCTTGCTGCAGACACAACATCTTTTTTGGGGGGTTCGTTGGGTAGGGGTACTCGGGAGGACATAAAGAAAATGCCTCTCATGCAGCCGACTGCATTTGGTTGGGGATGTGAATGGGGGAAGTACGGGCGCTGCAGAAGCGGTGGGTTCCCAATTAGGATTGGCGAATGCAGCAGGAAGGGCACTATGGGCACGACGGGCCTGTGTTTGTCTTTTTGGTGGCAGCAGGACACTACTTGCGCTTGCCACCTCACCAGCTTGAACTGCACTTATGGGACTCGCAACATCACCACGTGTTACTGCAGTGCTGGTTTGACTACGACGGGGGTGTACTAGGCCGCTGGTGCTTGCCAGTTCACCAAAACACTACAAAAAAACTGTTAGCGATCGCAGGGATCAGGCCTGACTCTGCGAATGCTGCAGTTATGCGTTTAGTGTTTTGTAAGTGTCAGTGATCGATCAATACTGCACTTGGGTGGGCTGGGCTGGGCCGGGCGGAGGGGAAAAACGCAGGTGCTAGCAGGTATCTGGGCTTATCCCGCTAACACTGCGTGTTTGGGAACCCTAAACTGCCGTTCAGATACTATACCACTAAGGGAGGTGTACGGTGCGTGCGTGGGTGTTAGCGGTACTGGCGATAACCTGACGTTGCCTGGGGCTGGTGCTTGCCAGTTCACCAAAACGCTACCAAGAAAACTGTTAGCGATCGCAGGGATCAGGCCTGACTCTGCGAACGCTGCAGTTATGCGTTTAGTGTTTTGTAAGTGACAGTGATCGATCGATACTGCACTTGGGTGGGCTGGGCCGGGCCGGGCGGAGGGGCAAAACGCAGGTGCTAGCGGGTATCTGGGCTGATCCCGCTAACACTGCGTTTTCGGGAACCCTAAACTGCTGGGGACGCTAGTATAGATCTGATCGGATCAGATATTGATCCATACAGATACTATACCACTAAGGGAGGCGTATGCTGCGTGCGTGGGTGTTAGCGGTACTGGCGCTAATCTGACGCTGCCTGGGGCGACGCATATCACTGCCGGGCGATCAGGGGGCTAAACCTTTATTCGGTAATAAACGGCGGGTGCCCTGACACTATAAAAAATAAACGAACTAACCAGCGTCACCCGTAACAGTTATACGGTGATCAGTGGTGAAAGGGTTAACTAGGGGGCAATCAAGGGGTTAAAACATTTATTAGGTAGTATATGGGGGTCCCTGTCGCTATAAAACGCTGACGGCGAACCTAAATATTTACGTCCCTAACTAGCATCACCAGCGACACTAATACAGCGATCAGAAAAATGATCGCTTAGTGACACTGGTGACAGGGGGTGATCAAGGGGTTAAAACTTTATTAGGGGGGGTTAGGGGGGTACCCTAGACCTAAAGGGGGGTAATACTCACTGCCCTAACACTGTAACTGTCACAAACTGACACCATGCAGTAATCAGAAAAAAAAAAAAATACTGCTGGTGTCAGTTTGTGACGGGGGGGGGGGTGATTGGGGGGGGGATCGGGGGGCAATCGGGGGGGGGATCGGGGTGTAAAGTATGCCTGGCATGTTCTACTGTGTGTGTTTGTGTTGTGTGCACTTACCTGTCTTCTCTCCTCGGCGCTGGGACGGAAACTGCCAGACCGAGGAGAGATGACATCACATCCTCTGCCTGTGTGAAACTACACACAGGCAGAGGAGGATTCCCATTGGCTGGGAGCGATCACGAGGGGGGGGGCATGATCGGATGGTCTCCCCCTCGCCTCCCGACGCTCCCAGTCAAATGCCGACCGCCGCTGGCACCGGGGGGGGGTCCGATCGGACCCCCCGCCCGCGGGAGGCAGATCACGTATGGGAACGTGATTCTGCCTGCCCGTGCCATTCTGCCGCAGTATATCTGCGTTAGGCGGTCGGCAAGTGGTTAAAATCACTGCTCCCGAAAAAAAGGCCATTTTTAAAACTTTTCTTTGCATTGATACATGTCCCCTGGGGCAGGACCCGGGTCCCCAAACACTTTTTAAGACAATACCATGCATATAAGCCTTTAAAATTAGCACTTTTGATTTTTCATGTTCGTGTCTCATAGACTTTAACGGTGTTCGCGTGTTCGAACAAATTTTTTGCCTGTTCGCATGTTCTGGTGCGAACAGAATGGGGGGTGTTCGGCTCATCCCTAATAGGCAGCACTGATGGTAATGGATAGGCAGCACTAATGGGCACTGACAGGCTGCACTGATGGGCACTGATAGGCGACAATAATAGGCATCACTGATAGGCACTGGTTTGCAGCCCTGATTATTAGTATGTGGATTTTCTGGTTATCGGCTCTATCTTCATGTGCTGTCAGCATAAGCAGATGAATGCCGATAAATGGCAAATCCTGTTTACACTGTGATCAGCTGTGATTGGACACAGCTGATCACATAGTAAAGAGCCGCTGTTATTGGCTCTTTAACATGATCTGTGATAAGCTGTGTCCTAAGGACACAGCGATCACAGATGCGCGCCGCAGGGAGTGCGCGTGAAGCGCAATTATGGGAGGACCTCATATGAAGCCCTCCCGGCAATGTGCGACCATGTTGTAATCGTCATTTGGCTATAACGTGGTCATGAAGAGGTTAAGTGTGATAATGCTATGTTGAGATTTGTTTGTTAAAGCCATTGCTTGAACTATTTAGATATTGTAAGACTGATGCAGCAGGGGTGGCAAGTCCCATGTTTTCAAATTCTCATAAACAGTGAAACTAATTGTTTCTGACATGCCAGAATTAGAAATTTGGTGGCTTCTATTTGTTCAAAAATTATAGAATAACAGCTAAAAAGAGAACATTTAGAAATTATGCTTACTTCGAATTTAGGTTTACTGCAGCTCCACACACCTTCCTTCTAAAAATGTATCTATTCATCCTGTTATCCTTAGAGATGTGTCCTATATAAGACTTTACCCAAAGATATAAGCAATTGGTAATTTGTGTGTATGATTCAGGTTTACCAATTGAAACCTATTGAGGCACATTTTTGTATATCAATGCTAAGTTAGCATTACAGTTGGAAATAGCAGTTGGTACAAAATCATTAACAATCTGGATCTTGAATTTAATTAGACAAGCTATTCGTGTGTGGAAGCATTATAAGAAGCCACTGAAGAAGAGTTTAGAGAAGCAAGGTCAGAGACAGAAAAAGATGCTATGCTGTATAAAAGCTGTCATAAAATAAAATACCTACCAGTTTCATTGCTTGATGATTTGTGTTTTTAATTAACTAATTAGTAAATACAGAAAAACAAATATGGTACATAATATGTACATGCCTCGAGGATTGTGAAAAATATTTGGAAAAAGAAAATCCCTATTAACTAAGATTTGTATGCATTTTCAGGATAGCTTGCAGGATAACTAATAATAATAATAATGATAATAATACCCACTGTATACATGCATGTTAAATATTTTCTTCTCCATTTCGTTAATTATAGCAGTCCACAACTTATGAGAGTCATATCTACATTTTGTCAAAGAACAGGTTGTGGAAAATGACACAGTTGAGCCCAATACAACATCCCCTTCTATTTGGAGTTAATCCTTGTTTGGTGGGTTACTGCAGCTAAAATTTGAATACTGTCTACATACTTCTGTAAGTGGTTGTTTTTAAATGCACAACTCAGCTGTTTAGTTCTTTTCCATGGGAAAGATGGTTTCATAATTTTAACCCATCTATAGCGTTATTTATGATTTCAAAATATTTTGATGTATCTTCCTAACAGGGTGGACCTAGTGCTTCATCTTTAGTTGTGTCATCCATCATGTACATTATTCTTGTTCTCTTGTTTAGGTCACAGAAAGGGTTCACAGGCCTGATATCATGAGCACTGAATTCACAGTCGTTTGTCCTGCATAAAGATTTTTTCTTTTAACCACTTGCTGACCAGGCTTTTTCTGTCACTTTTTGTTTACAAGTTTAAATCAGTATATTTTTATAGAAAATTACTTATAACCCCCAAACATTATACATTTTTTTTTAGCAGAGAACCTAGAAAAGAAAATGGTGATCATTGCATTTTTTTTTGTCTCATGGTAATTGCATGGCGGTTTTGCAAACACAATTTTTTGGGGAAAAAATACACTGTCATGAATTAAAAAAGAACAAAACACAATAGTTTCCCCATTGTTTGTGTATTATGTGAAAGATGATGTTACGCCGAGTAAATAGATACCTGACATGTCATGCTGAAAAAAGTGCTGGTGCAGTAATAGCAACGCGACAGTGAGGGAGGAGCCAGGTGCCGTCGCTTCCAGGGTACGGCAGAACCCGGAAGCTTTTATCTCTGTTGTTGATTGCTGTTTATTTTTATGTAAGTGACTATATTGTTACATTAAAATTTATTTTAAACTTACTACACTATGGAGCCCATTTTTTCCTTTCACTCTTTAACTGAGAACACCGATTAAGTAGGGGCGAGCATCATCCCATCTTGGAAGCCGTTCCAGTGTCCACATCCCTACCCACCTGTGGGTTTAAGCTTGATTCGGCCCACTGGGGGCCGTTACTACAGGTGAGAGGCTGGGGGAAATGGTCACCGCACATCGCACATTGGAACAGGATTGGATGAACTGTTTATAGACATTTTGGCTACCACTGCACCAGCACTTTTTTCATCTTTAGAAGATTCCCATTTGTTCACATTGGGAGCTACATTAGAAGTCGCATTTGCATGTGTTTGGACTGCGCTCTATTATTTTCACCTTTTTTTCGTTTGATGTTAATTTTTATTAATAGCTCACAGTTGATTGGATATTTTATTTATTCGACTGATATTATTTATTTATCTGCTTGCATAATATTTTCTGATTATATGCACACTGCACTTTGCAAGAATTTTTTTGGAAGTCGCATTGAAAAAATCGCATTTGTGAATTGCATGCCTGTGAATTACATCGTTATTACTTTTTTAATTAGCAATATTTTCTGATGCTTATTTTATGCTAGATGTTCACAATTGATTGATTGGACACTTATATTATCATGTGACATTGTTCACATTTTCTTTCCATTTACTTGTCACGTGAGATTGGATTATTCACAAATATTATCATGTGACATTGTTTACATTTGATCTTTTCCACTCACTTGCTACGTGAGATTGGATTACTTTTCAGTGTTACACTTTGCACTTTATACTAACACATCATTGTTGCACATAGTTTTGCTGTCTGTATTTTATATCATATTTTGGTATTTTATTTAGGCTTTGGACGTTTCTATTGCATTTATATTTATTCATTTTTTCAAGTTGTGACTGAGGTAGCGCTACATATTTTTATATTTGTTTATTAGGGTTATGTGAGTACACTATTTTATGTTGGCGGCTGCTTGTCTATTTTATCTTTTTGTGGTTCTTTGCGCATTAGTTATTATTCTTTAAAGACAATAATATGGTTACTGGTTTTACCATGTTATTAATTGATTAAATTCATTAATTGTTGATTTTTAATCTTGAGTATCATTTAAGCACCTTAAAAGTCCCACCTTATTTGTATATTTTCTACTTTATTCAATTAATGGGTTGTGGTGCAAGATGTAAATCATCTCCTCCTGTATACTGTTAAATTAAAGTGGAAGTAAACCCATCCATAAAACTGTTTCATTTCCGGCACGTGCCGGAAATGTAACACTCCCATTGGTTGTGCTCTCAACCAAACTGTCAAGCCATCCAATGGCTGGTGTCATAACTAATCACATGTGCAGCATCATGGCAGTTGTAGATTAAACAGAGGCAAAGATGGCAGCTTCCTTGGCTGAAAACGATAGGAGGGTTTACTTCCACTTTAACTTCAGTCTTTAACCACATCAGCCGGAGGTTTTGGCTGCTCAATGACCGGAGCACTTTTTACAATTTGGCACTGCACTGATTTAACTGGTAATTGCGCGGTCATGCAATGCTGCACCCAAACAAAATTTGCGTCCTTTTTTCCCCACAAATAGAGCTTTCTTTTGATGGTATTTGATTTCCTCTGCGTTTTTTATTTTTTGCGATATAAACGGAAAAAAAGACAGAAAATTTTGAAAAAAAATTATATTTTCTACTTTTTGTTATAAAAAAATCAATAAACTCAATTTTAGTCATATATTTAGGCCAAAATGTATTCAGCCACATGTCTTTGGTAAAAAAAATGTCAATAAGCGTATATTTATTGGTCTGCGCAAAAATTATAGCGTCTACAAACTAGTGTAAATTTTCTGGAATTTACGCAGCTTTTATTTATGACTACTTATCTATTTTCTTGAGGTGCTAAAATGGCAGGGCAGTGCTACCCCCCCCCCCCAAATGACCCTTTTTATAAAGTAGACACCCCAAGGAAATTGCTAAGAGGCATGTTGAGCCCATTGAATACTTTATTTTTTTGTCACAAGTGATTGAAAAATTACAAAAAAAAATTACACAAAGTTGTCACCAAATGATATATTGCTCACACGTGCCATAGTTATATGTGGAATTACACCCCAAAATACATTCTGCTGCTTCTCTTAAGTATGGGAATACCTCATGTGTGAGACTTTTTGGGAGCTTAGAACACTGAAAACCAAGCACCGCCTTCAGGATTTCTAAGGGTGTAAATTTTTGATTTCACTCCTCACTACCTATCGAAGTCCATAAAATTCCAAGATAGCACAACCCCCCCCCCCAAAAATGACCCCATTTTAGAAAGTAGACACCCCAAGCTATTTGCTGATAGGCATGTTGAGTCCATGGAATATTTTATATTTTGCCACAAGTTGCAGGGAAAATGAAATTTTTTTTTGTTTTGCACAAGTTGTCACTAAATGATCTATTGCTCAAACATGCCATGGGCATATGTGAAATTACACCCCAAAATACAGTCTGCTGCTTCTCCTGAGTATGGGGATACCGCATGTGTGAGACTTTTTGGGAGCCTAGCCGTGTACATAATGCCGAAAACCAAGCACCGCCTTCTGGCTTTCTAAGGGCGTAAAATGGTGATTTCACTTCCTCACTATCTATCACAGTTTCGAAGGCCATGAAATGACAAGATAGCACAAACCCCCCCCCCCCCCGCAAATGACCCCATTTTGGGAAGAAGACACTTCAAGCTATCTGCTGAGAGGCATTTTGAGTATTTTGCAGATCTCACTTTTTGTCACAAAGTTTTGAAAATTGAAAAAAGAAAAAAAAATACATTTTTCTTCACTTTCTTCATTTTCAAAAATAAATGAGATCTGAAAAATACTCACCATGCCTCTTAGCAAATACCTTGGGGTGTCTACTTTCCAAAATTGGGTCATTTGGGGGGGGGGGGTTGTGCTATCTGGACATTTCAGGACTGTGATAGGTAGTGAGGAGTAAAATCACAATTTTATGCCTTTAGAAAGCCTGAAGGTGGTGCTTGGATTTTGGGGTCCTGTACGCAGCTAGGCTCCCAAAAAGTCTCACACATGTGGTATCCCTGTACACAGGAGAAGCAGCAGAATGTATTTTGGGGCGTAATTGCACATATAACCATGCCATGTTTGAACAATATATCATTGAGTGACAACTTTGTGTATAAAAAAAAATTGTAATTTTCCCGAAACTTGTGGCAAAATATCAAATATTCCATGGACACAACATGCCTCTCAACAAAACGCTTGAAGTGTCTTCTTTCCAAAATGGGATCATTTGTGGGGGTTTTGTGCTATCTTGACATTGAGATACTGAAACTGAGATAGGTAGTGAGGAAGTGAAATCAGGCTTTCTAAGGGTGTAAAATGGTGAAGGTGGTGATTTGTTTTCAGGGTCCTGTACACGGCTAGGCTCCAAAAAAGTTTCACACATGTGGTATCCCCGTACTTAGGAGAAGCAGCAGAATGTATTTTGGGGTGTAATTTCACATATGCCCAATGGCATGTTTGAGCAATAGATCATTTAGTGACAACTTTGTGCAAAAAAAAAAAAGTTTGTCATGTTCCCACAACTTGTGGCAAAATTTAAAATATTCCATGGACTCAACATGCCTATAAGCAAATAGCTTGGGGTGTCTACTTTCCAAAAAGGGGGGGGGTTGAATTGTCCTGGCATTTTATGCATAACATTTAGAATCTTATGTCACACATCACCCATTCTTCTAACCACTTGAAGACAAAGCCCTTTCTGACACTTTTTGTTTACATGAAAAAATATTATTTTTTTGCAAGAAAATTACTTTGAACCCCCAAACATTATATATTTTTTTAAAGCAAAGGCCCTCCAGATTAAAATGGTGGGTGTTGAAATTTTTTTTCACACACTATTTGCGCAGCAATTTTTCAAACTCAATTTTTTTTTAAAAACACACTTTTTAAATTTAATGCACCAAAACACACTATATTGCCCAAATGTTTGATGAAATAAAAAAAAGATGATCTTATGCCGAGTACATGGGTACCAAACACGACATGCTTTAAAATTGCGCACAAACGTGCAGCGGTGACAGACTGCATACATTTTTAAAAGCCTTTAAAAGCCTTTACAGGTTACCAATTTAGATTTACAGAGGAGGTCTACTGCTAAAATTACTGCCCTCGATCTCACCTTTGCGGTGATACCTCGCATGCATGGTGCAATTGCAATATGACACCAGACCGACGCTTGCGTTCGATTTTGTGTGTGAGCACAGGTGGACAGGGGTGCTTATTTTTTTATTTATTTATTTTATTCTGCTTTTTTATTATATTTTTAAACTGTTCCTTTCCTTTTTTTTTATCATTTTTATTATTATCTCAGGGAATGTAAATATCCCCTATGATAGCAATACGTAGTGACAGGTACTCTTTTTTGAAAAAAATGGGGTCTATTAGACCCTATATCTCTCCTCTGCCCTCAAAGCATCTGACCACACCAAGATCGGTGTAATAAAATGCTTTGCCAATTTCCCAATGGCGCTGTTTATATCCGGCGAAACCTAAGTCATTTAATGCTTGTAGCTTCCGGTTTCTTAGGCCATAGAGAGGATTGGAGCTGTTCTGGTCTCTGATAAGCTCTATGGTCAGCTGGCTGAACCACCAGCTGAATTCTTGGGTTCCCTGTTGGGACAGGAGAGCTCGAGAAAACCATGGAAGACGGCGGGGGGGTTTCCCTCCAACTGCTTATAAAAGCAGTCTAAAGGCTAATTAGCTGCTAAGATTGCTTTTACATGAAAGCCTGGCTGAAAAGAATGATACCAAGATGATACCTAAACCTGCAGGCATCATTTTGGTATAACCACTCAAAGTCCAGCAACATACCAGTACATTGCTAGACCTTGTTGGGCATACATTGTAATGTTCTTTTTTTCATGCAGTCTGTGGGCTGAACAAAAAAAAGAGATTGATCAGTGGGTATGCCCATCCACCCATTTCTAATGATGGGCATACATGCACCATTTTTTTTTAACTGTGGTGGTGAAATCACCTCCTACAGCATTGGAGTCACTGATTTATGTATCGTGGGAGCAAACGCTGTTGCTGTCAAGATAAGTAAATCAGTACTGCAGCTGAATGGTGTACATGCTAAGCAAATGATTTTTATCAATAAAACAAAGTAACATTACAGTTTAACAGTAAGACTTACCATACCTGCAAAGCAAATACAATAAAACATAGTAAAAATAAAACAATTTAACACAATCTGTGCCTAAAAAATAAATGCCGAAGCATGGGGGTAATCAGCCCCTAATGTTAGGAGCAAATCTCTCCTCCACCCTTGCCCCCATGCTTCGGCATACATGCTCTTTTTTTAACTGTGGTGGTGAAATCACCTCAGACAGCGCTGGAGTCACGGCTTTACATATCGTGGGAGCAAAGGCTGTTGCTGTCAAGATAAATAAACGCGTGCTGCAGCTGAATGGGGTACCAGAAAACAAAAAAATGGTTAACAATAAAACACAGTAAACAGTAATGTATAAAAGAATTACATACATGAAAAGCAAACATGATAAAACATAGTAAAAATAAAACATTGCATTGTGGAATACAGTAAAAAAGAGCAGAATAATAGAGAGAGAATAGAGAGAGAGAACAATAAAAAGACAACTATTTTTTTTTTTATATATTTTTTTGTTATTTTAACTTTTTTTTTTACACTTTTTTTGTAACTGTAACGGTTCGGTTCCAGGTTCGGGTCTCCCAAAATGCGATGGCATATTTGGAGACCCTGTGAATGTTTGTCCTAGTCTGTGTACTGCTGTACCCTACGCTAATACTCCACTAGTGTATGGTAGCGTTCAAAACATTCACCAATGCAAAGACCAGGATGGTCAGGACAGGAGGGGCAATAATAGCGGTTGTCACGTCTATATCCGCGCTTTCTACAGACACAACATTTTCTTTGGAGGGCTCGTTGGGTAGGGGTACCAGGGAGGACATAAGGAAAATGCCTCTCATGCAGCCGGCTTACTGCATTTGGATTGGGAAGTTGGGCCACAGCACCGTCTGGAAACAGAAGAGCTGTGATGATCTCTTCCTGGAATTTAAGGAAGGATCCAGTTCATCCTGAAGCTTTGTATAGCGCATAAGCATTCAGCAGAGCCAATTGAAATAAGTATACAGACACTTTTATGTACCAGCGTCTCACCTTACGGCAATGGGGTACGGCACCAACAACTGGTCGTTGAGGTCCACCCCTCCCATATTAAGGTTATATTCGTGGACACAGAGAGGCTTCTCCAGAACACCAGTCAGTGTAGGAATTTGGACCGTCGTGTCTGCGTGAAGGGAGGACAAATGAAAAAACATTCCGATTATCCCTCCACTTCACAGCAAGCAAATTATTACACTTCAAGCAGGCTGTCTCACCCAGCCTAAGATGGGAATCTACAAGCCGCTGAGATAAGCCCCAGCGATTAGATCGCACGGTGCCACATGGGCCAATTCCACGATCAAACAAGTGACTAAAAAGTGGCACGCTCGTGTAATATTTGTCCACATGTAAGTAGTACCCCTTTCCGAATAAGGGTGACACCAAGTCCCACACAATCTTACCAGCGCTCCCTATGTAATCTGGGCAGTTCTCTGGTTCTACGTGACTATCTCTTCCCTCGTAAACCATAAAACTATATGTATAGCCTGTGGCCCTGTCACAGAGCTTATACATCTTGACCCCAAATCTGGCACACTTGCTGGGAAGATACTGTTTGAAAGACAAGCGGCCAGAAAACTTAACCAAGGACTCATCAATGCAGACAACTTGATGGGGAGTAAACAAGTCTGCAAACCATTGGTTGAAGTGGTTTACGAGGGGCCGAATTTTGGAGAGCCAAACGTATCCAGGGTCACCCTGGGGACGACAGAGTTCATTGTCATTGAAGAGCATGAACAGAAAGATCTGAGAACACGGGCATATGGTGAATTGGGTCAGTGGACCAATATGACCGCAACCCACTCTTTTTAGTTATGCCCATGAGGAGAGATAGGCCCAGAAAGGTCTTAAATTCGGAAACCATAATTGGTGTCCAACATCTGGCAAGGGTCAAATGGGGATTAGCGGTGATGAATTGACCATCATACAAATTGCTTTGGTCCACAATAGATCTATAGAGCTCTTCCATGAAAAACAGCAAAAAAAATCAAGTGACGTAAAATCAACTGTTTCCACCTGAATTCCAGGTTGGCCAGTGAATGGGGGAAGTACAGGTGCTGCAGAAGTGGTGGGTTCCCAATTAGGATTGGCAAATGCAGCAGGAAGGGCACTATGGGCTCGACAGGCCTGTGTTTGTCTTCTTCTTGATGGCTGTGGGACACTAGTTGTGCTAGCCACCTCACCAGCTTGAACTGCACTTATGGGACTCGCCACGTCACCACGTGTTACTGCAGTGCTGGTTTGACTACGACCAGGGTGTACTAGGACGCTGGTGCTTGCCAGTTAACCAGAAGGATGAGCGACACTAGTACTGGCTCTCTGCTCCATACGAGAGCCTTGCAGTTTTTGCCCCTCAATGACAGAAGAAGAAAGGGGTCTGGTACGCCTGACATTGTCAGGGACCACAACTCCATCGTCAGAGCTATCTGTCAGGGTGTCGCTGCTGTCTACAGGATCATATTCTGAGCCTGAATCTGACAGATGAGTGACTTCCTCTTCACTATCTGTCATGCTCAGAAACGTGTAGGCCTCTTCACTAGTGTACCTTCGATTTGACATTTTGGTCTCTAAATTTACTGGTACACTAGTGAGACTCACAGGTAGGGATGAGATTCGAGTTTGAGTCGAACGTAAGTTCGACTTGAACATCGATTGTTCGACCGTTCATCGAATTACGAATATTATGGGCTGTTTGTGTCAAATTCGAGTGGCGCGTCATGGCCCATAATTTACTGCAGCATCGCAGTGCATTGCTGGCTGATGATTGGCCAAGCATGCACTATGACCCGCATGCTTTGGCCAATCACAGCGCTGTAAGAACTGAGAGCCATAATTGGCCAAAGGTAGGGTGGCTTTGGCCAATTATGCCTCAGGGGATTTAGTACAAGCCCCACACTATATAACGCCGCTTGTACGTCGACCCTGTGTAGTGTGTTCCGGCATTGAGAGAGAGATAGAGAAAGAGAGAGACAGTGTCATTTGAGTTAGAGCAGGCAAGCGAGTCAGTTAGCTGCAGTCAGTGTATTGTATATATATATATATATGCATCCCAGGTGTTGTGTGTGTGTATATATATATAAACACTGTATTCAGTTTAGATAGATCCATTTCTGTTATTCTCTTCCTAATATACTTACAGGCAGGCAGCTGCAGTATTTTCAGTCAGTGTACTGTATCCTGTGAGACAGCAGTGCTGGTCGTGGACACAGTGCATCCTCATCAGCACGTGGCTGTGGGGCATGCTTGTCCTTTTTAATGGCAGCTGGCCGTGTTGAGCCACAAGAGTTGGTAGAGGGGATGACCAAGCCGTCCTCATCCTCTGTCACCCAGGCTACCCTGGCTGCCAATGCAGGTGCCAAAGCGGCCTATTCCTTGGACTTGAGGCCATCATCAGTTACTCCTTCCCTAGCCCCACCGGAGGAGCCCCCGAACTGTTCGACCACAGTGTAGAGTACATGCTGCAGGAGTATGTGCAGTTTTGAAGGCTCCGATGATGGTACCCAGCTTGAGGAAGGCAGTAACGTGAGCCCAGAGAGAGGGGTTGTCCAAGAAGGACAACAAACTGGCAGTCATGTTCCCCCAGCTGCAGCATACTGCCAGCTTTGCTCCAGTGACGATAAGGGAGGGGATGATGAACTCACTGACTCTACTTGGGTGCCTGATAGGAAAGAGGAGGAGGAGGCGGAGGAGGAGACACATCTCCAACGAGGCAGGATGCCCTCCAGGGGCCAGCTTAAGGGCAGCCAACTGACTGAATCACACCACAGAGCTCCGCAAGTGCAGGGCGCTGGTGACTCCACGCGTTATTCCAAAAGTTCTTTGGTGTGGGCCTTTTTTGAGACATGTGCAGCAGATCGCACCGTTGCTATTTGCAACATATGTCTGAAGCGTATCAAGCGTGGACTAGATAGCAAGCGCTTGGGCACTACATGCTTAATCAGACATATGTAGAGCTCCCCTGCAGCCCATTGGCAACACTACCTAAAAGACCCACGCCAAAGAACAAGGTGGACCTCTCCTTGCTCCTCCTCATCAGCGGGGATCTCCAACCCCACTATACCTTCAGTCCTCTCTGAGACCTGCACTGAGAGGAATGAAGGTGTAGAATTAGGTGTGCCACTGCCAAGTACTTGCGGGCAATCTGCTATCGGTACACCAACGTCCGATTCTAGCAGGCAGATTTCCCTACCCCAGTTGCTCCACCGGCGACAGAAGTTTGCTCCCAGCCATCCACATGCCCAGCGGTTAAATGCTAGCTTGTCTAAATTTCTAGCACTTCAACTGCTGCCTTTTCAGTTGGGAAACTCTGCCCTTTCCATGAGTTTGTGTAATGTGCGGTACTTCAGTGGCAGGTTCCCAAACACCACTTTTTTTCATGGAAGGCGATTCCGGCTCTCTACCGGCATGTGGAAGGCAATGTCCATGCCTCGCTTGGACAGGGCGGTCAGCGGTAAGGTGCATATTACCGCTGACTCATGGTCCAGCAAGCATGGACAGGGACATTACCTGTCTTTTACTGCGCACTGGGTGACTCTGCTGGCAGCTGGGAAGGATGCAGGACAGGGTGCAGTAGTGTTGGAGGTTGTTCCACCACCACGCCTCCAAAATTCTACTAGTGGGGATTCTGCCACACCTCTCTCCTCCACCCCCTCCTCTTCTTCTTCCTCCATGGCCTCTTCCTGTTCTGATTTGTCCTCGGAACCAGCAGTGCTCCGTAGGCGTTCAAGGGGCTACACAAGCACGCAGGCAAAAAGATGCCATGCGGTGCTTGAGCTGGTGTGCTTGGGGGACAGGAGCCACACTGGGGCAGAGATTCTGTCAGCTCTGCAGGGGCAGGCTCAGAGGTGGCTGATGCCATGCCAGCTAAAGGCAGGAATGGTGGTTTGCGACAGTGGCACCAACCTCCTCTCCGCCCTCCGACAGGGACAACTGACCCATGTGCCCTGTTTGGCTCACGTCCTTAACTTGGTGGTGCAGAGATTCTTGGGCAGGTACCCGGGCTTACAGGATGTCCTGAGGCAGGCCAGGAAAGTCTGTGTGCATTTCTGCCGGTCATATAATGCCAGTGCTCGGCTGGCTGACCTCCAAAAGGAATTTAACCTGCCCAAGAACCGCCTAATCTGTGACATGCCCACCAGGTGGAACTCAATGTTGGCCATGCTGCAGCAGCTGCACATGCAGCAGAGGGCCATCAATGAGTAGCTGTGTGACTATGACACCAGGACAGGGTCAGGGGAGCTTGTTTTTTTTCCCCACACCAGTGGGCCATGATCAGGGATGCATTCACTGTCCTGTTACCATTTGAGGAGGCCACGAGGATGGTGAGCAGTGACAGTGCATGCATCAGTGACACTGTCCCTCTTGTCCACCTGTTGGAGCACATGCTGCGTGGAATAATGGACAGGGCACTTGAGGCAGAACAGAGGGAGAAAGAGGAGGACTTCCTTACCTCTCAAGACCCCCTTTATTCAGACAGTGTTCCTGCGTGCCAGCCGATCACACAGGAACAGGACGAGGAGGAGGAGGATTGTGTCAGCATGGAGGTGGGGCCTAGCACTCAGCATCAGCAGCAGTCTTCAAGGGATCATTTACAGTCCGAAGAAACCCATGGACTTGTACGTGGCTGGGAGAAGGTGGCTGTGGATCAAGTCGTCCTTAGTGACCCAGAGGACTCTGGACCGAATGCCTCAGCAAACCTACGCTGCATGGCCTCCCTGATCCTGCAAAGCCTGCAGAAGGATCCTCGTATTCATGGTATCAAGGAGAGGGATCATTACTGGCTGGCAACCCTCCTTGATCCACGTTACAAGGGTAAGGTTGCTGACCTTATCTTGCCATCGCAGAGGGAGCAAAGGATAAAACATCTTCGGGAGGCCTTGCAGAAAGGTTTGCGCAACGCGTTTCCAGAGCCTGGGAGGTTACAATTTCCTGGTCCTCCTGGACAACATATAGTTATATAGTTATATAGTTAGTAAGGTTGAATAAAGACACCAGTCCATCCAGTTCAACCTGAGTGAGTGTGTGCCCTGACCCTTGTCCCTAACCCTGTACATCGCACACTCACATCTACCCTCAATCCAAGGTCCCCATTCATATACTAGGGCCAATCTTGGACAGAAGCCAATTAACCTACCAGCATGTCTTTGGACTGTGGGAGGAAACCGGAGCACCCGGAGGAAACCCACGCAGGCACAGGGAGAACATGCAAACTCCAGGCAAGTAGTGTCGTGATTGGGATACGAACCAGTGACCCTTTTTACTGCTAGGCGAGAGTGCTAACCACTACACCACTGTGCCGCCCATGTTGCTGAGGCTTTGGTCAGTCACAGAAGGAGCGGTGGAGAAGGTGGCCGTCTGACCGATGCGTTCAGACAATTTTTTAGTCCGAAGCCCCAAGGTATGATCAGTTCCAGTAACCATCGCCAGCTTCTGATTCACTTGGTGCAGGAATACCTAGGAGCAAGATGAGACTTGGACACCTTTCCCACCGAAAATCCTCTGGGTTACTGGGTCTTGAGGATGGATCACTGGCCAGAGCTTGCACAGTATGCAATTTAGCTACTGGCCTGTCCTGCATCCAGCGTTCTTTCGGAACGCACATTCAGTGCTGCAAGAGGCTTTGTAACCGATCACGGGGTGTGCTTGTCCACCTAAACCGTTGATCGGCTGACCTTCATAAAAATGAATCAGTCTTGGATCACCACCAGCTACCAAGCACCTGATGCTGATGTAACCGAATATTTTATTTTTTTTTTTAATGTGAGATCCCTTTAAGACTGCCTATGCTGATGCTTAGTGACTATCCTGTTATGCTGAGTGACAATCCTCTTCCTCCTCAATGTTCATGCTGATAGCTTAGAATTTATGGGTATGCCACGTGGTTTACAAAGGGGGTAAACATACATTAATGGGTACCATCATCCTAAATATGACTAAGATCGGGAAGTAGGGTAAAAAGAGGGATCAGAGCAAGGACCTCTCCAATAATGTCCTGCCTCTTTTACAAAAATAACGGACTATTGCGGTACCATGAAAAAAGACTTGAATTAAAAAAGCATAAATTTATTTCAAAACATGATAAAAAAGTCCCACAAGGGACATCAATTGTACATATTCATAACATGACATGCATAGACAATGATAATTGTTTTACAGCATTGTTGATACTAGGTTGGTATAGCTAATACCCACACAGATATATGGACAGAAATTGTATGGTGTGATACTTGCAGACGTAACCTCTACGTTTCGCGGTCACAGCCGCTTCTTCAGGAGGCGTCTAACAGTATATAGTCTATGAAGGTGAAGAACAATACAGTATCAACATAATAAGAAACATACATGGTTTTACAAAGAGTACATGGTTAATATTGGAGAACATATTTGAAATTTGAAGTTTAAAAATTGCACTCACCAAACTATAACCATAACGGTTCTCTGGAGCGATATTTGTGAGACGCCCTCACGAGGCGTTCCCCCGGGGGCGGGCCAGGGAGGCAAATTGGGGTAATGCTATTGTGAAAAATTCAATGGAGTAAGGTTTTAAACAATCAAACGGTATGTCTGAATGAAGGGCACCCGGGAGTGTTGAGGTGGGGGTGAAGGGATGGAAGCGGTGCCAAGAAAAATGGCTGGAAAGGAAAGGGGAAGGAGGGGGGGAGAAAAGAAGGGGGGAGGAAGGGAGGGTAAGGGGGAAAAAAGAGGGGGGGAGGGGCAGAAAGGGAAAAGAGAAGGAAAAGGAAAGAGGGGGACAGGGAGGGGAGAGGGGGGAGGAAGGAAAAGGGGGATGGGGGGGAAAGGGACAAGGACGGTAGTGGGAGTGGGGAGAGGGAGGGAGGGGGAGAAGAAGCAGGGAGAGGGGGGAAAAAAGAGAGGGGAAAGGGCAGAGGAGGGGTAAGGGGAGAGGGGGGAAGGGGGAGGGGGGAAAAAAGACAGGAAGGGAGGGAGAGGGAAAGAGAAAAGGAAAAGGGACGGAAAGAAGAAGGGTGGGGAGGAGGGAAGGGAGGGGCAGGAGGGAACAAGGGAAGGGGGGAAAAAGGGAAGGGAGAAAAGAGGGAAAAAAAGGGGGGAGAAAGGGATGGGGAAAGGAGAGGGAGAAGGGGAGGGGGGGGAGAGAAAACAGAGAAAGGGAAAAAAGGGGGGGTGGGGAAGGGGAAGGGGAGTGAGGGGTGTGGAATGCAGCAAGTATCCCTATGTACCTGGTTGAGAAACACACAGAACTAACAGGGGGAGAGTTAAAGGTGGTAAGGAAATTTTTACCTATCATTGTTGTAATAAGACCCAGACCTAAAGGCTGCTGACACCCAGATTAACGTGAGTGGCCAAAACGCCACACCGTACCGTCGCAAGGAGTCACTGTAGGGGATATGAATCCATAGAGGAAATGTTAACAACTGATGATAAGAGTAGACACACATGGTAGACTCTTTTTCGTGTTTAGCAGGAGAGGGGGATGCCACACAGAAGTGATGGGCAATCCCGTCCTGCATGGAAAATGTACAGTAAGTACTTACAGGGTTTCCAGGTAGCGTTGGTGCGGTGCTGGGTGTCCGTCAGAAGCTGTGAGCAGCTGGGTCTGGGCATCTTAAATGCCTCCAACCCGGAAGTTCAACGGCGGAAAGGACCGTCGCATATACTTCCGGGTCCGATCCTCCACTATTGCGCAGGCGCGGGCAATTCGTCCGGCGCAGGTGCATAGCTCAACATTGACCAGTGCATAAGCACTGGTCGAAACGAAGTGGCAGCTGAGCTCAAAATAGCCCAGGCCACCGCCGGAGGAACGCAAGCCCGCCACAGGGGGAAAATTAACTCCTCACATCCCCTCAGAGCAGAGTGGCAGGTGCAATTGGATAATCATTTGAGTGCACATAGTGTTTCAAAGCAATAAACTGGGAGGGGGGAGCGGTGCATGGTCTCCAGCAGCGGGAACACCCACAGCTGCGGAGGCATGCATCGCAGTCCGTCCCAGGGTAGTGTACAACAATTGCAATCTAAATATACATAACTTTATACAGCAAGTCGTCTACTGGAATAATGAAGTCAGCCACAAAAAGAAACATTAAAAAGCATTGACTATATATATAGAGAGAGTCCACTGGTATATAGTCCTAAGGAAAAAACCTGAAGTCTGATAAAGTTCAAAGGGTTTTTCTGGATGCGATAATTTATGTGATTTGTTATATATATATACACAAACGATTTATTATTGTTTTTAGGGATCCCTTATATATATGTGGTTGGGTCACAGCAGGGGCTGGGGAAAAGAAAGAACAAGTTATGACTAGATTATTCAAGAAAATATTTATATGAATGTGTCTCATTAATGCCAGGAGGGACACATGCATTAAGTCGCTCAATCCACAGGGATTCACGTCTTAAGATTTTGCGGTCCCAGTTGCCCCCGCGGGGGTCTTCCGGGATAACGTCTAATACTGTAAACCGGATATAGTCCAGATTGAAACGGTGATAGATGCCAATATGGCGGCCTACGGTGGTAAGCTTGCCATTCGTGGAGGCGTATAGGTGATCCCCCAGTCTCTGCCGTAGCTCTCTAATTGTTTTCCCCACATAGAAGGCGCTACACGCGCAAGTCATGAGGTAAATGACTCCACGTGTGCCACAATGGGCCGAGTGTTTGGGGACAAACATTTCACCATTGGGAAGTAAAAAGTGTTGTCCTTCTTGGATCCAGGGGCAATGTGGACAGTTGCCACATTTGTATGTGCCTCTGGGTTCCGATGGACCAGGGGAAGGAATCCTGTAATGACTATGTGTTAGTCTATCCCTTAAGAAGGTGGCCCTTCTGAAGACCAGGTCAGGGGTGGGTTTGATGTATTTTTTAAGAATGTGGTGGTCAGTTAAAATATGCCAGTGATTTGACAATATTTTTCGTAATTGCTGGTGGTGGGTGGAGAATTTAGTAATAATCTTGGTCATATAAGGTTGTTTAGGACGTGGGGGGCCGTATAGTAATGTTTGTGGGTCTAAGGCTAGAGCCTTGTTGAAAGCTTTTCTCAGTACGGTACGTTTGTAGCCTCTCGCCAACAATCGTGTGCGAAGAGCATTAGCCTGTTTGTAGAAATCCCCGTCCTCTGTGCAGTTTCTTCTCAGTCTGAGATACTGAGCGAAGGGAATACTGCGGACCAGAGGACGGGGATGGAGACTAGAGGCGTGCAACAAGGTGTTGCCTGCGGTGGGTTTGCGATAAAGGTCTGTGGTTAGGTGACCGGTGGAATCCTTAGTAATCAAGACGTCTAGGAATGGGATACTTAATCTGTCATAGGAAAAAGTGAAATGGAGGTTGAAAGAGTTAATATTTAACTCTGCAATAAATGTCTGTAAAAGTTGCTCAGTGCCAGTCCAAATGACCAAGAGGTCATCAATGAACCTAAACCATCCTAAAACATGGTCCAAGAATGGTTCCATAAGGTCATCACTGAAGACCATTCGTTCCCAACCATCAAGGTATAAGTTCGCGTATGAAGGGGCACAGGATGTGCCCATTGCAACGCCTTGAATTTGGAGATACATTTGATCCATAAATAAAAAATAATTTCTGGTCAAGATAAATTCTAAGAGTTTTAAGATGAAGGTATTGGTGGGCCAGGTATGATGGTCTTGTTCCATCAGAAAGGAGCCAGCCATCCGGACGCCCTGCTCGTGGGGGATGCTTGAGTACAAGGCCTCGACATCAATGGCCACGAGGAGGGCGTCCGGAGGGATCTGGATCCCCTCGATGTGTTTCAACAGGTCGGTTGTGTCCCTGATGTAAGAAGGTAGTCTCATAACATGAGGTAAAAGGAAAGTATCCACCAATTTACTGGCGTTTTCCGTTAGGGAACCCTTCCCAGAGACAATAGGTCGACCTGGGGGTGCAGAAAGGTTTTTATGAGTTTTTGGTAAGGCATAAAATGTGGGAGTGCATGGGTATTGTACATTGATGAATTTATAGGTGTCGTCATCGATGAGGCCCTCGAGGAAGGCCCCACCGATGAGTCCCCTAAATTCATCAATGGTTTGTTGAATAAAGTGATCTTCAATGGGTAGATACCAGTTAGGGTTGGAAAGAATATTAAGACACATGGTCTGATATTGATGATGAGTCATCAGCACCAGGTTACCACCTTTGTCGGATTGCTTTATGACTAAATTGGTATTTTTTTGTAGTTTGGTGACCGCTCGGAGTTGTTGTCGGGTCAGATTAGAGGGTGATGTTTGCCATCGTTCTTTTTTAAGGGAAAGAATGCATTCATGCAAAAAAGCCCAGATGGAGGGGCAGGTCAGTAAATCAGGAAAAGCTCTGGACTTTATTTTTAGAGGAGTTTTGGGGATGGAGTGTTGGGGTTGGGAGGTACTAATCGTTTGACAAACAGGGGGGGAGTCGGAGTTGCCAATTGAGGGGTCCGACTCAACCATTCCCTCGTCAAGGAGTAGCATGAGATCTCTTAGTGCTCTGGACTCTGCTATTGTGAAATTTTTGGTCCTTTCAGCTAGTTCCTTTTCCAGGTTAGCACGTTTGCGGTCGGGGTCAAACATGTAATTGAAAGTCAATTTGCGGGCAAACAGGTAAAGGTCTTTGATTGTCTCATAAATATCGATTGGCTCTGAGGGACAGAAACCTAGGCCCAAATGGAGGACCTGTTCCTCCTCCGGAGTCAGCCGATAAGATGTGAGATTTATGATGTTCAGGGAGTGAGATTCATTGTCATTAGTGGGGGTGATTACTCGTGGGACGTGCTTGGGGTTGGGGTCTTCTGCACAAACATGTCCAGATTCCCTTGTTTGGAGGGCTCCGGACCTGGTTGTACTAAAAAACCGGGCTGTGATAGGAGTGTTTGGATGTTCGGTTGTAAGAGTTTAGGGATGATGTTGTGTAGGGTAGGGTGGAGAGAGCCCGTAGAGGGGGTCTGTCCACCTGGCCTGGGCGTTTGTGGTGTTTTTAATGCTTTGCCGTGTTGTTTTCCTTTTTTAGGGTGTTTAGTGGTTGAGTTATCACCAGTGAGAGACCTCTTGCGACGGGCGCCTGGTGCTCGTGGTAAGGTGGGGCAGGTAGTGATCTGTGAGGATACAGAGGATATTGATGAATCAGATTCCGTATAATCTGTTGCCATTGGGGCTGGAAATTGTCGATTTTGACGTTTATGTTTGTAAGAAAATGATTTCCCAGACCATTTGTATGCATAGCCCTCCGTGAATGCCAATTTATCCTGGGAAAATTTTCTTTGTTTTTTAATTATAATGTCTTTGTTAAGGCCTTCAATTTTGTCTCGTATTTCCTTCCATTTATTGGTGAAAGAACCTGACTCTTGAATGTTGGGGAACTGATTCAGAAGTCTATCAATCTCTGCATCGAGGGACATCATGTCAGAGCGATACTGGGCCGTCAGCTTTGACATGAGTTCAATGCTACAATTAGTTAACGTATTTTCCCAGGATTTTTTGAAATCCGCAGAGGGATCTTTAATAGTGGGAAATAGTTGGACGCGGAGTCCGAGGGGACAGACTTTTTCAGTGATGTATAATTCAAAATACTGGATATGCCAGTGTAGATGGGATTTTTTCTTGAGGAGATTAAACAGCCTATCTAGGAACGTTTTGGTTTCGTCCTCTAGCTGTTGATTGGCTAAACATCCTGCCTGTATGGTGGACATGAAATCCCCCCAGGCAGTACCCAAAACATCCATAACTAAAAATGTACAAGACAACAGAAAAGAACCTGGACCATAGACAAGGAAGACTCAATACAGGTAATTTAGTTAACTAGGCGGCTGCTACAAAACCAGAAGTAACCATAAATTAAAAGTATAGCATCAATTAAGCAAGTGGCAGAGGGAAGGGGGGGGGGGAGCCCAAGGGCAAGTTGGGAGAAAATGGATCCGAAGATCCGGGTGTGTTATCCACCCACTATATTAGAATTTATGGGTATGCCACGTGGTTTACAAAGGGGGTAAACATACATTAATGGGTACCATCATCCTAAATATGACTAAGATCGGGAAGTAGGGTAAAAAGAGGGATCAGAGCAAGGACCTCTCCAATAATGTCCTGCCTCTTTTACAAAAATAACGGACTATTGCGGTACCATGAAAAAAGACTTGAATTAAAAAAGCATAAATTTATTTCAAAACATGATAAAAAAGTCCCACAAGGGACATCAATTGTACATATTCATAACATGACATGCATAGACAATGATAATTGTTTTACAGCATTGTTGATACTAGGTTGGTATAGCTAATGCCCACACAGATATATGGACAGAAATTGTATGGTGTGATACTTGCAGACGTAACCTCTACGTTTCGCGGTCACAGCCGCTTCTTCAGGAGGCGTCTAACAGTATATAGTCTATGAAGGTGAAGAACAATACAGTATCAACATAATAAGAAACATACATGGTTTTACAAAGAGTACATGGTTAATATTGGAGAACATATTTGAAATTTGAAGTTTAAAAATTGCACTCACCAAACTATAACCATAACGGTTCTCTGGAGCGATATTTGTGAGACGCCCTCACGAGGCGTTCCCCCGGGGGCGGGCCAGGGAGGCAAATTGGGGTAATGCTATTGTGAAAAATTCAATGGAGTAAGGTTTTAAACAATCAAACGGTATGTCTGAATGAAGGGCACCCGGGAATGTTGAGGTGGGGGTGAAGGGATGGAAGCGGTGCCAAGAAAAATGGCTGGAAAGCAAAGGGGAAGGAGGGGGGGAGAAAAGAAGGGGGGGGAAGGGAGGGAAAGGGGGAAAAAAGAGGGGGGGGCAGAAAGGGAAAAGAGAAGGAAAGAGGGGGACATGGAGGGGAGAGGGGGGAGGAAGGAAAAGGGGGATGGGGGGGAAGGACAAGGACGGTAGTGGGAGTGGGGAGAGGGAGGGAGGGGGAGAAGAAGCAGGGAGAGGGGGGAAAAAAGAGAGGGGGAAGGGCAGAGGAGGGGTAAGGGGAGAGGGGGGAAGGTGGAGGGGGGAAAAAAGGAAGGAAGGGAGGGAGAGGGAAAGAGAAAAGGAAAAGGGACGGAAAGAAGAAGGGTGGGGAGGAGGGAAGGGAGGGGCAGGAGGAAACAAGGGAAGGGGGGAAAAAGGGAAGGGAGAAAAGAGGGAAAAAAAGGGGGGAGAAAGGGATGGGGAAAGGAGAGGGAGAAGGGGAGGGGGGGAAAGAGAAAACAGAGAAAGGGAAAAAAGGGGGGGTGGGGAAGGGGAGTGAGGGGTGTGGAATGCAGCAAGTATCCCTATGTACCTGGTTGAGAAACACACAGAACTAACAGGGGGAGAGTTAAAGGTGGTAAGGAAATTTTTACCTATCATTGTTGTAATAAGACCCAGACCTAAAGGCTGCTGACACCCAGATTAACGTGAGTGGCCAAAACGCCACACCGTACCGTCGCAAGGAGTCACTGTAGGGGATATGAATCCATAGAGGAAATGTTAACAACTGATGATAAGAGTAGACACACATGGTAGACTCTTTTTCGTGTTTAGCAGGAGAGGGGGATGCCACACAGAAGTGATGGGCAATCCCGTCCTGCATGGAAAATGTACAGTAAGTACTTACAGGGTTTCCAGGTAGCGTTGGTGCGGTGCTGGGTGTCCGTCAGAAGCTGTGAGCAGCTGGGTCTGGGCATCTTAAATGCCTCCAACCTGGAAGTTCAACGGCGGAAAGGACCGTCGCATATACTTCCGGGTCCGATCCTCCACTATTGCGCAGGCGCGGGCAATTCGTCCGGCGCAGGTGCATAGCTCAACATTGACCAGTGCATAAGCACTGGTCAAAACGAAGCGGCAGCTGAGCTCAAAATAGCCCAGGCCACCGCCGGAGGAATGCAAGCCCGCCACAGGGGGAGAATTAACTCCTCACATCCGCTCAGAGCAGAGTGGCAGATGCAATTGGATAATCATTTGAGTGCACATAGTGTTTCAAAGCAATAAACTGGGAGGGGGAGCGGTGCATGGTCTCCAGCAGCGGGAACACCCACAGCTGCGGAGGCATGCATCGCAGTCCGTCCCAGGGTAGTGTACAACAATTGCAATCTAAATATACATAACTTTATACAGCAAGTCGTCTACTGGAATAATGAAGTCAGCCACAAAAAGAAACATTAAAAAGCATTGACTATTGACTATGACCAAGAGGTCATCAATGAACCTAAACCATCCTAAAACATGGTCCAAGAATGGTTCCATAAGGTCATCACTGAAGACCATTCGTTCCCAACCACCAAGGTATAAGTTCGCGTATGAAGGGGCACAGGATGTGCCCATTGCAACGCCTTGAATTTGGAGATACATTTGATCCATAAATAAAAAATAGTTTCTGGTCAAGATAAATTCTAAGAGTTTTAAGATGAAGGTATTGGTGGGCCAGGTATGATGGTCTTGTTCCATCAGAAAGGAGCCAGCCATCCGGACGCCCTGCTCGTGGGGGATGCTTGAGTACAAGGCCTCGACATCAATGGCCACGAGGAGGGCGTCCGGAGGGATCTGGATCCCCTCGATGTGTTTCAACAGGTCGGTTGTGTCCCTGATGTAAGAAGGTAGTCTCATAACATGAGGTAAAAGGAAAGTATCCACCAATTTACTGGCGTTTTCCTTTAGGGAACGCTTCCCAGAGACAATAGGTCGACCTGGGGGTGCAGAAAGGTTTTTATGAGTTTTTGGTAAGGCATAAAATGTGGGAGTGCGTGGGTATTGTACATTGATGAATTTATAGGTGTCGTCATCGATGAGGCCCTCGAGGAAGGCCCCACCGATGAGTCCCCTAAATTCATCAATGGTTTGTTGAATAAAGTGATCTTCAATGGGTCTGATATTGATGATGAGTCATCAGCACCAGGTTACCACCTTTGTCGGATTGCTTTATGACTAAATTGGTATTTTTTTGTAGTTTGGTGACCGCTCGGAGTTGTTGTCGGGTCAGATTAGAGGGTGATGTTTGCCATCGTTCTTTTTTAAGGGAAAGAATGCATTCATGCAAAAAAGCCCAGATGGAGGGGCTGGTCAGTAAATCAGGAAAAGCTTTGGACTTTATTTTTAGAGGAGTTTTGGGGATGGAGTGTTGGGGTTGGGAGGTACTAATCGTTTGACAAACAGGGAGGGAGTCGGAGTTGCCAATTGAGGGGTCCGACTCCCTTGTCAAGGAGTAGCATGAGATCTCTTAGTGCTCTGGACTCTGCTATTGTGAAATTTTTGGTCCTTTCAGCTAGTTCCTTTTCCAGGTTAGCACGTTTGCGGTCGGGGTCAAACATGTAATTGAAAGTCAATTTGCGGGCAAACAGGTAAAGGTCTTTGATTGTCTCATAAATATCGATTGGCTCTGAGGGACAGAAACCTAGGCCCAAATGGAGGACCTGTTCCTCCTCCGGAGTCAGCCGATAAGATGTGAGATTTATGATGTTCAGGGAGTGAGATTCATTGTCATTAGTGGGGGTGATTACTCGTGGGACGTGCTTGGGGTTGGGGTCTTCTGCACAAACATGTCCAGATCCCTTGTTTGGAGGGCTCCGGACCTGGTTGTACTAAAAAACCGTGCTGTGATAGGAGTGTTTGGATGTTCGGTTGTAAGAGTTTAGGGATGATGTTGTGTAGGGTAGGGTGGAGAGAGCCCGTAGAGGGGGTCTGTCCACCTGGCCTGGGCGTTTGTGGTGTTTTTAATGCTTTGCCGTGTTGTTTTCCTTTTTTAGGGTGTTTAGTGGTTGAGTTATCACCAGTGAGAGACCTCTTGCGAGGGGCGCCTGGTGCTCGTGGTAAGGTGGGGCGGGTAGTGATCTGTGAGGATACAGAGGATATTGATGAATCAGATTCCGTATAATCTGTTGCCATTGGGGCTGGAAATTGTCAATTTTGACGTTTATGTTTGTAAGAAAATGATTTCCCAGACCATTTGTATGCATAGCCCTCTATGAATAGCTTGTTAGAACATTTTTGGTTCTGGGCACCGCCACCAGTAGCTAAGGCCCAATTTTTCTGCCCCTGCTCATTCCTGCACTCCAACTAGAGTATCTGTGAGGGGTTGTAGTGTTGTGGCACCAGCACCAGTGCCCAAGGCCCAATTTTTCTTTCCCCTGTTTAACAGGGGCGTGTAATTACAGTTTTTGATGCAATACTTTGCAGCCGGGCTCATTCCTGCGCTCCAATTAGAGTATCTGTGAGGGGTTGCAGTGTTGTGGCACCAGCACCAGTGCCTTAGGCCCAATATTTCAGCCCCTGTTTAAAAGGGACATGTAATTACTATTCTTAATCTAATATTTCACAGCAGGGCCCGTTCCTGCGCCCACCAAGAGTAACTGTGAGGCCTTACAGTGTTGTTGCAACACCACCACACCATCCACCACCAAAGGCCCAATTTTTCTGACCCTGTTGAACAGGGGCATGTAATTACTATTCTTGATCTAATATTTAACTTCAGGGCCCGTTCCTGCGCCCACCAAGAGTAACTGTGAGGCCTTACAGTGTTGTGGCAACACCCCCACACCGTCCACCACCAAAGGCCCAATTTTTCTGACCCTGTTCAACAGGGGAATGTAATTACTATTCTTGATCTAATATTTAACAGCAGGGCCCGTTCCTGCGCCCACCAAGAGTAACTGTGAGGGCTTACAGTGTTGTGGCAACACCAACACCTAAGACCCAAATTTCTGCAGAGCATATAGGGCAGGCCCCTACTTTCAAACATCCAACTTATAAACGACTCCTACTTGCAAACGGAAGGAGACAACAGTAAGTGAGAGGAAATCTACCCCTAGGAAGGGAAATTCTCTCCTGAAAGAGTTCCTTGTTTCACTAAAAACCCCAAATTTTCAAAATCCAATTGTCATTGGGACAGAAAGTGAGGTGAAATCTTCTGAACAGGTGCACAGACAGCAAAACAAATGTTACAGGGGAGATAATACTTCCCTATGTTTTCCAAAAAGGTTAAAAATAGATTTTTTGGCTGGAGCTACATGGAAATAATGAATGTACTAGTTCAAAATTACAAACAGATTCTACTTAAGAACAAACCTACAGTCCCTGTCTTGTTTGCACCGCCTGTATACTGCTGTTCAGAGTATATAGGGCCTGGGGCCCCAATGTCTTTCCTTTTATTTATTTGGGTGTGGGGTTCTCCTTAATATCCATACAAGACCCAAAGGGGCTGGTAATGGGCTGGGAGGGGGTTCTCAATGATTTTCATCCATATTGCCGGGACCAGACATGTCATTAAAGCGGCAAGCAGTTTTAAATTACTTTTTTTCCTTTAGAATTGTCAAAGAAATGTTTAAAGAAGGGACTGTTCTAAACACGGGAAACACGCTCCACTTTACAGGCATTTTATAGACACGCCCCAGGCACGATATTTAAAAGAATATTTCACTTTTATTTTTTCACTTTAAGCATCATTAAAATCACTGCTCCCGAAAAAACGGCCGTTTTTTAAAACTTTTTTTTGCATTGATACATGTCCCCTGGGGAAGGACCCAGGTCCCCAAACCCTTTTTAGGACCATAACTTTCATATTGGCCTTTAAAATTCACACTTTTGATTTCTCATGTTCATCTCATGAGTCCCACAGACTTTAACGGGGTTCGAAAGTTTGCGCGAACTTTCGGTCCATTGGAATGATCTGATGCGAACCGAACCAGGGGGTGTTCAGCTCATCCCTACTCACAGGTAAAAAAGCTCCAGACTGTCAGCGACTGATTTAAACGCTACCAAAAAAACTGTTCACATTTGCAGGGATCAGGCCTGACTCTGCGAACGCTGCAGTTATGTGTGTTGTGTTTTGTAAGTGACAGTGATCGATTGATACTGCACTTGGGTGGACTGGGCTGGGCTGGGCGGAGGGGCTAAATGCAGGTGCTAGCAGGTATCTGGGCTGATCCCGCTGCCACTGCATTTTTGGGAACCCTAAACTGCTGGGGACACTAGTATAGATCTGATCAGATCAGATATTAATCCATTTAGACACTATACTACTAAGGGAGGTATATGATGCATGCGTGGGTGTTAGCGCTACTGGCACTAATCTGGCGCTGCCTGGCGCCCGCTAAAACCTAACTTATATCACCCGCCGGGTGATCAGGGGGTTAAACCTTTATTGGGTAATATACGGCGGGTGCCCTGATGCTATAAAAAACAAAGTAACTAACCATCGTCACCCGTAACACTAATACGGTGATCACTGGTGACAGGGGTTGAAAGGGTTAACTAGGGGGCAATCGGGAGTTAAAACCTTTATTAGGTA
The DNA here is from genome assembly GCA_037952835.1 of Lithobates septentrionalis. Taxonomy (NCBI): domain Eukaryota; kingdom Metazoa; phylum Chordata; class Amphibia; order Anura; family Ranidae; genus Lithobates; species Lithobates septentrionalis. The sequence goes on from JBBDGP010000074.1 coordinate 3,037,614, forward strand.
ATATATTGGGGTACCCTGACGCTATAAAAGACTGACGGTGAAACGAACTGGCTAACTAGCATCACCGGTGACCCAAATACGGCGACCGATTAGTGACACTGGTGACAGGGGGTAAAGGGGTTAACCAGGAGGTTAAAACCTTTATTAGGTAGTATATATGGGGGTACCTGATGCTATAAAAACCTGACTGTGAAACTAATCACCTAACTGGCTAACTAGTGTCACCAGTGACACAAATACGGCAATCGATTAGTGACAGTGCCGAAAGGGGGTGAAAGGGTTAACTGGGGGGCAATAAAGGGGTTAAACCTTTATTAGGGGGGTTTAGGGGATAACCTAGACCTAACGGGGGCTACTACTAACTGCCCTAACACTTTTTTTAGTCACAAATGACACCAATGCAGTGATCAGTGGAAAATCTGAAAACTGCAATTGGTGACACAGTGACAGGGAGTAAAAGGGTTAACTGGGGGGCAATCGGGGGGGTGATCGGGGGGGGGGTAAGTGTACCTATGAGTACTGGTGTTAGTGTACTGTTGGTTCAACTCATGGTTAGATGTCCTCTCTCCCTCATTGGAATCGAAAAGACCCCACGAGGAGAGATGACATCACTTCCTCCTGTCTGTGTTTACACTTACACAGGCAGGGGAAGGTTTTCATTCGTTAGGAGCGATCACCAGGTCCAGACCATAAATCATTGGTCTGGCCCTAAGGACTGATCGCTACTGGTCATCGCCTTGCGACGGTCTGGAACTGGTTAAACATTTCTTGTACATGTGTCATAGGGACAAGAGGTGAAGGAAAACTACCCCAGTTGAGTTATGCCACGTAGACACGACCCTGTTAGCTGTCGGAATAAACTCTGACTGTTTCTCCGACGGAACTCCGACAGAATTCCATTCAAGCGGTCTTGCCTACACACGGTCAACCCAAAGTCTGACTAAAGTCCGACCGTCCAAAACGCGTTGACGTACAACACTTACGAGGGGACTAGAAAAAGGAAGTTCAAAAGCCAGTAGCCAATAGCTTCCGTCTCGTACTTGCTTCAGAGCATGCATCGTTTTTGGTCCGTTGGATCAGCATACAGATGATCGGTTTTCCCGATAGAAATTGGGTCCGTCGGAAATATTTAGAACATGTTCCATTTCTAGGTCCGTCAGATTTTTCGAAAAAAAAGTCAGATGAGACCTACACACGATTGGTATATACGATGAAAAGCTTCCATCGGACTTTTTCTGTCGGACATTCCGCTTGTGTGTACAGGACATTAGAGACATAAATAAAACCTGACATAAATGTTAGCACTTTGTGGAGTTGGCCTTTGAAAAATAATTTCAGGCATGATATATTTTTACAGAGTTACATTGGTTCAGCTTGGTCCAATGGAACTATGTATATGACATACCTTGCCAATGCCCCAGTGATCTCCAGTTGCTTTCAGGTCCTGTGCTGAACTGCCGGCCTGTTACTTTGTAAATGCAGAAGGTCAGCCGCTTAGCAAGGGTGCCATTTAGAGGATGCTTTGCATTTTCTGAATGAGTGCTAAGCCTTCACTGATTGGACGAGGTGGAGAGCATGATGTGAAAATTGAAGCAGTTCTCCTAGACAGGGTCAAAAAGTTTGAACGTCTTTAAAAAACCCTGGGTCGACCATTACTTCCCTCTCGACTTTGATAACGCTTTACCATTACCCTGAATAGCCTTATAAATAATGCTGCCAACTCATAGAGACAAGACTCATATCTCCCCCCCCCCCCCGGTGAACCCCCTCCTTGCCCTTCACCTCCTACTTTTCAGCTGTCCCCCCCCTCTTTCTCAACTCCCCCTTTTTTTCTTCTTCCTCTCTTCTTTCTTCCTCTCCTTTCCCTCCACCTTTAGCTATTCTCTTCTGGATATAAATCTTTCAGCTCTGACTAATCTATCTACCCATCATGCTGAGGCTAGACATTCCCCTCTAACTGCAATACCACTAAGGTTAGACCTAGAAATGCTCTCAAATGTTTATCCTACAATTTAACCTTTTTCAGTTTTAAGGACTCTTATGCCGCGTACACACGAGCGGACATTACGGCGGACTTTGCCCGGCGGACTGGATTTCGTCGAACAATTCGATGTGTGTGGGCTCCAGCGGACTTTGTTTTCTCAAAAGTTCGACGGAATTAGATTTGAAACTTGTTTTAAATTTATCCGTTGAAATCGAGTCCGGTCGAAAAGTCCGCCGTCTGTATGCTAGTTCGACGGACAAAAAGCCACGCTAGGGCAGCTATTGGCTACTGGCTATGAACTTCCTTGTTTTAGTCCGGTCGTACGTCATCACGTACGAATTCGACGGACTTTGGTGGATTGTGTGTAGGCAAGTCCGTTCATTCACAAAGTCCGTCGGAAAGTACGTCGAAAAGTCCGCCGGGCAAAGTCCGCCGTAATGTCCGCTCGTGTGTACGCGGCATTAGACACTTGTCTGTTTGTTAACCATGAGCCAACTCCAATTTGATTCCCCGGTAATCAACCTTGGTTCATAGGAATGATATCGGTTCCTGGATCTCATCTACCAACAATCTGCTAAGTGTGCCCAAATCCACACCTCGTAGCCTTATGATGTTATTTTATGCCGTGTTGTTTTGTTCGGGTTACAATGGGCTGCGTCCCTACCTCTGAAATGTGTCACTGCACTACTATTGCCTCCCCTTATCCTGGGGGAAGTTTTATTTTCAATGCATCCTGTTGAGATTTGATGTTCTTTCCTACAATAAAAAATGTGAACAAGAAAGTGTAGTGGTGTTTATATCAGTGATTTCCAGTTCTTAGCAGCATCAGCAGACAAGGTATGTGCCAAAGCTAGACCAATGTAAAAGTAGATCATGTCTGGAATGTTTTTTTGTGATGGTAATATATTTTATACTCTGCTACATGTTGTTAAAGGAGATTATTCTTTTGAAAGACACATGAGCACACCTTATAAAGAGAAAACATGCATACAATGCTGATAGTTGCATACAGTGTCTTGCCTGTGTTGTGTTTATTCAGTTTTATACAACATCTGCAGTGGTCTTTAAAATTATATTTTGAAGTGCTACTTGTCTTATGTGCGTGTTATTGTTAAATCACACAATTTGGGTTAACACAGAACTAACACTTACATATAAAAAATACCATAAAAAAATTGCTAAAAACACTCAATAAGTTTAGACGTATTACTTATAAAAACCATGAACACAAGTTGTTGTGTACAACCTTTTCAAGAAGCACTCATTCAGAAAATTGAAGCATTTCAGACACAGTTCCCCATAAACGTTTACTGTACAAAGTAAGGTCAGTTGGCATGGACCATAGGGTGAGTACATGGATTAAAAACTGACTACAAGGGCGAGTTCAGAGGGTGGTGATAAATGAGGAGTACTCGGAATGGTCTGGGGTGGGTAATGGGGTCCCCCAGGGTTCTGTGCTAGGACCAATCCTATTTAATTTGTTCATAAACGACCTGGAGGATGGGGTAAATCTCTGTATTTGCAGACAATACTAAGCTAAGCAAAGAAATAACTTCTCCGCAGGATGTGGAAACCTTGCAAAAAGATCTGAACAAATAATGGGGTGGGCAACTACATGGCAAATGAGGTTAAATAGAAAGGTTGAGTAGAAAAATGTAAAATGATGCAAGCACTGAACTTATTCTCTCTGGAGAAGAGATGCTGGAGAGGGGATATGATTTCAAGTTACAAATACCATACTGGTGATCCCACAATAGGGATAAAACTTTTTCGCGTAAGGGAGTTTAACAAGACATGTGGCCACTCATTAAAATTAGAAGAAAAGAGGTTTAACCCTAAACTACGTAGAAAATTCTTTACTGTAAGAGTGGCAAGGATGAGGAATTCCCTTCCACAGGTGGTGGTATCAGCGGGGAGCATCAATAGTTTAAAAAAACTATTAGATAAGCACCTGAACAACCACAACATACAGAGCTATACAATGTAATACTGACATATAATCACACACATAGGTTGGAATTGATGGACTTTTTTCAACTTCACCTATTATGTAACTATGTAACTATGTAACCTACTGTGGCTTTCCTCGGAAAACAAGTAATATATGCTTTACAACTGCTGTCTTTTGGAGTACCCATACTGCCTTCTTTGTACTTGTAGTAGGGCCAAGAAACAATAGTGCACATTTTGCTTTGCTCTTTTTTTTTAATTTTATTTATTTATCCTACCTAAAACACACTGACGTTGACACTAACTGACACTGATACTAATTTAAAAATGCTTTTCTTTTTAAAAATCCTGGCCAAAATATACTGACCTTGATCTTTAACCCTAGCATTGACCTTTGATGCTTACCTTGATATTAAGACCCCTTTCACACTGAGGCATTTTTCAGGCGCTACAGCGCTAAAAATAGCGCCTGTAAAGCGCCTGAAAAAAGCCTCAGCTGTAAATCCAGTGTGAAAGCCTTTCACACTGGGGTACTGTGCTGGCAGGGCATCACAAAAAGTCCTGCCAGCAGTTTCTTTGCAGCGGTGTAGGACGATGAATACACCTCTCCTCCACCGCTCCTCCCCATTTAAAACAATGGGGCAGCGTTACTATACCACGGGCAAAGCGCTACTGCAGCGGTGTTTTGAGGGCAGATTTAACCCCATTTCGGCCGCTAGCGGGGGGTTAAAACCGTCCCGCTAGCGGCCAAATAGCACCACTAAAACGATGGTAAAGCGGTGCTAAGAATAGTGCTGACACCCGGGCGGTTCAGTGTGAAAGGGGTCTAACACTAACCTCGACACTGGCTTAGATCAAACCTTGATCTAGCTGTTTTGTTCTTTTTTTAATTGAAAAAAAAAAACATTTCTTACATCCTTTTGTTTGTTTACATCTTTCCCCCCATGCAAGGAAAGAAAGATACAATGTATCTTTACATTCAGAAGAGTAAAATAAACACATGGACATACTGCACAGTGACTGACCACTGTAATAGCCAATCAGAGGCTATCACAGTGATCAGGTGACCGGGAACTGGGAGTCCTGGATCCCGATTATTAGTGCGAGACCTGAACCTCTTGGTGGGAACCCTGTTTCTGTGCAGGTATGCATATATGCTCCCATTGTGGAGAACCAGAGGTCACTGTTAGGGACTACAGAAAACAGGCCGCCTTGATGGGGCCTGTAGCTTAGGCGTGTATTTGCAAATGTGTGCAGACTAAACCTCTGTTCTTAACGCATATTGTTAGACAGGTCAATTCTGTTGGTCACTGGCTGGTTGATAAGTTTGAGCTTGGAAATCTCCTTGTATATGTTTGACATATGTTGCCCTTCCAGTGCTCCTTGCTGCAATAGACCAGTTATAGGTAGGGGAAGTGGCCACTTGTTTGTGTGCATATATGTGACTTGACCGATAAAGACTCACTTTTGTGAGGCTGTATATATGCGTATGTTTGGCGGAAACGGGTTAACCACTTTCCGACTGCCGCACGACGATGTACGTTGGCAGAATGGCACGGGCAGGCATAAGGGCTCACCTGTACGTCGCTGCCTGCCCGCGGGCAGGGGGTCCAATTGCCCCCCCCCGTGCCTGCGGCAGTCGGCATCATTACAGAAGTGATCCGTGCTGAGGGGGAGGCCATCTATTCGTGGCCACCCCTCACGATCGCTCCTGACGAATGAAATGCTTCCTCTGCCTCTGTAATGTAAACAGCAGCAGAGGAAGTGATGTAATCTCTCCTCGTGAAGCCTTTTCGTTCCGGTTTCCGAGGAGAGAAGACATCAAGTAGGCAGTAGAACAGTCAGGCACACATTTCACCCCCAGTCACCCCCCGATCACCCCCCCTGCACCCCCTGTCACAGTGACACCAATAGCAGGTTTTTTTTCTGATTATTGCATTGGTGTCATTTGTGACAGTTAAAAGTGGTAGGGCAGTTAGTGTTAGGCCCTTTAGGTCTAGGGTACCCCCCCAACCCCCCTAATAAAGGTTTAACCCCGTGATCACCCCCCGTAGGCAGTGTCACTAAGCGATCATTTTTCTGATTGCTGTATTAGTGTCACAGGTGACGCTAGTTAGGGAGGTAAGTATTTAGGTTCGCTATCAGCTTTTTATAGCGTCAGGGACCCCCATATATTACCTAGTAAAGGTTTTAGCCCCCTGATTGCCCCCTAGTTTACCCTTTCACCAGTGATCACCGTATAACTGTTACGGGTGACGCTGGTTAGTTAGTTTGTTTTTCATAGTTTCAGGGCACCCGCCGTTTATTATCTAATAAAGGTTTGACCCCATGACCGCCTGGCGGTGATATAAGTTAAGTTTTAGGTTCAGATAGGGTCTGCGTCACCCCCAGGCAGTGTCAGATTTGTGCCAGTATTGCTAACACCCACGCACGCAGCATACACCTACCTTAGTGGTATAGTATCTGAACGGATCAATATCTGATCTGATCAGCTCTATACTAGCGTCCCCAGCAGTTAAGGGTCCCCAAAAACACAGTGTTAGCAGGATCAGCCTATATACCTGCTAGCACCTGCGTTTTGCCCCTCCGCCTAGCCCAGCCTACCCGAGTGCAGTATGGATCGATCACTGTCACTTACAAAACACTAAACACATAATTGCAGTGTTTGCAGAGTCAGGCCTGAACCCTGCGATCGCTAACAGTTTTTTTGGTAGCATTTTGATACAGTCGCTAACAGTCTAGGAGCTTTTTTACCTGTGAGTCTCACTAGTGTACCACTAAATTTAGAGCCCAAAATGGCAAATCGAAGGTAAGCTAGTGAAGAGGCCTACACGTTTCTGAGCTTGACAGATAGTGAAGAGGAAGTCACTCATCTGTCAGATTCAGGCTCAGAATATGAACCTGTAGACAGCAGCGGCTCCATGACAGATAGCTCTGACGACGGAGTTGTGGTCCCTGCCAAGGTCAGGCGTACTAGACCCCAATCTTCTTCTTCTGTTGAGGTGCAAGAACTGCAGGGCTCTCGTATGGAGCAGAGAAGTACTAGTCCCGCTATTCCTTCTGGTGAAATGGCAAGCACCAGCAGCCTAGTACACCCTGGTCGTACATCCAGCACTGCAGTGACAGGTGGTGATGTGGCGAGTCCCATAAGTGCAGTTCAAGCTGGTGAGATGGCAAGCACAAGTAGTGTCCCGCTGCCACCAAGAAGACAAAGACAGGCCCATTGTGCCCATAATGTCCTTTCTGCAGAATTTGCCAATCCTAATTAGGAACCCACCACTTCTGCAGTACCTGTACTTCCCCCATTCACTGGCCAACCCGGCATTCAGGTGGAAACAGTTGATTTTACGTCACTTGATTTCTATTTGTTGTTTTTCACCGAAGATCTCTATAGATCTATTGTGGACCAAAGCAATTTGTACGCTGGTTATCACATCACCACTATTCCCCAGTCCTCCCTTGACAGAGATTGGAGACCAATTACAGTCTCCGAATTTAAGACCTTTCTGGGCCTATCCCTTAACATGGGCATAGTTAAAATGAGTATGTTGCGGTCATATTGGTCCACTGACCCAATGTACCATATGCCTGTGTTCTCTGCTTCCATGGCCAGGGCACGATATGAGCAGATTTTGCAGTTCATGCACTTCAATAACAATGAACTCTGTCGTCCTCATGGAGACCCTGGATACGATCGGCTCTACAAAATTTGGCCCCTCGTAAACCACTTCAACCAATGTTTTGCAGACTTGTTTATTCCCCATCAAGTTGTCTGCGTTGATGAGTCCCTGATTAAGTTTTCTGGCCACTTGTCATTCAAACAGTACCTTCCCAGCAAGCGTGCCAGGTACGGGGTCAAGATGTATAAGATGACAGGGCCACAGGCTATACATGTAGTTTTATGGTTTACGAGGGATGAGATAGCCACATAGAGCCGACAAACTGCCCTGACTACATAGGAAACGCTGGCAAGATTTTGTGGGACTTGGTGTGACCCCTATTTGGAAAGGGGTACCACTTATATGTGGACAATTATTACATGAGCGTGACACTTTTTAATCACCTTTTTGATTATCAGATTGGAGCATGTGGCACAGTGCGAACTAATCGCTGGGGCTTTCCACATCATTTTGTAGATTCCCGTCTTAGGCTGGGGGAGAGAGCCTGCTTGAAGTGTAATAACTTGCTCGCTATGAAGTGGAGGGATAATAAGAATGTTTTCGTTCTTACCTCCCTTCATGCAGACACGACGGTCCAAATTACTACAGCGACTGGTGATGTGGAGAAACCCCTCTGTGTCCACGAATACAACCAAAATATGGGAGGGGTGGATCTCAACGACCACTTGTTGGCAGCATACCTAGTTGCCCATAAGGCCAGACGCTGGTATAAAAAAGTGTCTGTTTATTTATTTCAATTGGCTTTGTTGAACGCTCATGTGCTATACAGAGCTTCAGGATGGACTGGATCCTTCCTTCAATTCCAGGAAGAGATCATCAGAGCCCTTCTGTTTCGAGAGGGGGCTCCACCTCACCACCATCCCCAACCAAATGCAGTAAGCCGGCTGCATGAGAGGCATTTTCCTTTTGTCCTCCCGCGTACCCCTACCCAACGAGCCCCCCAAAGAAAATGTTGTGTCTGCAGAAAGTGCAGATATAGGTGTGACACCCGCTATTATTGTCCCTTCTGTCCTGACAATCCTGGTCTTGCATTGGTGAATGTTTTGAATGCTACCATACACTAGTGGAGTTTTAGCGTAGGGTACAGCATTGCACAGACTAGGCACACTTTCACAGGGTCTCCCAAGATGCCATCGCATGTTGAGAGACCTGAACCTGGAACTGGTTACAGTTACAAAAGTTAGTTACAAAAAAAGTGTAAAAAAAAAGAAAAAAGTAAAAAATAAAAAAAACAAAAAAAAATAAAATAAAAAAAAACAAAAATAGTTGTTTTATCATTCTCTCTCTCTCTATTCTCTCTATTGTTCTGCTCTTTTTTACTGTATTCTATTCTGCAATGTGTTATTGTTATCATGTTTTATCCTGTTTGCTTTTCAGGTATGTAATTTTTTTTATACTTTACTGTTTACTGTGTTTTCTTGTTAACTGTTTTTTTTGTTTTCAGGTATGCCATTCAGCTGCAGCGCGGATTTATTTATCTTGACAGCAACAGCGTTTGCTCCCACGATACATAAAGCATACATGACTCCAGCGCTATCGGAGGTGATTTTACCACCACAGTTACATACTTTAGCATATTTGCCGAAGCATGGGGGCAGCAGGGGCGGAGGAGCGATTTGCTCCTAACTTTTACGGGTGGATGCCCCCATGCTTCGGCATATATATATTTTAGGCACAGGTTGCGTTAAAAAATGTTTTATGTTTTTCTATGTTTTTTTTTTGTATTTGCTTTGCAGGTTTGGTAAGTCTTATGCCCCATACACACGGTCGGATTTTCCGACGGAAAATGTGTGATAGGACCTTGTTGTCGGAAATTCCGACCGTGTGTAGGCTCCATCACACATTTTCCATCGGATTTTCCGACACACAAAGTTTGAGAGCAGGCTATAAAATTTTCCGACAACAAAATCTGTTGTCGGAATTTCCGATCGTGTGTACACAAATCCGATGCACAAAGTGCCACGCATGCTCAGAATAAATAAAGAGATGAAAGCTATTGACTACTGTCCCATTAATAGTCCCGACGTACGTGTTTTACGTCACTGCGTTCAGAATGATCGGATTTTCCGACAACTTTGTGTGACCGTGTGTATGCAAGACAAGTTTGAGCCAACATCCGTCGGAAAAAATCCTAGGATTTTGTTGTCGGAATGTCCGATCAATGTCCGACCGTGTGTACGGGGCATAACTGTTATACTGTAATGTTACTTTGTTTTATTGTTAACCATAATTTGCTTAGCAGGTACACCATTCAGCTGCAGCGTGGATTTATATATCTTGACAGCAACAGTGTTTGCTCCCACGATACATAAAGCCGTGACTCCAGTGCTGTAGGAGGTGATTTCACCACCACAGTTAAAAAAAAGAGCATATATGCCGAAGCATGGGGGCGGCAGGGGCGGAGGAGCGATTTGCTCCTACCTTTTGGGGCGGATGCCCCCATGCTACGGCATATATAAACGGTGCATGTATACCCATCATTAGAAGTCGGTTGATGAAGGGAGGTATTCTAATTGTGGGCATACCCACCGATCAATCTCTTTTTTTCGTTCAGCCCACAGGCTGCATGAAAAAAAAGATTACAATATATGCCCAACAAAGATCAGCAACGTACTGGTATGTTGCTGGACTTTGGGTGGTTATACCAGAATGATGCCTGCGGGTTTAGGTATCATCTTGGTATCATTCTTTTCAGCCAGTGGTCGGCTTTCATGTAAAAGCAATCCTAATTAGCCTTTAGACTGCTTTTACAAGCAGTGGGAGGGAATGTTCCCCCCCATCATCTTCCATGGTTTTCTCTGGCTCACCTGTCCCAACAGGGAACCTGAGAATGCAACCGGTGGTTCCGCCAGCTGACCATAGAGCTGATCAGAGACCAGAATGGCTCCAATTATCTCTATGGCCTAAGAAACCGGAAGCTACTAGCATTTCATGACTTAGATTTAGACGGATATAAACAGCACCATTGGGAAATTGTGAAAACATTTTATCACACCAATCTTGGTGTGGTCAGATGCTTTGAGGGCAGAGGAGAGATCTAGGGTCTAATAGACCCCAATTTTTTTTAAAAAGAGTACCTGTCACTACCTATTGCTATCCTATGGGATATTTACATTCCCTGAGATAACAATAAAAATGATAAAAAAAATATTAATGAAAGGAACAGTTTAAAAATAAAATAAAAAAGCAAAATAAATTTAAATAAAAAAAAAACACCCCTGTCCTCCCCTGATCTCATGCAAATGCCAACGCAAGCGTCGGTCTGGCATCATATGTAAACAGCAATTGCACCATGCTTGTGAGGTATCACCACAAAGGTCAGATCGAGGGCAGTAATGTTAGCAGTAGACCTCCTCCGTAAATCTAAAGTGGTAACCTGTAAAGGCGTTTAAAGGCTGTTAAAAATGTATGTACTTTGTCGCCGCTGCACGTTTGTGCGCAACTTTAAAGCATGTCGTGTTTGGTATCCATGTACTCGGCCTAAGATCATCTTTTTTTATTACATCAAACATTTGGGCAATACAGTGTGTTTTAGTGCATTACAATTAAAAAAAGGGTGTTTTTTACCAAAAAAATGCGTTTGAAAAATCGCTGCGCAAATACCGTGTGAAAAAAAAAAATTAAACACCCACCATTTTAATCTGTAGGTCCTTTGCTTTAAAAAAATATATAATGTTTGGGGGTTCAAAGTAATTTTCTTGCAAAAAAAAATATTTTTTTTCATGTAAACAAAAAGTGTCAAAGGGCTTTGTCTTTAAGTGGTTAGAAGAGTGGGTGATGTGTGACATAAGCTTCTAAATGTTGTGCATAAAATGCCAGGACAGTTTAAAACCTCCCCAAAGGACCCCATTTTGTAAAGTAGACACCCCAAGCTATTTTCTGAGAGGCATGTCGAGTCCATGGAATATTTTATATTTTGACACAAGTTGCGGAAAAAAGACAATTTTTTTTTTCTTGCAGAAGTTGTCACTAAATGATATATTGCTCAAACATGCCATGGGCATATGTGAAATTACACCCCAAAATACATTATGTTGCTTCTCTTGAGTACGGGGATACCACATGTGTAAAACTTTTTGGGAGCCTAGCCGCGTACGGGACCCCAAAAACCAATCACCGCCTTCAGGCTTTATAAGGGTGTAATTTTTTGATTTCACTCCTCACTGCCTATCACAGTTTCGGAGGCAATGGAATGTCCAGATGGCACAAAACCCCCCAAATGACCCCATTTTGGAAAGTAGACACCCCAAGCTATTTGCTGAGAGGCACGGTGAGTATTTTTCAGATTTCGCTTATTGTCACAAAGTTTTGAAATTTGAAAAAAGAAAAAAAATACATTTTTCTTTTCTTTCTTCATTTTCAAAAACAAATGAGAGCTGCAAAAGACTCACCATGCCTCTCGGCAAATAGCTTGGGGTGTCTACTTTCCAAAATGGGGTCATTTGGGGGGGGTTGTGCCATCTTGGCATTTTATGGGCTTCAAAACTGTGATAGGTAGTGAGGAGTGAAATCAAAAATTTACGCCCTTAGAAATCCTGAAGGCGGTGATTGGTTTTGGGGCCCCATACGCGGCTAGGCTCCCAAAAAATCCCACACATGTGGTATCCCCGTACTCAGGAGAAGCAGCAGAATTTATTTTGGGGTGTAATTCCACATATGCCCATGGCATGTGTGAGCAATATATCATTTAGTGACAACTTTGTGCAAAAAAAAAAGAGTTATGCCGCGTACACACGAGCGGACTTTACGGCGGACTTTGCCCGGCGGACTGGGTTTCGTCGGACAATTCGATTGTGTGTGGGCTCCAGCGGACTTTGTTTGCTCAAAAGTTGGATGGACTTAGATTTGAAACTTGTTTAAAATGTATCCGTTGAAATCGAGTCCGGTCGAAAAGTCCGCCGTCTGTATGGTAGTTCGACGGACAAAAAGCCACGCTAGGGCAGCTATTGGCTACTGGCTATGAACTTCCTTGTTTTAGTCTGGTCGTACGTCATCACGTACGAATTCGACGGACTTTGGTGGATTGTGTGTAGGCAAGTCCGTTCATTCAGAAAGTCCGTCGTAAAGTTCGTAGAAAAATCCGCCGGGCAAAGTCCGCCGTAAAGTCCGCTCGTGTGTACGCGGCATTAGGCATTTTCCCGCAACTTGTGGCAAAATATAAAATATTCCATGGACTCAACATGCCTCTCATCAAATATCTACTTTCCAAAATGGGGTCATTTGGGGGGGTTTGTGCCATCTTCACATTTTTATGGCCTTCAAAGCTGTGATAGGTAGTGAGGAGTGAAATCAAAAATCAAAAAGGCGGTGATTGGTCTTTGGGGCCCCATATGCGGCTAGGCTCCCAAAAAGTCCCACACATGTGGTATCCCCATACTCAGGAGAAGCAGCAAAATGTATTTTGGGGTCCAATTCCACACATAACCATGGCATGTGTGAGCAATATATTATTTAGTGACAACTTTTTGTAATTTTTTTTTGTGATTATTCAATCACTTGGGACAAAAAAATAAAATATTCAATGGGCTCAACATGCCTCTTAGCAATTTCCTTAGGATGTCTACTTTCCAAAATGGGGTCATTTGGTGGGGTTTTATACTGCCCTGGCATTTTAGCACCTCAAGAAATGAGATAGGCAGTCATAAACTAAAAGCTGAGTAAATTCCAGAAAATGTACCCTAGTTTGTAGACGCTATAACTTTTGCGCAAACCAATAAATATACGCTTATTGACATTTTTTTACCAAAGACATGTGGCTGAATACATTTTGGCCTAAATGTATGACTAAAATTGAGTTTATTGGATTTTTCTTATAACAAAAAGTAGAAAATACTTTGAAAACTTGTGTTTTTTTCAAAATTTTCGGTCTTTTTCTGTTTATATTGCAAAAAATAAAAATTGCAGAGGCAATCAAATACCATCAAAGGAAAGCTCTATTTGTGGGAAGAAAAGGACGCAAATTTCGTTTGGGTACAAGATTGCCTGACCGCGTAATTACCAGATAAAGCAGCGCAGTGCCAAATTGTAAAAAGTCCTCTGGTCTTTGGCCAGCCAAATGGTCTGGGGCTGAAGTGGTTAATGTGTGGTGTGAAAACATCTAGCGATGGACAGAATGACCCTAATTGGATGCTAACTCAGCACATAGTTACATAGTCAGGTTGAAAAAGCACACAAGTCCATCCAGTTCAACCATAAAAATATACAATCCCATATACCCAATTCTATACCCACAGTTGATCTAGAGGAAGGTGAAAAACCCCAGCAGAGCATGATCCAATTTGCTACAGCAGGGGAAAAAATTCCTTCCTGATCCCCCAAGAGGCAATCGGATTTTCCCTGGATCAACTTTACCTATAAATGTTAGTACCCAGTTATATTATGTACATTTAGGAAAGTATCCAGGCCTTTCTTAAAGCAATCTACTGAGCTGGCCATAACCACCTCTGCAGGGAGTCTATTCCACATTTTCACAGCTCTTATGCCCCGTACACACGGTCGAATTTTCCAATGGAAAATGTGCGATCGGAGCGTGTTGTCGGAAATTCCGACCATGTGTGGGCTCCATCGGACTTTTTCCATCGGATTTTCTGACACACAAAGTTTGAGAGCAGGCTATAAAATTTTCCGACAACAAAATCCGATCACGTCAATACCGACCGTGTGTGGACAATTCCGACGCACAAAGTGCCACGCATGCTCAAAAGAAATTCAGAGACGGAACAGCTCGGTCTGGTAGAATTAGCGTTCGGAATGGATAGAGCACTTTCGTCAAGCTGAAATGTTTAAAATTGTTTAATACAGCGCACTCTCTTCTTTATAATGCTAGAAGAATGAAGTAGTTTTGCTGCTGATATTCACACAGAGTTCTTACAAACTTCTTTCTTTATTATTTTTCGTGATTCCCTCAATATATTATGATTTGTCACATCTGACCCAAAATCTATATCTTTTTTTTTTTTTCAAGCCTGATGTGATTTTTTTTTTTATTTTTTTTTGGTTCGTATTTTTTTCAAGGCTGATCTTGTTATTTTTTTTTTTTTAGTTATTTAACATCCAGAATATTTTTGTGTGTGGTTTGTGTGTCAAGTTACCACAACACCATTATTATCTTGTATTATTTAATCTCAAGGAGGTTGCTTGGTGTTGGTGTCTCTTGTTAATTTCACATTGTACTTTAGAAATGTACCTGCCTCCTCACAAACAAACTGTCCTTTTTGAAGGGAAACACACATAGGCGAGTATAATTGAAACAAAAAAACCTTTATTAAGGGCTCACAACCAAACAAAGAGGGAGGCAACGCTGGAGAAATAGCAGAAATTGGTGAAGCCTTTGGCCCCCAGGCCACACATCAATTATTTTCCTGCAAAATTGGTGGCCTGAGGATTCCTTATCTAAGGGAGTGCAGTCTGGTCCAGAAGTCCAAGAGATCCTGAAAGCAGCAGATGACATCTGTGTCCCCAGGCTGTGGTCATACAAGAGACTGCATCTTTTGTCAGACCAGACTGAACCCAGGGCCATCACTCTCTGGTCTTCCTTCCATACTTCCTTCCACGCTGTGGCTGTGGTGTTGTAGTTGTGGCAGGAGGAGGAGGAGGAGGGGGAGGAGGAGGATGGTCCAACTCACTCAGGTGGGTATTGGGTGTGATTTCGCCCCTCACCCCCTTAGTTAAGACTTTATAAAGAAGGTCCTCACACATCTGGCGTTGGCCCTCCTGCATGCCCTGCAGTTTGGTGGTAGCCATGCAGGCAAAGGCCTCTTCAGGAGTGGGAGTGGCTCTGAGGGACGCAGAAGCCTCCTGAATCAGCCAGAGTGCTGAATCCTGCACGTGACTCCCCTTCCTGGGTTTTTTGGTTGGAAGGCGGAGGGGAGGGACCTGCGATTCTGTCAGGCTCCTACTGGGCCCAGGCTTTTCCTGGCTGCCACTTAGACCCGCCTCCTCCTGGATGCCACTAAACCCCACCTCCTCCTGGCTGCCACATTCCACAGCCTCCTCCTGTGTGCTACATTCCAGAGCCTCGTCCTGGCTGAGGTCTTCTTGTGTATGAAAAAGGGACATTGTTTTAGTTTTTTAGTCATCAATCACACACAATTTTCACCTCATGATTGTTGAATGTTAACAAATATAACAGACTATCATTCTGAGCCCAGCATTTTTCATTCTTGTCCCAATTATTTTTGCCCACTACTGTCTATTGATATATAAAACACTTTATTAAATCAGCAATTAGTGATCAATAATAACATCTAGTAAACATCATTTATTTATTGACCAGAAATCTGTAGAAGAATGCTATACCTGGCTCAAACTGGGCTCCTCCACTTCTTCCTGGCTGGAAGTCTCAGGTTGGACATCGGAAGCCTCAGCTGGGGTGGAAGGAAGAGTGGAAGGAAGGGTCTGACAGAAATCGCAGTCTCTCATAGTACCACAGCCTGGGGACATAAACATCATCTGCTGCAGCTCCGGATCTCTGGGAAACCGTGACCTTCTTACGCTCCCTAAGATAAGTGCTCCTCAGGCCACCAATTTTTGCTTTTAAATAGGGGATGGTTGCCGTGGGGACCACCGGCTTCACCAACTCCAGCAGTCAGCAGTTTCTCCAGCGCTGCCTGCCTCTTTTGTTTATGATTATAATGAGGATGTTCCACCTGCTACAGACAGGGCAGCTCCCTGTATTTATCTATGAACAGGGGGAGGAAGTTGTGGTCATTGAAGCCATCCATTTTATCTACAAGACACAACACAAGACAAACCCTAATGTCAGGCGAAACCCTCCTAATCTTGTTACAATATAGGCCTCAATCTAGAAGCAGTATAGGCCCAAGTTTAGATCTTACCTTCTTTATCACGATCGGCGTCTCCGATACTCCTTCCTCCACTCACAGATCGTACGTACTACGCACGCGTGTTACGCTTTATAGACACTGCGCATGCGTGAAACTCCGCCCGCCCCTGACGTTCTTTCTAGTCTATTCCCCGCCCCTTCTCGTTCGGCGCAGTGGGGGAAGAGCACATGGCGGAGACACAGCAGGTGCGTGCTAATTACAGACACGAGGAGGAGGAGGAAAGCCCGGAGCCTGAAACATCCCAATCCAGAAGGAGAAGATTTAAGGCATCAAATATGTCCTTTGGGGAGATGTTGGAGATGGTGGACATCCTGAAGAAGGCCGACTATGATGGGAAGTATGGACCTTACCCCAACCCCGATGTCAGAAAGGCCAAAGATCATGGCAAAAGTGGTCAAAAGTCTGCACCGGAATTTCAGGGTACGACGATCAAAAGATCAGCTCAGGAAGCGGTAGTCGGACCTCAAATTAAGAGAGCAAGAGCAGTACAGAAGGATCCAGAGAGTGCTGCAAAAAAGTAAGTAGTTGTCCTGTGTTCCTATTCTTTATGTTTATTACGTTCGTGCTGCTCCATGTGCTTTTCTTAACTGTTGTCCAGTTTAAAATGTCAACTTTCATGTTCATGGGCACATTATTCGTTTGTATAAAACATTGTTAGTTCGGCCTAGAAAACACCATTGTTTTGGCCATATGCATTTGCCAACATTTTTTATGGCCTACTTGTCAGAAAATAATTTGGTTGTGTAGATTGGTTTGTAACTAGAATGAAATGCAAACTAGATGCTGTGTAAGGAGAGGACACTCAGCAGTTTTCACATCTGGACGCTGAAGCACTAGTGTGGGATACAAGAACACATTTTTTATTAGGGGCCCCACACAGGTGCTCCAGTGTATACTATAGGGGTGTCTCCATCTGTGAAGCTTGTACTAAACAGGTAAAGAATTGTAGCTTGACAAAGGACAATAAAAATTC
Source organism: Lithobates septentrionalis (assembly GCA_037952835.1). NCBI lineage: Eukaryota > Metazoa > Chordata > Amphibia > Anura > Ranidae > Lithobates > Lithobates septentrionalis. Next base: position 3,055,047 of record JBBDGP010000074.1, read on the forward strand.
TACATCTTGGAACTCTGCCAAAACAGACAATTGTACCCCACTTCCAAGTAAGTTTCATATTCCTATTTCTGCCATCAAATATCTGTGTGCTAAGTATACCTATTTTTTTTTAGATAGGGGATAAAAGACTCGGAGGACACCCCTCATCCGAGGAGACCAGAGACCCCCCACCTCATGAAGAAGTGGAGACCCATCAAAGCCAACAGGAGGAGGAGGAGGGAGACGTGATGGAACTAGTCACCACAACAGGTGAGTGTCTGCGACCAAAGGCTCAGGTAAGAGATGGATGCCGGCAGATTTCTAATACATGGTGTGTTTTTGTTTGTGTCCTTTTAGGTGATCGTGATGTTGTGAATTCAGGGCATTTCACCTCAGAAAGTGCACAAATCCTGATCGGGGAGATCATGGGGTGTAATAGGGACTTGGAAAACACTCAGAAAAGCATCAATGATGTTCAAAAAAAATAAAGAACATCATTGATGTTTTAGGGAGAGTTTAAAACCCCTCCAAATCCCTTTGGTTTTTTTTTGCTTTTTGTGAGCTGAAAATTTTTACCATTTTTTGACATATTTGCGAAAAGCCAAATTTTGAAGATGCACACAGTGTGTCAACATGTGCTATCTCCCATCACGGGAGATCGATGTAGGCGTTTTGGGGGTGCAACCCCTTCCTCAATAATAAAGTAGCTGTAAGGAAGGGGTTGCACCCACAAAACACGTCCCTTGATACCCCGTGATGGCAGCTAGCACATGTTGATATTTGGCAATTTGTGTGCATCTTCAAAATTTGGCTTTTCTAGGGGTGACTTCACCCCATCTGAACGCAATATCAAACACAGTTTGTAAATACTCATGTCTGATATTGCCTTCAAGTTCTACCAAATGTGAACTTTGTAAGTTCAAGATTTGTGTCTTTCTTGTTGTTTTTAAACATGCCTGTTTTATCTTAAATGGACATTTCTACTTTTTCTAATGTGACCCCAAAAATTGTTATACAACAAACATGTTGGTTTGTTTTAAAAAACCTTTTCTAAATGCACATGTGATTGTGCTGGTATTAAAAAGATTGTTAATCAAGAATGTGTGGATTATTGTTTCAACGCTCCAAAACTTTTGTGGTGCTCAAATTGGTGTTTGCAGTGACAATGGGGTTATTTCCTAAAGGAAAATCCACTTTGCACTACAAGTGCAGTTTTAACTGCACTTGTAGTGCAAAGTGTCTTTGCCTTTAGTAAATAACACCCAACAATGCTTTGTAATGTTACGCAATCACGCCATTTTCAGGACTCACCACATTTCTGTCAGGGTCAGCTAAAAGAAACACAAGCAGTAAATGTCACCAAAGATTTTAGTATTTAATTTTTTTTTTTTATTTGAAAAAGGTTTCAGACATTGTCTGGCATATTGATAGCCTCCCTACCCGCAAAGTATTCAAGGTATCTTAGACGGACATCACGGGCACTCAGGGGGGCAAGCCAGGACGGCCACTTTCAAGCGCCGTCAGGGTTGGTTCATTTTGAATTCCAGCCTCAGGCCCAACTGAGCCAGCATAGTTGGCAGAATGTTGCCATAAAAAGTTGTGTAGAACACAGCACGCCAGGATTATGTGATTCAGTTTGTACTCTGCCATGTGTATGGGTGTAAGAAATAGGCGGAACCGGCTGGCCATGATTCCAAACGTGTTCTCCACCACTCTTCTGGCTCTGGCCAGCCGGTAATTAAAAACCCTCTGGTCCGGGGTGAGGGTCCTCATTGGGAATGGCCACATAAGATGGTCCCCCAGCGCAAACGCTTCATCCGCAACGAAGACGAATGGGAGTCCTTCCACATTGTCTTCTGGAGGTGGCAAGTCCAAGCTGCCATTCTGGAGACGCCTGTAGAACTCCGTCTGGGCGATGATTCCACCATCTGACATCCGGCTATTCTTCCCCATGTCCACAAACAGGAACTCGTAAGTAGCCGACACCACCGCCAACATCACAATACTATTGAAGCCCTTATAGCTGAAATAGTATGACCCCGAGTTGGGTGGTGGGACGATGTGGACTGGTTTCCCATCAATTGCCCCTCCGCAGTTAGGAAAGTCCCACCACTGGGCAAAGTGGGAGGCCACAGTCTGCAATTCCTGTGGCGTGGAAGGAAACTGTGGAGTCAAACAACAACAAAAAATAGTAATTTTGCACATAAACAGGGAAAGCAGATTAGACACAAACATTCTTGGCCAACATCAAGATAACATTTATTTAAGGGAGTTTTTAAAGACCAAAGTATAAGGTACACCTATCAGATTCCCCCTCCCCCCAATGGGCCATTTCTAACATTTTAGGGGGGGCTCTTGGACAGGTAACCCTCTCCACTTCATTGAGAGATGAATGCCTAAAAAATGGGTATTACTTTGGCCAGCCCCTCCTTAGTTACACTATTGGCAGCCCACTGGACAGGTAAGAAGTGTCATAATACAAAGATATAAATACACACTGTGCACATTTGAGCACATTTGGAAATTCTGCTATTACCTATCAAGATAATAATAGGATACAAAAACTTTAAACAGTACCATTTGAAAGTATTCAGGCAGGCCCTTGCACTACATGCTTTGGGGAATTCATCCATATCCATCCATCTGACCACTAAAGAGATGGGTATAGTGTGTATGGGTTTGGCAAAGTCAGCAGATAGATGATTGAGGATAGATAGATAATTGGTATCAGCTGACTTAGCAGTTGGGGGGAGGGAGGGTTCCAAATGATTTGGGGACCCCCCAAAAAAGCCTCTGGCACTCTGCCTGAATTTAAAGCTCAAATTACATTTAAAAACATTTTAGAGGGTGTTTGGGGTAAAGCACTACTATGGAGCTGATAAAATACACTGTTAAGTGACTACATGAGGTGAATATAGGGCCAGGAGACCATGCTGGGGAGGTAAGTGAAGGCAAATATGCATGAAGGAGAAAAAAAGAAAATAAAAATCCAGCATGCATGAGAACAAAGGGGACATCCACAGCATATTATAATCATGGTAATTAGGGAATGAGAAAAGAATTACAATATATTATCAAACATTAAATACAATAAAATGTGATATTAAAGGATAAAAATTTTACCTTAATATACTCCTTCTGCAGGACCTGAATGATGGCAGAACAGGTCTCTGGGATAATGATCCACAGAGCCTGGGGGGAGATGCCTGTCGAGAACTTCAAGTCCTGCAGGCTTCTCCCCGTCGCCAAGTACCGCAGGGTGGTGACTAGCCTCTGCTCCGGAGTGATGGCTTGCCTCATGCAGGTATCCTGCCTGCTAATATAAGGGGTCAGCAAAGCCAACAAACGGTGAAATACGGGTCCATTATCCAGAGAAAGTTCCTGAAATCATCAGGATTATTCTCACGGATCTCACGGAGCAAAGGCATGTGACAGAACTGGTCACGCTGGAGCAACCAATTCTTGGTCCATGAACTCCTCCCCACCCTGTTCATGGACTGGACTTGTGTCAAGGTAAGGACCCCAACACCAAGCCCCCGCACAGCACGAACTCTACGAGGAGTACTTATACGCAACATGGCTAGAAAATGGTCGGCTGCTCAGAACGAAGTAACAGAACGCACTGAAGAACAGCAAGGCCTGTGAAGAGCGACCTGAAAAACAGTAACGAACGAACAAGAACACAATGACAAGAGTCACACGTAACTTGCTGCACGCACTGAAGACCAGATACAAATCCACAAGCACAAACTGAACAGCAGAAAACGATCTGAAAACCACGAGTCTGAAAAAGCACGAATCGTCTCTCACCAAACTTTTACTAACACGAGATTAGCAAAAGGAGCCCAAAGGGTGCCACGCTTGGTTCTGAACTGGCCTTTTCTAGTTTTGTCGTACGTGGTGTACGTCACCGTGTTCTTGGCGATCAGAAATTCCGACAACTTTGTGCGACCGTGTGTACGCAAAACAAGTTTGAGCCAACATCCGTCGGAAAAGATCCATGGATTTTGTTGTCGTAATGTCCGATCAATGTCCGATCGTGTGTACGGGGCATTACTGTGAAGAAATCTTTCCGTTTTTGGAGATGAAATCTCTTTTCCTCTAGATGAAAAGAGTGCCCCCTTGTCCTTTGTGTTGACCGTAAAATAAATAACTCAACACCAAGTTCACTATATGGACCCCTAATATATTTGTACATGTTGATCATATCCCCCCTAATCTCCTCTTCTCAAGAGTGAATAAATTCAGTTCCTCTAATCTTTCTTCATATCTGAGCTCCTCCATGCCTCTTATCAGTTTGGTTGCCCTTCTCTGCACTTTCTCCAGTTCCCCAATATGCTTTTTGAGAACTGGTGCCCAAAACTGAACTGCATATTCCAGATGAGGTCTTACTAATGATTTGAACAGGTGAAAAATTATATCTCTCTCTCTGTAGTCCATACCTCTCTTAATACAAGAAAGGACTTTGCTCGCTTTGGAAACCGCAGCTTGGCATTGCATGCCATTATTGAGCTTATGATCTATCAAAACCCCCAGATCCTTCTCCACTATGGACCCCCCCAGTTGTACTCCCCCTAGTATGTATGATGCATGCATATTCTTAGCCCCCAAGTGCATAACTTTACATTTATCAACATTAAACCTCATTTGCCACATAGTCACCCATTTAGACAGAGCATTGAAGTCAGCTTGTAAATTGGAGACATCCTGTAAGGACAATATTCCACTGCATAGCTTAGTGTCACCTGCAAAGACAGAAATGTTACTTTTGATCCCAGATCCAATATCATTTTTAAAGATATTAAAAAGTAAGGGTCCCAGCACTAAACCTTGGGGTACACCACTGATAACCTTAGACCATTCAGAGTAAGAATCATTAACCACTACTGAATTCTGTCTTTTAGCCAGTTTTCTATCCATTTACAAACTGATATTTCCAAGCCTGTAGACTTTACCTTACACATTAGCCGTGTGTGGGGAACTGTATTGAACACTTTTGCAAAATCCAAGTATACCACGTCCACCGCTACCCCTCTGTCCAAGGTTTTACTTACCTCTTCATAAAAAGAAATCTGGTTTGTCTGACAACTCCTGTCTTTCATGAATCCATGCTGTCTGCTGCTTAAAATATTTTTTTTCCAAAAGTGCGCATGCGCGGGACTTCCGGAGCGACACGCTGACCGAGAGCTCCGCACCGCTCCGGCCCTCCAGAGCTCAGCACAGACGCTAAAATCAGCGGATTTCAGCAGGGGTTCCAGGTATCAGACCATCTACCATCAGGGAACCAGCCTACATGTCCGGATCTCAGCAGAAAAAAGACGTTAATAGGCAGCTGAACTTTGGCCTAGCTCCCCCGGGACCTTCCAAGATGGCGGCCGCAAATGCTCCATGCGGAGACACTGCAAACACACAAGGCCCGGTATTTCCTCCAGCGTTATCTACCCCAACTACAGCGCAAGTGAGTAACATTATGGGGGCTCAAAACTACTTAGCATCACCCGCATCCACTGAATCGCTCCTCAGCAGAATGCAGAACGGCAACCCTTACTCCCCCCTTCTAAATTCCCCTGACACCATTGCAGACTCCCCACAGACCTCCCCCATCACAAATAATCATCCCCCGGAGATGGCACAACTGCTGCTCTGCTTCTCAGACATGCTTGCTACAGGGCTAGCACAAAACGCCACACAAATTACCACATCAATTAAAGCAGATCTCCAGAGCCTAGGGGCCAGAATTGACGCTATTGAACAGGCAGTAGACGACTCCGCAGCACGCACAAATCAACATGCCATCTGTATCCACTCTTTACAGGATCAGCTTGAGAATGCTTTGGCCAAAATTGAAGACCTTGAGAACAGAAGCAGACGCTATAACTTTAGAGTGAGAGGCATCCCTGAAACCAACATGGATATCCCTGACACAATCAAAGCCCTAATCAAAGAAATCATCCCTGACATTCCAGACGACAAACTCGAATTGGACAGGGCCCACAGGGTGCTTCAACCCCCCCGCCAAGATGGCCTCCCCAGGGACATAGTGGTCAAGACACACTTCTACGGGACTAAAGAAGAGGTCATGAAAAGATCCCGCTACAAAGATGACATCACCCTGTTTGGCAATAAAATCCAGATTTTCGCCGACATCTCACCAACCACGATTCAAAAAAGAAGATCACTTAAACCACTCTTAGAAGTGCTCTCACAGAAAATGATCAAATATAGATGGACATTTCCTTTCCGGCTTCAATTCAATTACAAAGAGAAAACCTACGGCTTTTCAAATTTCCACATGGGAGAGCAACTACTTCTTCGCCTTGGGCTAATCTCTCAAGATATCCCCCAGCTCAACGTGGAAAACCGACCAGCTTCATCCAAAAGACCCCCTCCAAGCAGTCCCCTTACTCCACTGTGGGTGAAACAACAAACAAAGAAACAACGGGAATCCGTGCCCCCCAGATGAACTTGACTATCATTTCTCCACGTAACTCAAATCATCCTACAGGATTTGTGTAGAGGCTTCTCCTACACACCCATGGTTTTTTCTGGCCTTGCCCTGCTTTGGCGGTTTATTGCCATTCCCCTCTGAAGCACCAGATGCAGAAGATCTTTTCACTTTAAGAGGACTGCCAAAGACTTACTAACCTTATTCCTTCCCTTTAGGTTTCAAGCCTGGGCAATATTTGGGAACATCCCAAACCCTCATAAGTCTCACCCCTTCACTTCCTTTCCCCCTCCCTTATCCCTTCCCTTATCCCTCCCCCCCACCCTTCCCTTCCCCATCCCCCCTCCCCTACACCCCCATACTATTTTACTTTGCGTATCAAATCTATAGCATTTGATACGACACAGGTCATTCTGCTGTTTACAGTATAAACAGAGTGTGCTAGTTCGTCTCCGTCCAGTTTACAAGGGCGTGTTAGCCCCATTTAGTTAGAGTTAATACTGGAAGAATACTCTAGTTCGCTCTTATTAAGCTAATATTAGCTCCCGCCATAGGGAGATTTCTCTATTAGCCTTGTTTATTTGATTACTTATATTTTTTTTTTTTTTTTTTTTTATTACTTATTTTATATATATCTTTTTCATGGCTCAACACAAATGCTCTGCGGCCGGAGCGGTCCCACATGCCACCCCACCTATTGTAGCCGAGAGGGATTTTACCCCTTGGTCACAATAGACGTACGACCCTATTTTTGGTCGTCCATATTTTACTGAGCCCTCTATTTTAGGGACTCAGTGCAGGTTTCGGATCCTGCAACTAAAGGATCCAGTGTCCTTTTACACACTGGACTCTTTCTTTTTCAGTTGGTTCTATTCTTTCATTCTGTCTTTTTCTGTCCTGCTCTCTTCCCCACCCTTTCTTCCCCCCACCCAGGCGCCTTTGAGGGAAGCTGAACAAGCAATACATCCGATACTACACAGCCAAGCTCATGCTCCAGAAGCAGATGGGACCCCAAACCTGGATAGGGTAAGAAACTTTATTTTATTATCGAACACCTCACTCAATGTCCATGGCTGACGAACCTACCCCACTGTCATCTCTTAAAATAGCAACTCACAACGCTCAGGGACTAAACTCCCCAGTAAAAAAGGCGCAAAGCTTTTCATAACTACCACTCCAAAGGGTTAGATATTATACTTATCCAAGAAACTCACTTCCCGAAATCCTTCAACCCATCTTTTCTACACCGTAACTGTCCCACCTTTTATTTGGCCAATGCAGATGACAAGAAAAGAGGAGTAGCTGTACTTATCTCCAAACGCACACCATTTTCTTTGACCAAAACCATTAAGGACGAGGAAGGGAGATATATACTAGTGAAGGGTCAAATAAACGGCGCAACTCTCTCCATAATATCGTACTATGCTCCTAACAAGGGACAGGCCTCTTTCTTCTCCTCTATGCTCAACTTGCTCTCCCCACATTTGGAGGGCAAAGTGATCATGGGAGGGGACTCTAATATTGCCTTCGATCATATGCTTGACAAATCAACAAAAAGCCATTCGAAGCTCAAAAGGCCCCCCAACCAGAGCCTTCGTATTGCCAAACTTCTACACTCTTTGGGTCTCATTGATGTATGGAGAGAGTTGAACCCTAGTGCCACAGACTATACTCACTACTCAGCCCCCCACAAAACATACGCCCGTATAGATCATATCTTTATACACACTACTGACATACACCTAGCATCTAGGGCAGTAATTAACAAGGTCCCCTGGTCTGACCATTCATTGGTCTCAGCCAAGCTAAGCGGATTCCTACACACAAGAAGCCCACCACAATGGCGCCTTAATGAAACTCTCTTATCCAACCCGGTACACTGCACCATGATAGAAAAAGACATCCTAGAATACTTCCGCCTTAATGACACACCGGAGATTTCCCCAGGATCTTTATGGGGAGCTCATAAAACAGTAATAAGGGGTAACCTTATACAACTTGCAGCGAAACTTAAAAGAGAAAAACAAATCGACATTAAAAAATTGCAAAAAGAATTCCGACTCATTTGCAAGCAGCACAAGCAAAACCCCACTCCCGTGTCTTTGGCCAAGATGGATGCCTCTAGGATTGCCTTAAACACTGCACTAACATCTTCTGCAGAAAATCACCTCAAATGGGTCAGTGGAAGATTTTACCTTAATACTGATAAGTTTGGTCCCCAATTGGCCTCAAAACTTTCCCCCAGACATAGATACCAAGCTCTACCCAAAATTAAATCTCTTTCGGGCTCATTAACACAAAACCCCAGGACAATCCTGGAGACATTCCACTCATTTTATTCCAAGCTATACTCCCACCCTAGTCAAGAGAAGGCCCAAGCACTAAACAAATTTTTTGAGAGCATCCCCCTCCCCTCCCCAAAATCACTGACTCTCATCGCTCCCTAATGGAAGCCCCCATTTCTATAGAGGAGGTCTTGGAAGTCATAAAAGAAACTAGAACGGGATCAGCCCCTGGCCCTGACGGGTTCTCGTCACTATATTATAAAAAATTCGGTACTCCCTTGGCTCCTTATCTGGTCCGGTACCTTAACTCTCTTAGCAGAGACTCACCCGTAGACCCAGCAACAAACCTAGCCTATATCTCGGTCATACCCAAACCGGGAAAAGATCAAAGCCTGGTCAGTAATTACAGACCGATATCCCTCATGAACAATGATCTTAAAATAATGACCAAAATCCTCTCCAACAGACTAGGCTCCTTTATAGGAACATATGTTCATAGGGATCAAGTGGGATTTATACCAGGGAGGCAGGGACCGGACCAGATAAGGCGAGCGATAGATGTCATCTCTATACTGCAGTCAAAATGGGATGGTAATCCATCCCAGGAAGGATACCTCCTGTCTATTGACCTCCAAAAAGCTTTCGACTCCATTACATGGCCTTATCTTTTCGGAACATTAGAGCGATGGGGTTTCGGCTCCCACTTTTTAAATCTCCTTGCAGCTCTCTACTCCCACCCCAGAGCCCAGATTAGGATCCAAGGCCATTTATCTGAACCCTTCCCCATAACCAAAGGAACTAGACAGGGGTGCCCTTTATCACCCCTTCTCTTTGCCATTGGCATAGAAAATTTAGCTATTGCAATAAGAAACCACCCGGATATACATGGTGTTAACTGTGGCCAGTCAACACACAAATGCGCACTATTCGCGGATGATGTTCTACTCTTCATCACTTCCCCCCTCGTCTCTACCCCCAATATCTTCTCTCTTCTAAACAAATTCGGACGGATCTCGGGTCTACAAGTGAATATGTCCAAATCCATAGCACTTAACATATCCACTCCATCTCGTACAGTGTAAAGTCTAAAGGAACACTTCCCTTTTGTCTGGAGCCCAAACTCCATCACATACTTAGGTATTCAGTTAACCCCCCTAATAGAGCAAATATACCGCTTTAATTACCCCCCTATGTTCAAAAAACTTAAATCTGATCTTGATCAATGGTCGCTACACAAATTGTCTTGGCTAGGAAGATTAAATGCGGTCAAAATGACGCTACTACCGTGAATCCTATATTTGTTCCGCTCCCTCCCCATCCCTGTCCCCAAACTTCATATCTCCAAATTACAATCCTCGATCATCCAATTTATTTGGAATAAATCAAACCACAGGCTCCCTAAAAAAACTCTTTATAGACCAAGGAAAAAAGGGGGTCTTGGACTACCCAATCTCTGGTGGTACTATCAGGCAGCACATCTTAGTCAGTTTTCAGCTATTTACTACAGAGGCCCCAAACCTGAATGGATAGAGATGGAAAGACAAGCTATACCCAAATTCACAATAGATTACCTTTTATGGCGCCCCCATAAGACTAGACCATCGATCCTCTCCCCCTCTCTCTCACATTCATTCACATTATGTGATACCATGCACAAACTACACAATTTAATATCGCCATGGAAACCCTTAGCACATATTTTTAACAATCCCCTCTTCCCCCCAGGCACAAACATAAGAGCGTTCCAATGGTGGCTTGATAAAGGAATGTACAGAATAGGTCACTTCTGTAACTCGGGTGGTCCCCTCACTCTGGCACAATGCACATCGAAACTAAAAATGCCCCAATCAGAAAAATTTCGCTTACACCAACTGCGACATTTCCTACTCTCCAACTTATCCCAGGAACAACTTCCACTTCAAACCACTCCCTATGAACAGTGGTGCGCCTCAGCCACGGACATGAAAGGGGGAATTTCGCTAATATACTCAGCTTTAGCTGATCCTCCAGAGAAAGCTCCCTATATGATATCCTGGGAACGTGATATTGGATTCGAATGGGATCTCGATACATGGCATTCTAATGTAGCGTTCGCTTTTAAAGGGATTCTAAGTGTCTCCCTTACGGAAGCAGACCTCAAAATCATAACACGATGGTACCTAGTCCCCACTAGGCTAGCTAAGTTCTACCCTCATTCTTCCCCTACATGTTTTAGGGGATGTGGACACTTAGGTACCCTCTTACATATTTTTTGGGAATGCCCACGCATCAGGGGATATTGGAACAAAATATTCAATTTAATTCGCAAAGTCACTGACTTCCACAAACCCCAACTGTAGCACTATTAAATCAAAAAATCCCCAAAATTCCTAAATATGACCAGATTCTAATCCACTACATTCTTATCGGGGCCAAAATTACAATAGCCCGGGCATGGAAACTTCCTAAAGTTTCGTTTCCTATAACCAAACAGAAAATCTCCTGGATCATGTATCAGGAGAAAATCTCTAATATCATTCTTGACAAGACTGAGAAATTCAAACGTATATGGGACCCATGGGCTAATCACATTGGAGTGACCCTCTAATCCCTAATTCCGTCTCTCAGTATGCTAAATAAGTTTCCCTGCCCGGCTCCATGAAACTTTAATACGGCTCCCCTCAAAGGACCTGGCAACCCCCCCCCCCCCCTCTCAATCCTCCCATCCCCCTCTCTCTCTCTTTCGTACTTCTTCCCTCTTTTCTCTTTTTCCTCTTTTATTTTTTTTTTTCTCTTCTCTTTTTTTTATTATTTTATTAATAAAATAAAATTTTTCTTGGTGCCTTCTCTCCCACCGAATCGGAATGGTGGGAGGTGTACTTGTAGATACAAGAATATACAAATGTCTTTCATGTCCTTTTAGGTTATTATGTTAAAGGTACTATTTTTCAAAGACATTAACGCTGAGATTGCGTTTGTTAAACTTTAATGACATTTTCTAGAAACTAAATGTTTGACATTGCACCAAAGTTCTAAAGCTGTTGGGAAACTACCTTCTAACGGAGGACCGGTGCCCGCGGGGCCCAGACACAGCATGATCCCATTTCGGGGTGTCTGGTCACTGGGGCAGTCGCCCTCTTGTTGCGAACACCCAACTAGATTATATAGAATCTTTACTTTATTGTTGCTACATTGAACGTACAGATGTCAATCAATACTATGCAAAGATTTCCTGTGAATCCCGATTTTAAATGTATCTACATGTTCAAAATCTGATAGTTGCTCCTTTCCCCTGCGTGGGAAAAAAAAATTGTTGATGTTTAACATTTTGCTTCAATAAACATCTTAAAACTTAAAAAAAAAAAAAAAAAAAAAATGTTTCCAGCAAGAACTCGTCTATGTGGTCTTTTATTAATCTCTCCAGCATCTTCCCAACTATATAAGTTAAACTAACAGGTCTATAATTACTTGGTAAAGACTTTGTTCCCTTTTTAAATATAAGCTCCACATTGGCCCTGCACCAATCCAGTGGTACTATTTCTGTCATTAATGTGTCCCTAAAATTTAGATACAATGGCTTTGAAATTACAGAGCTCAATTCTTTTAGGATCCGTGGGTGCATCTGGTCCAGGTGCTTTATCCACTTTTATTCTGTCTAAATATTTTTGGACTATATCACTTTTGAGCCATTGTGGATTTGGGGCTGTGTCACTACCACCTCCATTATGGACATGAGCTCCCCCATGCTCATTTGTATACACAGTGCTGAAAAAGTATTTAATAAATTAGCCTTCTCTTTGTCCCCGCTCACCGACTCTAGATTATTTTGTAAAGGCCAACATGCTCAGACTTGACCTTTTTACTATTAATATATTTGAAGAATTTTTTGGGGTTTGTCCTATTATCTTTTGCAATCTGTCGTTCGTTTTGAATTTTTGCATCCTTGATTTCCTTTTTACATATTCTGTTATATTCTTTGTAACATTTAAATGACACTAGTGTTCCTTCATTTTTATATTTTTTAAAAGATCTTTTCTTATAGTTTATAGCTTTTTTAACTTTGGCCGTGAGCCAAATTTTATTTTTAGCTTTTTAAACGTATTGCCCAGGGGAATATATTTTGCAGTGAGTTCACAAACAGTCATTTTGCAGAATTCCCATTTCTGTTCTGTGCCCATTGATGCCAATATTCTCTCCCAGTCTAAGTCCTGGAGAGCAGCCCTCATCCTTGGAAAATTTGCTCTCTTGAAATTAAATGTCTTTATCTTTCCCGTATGTGATTTTTATTACAGCTAACATCAAATGAAATCATGTTATGGTCACTGCTACTCAGGTGTTCCTTTATCTGAACATTAGTAATACGCTCTGCATGGTTTGCGATTACCAGGTCCAACAGAGCATCATTCCTAGTTGGGGCCTCAATAAACGGGACCATACAATTGTCCTGTAATAGGTTTATAAATTTTTGCCCTTTAACTGTCCCAGCAGTGCCATTACTCCAGTCAATTTCTGGGTAGTTAAAATCCCCCATTATTATCATGGTCCCAGCCCTTGCAGCCCTTTCCATCTGTGCAAGGAGCTGAGCTGCACATTGTGGCAGATGTATAAATGTTAGCAGAATATACTGTTTTTACTGCCTATTATGTATCATTTCTTGCAAATGCAATGAATCAAGATTGCAGCAACCTAAACATTTCTTAGATGCAACATAACTGCAATTGTTTGGGTGAAATTTTAAAAATTAAACAAGAAAAGCTAATATTCAATTTTTAAAAGGCCAGAATCATGGGTGTTGTCATTGCATCTCACCCTAAACCCCCATTCACACCAAATCCGACATTGAAATTGTGCAACTTCACTTGAAATCGCACAATTTCAAAGCCACATATCAGTGCGATTTTAGATGGGACTTGGCTGACATATGTGCGACTTGCAAAGATGTCTATGCAAGTCGAAACTAAAATCAGCAAAAATAGTGCAGTAACTTATTTTTCAAAACGGTGCGGGTCGGCAAAGTTGTCATTGCACTGATTTGAACAGTTCCATTGCCAATAATAGAGTATGACTTATCATGCAATTTGGACCTGTCAAATGCATGACAAGTTTCACCGGTGGGAACGGGGCTAAGATTGTTTTATGTATGGTACATATCATTAACGGTGCTAATCATTAATCACTAATCACTACAACAATTGTGCCAAAACAAACAAAAAAAGTCTAACCAAGCTGCATTAGTCTCAGGCTAAAACCACTGCCCTGGGATATTATTCTATCAAATTGTTTCCCACAAAGAGTTTTAAAACCCAAATCAGGTTAGACAGCACTGGCAAGCCAAAACATGGTGTAAAATCATTAGGCAGCTACTAAAAGTAATTCAGCCTCAAACTCTTTATTTTACAAATCACTGGTGTCACAGAGAAGTATGTTTTTTTTTTTTTTATAGGGACTCTCAATATGTTTTTTTTTATAGGGACTCTCAATAGCTTGAAAAGACATTTGCTGAGAGCTTCACCGGCTTAAAGGAAGTGTAAATAAAACATTTGTATGCAATGTTTCTATTTATTTGACTAAATAGTATTTCAATCTTCAAAATTTGAGTTTAGTGCAAATCATAAAAAAAACAGAAGGAATAAAAATGCTTTAACTGATTAAGCTCCTTGAACCAATAGAGTGTACATATTTGTTGTAGACACACAGAAACCAGGTATTCAGGGTCATGCTATGGGTGTTATTTACGAAAAGCAAATCCACTTTGCACTACAAGTGCAAATAAAAAAACAGCATTTTTGCTTGTACATGATTGGATGATAAAATTAGCAGAGCTTCCTCTAATTTTAGAGCTTTCCCTCAGATCTACAGTGATCTACAGCGACTGCACTTACAAGTGCACTTGCAGTGCATGTGTAGTGCAGAGTGGATTTCCCTTTAGTAAATTAACCCCTATGTCTGATCATACTGTGTTCCAGCTAGAAAGGAAGATACTTTTGCTATAAACATGGAGTGATTCTATTAATTTTATTGACTTGTGTTGCCTGTGGACAGCTGCAGCGGCAAGAACCAATATTCTTTATAAAATATGTTTTCTAATTTGGAATTAAAAGTTTTGTTTTTGTATGTGCAGAGCTGTATATTATAGTCTATGGAAGATGTCCAATATACAAGCTGACCTAGATACCCTAGATCAGTGATGGCGAACCTTGGCATCCCAGATGTTTTGGAACTACATTTCCCATGATGCTCATGCACTCTACAGTGTAGTTGAGCATCAGGGGAAATGTACAGTAGTTCCAAAACATCTGGGGTGCCAAGGTTCACCATCACCGCCCTAGATAATTAGGCAACAACATGGCAAAGGAAGTTCAATACCATATATGTGCCTATTCCCCATGGGATTTTTGATACAGCAAAAATTATACTTAACAGGCAAAGAATTTATTTACAGTATGTAAAAAACAAAAGCTTTATTACACAAGTTAAGATTCATAACACAGTAAAATAAGTACATGGGCTCTGTAACCCCCTTGGTCCTAGCAACCAATATGTGATCATTAATAAATATATACTCCAATCATGATATTGTAAACCACATAAGCCCTGGTGCGTTTACATTTTAAAATCTTCCTCAGGGGGATAAGAGAAGGGAGATATCAAAATGTTTCAAATGCATAATTAATTAGTTGTCTTACCCATATTCATTGTCATTTTATGATGCACACAAATTACTGAAACACATACACAAAAAGAGAGCTTCTTTAAAGAAAAGTTTGTTTCTTCCAGACCACTGGGCCCAATCATCTGGGGGCAACCATCTTGAAATTCACAAATGGTCACTTAGAAACTGGAGGTTTAAACATCTAATGGTGCTTAAAGCTTCAATAAGCATATATTTATGTCAGTGTGAACAGCATATGGACTGAGGGGACAATTATGTATGTAATGGCAAGTGGTCCCAAACTCATATAACTTACATGGTATAATTCACTCAGGGCATTCCACAAAAAATACAAAGGGATCATAGAAGGTACCTATCCCAGATGACTTAACATGGTTGGTATGGAACAAGTCAATTATACTCATTCCTCTCTGTATCTATTATTACTTGTGAATTAACAAACAGTAGAATTGGGGGGGGGGTAATTAAAATAGATCACCAAGCTTGATGTTAAGACCTGTAAAACATATATATAAGAATAAGAAAATGTATGTAATAGAAGCGAGTAGAGGTCAAATGTCCACAGGGCCATTGCATATGTCTCATAACGAAGGATTAATTCCCATAAACTCACCAATGTATGTTAAAAGCAAGAAAGGCAATTGCATCACAGTCGGTCCAGAAAGAGACTGAACTTGAGTCACAAAACCAGTATACAGGAAGTCCCTGAGTTACGAACATCCAACTTGCGAATGACTCCTACTTACGAACGGGAGGCTACGTGGCCACTTTTCGACAGCGGGCACATTCGACGGAACCTTTTCGACAGCAAGCACATTTGGCTGAACCTTTTCGACGTCGGGCACATTCAACAGAACCTTTTCGACGGCGGGTACATTCTACGGAACATCGGAAAATGACGTATCTGCCGTTCTGCGCATGCTGTTCCGACTTACGAACATTTTCAACTTAAGAACAAACCTACAGTCCCTAACCCGTTCATAACTTGGGTACTGCCTGTACAATATATGCGTGTATCTAATTAGCAACAATCAATTGATGCAAAACAACCTGAAGGTTCTTCCCTCCAAAACAACCGCCACCATCACCATGCAAATGCTGTAGTTTTTATGTTGATAAAAGACCTTTGCAAAGGTTCCCTATTGTTTGATGTATAGGAATTTTGTTTTCCAAATCTTCACATACCCGTGCAGTATTGTGTTTTTTCTTGGATATTCTTCACAAATTATTCTTCACATCCTTACCCCAGCCACTATGTTCAGAAAAACATAAACGTGGAAAAAAAAATGATGTGTTTAGTTAAAAAAAAATGTAAGAGAAATGTGGAGAAAGTAAATACACTTAGCCATCCTTTTGGTATAATTACAATTTCAAACTTCTGGTCATAGTGATTTTTTGATAATATAGATATTGCCACAGCTACCTAGAAACCTGGATCTAATATTTGTGATGTCCTGGTGAGAGCTACATATTAGGAAATTTGTGAAGTGATGTTTTTCTATCCTGAATTTGCTTTCCCCTAAAGTGTGGAGGCGGTTTTCAAAAATAGGTGAAGATATTTACATTTTAGAAGATAGCCACTAATAATAAATTAATAGGGAGCAGTGCTGGCCTTCTTATACCTCTCCACCTGGGTGTGAAGGATATAGATGTCCCCACAGAGTAACAAAGGAAAATCTTTTAACAAATTGCTGCAAATGAGGTTTTGCCTGGATCTAGTACTGGTAAGCACCCAGGCATTTTATGACTAGAATGTCCAATTTTCTTGTCTTATAATCGGGTGGATTAGTGAATAGGTATATCTATGTAGTTCATAAAACATTACAATTCTTGAACAAATGTACATGGTGTGGAACTACTTGAAATCTGCAAAGAAATATAATGCCAACTCGGAGCCTAGTTGTATGTTCTTTAAAAGTATGTTAGTACCAATATTGCAACATTTCATTATAAGTTAGGTTTTCTTAATTACCTTAAAATTGTTAGATATTTTGTTTATAGATCTGCTAAATGAATATGTATGTTTCTACATATAATAAATGTATATCTGTCTCCTGACTTGCTGATTTGTGCACTGAATGATTTGTTTTACTTTTTCCTCCCCCCCCCCAAAAAAAAATGCACATAAAATCAGATTATTATAAAAACTTGGATGCATATATGAAGTATTCTTCTCCAAAATGTTTTCTGAGTCTTCTAAATTAAAAGGGGGTATAGAAACACAAAAACCTACAAAAGTGAAAACAGAAAAAGACAGAGTCTGCCCGTTTTTTTTTCTTGTTATTTTTATTATTTTTTTTGGTTTTTTTTTGTTTTTTTGCTTTTTGCTTTTTTTTGGAGTATTGATCTATGTTTGTCCCAAACATAGGTATCTGCTAAACAGATTGGTTGGACATTCTGTACAAGCACGCTTTTACGTGCTGTATGTATACTTGGGGGCTGATATTAAGGGAAAGGTTGTATCCTGAATTCACCAAAAGGAAATTATGGATGAAATAGTGGCGCTGATCCCCAGGTGGGGAGATGCCAGACACTCTTATCCAGCCAGTGAGCTGAATACAGACGTGACTAGATCAAAAAAGTGAAAAAAAACCCCCAAAAAAACAGGTGAAGGTGATATACAAATATATAAATCCAAGAAAAAAATATAAAAATATAAAAAAGTAAATATCTATAAAGTCCAGAAACCAATCAATCGTGAAAAAAATTAATCGTGAAAATATTTGAAGAAAGTCCAAAGAAGAGTGAGGGTGACTCCAAAACTGCTCAGCTGTGTTTTCAAACATCCACCACACCTCTGTGATGTGAATCCACTCCCTGCTGAAGTTCAAACTCACCAGCTATTAAGGCCTCTCACTCTCGTGTTTGGCCTGACAGAGCCTCTAACCCACTTACATGGGGGTTAACATGCGAGCATACACCTCCACTGCTCCATAGGAACACCGCTTTTCTCAGGTTGGTAGTATGACATAAAAATAAAAGAAGCTCCAATAGTGTAATCCCGTTAAAAGATTTAATCACACATAAAACAACTTGTAATATACTCACATTTGAAATAAAACAACAGGCAAATCACTTCACGGAAAATGGAGAAGTCCCACAGCACAGCAAACAATAGCAATTGGAATAACAACAGGTGGCCACGGCGGACCCAGGAAGTGTGTGTGCTCACGTTCCTCTCACCCGTCCGCAGCACTCGTCCCTTCACTGGAGCTCCGCTCTGTCCCCCTTCACTCCCTCCTCTAGCACTCGCGTGAGATCGCCGTGTAGCCACGCCCCGACATGTTTCGTCATAAGGACTTAATCATGGGGTTGGCTAACCGGCTAATCAATCAAACTATTTAACCAAACCAGAATTAGAGAGGGCGGGTGCAGCTCACTCAGCGTTCATACACTTCCTGTGTCTCCGTATTGTCCTGTGTCTCCGTATTGTCACCTGTCGCCTGTTGTTTTATTTCAAATGTGAGTTTATTACAAGTTGTTTAATGTGTGATTAAATCTTTTAACGGGATTACACTATTGGAGCTTCTTTTATTTTTATGTCATGCTACCAACCTGAGAAAAGCGGTGTTCCTATGGAGCAGTGGAGGTGTATGCTCGCATGTTAACCCCCATGTAAGTGGGTTAGAGGCCAAACACGAGAGTGAGAGGCCTTAATAGCTGGTGAGTTTGAACTTCAGCAGGGAGTGGATTCACGTCACAGAGGTGTGGTGGATGTTTGACAACACAGCTGAGCAGTTTTGGAGTCACCCTTACTCTTCTTTGGACTTTCTTCAAATATTTTCACGATTAATTTTTTTCACGATTGATTGGTTTCTGGACTTTATAGATATTTACTTTTTTCAATTTTTTATATTTTTTTCTTGGATTTATATATTTGTATATCACCTTCACTGAGTGTTATAATTTTTATTAGCTCATACTGAATTTATTGAATAATTTATTTTATTTAATATTAATTTTCATTTTTTGGGGTATCTAGCAACATATGTTTTTTTTTTCACTTTTTTGATCTAGTCACGTCTGTATTCAGTTCACTGGCTGGATAAGAGTGTCTGGCATCTCCCCACCTGGAGATCAGCGCCACTATTTCATCCATAATTTCCTTTTGGTGAATTCGGTTTATATATATATTCTATTGTTAAGTGGCAGCTTTGGCAGGGTTCTGACATTTATAAACATAGCGCGGAGGTGGTAATACAGGTCAGGGGTGGCGTAATTTGTACCTGGTTATCTTCAGTTTCTAAAGGTTGTATCCTATTTGTATTTATTATGCATCTGTGATGTATATGGACAGGGACACATAGGCTACAGAGTACATATGTTGAATTATTTATATACTGTATTTATCGGCGTATAACACACGCCAGCGTATAACATGTACCTCAATGCAGCCTGATCAATGCACCAATGCGGCCTAAATAAAGTCCTCAATGCAGCCTGATTAATGCCTTTTTTTAAACTACTGTCCTTTGCAGCCTCACCATCTCCCTTACCAGCAGCCTGAATCAGGAAATCACTGAGCCGTCATCTTCCCTCCACTAGGCTCTCACGTCACACACACAGTCCCGCCTCCGCCATCGGCATTGGACCAGCTCCTGTGATAGGCAGAACACTGGTCCAATGGCAGTGGCGGAGGCGGGACTGTGTGTGTGTGACGTGAGAGCCCAGTGAAAGCCGAGGATCCGAGTGGAGAGGAGATGACGGCTCGGTGTGGTACGCTGTCGCCGTATAATACGCACCCCTGATTTGCCCCCAATTTTGAGGGGAAAAAAGTGTGTGTTATACGCTGATAAATACGGTAATTATTATACAGGATTAATATAGTGCCAACAGTTTGTGTCTTTTACAATATGACGGGAGACAATATGATTACAATGCTATTCAAATCAAGAGGGTTAGGAGAGCCCTGTTCAAGAGAGCTTAGAATCTAAAAAGGAGGAGCAAGTGATACAAAAGGAAATAAGTGTGTCAGGATGAATAGATGTTAAAGGTCAAAATTGTGTTGTTTGAATTTACTAAAATAAAATGTTACTTTCTTTAATGTTTTTGAGTCTATCTCTGTTAACATTTTTATGTGAGCGTACTATGTAGGAATGAATCTATATTAAATGCACACTGCTATCATTAAAGAAGTTAGCAAAAAAAATTAAAAAGCCTTGCTGAGCCATACACATGGTCACAATGTATTGCATACAGTAGGTGCGTGTCTTTGTGCTTATGGGCAGAAGTTTAGATACCAGCCAATGTACAAGATTTCATAGATTGGTCCTTGGAATAGACATTCCAATAATACATATTCATACATACACTGCCTCTTATTCTACAACCCCACAGTGCACAGTGTTTTCAAACCTGTTACTTTGCATGTTGCATTGGAATTTAAGCATGTCATTCATTTTTTTTACCCTTTTGAAGAAAAATTTTTTGACATAAGTGCATTAGTGCGCTTTAACAGAAGAGAAGGTACAAAAGCAGCATTATCAAATGTTCAATGTGCTAGATAACATTCCAAGGATTATTTTAAATCCTTCATCACATCTCAGAATTGTCTGTGGAGCCATAGAGAGCCTGCTTGGAGATCATCTGTTATCAATCACTGAGCCCAGGGGTGGCTCCATAGCGTGTATTGACGCAGCTGAACACTGTGTCACACGCTCTAAGTAGTGTCTTGAAGGGGGATAAATTTTTCCCGAAAAAGGAGGACGGGTGTTCGCTTCTAGCCGGCCGGCTTTTTATGTCTATGTGCATCTACCACATTGTAAGTGTAATTTTAATTCCTTTTAATAAATACTCAATCAGGATTACGCTATGTTTCTCTCCTTTCTCTCTCCGGGGCATCTCTTTTGAGAACAACCCCCAGCTAGGAGTATACTATCCCTATGCTAGAGGGATTGCTTGTTACTTGGTGGACAGCGGGCTCATCTCAAAGGTGTATGAAGTGGCATGCTGTTGTCTCCATCCTATGAAAGGCCCTGACCGGGTTAAGGTCGCAAGCCCTCCTATGCTTGCCGTTTGGTAAGCGCGCATTTTATTTGGTTATCACAGTGGTGCGGTGAAGGATCCATTTTTTACTTGCATTCCTGCCTTCAGACTGGGGCCTGGGCCTATGTTTCTTTACTTTATCCATCTGGACTTCAATTATTGACTAGGACTGTTACCAAACACCTTATGCTTTCAATTTATGAACTATGATATATTTTTTATTTTATTTTTGATTGGGTTTATTTATTTATCCCATTTACACTGGCTTATTTTTATAAGCATATATTACTCACAGCGCTGCTCTTTTATATTGATTGTCGTATAGTGTGTGTATCTCACTTTTAGTGGCTGCTTTTGCTATTTATATTAATTTTGTCACTTTAATATTTTTCTTTCAATTTAGTTTCTTAATTTTGTTTAGGTACTATTTGATTCAATATAGCGCGGTAGTCTTCCTCTTCCATTTATTTTAAAGAAGTTTGACTATCAATTGGCAGATGTCTTTATGGAAGTTTTTAATGCTTCCTTTGAGCAGGAGGTAGTGCCTTTTTGCCTGAAAACATCTGTAATTGTCCCAGTTCCAGAAATCAAGTTGTTCTTGTACTAATGATTACCATGCCGTGCTTCTAACACCCATTATAATCAAATGTTTTGAGAATTAATTTTAAACCATATTAAAAAGTATATTCCATTAGGGCTGGATAGCTACCAGTTTGCCTTTAGAGCAAATCGATCCACAGAAGATGCTATTGCACTGGCTTTACATTCTGTACTGACTCATTTGGAAGGTAAAAACAGTTATGTTCATACGCTTTTTATTGATCAATATTTAATACAATCTTACAGATAAAACGTATTGCTAAGTTATATTTGCTGGGTTTAAGCCCAACCCTGTGTAACTGGATTCTGGATTTCCTAGCTGATAGGCAGCAGAGGCTAAAGGTTGGTAATTGCTACTCATCAACCCTGCCCCTTAGTACAGGGGTGCCGCAAGTATGTTTGCTAAGCCTCTTTTTCTTTACTTTATATATTTATGATTGTTTCTCCTGCTTTGAAGTGAACTTTGTTCTAAAATTTGATCAGATGACACCACGTTAGTTGGAAGAGTAAGGGATGGTGATGGGGTGGCATATTGGCAGGTAATAGAAAACCTTGTGGGTTGGTGCAGAGATAGTAATTTAGAGCTAAATGTGGATCAGAAAAAGGAAATAATTGATAGATTTTAAAGTGGTTGTAAACCCCCGATTGTCACTTTTACCTACAGGTAAGCCTAGAATAAGGTAGGTAGTGGAAATATCTCCTAAATCTCTAGGAGATATTTACCTTTTAGTGTGCCGATGATGTCATCGGCGCATGCGCTGTGAAGAAACAAACCTCCATGCCGTTTCTTCACTCGCAAGTGCCGTGACTGACGGCTCCCATGCGCATGCGGGGAGAAGATAGACGTGGCCACCAGCGGGGACAGCGTGGGCTTCGTTTGCAGGTAAGTACCACATAATGGGCTAGTATGCGATTCATACTAGCCCATTATGCTTTTACTTTGCAGGGGAAAAAAAAAAAGTAAAACCCATCAGGGTTTACTGCCTCTTTAAGAGACATAGAGAGACCAGCTATGAGCCAGTTGTGATTGATAGGGTGGAGGTTGAGAGAGTACAGCAGTTCGGTTTCTTGGGAGCAATAATTAGGAAGGATCTGTCATGGACAGGGCACATATCCTGTCTGATGGGAAAATCTCATCAGAGATTGTACTTCTTTAGGAAGCTGTGAAGAGCAGGCTTTTCAGAGCGGGTCCTCCTTAGCTTCTATAGGGTTGCCATTGAGAGTGTGCTGACTTATTACATCTCTTTGTGGCAAGGGATGTGCACGGTCTATGACAGAAATGCCCTACAGATGATGATAAAAACAGCGCAGAAGATTATTAAGGTGGCATATTTACTGATTATTGAAGAACTGGAGGAGAGGAGGTGCCTTCAGAGTGCTATTAATATCCTGAAGGATAGTTCCCATTCTGTGAATGCCTTTTTTAAAGTGTTGTCCTCTGTCAGGCGATTTAGGAGTATTTCCTCTTGTACCACCAGGCTGCAAAACATCTCCTTTCTTCAGTCCATACATTTTTTGAATGCTAAAGGATCTTTAGGGCTGAATTAAAGAAACAGTATGTATTATGTGATGTATGTGTTGTTTTTATAAAGATACTGTCCGCGTGAGGTATGTGATGTCTTTTATGTGAGGAGACTGCATCTGCATTTCATTTTATGATTTCTATTGTAAAATTATAATAAATGACTCTGATTCTGAAAGGTTCAGGGTTTGTGGGCCTATGATAGAAACATACCCTAGTAGCCTAATCTTGTTCATTTGCTTTAGTAAATCAGGCCCTTGGCGTTTAGTAAATGCTATCTTTCTGCATTTTTAAAGGGGCTGCAGTAACTAAAGCCGACTCAATTTAGAACATTTTGCTAAGGCTGCTTTATTTATATAGTTCAGAATATTCACTTGACTTACTATATTTAATCATTTGCAGATAAAATAAGTAAACAGAGATTTTTCTTCTCACATTATTGGATAATGAAGTGAATATACACCTTATTTATTGTATGAATATTGTCAACTCTTTTAGTAAATCTGGTTTGAAATAAAGCTACAATTGGGACAAAATACTAAGTGGCTCTGACAAAGATAAAAGAGGAATACGGGGAAAAGCTGACATTTCTCTCTATGACAATTTCCTCTTGACTCCATATTTAAACAGAAAAGTCCTAATATTGAAAGGTAGTGATGAAAATTCTGTAATGCAATAAAAATATATGCCATTTATAATTATAAAGTATGTGGCATGTATAGTAGACTTCATCATATTGTGTATTCTTCTACATGTACAGATACTATGTATGCTTTTCATGTTATTGTATACCCCAGGCAATGGGGGATGTTCTGACAAGATCAATGATCATTGTAGTGGAACATGATATATATTGGAGCAGAAATCAGATTACTGTTGTGCAGCTTTGTTAAGTTTCTATTGGAATTATGCACTCACCACAAAGTTTCTCAACCAAATCAAACTATATATTATATACCGTATATACTCGAGTATAAGTCAAATTTTTCAGCACATTTTTTTGTGCTGAAAGTGACCCATAGAGAGGGATGTAGCTAATGTTCAAAAACTTGTAGAGGTACCTGTAACACGTAACATGTGTTGAATATCTTTGAGGTTTCAAGGGGCGAGGAACTGTTAAGCACAGGTCCCATAATAGAAACAGTACTCACCTCCAATTAAAGCATTACTTAAATGTATAAATACTGGGAGCTCAAATAGGCGAGGCAGGCAAATGATCCTTGATTTTGTGTCAAAAGAATATATTTTGCGCTAACCATATAAAGATCCAAAAAGGTGCAGCTGCTCGTGTAAGTCAAAAATACAAAAAAAAAACCAAAAGAATAATGGAAAATTACAAGCGCGCCACCAATGAATATATATTGTGATACAATGTATTCAACAGCTTTATCCACGTGATTTACCACTATTTTTTGTGAAAAAATAAATGAAAAAATAAATAAAAAATTGTGATACATTGTTGTACCTGGTGTTTATATATCACAAATAAAGAGCAACTAAGTTACTCTATATATTAGTAACCTAATACCAACATATTTAAATGAAATCCTTTTCAGAATTGTGAAACAATTATGTGTCTTTTAAAACTAGTGTTATTGTGAAAAAAAGAAATTATGTTGATCTATCTGCTTAGCAATCTAATTGCTCCCACTTCACACACCAATTAAATTAATAATTGTTCCTCTGCAAAAAAAATATATTTTTTTTTTATATAAATATACACCCTCGTGATATATCATAAACAATAAAGTCCATGTGAGGATATCTTGTATTGTGGATCAACCATGAATCTTCCGCTTTGACACACACAGATGATCTTCCCACTTTAGGTAAAGTAAAAATGCTCGCTTACCGAATCTGTTGGATCTCAGATTATAGAGATCTAAAAGGCCTATTGCATTTGCCTGCCGGCTTCTGTGATCTTCACCTGGGTAAAACTCCAGAAAGCTGTCCTCTCTTCCTTCAGTGGAACAGCAAACAGACACTTGTTTAAGGTTCAGGTGTTGATTTCCACAACTGCGGGAGGGGAGACCAATTATCTTCCCTGGATCCTCCACATATCCAGACCCCTCAATGAAGACTAAACGGGAGAGACTCCATAGTGTAGATGTATAAAATTTATTATAAAAATCAGTTATCACTCCACAGCAATTGCTCACAGCATTAAAAACACAGCATTCCAGGAACTGCAAGCCAAAAAGTCAAATCAAATTGCGCAGCAAAATATACCGCAAATTGTGCACAGCAAAGGGAACCGGATAAAAAATAGCAATAGCTTACAGGCAGCAGAGGGTTGAGCCTTCTTACTGCATGGGGAAAAATTGAATAAAACATGATGGCATTACAACCACTTGCTCCATCCGACGCACGTTTCCCCTCAACAGGCTTCAACTGGGAACAGAGACATCTTGATTTTGAATTGACATACAAGAATTTCGCTTCTTTAAAGGTTATTCTGTTTCCTAATACTGGTGTCTGTTTTTATGAAAGATCCCCCCACCCCAGGCAAAAGGTCACTAAGGACCATAGGCCAATGGGGGCATACAAGGAAAAAGAATAAAAAGTAAGCACAACTAATGGCCAGATGACAACACAGCAAGGTTATCTGGATACTGGAAATGAAATGCCAATACGTGCTACAGACTCACACCGCAATGGTGCAATACAGGCGCTCCCCGGATGATGATGAATCAACTCCGGATGTGAGTGTCTGTGTGCTGTGATGGTATGCCCCGTGACTGTGACTGTGTCACATAAGAACCCTCAACAGGGACATGCAGCTAGATCAAAAATGAACCCAAGAGGGGTAACCGATCCCACTGCACATCCTCGGGCATCTATACGGGGATCTAAGGCAAAAGAACCAGAGCATGGGCAAGGCAGCACACCTGCAAGAGGCGGGGGGAGGGAAAGAGGGGGGGTCCCTTTGGGGAAAAAAAAAACATAAATGAAAAGCTGCGAAAAAATGTATGCTTTTATGGTCACTAAACAAAGCGTTCCCCTTTTTTCCTGATGAAGCAACACCGGCGAAACATGTCGAATTTTGTGGACGCACTAGTTTTTTGTATGTGACTACAGTTTGCTTCACTGTCAATAAAAGGCAAATGTGTATATACCTATGAATGTGTCCTATACTGTACTCTCTACTTTTTATCATTTTTTTGTAATAAATACATTTTTATATAACTTCTTTATTAACCTCTCTGTGTTCTTGGTACACACATCATTTTCTCTATACAAATGTACCTTAAAAGTCCCCTATCCTTTATTCTTTTGCTTTTTATATGTTTTGGGATGTTGGTACCATATTAGGATTAGGGTTTTTTGGAGCTGAACTCTGCCCATATTTTTGTCTCTTTCCATTTGTAACTCACAGGTTTCCCACTAGGCTCACTGTTTTTACCCTACTCACACACACAGCCTATGAATTGTCTGTGCTGATTATCGTCGCCCCTTTGGCGACCGCGGTGCCGGAGATGAGATCCTGCCATTTTTTGGCGACTTTCGATGCTGCACTGCCGCTGTGAAGATGCAGATATATTTTCCATGGTTTATGCTTCTGATGAGGGGCTACAAGGTCACGAAATGCGTCAAGACTTACACTTTACTATTATTCTACCATGGACCAATTCATATTTTCTACGGTTTTATTCATGTTTATAATCATTCATTATATGAATTATGTTTTTTTTTAATTTTTTTACCTATGTTTATAATATGTATCCATTGTCTGTTCTACAACTGTCTCAATGATTGTGGACTACAATGTAACTTATGTTGTAAATGATCAAATGCTTTTGGAGGTCATATACAGTGGCTTGCGAAAGTATTCGGCCCCCTTGAACTTTTCAACCTTTTGCCACATTTCAGGCTTCAAACATAAAGATATAAAATTTTTATTTTTTGTGAAGAATCACCAACAAGTGGGACACAATTGTGAAGTGGAATGAAATCTTTTGGATTTTTGAAACTTTTTTAACTAATAAAAAAAGTGAAAAGTGGGCCGTGCAAAATTATTCGGCCCCCTTGCGTTAATACTTTGTAGAGCCACCTTTTGCTGCGATTACAGCTGCAAGTCGCTTGGGGTATGTCTCTATCAGTTTTGCACATCGAGAGACTGAAATTCTTGCCCATTCTTCCTTGCAAAACAGCTCGAGCTCAGTAAGGTTGGATGGAGATCGTTTGTGAATAGCAGTTTTCAGCTCTTTCCACAGATTCTCGAGTGGATTCAGGTCTGGACTTTGACTTGGCCATTCTAACACCTGGATACGTTTATTTGCGAACCATTCCTTTGTAGATTTTGCTGTATGTTTGGGATCATTGTCTTGTTGGAAGATAAATCTCCGTCCCAGTTTCAGGTCTTTTGCAGACTCCAACAGGTTTTCATCCAGAATGGTCCTGTATTTGGCTGCATCCATCTTCCCCTCAATGTTAACCATCTTCCCTGTCCCTGCTGAAGAAAAGCAGGCCCAAACCATGATGCTGCCACCACCATGTTTGACAGTGGGGATGGTGTGTTGAGTGTGATGAGCTGTGTTGCTTTTACGCCAAACATATCGTTTTGCATTGTGGCCAAAAAGTTCGATTTTGGTTTCATCGGACCAGAGCACCTTCTTCCACATGTTTGGTGTGTCTTCCAGGTGGCTTGTGGCAAACTTTAGACGAGACTTTTTATGGATATCTTTGAGAAATGGCTTTCTTCTTGCCACTCTTCCATAAAGGCCAGATTTGTGCAGTGTACGACTGATTGTTGTCCTATGGACAGACTCTCCCACCTCAGCTGTAGTTCTCTGCAGTTCATCCAGAGTGATCATGGGCCTCTTGGCTGCATCTCTGATCAGTCTTCTCCTTGTCTGAGCTGAAAGTTTAGAGGGACAGCCAGGTCTTGGTAGATTTGCAGTGGTCTGATACTCCTTCCATTTCAAAATGATCGCTTGCACAGTGCTCCTTGGGATGTTTAAAGCTTGGGAAATCTTTTTGTATCCAAATCCGGCTTTAAACTTCTCCACAACAGTATTACGGACCTGCCTGGTGTGTTCCTTGGTCTTCATGATGCTCTCTGTGCTTTCATCAGAACCCTGAGACTATCACAGAGCAGGTGCATTTATACAGAGACTTGATTACACACAGGTGAATTCTATTTATCACCATCAGTCATTTAGGACAACATTGGATCATTCAGAGATCCTCGCTGAACTTCTGGAGTGAGTTTTCTGCACTGAAAGTAAAGGGGCCGATTAATTTTGCACGCACCACCTTTCAGTTTTTTAATTGCTAAAAAAGTTTAAAATATCCAATAGTTTTCGTTCCACTTCACAATTGTGTCACACTTGTTGGTGATTCTTCACAAAAAATTAAAATTTTATATCTTTATGTTTGAAGCCTGAAATGTGGCAAAAGGTTGAAAAGTTCAAGGGGGCCGAATACTTTCGCAAGCCACGGTACCTATGAAGCTGTATGTTAGTTTATACAACATGAATAAACAGTATTTCCCAGTCGCTTGAATTCCTTTTGTGCTCATACAAAGTCCCACCATTTGCTCTCAATTTTAATTGGTAGGGCCTCTTTAAAGTTTTGTGTACTCAAAGTGGGGATGTTGTCAATTACCACTGCAACAACAGTGTGCATCTAAAAAAGGCTAATTGGTAGGTTAGGTTACTGTATGTTTTTTTTCTGTCTAAATTGCCATGGGCACATACGCCATATCCAATCTCTATATAAGCAGTAGGGGTGAGTTTAAGATGAATTCTAATCACATGTTCAACCTTGGCTGTATAGGCATTTGGACGAACACCCAAACATTGATGCATTCAGCAGGAGTGAAATATAATGTACAATATAATAGCAGTATTATTCCCACTATTGTACATAGCAGCCTCCCACTGTCAATGGTTGCTAAGGGTGCTGGCGAGTGCAGGCACCCCCGCAATCCTTAAAGAGGAGCTCCATGTTCCTTCAGAAATAAATGAAGTCAGCAGCTTCAAATACTGTAGCTACTGACTTTTAATGTTAGGGCACTTACCTGTCCTGGCAGCCAGCGGTGTCCTCACCTGAGCTGGTGCTGCTATCTTGACTAAAGGAAACCTTGTGGCTTCACAGCCAGTTTCCTACTACGCATGCGCGAATCATGCTTCGCTTTGTGAATGGGCCACAGTCTTCTGGGACTTGTGAAGTGTCCCAGAAGGCTGCTGTGGAAGGAGGGGGCCAAACTTCAAACTCAGTTCACCACGGCGAACTGAGTCAAACCTGGGAGCTGGTACCTGTCAAAACCAGGTACCCACTCCACCCTCCCCCCAAAAAAGTTTCAAATGTGGTAGCAGAGGGGGCGGGGAGAAGGCAGCCAAGGGAGCTTCCCCTCTTGGGTGGAGCTCCACTTTAACAACCTCTGATGTCACCATTTCCCTATTCACTTACATGGCCGGGCAATCCCTAGTAAGCAATGGAACTAGGGGTAGTTTAAAGAAAAAATGTGTCATTGGAGCTACCCCAAAATTAATTCCAGGTCCTTCATGTGTGGTATTAATTTAAGAGGGGACCCTAAGCAAAATCAATCTGGCCAGGAAAGGGGGGCATGAGCGTGACCCCCCTGCTGAACCATATTAGGCTACATGCACTCAACATTGGGGGCAGGCTTGGTAAAGCACCTTATCCCTATGTTGTTGAAAACAAAGGGTCTCTTCCCCACAACCCTGACTCGGTAGTTGAATAAGGGGCACATTAGTACTCTTTTGACAAGTGCTTTAATAAAAAAATTAAAAAAAGGATCTACATTCATTGTCAACCACATTGTCCAGAAATGTAGATCCACATTAAATCACCAGATTCCTGCCAACCCCCCGTATGAAAAAAAAACCTCTTTGCCCACCCACAATCTTACTTTTGACAACTCTGGTGGATAACAAGAAATAAAGAGGTGGAGTCTCCCAGGATGTCAGGGCATCCCCCAAACATGTTATTCAAAGGAGTTTTGCATTTTTTAAAATATATATTCTTTATTAGAAGTTTTCACATTCATCGGTACTAATACATGTAATATTTTGACAGATGTTCCAACTGGAGCATAAAATACATTTCAACTCATGAAACATATTTAGAACAAGTAGCAAAATAGTCAAATTCAAACTAGGTTGTAAGGATATGTCCACAACTGGGTGCAATAATGGAGATGGCTCCAGAAAGGGGGGGGGGTGAGGGATAAAGGGGGAGTGTGAAGAAGAGGGGTGGAAGGAGTACCAGCATAGAAGTCAGTCAAACACGGTTCAGTGCAGGAAGGGTACAAGAAACATTATATTTTTACAGTGCATCCAGGATGTGATAACCAAGAGGACAATTTGAAAAGAAACTTGTCCATGGTTAAGTTTTTCCTGGCTACTATTCTCTCCATCCTACATTGGAGCTTGAGGTCTGCAAGAGGGGATGCCAGGGAAGGGGGATCTGTAGCTTTGCATTGTCTGGTAATATTTAATTTTGCTGCAAGTAAAAGATGTATTATTACTACTCTTGACCTGGGCAGCAATTTTTCTACACCCAGGTGGAGTAGAGCTAATTCCGAAGAAGGCTTTGAGGGTATATGTGATATAGAGGAGATTAAGGAAAATATTTGTCTGTAAAAGGAGCTTCTGCAAAGAGATCTGCAAAACCAGAGGGGATGTGCTACAGCACATATGCTGCAGCAGGCCCTCCAGCAAGTATTAGGCGAGTTTGGTAATATTTTTGATAATCTGTAGGGTGTTAGATACCTATGCACAGTTTTCTGATAGGTTTCCCAGTGGTTAGATCAGTGGGATGTGGTGTGGGTGGATTTGAAGGCCTTTTGTCACATAGTAGGGGTCGCCTTGGCATTTACAGTAGTTCTACTTCCCATTTTGAAAGGGTGTTTATTTGGGAGTATGGTTGCTGGTCATTTAGAGTCTTGTACATCATGGAGATACCATGCTTTGGATATACGCTATGGGTTGGCAGTAGAATCTGTGGAATGTTTCAGGTACAAGGACTGTAGAGGGGAGTTTACAGGCTTTGAGGAAGTGGTTTATCCATATATAGTTGTAGGTCTCAGAGACAGGGAGACTGAATTCATTTTGGGAGCACTAAGACCCCTTTCACACAAAAATAGCGCCTGCAAACAGCCCTAAGACAGCTGCTCCATTCACTCCAGTGTGAAAGCTCGAGGGCGCTGGCAGGGCATCAGAAAAAGTCCTGCCAGCAGCTTCTTTGGAGTGGTGAAGGAGCGGTGAACTCACTGCTCCTCCACCGCTGCTCCCCATTGAAATCAATGTGGCAGCGCTGCGATACCACCGGGAAAACTCCGGCGGCGTTTTGCGTGTGGATCTAACCCCTTTTCGTCCGCTAGCAGGGGGTTAAAACCACCCCACTAGTGGCCGAATAGCGCCGCTAAAACGACAGTAAAGCAGCGCTAAAATAGTGCCACTTTACCGCTGACACCGGTGGTGGCACAGTGTGAAAGGGGTCTAAATGCTTTCAGTGATTGCTGGGATCTGAGGTCGATTAGGGAGCTTATCCCAAATGTTTGCCAGTGTTGGATTTTAAGGTTTGAAATTTGACTTTCTAACGCTCTGAGAGGGATGGGGTAGGTGTGTAATGGCTGGTTTAATATACCACCTGAAGTATATTAGAAACAGTACACCACCAAATGCACTGTAGATATAGGCTACACTGAATGCAGAATATATATGTATATACTAGACTGTATATATATATTAATACACCGCCTGAAGTGTATTAAAAACAGTACACCACCGACTGCACTGTAGCTATAGGCTAGACTGGATGCATACTGGACTGTATATTTATCAATACACTGCCTGGACTGACTAAATATAGGAGTAAACACTGAATATAAAGTAGAGTATATATATATATATATACTAGACTGACTGTGTATATATATATATATATATATATATATATATATATATATATATATCAAATACACTGCCACTAACTAAATAACCTGCCTACTGAGTTCCGCTGAAACGGACTTGCCTACACATGATCACACCAAAGTCCGATCGTTTAGAACGCGAGGACGCATGACAGGACTAGAAAAAGGAAGTTCAATAGCCAGTAGCCAATAGCTGCCCTTGCGTCGTTTTTGGTCTGTCGAAATAGCATACAGACGAGCGGTTTTTCCGATAGGAACTGATTCCGTCGGAAAGATTTGAAACATGTTCTATTTCTAGGTTCGTCAGAATTTTTGAAAGAAAAAGTCTGATGAAGCCCACACATGATCGGAATGTCCGACGGAATGATTCCGTCTGACCTTTTCTGCTGGAAAGTCCGGTCGTGTGTACGCGGCATTAGAGTAAGAGGCGTTTGACCAATTTCATTTTTCTAGGGGCTAAATTGACCATAGCAAGAGCCATGAAGCCGCTCTCTGTCTCCTGCACCATGGCGAAAAAGAAAATCTCATGGCTCATGGCCCAAGAGAAGATGGTCAGCATACTCCAAGACACAGTGCAGATGTTTGAGGCCACTTGGGAACTGTGGGCTGACTACATGCACATCTTCCTTAGTAGGGCTTGGGCTAAGTTCTCTTGTATTAAGATACAGCATCAAGGGGACTAGGGATGAGCTTCGAGTTCGAGTCGAACTCATGTTCGACTCGAACATTGGCTGTTCGCAAGTTCGCCAAACAGCGAACAATTTGGGGTGTTCGCGGCAAATTCGAATGCCGCAGAACACCCTTTAAAAGTCTATGGGAGAAATCAAAAGTGCTAATTTTAAAGGCTTATATGCAAGTTATTGTCATAAAAAGTGTTTGGGGACCCGTTTCCTGCCCCAGGGGACATGGATCAATGCAAAAAATTTTTTTAAATACGGCCGTTTTTTCAGGAGCAGTGATTTTAATAATGCTTAAAGTCAAACAATAAAAGTGTAATATCCCTTTAAATTTCGTACCTGGGGGGTGTCTATAGTATGCCTGTAAAGGGGCGCATGTTTCCTGTGTTTAGAACAGTCTGACAGCAAAATGACATTTTGATGGAAAAATTCCATTTAAAACTACCCGGGGCTATTGCATTGCCGACAATACACATAGAAGTTCATTGATAAAAACGGCATGGGAATTCAACACAGGGAAACCCCGAACCAAAATTAAAAAAAAAAAATGACATGGGAGTCCCCCCAAATTCCATACCAGGCCCTTCAGGTCTGGTATGGATATTAAGGGGAACCCCGGCCAAAATTTTTTAAAAAAATGACGTGGGGTTCCCCCCTAAATTCCATACCAGACCCTTCAGGTCTGGTATGGATTTTAAGGGGAACCCCACGCCAAAAAAAAAAAACGGCGTGGGGTCCCCCCAAAAATCCATACCAGACCCTTATCC
The DNA here is from genome assembly GCA_037952835.1 of Lithobates septentrionalis. NCBI lineage: Eukaryota > Metazoa > Chordata > Amphibia > Anura > Ranidae > Lithobates > Lithobates septentrionalis. Next base: position 3,088,861 of record JBBDGP010000074.1, read on the forward strand.
GAGCACGCAACCTGGCAGGCCGCAGGAAAAGAGGGGGGGACGAGAGTGCGCCCCCCCCCTCCTGAACCATACCAGGCCACATGCCCTCAACATTGGGAGGGTGCTTTGGGGTAGCCCCCCAAAACACCTTGTCCCCATGTTGATGAGGACAAGGACCTCATCCCCACAACCCTGGCCGGTGGTTGTGGGGGTCTGCGGGCAGGGGGCTTATCAGAATCTGGAAGCCCCCTTTAACAAGGGAACCCCCAGATCCCGCCCCCCCCCTGTGTGAAATGTTAAGGGGGTACTTACCCCTACCATTTCACTAAAAAATTGTCAAAAATGTTAAAAATGACAAGAGACAGTTTTTGACAATTCCTTTATTTAAATGCTTCTTTATTTAAATGCTCCGTCCTACCCCTCCCCGATGCGTATTTGGCACAGGGATATCCCCCAGAGGAAGGCACGTGATCCCTGTGCCGAATACGCGTCGGGGAGGGGTAGGACGGAGCTGTCAGCAGGGAAGGAGGTGAATACACACCACACCGCACGCCATACGAGCCGTGGTTAACAAATCATACCTGGATAGTTTGGTGGACTGAAGCACCCGCATATTGTGAGTATTTTACTTTTAAATAAATCCCTTACTGTATTACACCATGGAGCTCTCTTTTTCTTTTTTATGAATGATATTTGGCTTTACCTGAGAGGATTGGAACACACACCAATGTACCCTGAGTGAGCCCAGGAGTGGCTCCAATGCGTGTTAGACACTGTTTAACTACCGTGTCACATGATTAGAGGTGAGCGCAAGCACAAGTGGGTGATCACGGGAGAGCACATTAAGCTTGTTGTGATTTGGACACCATTCAGGGGAAGCATGATGGACACTTAATTTATGGACACTGAATACTTGCACTTTTTGTTTTGGCTTTAATCAGCCGATCGTAATTTTGATTGGACACTTGATTAGCACAAGATTTACACTTATGTTTATATTCATACATTTTTTTTCTTTTCTGCATGAGGCACTTTGAGAATTTTTATATATAAGGATTGCACTTATTATATGTATGCGCTTTGAGAATTTAATTTACATAAGGATTGCACTTATTATATGTATATTCATATGTATATGTCTTTATTAGCACATTAATTACGTTTTAGTTTATTATTAATAATTTTGCACGATTTTTCTTCTTAGTTTATATATTTTTTAGCGCAGGCACAATTGGTTATATATGGAATTTAGGGGGACTCCCACGTAATTTTTTTTTTTTAATTTTGGTTCGGGGTTTCCCTGTGTTTAATTCCCATGCCGTTTTTATCAATGAACTTCTATGTGTATTGTCGGCAATGCAATAGCCGCGGGTAGTTTTGAATGGAAATTTTCCTTCGAAATGTCATTTGCTGTCAGACTGTTCTAAACATGGGAAACATGCGCCCCTTTACAGGCATACTATAGACACCCCCCAGGTACGAAATGTAAAGGGATATTACACTTTTATTGTTTGACTTTAAGCATTATTAAAATCACTGCTCCTGAAAAAATGGCAGTTTTTAGAACTTTTTTTTGCATTGATCCATGTCCCCTGGGGCAGGACCCGGGTCCCCAAACACTTTTTATGACAATAACTTGCATATAAGCCTTTAAAATTAGCACTTTTGATTATTCATGTTCGTGTCCCATAGACTTTAATGGTGTTTGCGTGTTCAAGCAAACTTTTTTCCTGTTCACATGTTCTGGTGCGAACCGAACAGGGGGGTGTTCGGCTCATCCCTAAAGGGGACCCATACCTTACAATAAAAAGCCACACCTTGGGTCGGTTCAACCCGCTCCTCCTTTGAGAGGTGGGATTGAATCTGCCCTCCTCTCTCCTCTTTGTACAATCTCTGGCTCCTTTTGACCTTTGAATAAGGTATTGTATCCCCCTTCTATGTAATGATTAACATGTTTTCGGATAAATGTTTTCTTGAAAATCTAGTCTACATGCTTGATCCGGCCTGCAGTATATTCTTGTTATTTTCATATGTAACTCTTATTGTAGTGTGCATATATTCCTTACCTTCATACATTACCAGGGCCATAGATCATTTTTTTTCCTGGGGGGGGGGTTCTGGTCTTTCAAACTTAAAGGCATCGTTTACACTTTAATGTTGGGGGAGGTACAGTAAAAACACGTGACAGCAGAGTGGGGCCATGAGGCTTTGTAATGCAGGGCAGCAAACAGTATCCCCATTCAACTGAATAGAACGCAATGCACGCAGTTGTGGTGCGGTAGTGTACTCTTTAGTACAGCAAGCTCCTCCTAACCTCCCTAGTTTTTTTTTTTTCGTTCAGCCCACTGGGTTGAACTAAAAAAACTTACCGTGTGAACCAGGCTTTAGATCTTATTCATATGTTCTAAATGGCCATGGAATGGCAAATATACCATGAATACTTACATCCAGGATCCCAGATGTTCCAATTTTTGTCAGCTGCTCAGCCTGTTCACCTGAGTGATGGGCTGAAAAGAGCCATGTTGTTAACTTGTATCTGCACATCCAGTGGCCCCCATGTTTAAGCTCTGGGACAAAGCAAAACACGTTGGGGTGTGGCCTGGTGGGAACGCGGGCTGAGGTAGTCTCTCCCATCACTACTACATTACTATAGGACTCCGTGTATGTGCAGCACCAGGGATTTTATTTTCTCTCTTCCCTTTAGTGACTACAGGAGCTGGGATGAGCTCCATCCCTTGCCGACACTCCTACAGCACATTCGGTATCATCTACATTACTCCCCACATCAATTGAACCTGAGCGACACACTAACAAACCATGGGTCACAACGGTTACCTGCTGTTAGGGACAAATTTCTTACCCTGCATGCAGAGAGATTTTATCCAAGGGCAAAAATGTATTCCTACCTGCAGGTAACCACTGGATGTATAGATACATCTGGATACATGTTTACAGCAGCAGACAGTCTTGGCTTATTTCAGCCCATAACTCAGGTGTACCGGCTGAGCAGATATTGGAATATCTGAGATCCCGGGAACAGGTATTTGCAGTATACTTGCTGCACCATGGTCATGTAGGATGTATGAATTAGACCCAAGACTGGATTTTAGCTAACCTTACTGTGCAAGTTGAGCAGGTGCAAGAAGCAACATATTGTGGTAGGCAGTAAATTCCGTGGTTTATTTAAACCTTAAAAAACTGTGTCCTAAGAAATTTTATGAAATGTTTTAAGAAAAATATTGCACTGCCTACCACAGGATGGTGCCCTTTGCACCTGGTCAATATGGTTGGCTTTTATTTAGTCTTAAACTGTAGTAAACTCAGCTTTTGAACTTGTACATACAAGTAAGCCTGTAATATTGCTTATCTGTAGGTACAGTGAATATCTCCTAAACTTGTGGCATTTAGGAGATATTCACATGGAAAGCAGACTCAATGTCATCGGTGCATGCACTCTGAAGAGATGGCATACCGCTTGGTTGTAGTTCTTCTGGAGGGGAGTGAAGTTCATTCTGCACTTTTGTGACCCATTTTTAGCCAACAGCCTGTGACAGCCCGCTATATCCCAGTGTCAGCTGACATCGCTCAGCAGGTCCAGGCTGTGGAAAGATCCTAACTTTAAAGTCAGGATTCACCCAGGTGCCTGGACCAGCAGCTAGCCAGCCGCTCCTGCCCCCACCACAGCCTGGCATTCCAGTGAGCTTGGGGGAGGGGGGCAGAGCCAGGGACTGACAGTCACCACTCTTTGCTCACTGAAGGCTGAGAACTTAGTGATCAGCGGTCTTTGATCGCTCAGTTTGTCTTAGAAGCAGCTGGGGACAGATGCAACATTGGATCAATGCTCCATCCACCTGGGTAAGTATAATTTTAAAAAAATAGGATTTTTAAAACAGCTTACCTGTAAAATCCTTTTCTTGGAGTACATCATAGGACACAGAGCCTCAAGTATTTACTTAGTGGGTTATGGGCCTACCTTCAGGTGTTGACACTGGTATAACCATTACAGGAAGTTGACTCCTCTATATAACCCCTCCTCCTTCCAGGAGTACCTCAGTTTTTGTAGCCAAGCATTATAAGCAATATGATTAGAGATGAGCCGAACACCACCCTGTCCGGTTCGCACCAGAACATGCAAAAAATTTGTTCGCACATGCAAACACCGTTAAAGTCTATGGGACTCGAACATGATGAATCAAAAGTGCTAATTTTAAAGGCTTATTCGCAAGTTATTGTCATAAAAAGTGTTTGGGGACCCGGGTCCTGCCCCAGGAGACATGTTGAGGGCATGTGGCCTGGTACGGTTCAGGAGGGGGGGCGCTCTCTTGTCCCCCCTCTTTTCCTGCGGCCTGCCAGGTTCTGTGCTCGGATAAGGGTCTGGTATGGATTTTTGGGGGACCCCACGCCATTTTTTTTTTAATTTTGGCGCGGGGTTCCCCTTAAACTCCTTACCAGACCTAAAGGGTCTGGTATTGATTTTGAGGGGGACCCCCACGCCTTTTTTTTTTTATTTTGGGGCGAGGTTCCCCTTAATATCCATACCAGACCTGAAGGGCCTGATATGGAATTTAGGAGGACCCCCACGCCATTTTTTTTTTAAATTTTGGTTCGGGGTTCCCCTGTGGGGAAATTGCATCCCGTTTTTTTCAATTAACTTTTATGTGTATTGTCGGACCGACAATTCATTAATAGCCGCGAGTAGTTTTAAATGACTTTTTCCTTTGAAATGTCCTTTTGCTGTCAGACTGTTCTAAACACAGGAAACGAGCGCCCCTTTACAGGCATACTATAGACACCCCCCGGGTATGGAATTTAAAGGAATATTACACTTCTATTGTTTCACTTTAAGCATTATTAAAATCACTGCTCCCGAAAAAACTGACATTTTTAAAACTTTTTTTGCATTGATCCATGTCCCCTGGAGCAGAACCCAGGTCCCCAATAGGGATGAGCTTCGAGTTCGAGTCGAACTCATGTTCTACTCGAACATTGGCTGTTCGCAAGTTCGCCGAACAGCGAACAATTTGGGGTGTTCGCGGCAAATTCGAATGCCGCGGAACACCCTTTAAAAGTCTATGGGAGAAATCAAAAGTGCTAATTTTAAAGGCTTATATGCAAGTTATTGTCATAAAAAGTGTTTGGGGACCCGGGTCCTGCCCCAGGGGACATGGATCAATGCAAAAAAAAGTTTTAAAAACGGACGTTTTTTCAGGAGCAGTGATTTTATTAATGCTTAAAGTCAAACAATAAAAGTGTAATATCCCTTTAAATTTCGTACCTGGGGGGTGTCTATAGTATGCCTGTAAAGGGGCGCATGTTTCCTGTGTTTAGAACAGTCTGACAGCAAAATGACATTTGGAAGGAAAAAACTCATTTAAAACTACCCGCGGCTATTGCATTGCCGACAATACACATAGAAGTTCATTGATAAAAACGGCATGGGAATTCCCCACAGGGGAACCCCGAACCAAAATAATAAAAAAAAAATGATGTGGGGGTCCCCCTAAATTCCATACAAGGCCCTTCAGGTCTGGTATGGATATTAAGGGGAACCCCAGCCAAAATTTAAAAAAAAAATTGACGTGGGGTTCCCCCTAAATTCCATACCAGACCCTTCAGGTCTGGTATGGATTTTAAGGGGAACCCCGCGCCAAAAAAAAAAAAAAAAACGGCGTGGGGTCCCCCTAAAAATCCATACCAGACCCTTATCCGAGCACGCAACCTGGCAGGCCGCAGGAAAAGAGGGGGGGACGAGAGTGCGGCCCCCCCCCCTCCTGAACCGTACCAGGCCACATGCCCTCAACATTGGGAGGGTGCTTTGGGGTAGCCCCCCAAAACACCTTGTCCCCATGTTGATGAAGACAAGGGCCTCATCCCCACAACCGTGGCCGGTGGTTGTGGGGGTCTGCGGGCGGGGGGCTTATCGGAATCTGGAAGCCCCCTTTAACAAGGGGACCCCCAGATCCCGGCCCCCCCCCCTGTGTGAAATGGTAAGGGGGTACTTACCCCTACCATTTCACTAAAAAACTGTCAAAAATGTTAAAAATGACAAGAGACAGTTTTTGACAATTCCTTTATTTAAATGCTTCTTCTTTCTTCCTTCATCTTCTTCTTCTTCTGGTTCTTCTGGCTCTTCTGGTTCTTCCTCCGGCGTTCTCGTCCAGCATCTCCTCCGCGGCGTCTTCTATCTTCTTCTCCTCGGGCCGCTCCGCACCCATGGCATGAGGGGGGAGGCTCCCGCTCTTCTCTTCATCTTCTTCTTCATCTTCATCTTCTTCTTCATCTTCTTCTTCTTCTTCTTCTTCTTCTCTTCTTCATCTCTTCTCCCTTCTTCATTTCTTCTGCGGGCCGCTCCGCATCCATGCATGGAGGGAGGCTCCCGCTGTGTGACGGCGTCTCTTCGTCTGACGGTTCTTAAATAACGGGGGGCGGGGCCACCCGGTGACCCCGCCCCCCTCTGACGCACGGGACATGACGGGACTTCCCTGTGGCATTCCCCGTGACGTCACAGGGAAGTCCCGTCAATTCACCGTGCGTCAGAGGGGGGCGGGGTCACCGGATGGCCCCGCCCCCCGTTATTTAAGAACCGTCAGACGAAGAGACGCCGTCACACAGCGGGAGCCTCCCTCCATGCATGGATGCGGAGCGGCCCGCAGAAGAAATGAAGAAGGAAGAAGAGATGAAGAAGAAGAGAAGAAGAAGAAGAAGAAGAAGAAGATGAAGAAGAAGATGAAGATGAAGAAGAAGATGAAGAGAAGAGCGGGAGCCTCCCCCCTCATGCCATGGGTGCGGAGCGGCCCGAGGAGAAGAAGATAGAAGATGCCGCGGAGGAGATGCTGGACGAGAACGCCGGAGGAAGAACCAGAAGAGCCAGAAGAACCAGAAGAAGAAGAAGATGAAGGAAGAAAGAAGAAGCATTTAAATAAAGGAATTGTCAAAAACTGTCTCTTGTCATTTTTAACATTTTTGACAGTTTTTTAGTGAAATGGTAGGGGTAAGTACCCCCTTACCATTTCACACAGGGGGGGGCCGGGATCTGGGGGTCCCCTTGTTAAAGGGGGCTTCCAGATTCCGATAAGCCCCCCGCCCGCAGACCCCCACAACCACCGGCCACGGTTGTGGGGATGAGGCCCTTGTCTTCATCAACATGGGGACAAGGTGCTTTGGGGGGCTACCCCAAAGCACCCTCCCAATGTTGAGGGCATGTGGCCTGGTATGGTTCAGGAGGGGGGGGCCGCACTCTCGTCCCCCCCTCTTTTCCTGCGGCCTGCCAGGTTGCGTGCTCGGATAAGGGTCTGGTATGGATTTTTAGGGGGACCCCACGCCGTTTTTTTTTTTTTTTTTTGGGCGCGGGGTTCCCCTTAAAATCCATACCAGACCTGAAGGGTCTGGTATGGAATTTAGGGGGAACCCCACGTCAATTTTTTTTTAAAATTTTGGCTGGGGTTCCCCTTAATATCCATACCAGACCTGAAGGGCCTTGTATGGAATTTAGGGGGACTCCCACATCATTTTTTTTTTTTTAATTTTGGTTCGGGGTTGCCCTGTGGGGAATTCCCATGCCGTTTTTATCAATGAACTTCTATGTGTATTGTCGGCAATGCAATAGCCGCGGTAGTTTTAAATGAGTTTTTTCCTTCAAAATGTCATTTTGCTGTCAGACTGTTCTAAACACGGGAAACATGCGCCCCTTTACAGGCATACTATAGACACCCCCCAGGTACGAAATTTAAAGGGATATTACACTTTTATTGTTTGACTTTAAGCATTATTAAAATCACTGCTCCTGAAAAAACGGCCGTTTTTAAAACTTTTTTTTGCATTGATCCATGTCCCCTGGGGCAGGACCCAGGTCCCCAAACACTTTTATTGACAATAACTTGCATATTAGCCTTTAAAATTAGCACTTTTGATTATTCATGTTCGTGTCCCATAGACTTTAACGGTGTTCGCGTGTTCGAACGAATTTTTTTCCTGTTCGCATGTTCTGGTGCGAACCGAACAGGGGGGTGTTCGGCTCATCCCTAGTCCCCAAACACTTTTGATGACAATACCATGCATATAAGCCTTTAAAATTAGCACTTTTGATTTCTCCCATAGACTTTTAAAGGGTGTTCAGCGGCTTTCGAATTTGCAGCGAACACCCCAAATTGTTCTCTATTCGGCGAAATTGCGAACAGCCGATGTTCGAGATGAGTTTGACTCAAATTCGAAGCTCATCCCTGCCTATGATGTACTCCAAGAAAAGTATTTTACAGTTAAGCTGTTTTAAAAATCCTATTTTCTTTATCGTACATCATAGGACACGGAGCCTTAAGTATTTACTTAGTGGGACATCCCATAGCAATGCTACTTGAGGGGAGGGAGACACAACCCGTAGGGCAACCCCCAGACCTTGAGGACCTATACTGCTGCCTGCAGCACACTGCACCCAAAGGCGATATCCTCATTTAATCTTACATCCACTTGATAAAATTTTGTGAATGTATGCACTGAAGACCAAGTCGCGTAGAGTGCGCCTTAACTTGAAAAGGGGGAATCTTTCCCTTTAAATCATAAGTTTGAATTATAACTTGCCAAATCCACTTAGCAACAGTGGATTTTGACGCTGCCTGTCCTTTCTTAGGACCCTCTGGCAGAATAAATAAGACATCAGTCTTACGAATCTGAGCAGTTTTTTTTTAAATAGATTTTCATTGCTCTCACCACATCAAGACAATGTAGTGAGTTTTCTTCCCTGGAACATGGTTTTGGGAAAAACGATGGCAGGACAATATCTTCATTCAGATGAAAGCCTGAAACCACTTTTGGCAAAAAGCCTGGGCGAGGGCGTAACACAACTCTGTCCTCGTGAATAATCAAATATGGCTCTTTACAAGAAAGAGCAGTCAATTCTGAAACCCTCCTTGCTGAGGATATAGCAACCAAAAATATCAGCTTCCTAGTCAGAAGGACTAAGGGAATATGCTGTAGTGGTTCAAATGGCTGTTTTTGTAACACTGACAAAACTAAATTCAAGTCCCAAGGGCTTAAGGGTGATTTAACTGGCGGATTAATCCGCATCACTCCTTGCATGAAACCCTGGACTAAAGAATGCGTAGCAAGTGGTCTTTGAAATAAAATTGATAAGGCTGAGACTTGGCCCTTAATAGTACTCAGGGCCAACTTCATCTCTACGCCTATTTGTAGAAAAGCAAGAATTCTGCCTAAAATATATCTCTGAGGGTGCCAACCCTTGGATTTACACCAGGAAACATAAGCTTTCCAGACTCTATAATATATAGCTCTAGAAGCTGGCTTTCTAGCATTAATCAAAGTAAAGATAACTGACCTGGAACGCCCATGTCTCTTCAGAATGTGGGTCTCAATAGCCTGGCCATTAAATTCAGTGTTTGTAAAGTAGGATGGAATATCGGCCCCTGTGATAGCAGGTCTGGCCTTAGTGGGAGGAGCCATGGACCCTCCACTGCCATCTTTACGATCTCTGTGTACCATGACCTTGTGGGCCATGCTGGTGCTACCAGTATTACTGACTTTCTTTCCAGCTTGATCCTGCAAAGAAGTTGAGGCAGCAATTGAATTGGGGAAATGCATAGATCAGTGAGAACTGATCCCATGGGGTCACCAACACATCTGTTCCATATGCGAGTGGGTCCCTTGTCCTGGACACAAAGTTGACTAGCTTCATGTTGAACCTGAAAGCTAGAAGGTCTACTTCCAGAGTCCCCCATCTTTAAGAGACCATTCCCCTGGGAATAACTGCTGGCGACTTAAGTAGTCCGCCTGCCAATTCTCTACTCATGGAATGAAAACTGCATATAGGCATGGGACATTCTTTTCTTCCCAAGTTAGAATCTGGTTCACCTCTCTCTGAGCTGAGAGACTTTTGGTGCCCCCTTGGTGATTGATATATGCCACAGCTGTGGCATTGTCGGATTGGATCCTGACAGGACAATTCTTTAACCTGGAGGTCCAGGTTCTCAGAGCCAGATACACTGCCTTAATCTCCAGGATATTGATGGGCAAGGCTCTTTCGGGTTCTTGACCACTGTCCCTGGACAGTCGTCTTCTCTAGTACTGCTCCCCAGCCTAAAAGGCTGGCATCTGTCGTTACTACTTTCCAGATAATCAATCTGAAGGACTTTTTCTTTAGCAGGTACCGAGTTAGTAACCACCAACTGAGGCTTTGGGACATTCTTGGGGACAGTAGCATTGGCAAATGCAAAGCTTGAATTGTCTTGTTCCAAGCGGACAGGATACTGTTCTGAAACAGTCTCAAATGGAATTGGGCATAGGGAACTGCTTTGAATGAAGCTACCATCTTTCATAACAACCTCATGCAAAGTCGAATTGAGGGATTTCTCTTTGACCTGACCATCCACACCAGTTCTTGTATGGAGCTGATCCTTGCGGGAGGCAAGAACACCCTTTCCTGGGCTGTGTCTATGATCAGGCCCAGATACTCCTTTTTAGTGGCTTTAAGGAGGATTTCTTCAGGTTAAGAATCCAACCCAGACTCTCCAGGTAACTGCTTGTAATGGCTACATCTTGCTTCAAGCGAGCCACCGACTGGTCTATTAACAATAGATCGTCTAAGTAAGCCAAGACAGTTATGCCCTGTGCCCTTAACCTGGCTAGAGGTGGGGCTAGTACTTTTGTGAATACCCGGAGTGCTGTAGCAAGCCCGAAAGGCAAGGCTACAAACTGAAAGTGCTTTTGTTCTACTTCGAACTGCAGAAACCTCTGGTGAGGAGGAAATATAGGGACATGCAGATATGCATCTCTGATGTCAAAGGATGCCAGAATTTCTCTTCCTTGTAGGATGGAAATGACTGACTTGATTGACTCCATGCGAAAGGAGCGGTACTTCAGGAACTGATTTCGATTCCGTAGATCTAGAATTGGTCTGATACCCCCATTTGGCTTTGGTATCGTAAACAGGTTTGAGTAAAACCCCAAACCTTACTCTTGTTTGGGAATCTGTATGATCACACCTTGAGCCAATAATCGGCCTCATGCTTGCAACAGGGATTGCCTTTTCCCTGGATCCTTGGGAATGTTTCATCTCAGAAAACGAGACAGTGGGAACTCTCGAAACTCTAGCTTGTATCCTAGAGACACAGTGGAGAGAGTCCATCTGTCCTGAATTTCCCCTTGCCAGACTTCTGAGTACCTCAGAAGTCTTCCCCCCACCTTGGTGAGGGGAGATGCCTCTTCATTAGGGATGAGCTTCGAGTTCGAGTCAAACTCATGTTCGACTAGAACATCGGCTGTTCGCAAGTTCGCCGAACAGCGAACAATTTGGGGAGTTCGTGGCAAATTCGAATGCCGCAGAACACCCTTTAAAAGTCTATGGGAGAAATCAAAAGTGCTAATTTTAAAGGCTTATATGCAAGTTATTGTCATAAAAAGTGTTTGGGGACCTGGGTCCTGCCCCAGGGGACATGGATCAATGCATAAAAAGTTTTAAAAACGGCCGTTTTTTCAGGAGCAGTGATTTTAATAATGCTTAAAGTCAAACAATAAAAGTGTAATATCCCTTTAAATTTCGTAGCTGGGGGGTGTCTATAGTATGCCTGTAAAGGGGCGCATGTTTCCTGTGTTTAGAACAGTCTGACAGCAAAATGACATTTCAAATAGAAAAAAGTCATTTAAAACTACTCGCGGCTATTGCATTGCCGGTCCGACAATACACATAAAAGTTCATTGCTAAAAACGGCATGGGAATTCCCCACAGGGGAACCCCGAACCAAAATTAAAAAAAAAAAAAATGACGTGGGGGTCCCCCTAAATTCCATACCAGGCCCTTCAGGTCTGGTATGGATATTAAGGGGAACCCCGGCCAAAATTTTAAAAAATAAATGACGTGGGGGTCCCCCTAAATTCCATACCAGACCCTTCAGGTCTGGTATGGATTTTAACGGGAACACCGTGCCAATTTTTTTTTTAAAAAACAGCGTGGGGTCCCCCAAAAATCCATATCAGACCCTTATCCGAGCATGCAACCTGGCAGGCCGCAGGAAAAGAGGGGGGGACGAGAGAGTGCCCCCCCCTGAACCGTACCAGGCCACATGCCCTCAACATTGGGAGGGTGCTCTGGGGTAGCCCCCAAAACACCTTGTCCCCATGTTGATGAGGACAAGGGCCTCATCCCCACAACCCTGGCCGGTGGTTGTGGGGGTCTGCGGGCGGGGGGCTTATCGGAATCTGGAAGCCCCTTTAGCAAGGGGATCCCTAGATCCTGCCCCCCCCTGTGTGAAATGGTAAGGGGGTACAAAAGTACCCCTACCATTACACTAAAAAACTGTCAAAAATGTTAAAAATGACAAGAGACAGTTTTTGACAATTCCTTTATTTAAATGCTTCTTCTTTCTTCTATCTTCCTTCTTCTTCTTCTTCTTCTTCTTCTGGTTCTTCTGGCTCTTCTGGTTCTTCTGTTCTCGTTCTGCATCTCCTCCGCAGCGTCTTCTATATTCTTCTCCTTGGGCCGCTCCACACCCATGGCATGGGGGGAGGCTCCCGCTCTTCTCTTCATCTTCTTCTTTTCTTCATTTTCTTCTCTTCTTCATTTTCTTCCCCGGGTCGCTGCGCATCCATGCTGGCATGTAGGGAGGCTCCCGCTGTGTGACGCGTCTCCTCTTCTGACGGTTCCTAAATAAGGGGGGGGGACCCGGTGACTCCGCCCCCTCTGACGCACAAGACATGACAAGACTTCCCTGTGGCATTCCCGTGACGTCACAGGGAAGTCCCGTCAAGTCACCGTGCGTCAGAGGGGGGCGGGGTCACCGGATGGCCCCGCCCCCCGTTATTTAAGAACTGTCAGACAAGGAGATGCGTCACACAGCGGGAGCCTCCCTCCATGCCAGCATGGGTGCGAAGCGGCCCGGAGAAGAAGATGAAGAAGATGAAGAAGAGAAGAAGATGAAGAGAAGAGCGGCAGCCTCCCCCCATGCCATGGGTGCAGAGCGGCCCGAGGAGAAGAAGATAGAAGACGCCACGGAGGAGATGCTGGACAAGAACACCGGAGGAAGAACCAGAAGAGCCAGAAGAACCAGAAGAAGATGAAGGAAGATAGAAGAAAGAAGAAAGAAGAAGCATTTAAATAAAGGAATTGTCAAAAACTGTCTCTTGTCATTTTAACATTTTTGACAGTTTTTTAGTGAAATGGTAGGGGTACTTTTGTACCCCCTTAACATTTCACACAGGGGGGGCGGGATCTGGGGGTCCCCTTGTTAAAGGGGGCTTCCAGATTCTGATAAGCCCCCCGCCCGCAGACCCCCACAACCACCGGCCAGGGTTGTGGGGATGAGGCCCTTGTCCTCATCAACATGGGGACAAGGTGTTTTGGGGGGCTACCCCAAAGCACCCTCCCAATGTTGAGGGCATGTGGCCTGGTACGGTTCAGGAGGGGGGGGTGCACTCTCGCCCCCCCTCTTTTCCTGTGGCCTGCCAGGTTGCATGCTTGGATAAGGGTCTGGTATGGATTTTTGGGGGGACCCCACGCCGTTTTTTTTTTTTTGGCGCGGGGTTCCCCTTAAAATCCATACCAGACCTGAAGGGTCTGGTATGGAATTTAGGGGGACCCCCACGTCATTTTTTTTTTAAATTTTGGTTCGGGGTTCCCCTGTGGGGAATTCCCATGCCGTTTTTATCAATGAACTTTTATGTGTATTGTCAGGCCGGTAAAGCAATAGCCGCGAGTAGTTTTAAATGACTTTTTTCTATTTGAAATGTCATTTTGCTGTCAGACTGTTCTAAACACAGGAAACATGCGCCCCTTTACAGGCATACTATAGACACCCTCCAGCTACGAAATTTAAAGGGATATTACACTTTTATTGTTTGACTTTAAGCATTATTAAAATCACTGTTCCTGAAAAAACGGCCGTTTTTAAAACTTTTTTTTGCATTGATCCATGTCCCCTGGGGCAGGACCCAGGTCCCCAAACACTTTTTATGAAAATAACTTGCATATAAGCCTTTAAAATTAGCACTTTTGATTATTCATGTTCGTGTCCCATAGACTTTAGCGGAGTTTGCGTGTTCAAACAAACTTTTTTCCTGTTCCCATGTTCTGGTGCGAACCGAACAGGGGGGTGTTTGGCTCATCCCTACTCTTCATGACGAGGCCTTGGTATTCTTCTTTGAAGACTTGCGGCCCCAGGTCTTCCTTTGTGCCTGGGTTTGGCCCTGAGGTCTTTCTCTAGAGTCTGACGGTGGAGGCCGTCACCCCTGCCTGGAGATGGATGCACCTGGCGCAGGAAAATAGTGCATTTAAACGAAGGACGTTTATCTTTTCTTTTGACTGGCAAAAGAGTCATTTTCCCTTAAAGGGAAAACTAGTTAGAAGGTTCTTGCAAGGCGTTTCAGCTGACCAACCCTTTAACCAAAGGATCCTTCGCATGTGTACTAGTACAAATGCAAGGCATGATGCCTGATGAATAGAATACTTCATAACATTTATGGCAAAGCATAATGCTTTTGGTAGCCCCGCCAACTCCTGGGCCTGTTGTGCAGGGAGCTCTTTAAGATCATCTGTGAACTGGTCCTTTAAGGACTGACAGATGCCTATAGCTGCAATTGCAGGCTGAGTCACGGTCCCTGCTAAGGAAAAAGAAGATTTTAACAGACCTTCCAACTTTTTATCTGTCGGATCTTTAAGCATATGCGCATTGTCCACTGGACAAGTTAAACTTTTATTGACATTGGAAATTGCAGCATCAACTGCTGGAACCTTCCATCTTTTGGTGAATTTTTCCTCCATAGGATAAAGAATTGAGAATCTCTTTGGTGGGGGAAAATGCTTATCCGGATGATCCCATTCGGTATAAATATGCTTTTCTAGTAATGCGTGGACTGGAAATGCATTCAAAGGCTGTAAAGTTTTCAAAGAACCCAAGGAGGAGACCGGACCTTCAGCTAACTCTGTTAAGGGTAGCATGAAAGCGGAGTGAACCATCTCTGTAAGACTCTGTATTTCAGACTGTGAAGCTGAAACATCAGATATTGTTTCCTTCACAGAGGAATAACCGGTTTGTCTTTCCTCTTGATCATCTGAGGGTAATACCTCATCCTGTCCCCATAATTCCTTTGGACCCTCCACTGTCTGTAAAGAGTTTAAGGTGGGGGAGAGGGATCTAGGACGCTTCCTATCCACCGATTAAAACCGTTAATCGTCCTTCTAAGCCCTGCAGGGCAGAGGAAAATGTTTCTTCATTCACATATGTAGGGGAGGAAGTGTGTGAAGCAGTTGCACCACCGCTAGCTTCCAATGGCTCACCCTGGCTTGCCATGCCTATAATCTCCAGAGAGGAAGACAGTATGGAGGCATGACTGGGGTTCCCAGGGCCTGGGGGGGCACACAAGCAGAGGTACACACAAACAGATACTATTTGCTTAACAACAGTTTCAATGTCACCATAACAGCCTTTAACTGCTAAGTAACAATAATGTTTCCTGTATTGGAAATGCCTGTTTTACACCTTACGTGCCCAGTGCTCTGATGTCTCTTAGTGTGTCAGACTCCTCT
This sequence comes from Lithobates septentrionalis, assembly GCA_037952835.1. Classification (NCBI taxonomy): domain Eukaryota; kingdom Metazoa; phylum Chordata; class Amphibia; order Anura; family Ranidae; genus Lithobates; species Lithobates septentrionalis. Next base: position 3,104,366 of record JBBDGP010000074.1, read on the forward strand.
TTTCAGCTAAGAGATCTCTGCAACTGAGAGTGTCTGTGATAAAGCCTCAGGTGAAACCTGATTGGCGTCCTCAGTGCCTCTCCCTCCTCTGTGCTGTGTGCTGTATTTGGAGCTTATGTCCGTACACAGCGCCACGTGACCTGCGGACAGGCCCCTCAGCGTCCTCCGGCAATACCCGCCCCTCTCCTTGAATATGCCTATTTCGCACGCGCGATTGGCATACGGGTCTGCCATTGCAGACCCGAAGGAAGGAGAAGACGCCGCTGTTTCCTTTGTTGCCGGCCTCTGGGGACCAGTAAGCACAAGGTATGTGATGCTGCCTCTGTATATGTGTATGCACTCTTGCAAGAGAGGGGGGGAGAGAGGGCGGGGGGGTTCTGTCAGCAGTTTCTCTGACACAGCAAAACCCAATGCTGCTAGGTGGAAGTGCTGCTAAGCTTTTGGTGCCCCCTTTTAAAATCATGCAGACAAGGGGGCCATGGTTTAAGAATCATTTTTAACCTTCTCAGCTGCGCCATCCTCTACTACCCTTGAAGTACTAAACATATTTGTTTTTAACAACTGTTGTATCTTACTTAAATTCCTTAAAATGATATAAACTAAGAACCCCCTCTGCTGGGACCACAGAAGCTATATAGCCTAGAGACAGAGCTGCTGTATGGTGTAAATTACCCCCAATAGGGGATATTTTAACAGGTATACAAGGAATATGGAAGGAAAAAGCCTTAGCTTTTTCCCCTATCTTGTCCACGCTGCAGGATACTGCTGTAAACAGACAGATCCAAACTTCACCCATCATGGCGGGCTGCATAGTAACCTTCAAAGACCGGGTCCCTTTAATAGGGTTCCACTCCTTTGGACCTGTATAGCTCCCCTCAGGAACAGCTTTAGGTAATGTAGCAAGACCAAAACAGTCCTGGTTCCTAGGGTCCAGCCTTCAAAGAGAAGTTTACAGGCAAAACATTGTTCTTGTCTGCGAGGCCTGGGTACCATCCTATGGCCTCAGGGGTGATAGATGGATCCGGCTGTGGAGATTTTTTAAATCTGTCATGGATCCCTCCAGGAGCTCCTCAGAGCACATTTTCACTCGTGACCAACACCTTTAGATACTGGTGAAAAAAACTCAGGCACTCCTGGAAGGAGGAGGGGTTATATAGGGGAGTCAACTTCCTGTATTGGTTATATCAGTGACAACACCTGAAGGTAGGCCCATAACCCACTAAGTAACTACTTGAGGCTCTGTGTCCTATAATGTACGATAAAGAAAAACATCTCTTTTAAAGGAAAAAATCCCCCTCTCCCTCCTAAGAACCCTCCCTCCTCACTCAAAGTCCCCCACTGTAAAATATCTCCCTCCCTCAAATATCCCCCCAAAAATGAACCCCCCTGTCTCTAAACCGATCCCCCAAAGCAAAAAATATCTCCCACAGTCAACACCCTTTCCCCAGCAAAGATTCCTAATTATGAAGAAAATCTCCCAATCAAACTCCCTCCCAGAAGCAAATCCCTGTCATTAACCACCCCCTGTAAACTTATCTACAAGAAATGCCCCGTTTTCCAACAGCAAACCCCCCCTTTCCTTAACCCCCCACCAAAAGAAACTCCCCCAGGCTGGATTTCTCACTTCCTCCTTCCCAAAACAGAAAATTAATGTCTCCCCACTTACCAGACCTCAGATTCAGCACGGCACAGAAGTAGGAAAACTTCTGCACCCCCATTCTCCCTTCAGTTCTGTCATGTGATACCTTGAGGAGAAGTCTAGGAGCTGCCTCAACCATGCACTGTCAATTGCCAGCATCTGAGACCTTGCAGTAATTTCATGCTTTTCAGGGGAACCCCTTATTAAACTGAGGGGGTGGGACACAATAGAAGAGGGGCTGGCTGCTGCACTCTGAAACTCTGATTGCTTCTACTGTGCTGATGCTGAGGCTAAACAGCAGTGACACTGTCTGTGCATTTTGCCAGGATGCACTGGGGGGGGTTTGGACATCCCTGACCCCCTCCTTATCTACACCCCGTAAATTACTATGCAATGTAGTTCTATACTGTGAACCTTTTTATTTTATGTTGAAGTAATTTCTTGAATCTTTAATAAAAGTTAAAAAACCTTCTGCCTTCAGAACCACTTTAAGGTCTATGTTCAGTAGAGATTTTAGTTCCTCTCTTTTCCTATCTTTTCAATCATTTGAACAGCATTTAGACATTTCTTAACCGCTTCAGCCCCGGAAAATTTTACCTCCTCCTTGCCCAGAGCACTTTTTGCGATTCGGCACTGCGTCACTTTAACTGACAATTGCGCGGTCGTGCGACATTGCACCCAAACAATTTTTTTTCCCCACAAATAGAGCTTTCTTTTGGTGGTATTTGATCACCTTTGTGGTTTTTATTTTTTGCGCTTTATACAAAAAAAAGAGCGACAATTTTGAAAAAAATATATAATAAATATCCCCCAAAAATAAAAAAACTATTTTTTTCATCAGTTTAGGCCGATATGTATTCTTCTACATATTTTTGGTAAAAAAAAAATCGCAATAAGCGTATATTGATTGGTTTGCACAAAAGTTATAGCGTCTACATAATAGGGGATCGTTTTATGGAATTTTTATTATAAATTTTTTGTCCAATTTTTAGCATGACTGCGACATTATTGTGGACACATTGGACACTTTTGACACTATTTTGGGACCATTGTCATTTATACAGCGATCAGTGCTATAAAAATGCACTGATTACTGTGTAAATGACACTGGCATGGAAGGGGTTAACCACTAGGGGGCGATGAAGGGGTTAAGTGTGTCTTAGGGAGTGATTATAACTGTGGGGGGGTGGACTTCAACTCACATGACAGCAATCACTGCTCCCGATGACAGGGAGCAGTGATCTCTGTCATGTCACAAGGCAGAATACCAATGAAAGGGAATGTACAGGTATGCCCATTTGCCCACCGCTGCCATTGTGCCGACATATATTGGCATGCAGTGGCAGGCAAGTGGTTAACATAACATAAACCTTTACAAGGGACAGTATACATACACATACACATACACACATGGAGTGTTGCCAGCAGTACCTTTGAAGGACAAATATGTCCCATGGTAATCCACAAGCATCGTATCTAGCTCTATACTCCTATGAAAGCTAATGGTGACCCCCTTGCCCTTATTAGTATCAGATAAGCTGTAATACCAAGTAGGTTAGTAGGGAAAATTTAGTCTAGTGGACTTGGAGTGTGACAGGTGGGTCTCTTGTAGAAATGCTACAGAGCAAGCAGAACGTTTCTAATTCTCTATGAATGTGATGCTGTTTACAAGAGGTGTTCAGGCCTCGTACATTACATGAAATCAGATTTATGGTTGCCATGGTCAGGTAGGTGCAAAGTCTTTAAGGCAGCTCAGCTGGGGAGATCAGGTAGGGGGAAGAAAGAAGGGACAGGTAGTGAGAAAAGGCTAAGAAAAGGACAAATAGAAACAGCATTTAAACAAAAACATCTAGCAAAATAAACATGAAATAATAGGGGGCGTGGCCGGCCACGGAGCAAGATGGATGCTTAATCACACAGCTCCGCTCAGCCTCTGGCTCTTAGCGATACCTAACAGCATCTCTCCCCTCCCTAACACACCGGAGGGGACCCCTCACCCTCCTCGGCTGACAGCCATGTCCAAAAAGAAATACGGCAGCCTCTACAAGCCGCCTCATGGACTCCTTCTCCAAGAAGACAGTGCAGGGATTCCAAGATGGTGCCGGAGCGGTGCCTCCTGCCTCCATACAAGACACCCGCAGCTCACAGGGACTCACTGAGCAGTCAGAGTCGTTGGACAGCTTGGCACCAGACTCTGGATCTCCCCAGCAAGCACCCTCTGACAGAGGTAAGAGGGCAGCACTGTCCCTTTGCCCTTCTAAAGAACCTCTGCTTAAAAAGTAACACTGGGAATCACAGGCAGACACACGCCCTTGGGGAATTATTAAGATTCCCTTGCAGCCCTCCCTGCAAGTGACCAGCCAGCATCAGAGCACACTTTAAAGCTCATGCTGCTATCTCTGCAAAGGGACATACATAATCAACTATGTGCCTCTATTTCCACGCTAAAACATAGAGATGATAAGGTAGAGGAACACACAGCTGACCTAGAAAAAGTGGTAACAGAACACACTACATTTTATAATGAAATGGCGGACGCCTATGATCACAACACTGAAGAAATCCGTTTCCTTCAAGCCAAAGTGGCAGACTTAGAGGATCACTCCAGGAATTACATCAAGTTCAGTTACCAGAAACCATAAAACCTCAAGATCTAATTACCTACCTACAACAGTTATTTCTCCTGCTCCTCCCCCAACTGATATATCCATTGACCGCGCACACATAATGCCAAACCAAATCATCTACCTGCATCAATCCCGCGCGATGTATTGGCTCGCGTTCATTTTTTCCAAATTAAAGAGAGCATAATGGCAACTGCTCGCTCTGTCTGTCCACTACCAGATCCGTACTCATCAGTCTCCCTGTACACTGATATGTCTCCCGCCACAGCCCAGAGACGCAGAGAATTCTCTCAAGTCACCGCGACTCTTCAAAACCACAATCTTTACTACTACTACTTTCCTGCCAAATTAATAGTAACCTTCCAAAATCATCCTATCACTTTTTTCACACCTAGGGAAGGCATTAAATGGCTACTAAACTGGGGCCTACTTAACTCTCCTCCTCTTGCTTCTCAGTTGCAGCGACCACCTGCACGACCTCCGCATCCACGGTACACTAGACCTGCTCTGACTCATCTGTAACTTTCATCAAGTTCCTGAAGTGCTCAACCTGAAAGTGATTGGGGGGGGGGGTGTATTTGAATAGAATTGACACCCAGTGCGGCTGCCAACCACTGGAAAATGGGAAACAAGATATGCATAAACAAAGGCAGCGCTCTATGGGAAAAAGTAAACAAATATGTATGTCAATATATGTATTGATATATTAAATTGTATACACCTTGGATTCAATTAAAAAAAAAATCTATTTATTGCACTTAAAATATAACCCAATAATGTCCATAGGGCTATAGATATTGGTGTGGACAGCAGTAGAAGAAAAATTGTAACTTTACAATAGATCAGAAAAGTTTAAAAACTGTACCACCAAATGACCTTGAAAGAGAGGGGTCAACTGCTCTCGGGAAGTTCGCCATTCACTGATGGAAAGAGGTCATCCTGAGGTGTGTGGAGAACAATCTGACTCCAATATGAAGGATTGGGGTGATGGAAAAACTCCACCTGCTGACACAGGATCGATGGGTGTGCAGATGGAAAGCAGAGGGGATTCCCGTCAGCCACAGCAGTGGTTGGAGTTCACCTCTATGATCCCCAAGCACAGCATCTGACTCTGGTGGCATGTGGGCATCCATCACTACGGTGGAGCCGAGTCAAGACAGACAGAAGTGTCAGGTGGAGCTGGGCGTGTGCAAGGATAAATGTTTGATGTCAGCAATCCTCCGGGAACAGGAACCTGGTCAGTGAGGGTGGACCGCAAGTTGAAGAGTTGCTTTAGCTGACATGTTTCACGCGCCCGCGCTTTGTCAAAGCTATGAAGGCAATGACAACAAGGGAGTTTAAGGATGTTAAGGCTAAGGAGTGGGAGGCGAAAGGAGGAGGAAACCTACCGAGTGATACTCGGTACTCACAAGCCCATGGCATATATTAACAGAGGCTGCAATTAGAGATACATCACATTTGAAGATTGGTTTGGCTGGCAATGGCGTTTTTATAATGCATTATAAATGCATTATAAATGCAATATCGAAAATAATGCCTTTCTTTAACTTCAAGCACCCTCTAGTGGTTATTGTACATTATGTCTGTTACCATCACATCAATCAATGTCAAGGGCCTTAATTCTCCATTTAAGTGAAGCCTACGCCACAACTCCGACATATTATGCGTACAAGAGATGAACTTTTCCTCTCGCAAACACCCTGCCTATTCCCATAAACAGTTCCCACACTGTTTTTTCGCTAATTCCACCCAAAAGAAAGCAGGAATCCTTGTAGCTGAGCACTCCCCGATCTCCTTCCAACTTCTACACTCCGAGCTTGATCCTGATGGCAGATACCTAATTCTAAATGCTTCCATCAATAACTGCACTATCACCATTGCCAATATTTATGCCCCAAATACTAACCAAAAACACTTCTAGAAGGCTGTTATGGAGAAACTGGAACCTTTTAAGCAAGGTTCCTTAATCATATGTGGTGATTTTAACCAAATAGCTGACTCCACCCACTCTCCTCCCTCATGCACTCAGAAGACTTATACACCCCTTGGAGGTGCCTCCATGGTGTTGAAAGAGACTACACCTTCTATTCACACACGCAAAAAACATACTCCCGGATAGATCTGTTTTTAACTTATAAACATACCCTCCAAGCAGTTCAGGAAACCAAAATTGGCACTATAACGTGGCCCAGATCAACATGTCCACAAAGGGACAACCTGGAGACTTAACTCCTCTCTGATCTCTCGTCCCCACTATCAAAAACAGATTGCATCTGAAATTGAAAACTATTTCAGTATTAATGTTGGATCTATAAGTAACCCCACTGTGCTCTGGAATGCTCACAAATCCTGCATTAGAGGGCTCCTCATCAAAATAGGGGCCCAGGAGAAAAAACACCACAATGCCATGACGGATCACCTACTAGAGCAAATACGCACTCTTGAGAGGGCCAACAAGTCTCAACCCACACCTTTCCTTATCTCTAAACTACGCTCAGTAAAACAATCCCTCAGTGACCACCTCCATAATAATTTTGATCTCCACCTCAAACGACTTAGTCTACAATTTTACTCACAAAAAACCCGGCGCATATCTGGCCAAGCAATTAAAACGCAAAATAGCCCAAGCCAAAATTCCCTACCTCACTGATCAATCTGGTATGCAACATACTAACTCTAAAGATATCGCTAATCAATTTGGCTCTTTCTATGCTAAATTATACAACCTCACGTCCTCTACTACCACGCCTCCTCCCTCACATGCTGATATCGAAGCTTTCCTGAACAAATTATAGCTATCCTCACTCTCCCAAGAACAGATACAGGCTCTCTCATCCCCCATTTACTCCATCAGAAATTATTAAAGCTATGACCTCATTACCACTACACAAAGCCCCAGGACCTGATGGATTTAATAATGAATACTACAAAATATTCTCCAACATTCTTGCCCCTCATTTAACTGAATCTTTCAATCATATAGCCTCTACAGGCTCCATACCAGCAGAATCCCTACAAGCCACTATCACTAATATCCCAAAACCGGGCAAACCACATGACGACCCTGACAGCTACAGACCCATCTCCTGACTGAACACTGACACCAAACTGTTTGCTAAAATCCTTGTTAGATGACTCTCCGACATCATCCCTTTTTTAGTACATAAGGACCAAGGGGTTTTGTAGCTGGCAGACAAGCTTCAGACGGTACTTGGAGAATTTTTGACCTTTTACAATGGGCAGAACACCATAAAACACCTTCTCTGCTCATCTCCCTTGATGCAGAGAAGGCATTTGATAGAGTCGATTGGAACTTCCTTAAGGCTGTCTTACTAAAATGTGGCTTCTCAGGAACAATTCTGAAAGCCATCTTATCTCTATACTCCTCTCCCAGTGCTAGGGTTATCACCTCAGGCATGTTTTCCGCCCCCTTCCATATTACGAATGGGACGCCCACTCTCCCCCCTGATATTTGCCCTACTTATGGTTTATGTTATCCATTCATGCCAATCCTCTCATTTCTGGTATTGAAGTTGACGACCGCACATATAAAACTGGCCTCTACGCTGACAATGTCATAATATCCCTCACAGACCCTGTAAATTCTTTACCTGAACTCCACTACACTCTGAACATATTCAGTAAAGCCTCCCTATATAAAATCAACCTCTCCAAATCTAGTATGTTAGACGTAGGCTTAGATCCGATCACCAAACGTAGCATTGCACATGTACCTCTTTCTCGTGGACCCCTAACTCCACGCTTACTTGGGTATTCAACTAATCTCCCCCTCTTCTCAACTAATCTCTCTAAACTTCTCTAATCTCATCCTGAAACTCCAACAAACAATACAGGACCTCCGACATGTTCAAGCTTCCTGGGCAGGTCGCATCGCCTTGTCCAAAATGCACCTACTACCGCATATACTCTACACTTTTTGAACTATTCCACTTCCCTTCCTTCAAATGCAACTCAAGAAACTCCAATCTATCATACCATCATTCATCTGGAATGGAAAACGCTGCATACTCAAACGCAAAATACTATGCATGTCTGTCCCTAATGGAAGTATGGGCGCACTGAACATTCCAGCCTATTACAAAGCAGCTATTTTTGACCAAGCTAAAAACTGGTGGACATCCACTCAACACTCCGCCTGGCTCCAAGTTGAGACAACAGCTCTAGCCTCCCAACCTAAGCTGATCCTCAGTGCCTTCCTCCTTCAACAAAATAGAGTGCACTCTTATCTCTAGATCATTATTGCTACCCTCAAGACATGGAAAGCCACTATTCAACACACCAAAGGCATGCCGCACTGTTTACTCTCCTTCATTCCTCTCACCGCCATGCAACTTCTCACACCTGATATTCCTCTTTCCAACTGGACAACCTCAGGTCTAAAAGCAGTCGGAGACCTATAAAAAGACTCCCTATTACTTTCATTTCAACAAATACGGACCTATCACAACATCACCTCCAAAGATTTCTTTAAATATCTTAGACTTTGCTCAGTTCTCTCCCGTGTGAATTGGACAAACAGTCTCTTACCTTTACACTTGTTACAATTCTACCGACAAACCTGTCCAAACCATAGAGGTATTTCCTATATCTACAAACTTCTCACCACTGTCTCCCATGACCTCAAGATGCCAACGATGTACCGCTGGAAACTACTACTTACACCCCCCAGCAGTGGTACCACTCTCTTCATGCACTCTTAAAGTTCTCCCGCTGCCTACTTCACTGGGAATCTGTCCAGAAAATATTCTATGACTGGTACCTCACACCTGCTAAATTAGCACGTATATACCCCTCTACACCCAACACATGCTGGAGAAACTGTGGAAGTTATGGATCTCCTCTGCACATATGGTGGAATTGTACCACGCTCACTCTTTACTGGTCCAATTTAACTAAGCTCATCCTTTCTATCATCTCAACCTCTTTCTCCTTATCGCCACAAATGGTTCTTGACACTTGGCCCCTGAAATCACACACAATCATTTCCCATGTTTTTATAGCTGCCCGCCTAGCTATTGCTATAAGGTGGAAATCCCTACTCCCCCGATCTATTTCGGAAGTGATCACACTCCTCAACAACAACTGCCTGATGGAATTTATGTATGCCAAAGCTCACCTACAACTCCCAAAATTTCATAAATCACTGGAAACTTTGGCTGACACACCCAAAAAGCCTAAATCTCACGTGACCTACACCTGCTTTGAGGCCTTCCGCACCCAATCTGAACACCCCTATTTGATATAATACATTATATGGTAAACGTTCCACGCTACCCTCAACTGTGATATACAAATGTGAAATTTAAATTAGTGAAACTCTATTTAAACATGCATGAAAAACACACAAAATTGCAAATATGTGAGACATTAATAGTCCTGAGTGCTGCAACTAAGAAAAAACCTTGAACATGAGTTTTGGTACAATATAAAGGAAAAATAGGAAAAAGGGGGCTGCTTACCAGAATTGATGGATCCCCACCACAGAGATCATGCGAGCCTGAACAGATTCCCCTCGGCATCAGGAACAGCTGGTCTTTGAGTAGAGATGGACTTCCCTCCACGTCAGATAGTTCAAATTTCAAAGGCGGCAATCAGGGACATTCTCCTCTGTTAGCTGCTCCAGCAAGACCACTCGTAGCAGGAAATGGTATATTTTAAAAGAAAAAGAGGCGCTTCATTGTGCAGTCGTTTAAAATGCTTTAATCCATGAATGGACAACTGACATCAAAGCATTGGCAGGGCAACACACCGTTGCAATTAAAAAACACAGCCAAAGCCGAAGCCGATCAGCTGAGAGTGTGGTGACGTCAGGTCCTCTGGCTCCACCCAACGCTATGTTTCTCCTAAACGGGCATCGACTGGGAGCCTCCTCTCTCATGAACTACATACTCTTTTTTACCCTTTTATCTATACTAATTTTGTTCCAATCTGGTTCACACTGAACTCTTCCTTTATATGATATAATACTTTACCTTACTCTTAGCTGACTTAAAATCCATCTCACTATATATATGCAACAGTTTATCACTTGTTAAACTTTTTACCTAATAGGAACTGTTCACCAAGTGTATCATTGGTTATTTAATTTTTTGCTACTTATGATACACATTTCTGTCTGTATTCTGCATACTCTTTTTGAAATTTCAATAAATGCCAAGTTAAAAAAATATATGATCATGAAATAGCTCTGCTACACCACACATACCACTACAGTGGACTCAGCGGAGATCAGGAGTCTGAAAAGCCATTCAAGCCAAGAGAAGGTAACCCCAAAAAGGTATGCCTTTCGGCTCCTGGGCCCAACTGGGGAGGGGAGATCCCATGAAAAAAGCACATCAGGGGGCGTGGCTTGCGATTGCACGAGGATGGCAGCCTAAGCCTAGAGCTCTGTATGGCTGACCAGACAAAAGCAACTTACGGGCAGGGTGACGGCCCCATTGAGACCCCCAGACATCCACCACACTCCTATGACATCCGCCACGCAGATGTCCCACAAAAGGAGCCAGGACAGAGGCCCAAAAAGGCTCATGGCCTTCTTCTTCCAGCCCAGCCGGGCACAGGGAAGAAGCCAAGATGGCGCAGCTGGAGCTGCAGCGAGAGCTTCCACGGCATATACAGATCTCCCAGGGGACCATCCACATGCAATACCGAGTGGATCAGCACCCTCTTTTCCCCACAAATCCTCTCCAACAACCCTGGTCTCCCAGAGTCCAGCCAAATTGAGGATGGGGATGGATCCATCTCACCAGGCCGCAGACACAGTGAGTACAGGCCTGCACAATGATAATGCAATCTCTTCACTGCAATCCTCCATAGCTGCATTCCCAACATCAGGGCAACCTGTACTATATATCACAATGAAGGATATGCTCATGTCCCTCCAATCCTCCCTCATGACAAACCTGTCCTCCCTGATTAATACGTTTTCTCTGGAGATGAAGCATATGGATGATAGAGTGCAGTATATGCAAAACAAAATGGAGGAGTGCACAGATACAGTGAATGACTTAGTAGATGCATATACAGAGCAAAAATATGACTCTACGTGGATCAAAGCAAAGCTGGCGGACCTCGAGGATCGATCTCGCTGCAATGACATTAAAATACGCGCCATCCCTGAGTTTATTCCACCCACAGATTGCACAATTATGCTAGCACCATGTTTTCTAATCTACTGCCAGAGCTATTCCCAATAGAACTCACCATAGACCGTATTCATAGAATACCTAAACCTGGCCATCTGGAAGAAGCTATCCCCAGAGATGTTCTCCTGCAGATCCACTTCTATCAGGCCAAAGAACAAATCCTTTTAAAGGCAAGGGAAATATCCACCCTCCCAGCACCATACTCGGATATTCAACTTTATGTGGATCTGTCACAATATACCTTACAAATGCGAAGGCAGCTAAAGACGGTAACAAAAACCCTAACTAACCAAAAGATTGCATACAAGTGGCGTCACCCGACTACCCTACTGGCCACTTACAATGAAACCCATCACACAATCTCTACCATGGAAGAAAGGATGAAACTTTTCCATGCATGGGGAATCATCCTGAGACCCTCGCATAACCTACCTGATTCACGCGGGAAACCAACTCCCTTTCACTTTGGGCATAACCGGAGGTACATCAAGGATAAACACAAGTGAGGACCCTTGCCCTAAAATCTAAACAAATAAGCAACAGGAATAAGTCCAGTCTGGCTATATGCTCAACCAACCAGTTTTTGAACTCTCCCCCATGTTTGGTTATCATCTCCCAAGAGTTGCACACTGCTGACGTGACTGTTTGTTATATTTTAAGTTGTATCTTTTCATTTTGTATTTCTGTTGTGTTTTTTCAGCAATTACCTTCTCGCAACCTAACGCTGGTAATTAAGTATCTACCATTCAATACTTACCCTGCTCTATACCTTTCAATAGAACCTTGACGAACTAACACTTTTGCAGCACCAGTCAGAGCTTTAGATTATTCTACTCAACGCCAACCGCATTCCTGAGGACACATCCACCGATCTACTCCAACCGTAAGTCCGTAAGTCAACCACAACCAAGCTACACAACACCACCCATTAACATGTCCTTCTACATCCTTCCCCTTAATGCGAAGGGTTTGAACCATCCAGCAAAATGAGCCTCCATGTGGAAATCAGCTCTATCCCTAAGTTGTGATATCCTTTGCGTTCAAGAGACACATTTTGTTCAAAACGCATCTCCCAAGTGTCAACATAGGCAATTCCCACATATCTTCCAAATCTGCTACTCTAAGAAACAAAGAGGAGTTCTAATAATCATTAGGAACACTATTTCCTTTCAACTACATAACTGCATTACAGATCTGGAAGGTCGTTATATCTTCCTACTTTTTAATATCAACAATGTACCCTATACCTTGGTTTCCATATACACCCCGAACCAATAACAGATGCACTTCCTCAAAAAGACACTGCATGCAGCAAGAAAAATCCAACAACGACATCTGCTGTTCTGTGGAGGCTTTAACTTGGTCCCAAATAACACCATGGACTGGACTGCAGGTTCCAAAAGACATGCTTCTTCTAGATAAATGTATTACTTCTAATTATTTGTTTGACGTGTGGAGATGTTGTCACGCGAACAAACGAGATTTCACCTACCTTTCGCCGCGCCACAACACCTACTCATGAATTGATTTATTTCTGGCTGATAAATGGTTACTTCAAAAAATATCAAACTCCTCTATCCACACCACCACCTGGTCAGATCATGCTCCTATTAGCATTACCATAACCACTAAAAAACCTCAACCCAATTCCTATATATGGAGGGTTAATAATTACCTTCTCAACACCCCATGCTACTCTGCACCCCTCAAACAACAACTAGAAGAATTCTTCTCAATAACGCAGCATCAACACTTGACCCGCCGGTGTTGTGGAATACCCATAAGGCTGTTATAAGAGGTGTATTCATTCAAATGGGAGCTAGAGCAAAGAAAAAGAAAGCACAGAGGTTAGATGAACTCACAGCTGACATAACAGCTTCTGAATCTTTAAACAAAACCAACCGTTCCCCTCTCCTCCAATCCAAAATCTTTTTGCTATGCCGTGAATTGTGTTCTTTACTCCTTGAGCCGTATGAAAAGTCATATAGGAGATTCAAAGCAACTACTGTACATACACAACAGGGAACAAAGCAGGTAAAACAATGTCACTGCATGTCAAAGGACAACCAAAGCTAAAATCCCAGTCTTATATCATCCTCACATTAACAGAAAATTACTCAAACCCAACTCCAAAGCTAATGCATTTAGTGCATATTATAAAGATTAAAAAGTATTTGATAGGGTACAATGGAGCTACATTTCATCAGTATTAACCTAATTCAGGTTGCAGGGACAAATTCACAATGCCATAATGGCCTTGTACTCTGTCCCATCAGCTCAAGTGTATTCAGCAGACACCCTCTCATTACCATTCCAGATCTCAAACAGTACGAGACAGGGATGTCCACTTTCCCTCCTAATATTTAATCTTATTATGGAACTCCTAGCTGAAAGCATTAGAATTCAGGAATATCCACCGCTGACCAGGAGCATAAAATCAGTCTATTTGCAGATTTATTCTCATGGTCACCGATCCGATTAACTCCTTACCGGAGATTCAGAAGACTCAAGCCTAGTTTAGTAATATTTCTTATTACAAAATAAACAAGACTAAATCTTATATCTTAAACTTAGGTGTGAATAATGCCTCCAGTGAACGTCTCAAACAACAATTTGCTTACACCTGGGCAGATAATAGTATAACCTACCTGGAGTACAACTAACTAAATCAACTAAATCATTATTTCTGTTCAAAATTTTTTATTGGCAGCAATCAACGAGCAATAACAAATATTCTGTAAAAAGATAATTACGGGTTACAAAGGTGTATTAGTAACAGAATACAGAGAAAAATGTGATTGTTTCGGGGATCTAGAGTTATACAAGGTTACACAATCAACTTTGCATAGATTAATTTCGGGTAGAACTAGTCATTTAAAGGTGAGAATCTACTGTAGTAGTAAATAAGAAATACTACTCCATGGGATGAGAATATTACTCTGTGGGATTAGAATGAGGCAACAGATAGATGAGGTACACCAATTGACCACATCACCAATGTTATAGATAGGGTAAGAGGATAGAAAAGAGAGAGGGGGGCGTGGCTTGCCTTGGGAGAAGATGGCTGCTTGATCACTCGGCTCCCTCTCACCACAGTCTAACTTCTATGATTATTGGGGTATACAGCTGCCATCCACCCCCCCAATAATGGGAACATCCTCCCGTGGATCATCGCAAAGCAGATCCCGATCCCCGAGAGAAACCGCCGGCCGCCTAAGTCACACGATTCCGGAGATCTTCTGGTCACAGCGCACAACAATGGCGACCTCCCCGCCTGCCTTGGCCTCCTCTCAGCCCCACACTGAGATCATTCTCACCCCCACCGACATCAACAACACCCCGCAGACACCCTCTCTGCCTTCCCACCGTCAGCCCAGCCTGCAGGACCTGCAAGCAGTGGCGGCTGATATTAAAGACACGCTGTTCACAGCCATTACTGACCTACGTCATGAACTGCAGGCCATCACAGGCCGCATACAGCGAGTGGAGGACAAAGCCATGCAACAACAGTCGACAGTACAGACTATCCAACACAAAGTCGACTTCCACACTATGCAGCTAAGAGATCTTCAACGTCATGTTGAAGATCTCGATAACCGTGGTCGCAGACACAACCTCAGGGTGAGGGGAATACCCGAGTCGGTGGAACAAGATGAAATCTCCTCAGTGGTGACAGGCCTCTTTAATCATGTTCTGGATCGCCCAGAACAAACACCGATCACAATGGAACGTATCCACAGGGCGCTTCGCCCCAAAGGCAGAGACACCGACCCCCCCCGGGACATTATTTGCTATGTGAATGAATTTTCCATCAAGGAAGAAATCCTCCAAAAAGCCCGCGAAAAATCTGCTTTAGAATACAATGGCGGCCCTGTCCACATATACCAAGACCTCTCTGCCATTACACTGCGCCACCGCAAGGACCTGCGCCCCCTGCTGGACACCTTGTGAACAAGAGGAATCCGGTATCGATGGAAGTTCCCATTCGGTCTCTCAGCCTCACACCAGGGCCGCTCAGCACTCCTGAGAGTGCCGGAAGATCTGGACTCTTTTTGTCGTACGTTGGACATACCCTACACCCCGGTCCCGAACTGGTACGCGGAATTTAATTTACAACCCCCCAACTACAGTCCTCAACCAGAGGAACCGATGGATGCTCTCAACACTAGCTTCCGCAGAAGACGCTCGCCCTCCACCGCCAGATCCGGCCCTGTTCCAGGCCCGCATTACCAGCCATCCAGTCCCATGTCAGCTCCTCTTCCTCGCAGGGCACGCCGAGACCGTTGACTGCTCGGCTCTAAACGTAAGCGGTCATTTTGCACTCACCAATCTTCCTACCACTGACTCTCCCTATTATACCTATATCATCTGCTGACAACTAAACACCCCTGAAGGAACCCATCCAGAACCAGCACGACGAAGATAAAGGTAACCCGATTGCCTGACGTCCACCTCCTGCCTTTCTTGCTGCTCGAGACATCTCACGGAACACTGTGACTCTTGTAACCAGCACTCTACTCCAGTGACGTGTCTGAAACACCACTCACCTCAACAACACACGGTTACGGTGTATCCTGCACGGATGATCCCGCGACGACCAGCATGCTACAGCCCGGTGCACCCCCCGACCAGGAACTCTCCAACAACGCTACTTTGATCCCCCTCACCGAGACACCGAAGAAGACGAGCCCAGCGGCTATCCCATCGGACACCATCTTCTACCTCCTCTGACGAATGAACTTCTCTACAACAGCCTTACCTAACCCTCAGATCTATAGGTAATATCTGTTTTATCCTCTTGATCTGAGACATACACTGTATATGTGACTGATGTTATGCCTTATTGATCTGAGCCATACACTGTATTATGCAAGGTCATACATTCCAGTAAGGGTCTAATAACCCGGCCCCCTGCCTCATACAGAGTTCAGAGACACAGATCCTCATAGTGTGTTAACGTATAGAGTCATTCTAGCTAAGCCCACCTACATACACACACACTACATTCCCACACCTCATAAACCTACACCACTAGCTGGGTATAGAGACGTACGAGCCTCATTACACACTCAAACTACCCATACATGAACAACCCCCTAAGGTAATCGGTAACTAACGCATATAGATTTGGTGGTACACTGACAAGGTCTACAATACTCCAACCCTCTCGGGACACCGAGCAGGATTGCTTTACTGTTCCAATACGTGACCCCAACGCTCACCTCAACACACCTTCCCAGGGCAGTCGAGGATAGAGACACAGAAGCCCTATTGCGAACACTTAAGACACAAGCTAACACTACCTCCACTGGTAATTAGGCGTAACGCCAAGAACATTTCACCATACCCACCCTATGCCTCATCGACACACCCTTGCAGAGACGACAGAGAATGAGCAGAAAAGGCTCTAATATGCTCACACTCGGACCACAACCTACAACCCCTCATGGGTTGTCCAATACAGAGGCCTAGAGGCTTCACCTCGCCCTTACACCACACGTAACCCATTGACATGCACGGGCTTCTAGGTCCACTTAACACAGGAGCTAGATGGTACCCACGCTCCGATCACACTCCAAATCCTTACAGGAGAAACTGAGCATAGCCACTTAGAGGCTCCAACGACTGTAAAAATTTTTGGTTACGATAGTTAATATTAGGTTTTAGTTAACCTTCTCTCCAATTGTTATGGAATGTTCTAAGCAAACGTGAAAGCTAAGTGCCAAGAAGCTAATGCCTGTTGCATGTCTGTTACCGTTATGACTACTCTTTGATGTTAGATGCACGATCATTGCAGTCATGAATAGATTGCTGTTCTTTACGAATACTCTCCTCTCAACACACTCTCACATAATTTACCTAACTTCCCAGACCTTCAGTCGCTTTACACATAAAGCAACCCTTACAAGCTTTGTTGCAATTAACATTCTAGAACTTCACCCCACCGCCTCCCTTTCAGTCATTTTCCACACTCTTCCCTACAAATCTTTCTGATCGCCCCCTCCGCCCCAAAGATCTCCAAACTGCCGCACCACTCACACCCCTAGCCTCTCTTTCGCAGACTGTTGCTGAGTCGGACCTCGTCGGTCACCCCTACTTACCTCTCTTTCTACACAGACACACATATCTCTCAAGTCATCTACCAACCCCCACACGGTGGTTCTACAACTCTCACCTAATCCATAAACACTGCTACCGGACTAAAACCACCAATTTTCTCCGGCGTATATATTCTGTGGCTCCGAACACCGAATTAGGTGACCGGAACGCCACATAGTGCCGGATTCTTTTACCCTCCCTCTTCGATATCCTCCTCCCTCCCTACTGCCCTTACCCCAAACCCTCTCTCTACCCCACCCCTCAACCTGCCACTAGGGATGAGCCGAACACCCCCCGGTTCGGTTCGCACCAGAACCCGCGAACGGACCGCAAGTTCGCACGAACGTTAGAACCCCATTGACGTCTATGGGACTCGAACGTTCGAAATCAAAAGTGCTCATTTTAAAGGCTAATTTGCATGGTATTGTCCTAAAAAGGGTGTGGGGACCCGGGTCCTACCCCAGGGGACATGTATCAATGCAAAAAAAACTTTTAAAAACGGCCGTTTTTTCGGGAGCAGTGATTTTAATGATGCTTAAAGTAAAAAAAAAAAAAGTGAAATATTCCTTTAAATATCGTACCTGGGGGGTGTCTATAGTATGCCTGTAAAGTGACGCGTGTTTCCCATGTTTAGAACAGTCCCTGCACCAAATGTCATTTTTAAAGGAAAAAATCTCATTTAAAACTGCTTGCGGGTTTAATGTCATGTCGGGTCCTGGCAATATGGATGAAAATCAGTGAGACAAACGGCATGGGTACCCCCCAGTCCATTACCAGGCCCTTTGGGTCTTGTATGGATATTAAGGGGAACCCCGCACCCAAATTAAAATAAGGAAAGGTCCCTATATACTCTGAACAGCAGTATACAGGCGGTGCAAACAAGACAGGGACTGTAGGTTTGTTTTTAAGTAGAATCTGTTTGTAATTTTGAACATTTTTAACGTGTTTAGCTCCAGCCAAAAAATCTTTTCTAAGCTTTTTGGAAAACATAGGGAAGGGTTATCACCCCTGTGACATTTGTTTTGCGTCTTTCCTCCTCTTCAGAAGATTTCACCTCACTTTTTTGTCCCAATGAAAAATGTTTTTTGAAAATTTGGGTTTTTTTGTGGAACAAGGATTGGAAAGCATCAGTGGAAAGGAGAAATTGTTTTCCCATATTAACTCTTACATGAGAGAATTTCCCTTCCTAGGGGTAGATTTCATCTCACTTCCTGTTGTCTCCTTCCGTTTGCAAGTAGGAGTCGTTTGTAAGTTAGATGTTTGAAAGTAGGGTCCTGCCCTATATACTCAGCAGAAATTTGGGCCTTAGGTGTTGCTGTGGCCAAAACACTGTAAGCCCTCACAGGGCCCTGCTGTGAAATATTAGATCAAGAATTGTAATTACATGCCCCTGTTGAACAGGAGCTGAAAAATTAGGCCTTAGGCACTGGTGCTGGTGCCACAACACTGCAACCCCTCACAGACACTCTAGTTGGAACGCAGGAACGAGCCCTGCTGCAAAGTATTGCATCAAAAATTGTAATTACACGCCCCTGTTAGACAGGGGCAGAAAAATTGGGCCTTAGGCACTGGTGCTGGTGCCACAACACTGCAACCCCTCACAGACACTCTAGTTGGAACGCAGGAACGAGCCCTGCTGCAAAGTATTGCATCAAAAATTGTAATTACACGCCCCTGTTAGACAGGGGCAGAAAAATTGGGCCTTAGGCACTGGTGCTGGTGCCACAACACTGCAACCCCTCACAGACACTCTAGTTGGAACGCAGGAACGAGCCCTGCTGCAAAGTATTGCATCAAAAATTGTAATTACACGCCCCTGTTAGACAGGGGCAGAAAAATTGGGCCTTAGGCACTGGTGCTGGTGCCACAACACTGCAACCCCTCACAGACACTCTAGTTGGAATGCAGGAACGAGCCCTGCTGCAAAGTATTACATCAAAAATTGTAATTACACGCCCCTGTTATACAGGGGCTGAAAAATTGTGCCTTAGGCACTGGTGGTGGCGCCCAGAACCAAAAATGTTCTTACAAGCTATCAGCGTGATGATTGAGGAGGAAGAGGATAATTACTCAGGGATAGTCACTCAGCATCAGCATAGGCAGTCTTTGAAGGGATCTGAAAAAAATTATTCAGTTACATCAGCATCAGGTGCTTGGTAGCTGGTGGTGATCCAAGACTGATTCATTTTTATGAAGGTCAGCCGATCGACCGAGTCAGTGGACAGACGCACCCTGTGATCGGTTACCACGCCTCCAGCAGCACTGAATGTGCGTTCCGAAAGAACGCTGGATGCAGGACAGGCCAGTAGCTCAATTGCATACTGTGCAAGCTCTGGCCAGTGATCCATCCTCAAGACCCAGTAACCCAGAGGATTTTTGGTGGGAAAGGTGTCCAAGTCTGATCTTGCCCCTAGGTATTCCTGCACCATGTAAAACAGACGCTGGCGATGGTTGCTGGAACCGATCATACCTTGGGGCTGCGGACCAAAAAATTGTCTGAACGCATCGGTCAGACGGCCACCTTCTCCACCGCTCCTTCTTTGACTGACCGAAGCCTCAGCAACACGTTGTCCAGAAACAGGAGTTTGTAACCTCCCAGTCTCTGGGAACGCGTTGCACAGACCTTTCTGCAAGGCCTCCCGAAGATGTTTCATCCTCTGCTCCCTCTGCGATGGCAAGATAAGGTCCGCAACCTTACCCTTGTAACGTGGATCAAGGAGGGTTGCCAGCCAGTATTGGTCCTTCTCCTTGATACCACGAATACGAGGATCCTTACGCAGGCTTTGCAGGATCAGGGAGGCCATGCAGCGTAGGTTTGCTGAGGCATTCGGTCCGGAGTCCTCTGGGTCACTAAGGACAACAACGTCCGCAGCCACCTCCTCCCAGCCACGTACAAGTCCATGTGTTCCTTGGGACTGATCCCTTAAAGACTGCTGATGCTGAGTGCCAGGCTCCACCTCCATACTGACACAATCTTCCTCCTCCTCCTCCTCCTCCTCCTCTTCCTGTGTGATCGGCGGGCACGCAGGAACACTGTCTGGATAAAGGGGGCCTTGAGAGCTAAGGAAGTCCTCCTCTTCCTGCCTCTGTTCTGCCTCAAGTGCCCTGTCCATTATTCCACGCAGCGTGTGCTCCAACAGGTGGACAAGGGGGACAGTGTCACTGATGCATGCACTGTCAGTGCTCACCATCCTCGTGGCCTCCTCGAATGGTGACAGGACAGTGCATGCATCCCTGATCATGGCCCACTGGCGTGGGGAAAAAAAACCAAGGTCCCCTGACCCTGTCCTGGTGCCATAGTCGCACAGGTACTCATTGATGGCCCTCTGCTGCGTGTGCAGCCGCTGCAGCATGGCCAATGTCGAGTTCCACCTGGTGGGCATGTCACAGATTAGGCGGTTCTTGGGCAGGTTAAACTCCTTTTGGAGGTCCGTCAGCCGAGCACTGGCATTATATGACCGGCGGAAATGCACACAGACTTTCCTGGCCTGCCTCAGGACATCCTGTAAGCCCGGGTACCTGCCCAAGAACCGCTGCACCACCAAGTTAAGGACGTGAGCCAAACAGGGCACATGGGTCAGTTGTCCCTGTCGGAGGGCAGAGAGGAGGTTGGTGCCATTGTCGCAAACCACCATTCCTGCCTTAAGTTGGCGTGGCGTCAACCACCTCTGAACCTGCCCCTGCAGAGCTGACAGAACCTCTGCCCCAGTGTGGCTCCTGTCCCCCAAGCACACCAGCTCAAGCACCGCATGGCATCTTTTGGCCTGCGTACTTGCGTAGCCCCTTGAACGCCTACGGAGCACCGCTGGTTCCGAGGAAGAGGCCATGGAGGAAGAAGAAGAGGAGGGGGTGGAGGAGAGAGGTGTGTCACAATCAGCATTTTGGAGGCGTGGTGGCGGAACAACCTCCAACACTACTGCACCTTGTCCTGCATCCTTCCCAGCTGCCAGCAGAGTCACCCAATGCGCCGTGAAACTTAAGTAACGTCCCTGTCCATGCCTGCTGGACCATGAGTCAGCGGTAATATGCACCTTACCGCTGACCGCCCTGTCCAGCGAGGCATGGACATTGCCTTCCACATGCCGGTAGAGAGCTGGAATCGCCTTCCGTGAGAAAAAGTGGCGTTTGGGTACCTGCCACTGAGGAACCGCACATTCCACAAACTCACGGAAGGGGGCAGAGTCTACCAACTGAAAAGGCAGCAGTTGAAGTGCTAGCAATTTTGCCAAGCTAGCATTCAACCGCTGGGCATGTGGATGGCTGGGAGCAAACTTCTTTCGGCGGTGCAGCAGCTGGGGCAGGGAAATTTGCCTGGTACAATCTGGCGTCGGTGTACCAAAAGCAGATTGCCCACAAGTACTTGGCTGTGACACACCTAATTCTACACCTTCATTCCTCTCACTGCAGGTCTCAGAGAGGACTGAAGGTCTAGTGGGGTTGGAAATCTCAGCTGATGAGGAGCAAGGAGAGATCCTCTTTGCTCTTTGGTGTGGGTCTTTTAGATATGCTTGCCAACGAACTGCATGGCAGGTCAACATATGTCTGGTCAAGCATGTGGTACCCAAGCGGGAGATGTTTTGGCCACGCGAGATACGCTTGAGACATATGTTGCAAATAGCAGCGGTGCGATCTGATGCACTCGTCTCAAAAAAGGCCCACACCAAAGAACTTTTTGAATAACGCGCAGAGACTGCAGCGCCCTGCACATGTGGAGCTTTGGGGTGTGATGCAGTCAATGTGCTGCCCTTAGGCTGGCCCCTGGAGGGCATCCTGCCTCGTTGGTGATGTGCCGCCTCCTCCTCCTCCTCCTCCTCCTCCTCTCTCCTATCAGGCACCCACGTTGAGTCAGTGACCTCATCATCCCCTCCCTCCTCATCACTGGAGCAAACCTGGCAGTATGCTGCAGCAGGGGGAGCATGACTGCCAGATTGCTGTCCTTCTTGGGCACCCCCTCTGTCCGTGCTCATGTTACTGCCTTCATCGAGCTCAGTATCATCATCAGAGCCTTCCAAACGCTGGGCATCCTCCTGGAGCATGTACCCAACACTGTGGTCAAACAGTTCGAGGGAATCCTCATGAGGACATGGTGGAGCTAGGGAAGGAGTCACTGATGACATTGAGCTGAGGGAAGAGGCCGCTGCTTTGCCAGACAAAGCACCCTGGGCATGGGTGAGAGAGGATGAGGAGGATGAGGACGGCTTGGTCATCCACTCGACCAAGTTTTCTGCATGTTGCGGCTCAACACGGCCAGCTGCCGAAAAAAAGGCCAAGCGTGTCCCATGGCCACGGGCTGATGAGGATGCACCGTCTCCACGACCAGCACTAGACACAGAGCCTGCTTGCCCTCTCTTATTGGCTTGTGACTGTCTGCCTCTCCTTCTTGGCCTTCCAGACATACTAATGGCCTGTAGCTGCACTAAGCTGGGATAGAACACCTGTAATTTTCTTCAGGTAGCTTTATATACTGTAACCAGACAAGCCTGCCTGTCAGTAGGAAGATAACAGGAACGGATCTAGCTGAACACTGTGAGCAGGACGCACTGCACTAAATGTAAATAGCAGGAACGGATCTAGCTGAACACTGTGAGCAGGACGCACTGACTGCACTAAATGTAAATAGCAGGAACGGATCTAGCTGAACACTGTGAGCAGGACGCACTGACTGCACTAAATGTAAATAGCAGGAACGGATCTAGCTGAACACTGTGAGCAGGACGCACTGCACTAAATGTAAATAGCAGGAACAGATCTAGCTGAACACTGTGAGCAGGACGCACTGCACTAAATGTAAATAGCAGGAACGGATCTAGCTGAACACTGTGAGCAGGACGCACTGACTGCACTAAATGTAAATAGCAGGAACAGATCTAGCTGAACACTGTGAGCAGGACGCACTGCACTAAATGTAAATAGCAGGAACAGATCTAGCTGAACACTGTGAGCAGGACGCACTGCACTAAATGTAAATAGCAGGAACGGATCTAGCTGAACACTGTGAGCAGGACGCACTGCACTAAATGTAAATAGCAGGAACGGATCTAGCTGAACACTGTGAGCAGGACGCACTGCACTAAATGTAAATAGCAGGAACGGATCTAGCTGAACACTGTGAGCAGGACGCACTGCACTAAATGTAAATAGCAGGAACAGATCTAGCTGAACACTGTGAGCAGGACGCACTGACTGCACTAAATGTAAATAGCAGGAACAGATCTAGCTGAACACTGTGAGCAGGACGCACTGACTGCACTAAATGTAAATAGCAGGAACGGATCTAGCTGAACACTGTGAGCAGGACGCACTGACTGCACTAAATGTAAATAGCAGGAACGGATCTAGCTGAACACTGTGAGCAGGACGCACTGCACTAAATGTAAATAGCAGGAACAGATCTAGCTGAACACTGTGAGCAGGACGCACTGCACTAAATGTAAATAGCAGGAACAGATCTAGCTGAACACTGTGAGCAGGACGCACTGACTGCACTAAATGTAAATAGCAGGAACGGATCTAGCTGAACACTGTGAGCAGGACGCACTGCACTAAATGTAAATAGCAGGAACAGATCTAGCTGAACACTGTGAGCAGGACGCACTGCACTAAATGTAAATAGCAGGAACGGATCTAGCTGAACACTGTGAGCAGGACGCACTGCACTAAATGTAAATAGCAGGAACAGATCTAGCTGAACACTGTGAGCAGGACGCACTGACTGCACTAAATGTAAATAGCAGGAACAGATCTAGCTGAACACTGTGAGCAGGACGCACTGACTGCACTAAATGTAAATAGCAGGAACAGATCTAGCTGAACACTGTGAGCAGGACGCACTGACTGCACTAAATGTAAATAGCAGGAACGGATCTAGCTGAACACTGTGAGCAGGACGCACTGCACTAAATGTAAATAGCAGGAACGGATCTAGCTGAACACTGTGAGCAGGACGCACTGCACTAAATGTAAATAGCAGGAACAGATCTAGCTGAACACTGTGAGCAGGACGCACTGACTGCACTAAATGTAAATAGCAGGAACGGATCTAGCTGAACACTGTGAGCAGGACGCACTGCACTAAATGTAAATAGCAGGAACGGATCTAGCTGAACACTGTGAGCAGGACGCACTGCACTAAATGTAACTAGCAGGAACAGATCTAGCCTAATCTAGCTAACTCAAATCAAATGACACTGTCTGTCTCTCTCTCTATCAGCACACCGGAACACACTACACAGGGCCGCCGTGCAGGCGGCCTTATATAGTGTGGGGCGTGTACTAAATCCCCTGAGCCATAATTGGCCAAAGCCACCCTGGCTTTGGCCAATTACAGCTCTCTCTACTGACGGCGCTGTGATTGGCCAAGCATGCGGGTCATAGTGCATGCTTGGCCAATCATCAGCCAGCAATGCACTGCGATGCCGCAGTGAATTATGGGCCGTGACGCGCCACACGAATTTGGCGCGAACGGCCCATAACGTTCGCAATTCGACGGACGGTCGAACAGCCGATGTTCGAGTCGAACATGGGTTCGACTCGAACACGAAGCTCATCCCTACCTGCCACAGCCCAAACTACATCACAGGATACCCACCACAACAGTCACCATGGTCCCACGAACTAAAGACTCACAGGAACCCATGCTTAAAATTATCTCGCTCAATGTGAAGGGACTCAGTACTCCAGAAAAAAGATCCAAACTCCTCCTTACCATGCACAGACTCCACGCCAGCATCATAATGCTACAAGAAACACATTTCCGTTCTGACAATACCCCGATAGCCCAATATCCAACGGCAATACACGCTACCAACCCTCAACACAAAACGAAAGGGGTATCGATCCTCATTGCTAAACACTGCCCTTTCAGCATCACTGACTCCCTCATAGATCCAGAAGGCAGATATCTTTTCCTCAAAAAAGGCTCGATACAAAACAAAACTGTAACGCTGGCAAATATCTACACCCTAACAAACACCAAGTAACATTCTTCAGATCGGTCATCACAGCTCTCACACCTTTCCAGGAAGGCACAATTATACTAGGAGGAGATTTCAATGTTCCCCTAAACCCCAGACACATCCACTGGAAACACAACCATGCCATACAAGGCCCTGAAAGACATTAAATCCCTACTTAAACGTTTATTACCTCATGATACATGGCGTACCCTAAACCCAGACACAAAGGACTATACCTTCTACTCAGCACCACATCACCGATACTCAAGAATAGATTATCTATTCCTGACCCAAACTGACCTCCCCCTACTTCACCACACCACCATCGAACCCATGACTATCTCGGACCATCATCCTGTCTCCATGTCACTTTGACTTCCCGACACCACGCCCCGCTTACGGCTTTGGAGATTAGATTCTTCCCTGCTCACTGACCCCTCCATCACGATGGAAGCAGAATCCACTATAAAACACTTTTTCCTCGACAACAACCCCGATGACACCTCACCAATTAACAACTGGGAAGCCCACAAAAGTGTAATAAGGGGAACCTTCCTAGCGGCAGCGGCCAAGAGAAATAAAGAAAAAAGGAAACAACACACAGAATTAATCGATAAGATTCGTAAATTTGAAGGGATACATAAACAATCCCAAGCACTTACCGCCCTGAATGAATTAATACAAGCTAGGAAAGATCTCTTAGACTTATTAGATAGACAGATACAACGCAAATACATCCTTTCCAAAAAAAAATATTATGAATTTGGCAACAAAGCTAGCAAAATGTTGGCCAGAGCACTGCAAACATCTCATTCTAACAAAACTGTACACTACCTCACTGACCCCTCAGGACAAAAAATATCCAAAACCCCCGACATCGCAGGACAATTCGTACAGTACTACAGTAAATTATACAACTTAACCACCTCCCCTCTCCCCACGGACGGAACCACCCGCACCCAAATGATATCTGACTTCTTAAAACAATACAGCCCAACCCCTGATCTCAGACTCCGTAGCCCAAGACTTAAATGCCCCACTTACCCGCACGGAAGTTGACATTGCCCTGAAACAAATGAAACCCGGCAAAAGTCCCGGCCCCGGCGGCCTAACCGCCAGTTACTACAAAACCTATGCAGAAATACTAACCCCCTCTTTTCTGCAAGCCTTCAACTCTTTTGCGCACCCGACCAACCCCCCACGCGATCTCCTAACAGCCCATATAGCAGTAATTCCCAAGCCTGACAAAGACCAGTCCTTAGTTACTAATTATAGACCTATCTCTTTGCTCAATGTAGACCTTAAATGGTATGCAAAAACATTGGCAAACAGACTTCTTCCTCTGATCCCCCAGCTTATTGGCCTTGAACAAGTGGGCTTCGTCCCAGGAGGGGAAGCGAGGGATAACACCCTCAAAGCGATCAATATTCACCACTGGCTCACAACCACCAAGAATAAGGGATTCATGCTTTCCCTCGACGCGGAGAAGGCATTCGACAGGGTGGCATGGGACTACATGAGAGAAACCCTCAAAGCTATAGGCCTCCCTCAAATGATGCTAAACTATATAGCAGCTCTATACTCTAGTCCCACTGCAAAAGTCCAAGTGAACGGCCACCTGTCGGATGCCTTCTCCGTGATGAACGGAACTCGCCAGGGCTGCCCACTCTCCCCTTTAATCTTCATTCTCACTCTGGAACCCCTCCTTAGACGCATTAACACCAACCCGGACATTAAAGGTATCCAAATTAAACACCACACATACAAACTGGCCGCATTCGCCGATGACATCCTACTATTTCTCACAGACCCACTAACCACAATCCCAAACCTACTCACAGACTTTCAAACCTTTCGTACCCTCTCCAACCTCCAGATCAATTTTTCGAAATCAACTGCCTTTAATATCTCCCTACCTGCAGAACTATGTCAACAATGCCAACGTAACTTTCCTTTCACGTGGAATAAGCTAGCATTCTTATACTTGGGCATTCAGATGCCATCTTCACTAACAGATCTATACACCCTAAACTACGCCACACTTCTTCCAAAAATACAAATTGACCTTAAAAAATGGACCACAGGACAGTTCTCCTGGTTCGGCAGGGCCGCTATAATTAAAATGAACATCCTACCCAGAATCCTTTATCTTTTACAAACCATCCCAATAAAGCTACCACCCACATTCTTCTCTACTTACCGTAAAGCTTGCACGGCCTTCATATGGGGTAAAATGCATCCGAGAATTAGCTTTAAGAGACTTACAACACCCAAACTATTAGGAGGCATAGGACTCCCAGACATATGTAAATACCAGCAAGCATGTCACTTAGCCAGGATCATCGATTGGAACGTGCACCCCAAACACAAAGATTCAATTAGAAGAATCACTATCGACTGTGCCCATCCGCAACCTACCATGGATTGATTCCTCCGTAACACCCCCAGAATACACGCAACACCCACTTGTTCACCCTACCCTACTCTCATTCCATAAGGCCTGTAGCACAAATAACATCTCATCCGTAAAAGGCCCAATGACACCTCTACGGTTAAATCCTGGATTTAATCCTGGAATGCACTCCTCTTTTTAATAGGCATATGGCCCCACCAGATTGTTAGAGCCGAACAATTCTTTGAAAGAGGCAAATTTTTATCACAAACTGAATTGGCCTCCAAAGTGAGCACAGACACCTTTCCCTTTTGGACATACGTCCAACTACGTAACTTCTTCGCCAAACCCACACCTACACCGGACTGGTCCAGACCCACAACCCCATTTGAAAACCTATGTTTGAGTGATAACACCCTCACACATCTGATCTCAGAAACATACAATCTCTTATTCACTGAACACACCCAAACTAAACACTGGAACGTCAGACAGTGGGAACGAGATCTCTCCGTACATTTGAACGATCAAGAATGGGCTAACATACATGCACTGATCCATAGAGGTTCGCTAAATGTGCAAGTCCAAGAAAATGCCTATAAATTATTTTCCAGGTGGTATAGGACCCCACTTCTGCTACATCACTTCAACCCGAAAATACCCCAAACTTGCTGGAGATGTAACTCAGAAACTGGCTCTCTATTGTATATCTGGTGGTCATGCACCAAAATCCAACCATTCTGGAAAGCAGTCCACATACTGATCTCGCAAATCACCACATACTCTCTGGATTTTGACCCCGCAATGTTTCTGCTTCATCATTCCTCAACATATATACCGTCATACCACCGCTCTTTAACCATGCATTTGGTGAACGCAGCTAGAATGTGTATACCCCCCAAATGGCGATCCTCCGATCCGCCTACCATAACGGACTGGTTCCATCGCATCAACCAAACAAAGGTAATGGAAGACCTTATCCATCAATCAAAAGACACACAAGCTAGGTTCACCAAAACATGGACTTGCTGAATTCATTTCACTACAACGACTGAATACAAAAAATATATAGTCTGATAGCTCCCACAGGGCTGTGTCAGGTTCTCTAGACTCTCTGGACTTTCCTCACACACACCCCCACGCATCCCGCTTACAAACCAACCCTGCATCTCCGTTCCAACACTACACCTACGATACATATAATTACCAGCCAAAATGTAAGACCGACCGCTATCACAATGATCTACCACACTCACAGGCCCCTTCCCGATTTTACATCTCCTGTCCCCCACCTACGACCAACCCCTTTTATCCTTCCTCCTCGATACCTGAAATCACATGCCTCTACGCATTAGTTCGATTCTAAACCATCATACTCTACACTCATTACTCTCCCTAACAAGAAATTGAAATATATATATTTGATACACTCTTCAGTAACGCCTTCATTACAAACTTTAGGATTGTATTTTGAACCACCCATGTTATTGTAACAAAAGTACGTAACCATTTCTATGCTTCTTAATTTAAAAAAAAAAAAAAAAAAGAGCAACTAGTTAACTTTATTATCTAACTTTTGCGATCAAAGCGGCTGCGCCCGCAATGTTACTTTTACCTGTGATTTCTCGTATTTCCTATTTTTTTTCTGTACATGTTAATCTCTGCATGAAAATTTCAATAAAAACTTGTTTAAAAAAAAAAAAAAGAAAAGAGAGAGGGGGGAGGGAACAGATTAGTTGAGGAAGGAAAAGGGGGAAGGCAAGAGCTGCCGGAAGGGGGGGGGGGGGTCAGGGGTATCGCATGGTCCTCCGTCATGTTTAGATAAAAGCCTTGGGGGATGGGGAGAGTTAAGGTTCAAGGAGGTGTTTATCAAAATCTGGGGGCAGGAAGTGTTCATTCCATGGCCGCCATATTTTGAGATGCTGGGGGATTCTGTCCAAGATTGTGGCTTCGATTTTGTTGTGTATCATGACTTGGGTGACACTATTCTTGGTTTCAATTAAATTCAGGGTTGGGATTTTCCCCAAGGTTACACAATCAAATTTGCATAGATTAATTTTGGGTAGAACTAGTCATTTAAAGGCGAGAATCTACTGTAGTAGTAAATAAGAGATACTACTCCATGGGATGAGAATATTACTTTGTGGGATGAGAATGAGGCAACAGATAGATGAGGTACACCGATTGACCACGTCACCAACGGTATAGATAGGGTAAGACGATAGAAAAGAGAGAGGGGGAGGGAACAGATTAGTTGAGGAAGGAAAAGGGGGAAGGCAAGAGCTGCCAGAAGGGGGGGTCAGGGATGTTGCATGGTCCTCCGTCATGTTTAGATAAAAGCCTTGGGGGATGAGGGTTAAGGTTCAAGGAGGTGTTTAACAAGATCTGGGGGCAGGAAGTGTTCAATCCATGGCTGCCATATTTTGAGATTCTGGGGGATTCTGTCCAAGATTGTGGCTTTGATTTTGTTGTGTATCATGGCTTGGGTGACTCTATTCTTGGTTTCAATTAAATTCAGGGTTGGGGTTTTCCACGCCTTAGCTAGTGTCTGTTTGGCCACTGTAGTAAGGTGGAGGAGGAGGCGGAGCTGGGCTCTGGTACAGTCAGTTGTGACATGATTCAGCAATGCAAGAGCTGGGTCGGGGTCTAAATAGACTTGGAGCAATGTAGAGGCCATATGAAAGACAGAGGTCCAAAAATGCTGCACAACTGGGCATGACCACCATATGTGGGCGTGTGTGCCTCTTTCTCCACAACCATGGAAGCATACCAGGAGGTAGCCTGGTAAGAATTTGTTAATCCTTGCAGGGACCAAATACCACCTCATAAGGACTTTATAATTTGCTTCAAGTGCTATAACCATTTGGGAAGAGGTCTTTGTGCGGCCCATACATTTGTCCAGTCTTTTGTGTCTAAGTCTATTGCTAGGTCCTGGACCACTGCGTAGCCTATGGTGGGAGGCTAGCTGGAGGGGATGTGAGGTGGCTATATAGGCGGGAAATGATGCCTGGGGCGTGTGGATCTGAGTCACAAGTACCGTCATATAGAGATAGGCTATCTAGTGACGTGTGTGCCTATGTTTGTCCGGGTAAAATGGGCGATCTGAAGGTATCAAAAGCACTCTTTGGAGGGGAGTTGTGTTTGTGCTTGCAGGGCTGGGAAAGTTTGCAAACAGTTGCTAGTAACGAGGTCGCGTATGATCAATCGCTGGGCTCTTGGCTGCTGCTGCCGCCCATCCTCTGTGAGGGAATCAGGAAGTGAAGCGTTGCGGCTTCACTTCCCGGTTCCCTACTGCACATGCGCGAGTCACGCTGCTCGTCTTAAGTGGTCCCCGCTATCTCCTGGGACCTGTGTGTTTCCCATAAGACAGCGGGGGTGTGCGGGAAGCGGCGTGACTCCCGCAGGAGTCTATTCCAGGAAGTAGGTGCAAATACCTGTAGTAGACAGGTATCTGCACCCCCCTCCCCCCTGAAAGTTGCCAATTGTGGCGCCGGAGGGGAGGAGGAATCAGATGAGTGGAAGTTCCACTTTTGGGTGGAACTCTGCTTTAAGTCTCAATGCTGAAATTTTGGCTAGGATCTTGATATCCAGATTAAGTAAGGATATGGGCCTGTAATTGGACCATAGGGTATTATCTGTGTTCGGTTTGGGTATTATGGAAATAATGACTGTCAGCGTGTCCCTACCAAAAGAACCGCGTTTAAGCAGGGCGTTGAAAGCATGTCAGGAGTGGGGCTAGTGTGTCAGCAAATTTCTTCTAATATGTACTTGAGAGGCCATCAGGTCCTGGTCGTTTGTGGGGTTTGAGGGATTTAATAGCTAGGAGGATTTCCTCGGTCGTAATAGGGCTTTCCATAGACTCGCAGTTGGCTTCCAATAATTTGGGAATAGATATATTTTGGAGCAGTGTCTCTGCTTGGTTCATAGGAACTCAGAAAACACCTTGACAGGGTTGCTTGAGTGGACGTCTTTAGCCAACTTGAGTCTAATGGGATTATGGACCCGTTCAGGTCGACGGAGTCGTAGGGCCAGGAAGGTGTCTGGTTTATTGGCTTTAGTGTATATGGTGTGGTTGGACCTTTGTATGGCCTTGTCTGCTGTTTCCACTAGTATTAAGTCTAGTTCAATTTTGTTTTTTTCTAATTTAATTCTGTGGGGTTCTGAGGGGATTGGAATTGGAGGAAGTGGTGGTGGTTTTTTGTTTCGAGTTGTTGTAGTTTGAGCTTTTTGTCACGTTTAAGATGTGTAGAGACTGAGATACATGTCTCGTATTACAGGCTTGTGTGCCTCCCATAGAAGAACAGGGGAAATGTCAGGTGTTACATTATGCATAAGGTACTCTTTAGGTGTGAGCTGGATGTCAAAGCAGTAGGATTTGTTAGTTAGGTGTGCGTCGTTCATGCACCAAGTATGGTCTCTGGCTTGGGGGATCAGGGATGATATCATTGTTATCACAGCACAGTGGTCTGACCATGTGATGGGTTATATGCAGGAGTGTAGTAAAAGTGGTGTGGACGCTATCGGAATAAATATATGGTCTATCCTGGAGAAGGACTTATGTGCATAGGAATAAAATGTGTAGTTCCTTCTGGAGGGGTTACATTCTCTCCAGGTATCAAGTAGGGAGGATTGTTGGAGTAGTTTGCAGAACTGTAAGGAGGGAGAGTGTTGTTCTGGGGCATATGGGGATTTGTCAAGACCCGAATGGAGTACAAGGTTTGAATCACCGCACATGATCAATGTTCCCTTAGAGTGTGTCCGTATCACCTGTAGGAGATGGGAGAAAAACGAGTTTGGATTATGGTTAGGGGCATAATATGAGACAAACATAGTTTCAGTGTCCTGTAAGAGGCCTACTTAGATAATGTAGTGGCCTTCAGGGTCTCTGATCTCTTTAAGGAGAGTAAAGGGTAGGGTGTGATGAAAGGCCAACAGGACACCTCTATGCTTTGTGGTGGCAGAAGCAGTAAATACTTGGGGATAGCGGGAGCTGAAATATTTAGGGGTATTGTGGGTCGCAAAGTGCGTTTCTTGTAAGGCTACTATGCTGGCTTTAGGGGACGCAAATGTGTGAAAAGTTTTAACCCTTTTGTTAGGGGAGTTAAGCCCCTTGACATTTAGGGAGAGTATGTTCAGGGGGACCATCTGGGAGTCTGGTGTAAACTATTATGAGGAGACATCAGGCCCATGAGAACTGACTGACTGACCATTGAAGAAAGATGAAAGGAAGCTAGGAAAGGAAAGGAAAGGGAAAGAAGAGGGTTGTCAAAAAACATGGTGGAAGTTCTGTAGGGCAACTAGTAGAGTAAAAAAAACCTAAAAGGTTGGACTTTATTGCCCGACCTAGTAGTACACTAACTCTTTCGCCAGCCTGCTAGCTGAAGAGTGAGCATACTGTAGGGGGGGAGCAGTGACAGCTTCCTGCTGCAAACGGAGAATAAAATACAAATCAGAGATATAACAGTTAACTTAAATATTGTACATAAATCATTTTCTTGTATAAACTTACATTACTAATGTAACAGTTTGACCCAATGTCTTTGGGTGTTTAATGGGTGTAATTCTAGCTGGGGGGTAGGATGGGGAGGGAGGTGTAGGAAGGTATGGGGAGATGAGGGTGGGGAATAGGATGGAGGGGGATAGGGAAGGAAGAGAGGGGGATAGTAAGTGGGGAGGG
Organism: Lithobates septentrionalis; assembly: GCA_037952835.1. NCBI lineage: Eukaryota > Metazoa > Chordata > Amphibia > Anura > Ranidae > Lithobates > Lithobates septentrionalis. Next base: position 3,137,918 of record JBBDGP010000074.1, read on the forward strand.
TGGGTAGATTAGGGAGGGGTGCAGCAAGAATACTAGGCAATTAGTCATGAAAATAATAGTCAACAAGTAAAATTTTGTGTTGAAACAGAGGCGCTCAGGTTCAGAAATGAGCACGGCTATTATGCTATTTACGTCAAACTAATAAACTGCGTAGTGTAAAAAACTGAGTTTTACTAAACTATGTGCAAAACAATTCAACATATGAATGGGGTCTGAACCAGTGCAACCCAAGTAGGGTTAAGGGGCCCAAGTAGGCAGCCCGGCCTGAGGTGGAAAGTACGTACCAGGACATGGACCCCTGGGTTCTCGGTTGGTTAGGATCAGCAAAAAGGCATGTGGGGGTCAATTATCCCACTAGCAACCGAGGACAGGTTAGTTGCAAAGAAGGGGGGTTATGTACAGTCAGCCTGGCATGGAGGTCTTCGGGTCATTGAAGCCATTATTGTTAGCCTGGGATGGTATATCCTTCCGAATAGATGATGGGCCCGGCTGATTGCGTTTCGGTGTTGTAGTGTATGCGTAGGCTGCTGAGCGGGCTGGTGTTCGTGGAAGTAAAGTCTCAGACTGTTGAGCTGGGGTTGCCAGGTGGAGGGATTCAAGGAGGCATTGCAGCAATTCAGGCGAAGTGCAGGATTGTTGCTGGCCTTGATAGGTAAACTGCAGGGCAAATGGGAATCGCCAGGTGTATATGAGCTGGTGTTGCAGTAGGATTTGAAGCTGCGGCTTCATAGCCTGGCGTTTAAGGGGGGCCAAATCAGAAAAGAGTTGGTAAGAGTGGGTTTGAAACAGGAGAGTGTCTCTATTGCGAGCAGCAGCAAGGAGTTGCTCTTTCGTGCAAAAAAAATGCATCTTAACTATTATATCCCGCGATGGGTCATCCAGCTGGCAGCAGGTGAGTGCTCTGTGAATCCTGTCAAATTCAAGGTGCTTGATGGGTATGGAGGGAGACAGTTCCTAAAAACAGGGCAGTAGTGAAAGATTGTAAGTCATCAATCATTTCAGGGATCCTGTGGAGCCGTAGATTGGATCTGCGGGAGCGGTTCTCTGCATCCTCCAAACGAGAGAGAAGTGTGGCATTCTCCTCAGTGCTGCTTGTTCTTGGGCATATTCTTGCAGAGTCAGCTCTATGTTATCTACCCTTGTTTCCAGACCTGCTGTGCGCTGGCCTAGTTCTCTTATCTCCCTGGATAGTCTATTAGTGATCTGGTCTGAGGTTGCTTTGAGGGCCCTCTGCAGCATGGATTCCATGTGTCTGAGTAAATCCTGCTGTGACATACCTGACTTTGGCAGCGCTGGGGAGCCGCTCAGGTTGAGATCAGCGTCGTCCTCCTCCTCACTTTCCATCCATCCCGTATCAGCAGGAGATGCAGCGTGCTGCTTAGCAAGGGCTTTCGCCGCCATCTTAGAAGAGACACGAGCCAGGGCTTCCTTGATCAGCTTAGGTTTATTTTTGCCAAGGTGCCCAGTTAAAACCATCCCAGTTGAGGCAGGGGGTGTTTCGCTGGTGTGGTCGGGTTGCAGGGTGGTTCAGAAGCCCGGTATAGCCCTGGTCATGAACCGGGAGTGCGGAGCTTCAATGGGACACGTCCTCCATGTCGAGCCTCACGCATGTGCCCCCTAATTCATTATTTCAGCACAACTACTTACCATTCCACACTAAACTACAATAAGATCTCACCATGCTAGTGTCATTTGAATTCTCGTGGATGGGCCGCTTGGCCGCCTTCAAAATGCTTCACCTTCCCCAAATCCTTTATCTGGACAGAACCCTCCCGATCCCAATACCATCTAGCTACTTCAAAACACTACAAACTATTCTATCTAAATTCATATGGCAGGGTAAAAGATCTAGACGCGGTCATATCAAACTAATTAAACAAAGCCAAGCAGGAGGAACTGGCTACTTAGACTTTCAAGATTATTACATGTCTTCGGGTCTCACTCAATCAAAATAATGGTTTCTATCTTCCCCCTCCACACTATGGGGGAAAATTGAAACTTCTACTATTCCAGGTGGCAATTTATCTTCATGGCTATACACTTGGAGCTAAAATCCCTTCCTATGTCTCCCCAACAATTATAGTGACACTAAAAACCTGGGACCAATTTGTGAAAACTAGTTCATCACACCCTCTCAACTCCACTGTCCAAATCTCTCTGGAGGCACTACATAACTTAATGCATAACATACATAACAGATCTGATCAACAAAGAAAAAATTAAACCATTTCCCACACTACAAAAAGAGTACCACTTACCAAACTCAGATCTATTCCTCTACATACGAACTCAACACTGTATTACCATGCTCCCAACATGGTCCTGCAAAATTCCCCAATTGACATGGATCTTTAGAACCCCAACACCACGTCAAAAGGGGATATCGCTCTTCTATAACCTACTCCACCGAAAAAATATCTTTACCAAATCAACCCCATTACTTAGATGGGATCAGATCTAGGATGTACCTATACAGTGGATCAATGGGAAAAAGCCTGCAAATGCACATACTGTATAAAGCCACCTGCTGCTCCACCCTTTGGGAATTATCAATCAAAATGACACAGCGTTGCTATCTAACCCCTGAGAGATTATCCAAATATGACACAAAACTAGATGATAAATGTTGGAGCATGTGTGCACAGAGGGGAGATATGCTCCATATATTCTGGAAATGCCCCAAATTAACACATTATTGGAAATCAATCTTCCATTTACTCTCTAAAATCACTCAAGCGATAATCCCTCTAAGACCTTCACTAGCCATATTATCCCTAGACATAGAACAATACCCAAACCCGGTCAGAAATATCATAACACATGTATTAATATCAGCAAGACTCAATATCACTAGAAAATGGAGAACACCTGATCCACCCACACTGAGTGAAGTGGTGCATACAACCCACGTACACTTCACCCATGAATCAACACTAGCATTGAGACAAGGTGCATAGCTTCAGAATGTGGCAACCATGGATAGACTAACTTTGATAGATAGATGTTCTATTGTTATATTTCAATGGTTCACTGTTTTTTGTTTGAATTACTTTGGATTTATAGATGTGCACTATTAGGGTATATATTATAAGAAAGGGAGAGTTATCCCCAACTGGGCACAGTATAGCACTCTCAGGGGTGCTCGGAAGGGTAATCAACTCTTCTATCTTCACCCTATCTCAAAAAATTGAATAATCACATGACAACAACACTACCCACGTTGAAATTGTTGTAATATCTCATATATCGGTAACTATAATTAGTAAACGACACAACTCTACATTTCTCGACAGAAACTGTTATTTGTATGTTAAGTTATGTATGTTATGTTGTTAGTTGTCTGTATGTTAACTTGTCTAATTACCTATGTTATAACTGAAAATACCAATAAAAATCTATTGAAGAAAAAAAAAAGGCACATCAGGAACACTGCACTGTGCTCAAAGGCCTTGGCTGAGGATCAGCAGAAGAAAAACATCAATTAACATAACTTAACTTAACTGTTAACTACCTGAGTACATTGCTGACAACAAGAATAGATATAAAAACAAATAAAAGCCTAAATGGGCAACACAGTATGCCATGGGCTAGAGGACCACAAGTCCAGAGAAGGTCCTTGAGAACAAAACTGGATTACTGAATATAGACAATCTGGCTGTAAATCAAAAAATGTTCCAGAGTGTGGTTCAAGGGAGGTAAACAGTGGATCAGAAACAGTATAGGAAAAACAAAACACTGGAGGGGTCTCACCCATTTTTGTGTCCGGAGCCAAGTGCTTCTTTTTTGGAAGGGGTTTTATGCCACTGTGGGTCCAAGGTTAATGAGAAAGTCAGGATGCCACTGCCATCCTGGCAGGTCAGAAGCATCAATGTTAAGACCAACACAATAGGAGGGATAATCAGAGAGTAGCTGATCAACCATTCTTGAAGGCAATCAGGCAGGAGAGAAATTAGAGGAAATGGTGCCCTGCCTGAGGACTGACCACGTCCACCTTTGCCTTTGGACAAAGATGCTGCTGGTCCCCCTCACAGTGCCATGGCAACATCTGCCTCTCCTTGTTGGTCTCCCATAAATGATGGGGGGCTTATTACCAAAATGCAATAGAAATGGCGAAATGTGTACTTGGATGCATTTTAATAAATGGAAAGTGGTGTTTGGTGCACTTTAACTTGAGGACTCATTTCACAGACACACTACAATATACTGCAGTAAAACTATACTGACGCACTTCAATATAATGCAGTAAAAGTGCTCTGACGCACTTCAATATACTGCAGTAAAAGTGCACTGACGCACTTCAATATACTGCAGTAAAAGTGCACTGATGCACTTAAATATACTGCAGTAAAAGTGCACTGACACACTTAAATATACTACGATAAACCTGCACTGACACACTAAACTGATACACTTCAATATACTGCAGTAAACCTGCCCTGACACACTAAACAGACACTAAAGTAAAAAAGGAAGGCAGCACTACACTCACCCTGCTCTATCACTATATTTACACTACACTGAAACTCTACACTCACAATAGAAAAACTATAGAACACTGACTGGCTAGTAGCAATGAACAGAGCCCTGTTCTATCTATCTCCACTCCAATATCACACTGCAAATGGCTGCTCTTGGAAGGAGCCCTTTATAGCGTGGGGTGGGGTCTATGAGCAATGAGCCATGATTGGGCACAGTCATTATTAATTTTCTGTCAGATTGGATGGAGAGCATCTGTGAACAGCAATTTTCAAAAGTCTTGCCACAGATTCTCAATTGGATTTAGATCTGGACTTTGACTAGGCCATTCTAACACATGAATATGCTTTGATCTAAACCATTCCATTGTAGCTCTGGCTGTATGTTTAGGGTCATTGTCCTGCTGGAAGATGAACCGCCACCCCATCTCAAGTCTTTTGCAGACGCTAACAGGTTTTTTTCTAAGATTGCCCTGTATTTGGCTCCATCCATCTTCCCATCAACTCTGACCAGCTTCCCTATCCCTGCTGAAGAAAAGCATCCCCACAACATGATTCTGCCACCACCATGTTTCACAGTGGGGATGGTGTGTTCAAGATGATGTGCAGTGTTTGGTTTTCCGTCACACATAGCGTTCTGCTTTTAGGCAAAAAGTTACATTTTAGTCTCATCTGACTAGAGCACCTTCTTCTACATAAAATAACTTCCACCATCTTTCTGGAACACAGGTGGAACGTGATCGGCGTGCCTGCTCGCTTGTATGGGCTTTTTACATCTTACTGAACTGTAAGTGATACTTGTTTTTATGGCAAAATAAAAGTTTTAAACTGCCCTAAGAGGAGCTATCTCTTTTCTCCTTGACATATTAACCTTCATTGCTTGGTACATCATTTTGGGCCACTTCCCTTTGGAGGATACATCTTTTGTTACCCATGCCTTACATGACTACCTGTAATGAGTGTCATGTCTGTCCGGTGAGTAAGATATTTGCCTAGTTATCGGGTGGAAGAAGGCACTATATATATATTGTCAGCTTTACTAAGAAGAATTCGCTTTCACTTGATTGGAGACATGTGGTGGTGGTGCACAGACTTTATATTACTTCTGACATGGAACTAGATCATTCTATGTGTTTAATTTATATTGGGAGCGCGGTATGAAATATATATATACTTTTTTTCTATTTATACCTTCTACATGTTTGCTGTCTCCCCCACATGGCTTCTCGCAAACTGCAAATAGGACTTCTTATGGCTTTCTTTCAACAATGCCTTTCTTCTTGTCACTCTTCCATAAAGGCCAGATTTGTGGAGTGCACGGCTAATAGTTGCCCTGTGGACAGATTCTCACACCTGAGCTGTGGATCTCTGCAGCTCCTCCAGAGTTACCATGGGCCTCTTGGCTAATTCTATGAATAATGCTCTCCTTGCCCAGCCTGTCAGTTAAGGTGGGCAGCCATGTCTTGGTAGGTTTTCCCATTTTCAGATGATGGATTGAACAGTGCTCTGTGAGATGTTCAAAGCTTGGGATATTTCTTTTTATAACCCAACCCTGCTTTAAACTTATCCACAATTTTATTTCTGACCTGTCTGGTGTGTTCCTTGGCCTTTATGATGCTGTTTGTTCACTAAGGGTCTCTAACAAACCTCTGAGGGTTTCACAGAACAGCTGAATTTTACTGCAATTAAATTACACACAGGGGGACTCTATTAATTAATTAGGTGACTTTTGAAGGCAATTGGTTCCACTAGATTTTAGTTAGGGGTATCAGAGTAAATTTGTGCTGAATACAAATGCACGTCACACTTTTTAGATATTTATTTGTAAAAAAAATTGAAAACCATTTATCATTTTCCTTCCACTCCACAATTATGTGCCACTTTGTGTTGATCTATCACATACAATCCTAATAAAATACATATATGTTTTTGGTTGTAAAATGACAAAATGTGGAAAAGGGGTATGAATACTTTTTTCAAGGCCTTATATTTACAAACAATCATTGAACTAATCATTTGAGGCAGTCAGATCCTTTCAATCGGGACGCAAAAATGAAAACGTGTGTTAAATTACATACAAGTATTCGTGTCCAAACATTTTATTAGAGAAAATCATAAAAGAAAAATACAAGGTACATAGCACTGAGTCGAGGGAGGGAAGGTACAGAATAGGGAGGGGGTTATGAAACAATCAGTAGAGGCAGTAGGGAGGCAGCCCAAACTATGAAAATTCCGGTAACTGTAAGGCAGTGCAATAAGGAACAATAAGAGATGCATCATATTGCCATTACAAAGGTAAACAGTGACGAGTTACGGACCTGAAACATGCTGCAGCAGCTTCCGTAAGTGAGGGTTTATTACAACAAATGCTGAAAGTGAGGTAGAAACAGAGTCAGGTCAGACACAGGAAACTAGGGGAGCCTGATCTAAGACCAACAAAGCTGATAAGTAAATCCTGGGAGGAGATCCTACAGAGGGAGATGACCAACTAGAGAACAGTAAAGGAAGGAAAGAGGTAAAAGTGTGAAAAGAGGAGAAGGCATAGGGACAAAGTGCAGGAAACAGGAGAGGGGTCACCGGGAAATTACATACAAGTATAAAGCAGCAGGAGGTAGCGATCTGTAATTATTTTTGGTAAAATCCTTGCATCGTATGTAACTTACATTGAGTGGATTATTTTCTCAAGAAAAGTAACACTTTAAGAAAGTAAAAGAATATTCCTGCGCTATCGTAATACTGGGGTCATGGAGATAGGAGATAGAAAATAATAATAATGCTGATATATGGAAAAGCAGCTCACACCGGGTAGGGTGCAGCCTGCCCCTCGCTCAGGTAAATCAAATGAAAGTGAGGTGTTGCGCTAGTCCTAATTTAAACAAAATAATAGAAGAATTAACTTAAGTGTGGTACCACAGTAGGGGTAAGTGTCTCTAAGATGCGGATCTACTGCAATCAACCATGAGTGTTTCTGTAATTGCATATAAAAATAAACCTCTATCTGAGGGTGCCTATATCTGTGTATGTGTCATAAAAAAACATAAATAGATTATATACTTGGAAAAAACGTAATTATCTACTTTAACTGATAAAAGCACATCAAATCAGTGTCATAAGTGCTACTTGGAGTGATAGTGAATCCGTATGTAAAAATGATAATAAACCAAGACTTCCAAAAGGTGAATAAAACAAAAAAATCTCTATATCAAAAAAATCACAAAAATATATATAATGGTCTGCTGACCGAGCACGTGTGCACCTGGTGTCACTTAACACATCACCAGGTGCGTGTAACATAAATGGTGCACTTATACCAAATACCGTGATATGCAGTCCTCACAGTAACGTGAAAAAAATGAAAAAAATATAATATAAAAAGTGGTGGTATACACTAGAGTTATTATAAACAGAGTCCAGAGCATGTGATCCACTCCATGCAGAAATAAACGTCACAAAGGTGATATAACTCTTCATGCAGCACCTCACACACTGGTAGGCAATGGCCCCTTACCTTGAGGTAATGGGGTACTCGCATTTAGCCAATATATAGAAATGGCAACCTTTAAATGTCCTGGAATAAGCAGGCAGTGGGGGCGGTGGTGGTCTAATCCTATCCTGGCTTGTCACCTTTATGGACTTGTGTCTCATCAAGTAGTGTCCCGGGGTCACCGAGATAAACCAGAAAGGAAAAATCCACAATAGTGTAGTATTGTCTAATAGCAATGCGATTTTATTAAAATTATACAGGCACTCACATTTTTTAAAACAAATCAGGCAAAAATCCGACGAGCAGCGAGTTCGTAGTGCAGATACAAACAAAAAATGCCTTTCCCGTCCCTACGCGTGACGTCATGACCCACGTGACTTCTTCAGGGGATAAAGGAAGGCATTGTGTGTGTCCTTAAAGTAGAGTTCCACCCAAAAGTGGAACTTCCACTCATCAGATTCCTCCCCCCCTCCGGTGACACAGTTGTCACCTTTCAGGGGGGAGGGGGGTACAGATACCTGTATATTACAGGTATCTGTACCCACTTCCGGCATAGATAGCCGCAGAATCTGCGGTTATTTACACCACTTCCTGCTCCCTCCCCGCTGCCTGCTGGGAAACACACGGGTCCCAGAGGCAGCAGGGAGCATCCTTATTGCGCGGCGCGACTCGCGCATGCGCAGTAGGGAACCGGGAAGTGAAGCCGCACGGCTTCACTTCCTGATTCCCTTACCGAAGATGGAGGCGGCAGCACCCAAGGACGGAGAGACGCTTCGGCCTCGGGTGCCGACATCGCGGGCGCCCTGGACAGGTAAGTGTCCATGTTTTAAAAGTCAGCAGCTGCAGTATTTGTAGCTGCTGACTTTTAAAAAAAAAATTTTCGGCGGCGCCCCGCTTTAAATAGCTGGTGCATAGAATATAATGGGCAGCCATTTTCCCGAGGCCGCAGGAAGTACTCAGTCGGCCATTTTGCCTAGGGTGGGCGGGCGCGGCTACTGCTCAGAGACGTCCAAACAGGATAACAAGGAGGGTTTTAGTCACTGGCAGCTGTGCGGGGACTGGCCAATCCATAAACAGGCTCATTCTCACTGTCAGCAAAGGGGGAACAGTGTTATCCCGGCGTCACGGCCAGTGCAGACGCCTGTGTACAGCGGCATAAAGTAACAGGCAGGGCGCTCCCATCCATGACAGAAAAAACTGTCAGATCAAAAATAAAATCACAGGGAAAATTTTAGTCTGCAGAGCTTAAACTGGGGATAGCTGGTCATATCGCAATCCACCAAGGCAAACATAAAGGAGATTTTAAAGTATTGCAAATACTGCTAAAAAGGAAGGGAAGACCCGAAACACATTAAGAGTGGGATACGTAAGCTAATGAGAAGGAAAGAAATTCTGATCCAGCGGACAAGGGAGGAGGTATCGTGATTCTGTCAAAATATCAGTACCATAAATCAATGATGAATATGCTAAATGACGCAGATACTTATACAAAACTTTTAAGCAACCCGATGTTCAGATGTAGGAAAGCGCTTGAACAAGTAGTACTCTTAGGAACGAAGAAGAATATTTTAAATAAAAAAGAAGCAAGGCTTATTGTACCTGACTCATGCCGCACCCCCATTATATATTCTCTACCAAAAGTTCATAAAAATGCAACAGACCCACCCCCAAGGCCAATAGTGAACGGGATTGATTCATTGACATCCAGGATAGGTGAATATATTGATTTCTTTCTGCAACCAGCAGTCCAGAGTACGAGGGCGTACCTGCGGGATACCAAGCACATTTTACAAATCCTGGAAGAAATCCCCCGAAGAAACAAGACGTACATTATGGCCACCGCAGACGTCGCATCCCTCTATACGATTACACCCCACCACCTGGCATGTGAAGCTGCCAAATGGGGCCTGAGAAGATACTCTGAGTTGTCATGCTTACAAAGGAGGTTCCTAGTTAAATGCCTGGAATTTAGTTTAAAAAACAATTACTTTTGGTATAATAACACGTACTACCACCAACAAACCGGAGTAGCCATGGGCGCCAAATTTGCCCCCAGCATAGCTGGGCTTTTTATGGCCAAATGGGAAGAGGAATCTGTCTTTGAGAACCAACCAGAAAAACTACTAATTTATAAAAGATATATTGACAATATTTTTATTGTATGGGATGGCGATATTAATCAGTTAAAAAACTTTTTTAGAGAAACTCAATACGAATGACATAAACATCCGACTTTCTTGGGACATAAGCGTAGAGAAGGTAACTTTCCTAGACTTGGACATTTTACAAGAAGACCTAACTTTTAGCATGCAAACGCACTTTAAAAACGTGGACAGGAATAGTTGCCACCATAGAAACTGTCTCTATAATGTTCCGAAAGGCCAATTGATGTGATTGAGGAGAAACTGCATGAAACTTCCAGTCTTCCTGGAACAAGCAGAAAAAATAGGAGCTAGATTCACTGCAAAAGGGTATGACCAAGGATACATAAACAAAGAAACCGCAGAAGTAGTAGCGATGGACAGAAATGTACTCATTAAGGATAAAACGGTGAAAAAACGCACAATGGAAGGACCAGCATTTATTCTTGATTTTAACGCTCAACACAAAAAAATAGAAAAAATAATCAGACGTCATTGGCATATTCTGCTGGCAGACACACAACTACAGGGGAGTCTACCAAAAAAAAACAAATTCATCTACAAAAGAGCACCGTCAATCCGGGATAAATTGGTGAAAAATGTGATAGACCCACCAAAAAAAACCTTTACATTCTTCTCAGGGAAAGGATTTTTTCCATGCAAAAGATGCTACGCATGTGTAAGGACGAAACGTCCCAGAGAAAAAGTGTTTCATTTCACATCCACATCTACCGGTGACACTTATGAAGTACAAAACTTCATCTGTTGCAACACAAAGGGGGCTGTATATGCCCTACAGTGTAGCTGCGGGTTGCAATATATAGGCCGGACAAAAAGACCACTAAAGGTGAGAATTAAAGAACCTGTGAAAAATATTAAAAATGGATACGACAAACATAGCGTATCCAGACATTTTTTATTGTGTCACAATAAGGACCCTTCTCACCTAAAATTTTGGGGTATTGAACCCTTTGTCAGACACTGGCGGGGGGGACATAAAGTTAGGACCCTGAGCCAACTAGAGTCCAGGTGGATTTTCACCTTGGACACTTTCTCGCCGAGGGGCCTCAATATAGATTTTGATCTGAACTGTTTCTTGAGCAATTTTTAATACCCATTTTTCAATTTTTTTATTTTATTTCTACGTTCACATTTTAATCTTGCAAATATTTATATTATGGATTACCGTAAGTTTACTATCCATATATTTCTCTTATCATCTTGCCAATCTATTTTACCCTCACATTTATCAGAAGAGGCTATAGCATATTGAGGTGGATAAGTTATGATATAGTTTATAGATGTATTCAGCAATTTTTACTGATGAGTATCCACCTGGGAGGGTAGGAAAGTTATACACTGAATTCATACACATTTATTCTGGCATCACTTAAATATATATATGTTTCTATACTATGTATAGAGTGCTTGCTGTTATCTGTGATAGCCACACTCATATATATTGCACTAGCACTTTGTGATTGTAAATGTGTTATGATGTATTCCATTGTTTTTAGAATGCCTTTCCCCGACCGATCGTTTTTATATATATATTTTTTATATATTTTTATACTTTTTTCTATGATTTTATATATACACTCTATGTTGTATATTCTATATATATATATATTTTATTTATATCCTCTAGGGTGATTCCTTTTTAGCAGTATTTGCAATACTTTAAAATCTCCTTTATGTTTGCCTTGGTGGATTGCGATATGACCAGCTATCCCCAGTTTAAGCTCTGCAGACTAAAATTTTCCCTGTGATTTTATTTTTGATCTGACAGTTTTTTCTGTCATGGATGGGAGCGTCCTGCCTGCTACTTTATGCCGCTGTACACAGGCGTCTACACTGGCCGGGATAACACTGTTCCCCCTTTGCTGACAGTGAGAATGAGCCTGTTTATGGATTGGCCAGTCCCCGCACAGCTGCCAGTGACTAAAACCCTCCTTGTTATCCTGATTGGACGTCTCTGAGCAGTAGCCGCGCCCGCCCACCATAGTCAAAATGGCCGACTGAGTACTTCCTGCGGCCTCGGGAAAATGGCCGCCTATTATATTCTATGCACCAGCTATTTAAGGACACACACAATGCCTTCCTTTATCCCCTGAAGAAGTCACGTGGGTCGTGACGTCACGCGTAGGGACGGGAAAGGCATTTTTTGTTTGTATCTGCACTACGAGCTCGCTGCTCGTCGGATTTTCGCCTGATTTGTTTTAAAAAATGTAAGTACCTGTATAATTTTAATAAAATCGCATTGCTATTAGACAATACTACACTATTGTGGATTTTTCCTTTCTGGTTTATCACGGTGACCCCGGGACACTACTTGATGAGACGCAAGTCCATAAAGGTGACAAGCCAGGATAGGATTAGACCACCACCACCCCCATTGCCTGCTTATTCCAGGACATTTAAAGGCTGCCATTTCTATATATTGGCTAAATGCGAGTACCCCATTACCTCAAGGTAAGGGGCCATTGCCCACCAGTGTGTGCCGTGCTGCATGAAGAGTTATATCACCTTTGTCACGTTTATTTCTGCACGGAGTGGATCACATGCTCTGGACTCTGTTTATAATAACTCTAGTGTATACCACCACTTTTTATATTATATTTTTTTCATTTTTTTCACGTTACTGTGAGGACTGTATATCACGGTATTTGGTATAAGTGCACCATTTATGTTACACGCACCTGGTGATGTGTTAAGTGACACCAGGTGCACACGTGCTCGGTCAGCAGACCATTATATATATTTTTGTGATTTTTTTGATATAGAGATTTTTTTTGTTTTATTCACCTTTTGGAAGTCTTGGTTTATTATCATTTTTGCATACGGATTCACTATCACTCCAACTCCTCAGTTAAAGTAGATAATTAAGTTTTTTCCAAGTATATAATCTATTTATGTTTTTTTATGACACATACACAGATATAGGCACCCTCAGATAGAGTTTTATTTTTATACGCAATTACAGAAACACTCATGGTTGATTGCAGTAGATCCGCATCTTAGAGACACCCAGCACTACTGTGGTACCACACTTAAGTTAATTCTTCTATTATTTTGTTTAAATTTAGGACTAGCGCAACACCTCACTTTCATTTGATTTACCTGAGCGAGGGGCAGGCTGCACCCTACCCGGTGTGAGCTGCTTTTCCATATATCAGCATTATTATTATTTTCTATCTCCTATCTCCATGACCCCAGTATTACGATAGCGCAGGAATATTCTTCTTAAAAGTAACACTTTAACCTCCCTGGCGGTATGATTATGTCAGGTTTTTGATGCTGAAAGCGGTACAATTATTTTGCAAGGAAATTTGGCGTTTTATATTGTAGGCCTGTAATTCTTAGGAATAACTCACTTAAATCTGTCCAAACCAGAGTCTAGTAGACATCCTGGGTATGATAAAGTTTGAAACACAAAATCATAAATTATAATATAATAAATAACTATAAATAATAACAAATAATAATATAATAATAATAATACATTTTATTAAATACATTTTAGTCAATATATTCAAATCAAAAACACTGAAATTTTTTTGGGCCAAGCAAGGGTGCAATATTACTAGTCATACTGCTTCAGTAAACATCCAAGGTATGGTAAATTTTGAAACATGGGACTGCACAAAGTCCGACGTCACAATCAGGACAATAGAACCTGGTTTCTTTTCGGATTTTCCTTCCAGTGTCATCACGCTTTCAGCAACAAACCATGCACATCCTTGTGGGTGCTGACATTTTTTCTTTCAATAGTTTTTTATTGATGAACAGCAAGAATATGTTGACAAAGATATAGGTAGAACCATCTGTTAACATCAGATAAAGTAATACTTCAAAGGACTCATTACATGTTTAAGATGAGAAGGAACAGAGTAGTCTCAGCAAGTTATTGCAGAAGCTCAAAACCCCTAAAGGAGGAAGGGACTCCCCGACCCCAACACCCCTCATGGGATCTTTGCTGTGTTGGGTAGGAGGGGTCCATTTCCCCCAAACGGAGTATAGTGATGAGTACAAAAATATACTTCAAGTAGGAGGAACAGATAACAGAGAATTCAAAGATATGTGAAAAGCTAACAGCCTTGCTAAGAATGGAATACCTCGAAGGACTGTTTTGTCTAGGCAGTTGGGTGAACTGTTAGTGGCGGGTGAAGTGCATACATGTGGATATCCTCTGAGCAGGTGGTATTAGGTAAAAAAAAGGACCGAGAGATATTCCAACTGCTTATGTGGATAGATGTAGAAGTCTGTTGTTTGCAAGGTGGGATGAGACTGAAAATGAGTCCCAGAGGGAAATGCTTGCAGTTGTACCTGTATGCTAGCAGTTAGAAGAAGCTGGAGAGAAAGGAAAGGAGGAAAGAAGAAAGGTAAAGAGAAAAAAAGGAAAATGGCACAAGCTTAATAGTAGACAGTGTGGAACTTTCTCATCTACACGAACCCGAGTTAGCGAGGGGTGGCAGATGTCTGAGATAGGTATCTGGTCCATGGCTCCCAGATGGCCTCATGTTTGTCGGCAGTATCCAAGAGGATGCTAACTGTTTTCTCCTGAGTAGGGATGAGCTTCGTGTTCGAGTCGAACCCATGTTCGACTCGAACATCGGCTGTTCGACCGTCGGTCGAATTGCGAACGTTATGGGCCGTTCGCGCCAAATTCGTGTGGCGCGTCACGGCCCATAATTCACTGCGGCATCGCAGTGCATTGCTGGCTGATGATTGGCCAAGCATGCACTATGACCCGCATGCTTGGCCAATCACAGCGCCGTCAGTAGAGAGAGCTGTAATTGGCCAAAGCCAGGGTGGCTTTGGCCAATTATGGCTCAGGGGATTTAGTACACGCCCCACACTATATAAGGCCGCCTGCACGGCGGCCCTGTGTAGTGTGTTCCGGTGTGCTGATAGAGAGAGAGACAGACAGTGTCATTTGATTTGAGTTAGATAGATTAGGCTAGATCTGTTCCTGCTATTTACATTTAGTGCAGTGCGTCCTGCTCACAGTGTTCAGCTAGATCCGTTCCTGCTATTTACATTTAGTGCAGTCAGTGCGTCCTGCTCACAGTGTTCAGCTAGATCCGTTCCTGCTATTTACATTTAGTGCAGTGCGTCCTGCTCACAGTGTTCAGCTAGATCTGTTCCTGCTATTTACATTTAGTGCAGTGCGTCCTGCTCACAGTGTTCAGCTAGATCCGTTCCTGCTATTTACATTTAGTGCAGTGCGTCCTGCTCACAGTGTTCAGCTAGATCTGTTCCTGCTATTTACATTTAGTGCAGTGCGTCCTGCTCACAGTGTTCAGTTAGATCTGTTCCTGCTATTTACATTTAGTGCAGTGTGTCCTGCTCACAGTGTTCAGCTAGATCCGTTCCTGCTATTTACATTTAGTGCAGTGCGTCCTGCTTACAGTGTTCAGCTAGATCTGTTCCTGCTATTTACATTTAGTGCAGTGCGTCCTGCTCACAGTGTTCAGCTAGATCCGTTCCTGCTATTTACATTTAGTGCAGTGCGTCCTGCTCACAGTGTTCAGCTAGATCCGTTCCTGCTATTTACATTTAGTGCAGTCAGTGCGTCCTGCTCACAGTGTTCAGCTAGATCTGTTCCTGCTATTTACATTTAGTGCAGTCAGTGCGTCCTGCTCACAGTGTTCAGCTAGATCCGTTCCTGCTATTTACATTTAGTGCAGTGCGTCCTGCTCACAGTGTTCAGCTAGATCTGTTCCTGCTATTTACATTTAGTGCAGTGCGTCCTGCTCACAGTGTTCAGCTAGATCTGTTCCTGCTATTTACATTTAGTGCAGTGCGTCCTGCTCACAGTGTTCAGCTAGATCCGTTCCTGCTATTTACATTTAGTGCAGTGCGTCCTGCTCACAGTGTTCAGCTAGATCTGTTCCTGCTATTTACATTTAGTGCAGTGCGTCCTGCTCACAGTGTTCAGCTAGATCCGTTCCTGCTATTTACATTTAGTGCAGTCAGTGCATCCTGCTCACAGTGTTCAGCTAGATCCGTTCCTGCTATTTACATTTAGTGCAGTCAGTGCGTCCTGCTCACAGTGTTCAGCTAGATCTGTTCCTGCTATTTACATTTAGTGCAGTCAGTGCGTCCTGCTCACAGTGTTCAGCTAGATCCGTTCCTGCTATTTACATTTAGTGCAGTGCGTCCTGCTCACAGTGTTCAGCTAGATCCGTTCCTGCTATTTACATTTAGTGCAGTCAGTGCGTCCTGCTCACAGTGTTCAGCTAGATCCGTTCCTGCTATTTACATTTAGTGCAGTCAGTGCGTCCTGCTCACAGTGTTCAGCTAGATCCGTTCCTGCTATTTACATTTAGTGCAGTGCGTCCTGCTCACAGTGTTCCGCTAGATCCGTTCCTGTTATCTTCCTACTGACAGGCAGGCTTGTCTGGTTACAGTATATAAAGCTACCTGAAGAAAATTACAGGTGTTCTATCCCAGCTTAGTGCAGCTACAGGCCATTAGTATGTCTGGAAGGCCAAGAAGGAGAGGCAGACAGTCACAAGCCAATAAGAGAGGGCAAGCAGGCTCTGTGTCTAGTGCTGGTCGTGGAGATGGTGCATCCTCATCAGCACGTGGCCATGGGACACGCTTGGCCTTTTTTTCGGCAGCTGGCCGTGTTGAGCCGCAACATGCGGAAGACTTGGTTGAGTGGATGACCAAGCCGTCCTCATCCTCCTCATCCTCTCTCACCCATGCCCAGGGTGCTTTGTCTGGCAAAGCAGCGGCCTCTTCCCTCAGCTCAATGTCATCAGTGACTCCTTCCCTAGCTCCACCATGTCCTCCTGAGGATTCCCTCGAACTGTTTGACCACAGTGTTGGGTACATGCTCCAGGAGGATGCCCAGCGTTTGGAAGGCTCTGATGATGATACTGAGCTCGATGAAGGCAGTAACATGAGCACGGACAGAGGGGGTGCCCAAGAAGGACAGCAATCTGGCAGTCATGCTCCCCCTGCTGCAGCATACTGCCAGGTTTGCTCCAGTGATGAGGAGGGAGGGGATGATGAGGTCACTGACTCAACGTGGGTGCCTGATAGGAGAGAGGAGGAGGAGGAGGAGGCGGCACATCACCAACGAGGCAGGATGCCCTCCAGGGGCCAGCCTAAGGGCAGCACATTGACTGCATCACACCCCAAAGCTCCACATGTGCAGGGCGCTGCAGTCTCTGCGCGTTATTCAAAAAGTTCTTTGGTGTGGGCCTTTTTTGAGACGAGTGCATCAGATCGCACCGCTGCTATTTGCAACATATGTCTCAAGCGTATCTCGCGTGGCCAAAACATCTCCCGCTTGGGTACCACATGCTTGACCAGACATATGTTGACCTGCCATGCAGATCGTTGGCAAGCATATCTAAAAGACCCACACCAAAGAACAAAGAGGATCTCTCCTTGCTCCTCATCAGCTGAGATTTCCAACCCCACTAGACCTTCAGTCCTCTCTGAGACCTGCAGTGAGAGGAATGAAGGTGTAGAATTAGGTGTGTCGCAGCCAAGTACTTGTGGGCAATCTGCTTTTGGTACACCGACGTCAGATTGTACCAGGCAAATTTCCCTGCCCCAGCTGCTGCACCGCCGAAAGAAGTTTGCTCCCAGCCATCCACATGCCCAGCGGTTGAATGCTAGCTTGGCAAAATTGCTAGCACTTCAACTGCTGCCTTTTCAGTTGGTAGACTCTGCCCCCTTCCGTGAGTTTGTGGAATGTGCGGTTCCTCAGTGGCAGGTACCCAAACGCCACTTTTTCTCACGGAAGGCGATTCCGGCTCTCTACCGGCATGTGGAAGGCAATGTCCATGCCTCGCTGGACAGGGCCGTCAGCGGTAAGGTGCATATTACCGCTGACTCATGGTCCAGCAGGCATGGACAGGGACGTTACTTAAGTTTCACGGCGCATTGGGTGACTCTGCTGGCAGCTGGGAAGGATGCAGGACAAGGTGCAGTAGTGTTGGAGGTTGTTCCGCCACCACGCCTCCAAAATGCTGATTGTGACACACCTCTCTCCTCCACCCCCTCCTCTTCTTCTTCCTCCATGGCCTCTTCCTCGGAACCAGCGGTGCTCCGTAGGCGTTCAAGGGGCTACGCAAGTACGCAGGCCAAAAGATGCCATGCGGTGCTTGAGCTGGTGTGCTTGGGGGACAGGAGCCACACTGGGGCAGAGGTTCTGTCAGCTCTGCAGGGGCAGGTTCAGAGGTGGTTGACGCCACGCCAACTTAAGGCAGGAATGGTGGTTTGCGACAATGGCACCAACCTCCTCTCTGCCCTCCGACAGGGACAACTGACCCATGTGCCCTGTTTGGCTCACGTCCTTAACTTGGTGGTGCAGCGGTTCTTGGGCAGGTACCCGGGCTTACAGGATGTCCTGAGGCAGGCCAGGAAAGTCTGTGTGCATTTCCGCCGGTCATATAATGCCAGTGCTCGGCTGACGGACCTCCAAAAGGAGTTTAACCTGCCCAAGAACCGCCTAATCTGTGACATGCCCACCAGGTGGAACTCAACGTTGGCCATGCTGCAGCAGCTGCACATGCAGCAGAGGGCCATCAATGAGTACCTGTGCGACTATGGCACCAGGACAGGGTCAGGGGAGCTTGGTTTTTTTTCCCCACGCCAGTGGGCCATGATCAGGGATGCATGCACTGTCCTGTCACCATTCGAGGAGGCCACGAGGATGGTGAACACTGACAGTGCATGCATCAGTGACACTGTCCCCCTTGTCCACCTGTTGGAGCACACGCTGCGTGGAATAATGGACAGGGCACTTGAGGCAGAACAGAGGCAGGAAGAGGAGGACTTCCTTAGCTCTCAAGGCCCCCTTTATCCAGACAGTGTTCCTGCATGCCCGCCGATCACACAGGAAGAGGACGAGGAGGAGGAGGAGGAGGAGGAAGATTGTGTCAGTATGGAGGTGGAGCCTGGCACTCAGCATCAGCAGCAGTCTTTAAGGGATCAGTCCCAAGGAACACATGGACTTGTACGTGGCTGGGAGGAGGTGGCTGCGGACGTTGTTGTCCTTAGTGACCCAGAGGACTCCGGACCGAATGCCTCAGCAAACCTACGCTGCATGGCCTCCCTGATCCTGCAAAGCCTGCGTAAGGATCCTCGTATTCGTGGTATCAAGGAGAAGGACCAATACTGGCTGGCAACCCTCCTTGATCCACGTTACAAGGGTAAGGTTGCGGACCTTATCTTGCCATCGCAGAGGGAGCAGAGGATGAAACATCTTCGGGAGGCCTTGCAGAAAGGTCTGTGCAACGCATTCCCAGAGACTGGGAGGTTACAAACTCCTGTTTCTGGACAACGTGTTGCTGAGGCTTCGGTCAGTCAAAGAAGGAGCGGTGGAGAAGGTGGCCGTCTGACCGATGCGTTCAGACAATTTTTTGGTCCGCAGCCCCAAGGTATGATCGGTTCCAGCAACCATCGCCAGCGTCTGTTTTACATGGTGCAGGAATACCTAGGGGCAAGATCAGACTTGGACACCTTTCCCACCGAAAATCCTCTGGGTTACTGGGTCTTGAGGATGGATCACTGGCCAGAGCTTGCACAGTATGCAATTGAGCTACTGGCCTGTCCTGCATCCAGCGTTCTTTCGGAACGCACATTCAGTGCTGCTGGAGGCGTGGTAACCGATCACAGGGTGCGTCTGTCCACTGACTCGGTCGATCGGCTGACCTTCATAAAAATGAATCAGTCTTGGATCACCACCAGCTACCAAGCACCTGATGCTGATGTAACTGAATAATTTTTTTCAGATCCCTTCAAAGACTGCCTATGCTGATGTTGAGTGACTATCCCTGAGTAATTATCCTCTTCCTCCTCAATCATCACGCTGATAGCTTGTAAGAACATTTTTGGTTCTGGGCGCCACCACCAGTGCCTAAGGCACAATTTTTCAGCCCCTGTTTAACAGGGGCGTGTAATTACAATTTTTGATGTAATACTTTGCAGCAGGGCTCGTTCCTGCATTCCAACTAGAGTGTCTGTGAGGGGTTGCAGTGTTGTGGCACCAGCACCAGTGCCTAAGGCCCAATTTTTCTGCCCCTGTCTAACAGGGGCGTGTAATTACAATTTTTGATGCAATACTTTGCAGCAGGGCTCGTTCCTGCATTCCAACTAGAGTGTCTGTGAGGGGTTGCAGTGTTGTGGCACCAGCACCAGTGCCTAAGGCCCAATTTTTCTGCCCCTGTCTAACAGGGGCGTGTAATTACAATTTTTGATGCAATACTTTGCAGCAGGGCTCGTTCCTGCGTTCCAACTAGAGTGTCTGTGAGGGGTTGCAGTGTTGTGGCACCAGCACCAGTGCCTAAGGCCTAATTTTTCAGCTCCTATTCAACAGGGGCATGTAATTACAATTCTTGATCTAATATTTCACAGCAGGGCCCTGTGAGGGCTTACAGTGTTGTGGCCACAGCAACACCTAAGGCCCAAATTTCTGCTGAGTATATAGGGCAGGACCCTACTTTCAAACATCTAACTTACAAACGACTCCTACTTGCAAATGGAAGGAGACAACAGGAAGTGAGATGAAATCTACCCCTAGGAAGGGAAATTCTCTCCTGTAAGAGTTAATATGGGAAAACAATTTCTCCTTTCCACTGATGCTTTCCAATCCTTGTTCCACAAAAAAACCTAAATTTTCAAAAAACATTTTTCATTGGGACAAAAAAGTGAGGTGAAATCTTCTGAAGAGGAGGAAAGACAGCAAAACAAATGTCACAGGGGTGATAACCCTTCCCTATGTTTTCCAAAAAGCTTAAAAAAGATTTTTTGGCTGGAGCTAAACACGTTAAAAATGTACCCGTTCAAAATTACAAAGAGATTCTACTTAACAACAAACCTACAGTCCCTGTCTTGTTTGCACCGCCTGTATACTGCTGTTCAGAGTATATAGGGCCTTTCCTTATTTTAATTTGGGTGCGGGGTTCCCCTTAATATCCATACAGGACCCAAAGGGCCTGGTAATGGACTGGGGGGGTACCCATGCCATTTGTCTCACTGATTTTCATCCATATTGCCATGACCCGACATGACATTAAACCCGCAAGCAGTTTTAAATGAGATTTTTTCCTTTAAAAATGACATTTGGTGCAGGGACTGTTCTAAACATGTGAAACACGCGTCACTTTACAGGCATACTATAGACACCCCCCAGGTACGATATTTAAAGGAATATTTCACTTTTTTTTTTTACTTTAAGCATCATTAAAATCACTGCTCCCGAAAAAACGGCCGTTTTTAAAAGTTTTTTTTGCATTGATACATGTCCCCTGGGGTAGGACCCGGGTCCCCAAACCCTTTTTCGGACAATACCATGCAAATTAGCCTTTAAAATGAGCACTTTTGATTTCGAACGTTCGAGTCCCATAGACGTCAATGGGGTTCTAACGTTCGTGCGAACTTTCGGTCCGTTCGCGGGTTCTGGTGCGAACCGAACCGGGGGGTGTTCGGCTCATCCCTACTCCTGAGCCATGATCCATGATATCTTCCTTTTGACCAAGGAAAAGGGCACCGTGGGTTGCTTCCAAGCCCGAGCAATCGTCAGCTTGGTCCCAAGGAAAACAAACATGATCAGGCGTTGGACTAGTTAGGGGTCTTGGGGAAGGGTAAGTTTAAGAGGGCAGATTGGGGAGTCTGTTGAACCAGAAATCCCGTAATTTTCCTGATGATGTGGAATATTTTATTCCATAAGCCCCTGATCTTGGGGCAATCCCACCAAACGTGTAGTATTGACCCAATATGACCGCAGTTGTGGAAGCACAGAGGGGAGGCGTTCGGGTAGATTTTGGCAAGTTTTAGGGGGACCATATACCACCTCATGAGGACTTTCAAATTTGCCTCAACTAATGCTATGTTTAGAATGCCCTTAGATGCCACAATCGATGCTCTTTGCCATTCCTCAATGCTCCAACTATACTGCAGGTCATTTTCCCATTCTCTCATACAGAGCGTTTTGGTGTCAGCCCTAGCAAGTGTTCGGTATATCACCGATATTCCCCCCCTCTGCTCCATGGCTTGACTGCACCACCTTTCGTAGTCTGTGATCGAGAGTGGGGTCATTGTGGAAGACCATATGGACCAGATAAAATGGGTGATTTGGTGGTATCTAAACCTTTCCAATTTTGTCATGTCAAGTTTACTTATACAGTGGGCCAGAGTGAGAGGCCCCCCTGGGTTGACAAAGTGTCCTATCCTATATAGTCTTTTATCTAACCAACACCGGAAAGCTGTAATGTCTAAACCAGGAGGAAACAAGGGGTTTCGGAAAATATGTGACAGTGGGTGCCAGTGCGAGATCAGGAGTGGATTAGTTTTGAGAGAGTCCCACAGTACTAGGGAATGGAAAAGTGTGAGGGCCATATTAGCTGGTTTTGATTTAGCGGGACACCAGAGAATATAGTCCAGGGTGTATTGGGGGGATAGTTTGTCTCTCCATGTGTACCCAGTCAGAGTGTGCTATTTTAGAGTATGGAGAGTTGAGATAGCTGTGCTGCCATATAATACCAGAGGAGGTTAGGTAAACCCACCCCTCCCTGGTCTCGATTCCTATACAGGGTCCCTTTGGCTATTCTGTGCCCCTTTGCTCCCCAAATAAATTTTATGATTTTAGATTGGAATTTCCTGAGGTCTTGAGAATAGGGATAGGTAGTGATCTGAATAGGTAGAGGATACGCGGCAGAAGGGTCATTTTTACTGAATTCACCCTTCCAAGCCAGGAAAGACCTGATTTATTCCAGTGCAAGAGATCTTTCTCCAATTTGCGAAAAATTGGGGGAAAATTTGCGGCATATAGTTTGTCTATGGATGCGGTGAGGTTAATCCCTAGGTAGGGTATTGATGTTTCTTTCCAAAGGAACCAAAAGTTGTCTTTAAGCTGCGCCTCCAGCGTTGCTAGCAAGTTGACATTTAGTGCCAGGGATTTTGAAAAGTTAACCTTAAGTCCAGAGACTCTGTCAAAGTCATCAAGTACCCTGCATATATTTGGTAACGATATTAGGGGTGAGGTGACAGAGAGTAATACATCATCTGCGAAGAGAGCGCATTTGTGGGTTTGTGGCCCGCACCGTACACCATGTATATTAGGGTTGTCTCTGATAGCGATAGCTAGGGTTTCAATGACCATGGCGAAGATTAGTGGGGATAGGGGACAGCCCTGTCTCGTGCTGTTTAGAATTGGGAAAGATGTTGAGTAGTATCCCTGCATTTTGATTTTCGCCTCGAGTATAGTGCCCTAATTGTGTTCAGAAAGGATTGACCGAAACCCCAGTTTTGTAAGATCGGGAACAGGAAAGACCAGGAGACAGAGTCAAATGATTTCATGAGATCTCGAGAAAGCAAGAATCCCTTCTGTGGGGGTCCCTTGTCCCATCCAGACCCCAGCAAAGAAATTACGTCAATTGCTCTTCTGATCTGATTAGGTCCCTGTCTACCAGGCATAAAACCTACCTGGTCTTTGTGAATGTAAAGGCCAATAAAATTGGATATTCTATCTGCCATAATTTTCGTTAAAATTTTTAGATCATTATTTATCAATGATGGGGCGATAATTAGCTGTGCAACTAGTGTTCTTGCCTGGTTTAGGTATTACTGTGATATAAGCCAAATTTAACGCAGTGTCTAGTTGTGCACCAGTTCGAAGTTGATTAAAGAATCGTGTCAGGTAAGGAGATAGTAGTGGGGCAAAATGCTTGTAATACAGAACTGAAAAGCCATCAGGGCCAGGGGAAGAGTTATTTTTGAGATTATTGATGATCAGAGAGATCTCCTCCGCCAATATAGGGGCCTCTAAACTATGGTGTGATCCTGTGGTGATCCTGGATTTTGGGGATCTTCAGTGGTTTTAGGAAGGAGTCAATCAGGCTTGGCGGTGGTTCTTTCCCCTCTTTGCTGTATAAGGTGCGGTAAAAGTCATGAAAAGCTTCCATGATTTTCTGGGGATTTTGTGTGAGGGTTCCATTGCGTAGTTTTATTTTAGGTAAGGTGTGGGGTCTAATTTTAGGAGTCAGTTTATGTGTTAGCATTGGACCCGACCTATCTTTTTGATGGTAAAACCTCCCACCCTCCCAGCGTAAGCTTTTTTCTGCTATGGCAGTAAGAGCCAAGTTAAGGGCTGTGCGCGCTGCTTCAAGTTTTGCTGCCGAGGCGGAAGAGGGCTTACGTTTATGTTGTTTGCTATGAGAGGCAAACTCCCTTTCCAGCCTGTCAATTTCTGCAAAATTGTGTTTTTATTAAACTTTTATATTTTTTTAAGCAAACAAATACAGAATTGTTGCATAATGTAAATTACATAGATATAGAAAATACATTGGTGTCAGAAAAGAACAAAAACAATGAAGCATAAGAAACAGACAAACAAAGTCCATGGGTGCAGAGCACAGGGGTGTTCTACACATCAAGTCAAGAAAACATGGGTTAAACAGCTCGTAAGTAGGTAATTTAAGTTTCAGAATCAGAGAACAATCATATGGGAGAAGAGACACAGGTATCATGCAGGACGTGTAGCACAGTAGCAATATAATTTAAGATGTGATAGTTGGCATAGAGGTCCCGAATTCCGACCGATCCCAAAGCCTGTCAATTTCTAGTTTGCGGGTTTTACATATCCAAGAGGATATTTGGATCAGCTTACCCCTAATTGAGGTTTTATGTGCTGTCCATAGAGAGATAGGGGAGATGTTATCGACATCATTAAATAAGAAATATTCCCGAATGTTGTTTTCAATCTCGCTGACATGGGTGGGATTGCTGAGGTATGAAGCATTCAGTCTCCAGTTAAACCCTTGTTGTTGTGTAGCAGGTTTGTTTATGGTTAGGAGAATGAAGGAGTGATCCGACCAGGCAGAGTCTCTAATGATTGCCTTGTGTACTAGCGGGATATGATTTTGTAGAATAAAAAAGTTGGCAACATTGAGGATTTGCCTGGTGGGGCGAATGCAGTCCTTACCCGGGGGGTAAGTTTTATCTGTCCCTGTGTCAAATGCAATATTAGAGTCTCCACCATATACGATCAAACCTTCAAGATGGGGGGTTAGTGTGTGAAAGAAAATTTCAAAAAATTTAGCTTGGCCACTATTTGGTGCATTGTAAGAGATGAGGGAATAGAGCTGATTATCAATGAGACCCTTCACAAGTATGAACCTACCATCTGGGTCCTTAAGTTCAGACACCAGCGAGAACTGGGTTTTACGTGAGAAGAACAGGCCTACTCCTTTAGTCTTATTGTCAGAATGCGCTAGATAGAATGTGGGATATTTGGAGTGCATAAAGGACGATGTGTAAGATTTTGGGAAGTGTGGTTCTTGGAGAAACAATACGTTGATTTTTTGGTCATGGTAGTTTAACAGGGGGATTGATTCCCTGTACATTGTGCAAGGCAAAGCGCAGGGTGGGTGTATAGGCGGTAGTATCAGCCATGGAGCAGTTTAGGAGGAAATGCCAATGGTCCCCAACCACCTGCCTTACTGTTGAAGGATGGTCCAGAGACAAGAGATGCGATGGAGCCTATCAGAGTGTATTCCCGTATTCTACAGATGAGCGAGACCACACATGCCACTGAAACAAGATAAGAGTTAGTAAAGGGTAGAAAACACAGAAAGAAGAGGAGAGTAAAAAGAAAAGAGATCAGATTCCAGGGGTAGGGGGAAAACAATTCCACCGTAACCCTATATACAAGTAGAGTTCCCCCCAACCAGTTGGGGGGTTCCTGACTAGGAGCGAGATTCGTCTGCAGCTCCAAGTGCAGGGGGAGGAGCATGAGTGCCGCTCTGTACACGGCACTCCCTAAAATATAGATAACATTCAAATTTCAACAAACTAGTGCACAAAACTCATAAAAATTGTATTCTGAAAACCCTGAAGGAGTAGTAAAATAGAGTAGTGATAAGAAAACCATTGGGAATATAGGGGGGTGGGCCAGGATCAAAAAGATCATTGTCAGACCCACCAAAAGGGTAACAATCTGTGGAGGACCTTGCATTCCGGGTGAGATGGTGAGAGCACTGGGAGCTCCTTAAAAAACAGAGTGAGTGGCCTAGTGGTCATTGTGCTATCCTGATATTAGTAGGAGTGGGGGTGAAGAGACGTGAATGTCCCTGGGTATGCATGAAAACATCACACAAGACCCAGGGAGAGTCAAATCACCAGGGTGTAAACATTCCTCTAACGTCAAGAATACTGAGGCGACCTAGAGTATATTTCAAACCCCCCAAAAAAAACTGGGGATGTCCCGGAGGGGCTCTTGTATATGGCATACTAGAGGCCATTTTGGAGCCGAAGAAGACCAGGCGGAAGTTCATTTTTGAGCAAAGGCGAGCAGTATAGTCCCTCACGACAGAGATAACAGGAGTTCCATGGGAGTAAACAGAGGACAAGTCCCGTTGGTCACTAGCACTGAAGGGGTCATGTGAGCTCGGGCCCAGGTAATGGATGCAGAGAAAAAGAACTTGACAGTTCTACAGTTCAGGTAGTTATTCAATCCTTGGCTCTCTTATGTTTTGGTTTCTGCCACATGGAGGTGAGTGGGCTTGAAGGAGGAGGTCGTTTGGTCAGGCTGGAGGATGAAGACTGCATCGGAGAGGGTGGATCTGTGGGAAGCAGGCCCAGCTTTCGCAGCAGGAGTTCACCTTCCGTGAATGTCGCAAATCTGAAAGGTTTGCCATTCAATTCAAACTTCAGGCTCAAGGGGAAGTGCCACCAGTATTTGATATTCTTCTGTGTCAGAACCGTCAGCAGGGGCTTGAGTGCTCGCCTCTTCTGAATGGTGAATGGGGAGATATCGGCAAAGATTTGTACTGAGTGTCCCATAATCTGACTACGCGGTAGTCCATCAGATCGAGGGGGGCCCAGGGCCATGTGAGCCCGGTCAGGCTCCAGTCTGTGGGCTCGGATGTCTGGGATGAGGTGTTTAATGAGTGAGTGAACCACGTCAGAATATCTGTGATGGTCTCTGGCAGACCTCTGATCCTGAAGTTAAGTCTTCTTGACCTATTTTCCAGGTCATCGATTTTAGCCATGGCTCCCTCTAATTGATCATGTAATTCCTGGAATCGATCAGTGTTTTGATTAACTTGATCGATCGTGGAGTCCACTTTACTTTCAATAGACTCAATGCGAGAGCCGAGGAGATGTAGATCGGATTTAATATCTGAGGTAATCCTGGCCGCAGTCTGGGAAAGGCCCCTGTCCAGCATTTCTGCAAATTTGATGAACAGCATGGGTATGTCCTGTTGTTGTGAGAAGCACTGACCCCCATCTTGACGGTTCAAGACAGGCCTAGGTGAGGTTCCGGCTGATGGTGACATTAACATGTCATCCAGGGTCTGGTTCAGGAGGGACACTGTAGTAGTAGACACTGTAGTGATGTCGGGCCCCCTATTGATTGCAGCACCGGGGCCCCTCCACATACCTCCTCATGTAGAGCCTCCCTCCAGGGAGAAGAGACAGGGATCCCTGTGTGAGCTGGTTCATGAGGCAGCCATTCCGCCGCCATCTTGGATTCCTCAGTGCCTGTTAGCGTGGAGAATCGTGCCTGAAAATTTATTTGTGCTGGCCCCCCCGGCCGGTAATTGTGACCCAGGGTATCCCGAGTGTTTCCGCTACCTGTGCGGAGCTTATAATGTGCTTGTGCCTGGCACTGGGAGCGCTGATGGTACGGAGTGGTACGGAGCTCCATGAGCAAGCGGCCATTTCACAGAGTGCCGTGCATGCGCCTGTGCTGACTTTTTTTCAGTTGGTGAGATGTGGTCCATGAAGTGGACATTTACAGCCGTTGGTGTTTGGTGGTTCAGAAAGATCTGTTCTGCAACTTTGCAAACAAAGTCAGCATGAACCACAGACTTGTCACACTTTTTTTTCTTTTTTTTTTAGTAAAATGAAGGCATTCCACAAGCATTGCTCAAGAAGATGCCTGAAGATCTTCTTGTAATACTTTTTTTGTTGTTTTCTCATTGCTGGATAAAATGTCATTGCCTGGTTGGCTCTGTCAACACATCCCATGGTGTTATTGTAGTCTATCACCACTTGTGGTTTCATGATATCTTTCCCACCTTTTGTGTGTACCATGACAGTGGAAGTGTTATGAATTGTACTCATTAGGCACAAATCTTTTTTGTCACGCCATCGCAGTACCATCATTTTGCCTTTCCGCTAGGCAACCATTTCTTCTGTGTTGAGCTTCTTATTGCCAAAGATTCACGGCATGTCATGCCGGTTAGCCCTAACGGTTCCATAGGCATCCGTTTTGTTCTGTAGAAGGAACTCAGAGTTCAGGAGATGTGTAAAAATTGTCTGTAGTTACACAATAGCCCTGATTTAGCAACGGCTCAATTAATGAAAGAACTGAAGATGTTGCCATTCCATAATTACTGTATTTTTGTTTGAATTTGGTTCCTTCCCCAGTTTACAGGACAGAATTCCAAATGTAACCAGTGCTCGATTCACATAGCATGAAGGATTTGATATATATTGTATCGAGCTGAGCCTTCCCTTGTAGGCCATTAGACTTTTGTCTATGCTGATGTCTCTATCAGGCATATAGTTCTGTTGGAAATTTTCTGAATCATTTGATATACCTCCCAAATCTTCTTAAGTTTGGTTGCTGGATAAGTAGTTTAATCAAATTCTTCATTATTTTCAAAGTGCAAATACTTGATTATCAGGGAAAATTTGTACTCCGACATGACCGTGCCAAAGAATGGAGTGGCTAGTAATTTATTGGTTGTCCAATTCCACTTCTGAAGGGGTTTCCCGACCACTCCCTGAAAAATTATTAGGCCTAGAAATTTCCAAATGTCCTTTTTGGTCACTGGTTCCCACTTTCTGCTCCTTGAAAATCTCCAATGCATAGCAGCTTGTTGCTCCTGGTACTGGTTTGTCTCCGTAACTTCATCAGACAAAAATAGTTGTAGGTATGCCAGGGGGTTGTCATCTTCAAACATACACTTTGATACCAGGTCCTCCAGTAAATGGGACTCTTGGGGGTGCTGCATGATCCGTACCGCAGTCAATAGAGCACCAAGTCCGCACATCACTGAGGTCAGTGGCAGGATTGTTGCTGAAATCACTTTCTGTGTCTGATGACGCATTTCCATACTAATCGCTATCACTCAATTCTGCAAGTGATTCTGTATCTCTATTTTCCAGCACGTCATAAACTGCTTTTAAGGTAGAGACGCGCTTTTTTGATGCCATGGCCGTTCTCCAGTTTCCAGGCAGAAAGTACAGTAAAAATGCAGGCAAGGGCACTGGACAGAGCACTGGGGGCAAACTGAGGTCAAATTATTTTATACAGTAATGTAATCCAATAAGATTACAATGTATTGTGTGTGTAGTGGTTTATATTTTTTTAATTTGCTGCCGGTTCCCCCCCGAGTCGCGACGCTCACAGGGAAGGGAAGCCGGAACACACAGAGCATCGGGCGGAAGGTCCAGCTGCCATAAACAGAGGGAGTACATCCCGGGATCCCAGGGACAAGGTAAGTCACCTCTTCCAGGATCCAGCGATGTAATCCCGTGGCTCGGAGTTAGCGCTAATGGTACTGAAATTTCACCCCGTGCCACACTCGGGAATACCGCCAATGAGGTTAAGTTTAGAAATGTAGGTATGTTCTATTAATTGAAACAAAAGAATTAACTGATTTTTAAGGGTCATATCCTAACTGATAGCATGTGAGCAATTCACATTTCTTCTTTATAGCACATGTGAGTTATATGGATAAGATAAAGCAAGTTGGTGTTATCACAGACTAACAGAAGACGCCTCTTCAAACTGATACACATCACTTCACGAGTGTTTGTAATGGTTAATCTTAAAATGGAAAAAGGAAAATATAGATGAACAATAATTCACAGGACCCTAGAGGAGACCTCCCACAGCTAAGATGTTAATTAGATGAAATGCAGCAAAATAAAGCTCCGGTTTTTACACTTCTACCAATTTATTTTAAATACCTGTGAGGATAGCTTGACATTTACCTGCAATGTAAGTGAAGAATTTGACTGTTTTCTCTCCCTCATTAAGAATTAAGCTTCATGATGTCAGTTACACATTAACCTGAGACCTAAACAACTGGAAGATCCTAACACTCAGCATCAGAGGGCTTTTGCTAATGAAGCTTTTTTTTTTCAAAATCTTCTAGGGAGGGTATTGCTCTTTAAATGAAGCCTGCTATCATTTCTCATCTACTTTCTACTAATGTCTAAACTCTCCAAAGATCTAATTACTTGAACATCACACCAAATTGACTGGAGCCATCATAAATAAACAAAATTACATGTTTTCATTTTCAGATATAACAATCTGATTTGACTTTTGCAGAATTTAAATATTTATACCAATAAAATTTTAGTTATACTAGGATTTCTTAAGCTGCCAATAAACAACACTTATGTTTAAAATATGTTATGTTTATTCTTTACAAACACGGTGAAATCACATAAGAAGGGTAAATGAAATGGCTCAATACTGCATCATTTTAATCATACAGAATCTCACAAAAGTGAGTACACCCCTCACATTTTTGTAAATATTTTATTATATCTTTTCAAGTGACAACACTGAAGAAATTACACTTTGCTACAATGTAAAGTAGTGAGTGTACAGCTTGTATAACAGTGTAAATTTGCTGTCCCCTCAAAATAACTCAACACACAGCCATTAAGGTCTAAACCTCTGGCAACAAAAGTGAGTACACCCCTAAGTGAAAATGTCCAAATCCTCTGGCAACAAAAGTGAGTACACCCCTAATTGAAAATGTCCAAATTGGGCCCAAAGTGTAAAAATTTTGTGTGGCCACCACTATTTTCCATCACTGCCTTAACCCTCTTGGGCAAGGAGTTCACCAGAGCTTCACAGGTTGCCTCTGGAGTCCTCTTCCACTCCTTCATGACGATATCACGGAGCTGGTGGATGTTAGAGACCTTGCGCTCCTCCACCTTCCATTTAGGATGCCCCACAGATG
The DNA here is from genome assembly GCA_037952835.1 of Lithobates septentrionalis. Classification (NCBI taxonomy): domain Eukaryota; kingdom Metazoa; phylum Chordata; class Amphibia; order Anura; family Ranidae; genus Lithobates; species Lithobates septentrionalis. The sequence goes on from JBBDGP010000074.1 coordinate 3,168,978, forward strand.
CTCAATAGGGTTTAGGTCTGGAGACATGCTTGGCCAGTCCATCGCCTTTACCCTAAGCTGCTTTAGCAAGGCAGTGGTCATCTTGGAGGGGTGTTTGGGGTAATTTTTATGTTGGAATACTGACCATGGCACATTTGTCTTTGTACTCCCCACCTGGTTGCCACCACACACGTTTGACACCATCTGAACCAAATAAGTTTATCTTGGTCTCATCAGACCACAGGACATGGTTCCAGTAATCCATGTTCTTAGTCTGCTTATCTTTAGCAAACTGTTTGCAGGCTTTCTTGTGCATCATCTTTAGAAGAGACTTCCTTCTGGAACAACAGCCCTGTAGACTAATTTGATGTAGTGTGCAGCGTATGGTCTGAGCACTGACAGGCTGACCCCCCACCCCTTCAACCTCTGCAGCAATGCTGGCAGCATTCATACGTCAATTTCCCAAAGACAACCTCTGGATATGACTCTGAGCATGTGCACTCAACCTCCTTGGTCGACCATGGCGAGGCCTGTACTGAGTGGAACCTGTCCTGTTAAACCGCTGTATGGTGTTAGTCACCATACTGAAGCTCAGTTTCAGGGTCAGTGGGCAATCTTCTTATAGCCTAGGCTATCTTTATGTAGAGCAAACAATTATTTTTTTTCAGATCTCCAGAGAGTTCTTTGCCATGAGGTTCCATGAGGTTCCATGTTGAACTTCCAGTATAAGAGTGAGAGCGAAGACACCAAATTGAACACATTTGCTCCCCATTCACACCTGAGACCTTGTAACACTAACGAGTCACATGACACCGGGAGGGAAAATGGCTAATTGGGCCCAATTTGGACATTTTCACTTAGGGGTGTACTCACTTTTGTTGCCAGCGGTTTAGACATTAATAGCTGTGTGTTGAGTTATTTTGAGGGGACAGTAAATTTACACTGTTGTACAAGCTGTACACTCACTACTTTACATTGTAGCAAAGTGTCATTTCTTCAGTGTTGTCACATGAAAAGATATAATAAAATATTTACAAAAATGTGAGGGGTGTACTCACTTTTGTGAGATACTGTATATGTAACAGAAAGTATATAACCAACCTAACCTATCTACTGCCTAGCTACTCAAGTTACACTGGTTTATCATGAATTGTACCGATGGCAACCTTTTTTTATACTTACCGTATATATTCAAGTTTAAGCCAACTTTTTCAGCACATTTTTTTATGCTGAAAAAGCCCCCCTCAGCTTATACTCGAGTGAGGGTCTCCCGCTGTGTCATGCAGTCTTAACTGTTTGGCAGCCGTCCACTGTAACAAAGCCCCACCTCCTCCTCGTCTGCGATAGACGGAACACTGAACACTGATACAAGGCTTATATTCAGGTCGGCTTATACTCTAGTATATACAGTAAGTGGAATTTTAAGGTGCCAATAAACAACACTTAACTATTGTGGGGTTCAGCTCGCAGAGAGGTAATCCACACAACAAGTAGGTTTAAGGGCTTCCTGCCCATATTTATTGGTCAGCGTGACAGCAAAACAAGAGGATTTCCTCACAGGGGTATGAGTCCAAAATGAAGACCAAAAAAAAGAAATGTTATTAACTGCTTGATGCCCGCCCACCATCAAATGGCGGCGGGGCGGTGCGGCTCTCATTCTGGGACGCCGTTATATGGGACACTGGGATGCTGATTACAATATTGCAAAATAGTGTCACAAATCAGTGCCCACCATTGCCCACCAATGCCAGCTATCAGTGCCCACCAGTGGCAGCAATCAGTGCCCACCACTGCCCACAAGTGCCACCAATCAGTGCCCATTAGTAATGCCAGTCAGTGCTGGCAATCAGTGCTGCCTATCAGTGCTGCCCATCAATGCCCATCACTGCTGTCAATCAATGCCCATCAGTAATGCCCATTAGAGCTGCCCATCAGTGCCACCCATCAATGCCCGACAGTGCCCATCAGTACCGCCTATCAGTGCCCAATGTGTGCCGCCTATCAGTGCCCACCAGTGCCACCTATTAGTGCCCATCAGTGCCACCTAACAGTGCCCATCAGTGCCACCTAACAGTGCCCATCAGTGCCATCTATAAGTGCTCATCTGTGACACATATCAGTGCCACCTATCAGTGCCCATAAGTGTGGCATATTAGTGCCTCCTCATCAATGCCACCTAATTAGTGCCCATAAGTGCCGCCTCATCAGTGCCCATAAGTGCCATCTCATCAATGCCCACCAGTTCAGCCTATCAGTGTCCATCAGTGCTGCCTCATCAGTGCACATCAGTGAAGGTGAAGAGTTACAAAATTTACTGACAGAAAAAAGTAAAAAAACATTTTTTTTTTTGTAAAAAATAAAAAACCCAGCAGTGATTAAATGCCACCAAAAGAAAGCTCTATTTGTGTGAAGAAAATGATAAAAAATGTATTTGGGTACAGTGTAGCACGACTGCACAATTGTCATTCAAAGTGCGACAGCGGTGAAAGCTGAAAAATGGCTTGGGCAGGAAGGGGGTGTAAGTGCCCAGTAGGCAAGTGGTTAAAGTGGTTTTAAAGGCAGAAGGTTTTTAACCACTTCAATACAGGGCACTTAGACACCTTCCTGCCCAGACCAATTTTCAGCTTTCATCGCTGTCGCAGTTTGAATGACAATTGCGCGGTCATGCTACACTGTACCCAAACAAATTTTTTATCATTTTGTTCCCACAAATAGAGCTTTCTTTTGGTGGTATTTGATCACCTCTGCAGTTTTTATTTTTTGCTAAACAAATAAAAAAATGACCGAAAATTTTGAAAAAAATAAAAGTTTTGTTTTTGTTTCTGTTAAAAAAAATTGTAAATAAGTAAGTTTTCTCTTTCACTTTCACCGATGAGGTGGCACCAATGAGCGGGCACTGACGATGGGCACTGAAATGCGGCACTGGTAGGCGGCACTGATGGGTGGCACTCATATGCAGCACTGATGGGCATTGATAGGCGGCACTGATGGGCACTGATGGGTGGCACTGGGTGGCACTGGTTGGCACTGATGGGCACTGATGTGCGACACTGATGGGCAATGAAAGGTGGCACTGCTGGGCACTGCTAGGCACTGATAGGGTGGCACTGATGGGCACTGATAGGCGGCACTGCTGGGCACTGATAGGCGGCACTGCTGGGCACTGATAGGCGGCACTGCTGAGCACTGATGGGCACTGATAGGCGGCACTGATGGGCACTGATACGCGACACTAAAATGAGGCACTGATGGGCATCCCTGGTGGCACTGGCAGTGGTAGGCATTGCAGTTGGCACTGACTGGCAGCTGCCTGGGCACAGATTGGCAGCTGCCTGGGCACACAGTGACATTTCCCTGGTGGTCTAGGGGCATACCTGGTGGTCCAGTGGGGATCGCTGCCCTGGTGGTCCTGGGCGGCATCCCTGGTGGTCCTGGGTAGGATCCGAGGGGGGCTGTGCTGATAAACCATCAGCACAGACCCCCCCTGTCAGGAGAGCAGCCGATCGGCTCTCCTCTACTCGCGTCTGTCAGACGCGAGTGAGGAAAAGCCGATCACAGGCTCTTCCTATTTACATCGTGATCAGCTGTGATTGGACATGGCTGATCACGTGGTAAAGAGTCTCCGTCGGAGACTCTTTACCTAGATCGGTGTTGCAGGGTGTCAGATTGACACCCCGCAACAACGGTCGCCGCGATGCGCGCCCCCGGGGGCGCGCAGTGGCTAGATATTCCTGATCACGTCATATGACGTCCGATCAGGAATATCAAACCACTTTGCCGCCGTCATTCTGTAATAGGGCGGGCGGCAAGTGGTTAAACTTAAAGAGGTTGCAAAAAAAAAAAAAACTGTAAGACAAAGGCATAATGAGCTAGTATGCATTGCCAGCTCATTATGAAATACTTACCCAAGAACAAAGCTCCTGCAGTGGTGCCCAAACACCGCTATGGCTTACCTATAGGTAAATGTCAGCATGCCGACCACATGCCGACCACCGCACGACGATTTACGATGGCAGAATGGCACAGGCAGCAAAAGGGAGTACCCGTATGTCCCTTTGAAATTCCCATCTAGTGGGTGCACACGCACCCACCACACCCCTTGGGGGCATGCCCGCGGGTCCTGCGAACGCGATGTTTGCCGGCGGCCCGCAATTGCAGTGAGGAGAGGCAGAACAGGGAGATGCCTATGTAAACAAGGCATTTCCTTGTTCTGCCTAGCAACATGACAGAGAGTACTGCTCTCTGTCATGTTGTAGTGAGCCCACCCCCCACAGTTAGAACACACTGAGGGAACACACTTAACCCCTTGTTTGCCCCCTAGTGTTTAACCCCTTCCCTGCCAGTGTAATTTATACAGTAATCAGTGGCTAATTTTAGCTCTGATTGCTGTATAAATGTCAGTGGTCCCAAAATAGTGTCAAAAGTGTCCAATCTGTCTGCCGCACTGTCGCAATCACGTTAAAAATTGCAGATCGCTGCCATTACTAGTAAAAAAAAAAAATAATAATAAAAATGCCATAAAACTATCCCCTATTTTGTAGACGCAATACCAATCAATATACACTTATTGCAATTTTTTTTACCAAAAATATGTAGAAGAATACATGTCAGCCTAAACTGTGGAATAAATTTGTTTTTTGTATATTTTTTGGGGGATATTTATTATAGCAAAAAGTTAAAAAAAATGGTTTTCTTTTCAAAATTGTCGCTCTTTTTTTGTTTATAGCGCAAAAATAAAAACCGCAGCGGCGATCAAATATTACCAAAGGAAAGCTCTATTTGTGGAAAAAAAAAGTACATCAATTTTGTTTGGGTACATCGTTGCACAACTGCGCAATTGTAAGCTAAAGTGACGCAGTGCCAAAAAATGCCAAAAAATGCTCTGGTCAAGAAGGGGGGTAAATCCTTCCAGGACTGAAGTGGTTGAAGTGGTTAATGCATTCTATGCATTAAAGTGTTACTAAACCCACAATAGTAAAATCAGTCTGTATATGCAGCATAGCATGCTTGTTATACTCACTGTGGAACTTAAGGGGTTAATCCTCTGCATTGTGTAAAAAGGCTGTTTTGGAAAAACTGTGCAGTTTATCACTTAACCGAGGTATACAGATCCAAAAATGCATATAGTGGCAGTATTTTCATGTAAAAAGAATATTTATAATATGTGGGCACTGTGGGGGAGCTGGTGAACTGTTTTAATATTAATGGGTTTAGTAATACTTTAAGATAAAAAATCTTCTGGGTGCAGCCCCCCTTATGCCTTCCTGAGCCCCATCTCCATCCAGCAATGTTCATTAGAGCAGTGGCTCTCCCAGGTCTCGTTCTCCTCATTGCATCATGCTGCTGTCAATCACAGCTGGTGAGCCAATTGAGGAGAGAGCGGGGGGGGGGGGCAGGGAGGGGCCGAGCCGTGATCTGTGTGTGAATGGACACACATAGCGTGGCTCTGAAGTGAGCCTGCTTGAGTGCCCCCATAGCAAGTGGTTTGCTATTGGGGGCACTCGGCAGGGGGGAGGAGCAAGGACTGCCAGATGGGAACAAAAAAGGAAGAAGATTGGGGTTGCTCTGTGCAAAACAATTGCACAGGGCAGGTAAGTATGGCATGTTTGTTATTTTGTTTTTATTATTTCCTTTAGAGTCCCTTTAAGCCTCCTGGCTAGTAAATAGAACCTATTGGGTCTGCTTCAGACCTGCAGACATACTACCTCACAGCCTGACTCCATCCTTTTCCAGCAACAACACATTAACACAGGGAAAGACAACTTATACCCCAGGTGGCGAAAAAGGCGTGGTCAATGAATAACCCCATGCAGCTTGCTATAAACTGTTCACTGCCATCCATTTACAATTGTGCTCATAAGTTTACATACCCTGGCAGAATTTATGATTTCTTGGCCATTTTTTAGAGAATATGAATGATAACACAAAAACTTTTTTCACTCATGGTTAGTGTTTGGCTGAGTCAATTATCAATATTATGAATCAACTTTGTTTACTCTTTTTAATCATAATCACAACAAAAACTACCCAAATGACCCTGATCAAAAGTTTACATACCCTAATTATTTTGGCCTCCTGACAGACCCCTGTATCTTTCATCCAGTGCTGCACTGACGTTTCTGGATTCTGAGTCATGGGGAAAACAAAAAAATGATCATAGGATCTGCGGGAAAAGGTAGTTGAACTGTGTAAAACAGGAAAGTGATATATTCTTCAAGTAATTGAGAAAGCTAATCAGCAGTGTTCAAACTCTAATCAAGAAGTGGAAAATGAGGGTTTCTGTTGAAACCAAATCACGGTCAGGTAGACCAACTAAGGTTTCAGCCACAACTGAGAGAAAAATTGTTTGGGATGCAAAGAAAAACCCACAAATAACTTGAAGAAAGATGGACTGAATGGTCGAGAAAGAAAGAAAACCATTACTATGCAAATGCCACATAGTATCCCCCTTACAGTACGCCAAACATCACAGAGACAAGCCTCAAACCTTCTGGAACAAAGTCATTTGGAGTGATGAGACCAAAATTTAGCTTTTTGGCCACAACCATAAACACTACATTTGGAGAGGAGTCAACAAGTCCTATGATGAAAGGTACATCATTCTTACTATGAAACACAGACGTGGATCGCTGATGTTTTGGGGATGTGTGAGCTACAATGGCACAGGAAATTTGGTCAAAATTGATGGCAAGATGAATGCAGTATGTTATCAAAAAATACTGGAGGAACAGTAACAGGTTACAGCTGTTTTGGACCGAAACCAGAACCGTTCAGTACTTTTGTTTCTGTCCCCCTGGCCAAATTAATCTTCAATGTAAAAGTGTGCACACTTGAAGTAAATTACTGAGACAGACAGTTCAGTAGCTTGATACTTCTCTTTTATTACTTCCTGCTCAAGCGGCTAATATACCGTGAGCCTGATGTTTCGTTATCAAAAAGGCAAGCATATATAGACCACTAAATATACATATTCATTACTGTGACAAAGTATAAGCTTTCATCTGGGTTATATCTATATAAGGGAATAGCAAACTATCATAGCTAAATAGGGGGTCTTGTTTCCAGTTCTTGGGTGTAGTCTCAAAGTCTTGAAAACAGGTGCAATGTTCTTTAACTTGTTCTTAACTCTTGCAGTTCTGTTCCACATGAAGGGGGAGGGGGGTAAGCTGGCAAACATCTAATTGAATATGGTTAAGGCTGATAGCTGAGAGAGAGAGATAAGCACTTATATCTATATGGTTATATTTGAAATGGGCATTTCACCATAACACTCATAATCACATCCATTACACAGCCAGGAAGCTGCTCATGGGATGTACATGGACATTCCAACATGACAATGATCCAAAACACAAGGCCAAGTCGACCTGTCATTGGTTACAGCAGAATAAAGTGAAGGTTCTGGAGTAGCCATCTCAGTCTCCTGACCTCAATATCACTGAGACACTCTGGGTAGATCTCAAACGTGCAATTCATGCAAGACAGCCCAAGAATTTACAGGAACTGGAGGCTTTTTGCCAAGAGGAATGGGCAGCTTTACCATCTGAGAAGATAAAGAGCCTCAGCTACAAATACCACAAAAGACTTCAAGCTGTCATTGATGTTAAAGGGGGTAATACACGGTATGTCAACTTTTTATCAGGGTCATTTGGGTATTTTTTGTTGTGATTATGATTTAAAAGAGTAAACAGTTGATTGATAAGAAATGGCTTCAGCCAAACACTAACCATGAGTGACAGAAAAGTTTTTGCGTTATCATTCATATTCTTTGAAAATGGCCAAGAAATCAGATTCTGCCAGGGTATGTAAACTTATGAGCACAACTTGTAACTCATGAACCATAAACGCTTATGCACAGATATACTCTATCAACAACTGACAGAGGCTGTTTGCAACACTATGTAATCTTTGTTGTTGGACTTATCCTGTGTCCATACTATACAATATTTTTTTACTATTTATGCATAATTCATGCATATGTATATCACCCAATAATATGCTTCAAACACAAAACTTTTTTTTTTTCAAGTTTTTTTTTGTTTGTTTTTCCCACAAAGTTGTTAGATTCTTTATGTTAACATTTTTCTTTATATAACTAGATCTAGTAAACCAAAATTTAACTTAGCGTGTCAATGTTCTACCTGCCTATTGCCTAACTATCTTAATACAGCCAGAGTTGGACACAAAAATTAAACATATCTTGTGGTTTTACTTTGTAATAAGTTCTCTTATTTAAATTTTACTTTTCATATTTTCATTTTTTTTTTGGGCTGACAAAGAGAAAGAAGTAGTGACTGCCTCTGGCACCACAGTTAAGGTCTGTTTTTGCCAGAATCCACTCTGTGTATCAAAGGGTGCTGACATTGGCTTCTGTCTATTGGTACAATAAATTTAATATTTGCAGGCATTTGAAAATATTTTCAGGTATTTATTAAAGTGCTTGTAAAAGCTAAACATTTATTACATTAATGCATTCTCTTCATTAAGGAAAAAACCTTTTATGTTCAGCTCCTAAGAGCCCTCCCCCCTCCCCAAATACTTGCCTTAGCCCATTGTACTGTAGTTCCAGTGCTGTGCCCGAGAACAACAGAACTGCTCTCTCTATTCTCAGAGGACTCAGTGAGAGCAATGGGAGCCATGGCTCCTGTTGCTGTGAATCTAATCCTATGACAAGAGAGCAGGGGGTGGCTCCAAGCCACACTGTGTGTGTCAATACACTGATTGAGCTTGCATGTCTGCCTTCATAGCAAGTGCTTGCTGTAGGGGCATATACAGAAGAGAAGGAGCCAAGAACACCAGGGGGGGACCCTGGAGGAAGAGTTTTGGGGCCACTCTGTGCAAAACCATTTCACAGAGCAGGTATTTATAATTTGTTTTTTATAAAAATAAAAAAAAAAGCACAAGCCTTTACAATCTATTTAATAAATTCACTGTAATGATATTGTTGTTTTGGATAGTGTTGCGTGCAAATCAAACAATTATTCTTAGATTTGCACTAAATGTAATTTACAGAAAAACCTGCAATTGTGAAACAAAAACGAAAAATAAAATGTTTGTTTAATCACACTGAGATAATTCTAATTAGTTTTCATTATGTAAAATCCAATGAAAATTGATATCATTGCTGTTTGGACACAAACTGAAGTGGGGCTTCTCTGTGGAAGCACACTGCACATCTAGCCAACATCCAACATGTTTTTATTTAAAAAAAATAGAGGTGAATATACTCACAAACCAGTACTTGTGTGATAGTATTATCATAAAATCATCCGCTTCAATCCATATGCGAAAATCCACAACACTTGTAGTCACACCACTAACGTGTTTTAAGGTAACCCCCTTCTTCAGAGCCTACAGAACATGTCCATTTCACAAACGTATACATGGTGCACTGCCTCAGATGGTAGTAACTCCTTAAAGCGGTTGTATACCCGCAAAATTTATTTTTTATTTTTAACCCTGTAAAGCAAAAGGCATAATGAGCTAGTATGCACCGCATACTAGCTCATTATGAAATACTTACCTTAGAACGAGGCGTCGGTATCTTACCTGGTCCACGCCGAGGGAGCTGTCATGTTGCCTCGGCGTGTCTTCCGGGTATCGCGGTTCCAGCGCTGTGAGTGGCTGGAGCCGCGATGTCATCACTCCCGCGCATGCGCGCAGGAGATTTCTTACCCGGCGAGGTCCGGCAGTTGCCGGGCTTCAGCCGAGAATCCCCTATGCGCATGCGCCGCTGCAGTCAGCGGCTCATAGCAAGGGGAATATCTCCTAAACCGTAAAGGTTTAGGAGATATTTTTTTTACCTACAGGTAAGCCTTATTATAGGCTTACCTGTAGGTAAAAGTAAAAAAAATGACTATACAACCACTTTAATGCTTTTTCTTAATGCTTTATTCATCAACATAAACTGGGATGGGAGAAGGACTTTCTTTGAGATGCTCTTTGGTGGATTTCTGATCTTTTCCTTGCTTCACTTGCAAAGACTCACAGCATTGTGGGTGACAGCGATTCAAAACTGGATGATTACTTTTTCAGGGAAGATGGAAGTAGATTTCTGACATAGAATAAACGATAAGAGTCACTCTGAATGACCTCTCCCGCTTGACTGATTGGAATCCCGGGGCAATGCTGAACCCAACATCACAGGCCACAACCACCTGTCTTGCTGACTTGCGTACCAACATCCCTCAGCCTCTGGACAGTACCTCTCCCTTGGGCTTTTCACTCACTTGATCAATAGCCTGTGTGTCGCTCCTAAGCGATTGATCACCCAGTTTCCTTCCGCTTGACTCTACTTCTCCCGCAATGATTCCTAGTTCCTCTTCTCCTTTGTGGCCCGCTCCCCTCCCCGCAGGGGCAGCCAACGACATTAGCAACTACATGCTGCACAATGTCGTCTGTTCCTCCATGAGGACCGGTTTTTCACCCTTCTCGCAAAGGTGAAGCTCCGTTGGCTCCCCGGAGGGGAAAAACCTCCACCTCCCCCTCCGGGAACCAGACTGGCTCTCTCGCTCCTCAGAGCAGGATTGGACTCAAACTCTCCCGGACACCACGTGACTCCCTTTTTATACAAGAGTCCTGGGCATTACCAAGCAAATCAATGATTGGTCGAGACTATCACATAAACTACCTGCCACTCAAATGGTAATTGAACACAACAGGCCTGCTGTAATAGCACAAGCCTGTCTAAATTTACCTGACATAGAAAGCTAGCAAAAAGGGTCACCTACCTAAAAGTAGGTGCCCGCTACATACACCCCCCACTTGAATCACAACCGTCCCCAGTTGTGGGGAATAAATTTCAGAGTAAATCCTTAAATTTTAAGAAAGAAAGAGCATCTCATTACATCAATTGGAATGGGGAAAAGGAAATGAACTTTAAATAGGGTTAACATCAATTGTCACTGTACACAATATCAGCACAATAGCATTTACTTGGCCTGACTGTAGATCCCTACATCTAACATTCAATACAAGCGGAACCAAAGCATTGCTCCCGCGGGAGGAATACTCTGGATACCACAGGCCTTCATCTATATAATGGACAGCTGTCACATCTTCAATATACCTAAAGGAAGACACAAAATATTTCTAAACTATACTAACTATTACACAAGCATTACCGGACAGAGGGGGTTATCATCCTCCACCGTACAATTCTTTATGGCATGTGTGTTCCCATTGGGATAGTCACTCTCTCAAAAGGAGTCCAGCAGTACTCCTGCAAAGCGCATCCTAACAGACATGCTCGGCAAATGAATCATTTTGCCTGTTGGCAAAATAAACTTTTTGTTTGGCTCTTAAACAAGAGTCCTGGAAGAAGTACTTGTGCTACAAAGGGACTTTTAGCAGAAACAGCACACCCTAGTGTCCATAACTTTGTCCTTGTTAGGCACCATGGATGCGAGTCTCCTGCTTAACAGTTTACTTGGGGAAAACCCACCCTAACCCATCTGCCATCCTGCAGTCAATCTGAATCTCGGGTCAGGCAACCTCCTTCGACTATCTCCTGGTCCTCTCACTGAGATAGAGTAGCTGCGGGTATTTTGTCCAGCCTTTACCACTAATACTCTGTCTTTGTGGATCGCTCTTCCAAGCTTCCACTCCCGATGAATATCCTTGAACCGGACCCAAACCTCACTGTCAGGTGTCCTTTTTGGCTTGGGAACATGAAGATAGTCCCACACAAGTTCATCCTCCCATGTCTCCCGGGAACTTTCTACAACATCCATAATTTGTTCCGGGACATAGGGGTAATCAAAGCCCCATTCTTGAGCTACCTTTCGCTGAACCTCTCTCTGGAATCTAGAGAGTCTAGGCAAGTCTCTAGCCTTTCCTCTACCAGGCAAAACACAAGCCTCAGTAGCTCTACTGACCCATTGCTGGAACGTAGCTGGCCTGCTAGGAACGGTAGTATTTGACACATTAAACGGGGGTACTGGAACTTTAACTGTACCGGACACTCCTGTGGAAGCTTCCACTGAAGTTGAACTTTCAACAAAACATTCCTCCTCACTACTTGAATGAAACTCTACAGGGGGTGACCATTCGAATAGATTGTCCATCGATCCATATTTCTGTAAGATCTGTGGTGATCCCCAATCTATAACCCAATCTTCGTTTACCCCGTCCGGCTCACCCGAGGGATCCCCCTCCTGTAACTTAGGCTCCTTCCGGACGGGCAAATCAAAGGGCTTCCTGTTAACTGACTCCGTAGGGGTTTCCTTCGAAGACTGGACAATAACTTCTATAGTCCCTGGGTCTCCAGCCAGACCACAGGCTTTCTCAGCACATCCTACCTGATCTCCCGATGACTCAGATTCAGCCGAATCAGACGGGAGCTCCTCCACTGGTACTGCAGGCGATACACGACCCTCCCGGCCTTCCGAATCACCTGTTCTTGCGGCAGACAAAGTCCCGTTGTAACATTAACAGAATAATATTTGACCTCCTGTTGGACGGGTCCCAATCGCATTAACTGGATACCGCAATGTCCGCACTGAGCCCAGGTGGTGACTCCGACCGTAGGCCTCCAACATCCAGGACACAGCATACAGAGCCTCTCCACTCCGTCAATCACTCCCAATGCCAGTCCTCCAGTTAGCTCCAACCAAACACCGGTGTCAATCAAAACCGGTCCTGCAAATCAGATAGCCGCTGCATGGCAAGTGTACTCCCAACATCTTCCGCCATCTTCCTCCGCCTGTCTCACTCTGGCGCATGGCACGCTGAACATCAGGAAACTTTTCCTCTGGGGCGTGGCTCCACCCCCCACTTGTTGGTTCAGCGCGCGAGGAACTGTACATTTTCAAAGTCCTCCCCAGCGACCCCTGGTGGTAGGTACAGTTATACTGCAGGCTATCTTGGCAACAGTCACTGAAATGCAGGTTTTCGTTGCTATGGGAGATAGTTAGCGGCAAACGTGAAACAGATATCCCGGACGAGCTTGTAGTGATATCAATACAGAACTTTCAATATCTCTACTATAATTATACAAATATACCTCTACCTGGGTGTTTGTTGTTCCACCTACAGGAGAAAGACAATACTGCACACGAAAATTTGTGATTTGACAAATTTGATTTCTTTTACTGAAACGGTATTTAAAAGTTATTGCAGTGACTACACTATCACACCAACGTTGTGCAACAGTACAGTAAATATTTACCAATTTCTTTGTACACATACACATACATATATATATATATATATATATATATATATATATATATATATATATATATATATATATATATATATACATATATATATATATGTTCTTGAATGGACCCCCTCTTGGTGCGTCTCCAGGTGGGACTAGTGTTCAAAGTAAAATTGTCTTAACTCCGCGCACCTTCCCACCTCCAGCACACTGTAGCAAGCGCAAAGACACAGGAATATAAATACCCCACAATATAGACACTAGGGAGCTCCCCCTGCTTTGACAGTACAGTCACTCTCTTTTATGACTAAATGCGGAGCCACACGATGGAAGAAATAGCCCCGTTGTCTTCAGTCTTCTGCTAGCTAAGAAAATCAATATTTGTAATCCACAAGGTTTCCCTTTGGCCAATTGCTCGGTGCAAGGTGGTGCACAAAAGTAATTGGAATCAGGCAAATTGATTGAATACTCTTACTTGAAAGGAACAAACATCCAGTATCAATTCCTGGATGTTGAAATCTGATTGTAAGTCTGTGCAAATGTGATTTTCCCAATTGAATTGTTCCGTGGGACTATCAGTCCCAGCAACACTCTGTAATAACGCTGAATGTGTGTAGTCTGGAACAAACTTCTGGGCGTTAGCCCTCTCACCGCACTGGATCCAGACAGAGGGGTGTCTCTGCTCCGCAAGTTTCCAGTCTGTATGGAGTTGCAATCACGCTGTTGTGCTGTTCCGCTTATTGATGACCGGGAGTCCTTGGTTACCTCCCTCACGGGTCTCCGGAATGATCACTTCTGCTGCTCCAGCACACTGTGATCGATGGCAGGATCGCTGGCTGCTGTACCGCTTCTTCACAGGATAGGCCGCAACCCTGGGACACACACACACCCACAGAGTCCTGCTGCCGGCCACGCGTCCCAGGAACAAGAGAGCTAAGATGGCCGCTCCCAGCCTTTTTATAGTCTTCCCACAATGCAGTTCTGTTCCCTGAGATTTGTGGGAGTCACTGAGCATTGTGGGTAGGTCAAGTTAATGTCAGATTTAAACAAACAAAATACTTCCATGTCAAACTTCTGAACAATAAAATAAATATAAAGGTGTAATTATATATATATTTTGGCCGCTAGATGGCGCCATATACCAACTTATTAACCTTACAGAAATACAAATATTTATTTTATTGTCAGTGCTACAGCTGCATGACGTTTCTTAGAACATTATCTCTGAGGATGGTAACAGTGGATCATGCATGCATATTGTGTGCTGAAATGAACACTTGTAATCTCAGTCAAAAGGCCATATAACAGGGTGCCAACAAAGGAGAAAAAAATGAGAGACTGGACTGCGCAAAGACCTTTATGGCAGGATGAGCAGGAATTATTTCAATGATAATGATATTTATAAATAATGAGAATTCATTTTGAAGTTGCTTTAACATGTGACAACCATATGAAATTTTAGTCAATGGTTAACATATACTGTAAATAAATGAAGAGAGTAGGAGCAGTGTAAGATCAGATGGCATGCAGTCTGTTTGTTTTGACTTTGCCTCGCAATCAGAGCAATTCTGCAAATTTCAGTATTGTTATGTAAGTAAACCTTCTAACATATGCTGGAAGATTCAATACCAACGTAAGAAATTGTGTATTCAGGCACTAGAATATTACTGGCTAGTTTAAACACACATTTTGTAAAATCATTAGATTGTGTAGTAAAAAAGAGCGTACATTCTGGAATATTTTGAACATTTTTGTTTGTACAAATTGTAGGTACATATTAAAAAATATTTCCCGCAGTTTTCTGTTTAGCTGGCTCTGTGATAATTAACTTTTCAAATTTTATCAGGTGAGTAGGTTGGATGAACATTTAGATCAGTAACAGAAAGGAAACAGTATAAAATAGTAAATGCTGGGTAAAACTACCTGGGCATATCCCATGTTAAATGGTTTGTTTTAAATGTTTTCCCCTTTGGCTTAATGCTATTTAGATTCCTCTTGGCATCCTTGAACTTTTTGTCAGATAATTAATTAAAGGAGCATCTAATTAACCTAACTCTGAACTTGTGTAAAATCATTAGCCATTGCAGGAAACCCTTCAGGGAAACTGTTTTCTTCATATTGTAGGCAAAATGAGTCAGTATTGTTTTATTTTCTAGCAGTAAAATAGGATAAGATGTAGTATATCGTTTTCTGCAGTGAATTTTAAATCAAAGTTGTGTGATAAATACCCCTCTCTGGACACTTAACCGGAAAAATGTGTAATGTATACTGTATCTATATATTCATTGTGTTTTATGTAATACGGCTACATCTTTGAATTATACTACTACCAATTATACTGCACTTTTTTAAATTGGTAATTATATGTCCTTAATTTAAAGTGCGCCAAACAGCACTTTTCATCCAATCACACAGTTCCCAGCTTCTATTAAATTTGGGTAATAATCCCCCCCATCATATCTGGGAGGCCATCAAGAAGAGGCAGACATTCCTATGCCATGAGGGGGGCCAGCAGCATCTGTGTCCACAGGCAAAGGTGGACATGGTCCATCCTGAGGCAGGGCACATTTGTCTCTGTTTAGTGTTATTGCCGTTAGGGATGAGCTTCGAGTTCGAGTCAAACTCATGTTCGACTCGAACATCGGCTGTTCGCCAGTTCGCCGAACAGTGAACAATTTGGGGTGGTCGCGGCAAATTCGAATGCCGCGGAACACCCTTTAAAAGTCTATGGGAGAAATCAAAAGTGCTAATTTTAAAGGATTATATGCATGGTATTGTCATAAAAAGTGTTTGGGGACCTGGGTCCTGCTCCAGAGGACATGGATCAATGCAAAAAAAAGTTTTAAAAACGGCCGCTTTTTCGGGAGCAGTGATTTTAATAATGCTTAAAGTGAAACAATAAAAGTGTAATATCCCTTTAAATTTCATACCTGGGGGGGTGTCTATAGTATGCCTGTAAAGGGGCGCATGTTTCCCGTGTTTAGAACAGTCTGACAGCAAAATGACATTTCAAAGGAAAAAAGTAATTTAAAACTACTCGCGGCTATTAATGAATTGCCGGTCCGACAATATACATAAAAGTTCATTGATAAAAATGGCATGGGAATTCCCCACAGGGGAACCCCGAACCAAAATTAAAAAAAAAAATGATGTGGGGGTCCCCCTAAATTCCATAACAGGCCCTTCAGGTCTGGTATGGATATTAAGGGGAACCCCGGCCAAAATAAAAAAAAATTGCGTGGGGTCCCCCTCAAAATCTATACCAGACCCTTCAGGTCTGGTATGGATTTTAGGGGGAAACCCCGCGCCAAAATCCAAAAATCAATACCAGACCCTTATCCGAGCACGCAACCTGGCAGGCCGCAGGAAAAGAGGGGGGATGAGAGAGCACCCCCCCTCCTGAACCGTACCAGGCCACATGCCCTCAACATTGGGAGGGTGTTTTGGGGTAGCCCCCCAAAACACCTTGTCCCCATGTTGATGGGGACAAGGGCCTCATCCCCACAACCCTTGCCCGGTGGTTGTGGGGGTCTGCGGGTGGGGGGCTTATCGCAATCTGGAAGCCCCCTTTAACAAGGGGACCCCCAGATCCCGGCCCTCCCCCCTGTGTGAAATGGTAAGGGGGTACAAAAGTACCCCTACCATTTCACAAAAAAACTGTCAGAAATGTTAAAAATGACAAGAGACAGTTTTTGACAATTCCTTTATTTAAATGCTTCTTCTTTCTTCTATCTTCTATCTTCTTTCTTCTATTTTCTATCTTCCTTCGGTTTCTTCCTCCATCTTCTTCTTCTTCTGGTTCTTCTGATTCTTCTGGTTCTTCCTCCAGTGTTCTCGTCCGGCATCTTCTTATCTTATTCTCCTCGGGCCGCTCCGCATCCATGATGGAATGAAGGGAGGCTCCCGCTGTGTGACGCTTCTCTCTTCATCTTTTTCTCTTCATCTTTTTCTCTTCATCTTCTTCTCTTCATCTTCTTGTCGCCATCTTCTTTTCGGGCCGCTCCGCATCCATGATGCATGACGTCAGAGGGGGGCGGGGTCACCCGTTACGTAACCCCGCCCCTTCTGACATCATGGGGAATGCCACAGGGAAGTCCCCGTCAAGTCCCTGTGCATCAGAGTGAGGCGGGGTCACCAGGTGGCCTCACCCCCCGTTATTTAAGAACCATCAAAAGAGGAGAAGCGTCACACAGCGGGAGCCTCCTTCCATGCCATCGTGGATGCGGAGCGTCCCGAAAAGAAGATGAAGACAAGAAGATGAAGAGAAAAAGATGAAGAGAGAAGCGTCACACAGCGGGAGCCTCCCTCCATGCCATCATGGATGCGGAGCGGCCTGAGAAGAAGATAAGAAGACGCCGCGGAGGAAGATGCCGGACCAGAACACCAGAGGAAGAACCAGAAGAACCAGAAGAAGAAGAAGATGGAGGAAAAAACCGAAGGAAGATAGAAGATAGAAGAAAGAAGAAAGAAGATAGAAGAAAGAAGAAGCATTTAAATAAAGGAATTGTCAAAAACTGTCTCTTGTCATTTTTAACATTTTTGACAGTTGTTTTGTGAGATGGTAGGGGTACTTCTGTACCCCCTTACCATTTCACACAGGGGGGAGGGCCGGGATCTGGGGGTCCCCTTGTTAAAGGGGGCTTCCAGATTGCGATAAGCCCCCCGCCCGCAGACCCCCACAACCACTGGGCAAGGGTTGTGGGGATGAGGCCCTTGTCCCCATCAACATGGGGACAAAGTGTTTTGGGGGCCTACCCCAAAGCACCCTCCCAATGTTGAGGGCATGTGGCCTGGTACAGTTCAGGAGGGGGGTGCTCTCTCGTCTCCCCTCTTTTCCTGCAGCGTGCCAGGTTGCGTGCTTGGATAAGGGTCTGGTATGGATTTTTGGGGGGACCCCACACCATTTTTTTTTTTAATTTTGGCTGGGGTTCCCCTTAATATCCATACCAGACCTGAAGGGCCTGGTATGCAATTTAGAGGGACCCCACCACGTCATTTTTTTTTTACATTTTGGTTCGGGGTTCCCTTGTAGGGAATTCCCATGCCGTTTTTATCAATGAACTTTTATGTGTATTGTCGGACCGGCAATTCATTAATAGCCGCGAGTAGTTTCAAATTACTTTTTTCCTTTGAAATGTCATTTTGCTGTCAGACTGTTCTAAACACAGAAAACATGCGCCCCTTTACAGGCATACTATAGACACCCCCCCAGGTACGAAATTTAAAGGGATATTACACTTTTATTGTTTCACTTTAAGCATTATTAAAATCACTGCTCCCGAAAAAACTGTCATTTTTAAAACTTTTTTTGCATTGATCCAAAATTAGCACTTTTGATTATTCATGTTCATGTCCCATAGACTTTAACAGTGTTTGTGTGTTCGAACAAATTTTTTGCCTGTTCGCAAGTTCTGGTGCGAACCGAACAGGGGGTGTTCAGCTCATCCCTAGTTGCCGTGCTATCCAGCCACAGCATGCAGAGAAGGTGGTGAACTGGCTTACTAAACCATCCTCATCCTCATCCTCCTCATCCTCTATGACCCAAGTTGACACTAGTGCGCAATCCACAGCAGCTGCCAGAGTGGCTTATTCTGCCTCCTTGTGCACAGCTACTCCTGCCATAGTCCCAACGTTATGCATGGAGGAGTCAACTAAACAGCGTCAGCTACTTGCTACTTGAAGATGCGCATACATTACTTGATTCTGATGTTGGTTTTGAGGTACAGGAAGGGAGTAACATGAACCAACAGAGAGTGGAGAACACTAATGAACAACAAATTGGCAGTCAAGTTCCCCCAGTGGCAGTATATTACCTAGTGGGCTCTAGTGATGAGGATGAAGGTGATGAGGTCATTGACATGTCTTGGGTGCCGGATAGAGCAGAGGAGGAAAGTGAGGAAGAGAAACAACCCCAACAAGGCAGGATGTCCTCCAGAGGCAGGCATTATGGAAGAGTAGAGAGCAGCCACCCTATTCCATCAGATTGTAGAGCTGTTATATCCTGGCCCACTTCCCACAGCTCAGCTGTGTGGGCCTTTTTTTAGCACACGTGCAGCCGATCACACTGTTTCAATGTTCAAACCCTTACGCAAACAGACCAAGCGTGGCAAAAAAAAAAACACAGCCATTTGGGTACCACATGCTTGAAGAGGCATTTAACCTCCCACCACCCAGCCCATTGGCAAGAGCACCTGAAAGCCACACACAAGGGACACAATTATTCTCCTCCTCACTCCTCACCTTTCATGTCTACCCCTCTATATCTTATGACCACTCAGCAGCCTCCACTGACAGGTGTGATGGTATAGCAAAGGGTGTCACAGGTCCTTGCAACATGTCTGCCCACAGCTCACCCCCAGCTGTAGAGTATAGCAGGCAAATTTCTCTGCCCCAGCTGCTGCATTGAAAAAAAATACACTCCCTGCAACCCGCATGCCCATTCAAATCAATTTATATGTCATTTTTTTTCTTTATTAATATCAGTTTTGCTTCAGCAGGTTCTCTACACGGCACAGTTACACCACTTTACAGGCAGACTAAGGGAACCCTCCAGGCATATTAAAAGAACATTTTAATTTTTATTGTTTCACTTTAAGCATAACTAAATTCACTGCTCCTTTAACAACTTCAATACCAGGCACTTATGTACCTTCCCGCCCAGACCAATTTTCAGCTTTCAGCGCTCTCACACTTTGAATGACAATTACTCAGTCATGCTACACTGTATCCAAACAAAATTTTTATCATTTTCTTCTCACAAATAGAGATTTCTTTTGGTGGTATTTAATTACCACTGGATTTTTTATTTTTTGTGATATAAGCGAAACAACAGTGAACATTTTGAAAAAAACACACTTTTTTTAGTCTCTATTGTAAATTTTGCAAATAAGTCATTTTTCTTCATGAATTTGGACCAAAATTTATACTGCTACATATCTTTGGTAAAAGTAATCCAAATTAGTGTATATTATTTGGTCATTGTGAAAGTTATAGAGTCTACAAACTATGTTGCCAATCACTGAAAATTGATCACATCTGATCACACCTGATGTACTGAAGGCCTATCTCATTTCTTGAGACACTAACAAGCCAGGAAAGTACAAATACCCAAAAATGACCCCTTTTTGGAAAGTAGACAGTCCAAGGTATTTACTAAGAGGCATGTTGAGTTTTTTGACGTTGTAATTTTTTTCCACAATTCTTGGTAAAATTAAGATTTTTTTTTTACACAAACTGGTCATATTAACAGGTTATTTCTCTCACACAGCATATGCATAATTGCAACTACACCCCAAAATACATTCTGCTACTCCTCCCGAGTATGGTGATACCACATGTGTGAGACTTTTACACAGCCTGGCCACATACAGAGGCCCAACATTGAAGTAGCACCCTCAGGCGTTCTACAAGCATAACTTGCACATATCCTTTCTCAACCACCTATTACACTTTTGAAGGCCCTGGAGCACCAGGACAATGGAATTGTCCACAAAATGACCCCATTTTGGAAAGCACACACCCCAACATATAATCTATGAGGCATAGTGAGTCTTTTGAACGGTTCATTTTTTCCCAGAAGTTTTTGGAAAATGTGTAAAAAAAATGAAAATGCATTTTTTTTACACAAAGTACAAAAATACAAAGTACAAAATACATTCTGCTACTCCTCCTGAGTATGTCAATACGACATGTTTGTGACTTTTACACAGCCTGGCTACATACAGAGGCCCAACATCCAAGTAGCACCTCCAGGCATTCTAGCAGCATTAATTACACATATTATTTTCTGACTACCGATCACATTTTTGAAGGCCCTTCATATTTCTAACATATAGCAGGTACATACCAAATAACAAAAGATTACCTGTGGTTTTAGAAGTGCAGTGGTCCACAGAGGAGAGCATCGGTCCAGGCAGCAGGCAGGAATAAGGTCAGCGATAGCAAAAGCAATCATCCAGGCAGCAGGCAGGAATACTGTCCATAGTTCGTACAGGCAGAGATACTGTCAGCACAGCCAAAGCACAGGTCCAGGTAGCAGGCAGAGGTGTCCTGGCAGAAATACAGTCCAAAGTTAGTAGAGGCAGCAGGCAGATATATGGTCAATACAGCCAAAGTATTGGTCCAAGCAGCAGGAAGAAACATGGTCCATAATGTCATGGGTCATTACAGGCAGCAATATGGTCAGCACAGCCAAAGTATTGGTCTAGGCAGCAGGAAGGACCATCAAGCTTAGGGCCAGGGGGACAGGGGTAGAGGCGTCTCCCACCCAAATAGCTTTGAAGCCTCCGGGCAACCAGACCCTGTTCTGGGAGCACAGAAAATGAAAAACGTTTTTTCTCTACTCAGAGCGCTATTTTAAAGCCCCTCACACATATGTGAGACCCCTGTGTACTAAAGTAGATGGCCAAAAGATCAGTCCAAGTGGCAGGCAAAAACATGGTCAATTAACAGGTCAAGGTCAGAAACATGGTTTAAATTGGCAGGCAGAGGCATCATCGTTAACAGGCTGAGGTTGGTGCACGTGGAAGGCAGAAATATGGTTTAAATCGGCAAAGACATTGTCTGTAAACAGGCCAGGGTCAGTTAATTAACATGGTAGCAGGCAAATGGGGAAATGGCAGTCTGTTAATAATAAGGGGAAGTAATATTGGATGGATGGATAATAATTTTTGAAGCAATCTCCGATGCCAGGTTGGGAGGGACATTGGGGACAATAATAGCTGGTATCTCTTCTTACTCCTCCTCTGCTGCATACACAGCATTTCTTTTGGCATCTTCTTCCAGATTCTGTGGGGGAATGTGATAGGGAAAGTGTTGCTCGTGAAGTCGACTCACGCTATCAGAGCGAATGCTTCCTGGGGCAGGACCTTGTTGGTAAATGAGGGCAGTGACGATATCTTCAATATACTTGAGATTTTGGTAGCAGACAAAACAAATGAAAAAGGGCCATGTGAAACAGGTGAAATGCAACTTTCTTGTACCAATAATGGGACTTTCTGGTTGATAAATAGGGCTGTAGCATCTGATCATTTAAATCCACCCCCCATGTACATATTGTAGTCGTGGACACATTCAGGCTTTACAATAGGGCCGCGTCTTCTTTGGATCTCCACCAAGGTGTCATTGTGGATGGTAGAGAGGATGTGGACATCTTTCTTGTCCCTCCACTTCATGGCCAACACTTCCTCGTCCCTCATGAATGCCGATTCTCTGTTTTACAATTTTTTTGTCAACAGATTTTGTGGAAATCCCTTCCCTTTTTTTTTTTTTAAAGTACCGCAGGCCGGGATTTTTTTACTATAAAGGTGACGAAAAAGGGGCAGGTTGGTATAATAGTTGTCGACATATAAATGGTATCCTTTTTCGAACAGCTGGTATGCCAGCTCCCAGACAATTTTCCCACTGCTTCCAATATATGTGGGGCAATCACGGGGCTGGAGCTCGGAGTCTTTACCTTCGTACTGTAGATCTGGAATGTGAAGACGTATCCAGTGAGGCGATCACATAATTTATTTAATTTCAGCCCAAACCTGGCTCTCTTGCTTGGTATATACTGCTTGAAGTGCAGTCGGCCAGTAAAATGTATGAGAGACTCGTCTACACAAATTTTTTGGTCTGGGATAAAAACGTCTCTAAATCGCTGGGAAAAGAATTGATTAGGGGGCGTATCTTGTAAAATTTGTCGTAGTTGGGATGATCTCGGGGAGGGCACTGTGAATTGTCATTGAAGTGGAGAAAACGCATAATCATGTCGTATCTTGTCCTGGACATGACAGCGGAATATATGGGCATGTGTTGGATGGGGATGGTGGACCAATATGCATGGACTTCATTCTTTTTTGTAAGCCCCATATTAAACGTAAGGCCCAAAAACAATTTAAATTTGTCCAGTGTTAGGCATCGCCACTGGAACATGCGGGCGCAGGAAGAATTGGGGTTGGTAGCAATAAATTGGGATGCATACAGATTAGTTTGATCCACCATATTCTGCAGCAAATCTTGTGGGAAAAATAAACAAAAATAATCAAATTGAGAAAAATTTGTAGTGTCGTGCTGCACACCTGGCTGTGCAGTGAAAGGGGAGATGATAGCGGATCCTGAGTTTGCAGTCAACCATAAGGGGTTTGCCAGGGCATCGGAAGGTAGGACTGAGGCTGGGTTCTTCGGGTTGGGCGTGTGATTCCAGTACTTGTACTGGGCTCCTCTTCCTGGGGTCTGGCACTGCTGGTGGTGGGCAGATCTCTTGATCTTGGTCCTGATCTTGGTCCTGATCTCATACTTTTGGGAGGGACGGTTTCCTCCGTGGACTTGGACTCTGATCCACTATCCTCCACTGGCTCGTATTCTGAACCAGAATCGGATGATGGGAGCTCCCTGCTGCTCTCATCATCCAACATGGTAAGAATGGCATTTGCCTCCTCAGGTGTGTAAACCCTTTCCGACATGGTAGCGCTTTTTGGTGGGCCAATGTAATGGTACTGATGGTGGCAGTGGTTGTACCGATGTGGTATTAGTGGTGGGCCTGTGTGGCGGTACCAATGGCGGTAAAGGTGGCGTACGGGTGGTGGTGGTGGTACCGATGGCGGTACGGGTGGTGGTAGTGGTACCGATGGCGGAACAGGTAGCGGTACTGATGGTGGTACAGATGGCGGTACAGGTGGTGGTGGCGGTACCAATGGCGGGCCTGATGGTGGTACTGGTGGCGGTACTGGTAGAGGGCCTGTGTGGTGGTATAAATGGTGGGCCTGATGGCGGAACTGGTGGTGGTACCGATGGCGGTACTGGTAGCCTGTGTGTCGGTACTGGTAGCCTGTGCGGCAGTACCAATGACGGTGGACCTGTGACAGATGATTGACAGATGGGCTGATTGATTGACATGTGGGCTGATTGATTGACAGATGGGCTGATTGATTGATTGACAGATGGGCTGATTGATTGATGGGCTGAGTGACAGATGGGCTGATTGATGGGCTGGGTGACAGGTCCTCTTTATTGGGGGGGCTATGTTGTGCACAGTATATAATAGACAATACACTACACTGACAGCTCAGGAATATACACCACACCGCACGCCATACGAGCTGCTGCTAAACGAAATACACCTGTATAGTTTGGTGCATTGTAGCACCTGCATACTGTGAGTACCCTCCTGGAGGAACTTCTTTTACTTTAAATAAATCCCTTACTATATTACACCATGGAGCTTTCTTTTCTCTTTTATGAATGATGTTTTACCTGTGAGGATTGGACATACATCATTGCATCCTGAGTGAGCCCAGGAGTGGCCCCAATGCATGTTTTGACACTGTTTAACTACCGTGTCACACGAATAGAGGTGAGCGCAAGCACAAGTGGGGGATCACGGGAGAGCACATCCAGCTTGTTGTGATTTGGACACTTTTCAGGAGAAGCATGATGAACACTTAATTCATGGACACTGTTTTCTTGCACTTCTTTGTTTCAGTTTGAATCTGCTGATCGTATTTTGTTTGGACACTTGATTGTCACAGGATTTGCACTTATTAATTAGGTCTATATTCATGCATGATGCACTTTCAGCATTTTATATAAGGATTGCACTGTTATGTGGATGCACTTTGTGAATTTTATATATAAGGATTGCACATTATATATATATATATTTTTACATGTATGTTTTTATTAGCATACTAATTATGGTTTAATATTTCTGCACAATTAGTTTATATTTTATACTCAGTTTATATATATTCATATTTTTTTCAATTCACATTTTTAGCGCGAGCACAATTGATTTTATTTATATTCAAATACACGGAATGAAACGTGGTGAAGTGTTTGCTGCTTTAAATATAGTTGTTTTACTCCTTAGAGGCATTGGTCCACTTGTGGCTCGCAAGAACCCCACCTGTTTGTTTGTCACTTACTGATCCCTGCTCTCTCCTCACACGATCGGTGTGTGAGGAGAGAGCAGAGATCAGATAGTAACTGCTCCTCAGTGTTTACATTTGTGACCGGCTGTGATTGGACACAGCCGGTCACGTAGTATACAGCCAATTTCATTGGCTGTTTACCCTGATCGGGGAAGCGCTGTGTCCAAGGGACACGCGCCTTCCTCAATCCCTGCTCTGCACTCCTCCGACAGCGCGCATGGAGCGTGCCCACCGAGTTTGTTATGACATGTGATCGGCTGTGACTTTGACACAGCTGATCGCGTGGTAAACAGCCAAATTCATTGGCTGTTTACCGTGATCGGGGAAGCGCTGTGGCCGAGGGACACACTTCATCCCCTATCGCCGTGCTGCGCGCCCTTCGGACGCGCACTAAAGGGTTATCCTGCTGGGTGTCATATGACGCCCAGTCACGATAACGCAAACACTTCCCGGCCTTCAATATGCTATAGGCTGGGCGGGAAGTGGTTAAAAATGATCTTTTTTTTTTAAAAAAAATCTTGCATTGGTACAGTATCTCACAAAAGTGAGTGCACCCCTCACATTTTTGTAAATATTTTAATATATCTTTTCATGTGACAACACTGAAGAAATGACACTTTGCTACAATGTAAAGTAGTGAGTGTACAGCGTGTATAATAGTGTAAATTTGTTGTTCCCTCAAAATAACTCACAGCCATTTAAATCTAAACCGCTGGCAACAAAATTGAGTACACCCCTAAGTGAAAATTTCCAAATTGGGCCCAAAGTGTCAATATTTTGTGCGGCCGCAATTATTTTCCAGCACTGCCTTAAACCCCTTGGGCATGGAGTTCACCAGAGCTTCACAGGTTGCCACTGGAGTCCTCTTCCACTCCTCCATGATGACATCACGAAGCTGGTGGATGTTAGAGACCTTGCGCTCCTCCACCTCCCATTTGAGGATGCCCCACAGATGTTTAATAGGGTTTAGGTCTGGAGACATGCTTGGCCAGTCCATCATCTTTACCCTCAGCTTCTTTAGCGAGGCAGTGGTTGTCTAATGCCCCGTACACACGATCGGACATTGATCGGACATTCCGACATCAAAATCCATGGATTTTTCCGATGGATGTTGGCTCAAACTTGTTTTGCGTACACACGGTCGCACAAAGTTGTCGGAATTTCCGATCGCTAAGAACGCGGTGAAGTACACCACGTATGACGAGACTAGAAAAGGCCAGTTCAGAACCAAGCGCGGCACCCTTTGGGCTCCTTTTGCTAATCTCGTGTTAGTAAAAGTTTGGTGAGAGACAATTCGCGCTTTTTCAGACTCATGGTTTTCAGATCGTTTTCTGCTGTTCAGCTTATGCTTGTAGGTTTGTATCTGCTCTTCAGTGCGTGCAGCGAGTTATGCGTGACTCTTGTCATTGTGTTCTTGTTCGTTCGTTACTGTTTTTCAGGTCGCTCTTCACAGGCCTTGCTGTTCTTCAGTGCGTTCTGTTACTTCGTTCTGAGCAGCCGACCATTTTCTAGCCATGTTGCGTATACGTACTCCTTGTAGAGTTCGTGCTGTGTGGGGGCTTGGTGTTGGGATCCTTACCTGGACACAAGTCCAGTCCATGAACAGGGTGGGGAGGAGTTCATGGACCAAGAATTGGTTGCTCCAGCGTGACCAGTTCTGTCATATGTCTTTGCTCCGTGAGATCCGTGAGAATAATCCTGATGATTTCAGGAACTTTCTCCAGATGACGGACCCTGTATTTCACCATTTGTTGGCTTTGCTGACCCCCTATATCAGCAGACAGGATACCTGCATGAGGCAAGCCATCACTCTGGAGCAGAGGCTCGTCACCACCCTGCGGTACTTGGTGACGGGGAGAAGCCTGCAGGACCTTAAGTTCTCAACAGGCATCTCCCCCCAGGCTCTGGGGATCATTATCCCGGAGACCTGTTCTGCCATCATCCAGGTCCTGCAGAAGAAGTATATTAAAGTAAGATTTATCTTTTAATATCACATTTTATTGTATTTAATGTTTGATAATGTATTGTATTTCTTTCCTCGTTCCCTAATTACCATGATTGGAATATGCTGTGAATGTCCCCTTTGTCTTCATTCATGCTGGATTTTTGTGTAATTATTTTTTTTCTCCTTCATACATATTTTCCTTCACTTACCTCCCCAGCATGGTCTCCTGGCCCTATATTCACCTTGTGTATTCAATTAACAATGTATTTTATCAGCTCCATAGTAGTGCTTTACCCCAAATACCCCCTAAAATGCTTTAAAATGTGATTTGTGCTTTAAATTCAGGCAGAGTGCCAGAGTTTTGTTTTTTTTTGGGGTCCCAAAATGATTTGGAACCCTCCCTCCCCCAACTGCTAACTCAGCTGATACCAATCCTCTATCTGCTGACTTTGCCAAACCCATACACACTATACCTACCTCTTTTGTGGTCAGATTTATGGATGAATTCCCCAAAGCATGTAGTGCAAGGGCCTGCCTGAATACTTTTAAATGGTACTGTTTGAAGTTTTTGTATCCTATTAATATCTTGATAGGTAATATCAGAATGTAAAAATGTGCTCAAATGTGTACAGTGTGTATTTATATCCTTGTATTATGACACTTCTTACCTGTCCAGTGGGCTGCCAATAGTGTAAGTAGGGAGGGGCTGGCCAAAGTAATCCACATTATTTAGGCATTCATCTCTCAATGAAGTGGAGAGGGTTACCTGTCAAATATCTCCCCCCTCATAAAATTCACAAAATGGTCCATGAGAGGGGGGGAATCTGATAGGTGGACCTAATACCTTTGTCTTTAAATACTCCTTAAAATAAATGCAATACTGATGTTGGCCAAGAATGTTTGTGTCTAATCTGCTTTCAATGTTTATGTGCAAAATGATTAATTTTGTTTTCTTGTTTGACTCCAGTTTCCTTCCAACCCACAGGAATGGCAGACTGTGGCCTTCCACTTTGCCCAGCGGTGGGACTATCCTAACTGCAGAGGGGCAATTGATGGGAAACACGTCCACATCATCCCTTCACCCAACTCAGGATCATACTATTATAATTACAAGGGATTCAATAGTATTGTGATGTTGGCGGTGGTGTCGGCTACTTACGAGTTCCTGTATGTGGACGTGGGGAAGAATGGCCGGATGTCCGATGGTGGAGTCATCGCCCAGACAGAGTTCTACAGGCGTCTCCAGAATGGCAGCTTGGACTTGCCACCTCCAGAAGACAATGTGGAAGGACTCCCATTCGTCTTCGTTGCAGATGAAGCGTTTGCTCTGGGGGACCATCTTATGCGGCCATTCCCGATGAGGACCCTCACCCCGGACCAGAGGGTTTTTAATTACCGGCTGGGCAGAGCTAGAAGAGTGGTGGAGAACACGTTTGGAATCATGGCCAGCCGGTTCCGCCTATTTCTTACACCCATACACATGGCGGTGTATAAACTGAATCATATTATCCTGGCGTGCTGTGTTCTACACAACTTTTTATGGCAACATTCTGCCAACTATGCTGGCTCAGTTGGGCCTGAGGCCGGAATTCTAAATTAAACAACCCTGACGGCGCTTAAAAGTGGCCGTCCTGGGTTGCCCCCCTGAGTGCCTGTGATATCCGGCTAAGATGCCTTGAATACTTTGCGGGTAGGGGGGCTATCAATATGCCAGACAATGTCTGAAACCTTTTTCAATTAATAAAAAAAAATGACTCAAATCTTTGGTGACATTTACTGCTTGTGTTTTTTTTAGCTGACCCTGACAGAAATGTGGTGAGTCCTGAAAATGGCATGATTGTGTAACCTTACAAAGCACTGTTGGGTGTTATTTACTAAAGGCAAAGACACTTTGCACTACAAGTGCACTTGAAACTGCACTTGTAGTGCAAGGTGGAAATAACACCCATTGTCACAGAAAACACCAATTAGAGCATCACAAAAGTGTTGGAGCGTTGAGACAATAATTCACACATTCTTGATTAACAATCTTTTTAGTACCAGCACAAATACATGTGCATTTAGAAAAGGTTTTTAAAACAAACCAACATGTTTGTTGTATAACAATTTGTGGGGTCACATTAGAAAAAGTAGAATTAGAAAAAGTAGAATGTCCATTTAAGATAAAACAGGCATGTTTAAAACCAACAAGAAAGACACAAATCTTGAACTTACAAAGTTCACATTTGGTAGAACTTGAAGGCAATATCAGACATGAGTATTTACAAACTGTGTTTGATATTGCGTTCAGATGGGGTGAAGTCACCCCAGGAAAAGCCAAATTTTGAAGATGCACACAAATTGCCAAATGTCAACATGTGCTAGCTGCCATCATGGGGGATCAAGGAATGTGTTTTTGGGGTGCAACCCCTTCCTCACAGCTACTTTATTATTAAGGAAGGGGTTGCACCCCCAAAAGGCGTCCATTGATCCCCTGTGATGGCAGATAGCACATGTTGACACACTCTGTGCATCTTCAAAATTTGGCTTTTCGCAAATATGTCAAAAAATGGTAACAATTTTTAGCACACAAAAAACCCAAGGGATTTGGAGGGATTTTAAACTCTCCCCAAAACATCAATGATGTTCTTCATTTTTTTTTGAACATCATTGATGTTTTTCAGGATGTTTTCCAAGTCCCTATTACACCCCATGATCTCCCCGATAAGGATCTGTGCACTTTCCGAGGTGAAATGCCCTGGATCCACAACATCACCTAAAAAGATAGAAACAAAAACACACCATGTATTATAAATATGCCAGCATCCATCTCTTACCTGAGCCTGTGGTCGCAGAAACTCACCTGTTGTGGTGACTATTTCCACCACGTCTTCTTCCTCCTGCTCTGCTTGGCTTGGGTGGATTTCCCCTTCTTCCAGAGGTGGGGGGTCTGTGATCTCCTCGGATGAGGGGTGCCCTCTGAGTCTTTTCTCCCCTATGTAAAAAAAAATAGGTATACTTAGCACACAGATATTTGATGGCAGAAATAGGAATATGAAACATTGCTTGGAAGTGGGGTACAATTGTCTATTTTGGCAGAGTTCCAAGATGTAGAATTGTTATTGTCCTTTGTCAAGCTTCAATACTTTACCTGTTTTGTACAAGCTTCACAGATGGAGACACCCCTATAGTATGCACTGGAGCACCTGTGTGGGCCCCCTAATAAAAAGGGTGTTCTTGTGTCCTACACTAGTGCTCCAGAGTCCAGATGTGAAAATTGCTGAGTGTCCCCTCCTTACGTAGAATCTAGTTTGCATTTCATTCTAGTTACAAACCCATCTACACAACCAAATTATTTTCAGACAAGTAGGCCATAAAAAATGTGGGCAAATGCATATGGCCAAAACAATGGTGTTTTCTAGGCCGAATGAACAATGTTTTATACGAACTAATAATGTGCCCATGAACATGAAAGTTGCCATTTTAAACTGGATAACAGTTAAGAAAAGCACATGGAGCAGCACAAACGCAATAAACATAAAGAATAGGAACACAGGACAACTACTTACCTTTTTGCAGCACTCTCCGGATCTTTCTGTACTGCTCGTGCTCTCTTAATTTGAGGTCCGACCACCGTTTCCTGAGCTGATCTTTCGATCGTCGTACCCCGAAATTCCGGTGCAGACTCTTGACCATTTTCACCATGATCTTGGCCTTTCTGACATTGGGGTTGGGGTAAGGTCCATACTTCCCGTCATAGTCGGCCCTCTTCAGGATGTCCACCATCTCCAACATCTCCCCAAAGGACATATTTGAGGCCTTAAATCGTCTCCTTCTGGATCGTGATGTTTCTGGCTCCGGGCTTTCCTCCTCCTCCTCCTCGTTGCTGTAATAAGCACGCACCTGCTCTGTCTCCACCATGTGCTCTTCCCCCACTGCGTCGAATGAGAAGGGGCGGGGAATAAAATAGAAAGAACGTCAGGGATGGGCGGAGTTTCATGCATGCGCAGTGTGTATAAAGCGTAACACGCTTGCGTAGTACGTACGATCTGTGAGCGGAGGAAGGAGTATCGGAGGCGCCGATCGTGATAATGAAGGTAAGATCTAAACTTGGGCCTATACTGCTTCTAGATTGAGGCCTATATTGTAACAAGATTAGGAGAGTTTTGCCTGACATTAGGGTTTGTCTTGTGTTGTGTCTTGCAGATAAAATGGATGGCTTCAATGACCACAACTTCCTTCCCCTGTTCATAGACAAGTGCAGGGAGCTGCCCTGTCTGTGGCAGGTGAAACATCCTCATTATAATAATAAACAAAAGAGGCAGACAGCTCTGGAGAAACTGCTGGACTTGGTGAAGCCGGTGGTCCCCACAGCAACCATCTCCTATTTAAAAGGCAAAATTGGTGGCCTGAGGAGCACTTATCTAAGGGAGCGCAAGAAGGTCACGGATTCCCAGAGATCCGGAGCTGCAGCAGATGACATTTATGTCCCCAGGCTGTGATACTATGAGAGACTGCGATTTCTGTCAGACCAGACTGGAGTCAGGGAATCCCTCTCAACCCTTCCTTCCACTCTTCCTTCCACCCCAGCTGAGGCTTCCGATGTCCAACCTAGGACTTCCAGCCAGGAAGAAGTGGAGGAGCCCAGCTTGAGCCAGGTATAGCATTCTTCTACAGATTTCTGGTCAATAAAGAAATGATTTTTGAAAAGCATTTTTTGGCGTAAAATTAATGATGTTAACTAGATGTTATTGATGATCACTAATTGCTGATTTAATAAAGGCGTTTACATATCAATAGACAGTAGTGGGCAAAAATAATTGGGACAAGAATGAAAAATGCTGGGCTCAGAATGATAGTCTTTTATATTTGTTAACATTCAATTTGCAACAGACATGAGATGAAAATTGTGTGTGATTGATGAAGTAAAAACTAAAACTATGTCCCTTTTTCATACACTGGAAGACCTCAGCCAGGACGAGGCTCTGGAATGTGGCACACAGGAGGAGGCTTTGGAATGTGGCAACCAGGAGGAGGCGGGGGTTAGTGGCAGCTAGGAGGTGGCGGGGCTAAGTGGCAGCCAGGAGAAGCCTGGGACCAGTAGGAGCCTGACAGAATCGCAGGTTCTTCCCCTCCGCCTTCCAAACAAAAGATCCAGGGGAGTCACGTGCAGGATTCAGCTCTCAGGCTCATTCAGGAGGCTTCTGCGTCCCTCAGAGCCACCCCCACTCCTGAAGAGGCCTTTGCCTGCATGGCTACCACCAAACTTCAAGGCCAACGCCTCCTGTTTGAGGACCTTCTTTATAAAGTCTTAACTAAGGGGGTGAGGGGCGAAATCACACCCAATACCAACCTGAGTGAGTTGGAACATCCTCCTCCTCCTCCTCCTGCCACAACTCCACCACCACAGCCACAGCGTGGAAGGAATCGTGGAAGGAAGACCAGAGAGTGATGACTAGGGATGAGCCGAACACCCCCCGGTTCGGTTTGCACCAGAACCTGCGAACGGACCGAAAGTTCGCACAAACGTTAGAACCCCATTGACGTCTTTGGGACTCGAACGTTCGAAATCAAAAGTGCTCATTTTAAAGGCTAATTTGCATGGTATTGTCCTAAAAAGGGTTTGGGGACCCGGGTCCTACCCCAGGGGACATGTATCAATGCAAAAAAAACTTTTAAAAACGTCAGTTTTTTCGGGAGCAGTGATTTTAATGATGCTTAAAGTAAAAAAAAAAGTGAAATATTCCTTTAAATATCGTACCTGGGGGGTGTCTATAGTATGCCTGTAAAGTGGCGCGTGTTTCCTGTGTTTAGAAGAGTCCCTGCACCAAATGTCATTTTTAAAGGAAAAAATCTCATTTAAAACTGCTTGCGAGTTTAATGTAATGTCGGGTCCTGGCAATATGGATGAAAATCAGTGAGACAAATGGCATAGGTACCCCCCAGTCCATTACCAGGCCCTTTGGGGCCTTGTATGGATATTAAGGGGAACCCCGCACCCAAATTAAAATAAGGAAAGGTGTGGGGCCACCAGGCCCTATATACTCTGAACAGCAGTATACAGGTGGTACAAACAAGACAGGGACTGTAGGTTTGTTGTTAAGTAGAATCTGTTTGCCATTTTGAACGGGTACATTTTTACATGTTTAGCTCCAGGCAAAAAATCTTTTTTAAGCTTTTTGGAAAACATAGGGAAGGGTTATCACCCCTGTGACATTTGTTTTGCTGTCTTTCCTCCTCTTCAGAAGATTTCACCTCACTTTTTGTCCCAATGACAAATGTTTTTTGAAAATTTGGGGTTTTTTGTGGAACAAGGATTGGAAAGCATCAGTGGAAAGGAGAAATGTTTTTCCCATATTAACTCTTACAGGAGAGAATTTCCCTTCCTAGGGGTAGATTTCATCTCACTTCCTGTTGTCTCCTTCCGTTTGCAAGTAGGAGTCGTTTGTAAGTTAGATGTTTGAAAGTAGGGGCCTGCCCTATATACTCAGCAGAAATTTGGGCCTTAGGTGTTGTTGTGGCCACAACAACATAAGCCCTCACAGGGCCCTGCTGTGAAATATTAGATCAAGAATTGTAATTACATGCCCCTGTTGAACAGGGGCAGAAAAACTGGGCCTTTGGTGGTGGTGGTGCTGGTGCCACAACACTGTAAGTCCTCACTCACTTTTGGTGGGTGCAGAAATGGGCCCTGCTGTGAAATATTAGATCAAGAATTGTAATTACATGCCCCTGTTGAACAGGGGCAGAAAAATTGGGCCTTTGGTGGTGGTGGTGGTGGTGGTGCTGGTGCCACAACACTGCAACCCCTCACAGACACTCTAGTTGGAACGCAGGAACGAGCCCTGCTGCAAAGTATTGCATCAAAAATTGTAACTACACGCCCCTGTTAAACAGGGGCAGAAAAATTGGGCCTTAGGCACTAGTGCTGTTGCCACAACACTGCAAGCCCTCACAGACACTCTAGGTGGAGCGCAGGAACGAGCCCTGCTGCAAAGTATTGCATCAAAAATAGTAATTACACGCCCCTGTTAAACAGGGGCAGAAAAATTGGGCCTTCGGCACTGGTGCTGGTGCCACAACACTGCAACCCCTCACAGACACTCTATTTGGAACGCAGGAACGAGCCCTGCTGCAAAGTATTGCATCAAAAATTGTAATTACACACCCCTGTTAAACAGGGGCAGAAAAATTGGGCCTTAGGCACTGGTGTTGGTGCCACAACACTGCAACCCCTCACAGACACTCTAGTTGGAGCGCAGGAACGAGCCCTGCTGCAAAGTATTGCATCAAAAATTGTAATTACATGCCCCTGTTAAACAGGGGCAGAAAAATTGGGCCTTAGGCACTGGTGGTGGCGCCCAGAACCAAAAATGTTCGTACAAGCTATCAGCGTGATGATTGAGGAGGAAGAGGATAATTACTCAGGGATAGTCACTCAGCATCAGCATAGGCAGTCTTTGAAGGCATCTGAGATTTTTAAAAAAAATATTCGGTTACATCAGCATCAGGTGCTTGGTAGCTGGGGGTGATCCAAGACTGATTCATTTTTATGAAGGTCAGTCGATCGACCGAGTCGGTGGACAGACGCACCCTGTGATCGGTTACCACGCCTCCAGCAGGACTGAATGTGCGTTCGGAAAGAACACTGGATGCAGGACAGGCCAGTAGCTCAATTGCATACTGTGCAAGCTCTGGCCAATGATCCATCCTCAAGACCCAGTAACCCAGAGGATTTTCGGTGGGAAAGGTGTCCAAGTCTGATCTTGCCCCAAGGTATTCCTGCACCATGTAAAACAGACGCTGGAGATGGTTGCTGGAACCGATCATACCTTGGGGCTGCGGACCAAAAAATTATCTGAACGCATCGGTCAGACGGCATCTTCTCCACAGCTCCTTCTTTGACTGACCGAAGCCTCAGCAACACGTTGTCCAGAAACAGGAGTTTGTAACC
Source organism: Lithobates septentrionalis (assembly GCA_037952835.1). Classification (NCBI taxonomy): domain Eukaryota; kingdom Metazoa; phylum Chordata; class Amphibia; order Anura; family Ranidae; genus Lithobates; species Lithobates septentrionalis. The sequence goes on from JBBDGP010000074.1 coordinate 3,203,909, forward strand.
TCCCAGTCTCTGGGAACGCGTTGCACAGACCTTTCTGCAAGGCCTCCCGAAGATGTTTCATCCTTTGCTCCCTCTGCAATGGCAAGATAAGGTCCGCAACCTTACCCTTGTAATGTGGATCAAGGAGGGTTGCCAGTCAGTATTGGTCCTTCTCCTTGATACCACGAATACGAGGATCCTTACGCAGGCTTTGCAGGATCAGGGATGCCATGCAGCGTAGGTTTGCTGAGGCATTCGGTCTGGAGTCCTCTGGGTCACTAAGGACGACATGGTCCGCAGCCACCTCCTCCCAGCCACGTACAAGTCCATGTGTTTCTTGGGACTGATCCCTTAAAGACTGCTGCTGATGCTGAGTGCCAGGCTCCACCTCCATACTGACACAGTCTTCCTCCTCCTCCTCCTCGTCCTCTTCCTGTGTGATCGGTGGGCATGCAGGAACACTGTCTGGATAAAGGGGGCCTTGAGAGCTAAGGAAGTCCTCCTCTTCCTGCCTCTGTTCTGCCTCAAGTGCCCTGTCCATTATTCCACGCAGCGTGTGCTCCAACAGGTTGACAAGGGGGACAGTGTCACTGATGCATGCACTGTCACTGCTCACCATCTTCGTGGCCTCCTCAAATGGTGACAGGACAGTGCATGCATCCCTGATCATGGCCCACTGGCGTGGGGAAAAAAAACCAAGGTCCCCTGACCCTGTCCTGGTGCCATAGTCGCACAGGTACTCATTGATAGCCCTCTGCTGTGTGTGCAGCCGCTGCAGCATGGCCAACGTTGAGTTCCACCTGGTGGGCATGTCACAGATTAGGCGGTTCTTGGGCAGGTTAAACTCCTTTTGGAGGTCCGTCAGCCGAGCACTGGCATTATATGACCGGCGGAAATGCACACAGACTTTCCTGGCCTGCCTTAGGACATCCTGTAAGCCCGGGTACCTGCCCAAGAACCGCTGCACCACCAAGTTAAGGACGTGAGCCAAACAGGGCACATGGGTCATTTGTCCCTGTCGGAGGGCAGAGAGGAGGTTGGTGCCATTGTCGCAAACCACCATTCCTGCCTTAAGTTGGGGTGGTGTCAACCACCTCTGAACCTGCCCCTGCAGAGCTGACAGAACCTCTGCCCCAGTGTGGCTCCTGTCCCCCAAGCACACCAGTTCAAGCACTGCATGGCATCTTTTGGCCTGCGTATTTGCGTAGCCCCTTGAACGGCTACGGAGCACCGCTGGTTCCGAGGACAAAGCACAGGAAGAGGCCATGGAGGAAGAAGAAGAGCAGGGGGTGGAGGAGAGAGGTGTGTCACAATCATTAGCATTTTGGAGGCGTGGTGGCGGAACAACCTCCAACACTACTGCACCTTGTCCTGCATCCTTCCCAGCTACCAGCAGAGTCACCCAATGCGCCGTGAAACTAAGGTAACGTCCCTGTCCATGCCTGCTGGACCATGAGTCAGCGGTAATATGCACCTTACCGCTGACCGCCCTGTCCAGCGAGGCATGGACATTGCCTTCCACATGCCGGTAGAGAGCCGGAATCGCCTTCCATGAGAAAAAGTGGCGTTTGGGTACCTGCCACTGAGGAACTGCACATTCCACAAACTCACGGAAGGGGGCAGAGTCTACCAACTGAAAAGGCAGCAGTTGAAGTGCTAGCAATTTTGCCAAGCTAGCATTCAACCGCTGGGCATGTGGATGGCTGGGAGCAAACTTCTTTCGGCGGTGCAGCAGCTGGGGCAGGGAAATTTGCCTGGTACAATCTGACGTCGGTGTACCAAAAGCAGATTGCCCACAAGTACTTGGCTGTGACACACCTAATTCTACACCTTCATTCCTCTCAGTGCAGGTCTCAGAGAGGACTGAAGGTATAGTGGGGGTGGAAATCTCAGCTGATGAGGAGCAAGGAGAGGTCCTCTTTGTTCTTTGGTGTGGGTCTTTTAGATACTCTTGCCAACGAACTGCATGGCAGGTCAACATATGTCTGGTCAAGCATGTGGTACCCAAGCGGGAGATGTTTTGGCCATGCGAGATACGCTTGAGACATATGTTGCAAATAGCAGTGGTGCGATCTGATGCACTCGTCTCAAAAAAGGCCCACACGAAATATAACGCGCAGAGACTGCAGCGCCCTGCACATGTGGAGCTTTGGGGTGTGATGCAGTCAATGTGCTGCCCTTAGGCTGGCCCCTGGAGGGCATCCTGCCTCGTTGGTGATGTGCCGCCTCCTCCTCCTCCTCCTCTCTCCTATCAGGCACCCACGTTGAGTCAGTGACCTCATCATCCCCGCCCTCCTCATCACTGGAGCAAACCTGGCAGTATGCTGCAGCAGGGGGAGCATGACTGCCAGATTGCTGTCCTTCTTGGGCACCCCCTCTGTCCGTGCTCATGTTACTGCCTTCATCAAGCTCAGTATCATCATCAGAGCCTTCCAAACGCTGGGCATCCTCCTGGAGCATGTACCCAACACTGTGGTCAAACAGTTCGAGGGACTCCTCAGGAGGACATGGTGGGGCTAGGGAAGGAGTCACTGATGACATTGAGCCGAGGGAAGAGGCCGCTGCTTTGTCAGACAAAGTACCCTGGGCATGGGTGAGAGAGGATGAGGAGGATGAGGACGGCTTGGTCATCCACTAGACCAAGTCTTCCGCATGTTGCGGCTCAACACGGCCAATTGCCAAAAAAAAGGCCAAGCGTGTCCCACGGCCACGTGCTGATGAGGATGCACCGTCTCCACGACCAGCACTAGACACAGAGCCTGCTTGCCCTCTCTTATTGGCTTGTGACTGTCTGCCTTTCCTTCTTGGCCTTCCAGACATACTAATGGCCTGTAGCTGCACTAAGCTGGGATATATATATATATATACAGTGCCTTGCAAAAGTATTCGGCCCCCTTGAACTTTTCAACCTTTTGCCACATTTCAGGCTTCAAACATAAAGATATACAATTTTAATTTTTTGTGAAGAATCACCAACAAGTGGGACACAATTGTGAAGTGGAACGAAATCTATTGGATATTTTAAACTTTTTTAGCAAATAAAAAACTGAAAAGTGGTGCGTGCAAAATTATTCGGCCCCTTTACTTTCAGTGCAGAAAACTCACTCCAGAAGTTAAGCGAGGATCTCTGAATGATCCAATGTTGTCCTAAATGACTGATGGTGATAAATAGAATCCACCTGTGTGTAATCAAGTCTCTGTATAAATGCACCTGCTCTGTGATAGTCTCAGGGTTCTGTTGAAAGCGCAGAGAACATCATGAAGACCAAGGAACACACCAGGCAGGTCTGTAATACTGTTGTGGAGAAGTTTAAAGCTGGATTTGGATACAAAAAGATTTCCCAAGCTTTAAACATCCCAAGGAGCACTGTGTAAGCGATCATTTTGAAATGGAAGGAGTATCAGACCACTGCAAATCTACCAAGACCTGGCTGTCCCTCTAAACTTTCAGCTCAGACAAGGAGAAGACTGATCAGAGATGCAGCCAAGAGGCCCATGATCACTCTGGATGAACTGCAGAGAACTACAGCTGAGGTGGGAGAGTCTGTCCATAGGACAACAATCAGTCATACACTGCACAAATCTGGCCTTTATGGAAGAGTGGCAAGAAGAAAGCCATTTCTCAAAGATATCCATAAAAAGTCTCGTCTAAATTTTGCCACAAGCCACCTGGGAGACACACCAAACATGTGGAAGAAGGTGCTCAGGTCCGATAAAACCAAAATCGAACTTTTTGGCCACAATGCAAAACGATATGTTTGGCGTAAAAGCAACACAGCTCATCACACTCAACACACCATCCCCACTGTGAAACATGGTGGTGGCAGCATCATGGTTTGGGCCTGCAGGGACAGGGAAGATGGTTAAAATTGAGGGGAAGATGGATGCAGCCAAATACAGGACCATTCTGGATGAAAACCTGTTGGAGTCTGCAAAAGACCTGAAACTGGGATGGAGATTTATCTTCCAACAAGACAATGATCCCAAACATACAGAAAAATCTACAAAGGAATGGTTCACAAATAAACGTATCCAGGTGTTAGAATGGCCAAGTCAAAGTCCAGACCTGAATCCAATCGAGAATCTGTGGAAGGAGCTGAAAACTCCTGTTCACAAACGCTCTCCATCCAACCTCACTGAGCTCGAGCTGTTTTGCAAGGAAGAATGGGCAAGAATTTCAGTCTCTCAATGTGCAAAACTGATAAAGACATACCCCAAGCGACTTGCAGCTGTAATCGCAGCAAAAGGTGGCTCTACAAAGTATTAACGCAAGGGGGCCGAATAATTTTGCACGCCCCACTTTTCACTTTTTTATTAGTTAAAAAAGTTTCAACAATTCAATAGATTTCGCTCCACTTCACAATTGTGTCCCACTTGTTGGTGATTCTTCACAAAAAATAAAAAATTTATATCTTTATGTTTGAAGCCTGAAATGTGGCAAAAGGTTGAAAAGTTCAAGGGGGCCGAATACTTTCGCAAGGCACTGTATATATATATATATATATATATATACATATATATATATATATATATATATATATATATATATGTACTGATACTGCAGCTAGCAAAATCAACTGCCTGCCTGTAGTATGAGAACACCACCAACCTTCTACAGGTAGCTTTAGCTGAACACTGTGAGGTGGACGCACCCCACTAACTTGTAGGTTTAGCTGAACACTGTGAGCAGGACGCAACCCACTGGCTTGTAGGTTTAGCTGAACACTGTGAGTAGGACGCACTGCACTAACTGTAAATAGTCTAGCTGCCTGACTGTGGTACTAATAGGATCAAAAGAACACCAGCAATTTTCTTCAGGTAGCTGTATATACTGTAACAAACAAGCCTGCCTGTCAGTAAGAAGATAACAGGAACGGATCTAGCTGAACTCTGTGAGCAAGACGCACCCCACTAACTTGTAGGTTTAGCTGAACACTGTGAGGTGGACACACCCCACTAACTTGTAGGTTTAGCTGAACACTGTGAGGTGGACTCACCACACTAACTTGTAGGTTTAGCTGAACACTGTGAGGTGGACGCACCCCACTGACTTGTAGGTTTAGCCGAACACTGTGAGGTGGACGCCCCACACTAACTTGTAGGTTTAGCTGAACACTGTGAGCAGGACGTACCCCACTAACTTGTAGGTTTAGCTGAACACTGTGAGCAGGACGCACCCCACTAACTTGTAGGTTTAGCTGAACACTGTGAGGTGGACGCACCCCACTAACTTTTAGGTTTAGCTGAACACTGTGAGCAGGACGCACCGCACTAACTTGTAGGTTTAGCTGAACACTGTGAGCAGGATGCACCCCACTAACTTGTAGGTTTAGCTGAACACTGTGAGCAGGACGCACCCCACTAGCTTGTAGTTTTAGCTGAACACTGTGAGCAGGACGCACTACACTAACTGTAAATAGTCTAGCTGCCTGACTGTGGTACTAATAGGATCAAAAGAACACCAGCAATTTTCTTCAGGTAGCTGTATATACTGTAACAAGACAAGCCTGCCTGTCAGTAAGAAGATAACAGGAACGGATCTAGCTGAACACTGTGAGCAGGACACACCCCACTAACTTGTAGGTTTAGCTGAACACTGTGAGGTGGACGCACCACACTAACTTGTAGGTTTAGCTGAACACTGTGAGGTGGACGCACCCCACTGACTTGTAGGTTTAGCTGAACACTGTGAGCAGGATGCACTGCACTAATTGTAAATAGTCTAGCTGCCTGACTGTGGTACTAATAGGATCAAAAGAACACCAGCAATTTTCTTCAGGTAGCTGTATATACTGTAACAAGACAAGCCTGCCTGTCAGTAAGAAGATAACAGGAACGGATCTAGCTGAACACTGTGAGCAGGACACACCCCACTAACTTGTAGGTTCAGCTGAACACTGTGAGGTGGGCGCACCACACTAACTTGTAGGTTTAGCTGAACACTGTGAGGTGGACGCACCCCACTAACTTGTAAGTTTAGCTGAACACTGTGAGCAGGACGCACCCCACTAACTTGTAGGTTTAGCTGAACACTGTGAGGTGGACGCACCACACTAACTTGTAGGTTTAGCTGAACACTGTGAGCAGGATGCACCCCACTAACTTGTAGGTTTAGCAGAACACTGTGAGCAGGACGCACCCCACTAACTTGTAGGTTTAGCTGAACACTGTGAGGTGGACGCACCCCACTAACTTTTAGGTTTAGCTGAACACTGTGAGCAGGACGCACCACACTAACTTGTAGGTTTAGCTGAACACTGTGAGTAGGACGCACCCCACTAACTTGTAGGTTTAGCTGAACACTGTGAGCAGGACGCACCCCACTAACTTGTAGTTTTAGCTGAACACTGTGAGCAGGATGCACTGCACTAACTGTAAATAGTCTAGCTGCCTGACTGTGGTACTAATAGGATCAAAAGAACACCAGCAATTTTCTTCAGGGAGCTGTATATACTGTAACAAGACAAGCCTACCTGTCAGTAAGAAGATAACAGGAATGGATCTAGCTGAACACTGTGAGCAGGACGCACTGCACTAACTGTAAATAGTCTAGCTGCCTGACTGTGGTACTAATAGGATCAAAAGAACACCAGTAATTTTCTTCAGGTAGCTGTAAATACTGTAACAAGACAAGCCTGCCTTTTTAGTAAGAAGATAACAGGAACGGATCTAGCTGAGCACTGTGAGCAGGACGCACTGCACTAACTGTAAATAGTCTAACTGCCTGACTGTGGTACTAATAGGATCAAAAGAACACCAGTAATTTTCTTCAGGTAGCTGTAAATACTGTAACAAGACAAGCCTGCCTGTCAGTAGGAAGATAACAGGAACGGATCTAGCTAAACTGAATACAGTGTATATATATATATGCAACACCTGGGATGCATATATATACACAATGCCCTGTAAGTGCAGCTAACTGACTGACTGTTCTGCCTAATCTATCTAACTCAAATCAAATGTCACTGTCTGTCTCTCTCTCTATCTCAATGAACGCCGGAACACACACTACACAGGGCCGCCGTGCAGGCGGCCTTATATAGTGTGGGGCGTGTACTAAATCCCCTGAGCCATAATTGGCCAAAGCCTGCTTGGCTTTGGCCAATTACGGCTCTCTGTTCAGGCGGCGCTGGGATTGGCCAAGGATGCGGGTCATAGTGCATGCTTGGCCAATCATCAGCCAGCAATGCACTGCGATGCCGCAGTGAATTATGTGCCGTGACGCGCCACACGAATTTGGCGCGAACGGCCCATATCGTTTGCAATTCGGCGAACGACCTAACAGCCGATGTTCGAGTCGAACATGGGTTCGACTCGAACACGAAGCTCATCCCTAGTGATGACCCTGGGTTCAGTCTGGTCTGACAAAAGATGCAGGCTCTTGCATGACCACAGCCTGGGGACACAGATATCATCTGCTGCTTTCAGGATCTCTGGGACTTCTGGACCAGACTGCACTCCCTTATATATGGACTCCTCAGGCCACCAATTTTGCAGTAAAATAATTGATGTGTGCCCTGGGGGTCAAAGGCTTCACCAATTTCTGCTGTTTCTCCAGCGTTGCCTCCCTCTTTGTTTGGTTATGAGCCCTTAATAAAGGTTTTTTGGTTTCAATTAGACTCGCCTATGTGTGTTTTCCTTCAAAAAAGACAGTTTGTTTGTGAGGAGGCAGGTACATTTCAAAATACAATGTGAAATTAACAAGAGACACCAACACCAAGCAATCTCCTTGAGATTAAATAATACAAGATAATAATGGTGTTGTGGTAACTTGACACACAAAACACACACAAAAATATTCTGGATGTTAAAAAACTAAAAAAAACAAAACAAAACAAGATCAGCCTTGAAAAAAATACAAACCAAAAAAAAAATAAAAAGAATCACATCAGGCTTGAAAAAAAAAAAACACAAAAAAAATAATCTAGATTTTTGGTCAGATGTGACAAATCATAATATATTGAGGGAATCACGATAAATAAGAAAGAAAGAAGTTTGTGAGAACTCTGTGTGAATATCAGCAGCAAAACTACTTTGTTCTTTCTGCATTATAAAGAAGAAGATTGTATTAAACAATTTTAAAGATTGCAGCCTGACGAAAGTGCTTTATCCATTCTGAACGCTAATTTTACCAGACCGAGCTGTTCCATCTCAGAATTTCTTCTGAGCATGCGTGGCACTTTGTGCGTCGGAATTGTCCACACACGGTCGGAATTGATGCGATCAGATTCTGTTGTTGGAAAATTTTATAGCCTGCTCTCAAACTTTGTGTGTCGCAAAATCCGATGGAAAAAGTCCAATGGAGCCCACACACGGTCGGAATTTCCGACAACACGCTCCGATCGCACATTTTCCATCGGAAAATTTGACTGTGTGTACAGGGCATTAAAGGTGTGTTTGGGGTCATTATCATGTTGGAATACTGCCCTGTGGCCCAGTCTCTGAAGGGGAGGGATCATGCTCTGCTTCAGTATGTCACAGTACATGTTGGCATTCATGTTTCCCTCAATAAACTGTAGCTCCCCAGTGCCGGCAGAACTCATGCAGCCCCAGACCATGACACTTCCACCACTATGCTTGACTTTAGGCAAGACACATTTTTCTTTGTACTCCTTACCTGGTTTCCGCCACACATGCTTGACACCATCTGAACCAAATAAGTTTATATTGGTCGCATCAGACCACAGGACATGGTTCCAGTAGTCCATGTCCTTAGTCTGCTTGTCTTCAGCAAACTGTTTGCGAGCTTTCTTTTGCATCATCTTTAGAAGAGATTTCCTTCTGGGACGACAGCCATGCAGACCAATTTGATGCAGCGTGCGGCGTATGGTCTGAGCACTGACAGTCTGACCCACCACCCCTTCAACCTCTTCAGTATTGCTGGCAGCATTCATACGCCTATTTCCCAAAGACAACCTCTGGATATGACGCTTAGCATGTGCACTCAACTTCTTTGGTCAACCATGGCGAGGCCTGTTCTGAGTGGAACCTGACCTGTTAAACTGCTGTATGGTCTTGGCCATCATGCTGCAGCTCAGTTTCAGGGTTTTGGCAATCTTCTTATAGCCTAGGCCATCTTTATGTAGAGCAACAATTCTTTTTTTCAGATCCTCAGAGAGTTCTTTGCCATGAGGTGCCATGTTGAACTTCCAGTGAACAGTATGAGAGAGTGAGAGCGATAACACCAAATTTAACACACCTGCCCCCCATTCACACCTGAGACCTTGTAACACTAACGAGTCACATGACACAGTGGAGGGAAAATGGCTAATTGGGCCCAATTTGGAAATTTTCACTTAGGGGTGTACTCACTTTTGTTGCCAGCGGTTTAGACTTAAATGGCTGTGTGTTGAGTTATTTTGAGGGGAGAGCAAATTTACACTGTCATATAAGCTGTACACTCACTACTTTACATCATAGCAAAGTGTCAATTCTTCAGTGATGTCACATGAAAAGTTATAATAAAATATTGACAAAAATGTGAGGGGTGTACTCACTTCTGTGAGATACTGTACATGTCCCCCAGGGTAGTACCCAGGTTCCCATACCATTTTTATGGGCAATAAGTTGCATATAGGCCTTCAAAATGGGGACTTTTGATTTTTCGAGTTCGGGTCTCATAGACTTTAATAGGGTTTGCCGTTCGGGTCCAAACTTTTGAGATGTTTGAGAGTTCTGGTGCGAATCAAACCAGGGTGTGTTCGGCCCATTTCTAATCAGAGGACATACATTATAGTATAGTGTGAATCTTGACACAGTTTCTAGCAACCCACCATAGACATAATCATATAGATACCTAAATTCATATTCATTCAAATCCATTTACCAAACCATTCTAGTTTTTAAAAAGAATACTTGGAGCAGGCATGTGAAACAGTGTATGTGGCAGTGGCGGCCACACCTCCTGACACCTCCGCCGCCCTCCCTATTCATGTGCCTGGCCCCTTTCAGGGATAGGCAGGGGGGGTGTATTTTGAAGCAAGTAATTAGAGCCAGACTCTTCAAAATAGGGTGGGCTCGGGTGCAGAGCACTGTGTCCCGAGCCCACCCTGTTGTGTGGCATAGCAAATTCATGTTTTTCACACTAATGTTCCTCCCTGCCAATCAGCAGGCAGGTCAGTAAGACCTGTCTCTCGATTGGCCAAAGCATTAGGCGATCCTATTGGATGCCTAATGCTTTGGCGGAAGAGGAGACACGGCGGAGGAAGCCTGAGGAGCCGAGCGGACACAGGAGCCGCAGCTGCTGCTTCCCACCACTACAGAAGAGGAGGAGGAAGCCCCGTCACTCAGTAAGTGCCGCCAGACTGGCCGTGGGGGGTTAGTGAAGTGACAACCGAGCCGGGAGATGCGTCTGGCTGCATTTGATGGGCACAAGTGGCTGCATTTACTGGGCACAAGTGGCTGCATTTGATGGGCACAATGTCTGCAATTGATGGGCACAGTGGCTGCATTTGATGGGCACAATGGCTGCATTTGATGGGCATAGTGAGGCTGCAATTGATGGGGGTTCAGTATTTTTCAGTTTGTTTGAGCCCCCCATAAAATTTTGAGCACCAGTCGCCACTGGTATGTGGCATTCACAATTCATTTATTACAGTACTCAGTATATTTCTGGTGTATGTTGTGATGAATACATTCTTAGGTTCTACCATGTGAATCATTTTTCTAGCTCTACAACAGGATCTAAGCAGCAGCAGACTGAAAGTAATTGTCACTGGAGCAGGTTAGCTGAGCAGCTAACCATTTAAATACACACAGCTTTTTCAAGGAAAACATGCACAGCTTGTGGCATCTGTAGTTGCAATCCTGCCCTTAAGATATGTCTGTAACACTTGCTGCTGCCATGCCCAGACAGGAGTGTAACAAAGTTTAAAACCACAGAAGCCCTTTACAAAACTAAAAGTTTAAAGTTTCCTTCATTTCTGATAAGAAAAGAAAAAAATGTAGGTAAAGGATTTTTAAATACTGTTTTAATGGAAGAAAAGAAAAACAAAATTAGTAAAATATTTACAAAACAGGCAATAAGAAGCACTAAACTATATGGTGTTAAAAGGGAAAAGCACTTAACACTTGCCCAATCTTTGGTTCCATGCAGGTTCTAAATCACTTGCAGAGTGAGTCCAGTCTGGTGCATTAAGGTCACTGGTTTTCAAAAACACAACTTACTCGGTATCCTTATTAGTTCTGATTTCTACAAGAGATGCAACTCCCAAATGCAGCCATCTATTCTATTACTTGGAGAGGGCATTTACAGAATGAACACAACTAATCAAGGCTCTGAGAGATGTGCTGCTAAGGAGTGTTAAACAGTTTTATTTTGCTCCACTGGGCACATGTTTACAGCCAACTGTTCAAAATACATCAATATTTCAAACTGACAAGGCAACACAATCCTACAACCAACATATTTTAGGTCAAAATAAAATTTTGATTTGTTAGAGATCAAATACGATATGCATCTTATGCATATTTTGCTTAGAGGATCAAATGCATTTTAAAGTCTTCTGAACCTTGTAATATAAGTATATATTTTAACAACTTGTTATACAACTAACTCCATTACTATACAAGTTATGGAATATAAACAGAGTTGAAAGTTTAGATGTATAGTATAAAAGTGCAGTTTCAGGCCAAATAAAACCAGACTTACAGATGTGTATTGTTTTACTCAACTATTTATAATAGTTTTATGTCAGCGATTAATTTCCTAGCTCATTAAAAGATTTTTGCAGACTCCGCCAGACGTGCAGAATGGAAAAATTTGTTTTGGATAGATTTGTTGTTACCAATTTAGTTTTGTTGATTCGTTTCAGAATTGATTTAGTTTCATTTTGTTAAATTTCATTTTGCTTATTCATTTTCTAAGGAATTCCAAATTTCCAGAATGATTTGAATTCGGATTGGTCGAAATGATCAACTGATTTGAATTCTGTGTGAAGAATAGCGGGTTGTTAAGGAGTGGTCCGGGAAGTCGGCTGCCACGTCCTTAACAACTGATGACTCATCAGCTGTCAGCGGGCTTGTCCACTGAGAGCTAAAAGGTAAACAAAAGAATGGCAGCAATAGAAAATTCTAAAAAAACATAGCCCTTCGATTCTGGTATGGATTTTAAGGGGAACCCCACGCCAAAAAAAATAAATAAATAAGTCACGGGTTCCCAGCAAAATCCATGCCAGACCCTTATACAAGCATGCAGGCCAGAATAGGGACAATGATGACTGAGCACCCCCCTCTTGAACCATACCAGGCCATATGCCCTCAACATGGGGGGTGTTTTGGGGCAGGGGGCTCCCCCCCAAGCACCTTGTCCCCATGTTGATGGGGACAAGTCCCTTTTCCTCACAACCCTGTGCAGTGGTTGTGGGGGTCTGCGGGTGGGGGGCTTATCAGATCCTGGAAGCCCCTTTTAAAAAGAGGGCCCCCAGATGCCTCCCCCTATGTGAATGAGTATGGGGTACCCCTACCCATTCACCAAAAAAAGTGGAAAACATGATTAAAGACACAACACAAGTTTTTGACAATTTCTTTATTAAAAAAAAAAGAATCTCTTAAGTAGCTAAGGGCCAGGGTCACCTGCTGACATCACCGGTTGACTCTGCCCGGGGGGTGAGCAGTGGGGAAGCTCACTGACAGCTGATGAGTCCTCCGGTTGTTAAGGATGAGATGGCCGGCTTCCCATCCTGCTCCTTAACAACTAGCTATTCTTTACACCAAATTCGAATCGGTCAATCATTTTTTGCATTTTTTTGGAATTCGTTGGAAAATGAATAAGCGGAACTAAATTAAGCAAATTTCAATGAAATTCATTACTATTTCGCTCAGAGGTTCAGATACATCTGAATGTGCTTGAGCACAAGCCGAAGCAGCAATTTTAAGCCAGTGTGCATGGAGCCTTTCTGTGCACCATTGGACTAAATGAGCACTTAACCCTGGTCATGTGTGGTTCCCAAACTGTCTCACACTCCTTGAGTCCAGCTTTAAGGAGACATTTTTTTCTGTCCACTACAAAATTCTTATAAAAATAGACATTGCAATTTTTTGTATCAATCGTTTTTTATTGATGATTTCAACATATAACACATCGAGAAAAGAAAAACAGTAAGCATATATTGTTGTCTGTCACAAGGCGGTCGAACAACGCCATCTGCAGATTCAAGCAAGGTAACATTTATATTTCTACATTAGATAATATTAACATCTCAAAGTTTACCTTTTTTGGTAATATAGTGGAGTTAGAGATTGTCTTCCATCCCAGACACCCCTTTCGGGATCTAGACTGTATCCAAGATTTGACAGTCCCCATTTCCTTTTTTGATTAAACATTCAATCATGCATTTTTGTTAACTCGAGAGCCGTATTTTGGTCTCCAATATCAGAGATAGATTAGGTAAATTAAACTTCAAACATTGACACCTTCATTCAGGCGAAAATAGTGTTAACCATAACCAGGGTAGCTAGGAGTTTGTTTTGCACCATACCAACCATGGGTTCCATATTTGAGAAATACAATCCCTATTCTTGTGTCTGAGTGCTAATGTATGTTCATAGGTGTAATGTAGCTGGGTCGTTTGCACCACCTCTCGCCAGTTAGGAGGGTCGAGATTTTTCCATTTTCTGGTGATAATGAGTCTGACTGACATTAATATATGTGATATTGTATGTTTTAGTCGTTTTGGATATTGATCCAATTCGAGAGAGAGTAGTGCTAGGCTAGACTTTGGAGTTATTCTCATTTGGGAAACATCAGATAGTATATATATATATATATATATATATATATATATATATATATATATATATATATATATATATATATATATATAATAACCTTCTTATGCCACTTCACAAAGGATATTAAGTCCATTTTCTTTTATAGAACTAGTAAAGGGATTTTCATGGTAGATTTAATGGGGTAATTTGAGCTGAGTCTTACGAACGAGTGCCAAACTTTAACTGTTGCTGACATTGTAGGAGGGACATGTGAGGGTACCTTAGTGCTATTTGATGTAGAGAGTAACCACATGGATAGTTCACCCCTCGGAATATATGAGGCTTCTATGTGACTCCATATTTTGGATGGGGTGGATAGAAACCATTCTTTTGTTTGTGTAAGTATTGCTGCCATGTAATAATCCTTCAAAGTCTACATATCCTGTTCCACCCACTGTGTTTGATCAGTTTTGTGTGTGCACATCTTGCTTTTTTGCCTTTGTTAAGTTAACCTTTTCAGTTAGCCTTTTGGAATTAAAGACAGAAAATAATAAAAGCATGCTAACTTCTGACATCTGTTTAACATCCGCCCACAGCACCTCACTCCCACACAGCAAAGACAATAATAACATGGGAGAAATATCTCACCTTAGGAGTCGTTGTTGTTTGTGTCCCTCCTGTAGTGGGATGAGAGCCAGAGGTAGATGTGCAGAGTAGAAGACACGTATCGGGGTCATATACATATACATGTCATATACATACAGATTACAGGATTTCAGTGTACACCGGACCACGGCTCAAAACGGTGTGGTGTGAACAAATATATTTCTTCAGCTTTTTATACAGATACAGTTAAAATGGATGCCTATGAATGGCATATTACCAAAAAGCAAGTCACCTCCTACAAATCATATTTAACTAATTATTTCTACATTACATATGGTCATACTGACCTCTAGATTATATTGTTATACTTAATCAATCTTATAGTGACACATCAGGGTGGTTTCCAAGTAGGGTTGTTGTTGCATTTGTACAAAAGGGTCAATGTACCGCCAAGCTAGTCCAGACATCACTTGGCAGGACATTGTCTTTCCCAATATTTTCTAATACACAAAAACAGTTAGGAACATATGAGAGGGGGAACTCCAGACTCCTAAGAACCAATGAAATATATATAGTTCAATAATAAGGGGAACTCCGGACTCCAGATATTCGATATCTTAACAGAAGGTTTCTCTGGTGGGAGTAAGCGATAAGGTAATTTTGGCTGAAGTTACCAAACCAGTGTCTGTTACACTGGGAGAACATTCAACTATGCATTCTTTTGTATTGTCACCACATTCCCCCTGTAATTTGCTAGGAAGAGATCTATTATCCAAAATGGGTGTAACAATTACATTATCTCCAGATAAAACTATTATTGATAGACCTACTGGGGTACAAGAAGAGTCAGCAGATCTCCTCTTCATGCCTGCTATTCTAGCAGATCTGGAGGGAGGAGTTCCTGAAGCAGTTGAACAGGAAATTAACCCCTCACTCTGGGTAACGGAGCAAACACTCCCAGGCTGATGACAGTCTCCCCAGTGACACTAAAAAGGAATCCTGCATTACCATTGCCTAGACTCCTACAGTGCCCTTTGTCCCCTGAATCAATGGAAGGTATAAGACCAGTGATTGAGGAGTTACTACAGGAGGGGGTACTTATTCCTTGTAGGAGTGAAGCAAATACACCAATTTACCCAGTGCCAAAACCATTAAAACCAGGAGAGGATAGCTGTCGCTGGAGGTTGGTGCATGACCTCAGAGCAATTAATAAGGTAATGGTACCATCAGCTCCTGTTGTACCAAACCCGTCTACTATATTGTCAACAATACCCCCGGTTGCCACTCACTTTACTGTAATTGATTTGGCATCAGCTTTTTTTAGCATACCTATTCACCCCGATGATCTCTGGCTGCTGGCTTTCACGTTTGATAAAAGGCAAATAACCTGGGGGAGGCTCCCAATGGGATATCATGATTCTACGAGTTTCTCTCAAGCATTGAAAGATAAGCTGGATGAGTGGCAACCCCTGAGAGGGTCAGTTTTGGTACAATATGTGTATGATTTATTGTTAGCTTCCCCTTCTCAACAAGCCTGCACGGAAGATTCAATTTCTCTGATGAATTTTCTGGCAATGATTGGACAGAAAGTAGATGCAACTAAAGTACAATGGGTTAAAACTAAAGTTCAGTATTTGGGACATTGTGTGTCACAAGGAATCAAGCATCTAATGCCCCGTACACACGGTCAGACTTTGTTCGGATATTCCGACAACAAAATCCTAGGATTTTTTCCGACGGATGTTGGCTCAAACTTGTCTTGCATACACACGGTCACACAAAGTTGTCGGAAAATCCGATCATTCTGAACACGGTGACGTAAAACACGTACGTCGGGACTATAAACGGGGCAGTGGCCAATAGCTTTCATCTCTTTATTTATTCTGAGCATGCGTGGCACTTTGTCCGTCGCATTTGTGTACACACGATCGGAATTTCCGATAACGGATTTTGTTGTCGGAAAATTGTATAGCCTGCTCTCAAACTTTGTGTGTCGGAAAATCCGATGGAAAATGTGTGATGGAGCATACACACGGTCTGAATTTCCGACAACAAGGTCCTATCACACATTTTCCGTCGGAAAATCCGACCGCGTGTACGGGGCATAACAGAGAAACGAAAGACAGTGATTGCTAAACTGTTGATGCCAAAAACACTTAAACAGTTAAGAGCATTTTTAGGGCTGGTGGGATATTGTAGGCAGTTCTTACCTCACTACTCCACCACTATAGGCCCTTTACAAGAATTATTAAAGGGACATACAAAGGGTAGTTATAAGTTTACTGAGGACGAGTTAACACCAGCAGTGAAGAAGGCTTTCAAAGAAATTAAAGCAGCTTTACTAACAGCACCAAGTCTTGGGTTACCTGACTATAGTAAACCTTACTACCTATTTTGTGCAGAAGTTAATGGACATGCTAATGGAGTACTAACACAACAGTTTTGTGACAGACACAGACCTGTAGGCTACTACAGTTATACGCTGGACAATGTTGCCAGAGGACTCCCTGGCTGTTTAAAATCAGTGGCAGCTGCTGCCCTGTTAGTGGAAAAAACGTCTGATATAGTGTTGGGAAGTCAATTAAATCTCATGTGTCCACATGATCTAGAAGCAATGCTTAATAGTGCATATACTAAGCATTTTTCTGTGCAAAGAGTGACTCATTATCATCTAGTGTTACTGTCAGCTTCAAATCTGTGTATCAGACTCTAAATCCAGCTACCTTTTTGCATGAAGCTGATACTGATATGGATGGCACTAATGACCACATTGACCATGACTGTACTACAGCTATCGACAAAGTGACCAAGCCTAGACCTGACTTGCAGGATGTTCCCATAACAGAATTGCCCACTTGTGCAAAACTCTTTGTGGATGGATCATCAATTAGAAGGGATGATGGGCTCACATTAGCTGCGAGTGCAGTGGTGAATGGTGAGGGAAATCTATTGCATGCAGCAATCCTGCCAAATTCCAAATCTGCACAAGCTGCTGAGATAACTGTGTTGTGTGTTGCTTTGGAGTTGGCACAGGGAGACACTGTTAATATTTACAGTGATTCTGCTTATGCAGTTGGAATACTGCATAGCTTTGCTCAGCTATGGGAGGAGCGAGGTTTTCTGACTACAGCAGGAACACCAATACAGCATAAGGATTTAATCATCAGATTGTTAACAGCAGTGTAAATGCCCTTGCAGGTTGCTGTTATCAAATGTAAGGCACACACTCATTCAGAAGACAGTGTCTCAAGGGGAAATGCTTTAGATGAATATGCTAAAGGAGCAATCTATGAATACCCATCCAGTGCCATGCATATGTTGCTTCTGACTGAATTACCTGTTGATTTACACATTTTGTCTGCCTTACAGGAGAACTCACCTCACAGACCATCCTGGTGCTCCAAAGGGGCTGTTTGTGATGAGGATGGCCTGTGGACTATGAAGGGAAAAATAGTTGCTCCTTCGACTCTATTTCCTTCTTTGTTTTCTTTGAGTCATGGGCCTTGCCATGTCTCAACCGGAGGGATGTGTTGGGTCATTAACAGGCACTGGTGGGACCCAGGGTTTCAGACATATGCTGCTAAAAAGATTCGGGAATGTGTTACATGCCAAACCCATAACATTGGGAAGCCAGTACCTACTCCTATGAAGCACCTTCCGCATACTGAAGAGCCATTTCAAATTGTGCAAATTGACTTTTCAGATATGCCCCCTTGTGGTCGGTTCAAGTTTTTTTGGTTTGTGTGGACATATTTTTGGGGTGGGTAGAAGCTTACCACATGGCCAGGAATAATGCAAAAACTGAGGTAAAATGTCTCACTAGAGAAATGATTCCTAGATTTGGTATAGGGGAAATATTCTCCTCAGACAGAGGTACACACTTTGACAATAAACTCATGGCAGAAGTGGTAAGCATTCTAGGAATGAAACAAGAGTTACATACCCCATATAGGCCACAGGCTAATGGGTTGGTGGAACGCAGTACTCAATCTTTAAAGAGATACTTGTCAAAATTGACCGCTAATTGAACAAGTACATGGGTATAAGCCCTTCCAATAGCAATGACTGTCATTAGAACCACTCCTAAAGAAAAACATGGATTGTCACCTTTTCACATACTGTTTGGGAGACCACCCAAAAGAATACCTATGAAGTCTGTACAGCCGGAGACTGTGACATTATTAAGTGGTCAAGACACCATGATTGACTATGTGCAAAAATTGGGCAAATGTGTTTTCTGATACCTTTTCCAGAGCCAAAGCAGGACAACCTGTGGACATAAATGAACAGACTCCTGGCCTAAGTTCAGGAGATTGGGTGTATATCAAGAATCACACACCACGGACCTCATTATCTCCTAGGTGGAAAGGACCACTTCAAGTCATTCTTGTGTCCCCTACTGCAGTGAAGTTGAAAGACTACAGATACTGAGTGCATTGTTTGAATTGTAAAAAAACTGTAGATCTGGGGGACAATAGGGTCCAGGCCTCAGTGGGCAAGTATTGTTCTGTTCTTTTACCTTACAGATCAACTCCACTGACCCATGCACAGGCAAGACGACAGCATGTATCTTCTAGGGCCTAAGCCTGATGTAGGTCTCTGGAGTATCATTCTCTGTGATGGAACAGTGGTATGGATTACAGTTATGGCATATGAATGGATCCAGCAGGACGAACAGGGTAAGATATTTGATACTTTCTCAGTAAATACAACCATGTTGGAAGAAATGGCATACATTGAATCTAACCCTGAGCATCATTTAAAAAGGGAAGTGAATGAGTACCATGGGCAGTTTGCTGAACCTTTTCATAACTCGTTTGTATCTATGCACCTACAGGCTGCGAGGAAATTGAACATTAGTGATTGCTGGATATGCACACATGCCCCTATCTCATACTAGACTTTACCATTATTGGGTGTTCCTAGCGGGTTTCAGGACATAGAAGACAATGCGAACTTTGGTGATGTTAGTGTTTCACTCACAGACAGGTCCTTTTCTCTTCTGTTATACTCTAATGTCCCTATGAAGCCACCTGCAGTATGCATTAACTTTACACGAATATATTCAGCTGAAATGCTAGAAAAAGGTTTCTAGAGCAACACCAGGAACATTGGTAACTCTAACTGCATGCAGGATGCTGCCATAAGGTATTGGTTTGATGGGAAGGATACCGCTTGGAGTACAGACAGATACAAGCTTTTACAGGATTTAACTCAACGCCAACACTCCAGGCAAAACAATTTGTAGTTACTGATGTGTTTACAAGGGTATAATTTCAAGAAAGCATGTGCTGCGCCACCAGGTTATTATTTTATCTGTGGTAAAAAGGCTTATACTTGGGTTCCATTAAATTCCATGGGGGTTTGTTACTTTGGTAGAGTCATACCCGCTACGTGGTACATGGAGGATAATGAATTTAAGGAAACACAGGTACATAAAATACTCATAAACTTCCAGCATAGGAGAGATCTGCCTATTCAATCCGACACTGGCGCTATAGAGGAGACCAGTGAGGATGATGAAATGGCAGATGTTAATAAGACGGAGGTTGTTCAGTTTCCCACTAACATACCAGAGAACCCCAAGACTAATGATGATGAGAGAAGTGATGTTGCATCACATGATAGAGAAATTAAACCTCTGTTCTCTACACCATGGGTAAACAGGTGTTGCATTAAGAAATCCTTCAGTTTTATCATTGATTTGGCAGAACTGATGGATAATATTACTGCTTTATATGACAAAAACGTTGTAGTTCATTGCTACTGAACTAAAAATGATAAGAAAGGATTTACTCGAACACCGGCTGGTGTTGGACTATCTCATGGCAAGCCAAGAAGGAATGTGTGCCATAGTGGGAGCGGCATGTTGCAATTTCATCTGAAATGATACGAAGGCTGCAGATGCCATCATTTCCCATATAGAAAGAGTGCAAAAATTAAAACTAGGTTTTGGGAAAGAACATACTGAAACTGCTTGGGTTGAAGGAAACGGGGAGAACTGACTCTCGTAGCTCAATCCCCTCAACTGTTTTTCAGGACTTGGAGGATGGCTTTCTGGCATATTGCGCAGCATATTATATGTAGTGGGATTTATTATACTTATTATCCTTGTAATCAAATGTGCACCAATGATGTGCAAATGTTGTTTGAAAATAATTGCAAAAATGTGTACTAAAACCCATCCTTCTGAGCCCTCAAGGTCACGCATAATGACTGCATATGAGATGGTAGCTCGTATACCTGAAGAACGGCCTAAAGACACAGAGGAGGTTTAAAGACACAGAGGGAGCCTAATACCGAAAAAGTTGGAAACTTCAGGAGGGATTGTTAAGATATCAAATATCTGGAGTCTGGAGTTCCCCTTATTATTGAACTATATATATTTCATTGGTTCTTAGGAGTCTGGAGTTCCCCCTATCATATGTTCCTAACTGTTTTTTGTGTATTAGAAAATATTGCGAAAGACAATGTCCTGCCAAGTGATGTCTGGACTAGCTTGGCGGTACATTGACCCTTTTTCTGGGAAAGAACAAAATACAACAACAACCCTTCTTGGAAACCACCCTGATGTGTCACTATAAGATTGATTAAGTATAACAAAATAATCTAGAGGTCAGTATAACCATATGTAATGTAGAAATAATTAGTTAAAGATGATTTGCAGGAGGTGACTTGCTTTTTGGTAAAATTAAAATAAATAATTGTGTATGCGCTAGGTAAAAATAACGTGATAAAAGTATAGATAACACCTAAAACAATATCGTAGCGAAAAATCTATAAATCACGTTAAAAATAAAACTAATAATATTCAGTGCCATTAATTAATGAAAACCAGTGAATATATATATATATAAATTATATATAAATTATCTATAAATCACGTTAAAAGTATTCAATAATAATCAGTGCCATTCATTTATGAAAAACAGTGAATAAATATATATAAATATAACATGCAACATGCAAAACGTGAAAAAATCCAGGTGATGATGAAAATTTTTTTTTTTTAAATGTCCAAAAATTCAATAAAAATAATCAAAAAAAATGATGTATAAAGTGCAGGCATTAGTGTCCAAATAAATTATATATAGGCATTCCTCGTGTTCTTCATATATGGTGTGCAAAATACGGCATGCTTTGGTGCCCTCCAGTGACCCCCAATAGCTCATGCGCTCACCTCTGAGCGTGTGACACAGTGATTAAACAGTGTCTATACACGCAGTAGAGCCACTCCTGGGCTCATATGGGATCTGTTTGGAATGATCTGCACCTCTCTCAGATAATCATCAATGGTAACATATGTGGGAAAGAAAGAAACTCCATAGTGTAATACCATCAAAATTGTATTAAAATTAAAACCACTTCCCTCCAGGAGGGTACTCACAAGGTATAGGTGCGTCAGTGCACCATCCTATCCATAGCATTATACACAGGGATTGCTTTTTGGTAATATGCCATACATAGGCATCCATTTTAACTGTATCTGTATAAAAAGCTGAAGAAATATATTTGTAAACACCACACCCTTTTGAGCCGTGATCTGGTGTACACTGAAATCCTGTAACCTGTATCCATATGTATATAACAGCTACCCTGAAGTAAACCTACTATCGAGAGAGAATGCTTCTGTCTTTAATTCCAAAAGGCTAACTGAAAAAGGTTAACTTAACACCTTGCCAAATAAAATTTGAGAGCATAGTTTGTAAGGATTTAAAGTAATGAGCTGGGATGTTTATTGGGAGTGTCCTGAAAATATAAAGGATTTGGGAGAGGTGAAGCATTTTAAAGGCCGCTAGGCGTCCCATCCAGGAGAGTTCAAACGGCGCCAGCCTGGTAAGATCTTCTTGGAGTTTGCTACGGAATGGAATGTAGTTGTGGTAGAATAACAGTTTGGTGGGTTTTTTTAGCTAAACTCCAAGGTAGGTTATACTTCTTTCTGCCGAAGTGTAGGGTAATTGTTGTTGTAGAAGCATGCTTGTTGTGGAGTCTACAATCAGGTTCAGGATTTGGGATTTAGTGTCATTAACTTTGTAGTAAGATATTTTACTAAACCAGGCTAGCGTCTTCTGGACCTCCGAAAAGGGAAACCTGTGGGTCAATAATCATGAGTATGACATCGTCAGAGAATAAGCTGATTTTGTGTTCTTGATCTACTATGGGAATCCCTGTTATCAATTTGTTGTCACGGATATGCTGTGCTAGTGGTTCCATCATGAGGTTGATGATCAGGGGGCATCCTTGCCTAGTCCCATTGGAGATTTTGAACAGTAGGGATAAGGTGTCCGCCGAGTACACTTGGGCGGAAGGGGCTGTGTAGAGGGCTAGGATGGCATTGTATATTTGTCCTTGGAACCCAAATTTGGTTAGGACTGAGGTGAAATATCCCCAATGCACCCTATCAAATGCTTTTTCAGCGTCTAAGGATAGTAGTACAGAGGGGGTTCCAGAATTCTCCACATGGTGGATAATATCTATCATCCTCCTAGTGGCTAGGGATGGGCTATCTGTTCGACTCGAACATTGGCTGTTCGCCCATTTGCCTAACAGTGAACAATTTGGGGTGTTTACGGCAAATTCGAAAAGCCGCGGAACACCCTTTAAAATTCAATGGGAGAAATCTAAAGTGTTCATTTTAAAGGTTAATATGCAAGTTATTGTCATAAAAAGTGTTTGGGGACCCGGGTCCTGCCCCAGGGGACATGTATCAATGCAAAAAAAAGTTTTTAAAACAGCCGTTTTTTCGGGAGCAGTGATTTTAATAATGCTTAAAGTGAAACAATAAAAGTGAAATATTCCTTTAAATTTCGTACCTGGGGGTGTCTATAGTATGCCTGTAAATTAGCGCATGTTTCCTGTGTTTATAACAGTCCGAGAGCAAAATTACATTTCTAAAGGAAAAAAAAGTAATTTAAAAGTGCTAGCCCTAGTGCCGGCTATTAATGAATTGTCGGTCCCGACGATACACATAAAAGTAATTGAAAAATAAAAAAAAAATGCGTGGGTGTCCCCCAAAATTCCATTACCAGGCCCTTCAGGTCTGGTATGGATTTAAAGGGGAACTCCGTGCCAAAATAAAAAAAAATGGCGTGGAGCTTCCCCAAAAATCCACACCAGACCCTTATCCGAGCATGTAACCTGGCAGGCCACAGGAAAAGAAGGGGGGAAGAGAGAGCACCCCACCTCCTGAACCATACCAGGCCACATGCCCTCAACATGGGGAGGATGTCCCCATGTTAACGGGGACAAGGGCCTCATCCCCACAACCCTTGCCCTGTGGTTGTGGGGGTCTGTGGGCGGGGGGCTTATCAGAATTTGGAAGCCCTCTTAACAAAGGGGACACCCAGACCCCAGCCCCCCATGTGAATTGGTAAGGGGTACATTGTACCCCCTACCATTTCACAAAAAGAAAGTGTCAAAATGTAAAAAAAAACACAGGAGACCGCTTGGGACAAGTCCTTTATTAAAAATAAAAAAATAAAAAAGAGATTCCAGCGATGTAATCCAATAAATCCATGCTCCTACTCCAGCGATGTAATCCAATTTTTGATCTCCAGCGATGGATGATCTCCAGCGACTCCAGCGAGGAACATGCACAGGATCCTGCCTCCACCGGAGGCACCAAGCCAATGATGCGGCTCTAGCTTGACAGCTCTTATTTAGCTGAGGGCGGGGCCACCCGCCACGTGACCCCGTCCCTCTCTGACAAGGGGAAACGCCGGGGTTTCCCAGTAACGTGTACGGGTGACCCCGCCCCCCCGATGCAACAGGAATCCTGCGTTGCATCAGAGGGGGCGGTGGTCACCGTCCTTCTGGTTGTTGCTTATGGTTGTTGAGGGCTTTTGTCACTGTTTTTAGTTGCCTTCTCATTTGTAATGTAAATTGTGAGAGGTCAGCATATAGTTGTATATCCACATATGGCGCTGGAAGTGTTGTGAGTGCTCTTGCTCTGGACAGGATTTGCTCCTTGGCCTGATAGGAGTTGATCGGCAGGAGCACATCTCTGGGATCACCTCTTCTAGATGGCATGGTTTGGGGATCCTGTGAATTCTGTCAATAGTGAGCTCTTTGGGTGACAGTTCAGGAAGTAATTCAGAAAACATGGCGCTAGCATAATTGTGCAGTTCTGCGGTAGGGATGGACCGCATATTTTTATGTTATTGCAGCAAGAGCAACCCTCGAGGTCCGCTAACTTTTCTTTTAGCCATACAGTTTCACCTTTTTGCACCATATAGACATCCACCAGATCATTGACTGCGTCAGTGCATTCCTCCATTTTGTGCTCCATGTATTGTACTCTATCTCCCATGTGCCTCATATCTGTAGTGAATTTGTTTATTAGGGATGATAGATTCCTCATGAGAGAGGATTACAATGATAGGAGCATATCCTTCATTGTGGAGTCTAGGACTGGCTGCCCTGATGTGGGGAAAGCTGCTATGGAGGATTGCAGGGAGTCTGTAGCATTTGCATTGTGCAGAGTGTTACTCACTGTGGTCTCAGGCTCAGCCTGTAATGGAGGATCCATCCGCATCCTCGCTTTAGCTGGGCTTTGAGAGATCGGGGAGATCAGAGGATAGTTAGTGGTGAGAGGTGATATTAATCCCCTCTCTATTTCCACTGGATCCTCATCTGGCAGGTCTGTGTATGCTGATGGTGGCCACACTGCTGCTCCGGTGGCACCATCTTGGATTCCTCCTTTCCGAGAGGCCTGAAAGAAAAAGGCTGTGAGTTTTTTAGGGCACCTCTCCTCTTTCTGCTTGTGGGACGACATGCCTGTGGGGTCCGGTAGTCCCGTAGAGCAGCTGTGAAGCCTCGATGGGATCTTGCCCATTTGGTACGAATGTCCGGCCGGCTGAAGAGAGCTCTTGACTTAAGCTGCCATCATGCACGCGGGCAAGCCACGCCCCAGACATTGCAATTTTTGTAACTATTTGTTCTAAATGCCAATGAGCAATAAATATTTGTGTCCCCTGTCAAATATTAATACAAGACGTACTGCCTTTTGGGAACTAGCCCCTTAAACATTGCATAATCAACTGTAAATAGATGATATGATGCTCTACCATTTCCTATTGATTACACAAATGACCTGTATAAAACAAATGGACTGAATTATCAATATTGTTATTTACACCAGTGTAACTTAACATTATCAATTACACTAAGACACTTGGTAAGATTTTTGAGTAACACATTTAGAACATTATAGCTGCAAACTACATACATGGTATAAACAAGATGTTGAAGAATATGCAAAGCTGGCATTTTTTTAAGATTTTTTTTTTCTGCTGCAGAAGTATGCTTTTCACTGCCTTATTTCCATGACTTGTGTAGCCCATCTTAGACCTCAATAATTCACATGATAGCAGGTGCTGATGCTATTTTGGAAGAGGATATTCAATTTTTAATTGGAGTTGGTGACCTAGCACAAGAGAGGTTATTTCTTCTTCCATAGTGAATTCAAGGAAAAGAAGAAAAACAGCAAATAAGGTTATCTCAAAGCAAGGAACTGAGGCCCAAAAGGATTCATGCTGAAAACTGTATCCTCCCCAGAGAGATTGTCTCTCATGTTATAAATTATCTAGTTTATGTGAAGCTTTACTTGTATTTTTGAAGACAGCAGTTACTTTGACACAATTACCTTTAAGCTTGCTGTACTTTGAACAGCTGTCACGCAAAAGGTAAAGTTAGAAATAAGTCAGCTAATTTAACAGAGGGCTGACAGAGGAGCTTTAGGCACCACACCCCAATACTATAAAAAAATTAATGTTTTTATAGAGACTCAATGGAGCTTTTAGAGTGCTAAATAAAAAAGCCAAAATACTACGTGTTTTTTATTTACATTTTTTAAAAATATTAGTGATATAACACACAATATTTGCTGTAACAGATACATAATACCATATACAGATCAATAATTTACACAATTCCTTGTCTGAATAGACTCTCTCCATTTATCATCCACTTTTTTATACAGCTAATGTTTTAGCCAATTTGAAGGGTAGTTTCCACTGGAAAAAGAGGAGTAGTGCATTTGGTACTTTTCCTTCTTCAGAGTGAAAGGAAATGTATGTAAATACTACTCACTGATTTTAATGCTGGTATAGACAAAGAGGCTCGCTACATGTCTTCAAAAAGGAGGTAAGAGCCCATTGGGATAACCCATAAGGGATCACAATCAGTGCAACTGTATGTATTCCCTAATCATATTTAAAGTGGTTGTAAAGGCTGGTCTGAGTATTTCGAAAACTGCTGATCATCTGGGATTTTCACGCACATCCATCTCTAGGGTTTAAAGAGAATGGTCCAAAAAAGAGAAAATATGCAGTGAGTGGAAGATGTGTGGATGAAAATGCCTTGTTCATGTCAGAGGTCAGAGGAGAATGGGCAGGCTGGTTTGAGATGATAGAAAGGCAACAGTAACTCACATAACCAAATGATAACCAAACTCAAATGATAAGTCTCGATTTCAGCTGCGACATTCAGATGGTAGAGTCAGAATTTGGCATAAACAACATGAAAGCATAGATC
This sequence comes from Lithobates septentrionalis, assembly GCA_037952835.1. Classification (NCBI taxonomy): domain Eukaryota; kingdom Metazoa; phylum Chordata; class Amphibia; order Anura; family Ranidae; genus Lithobates; species Lithobates septentrionalis. Next base: position 3,230,738 of record JBBDGP010000074.1, read on the forward strand.
CATCTGCTCTATATCATTGGTTCAGGCTGCTGGTGGTGGTGTAATGTTGTGGGGATATTTTCTTGGCACACTTTGGGTCACTTAGTACTGATTGAGCATTGTTTAAACACCACTGCCTACCTGAGTATTGTTGCTGACCATGTCCATATTTTTATGACTACAGTGTACCCATCTTCTGATGGCTACTTCCAACAGGATAATGCACCATGTCACAAAGCTCAAATCACCTCAAACTGATTTATTGAAGATGCAATGAGTTCATTGTACTCTAATGGCTTCCACAGGCACCAGATCTCAATCCAATAGAGCACCTTTGAGATGTGGTGGGACCGGATATTCGCATCCTGGATGTACAGCAGACATATATGCAGCAACTGCATGATGCTATCATGTCAATATGGACCAAAATCTCTGAAGAATATTTCCAACACCTTGTTAAATTTATGCTATGAAGAATCAAGGCAGTTCTGAGGGCAAAAGTGGGTCCAACCAGGTACTAGCAAGGTATAGCCAATAAAGTGGCCTGTGAGTGTATGTTCACAGAAGAAGGCTGTTATAGGAGCTCCACTTGGTGTTGAACATCAAAAAATCATTGATGGTAAAACCAATGCACAAGCTGGAGCATTTCAGTGTTATTCCAGATTATACTTTTATTTTGGTCATTAGCTTAACCCTTTAGTGTCTTTGAATATATATTTCTCAAAGTGAAGCAACAAGTTGTCAACTGACAGATACCTGAAAAAACACTCCTGAAATGTATTTTAAAAAGTCAATGTTGCAAACTGGGGATTAAAAACTCCCACAGTCTTTCCCTTCCTTGTGCAGCACTATTATTGTGGCTTCTGTCATTGATATGGACAACTCCCCCTCCTTCTTTACCCACTCAAACACTTTAAGAAGCTCCGGAAGTAACGCCATCCCATAATTTTTATAGGTTTCAACAGGGAGACCATCAGGACCAGGGGATTTCTGGTTTTTCATTTCCGTTACTGCTAATTTAATTTCCTCTAGAGTTATTGGGGCTTCTAATGCCTGTCTATCCAACTCTGTAAGGGAGGGCATCTCAATATCCCCGAAAAAAATTTCCATCTCCTCTCCCTCCACGGCCCCCCTGGATGTATACAATTCTTTATAATAATTTTTAAATGTATCTACGATCTCATCTACCTGAGACAAGATTTTACCACTCTTCATCCTAATAGCGGGTATCATGGAGGATGAGGATCCAGATCTAACTAAATGGGCCAACATTTTCCCCACCCTTTCCCCTTCCCCGTATACTATTTGATTTTGAAATAATCTTTTGTGTTCTGATTTCCTAGTCATTGCGTCCTTATATATTTGTTGTTTATTTTCCCATTTATTTTGTTTATCCGGGGTTGGGTCCTGCACATACTCTCTTTCTGCTGCCATTACCTTTTTCCTGACCTTGTCCTCCCAATCCCGTGAAGATTTTTTAATTTTAGAAACTTGTTGTATAAATATACCTCGCAAATAAGCCTTCAAAGCATCCCACATCATTCCTCTTGTTGTGGTGTCCGTATTAAACCCTACAAACTCATTTATCTTAGTTATCATCCCGTTCTTATCTTCTATTATTCCCAACCATATTGGGTTCATTTTCCATAACCTATCCACCTTTTTATTTTTTATACTTATCGAGATTATCAACAGCGAATGATCTGATATACCCCTAGGTTGGTAAATTATATCTTTAATTATTTGGGAACCTTGCTCATTACCCAATGCAAGATCTATTCTTGAAAGTGAAGAATAGGAACCCGAATAACATGAGAATTGTAATGCCGCAGGGTTCCGAATTCTCCACAAATCCAATAGACCAGCTTCCCGAAGGAAACGGTTCATGCGATTTCCCTGTGGCGTCTGTCCCTGGTTACCTGGGGGAAATCTATCTATCTTTTTATTTATTACCACATTAGATCCTGGGTCCTACAGACCCATTTCCCTATTGTGCTCTGATGTGAAAATTCTGTCAAAGGTCTTGGCCACTAGATTAAAGAAAATAATTCATAAACTGATCCATTCTGACCAGACGGGTTTTATACCCCAAAGGTCAACTAGTAGGAATATTAGAAGGCTGTTTCTGAATTTACAGATACCAACTGAAAATACTGGCTCTAGGGCTGTGTTGATGTTAGATGTGGTGAAGGCCTTTGACAGTCTTGAATGGGAGTACATATGGCGAGTAATGAGGGAGTTCGGATTCGGGCCCTCCTACATTAGCTGGATTAAAATTCTCTATAACAACCCCAGGGCAAGGGTCAGAGTGAATAATATCCTTTCGGACGGATTCCGGCTTGAAAGAGGTTCTAGGCAGGGGTGCCCCCTGTCTCCTCTGATCTTTGCCCTGGCAATGGAACCAGTAGCCCTCGCAGTAAGGCAGGATAAGATCATGGAAGGGTTTAGGAGAAGGGACAGAGAAGAAGAACGAATTGCTTTATACGCGGATGATGTCCTCATTTTTTGGGGGGATACTGAGAGATCGCTTAAACAGGTGATGGACATCTTCTCGAGGTTTGGGAAACTATTGGGCCTGACAATAAACTGGGGAAAATCGGCATTGTTACCGTTAGATCCCATTAGAAATAGCTCCTGTGTGGAAAGTATCCAAGTAAAAATTGTAGAGAAAACGAAATACCTGGGTATATATATAACAAAGGACCCAAATGACTACATAAATAACAATTTGGTCCCTTTGTTATCCAAATTTAAGAACAAGAGTGACATATGGAAGAGACTTCCTTTATCAGTAGTGGGTAGATGCAATTTAATTAAAATGCTGTGGTTGCCCCAGTTATTATACCTGATGCATAATTCACCAATTTGGATACAAAGGAAATGGTTCAAAAAAATCGATACACTACTAAGAGTTCTTATATGGAAAGGGGGACAATCTAGAATAAGCCTCCAGAATTTACAACTACCAACTCAGGAGTAGGGGGGGGTTCGGCTCATCCCTACTCCTGAGTTGGTCGGTTCGCACCAGAACCCGCGAACGGACCGAAAGTTCGCACGAACGTTAGAACCCCATTGACGTCTATGGGACTCGAACGTTCGAAATCAAAAGTGCTAATTTTAAAGGCTAATTTGCATGGTATTGTCCGAAAAAGGGTTTGGGGACCCGGGTCCTACCCCAGGGGACATGTATCAATGCAAAAAAAACTTTTAAAAACGGCCGTTTTTTCGGGAGCAGTGATTTTAATGATGCTTAAAGTAAAAAAAAAAAGTGAAATATTCCTTTAAATATCGTACCTGGGGGGTGTCTATAGTATGCCTGTAAAGTGACGCGTGTTTCCCGTGTTTAGAACAGTCCCTGCACCAAATGTCATTTTTAAAGGAAAAAATCTCATTTAAAACTGCTTGCGGGTTTAATGTCATGTCGGGTCATGGCAATATGGATGAAAATCAGTGAGACAAACGGCATGGGTACCCCCCAGTCCATTACCAGGCCCTTTGGGTCTTGTATGGATATTAAGGGGAACCCCGCACCCAAATTAAAATAAGGAAAGGTGTGGGGCCACCAGGCCCTATATACTCTGAACAGCAGTATACAGGCGGTGCAAACAAGACAGGGACTGTAGGTTTGTTGTTAAGTAGAATCTCTTTGTAATTTTGAACATTTTTAACGTGTTTAGCTCCAGCCAAAAAATCTTTTTTAAGCGTTTTGGAAAACATAGGGAAGGGTTATCACCCCTGTGACATTTGTTTTGCTGTCTTTCCTCCTCTTCAGAAGATTTCACCTCACTTTTTTGTCCCAATGAAAATGTTTTTTGAAAATTTGGGTTTTTTTGTGGAACAAGGATTGGAAAGCATCAGTGGAAAGGAGAAATTGTTTTCCCATATTAACTCTTACAGGAGAGAATTTCCCTTCCATGGGGTAGATTTCATCTCACTTCCTGTTGTCTCCTTCCGTTTGCAAGTAGGAGTCGTTTATAAGTTAGATGTTTGAAAGTAGGGTCCTGCCCTATATACTCAGCAGAAATTTGGGCCTTAGGTGTTGCTGTGGCCACAACACTGTAAGCCCTCACAGGGCCCTGCTGTGAAATATTAGATCAAGAATTGTAATTACATGCCCCTGTTGAACAGGAGCTGAAAAATTAGGCCTTAGGCACTGGTGCCACAACACTGCAACCCCTCACAGACACTCTAGTTGGAACGCAGGAACGAGCCCTGCTGCAAAGTATTGCATCAAAAATTGTAATTACACGCCCCTGTTAGAAAGGGGCAGAAAAATTGGGCCTTAGGCACTGGTGCTGGTGCCACAACACTGCAACCCCTCACAGACACTCTAGTTGGAATGCAGGAACGAGCCCTGCTGTAAAGTATTGCATCAAAAATTGTAATTACACGCCCCTGTTAGACAGGGGCAGAAAAATTGGGCCTTAGGCACTGGTGCTGGTGCCACAACACTGCAACCCCTCACAGACACTCTAGTTGGAATGCAGGAACGAGCCCTGCTGCAAAGTATTACATCAAAAATTGTAATTACACGCCCCTGTTAAACAGGGGTTGAAAAATTGTGCCTTAGGCACTGGTGGTGGCGCCCAGAACCAAAAATGTTCTTACAAGCTATCAGCGTGATGATTGAGGAGGAAGAGGATAATTACTCAGGGATAGTCACTCAGCATCAGCATAGGCAGTCTTTGAAGGGATCTGAAAAAAATTATTCAGTTACATCAGCATCAGGTGCTTGGTAGCTGGTGGTGATCCAAGACTGATTCATTTTTATGAAGGTCAGCCGATCGACCGAGTCGGTGGACAGACGCACCCTGTGATCGGTTACCACGCCTCCAGCAGCACTGAATGTGCGTTACGAAAGAACGCTGGATGCAGGACAGGCCAGTAGCTCAATTGCATACTGTGCAAGCTCTGGCCAGTGATCCATCCTCAAGACCCAGTAACCCAGAGGATTTTCGGTGGGAAAGGTGTCCAAGTCTGATCTTGCCCCTAGGTATTCCTGCACCATGTAAAACAGACGCTGGCGATGGTTGCTGGAACCGATCATACCTTGGGGCTGCGGACCAAAAAATTGTCTGAACGCATCGGTCAGACGGCCACCTTCTCCACCACTCCTTCTTTGACTGACCGAAGCCTCAGCAACACGTTGTCCAGAAACAGGAGTTTGTAACCTCCCAGTCTCTGGGAACGCGTTGCACAGACCTTTCTGCAAGGCCTCCCGAAGATGTTTCATCCTCTGCTCCCTCTGCGATGGCAAGATAAGGTCCGCAACCTTACCCTTGTAACGTGGATCAAGGAGGGTTGCCAGCCAGTATTGGTCCTTCTCCTTGATACCACGAATACGAGGATCCTTACGCAGGCTTTGCAGGATCAGGGAGGCCATGCAGCGTAGGTTTGCTGAGGCATTCGGTCCGGAGTCCTCTGGGTCACTAAGGACAACAACATCCGCAGCCACCTCCTCCCAGCCACGTACAAGTCCATGTGTTCCTTGGGACTGATCCCTTAAAGACTGCTGATGCTGAGTGCCAGGCTCCACCTCCATGCTGGCACAATCTTCCTCCTCCTCCTCCTCGTCCTCTTCCTGTGTGATCGGCGGGCACGCAGGAACACTGTCTGGATAAAGGGGGCCTTGAGAGCTAAGGAAGTCCTCCTCTTCCTGCCTCTGTTCTGCCTCAAGTGCCCTGTCCATTATTCCACGCAGCGTGTGCTCCAACAGGTGGACAAGGGGGACAGTGTCACTGATGCATGCACTGTCAGTGCTCACCATCCTCGTGGCCTCCTCGAATGGTGACAGGACAGTGCATGCATCCCTGATCATGGCCCACTGGCGTGGGGAAAAAAAACCAAGCTCCCCTGACCCTGTCCTGGTACCATAGTCGCACAGGTACTCATTGATGGCCCTCTGCTGCGTGTGCAGCTGCTGCAGCATGGCCAACGTTGAGTTCCACCTGGTGGGCATGTCACAGATTAGGCGGTTCTTGGGCAGGTTAAACTCCTTTTGGAGGTCCGTCAGCCGAGCACTGGCATTATATGACCGGCGGAAATGCACACAGACTTTCCTGGCCTGCCTCAGGACATCCTGTAAGCCCGGGTACCTGCCCAAGAACCGCTGCACCACCAAGTTAAGGACGTGAGCCAAACAGGGCACATGGGTCAGTTGTCCCTGTCGGAGGGCAGAGAGGAGGTTGGTGCCATTGTCGCAAACCACCATTCCTGCCTTAAGTTGGCGTGGCGTCAACCACCTCTGAACCTGCCCCTGCAGAGCTGACAGAACCTCTGCCCCAGTGTGGCTCCTGTCCCCCAAGCACACCAGCTCAAGCACCGCATGGCATCTTTTGGCCTGCGTACTTGCATAGCCCCTTGAACGCCTACGGAGCACCGCTGGTTCCGAGGAAGAGGCCATGGAGGAAGAAGAAGAGGAGGGGGTGGAGGAGAGAGGTGTGTCACAATCAGCATTTTGGAGGCGTGGTGGCGGAACAACCTCCAACACTACTGCACCTAGTCCTGCATCCTTCCCAGCTGCCAGCAGAGTCACCCAATGCGCCGTGAAACTAAGGTAACGTCCCTGTCCATGCCTGCTGGACCATGAGTCAGCGGTAATATGCACCTTACCGCTGACCGCCCTGTCCAGCGAGGCATGGACATTGCCTTCCACATGCCGGTAGAGAGCCGGAATCGCCTTCCGTGAGAAAAAGTGGCGTTTGGGTACCTGCCACTGAGGAACCGCACATTCCACAAACTCACGGAAGGGGGCAGAGTCTACCAACTGAAAAGGCAGCAGTTGAAGTGCTAGCAATTTTGCCAAGCTAGCATTCAACTGCTGGGCATGTGGATGGCTGGGAGCAAACTTCTTTCGGCGGTGCAGCAGCTGGGGCAGGGAAATTTGCCTGGTACAATCTGACGTCGGTGTACCAAAAGCAGATTTCCCACAAGTACTTGGCTGTGACACACCTAATTCTACACCTTCATTCCTCTCACTGCAGGTCTCAGAGAGGACTGAAGGTCTAGTGGGGTTGGAAATCTCAGCTGATGAGGAGCAAGGAGAGATCCTCTTTGTTCTTTGGTGTGGGTCTTTTAGATATGCTTGCCAACGATCTGCATGGCAGGTCAACATATGTCTGGTCAAGCATGTGGTACCCAAGCGGGAGATGTTTTGGCCACGCGAGATACGCTTGAGACATATGTTGCAAATAACAGCGGTGCGATCTGATGCACTCGTCTCAAAAAAGGCCCACACCAAAGAACTTTTTGAATAACGCGCAGAGACTGCAGAGCCCTGCACATGTGGAGCTTTGGGGTGTGATGCAGTCAATGTGCTGCCCTTAGGCTGGCCCCTGGAGGGCATCCTGCCTCGTTGGTGATGTGCCGCCTCCTCCTCCTCCTCTCTCCTATCAGGCACCCACGTTGAGTCAGTGACCTCATCATCCCCTCCCTCCTCATCACTGGAGCAAACCTGGCAGTATGCTGCAGCAGGGGGAGCATGACTGCCAGATTGCTGTCCTTCTTGGGCACCCCCTCTCTCCGTGCTCATGTTACTGCCTTCATCGAGCTCAGTATCATCATCAGAGCCTTCCAAACGCTGGGCATCCTCCTGGAGCATGTACCCAACACTGTGGTCAAACAGTTCGAGGGAATCCTCAGGAGGACATGGTGGAGCTAGGGAAGGAGTCACTGATGACATTGAGCTGAGGGAAGAGGCCGCTGCTTTGCCAGACAAAGCACCCTGGGCATGGGTGAGAGAGGATGAGGAGGATGAGGACAGCTTGGTCATCCACTCGACCAAGTCTTCCGCATGTTGCGGCTCAACACGGCCAGCTGCCGAAAAAAAGGCCAAGCGTGTCCCATGGCCACGTGCTGATGAGGATGCACCGTCTCCACGACCAGCACTAGACACAGAGCCTGCTTGCCCTCTCTTATTGGCTTGTGACTGTCTGCCTCTCCTTCTTGGCCTTCCAGACATACTAATGGCCTATAGCTGCACTAAGCTGGGATAGAACACCTGTAATTTTCTTCAGGTAGCTTTATATACTGTAACCAGACAAGCCTGCCTGTCAGTAGGAAGATAACAGGAACGGATCTAGCTGAACACTGTGAGCAGGACGCACTGCACTAAATGTAAATAGCAGGAACGGATCTAGCTGAACACTGTGAGCAGGACGCACTGACTGCACTAAATGTAAATAGCAGGAACAGATCTAGCTGAACACTGTGAGCAGGACGCACTGCACTAAATGTAAATAGCAGGAACGGATCTAGCTGAACACTGTGAGCAGGACGCACTGACTGCACTAAATGTAAATAGCAGGAACGGATCTAGCTGAACACTGTGAGCAGGACGCACTGCACTAAATGTAAATAGCAGGAACAGATCTAGCTGAACACTGTGAGCAGGACGCACTGCACTAAATGTAAATAGCAGGAACGGATCTAGCTGAACACTGTGAGCAGGACGCACTGACTGCACTAAATGTAAATAGCAGGAACAGATCTAGCTGAACACTGTGAGCAGGACGCACTGCACTAAATGTAAATAGCAGGAACGGATCTAGCTGAACACTGTGAGCAGGACGCACTGCACTAAATGTAAATAGCAGGAACGGATCTAGCTGAACACTGTGAGCAGGACGCACTGACTGCACTAAATGTAAATAGCAGGAACGGATCTAGCTGAACACTGTGAGCAGGACGCACTGCACTAAATGTAAATAGCAGGAATGGATCTAGCTGAACACTGTGAGCAGGACGCACTGACTGCACTAAATGTAAATAGCAGGAACAGATCTAGCTGAACACTGTGAGCAGGACGCACTGCACTAAATGTAAATAGCAGGAACGGATCTAGCTGAACACTGTGAGCAGGACGCACTGCACCAAATGTAAATAGTCTAGATAGAAGATAACAGGAACGGATCTAGCTAAACTGAATACAGTGTATATATATATATGCAACACCTGGGATGCATATATATACAAAATACACTGTAAGTGCAGCTAACTGACTGACTGTTCTGCCTAATCTATCTAACTCAAATCAAATGACACTGTCTGTCTCTCTCTCTATCTCTCAGCACACCGGAACACACTACACAGGGCCGCCGTGCAGGCGGCCTTATATAGTGTGGGGCGTGTACTAAATCCCCTGAGCCATAATTGGCCAAAGCCACCCTGGCTTTGGCCAATTACAGCTCTCTCTACTGACGGCGCTGTCATTGGCCAAGCATGCGGGTCATAGTGCATGCTTGGCCAATCATCAGCCAGCAATGCACTGCGATGCCGCAGTGAATTATGGGCCGTGACGCGCCACACGAATTTGGCGCGAACGGCCCATAACGTTCGCAATTCGATGGACGGTCGAACAGCCGATGTTCGAGTCGAACATGGGTTCGACTCGAACACGAAGCTCATCCCTACTCAGGAGGGGGGTCTGGCAGTACCACATCCGCGTAGCTATTTTTTAGCAGCCCAATTACAACACTTGGTATTAGACATCGATCTCGAAGGGGATAAAAACGGGAGTTTGGCGATTGCAGAAGCACCACATAAGTCACTAGTGGAGGTCTTGGAGGCGAACTCTTTTGCCTTTAGACCCCCTATGGTGAAGCTAATAATAAGAGTGTGGAAATCTATAAAAGATCTGATGGAAATGGGGGGTATGGTTAAAGGCGCCCCGCTCTGGGACAATAAGAACCTACAGGAGGTAAGATCAATAGGGAAAATAAAGAAATGGGAAAGGAAGGGGATAGTCAGCCTGGATCAAATATACAATGGTAGTTCCCTAAAAACATTTATGGAATTAAAAGAGGTTTATGATATACCAGATAGTTCACACTATAGCTATTTGCAAATCAAACACGCTCTAAAAGCGCAGTTTGGGGAACAAGGCCCAGTGTGGAGTACCTCCCCCATATATTAAGGATTAGGTAGGACTGGTGGTCCTAAGGGATCCATAGCGGAATTCTACCCACAGATATGCAGAAATAGTATTATAGGTCCAGAAGATCTTAAGTGTAGAAGTAAGTGGGAAAAAGATGTGGGTAGAATTGCGGATGATCAATGGAAAAAGATTTTGGAGGGGGGGAACCAAGTTTCAGTTTCGCCCGCCCAGAGGATGTCATACCTAATGCTTCTACATAGAACATACTATACACCTAAAAAGTTGTTTGAATGGGGGCGGAGGGGGGATGCTAAATGCCCTAGGTGCCAAAACACCGGGGACTTGATCCACATGATCTGGAAATGTCCGAAACTTTACCGATATTGGACGGAAATATTAGATACCATAAATAAGATCTTTAAGTTATCATTAAAAATGGACCCGAAATTGTGTATTCTGGGAGTGGGGGAAAGGCTGGGAAACATTAAAAATAAAGCAGTACTAAGGTGTCTATTTCAGGCAAAGAAATTAATAGCACAGTGGTGGCAGGCAGAGAAACCCCCCTCCAAAAATGATTGGTTTAAAACAGTAACGGAAACAATATGGAAGGAAAAGGTAGTATATGCAAGGAGAGGAAATTTAAATGAATTTAAAAAAATCTGGATGCCCTGGTTAGAAGAAGTGGGTTATCCCATGTAAAGTGTATGTAGGAAGAGCTAAGATAAAGGTGTATGATATTAAGTAATAGGAATGGCGTGGTAGAAATAGGGGGGGAGGGTAAGATGGGGTTTAGAGTGGGGTGGGAGAGGGGGGAAAAAAGGGGGAAATTTGAAGAAATTGTTTGTTTGTTTTTTTTTTTTTCTCTCTCCTTTTGTGATTATTATATATATAAAAGGTTTTTGTATAAGGAGTATTCAATGATTGCTGTAAAGAGGAAACAAACGTATTTTATATATTTGTATGGAAATTGAATAAAGATTATTTAAAAAAAAAAAAAAAACTCCCACAGTCTTCACAAACAAGGGAAAACACAGGATAAGTTCACCTTTGTAAAAAAAAAAAAAAAAAAGTACAAATAAATGCAGATCTTTTTGCAGTTAAATACATATATTTGTATTACTTTATTTTTTTACTAGAAGCCTGCAAAGCATTGCACCCACAATCAGCAGATCAGGGATGCAATGCAGAGCTGTTACAGACCTTTCAGTGTAAGCTGACTGCTCATACCTTGTACAGGCAGGCAATTACACACTGACAGGAAGCAACAATGAAATACCTAGGGCACTCAACAGCGAGCTGGAAACTTATTGAGAGCTACAAGCCGCAAAGGCTGGCGGTACTTGTAGTTCTCCCATTCAGAAAATTCAGTGAAGGATCGCCAGTTGGGCAGAGCCACTCATGGCCGCAGTTTTTTTAAATTGTAACAGCGGGTGTGGGGAGAAGATCCACCGCTTGCGTCACACCGGGGGATCAAAGGAATGTGGGGCTGCTGCAACAGTAACATGTTACACCATGAATAAGGTGAACTTTTCCTCTTGTTTGAGGAGACCACTTGGAGTTATTGTTTGTCATAATTATTCTTGTCTATACTGTGATGGCAGTTTTCATTTTAATTATATACAAGATTTGAACACATTCTGCCTAAAGAAAGTGTTAATGATCTAAGAATTTGGGAGGTGCACTGTATGTATCAGGGAAATTCTATTAGCCAGCTGGCTTAGAAATCTATGCATGCACATACCTTTTGCACGAACATTAGTTGGGCACATGTTTGTGCACAAGAATGCACATTTTTGTGCACATGCATTATGGTGTGTGCATGCCCATTATCAGCATTGGTGCAAGATGGCCTATTTAAGTGATTCTCTTACTCCATGTCAGTGATGACTGGTCTTCAGTGTGTTCCATGCTGCCAGAATTGTGTTCTGCGTGTGCTTGCTGTTATCAACCTGGCTTACTCCTGACCTGATTTTGGATCCTGTTCTGTACTCTCTCAATCTGCTTCTGATTTGGTACTGCATTACCCACTGACCTCAGCTTGATCTGTGACTGCTTCTGCCTCTCATTCTGCTCCAAGTGCCTGCTTTCCCTAGATATGGATGCAGCTGCCTACTTCTATGTATCAGCCTACTGCATGCCTGTTAGCACTATTGGTGGGCTCAGACATCCTGAACTTCTGAACAAGTCAGTGTTTCCCTCTAACCCCTGCTGGTTCTCTTGCTGTATCCTCATCTAACACTCCTGCTTGCACATTCTGCTGAATCCTCCTGGTCGGCATCTGCAGTTTGAAGTTCTGCAAACAACGTCCCCTGGCATTTGTGTTTCTCCTGCTTGCATAGTCTGCTAAATGCTCCTGGTCAGCATCTCCAGTTTGGAGTTCTGCCAGCATCCTCTGACACTTGTGCTTCTCCTGCTTGCATGTTCTGCTGAATCCTCCTGGTCGGCTTCTCCAGTTTGGAATTCTGCAAACTACATCCTCATACACTCCCCCTGTCCCTTTGCACCCTTTGTCTCACTGGCAAGCATGCTTGGGCAGGGGATACAAGAGAGGCTGCCCTCATCATCTTGGTCCCCTATCAGATATGTAACATTATGTTAATGCACTTTAACCAGTTCAGCCCTGGAAGGATTTACCCACTTCCTGACCAGGCCATTTTTGCGATATGGCACTGCGTCGCATTTTTGCATGTTCATGCAACGCTGTACCCAAACAAAATTGATGTCCTTTTTTTTCCACAAATAGAGCTTTATTTTGGTGGTATTTGATCACCTCTGTGGTTTTTATTTTTTGCGCTATAAACAAAAAAAGAGCGATAATTTTGAGAAAAAAAAACAAAATGTTTTACTTTCTGCTATAAAAAATTTCCAAAAGAAAATGTAAAAAAAGTAATTTATTCATCAGTTTAGGCTGATATGTATTCTGCCACATATTTTTGGTAAAAAAATCCCAATAAGCATATATTGATTGGTTTGCGCAAAAGTTATAGCGTCTACAAAATAGGGGATAGATTTATGGCATTTTTTTTTTTTTTTACAAGTAATAGCGGCGATCAGTGATTTTTAGCGGGACTGCGAAGTTGATGTGGACAGATCAGACACTAAACTGACATTTTTGACACTTTTTTGGGAACCAGTGACAATATTACAGTAATCGGTGCTAAACATATGCACTGACATTGTACTAATGACACTGGCAGGGAAAGGGTTAACATCAGTGGCGATCAAGGGGTTAAATGTATTCCCTGCAGGTGTTTTCTAACTGTATGGAGGACTGTGTGACTGGGGAAATGCACAGATCCATCTTCCTGCTTAACAGAAAGACCAGATCTGTGTGATCTCCCCTGTCAGAGCAGAGATCTGCCTTGTTTACACAGTGGGGAACGAATGCTGGTGGTTGGTGGACATTGAGTCTAACAGACTCGCTGATTGGTTCCCCCGCTGGCCTCCGGCAGTGTGCGCGTGTCCACAAAAGCGAGTTCCAGAGCCGATGTACACCTACGGCGATTTGCGGGATCGTGCCACCTTGCCGCAATATAATGACGGCGGCTGGTCGGCAAGCAGTTAAGAAACTGTCCATCACTTCTTCATGCTGCCATATATAGTTCAAGCCATTTAGGCTATCCAATAAAGTCCTATGTTTAATCCTGCTCCAAAGAAACACCAAAAAGGCAAGTTTTTTTAAAAATAATTTTTAGGTATGCTGCATGAATGGGAGCACATAACAAACATACAGTGGAGGGTTCTCAAACTTGATTGCAAAGATGGAAATACACTTTAAGATGTGAAGCCTAGAAACACTTCATCTCTAATCTGATTTTGAATTTGAATTTCCACTTTTTTTAAAGCCTTTAGCCCTTTATAAAAATAAAAAGCTCTCTGCAACTCAACTTCACAGCTTCAATACTAATAACTATAACTGATTTTAACTATGCCTGCATTGCTTTAAAGCAGAACTAAACCCATCAATTTGTCAAGGTAAGCAGCCTTGCAAGATTAAAATAAGAAGGGGGGGTGAGCATGCACCCCCTCCCAAACTATACCAGGCCACAACATGGGGGGGAATACCTTACCAGAGATACCCCTACTAGCAAAACAGATTGTCCATATTTTTATGAAGACAAGGGCCTCTCTCCCACAACCCTTGCACCCAGATACCCCCCCCCCCTCAAGTGAATAACTAGGGGTAAAAGTAAAGAGTAACAACAAGTAAAGATATTTCACATTTTTTAAAATCCAGGGTGGGATGGGAGGTGTAGAGGTTTGGTGTCTTTGTGTGGAGTGCTGCGTGAATTGGCAGTGCTATATGGGTAACTTAAATAAATAGGGATGATTGTAGATACACACCCACACTCACTTAGGTTGAACTGGATGGACTGGTGTCTTTATTCAACCTTACTAACTATGTAACTATGTAACTATGTCCCGTACACACGGTCGGATTTTCCAACAGAAAATGTGCGCTCGTGGCGTGTTGTCGGACATTCCGACCGTGTGTGGGCTCCATCGGACATTTTCCATCGGATTTTCTGACACACAAAGTTTGAGAGCAGGCTATAAAATTTTCCGACAAAAAAATCCGTTGTCGGAATTTCCGATCGTGTGTACACAAATCCGACGCACAAAGTGCCACGCATGCTCAGAATAAATAAAGAGATGAAAGCTATTGGCTACTGCCCCGTTTATAGTCCCTGCGTACGTGTTTTACGTCACCACGTTCAGAATGATCGGATTTTCCGACAACTTTGTGTGACCGTGTGTATGCAAGACAAGTTTGAGCCAACATCCATCGGAAAAAATCCTAGGATTTTGTTGTCGGAATGTCCGATCAATGTCCGACCGTGTGTACGGGGCATAAGGGTTGGTGTGGTGTGGTGTTGTTGCCTCGGTGATGTTCTTTTTAAGAGCCACATGGCTCAGGTCAGTGTGGAGCTGTTTATCTGTTTTACTACTTATGTATGATGTCAGGTGAAAATAGTTGTTACTCTATAATATCATGGAATGTTCGCGGGTTAAATTCTAAGTTCAAACGAGCAATAATGTTTCAATATGTAAAAATATATAATCCACAGTTGATTTTACTTCAGGAGACACATCTGTGGAAGTGAAATTAATGACTAAAAAAATGGATTCAAAACGCCTATCATGCTACCTACTCCTCCTATGCGAGAGGGGTGTCAATGTTAGTAAATAAATCTTTTTTTGGTTATTTAGAGAAGGTATATATGGATATACAGGGAAAATATGTTATCTTGGTATGTATGCTAGGGCAACAAAGGTATGCCATAGCAGCAATTTATATTCCTCCCCCTTCTTCCGTTTAAATACTAAATGCAATATTAGAGAAAATTATGCAACATTTTCAAGCAAAATTACTATTCATTGGAGACTATAATTCTATGCTAACCCCAGATTTAGATAGACCGAAGCCTCCCAAGCAGTATTCAGCCGATCTATAAAATTGGGCACAGGCGACAGGTGTAATAGAAATTTGGAGATGGAGAAACCTACAAAAAAGCATACGGTATATTCCTGTTTTTCCACCTCCCATAAAACCACCCCGAATAGATTTAGCTTTTGCTAAATCTATCTATTTAGATAGACCGAAGCCTCCCAAGCAGTATTCAGCTGATCTATACAATTGGGCACAGGCGACAGGTGTAATAGAAATTTGGAGATGGAGAAACCCACAAAAAAGAGTATGGTATATTGCTGTTTTTCCACCTCCCATAAAACCACCCGAATAGATTTGGCTTTTGCAGATCCGGCATTGGCGGCAGATATTGTGGAAGCTACATATTTACCAAGTGGCCTTTAGGTACCACTCTCCTTTGTTTTTGTCAGTACGCACCCCCACTTTAACCACTTGCCGACCGCTGCGCGCAGTTATACGTCGGCACAATGGCAGCGGTGGGCAAATGTGTGTACCTGTATGTCCCCTTTAACTGGCGGAGCGAGTGGACGCGCGACCGCCGCATACAGCGTGACCGTGCCCGTGGGACCGGCGGTCTCGATGTCCACCGGTCTCCTGGCGATCGTGTCACAGAGCCACAGGACGTGGAAACACCTATGTAAACAAGGCATTTCCCTGTTCTGCTTTGTGACATGACAGAGATCACTGCTCCCTGTCATCGGGAGCAGTGATCACTGTCATGTGAGTTAAAGCCCACCCCCCCACAGTTAGAATCACTCCCTAGGACACACTTAACCCCTTGATCGCCCCCTAGTGGTTAACCCCCTTCCCTGCCAGTGTCATTTACACAGTAATCAGTGCATTTTTTTTTCAAATTTCAAAATGTTTATTGAACATAAATTGCACAACATGAGATGGCATCCGCAATACAGTAGACAAGAATAATGCATTTACAATAATTGTTGTCTGTATAAACATACATCTCTCGTCAAGGTACTGGTAAGGCGTTGTTACACAAAAGGGAAATTTATCTAACAAACCAGGTAATTAGTCACAACTGCTAATAAGGCACCTTGTTCGTCCGCCGCCCATGACACCCCTAGTGGGTACACACTGTGTCATGAGTCAATTGCAAAGGGTAAGAAGCTTCAAGTGCCCTCTGTAATGTTACCAGTTCTAGTAACTCGGAAATAACAGTAGTTTCCAGACATCATTGGCCTTTTCTCTTAATTATTGTTCTTATTGATGCAAGTAAGTTACCTCCTTTCTCAGTGTTCGCACTGTTGCCACACACGAGTCCACCTTTATTTATCACTTTTCCAATGGTTATTTTTGTTAACCATCCCACTCTTTATATAATCAAGTAAGTGTGTCTGCGCTAGAAAAACTATAATAAAAATAACAATCAGTGTGTAAAAAAAAATCAAAAATATTAATGAATGTTTGAGAAAAAAACAATATACTCCAATATATCTAAAACAATAAATTACGATCTGTGGTAAATATTTAGTGATATAATCTACAAAGTATAACATGCACAAAAAAATAATATACCAAAAGTCCAAGTGCAAGCTCTAGTTGAGAAGAGTGCTCACTTTTTCAATAAGGTGATTAATAAAGTTCATAAATAAAAATTGCAAAGTGCACAAATATAGTGTCCATCTCCAGTGATATCCATCATGCTCATCCAAAAAGTGAAAATATATAACATGCTCCTGTGCTTCTCCAGTGACCCCCAAAAGCATATGCGCTCACCTCAGAGCGTGTGACACAGTACCTAAACTATGTCAAATCACGCTTGGGAGCCACTCCTGGGCTCTAACAGATATGATGATGTTGTCCTCCACTTTGCTCAGTTAACAGCATTCCATTTCATAAATGAAAGAAAAGAAACTCCATAGTGTAACTTTGCAAAACGAATGTTTATTCCAAATATAAACTCCCCTCTTAGGGGTACTCACATTGTGTAGGTGCGTGAGTGCACCATCCTAATCAAGGCTTCACTTGTGAGAAAACAAAGCGCTGGTATGTCGTGCGGTGTGGTATACTCCTCTCATCTGTTCTTCCGTGCTGACAGCTCCGTCCTGGCCCCTCCCCTATGCGTGTTCGGCACAGGGATCACGTGCCTTCAGCAGGGGGATCTAATTGGACGGGCGCTTTTGGTCTAAATATACTAACAGCGCCCATTTTGCCTGAGACCGCAGACAACCTAGTGTTAGGCTACAGTTGTATTCTCCCATTGTGACAATATAGATCGCTCCGATCAGCGGTGAGAATAGCTCCTATTGATAAAGGGATCAAAGTCGCCTAGCTACCCATAGCTAGATGTGGAAGTATATAATGTACTCAAATGTAATATAACCCAGAGCGGAGCTGTATATAATGGGATACCAAACCGCACCTCATGCAATGTCATACCTCTTCATATATATAAATGATTTATTTAGGCATAATTATGTTAACCGCATCTATAGGGGTAAAACAACATATATTCTATGGAAAAGATATAAATATATGAAATATAAACTTAAAATTAATAAACAATAAAATATAAAAACAGAAAAAGATATATGCATATATATCTCACAACACCATACAAAATTCCTAACTTAATGGTGTAATACATATATAACATCCCATTGGGGTACAAAATCCAATATAAAGCTTTTTTAATATTAATCCGTCCCCATTATGTGGTCTAGACCCCATCCGATAAAATCCATAAAAAATATATAGATAAATAATTTAATTGAAGTATATAAAAAATATATAAACGCAAAAAAAATAAAAATATTATTAAAATTGGAATCTTATGTTAAATGATTATCTGCAGGGGAGTATTAGCAAAAATAATAAAAATATTAATAAATATTTAAAATATATATATGAAATAAGGATGAGGATAAATATGTAACTGTATATAGGGGAAATGCGTGGGATCTTATAGTTAATCGCATTTATAGACACCACTAAGATACATCTTTTCCTCCTGCTAGTTGTATAGAACGAATATAAGGAAGAGTGAATAATTATTTGCATCCTAAGGTTGCTAAATGCCCTTCTCTTATTTATACAAACTATCTAGAATCAATCCAATAAAGAGAGATATTGGTGGGACCGCTCAGTGGAGATATGAACTAAAAATTACTGAGAAAACATTTCAAATCAAATTCTTTATTCAACCCACCAGGTGATAAAGAGCCAAGTTGGTGTATCCACCAGGATTCTCGTTTACTGATTTCCCTAACGAAGTTATATCCTCTCCAGTGGCGTTTGGGTGCTTCTATTCCCCAAAACTCCATTCCAACGGTGCTCTGATTATGCATTTTTTTGAAATGTATAGAAAGATGATGTTTATCTGACCCTTTTCGTATATTTCTCACATGCTCTTCCAAGCGATCTTTCAAGGCCCTAGTGGTACGACCAATATAAATGAAATTGCATTGACATTTTATTGCATTAACAACCCCAATTGTATCGCAGGATATAAAATCTTTGATGGTATAAGATTGATTGGTTCTTGGGTTAGAGAATTCTTTCACTCTTTTGTTGTTACCAGGAACTCTAACACAGCTATAGCACCTACCACAACCATAGAAACCTTTAAGATCCCAAAACATTTTTGGCTTTGGGGGGGTTGGTTCCACTACGTTGTGTACTAGTTTATCCCGTAAATTCTGTGCTTTTTTAAAAATAATCTTAGGTCTTTCCGGAAGTATCTCTTTAAGATGAATATCCTGCATAAGTACACTCCAATATTTCCGTATAATTCTTTTTGCTTCATTGCTCTGTAAAGAATAATTCAAGATGATACTCATGCCGTCATTTACATCATTTCCCATGGTCCTAACCTTTTCCTTTAACAGGTCATCTCTGTTTAGACATCCAACTTAAGCCTTCTCTTTCTCCAAAAATTCCTTATGGTATCCTTTATCCAAAAACATGTTACTTAGCATTTCGGATTGAAGCTCATAATCATCAGCCCTGGTGCAGTTCCTACGCATCCTTGTAAATTGGCCCCTGGGTATATTGTCCAGCCAAGGTTTATAATGGCAACAGATGGTCGGGATATAGGAATTGCGGTCTGTTCCCTTAAAAAAGGATTTGGTAACAAAACCTTCGCTGGTATTAAAAATTTCCAAATCTAAAAAATGTATACATTCTTTATTAATCTCTCAAGTTAAGGAGATATTGCGGTCATTAATGTTCATGGAGTCCAACAACTCCTTTAGCCTTTCCATATCTCCTTTCCAGATGACTATAAGGTCATCAATGAACCTCTTATATAATAAAATATTACCACAATCCTCACTTAAAATACCCTCCTCTTCCCATTTAACTGTATAAAGGTTCGCCACACTAGGGGCGAACTTAGCACCCATAGCGACGCCTTTTATCTGCAGGTAAAATCTATTACCATACCAAAAGAAATTATGCCGTAAACAAAAATCTAAACATATCAGAATAAAAATAATAAAACCTTCATCTACTGAATTTTCTTTCTTTAAGGCCCATTCCACCGCATTCAGGGCTCCTGCATGATCGATATTAGTGTACAGTGAGGCCACATCACCTGTGGCCATAACAATATCTTCATGTGCAGTACACTCATTAAGAAGCTGCAAAGTGTGCTTAGTGTCCTTGAGGTAGGCTGTGGTCTTATTCACTAAGGGCTGTAACTGGATATCTATATATTTCCCCAATCTGGATGTCAAAGATTCAATACCGCTTACTATCGGTCTACCGGGGGGGTTCTTACTATCCTTGTGGATCTTGGGTAAGTAGTATATCACAGGTATTTTACTAACCATGGGAACTAAATATTTTGCTTCTTGTTTATTAAGATATACCTTATCCACG
Organism: Lithobates septentrionalis; assembly: GCA_037952835.1. Taxonomy (NCBI): domain Eukaryota; kingdom Metazoa; phylum Chordata; class Amphibia; order Anura; family Ranidae; genus Lithobates; species Lithobates septentrionalis. The sequence goes on from JBBDGP010000074.1 coordinate 3,250,861, forward strand.
CCATATTTAATAATCAACTCTAATTCGTTTTTAAAGGGTTTAGAGGGATTGGTGTCCAACAACCAATATGTGTCGGTATCATTCAATATTCTTTCCATCTCATCTTTGTATTGTTGAAAAGAGAGAATAACAATCCCCCCCCCCCTTTATCTGCTGGTCTTACCACTATATCTGTTCTTTTTTCTAGTGAACTCATTGCTTTCTTGAGATCTTTGTGCTCATAAAACTTCTTAACTGGCATATGTTCCAATCCTGTGGTGACTAACTTTTTAAACAAGTCCACGTATTTGTTATTGGCTACACAAGGGTTGAATACGGAATTATTTCTCAGGTTAGTGAATCTGGTATTCATAACAGATTTTTCCACGGGATTAAGGGCATAATACTTCTTAATATTGAGTTTTCTGATGAACTTTTGCACCCCAACATATGTCTCAAATTTATTGAGGCCTTTTTTTGGACGAACTTAATTCCTTTATCCAATACCAGTAATTCTTCCCTTGATAGTGCAATCCCACTTAAATTATAGATCCCCTCTCCTAGTCTTCCCGCCTTCTTTTTCTGCTGTATTCTTCGTCCGGCTCTCCCTCCTCTCTTCCTGGGTTTCTTATTTCGTGGGTAGACCCTCCCCTGGTCTCCCCTAAAAAAGATTCATCTAGGTAGTGCTCCTCATTATCCTCCAAAGGTTGATAACTGTTATGCACAGGTATTCTATATTGATCTTGTGGAGGTTTTTCGTATCTCACTCTTTGTGGTTTAGGTGAGTAATAGGTTCCACCCCTTTGTGTGTCTCTATTTGGATTGGGAGGATATGAAGAGCAATGAAGTAAAAAGAATTATACGGAAATATTGGAGTGTACTTATGCAGGATATTCATCTTAAAGAGATACTTCCGGAAAGACCTAAGATTATTTTTAAAAAAGCACTGAATTTACGGGATAAACTAGTACACAACGTAGCGGAACCACCCCCCCAAAGCCAAAAATGTTTTGGGATCTTAAAGGTTTCTATGGTTGTGGTAGGTGCTATAGCTGTGTTAGAGTTCCTGGTAACAACAAAAGAGTGAAAGAATTCTCTAACCCAAGAACCAATCAATCTTATACCATCAAAGATTTTATATCCTGCGATACAATTGGGGTTGTTTATGCATTAAAATGTCAATGCAATTTCATTTATATTGGTCGTACCACTAGGGCCTTGAAAGATCGCTTGGAAGAGCATGTGAGAAATATACGAAAAGGGTCAGATAAACATCATCTTTCTATACATTTCAAAAAAATGCATAATCAGAGCACCGTTGGAATGGAGTTTTGGGGAATAGAAGCACCCAAACGCCACTGGAGAGGATATAACTTCGTTAGGGAAATCAGTAAATGAGAATCCTGGTGGATACACCAACTTGGCTCTTTATCACCTGGTGGGTTGAATAAAGAATTTGATTTGAAATGTTTTCTCAGTAATTTTTTGTTCATATCTCCACTGAGCGGTCCCACCAATATCTCTCTTTATTGGATTGATTCTAGATAGTTTGTATGAATAAGAGAAGGGCATTTAGCAACCTTAGGATGCAAATAATTATTCACTCTTCCTTATATTCGTTCTATACAACTAGCAGGAGGAAAAGATGTATCTTAGTGGTGTCTATAAATGCGATTAACTATAAGATCCCACGCATTTCCCCTATATACAGTTACATATTTATCCTCATCCTTATTTCACATATATATTTTTAATATTTATTAATATTTTTATTATTTTGCTAATATTCCCCTGCAGATAATCATTTAACATAAGATTCCGATTTTAATAATATTTTTATGTTTTTTTGCGTTTATATATTTTTTATATACTTCAATTAAATTATTTATATATATATTTTTTATGGATTTTATCGGATGGGGTCTAGACCACATAATGGGGACCGATTAATATTAATAAAGCTTTATATTGGATTTTGTACCCCAATGGGATGTTATATATGTATTACACCATTAGGTTAGGAATTTTGTATGGTGTTGTGAGATATATATGACATTGCATGAGGTGCGGTTTGGTATCCCATTATATACAGCTCCGCTCTGGGTTATATTACATTTGAGTACATTATATACTTCCACATCTAGCTATGGGTAGCTAGGCGACTTCGATCCCTTTATCAATAGGAGCTATTCTCACCGCTGATTGGAGCGATCTATATTGTCACAATGGGAGAATACAACTGTAGCCTAACACTAGGTGTTCTGCGGTCTCAGGCAAAATGGCCGCAGTTAGTATATTTAGACCAAGAGCGCCCGTCCAATTAGATCTCCCTGATGAAGGCACGTGATCCCTGTGCCGAACATGCGTAGGGGAGGGGCCAGGGCGGAGCTGTCAGCACGGAGGAACAGATGAGAGGAGTATACCACACTGCACGCCATACCAGCGCTTTGTTTTCTCACAAGTGAAGCCTTGATTAGGATGGTGCACTCACGCACCTACACAATGTGAGTACCCCTAAGAGCCCTTGCACACTGGGGCGGTGGGGGCGTCGGCGGTACAACAGCGCTATTTTTAGCACTGCTGTACCGTCGTTCTAGCAGCGGTATTCGGCCGCTAGCGGTGCAGTTTTAACCCCCCGCTGGCGGCCGAAAAAGGGTTAAATCCCTCGTACAGCGCGGCTATAGCCGCGGTATTACAGCGGTATAGCCGCGCTGTCCCATTGATTTCAATGGGCAGGAGCGGGGAAGGAGCGGTGAATACACTGCTCCTTCCCCGCTCCAAAGAAGCGGTTTGCAGGACTTTTTTCACCGTCCTGTCACCGGCAGCTGTTTAGGGGCGGTTTTCAGGCGGTATTTTTAGCGCAATACCGCCTGAAAACCGCCCCAGTGTGCAAGGGCTCTAAGAGGGGAGTTTATATTTGGAATAAACATTTTTTTTGCAATGTTACACTATGGAGTTTCTTTTCTTTCATTTATGAAATGGAATGCTGTTAACTGAGCAAAGTGGAGGACAACATCATCATATCTGTTAGAGCCCAGGAGTGGCTCCCAAGCGTGATTTGACATAGTTTAGGTACTGTGTCACATGCTCTGAGGTGAGCGCATATGCTTTTGGGGATCACTGGAGAAGCACAGGAGCATGTTATATATTTTCACTTTTTAGATGAGCATGATGGATATCACTGGAGATGGACACTATATTTGTGCACTTTGCAATTTTTATTTATGAACTTTATTAATCACCTTATTGAAAAAGTGAGCACTCTTTTCAACTAGAGTTTGCACTTGGACTTTTGGTATATTATTTTTTTGTGCACGTTATACTTTATAGATTATATCACTAAATATTTACCACAGATCATAATTTATTGTTTTAGATATATTGGAGTATATTGTTTTTTTCTCAAACATTCATTAATATTTTTGATTTTTTTTACACACTGATTGTTATTTTTATTATAGTTTTTCTAGCGCAGACACACTTACTTGATTATATTACTATTTTGCACGGGTATGAAACGTGATTAGTGTTTGCAGCTGTATCACTAGAGGTTTACTTTGGAGGCATTAACCCATCTGTGGCTCGCAAGATCTTCCTATATATTTTTTACATCCCACTCTTCAATTTCCGCACCCCCCATCACTTCCCACTCTTACCCGTTCCCCCCCCCCAAATTCCCTACTTCATCCCTTCCCTTTATCTACACGAGAATATATATCACCCAATCGATACAATGCCTACTAATTTATGCACACTCTGTTGGTCAGATTCCAGTCTTAAAGTCCCTTTGGAGCCACTTTGGCGTCCTTCCATGTGCACTACCCAATGACAGTAGTCTATGACTTGACTCTGAGGTGCAGATGACAGATCCTCGTTTGGGTGAGCGATTGATGGTGGGCATGGTGGTTGACAGCCTATTCCATTGTACCACTATTATTCCTAACTGTTTATGTTGTATTTTTGGTTTATGTTACGGTTTTAATTTCAATTTTGTTTTTGTTTTGGTTGTATGCAGTGATACATCTAACTGTCTTTAAAACATCCCCTGATGAGCCTAGAATGGTGAAACATGTCGGGACAATCACTCCAATGTCTCCATTTATATTTATTTCATCTGTTTTGAACTCCTGATGTATCCTTGTACATGTGCACATAACCCCTATCAAACCTGTTATCATGTTCTATATGTAATAATAAGAAATATTTGTACTTTCTATACCCATCAGGGTCTGTAATGATTTATCTTTTCTTGCTGGCACCTTAAAAGTCCCGCTAAAAAATCCTCCCTTCTTACATTATTGTACAGGGATGTTGGTGCCCTTTTTTCCTTTTGTTATGTTTTGTCACCTACCCGTATTGCTATTCTTCAGTAGTTTCCAGTGTTGCTGAGAAATCTAACGGAGTGTGCCACATCAGAGGAAGGAGCATTCCAGTCTTGACAGGAAGTTTTTAGATGCGTAACCAGTGGTTATTTGTAACCACCTGCTGTTGAAATGTCAATAAAGGTACAAGACAACTATAGTTTGAAGCGTGGTTCTTGTCATCAACAACTTTATGATCAAGAGAAGGAAGGGAAGAAAAGAGAAAAAAAGGTAGGTAAGATAAAGAGGAGAGGGAGAGGAGCAAGATTCCAGGGGGTGCACCTAGTTCATGTTAATTAGGTTCCAGGGATGAGTGGGATTCCTACATATCTAGCCCAGGGTTCCCATGTTGCTTTGATTGATGGTGTTGTTTAATATGGAGCTAACTATTTTTTCTTGGGTCATGATCCAGCCATGACAATGGTTATCTTTGCCCCCAAAAGGATAAAGAAGATTTGTTTTTGGGTGTATTTGGGGGTTTGAGGTATGGGAAAATTTAGGAGCGCCACTTGGGCAGACTTTGGAACTGAATGGCCCTATACTTTCCTTATAAGAACATTTCGCTCCAAAACCCTCTAATTTTCAGGCATTCCCACCAAACGTGGATCATGGAACCAAGGGGTGTGGCATTCCCTAAAACTCAGTGGGGAGGCCGAGGAGAAAATAATAGCTAGTCTAGTGGGTACCAGGTACCATCTGGTTATTTCCTTCAGATTGGCTTCGACTAAGGGAACGTTCATTATACCTTTAAAGGCTCTCCATCATGCTCTTTGTGCCAGTCTCCCAGGTGTCCTGTAGGTCACTTTCCCATGCTTCCATATATGGAAACCTGAGGTTGGTAGTTCTAGTTTGTTTATACAATGTTTCAGAGTCAATGGGCCTGCCATAGAGAAATAGTGTCCAATACAGTACATCCCCTTATCCAGCCACCATTGGAATGATTTAATGTCCATCCCTGGCAGGAATTGTGGGCTGTGGAATATGTGCGCTTGAGGATGAATTTTGGAGGTCAGTGAGGGTAGTTGGCTCAATTCGTCCCATAACGCTAGGGAATGGGATAGTGTGGGAGACATTATGGGGGTCTAGATTTTGAGGACACCACAGGAGGTAGTCCAGCGTATATTCCGGGACCGGATGTCTTTCTATGTGAATCCAGTCAGGTTTCTCAAATTTAGAGTAGACTGTGGATAGTTGAGCTAGTCTTGCCGCCTTATAATACCACAAAAGGTTGGGTAGGCCTAGACCCCCTTGTGATTTGGGGCTAAATAGGCTAAATAGGAATGCGTTGGGTGATTCTATACCCCTTTTTCCCCCAGGTAAATTTAGTTATTTTCTTTTGGAATGCTTTGAGTTGCTCTCTTTTGATCGCCACGGGAAGTGATCTAAATAGGTAGAGGAGTCTGGGTAATAAAGTCATCTTGTTAGAATGAATTCTACTGAGCCAAGATAGTTGAAATGAGGACCAAGTTTTGAGGTCAGATTTGAGCTTGTGGACCATGGGGGAGAAATTTGCCTGCTATACATTTTCGACCTTGGGGGTGAGATTTATACCAAGATATCAAATTGAAGAGTCACTCCATTTAAATTTGAAATCTGGCTTCAGATGTTCAACTACGGGTGATTGTCGGGAGAGGTTTAGTGCTTGGGATTTGGTTAGGTTAACCTGCAGTACCGAGACATTCTCAAAGGAGTCTAGTATTTTACAAATTTTGGGCAAAGAGGTGATAGGGGAAGTGACAAATAATAGGATATCGTCTGCGATAAGCGTACGCATTTATGGTTGGTGTGTCCACATTGGACCCCCCTGATATTCAAATTAGTCCTGATTGCTATTGCTGAGGTCTCTATAGCTAAGGCGAATATCAGGTGTGATAGTGGACAACCTTGACGGGTTCCCCTGGAGATTTTGATAGGGTCTGAGTAGTATCTCTGCAATCTAATCCTAGCTCCCGGGTTATGATATAAGGATCTCAGGATTCCCAGAAAGTTCTCCCCGAATCCCCAACACTTGAGGACTGCAAATAGGTATGGCCAGGATAGTGAGTCGAAGGCCTTCTGAAGGTCCAACGGCAGCAAACGACCCTCCTGGGGGAGATCCCTGTCCCATCCAGACTGAAGAATTGAGATTACATCTATAGCCCGCCTTACTTGATCTGGGCCTTGTCTTCCCGGGATGAATCCCACTTGGTCTTTGTGTATATAGCGGTTGATGAAGGACCCTACTCTATTTGCTAAAATATTGGTCAGGATTTTCAAATCATTGTTAATCAATGATATGGGCCTGTAGTTCTCAACTAGTTCTATGTCTCTGGTTTCGTAATAACTGAAATGAATGTCGCATTAAGGTGAGGGTCTACCAGATCTCCCTTTCGTTTGGAGTTAAAGAATTTATCTAGGGCTAGGGTTTCTGCAAATGTTTTGTAATAAGGTATGGAAAATCCATTAGGGCCGGGGGCTGAGCCCCCTTTTAGGTTTTTAGGACCTCTTCCGCCGAAATAGGGGCATCCATTATTTCCTTGTGGTCATTCTTTAATGTGGGGATAGGTATGTCATTTAGAAAGGAATTTATTTTGGACTCGTCTGTTGTGGTCTCGCCCTGGTACAATTTGGAGGAAAACAATTTAAATGTTTGTAATATGCGTTGGGGTTTAGGGTCTTGGATCCCTCTTTCAGACAAATTTTCGGTAATGTGAGGAATCGAAACTTGGAGGAAAGCTTAGTGGCTAACATAGTGCTCATCTTGTCCTTATGTTGATAGAATTTTGCTCCACCCCAGCTGATGGCTTTCTCAGCCTTGACCGTGAGCGCCAGGTTTAAGGTTAAGTGAGCCGTATCAAGTTGTGCTATGGAGACCTTAGAGGAGTCTTGCTTGTGGCGTTTGCTTAAATTTGCAAACTCCTTCTCTAGCTTATCTGTGTCTAAGGATCTTTCCTTTTTGAGCTGAGTCACTATCTGTATAAGCTTGCCTCGGATCGTTGCTTTATGGGCCGCCCATAAGGTCTCAGCCAAGATGCCATTTCCGTCATTAAGGAGAAAATAATCTTTTAATGCTTTTTCAAATTCTAGGACTCTAATGGGGTCATTAAGTATTGATTAGCTGAGGTTCCAATGTGTCATGTGTGGTCTAGTGGGGCGTCCTAAAATAAGGAGAAGCATAGAGTGATCAGATAGAGCTGTATCTTTAATGTGGGTTTTGCTAACAAAGGGGATGTGTTTAGCGAACATGAATATGTGGTCAATTCTGGAGTAAAATTGGTGGGGGCTTGAATAGTGTGTGTAGTCACGTTTTGTGGGGTTAAGTTCCCGCCATATGTCCGCAAGACCTTGTTGGTATACTAATTTGGCGATGTTAGAACTATTTCTAGTGGGCAAGTTAGTTAAGAGGCTGGGGGTTTTGACTTGTCCAAGGATTGGTCGAATGCTGTGTTGGAGTCTCCTCCGAAGACAACGGTCCCTCCTAACATTGAACCTAGGGTTTGGAACTGGTTAAGAGGCTGGGGGTTTTGACTTGTCCAAGGATTGGTCGAATGCTGTGTTGGAGTCTCCTCCGAAGACAAAGGTCCCTCCTAACATTGAACCTAGGGTTTGGAACATTGTCTGGAAAAATTGTACTTGTCCCTTATTGGGGGCGTAATAAGAGATGAAGGTAATGAGATGATCATCCAATATTCCTTTATTAGGATGTATCTACCCTCTGGATCTCTAAATAAATTTGCAATTCTTTGCGAATAATATAGCCACCCCCTTCGTCTTATCCTCAGCATTCACTAAATAGAATTGTGGGAAGTGAGCGTGGAGGAAGGAGGGGATGTACCGTCTTGGGAAGTGCATCTCCTGTAGCATTACCACATCCATTTTTTGGGAGTGGTAAGCCTGGAGAACTTTCTTTCTCTTCCCTGTAAAGGAAGCAAGTCATTAAGAAACATAACAACTGTAAAAACTATAACATTAACTGATTTAATAATCGCAACCAGCGGGTGTAGAGAGAACTTGGACGCTAGACCATATTTAGGTAAAAGGGGAATCGGTTAGAAAGGGGTGACCCAAGTAATTTCAAGTGGAAGATTGGAAAAAGGTTGAGGAACCTTATCAATAGTGTCCATCAGACTAAATCACAGTAGGATGGGATGGTCTGATATTGTCCCATAAGCCCTCTGGGGAGCGTTCGGGGGGTGAACTTTCCTGCTGTCGCTTGAGGAATTTGAAATTGTTCATGTAAGGGTGTCCCTTCCAGGCCTTGTCAAATTGCTTGAATGTCTCCTGAAAGCCTGGAAGTTATGTGACCCTCAGGTTGGTCCTCGGTGTGTTGGGGTCCCAAGGGAGTTCCAGAAGGAAGTCTAAAACAATTAACTCTGGGTAATAAATGAATTGAGATTCAAATGGGGTTCCTGGGGATCAACCATTTCTGGAAGGGAGACCCCAGTACAAATACCTAGGCAACGCTGAGTTGTAACAAGTGGCAGAGGGGTATTCCTGTTGTCGTGGTCAGGTGGACATGGCTTCTTTCACTCTCCTGTTTTTTTGTGGATTTTCATGAAGGGGAGATCGGGCTCGTAGTTGTAGGCTGTTTGGTAGATCCAGGTTGGAGGTTTGTAGAATCCATTGCGGAGTCCTGGGTAATGAATTTCAGGTGAAGGAGCACCCGTTCACCCTCTGGTAAGCTGGAGAAGGAGTGAGTTTTGCCTTTATAAGAAAATTTTAAAGCAAAGGGAAAGGCCCACCAGTACTTGATTTCATTTTATGAAAGGATCGTTAATAACGGTTTAAGGGTTCTGCAACGGATGGTCATGGGAGAAATGTCTTGGAAAATCTGAATAATGTTGGCATGAGGTTTTTATTATGTCCTCTTTTACCCCGTAATAGTGAGGCTTGACCACCACATCCCTGGGGTATCTATCTTTCCTTGGTGGTCCCAGAGATCTGTGGGCTCTGTCCAGCTCCAGTTTATGTGGTGTGTGGCTAGAGCCGTATCCAGTTGCTCTTGTATAACCTGTATATGGTCAGTGTTTTGGTTAGCCCTGGATACTGTAATGTCAAGAGTGTGTTCGATCGCTTCCATCCTGGATCCCAGGTTTTGGAAGTCAGAGCGAATTTCATTGGTGATTTTGTTGGCAGTGTGAGTGAGGCCTCTGTGGAGCAGCACGGATAGTTTGAGGTATAGGTTTCCTGCATTTAGGGGGATGTCCATCTCTGGGCCTCCAGGGGTAGTGACATTGTCCATGCAGACGGGGGTTTCCCCCATAGGAGATAGCCTGTATGTGTCCATCGATCGCTCAATAAGCAATTCTGTTGAGGCAGACGAGGGGGATGAGATGTGTATAATGCTGGTGGAGGCCAGGGAAGTATAGGCCAGTGTAGCAGGGGTCAGGATTTGCCTGTGTTCTTGCTGTCCTCCTGAGTGCTGGTCTCATGGCTGAGTCGCGGCCGCCATCTTGGATTTGGCCCGTATACCCTCAGCGGAGAATTGCAGTCCGAGGTCTTGGCGATCAGAGCTGCCTGGCATGTAGGTGCTCATGGGAGGTTCCCCGATCGGCTCCTGCTGTTTGCGGGCGTCCCGCTGGTAATGATCCTGTGTTAGGATGGCTGGATGCCTGAGGCAGTGTGGAGCTCACAGCTTACGTGGCCATCTTGGAAGCTTCCGCGCATGCGCCTCCATCAGTGCATTTTTATAGCACTGATCACTGTATAAATGACAATGGTCCCAAAATAGTGTCAAAAGTGTCCGATCTGTCTGCCATAATGTCGCAGCCACGATAAAGATCACAGCAGTTCGCCGCCATTACTAGTAAAAAAAAAATTTATAATAAAAATGCCATAAAACTATCCCCTATTTTGTAGACGCTATAACCTTTGCGCAAACCAATCAATATATACGCTTATTGCGATTTTTTTTTACCAAAGATATGTAGAAGAATACATATTGGCCTAAACTGAGGAAAAAGTGTGTTTTTTTATATAATTTTGGGGGATATTTATTATAGCAAAAAGTAAAAAATATTGCTTTTTTTTCCAAAATTTTTGTTTATAGCGCAAAAAATAAAAACCACAGAGGTGATCAAATACCACCAAAAGAAAGCTCTATTTGTGGGAAAAACACAGTCAGTTAAAGCGATGCAGTGCCGAATTGCAAAAAGTGCTCTGGTTAGGAAGGGGGTAAAATCTTCCGGGGCTGAAGCAGTTAAAAAATGCATCACTGTGGCGATTGGCTCCTCAGTGGGTGTTGTACCCAGAGATAGCAGAAAAATGTGTTCTAATTTACTATCGCTGTTTTCTAGCTGGTCTAAAACCACTTTTGACGTAAAGGGCCACTTTTTGGTTGCTATGGACAATCTCAAGTTTCTAGGCAGAAAAAACAGTATATATAATATAAAACTGCATGCACGCCATTGGATAAAGCACTAGGGTCAAAAGGGATGTGGAATGATTTCATACAGTAATTTAATCTGTAAGATTTCAGTGTACTGTATGTATTATGAATTTTCAATTTTTTAAATTTGCCATCGGGCTCCGCTCCCGTGCGTCATGACGCTCGCAGGGAATGGAGCCCGGCACACAGAGGCATTGGGCAGAGGACACAGCCCACAGACACAGCGGGGGAACATTACAGGATCCTGGGGACAAGGTAAGTATACTGCATGAGGATCCTGCAATGCAATCCCGAGTGTGGCTCGGGGTTACCGCTAATGGTACTGAAATTTAACCCCGAGCCACACTCGGGAAAATCGCCAGGGAGGTTGATAACAATAACCAAACAGGAACTTTCTATCCAAAAATAAAATAGAAAATATAAAGGGGTGAAAAAAAGTTGTACTATACTCTGTTAGTCCTAGTGATTGATTCCCTATAGGGGTGATTTATTCCCACTCCATTAAATAAAGTTGAGGATAGGCAACCGCATCCATCTCGTCACCCCCTTGGGAGCAAACTGTGGCGAGACGGGTGCTGGCAGCCATCTCAGGGTCTTTCTCCGATGTTTCTGGATTGAACACGTCATTGTTGTATAAGACTTTTAGGTTTATGGTAGTAGGAATAAGTTGAGAGTGAAGCAGAATTTTCCTGTGAGTTTATCATTCTAGTAGCATGGTCCATGAGGAGGGCCTATGAGTTGTAGTCAGAATTAGCTGGAGGTAGTCAGACTGCTTATAAGTGCGTCTGGGCTGTCTGTGTTATGCCGCGTACACACAGTCGGACTTTCCGGCATACTTGGTCCGGCGGACCAGAGTCCGCCGAACAATCCGACCATGTGAAGGCTCCAGCGGGCTTTTGGGAAAAAGTCAGCCGGACCTAGATTTGAAACAAGTTTTAAATCTTTCCGTCGGACAGAGATTGGTTTTAAATTGAGGTGGGGAGTCTGCAATTGATATGCTGATGGGTGCGTGGTCCGACCACAACATGGTATGGATAGTCGAGGAAGTGGCTTTTTGAAGAAGCCATTTATCTGCTAGAAAAAGATCAATTCTTCAATACATTTTGTGAAGTGGGGAAAGATATGTGTAATCCTTCTCAGATCTGTGGTGACATCGCCAGATGTCAAACAAGTCCTGTTCGAATAGGAATTTCTTCAGAGGTTATTCCCTTCTCTTGGACGGTGTAGATGAGTCCATGTGTATATCAGGTACCAAGTTAAAGTCACCGCACATAATCACGTGGCCTCTTGGGATAGGTTTGATGGATTTCATGAGGCCCCCTAAAAAGCGCATTTGGTGGACATTGGGTGCATATAGGTTTATCAGAATGTAGGTGACTGTGTTAATAGTGCATTGCAGGATAATATATCGACCGTTTGGGTCTAGAGTCACCTGATGGGGCTGGAAGTTCACAGAGTCTTTGACTGCAATTAGGACTCCTCTTTTTTTAGAGGAAAAGGAAGCCTGGAAGTTGTGTGGGAAACAGTTGTTAGAGCATTTTGGGGTCGCTGATGAGAAGTGTATCTCCTGGACACACAAAATGTCACAGTAAGTGTCTCGGGCAGTTTTCCATAGGGAATTGCTCTTGGCAGGATGGTTGAGTCCATTTGCATTTATAGATAGGATGTTGAGGGGCATGGTTCGTGGAAACAGTCAGTGTGAAGTATGCAGGAACTTACAGTTAGTTGGTGCTGACGGAGGTGTTCCGATCGGTGTTTCTGGTTCTTCTGCTGTGATGAAGTGGATCTGGATGAGGGATGTCTGTGGAGCTTCACTGTGTTGCTGAAGAGTTGAGCTGCGTATAAGTACAACAAGAAAAGGAAGGGCAGAAGGGGAGAAAGAAAAAATAAAAAGCAAAGTCAACTGAGACTAGCTGGATAGTATTGAAGGGGTGTTATCATAAAATAACCAGTGGTGGATCGAATAGCCTGGGGATATCGAATCTACAATGTGGGGAGAACAGTCAGTAACAACAATTTTTAAACAGATCACTGAGATAACTATAATTCAGTAATTCAGTAACTGGGGAGAGAAAAATGTATATATGAGAGGCCCATCCATGGAATTTAGGGCCACACGTGTCATTTGTGGATCTTTGGTTGGTTGCGATGGTTGTATGGAGATTTATGTTGCGGCAAAGGAAGGCTGGAGTCTTGCGGTTAGTCAATAATAATGCCCCAGATTTATAAGAGTTTTAGTCCTCCTGTAAGGGTGGATATAGTGTGATTGGCACCATTTTTTGTGATTAGCAGGGTTGCTGGGTAACGCCATTTGTATTGAATTTTATGGTTATACATGGCCTTGGTGACAGGACATAGTTGTCTGCGCTGTTGTAAGGTGTATTTAGAGAGATCTGCATAGAGCTGTATGTCAATGAATGGTGCAGGAAGGGTTCCAGCTGACATGGCAGCCGCCAGGAGCATTTCTTTAGCTCAGAAAAAATGTACTCTCATAAGCACATCTCTAGGTACTGAGGCAGCTAGATGAGGCGTTTTGGAAGGTTTGAAAGGTTTGGAAATTCTATGTATGCGGTCTATGGACATTTCAAGTGAAGTGGCGTTGGGAATGATAGCGTGCAGGAGGCCATTCGCATATTTTGGAAGCTCTGCAGGTGGTATTGATTTAGGTATACCCCGTATTTTCACGTTGTTGCGGCGAGAGCGGTCTTCCAAATCTGCTAATTTAGCCTTGATCCGTGACTGCTCATCTATCTCCTCATCATATGTGTCCACAAGATCATTCACAGTTGTGGTGCGTTCCTCCATTTTGTCTTCTATATAAGATACTCTGTTGCCCAGGTTGTTTATGTCAGAGGAGAATTTGTTTATCAGGGATGACAGGTCTGACATCAATGATGTCTGCAGTGAAAGGAGCATGCCCTTTAAGGTTGTGTCCAGTACTGGCTGTCCTGAGGTGAGAAAAGCAGCTACTGAGGATTGCAGGGCCTGGTTTGACTAGAGGAGGTTAATCGAGTAGGCCTCATTCTGTGATGGGAATGAGAGGTCATCAAGCCTCATGCGGGCCTTTGCTGGGTTTCCTGAGTGTGGGCTTCCACTGGCCGAGTGGTCAGGGGATAGGAGCAGCAATTGTGGTTCCTGATCTCCCTGCAGATTGTCAGGGAGATCCATGTATGAGGACCGCGCTGCAGCCGCGGCTGCGCCGGTCCCATTTTGGGTAGCACTGACCTTTGGTGAAGATTTTAGAAAGAAGGCTGTCAATTTTTTCAGGCGGGGGTCCTCCTTCCTCTTGCGGGACATGATGAAGGAGGGTGTCCTGTGCTTTAGGAGGCTGGATGGCCGTGGATTGTCCGTGGATGCCGGCCATCATCACTCCGGAGCTCTCCCCAGTGTACGGAGCTCTGAGTCTAAGCGGCCATCACACTTGCCGGCAGAAAATGACCCCTGGATCATAGAAGTTTTACAAACCTCCCCACAAATATTGCCTTTTATAGGTATCATGAGTCCTTTAATTACCATAAATTACCAAATTACATGTCATGCTACTTCATTTGATTTATCTCTTTTTAGCTCATTTCTTCCTTTTAAATTTAGTAGAAATCAAAATCCTGTCTCTAGGGTGTAGATTCCTTTTATAGCATACAGAGTCCTTTTTATAGCATACAGTTTTTCCTTCTATATTATCATTTACTAACCAGAGACCGATAACATGAAGAGACTATGTAAATTAAAGGAAAAAGGGTGATTAGAGCCATATGCAGCCTCAGTGTACAGCAATGCCTGTGCAGGATGTGTTAGCTACTATGCAGAGCTCTGCAAGCTACAAAAATGCAAATAGAGGCTTCAGCAGTGGGGGAAGTTCCGCCCGATACTGCAGGGCTGGTCACATTGCTCTCCAGCACGGAGCGCATCATGTGACCAGGCTGTGGGTTTGAAGGTGAGAGCGTGACCGCAGGAGTTTATGTGGGTGGAAGTGAGTCTGACCTGGAACACAGCAACACTTCCCTATATAAGTGCAGGCATGTGCTCCAGAGGACTCAGGAACAATAAAGCTAGATACAGCAGCACTAAACAGAGAAGCACTGATCCTGACTAAAAACTTCCTTGTCAACACTAATGCCCCGTACACGCGGTCGGATTTTCCGTTGGACAATGTCCGATCGGAGCGTGTTGTCAGAAATTCCGACCGTGTGTGGGCTCCATCGGACATTTTCCATCGGATTTTCCGACACACAAAGTTGGAGAGCAGGAGATAAAATTTTCCGACAACAAAATCCGTTGTCGGAAATTCCGATCGTGTGTACACAAATCCGACGGACAAAGTGCCACGCATGCTCAGAATAAATAAAGAGATCAAAGCTATTGGCCACTGCCCCGTTTATAGTCCCGACGTACATGTTTTACGTCACCGCGTTCAGAATGATCGGATTTTCCGACAACTTTGTGTGACCGTGTGTATGCAAGACAAGTTTGAGCCAACATCCGTCGGAAAAAATCCTAGGATTTTGTTGTCGGAATGTCCGAACAAAGTCTGACCGTGTGTATGCCCTATAAGACATCTAAACAAGGTTTGCCCATCAAATAGGTATAGTAGGCTTGCTTGTTGGAATCAAGCTAGTATCACTTTTGCTATCACTTATCACTATCACCATTCCTGGGGTATTCTGGCATCAACAACTCCTCTACTACACATTAGTAGAGAGGCTCAATGAGTATATGGGCTCTAAGGAGTATAAAGATGCCTCACAATGCCATTTTTGTGCATTTAGTTTCTCATTTATGTTTTATATATGAGCATTTATATTTGTGTTTATACAGTGGGGACCGAAACTATTCAGACCCCCTTAAATTTTTCACCCCATATTGACAGAAAAAGACAGAACTGTTGACTTTTTTGCAGATTTATTAAAAAAGAAAAACTGAAATATCACATTGTCCTAAGTATTCAGACCCTTTGCTCAGTATTTAGTGAAGCACCCTTTTGATCTAATACAGCCATGAGTCTTTTTTGAGTCTTTTTGGGAAAGATGCAACAAGTTTTTCACACCTGGATTTAGGGATCCTCTGCCATTCCTCCTTGCAGATCCTCTCCAGTTCTGTCAGGTTGGATGGTAAACGTTGGTGGGCAGCCATTTTAGGTCTCTCCAGAGATGCTCAATTGGTTTTAAGTCAGAGCTCTGGCTGGGCCATTCAAGAACAGTCACTGAGTTGTTGTGAAGCCACTCCTTTGTTATTTTAGCTGTGTGCTTAGAGTAAAAAATGTAGGGGGTCTGAATACTTTCCGTCCCCACTGTATGTATATCTCCATGTTTTATTCATTTTTTTTATTCTTTATTATTTACCCATTTTTATTGTGACATTTATTGTGATATTTATTGTAAGGTTTACTGATATTTAATTCTGGTCAGTGGAAAGAGAATAAGACTCCTAAGTTAGGGAATCTATGTACCCCCCAGTATGATGGGACTTTATAGGCGAACTTAAACATGAATTAGATAAAAAATATTTTCTTTATTTGAAAAATCATAAAAACAGGATACATTTAACAGGAATATTTATACAATAAAATTAGCTGTCCTATAATGAATATTGTATACTTCCATTCATAGAATATTTTCTCTAGAAGCCTGACATGTTTCAGGACGATGTCCCTTCTTCAGAGGCGTATTGCAGAGAGAAAAGTCGCATATATAGGAGATACATTCTGAAATAACAAATGAAAACAGTTTGCACAGAGGAGACAGTAAATCATAGGGGTTTAGTAACCCAACAAGTCATCATGTCCACCATACATACCAACAAGAAGTCTTCAAAATAGAAAGATGCATATATGACTGCACCCCAACCTATAATTTGGCATGGGGTAGCAAATTGAATCTTTTTTAAAAGAAAAACGCACTGGTTGTCATCTGATCAGCCAGTATGAGAAAGAGGCTGCCCATCGGCTTCAGAAATGGCCTCGCAAAGGCCCCCCAAAAACAGGAAGGACAACCCTGTTGGATCCCAGATTGCCCTTTAAGAAAAGAAAAAATATGTATAAACTTGTGAGTAATTTTCTCAAAATAGCTATCAATTTGCATATATCCCATATGTCTTCCATTATCCCCTCACCCAAAAAGAAAGGGGGGGGGGACATTTTATACATTTATACAATGGAAAAATGGATAATTACATATAGATTTGATCAATTAATCACAGCAGTACACCATTAATCAGGTAGGTATACAGCCGGCTGTATACCTACCTGATTAATGGTGTACTGCTGTGATTAATTGATCAAATCTATATGTAATTATCCATTTTTCCATTGTATAAATGTATAAAATGTTCCCCCCCCCCCTTTCTTTTTGGGTTATACAATGTATCCATTGTATAAATGTATAAAATGTCCCCCCCCCCTTTCTTTTTGGGTGAGGGGATAATGGAAGACATATGGGATATATGCAAATTGATAGCTATTTTGAGAAAATTACTCACAAGTTTATACATATTTTTTCTTTTCTTAAAGGGCAATCTGGGATCCAACAGGGTTGTCCTTCCTGTTTTTGGGGGGCCTTTGCGAGGCCATTTCTGAAGCCGATGGGCAGCCTCTTTCTCATACTGGCTGATCAGATGACAACCAGTGCGTTTTTCTTTTAAAAAAGATTCAATTTGCTACCCCATGCCAAATTATAGGGTGGGGTGCAGTCATATATGCATCTTTCTATTTTGAAGACTTCTTGTTGGTATGTATGGTGGACATGATGACTTGTTGGGTTACTAAACCCCTATGATTTACTGTCTCCTCTGTGCAAACTGTTTTCATTTGTTATTTCAGAATGTATCTCCTATATATGCGACTTTTCTCTCTGCAATACGCCTCTGAAGAAGGGACATCGTCCTGAAACATGTCAGGCTTCTAGAGAAAATATTCTATGAATGGAAGTATACAATATTCATTATAGGACAGCTAATTTTATTGTATAAATATTCCTGTTAAATGTATCCTGTTTTTATGATTTTTCAAATAAAGAAAATATTTTTTATCTAATTCATGTTTAAGTTCGCCTATAAAGTCCCATCATACTGGGGGGTACATAGATTCCCTAACTTAGGAGTCTTATTCTCTTTCCATTAACTCGGGATGTTGGCAACTCTTTGAAGGCAATTATTGATAATTGTTTCCTTCAGTGGTTCAATCTACTATATATTAATTCTGGTCAGTGTGTAACCGGTCAGGAGTTAGTTATACGCTACTATATACGATATACTGGATATTTTATGTTATTTTATTTCACTTAACCTATCTAACCATCATTTGATTGCATTGGGCACTATGTAATGATGAGATTGACCCATAAGGACTGACTTTTAAATCTATGGGCTGCGAGGGTTGAGTGGTAAACGTGAATTATGGATATAACAATTATTTAGACGCTCCTTCGGGGGTAAGCACTTCACAGCCATCACTGAACTGCATGTATATACACAGGAAGATGCTGCAGCATATCAGCAGTAGGGATGGGCTGAACGGAACCCTGTTCGGTTCGCACCAGAACTTTCGAACACCGCAAAATTTCTGACCCGAATAACAAACCCCATTAAAGTCAATGGGACCCGAACGTCAGAAATCAAAAGTGCCCATTGTGAAGGCTTATATGCAAGTAATTGGGCATACAATGGTTATAGGGGTCCGGGTCTTGCCCTGTGGGACATGTATCATTAAAAAAAAAAATTTGTGAAAAACGTAATTTTTAAACGAGCCATGTTTTTTTGATTTTTAAAGTGAAAGCATAAAAAATTAAAAATTCCTTCCAATATAGTGCCTCGGGGGGTCCCCTTAGTCTACCTGTAACTTGGCAGATTTGTACCATGTCTAGAATTTGCTGCAGCAACAATTGCATTTATAAAGCCAAAAAAAATGACATTTTCCCTGCAAGCTGCCTTTATTTTGTTCAGCAACAGCTGAGGAGCCAGTGTGTATGATGAAGCCACAATGTAGTGCACTGGGAACAAATTTAGAGATTTTTTGGATACATTCTGGTGTCACTTTGACTTTGAATAGAAGTAACAGGTGGGTAAAAATTGGTCTTTGGGTGTCGTGGCGCCTTCCCACTGTAACCCTATAGAGGTACTCTTGATGAAAGCAAGAATTTTCCTTGCTGTAAAAAATTGCAATGATATGCACCTGTCAAACAAATGCAGAAAAATTACTCTTTGGATGTCAGGGGCACCTTCCCACCATAACACAATAGAGGTACTCTTGATAAAAGCAAAAATTGGCCTTGCTGTAAAAAATTGCAATGAAATGCACCTGTCAAACAGCTGCTGAAAAATTGGCCTTTAGATGTAAATTGTGCCATTGAAACCTATACCAAAGACATTCTTCCAGATGAAATGATTGAACACCCTCAAAGGTAGGCAGCCTCGAAGTCCTGCAGAGATTCCACATCCAAAGACTTAATCAGTGACTTCGGCATCAGGGGCTTCATAGCAGGTAATCCAGGACTGATTCATTTTTATCAAAGTCAAGCGGTCCGTAGAGTCTGGACAGACACATTCTATGATCAGTGACAAAACCTCCTGCAGCACTGAATGCTCATCCTGAAAGCACACTGGATGCAGGGAAGCCCAACAACTCAATAGAATACTGGGCAAGTTCTGGCCAGTGGTCTATTCTCATGACCCAGTAAGTCAGTGGATCATCAGCTGGAAAGCTCTCCATCTCTGTTTTGGCCCAGAGGTAATCGTCCACCGTGTGATGCAGATGCTGTGGAAGCTGACAGCCCTGGGCGGCGAGGACTAAAAAAATCCGAAATGCCTCACTTAGGCGGACGCCTTCTCCAATGCTCCTCTCTTGACCAACAGAAGACTCAAAACAATGTTTTCCACGACACTGTAACCTACTGGAGGCAGGAAAAAATGTTCAATAAAATCCTCTTTAACGTGTCCTCAAGAGATTTTATCTTCTGCACTCTATGTGGGGACGGGATGAGTTCTGAGACCTTCCCCTTATAACGGTGGTCAAGAAGGGTTGCCAACCAGTAATCATCCTTCTCCTTTATGGCACATATTCTTGGGTCCATTCGCAGGCTTTGAAGCATGAGGTTGCCCATGCACCTCAAAATTGCCAAGGCTTGAGAAGCAGACTCCTCGGGGTCACTCAGGATGATAACATCTGGAACTTCCTCCTCCCAGCCACATACTACTCCCAAGGGTCCTGGGGTTGGAAAGCCATCGCTTACAGATTGACATAGGTCTTCCTCTTCTTCAAAGCCTATGAAAGTGCCAGAATCCTCCTCCTCATCCTCCTCCCCCCTCTTCTCCTCCTGTGTTTTGTGACATATGAATGATGGTGTCTGGATAAAGAGGGCCTTGAGAGGAAAGGAAGTCCTCCTGTTCCTCCTGCTGCTCTGCCTCCAGTGCCCTGCCCATAATGTCACACAGAGTCTGCTCCAGCAGGAACACAACAAGGATTATGTTACTGATGCATGCACTGTCACTGCTCACCATTCTTGTGGCCTCCTCAAATGGTGACAATACAGTGCATGCATCCTTAATGATCAGCCATGGGCGTGGGGAAAAAAATCTGAGGTGGCCTGAGTCTATTGTCGTGCCGTACTGGCACAGGTACTCGTTGACGGCCCTCTGCTGCATGAAGTGGGTATGGAGGAGGAGGGACAGATTTGTGCCCCTTTTGTGTGGCTTTTAGGTGCTCTTGCCAATGGGCTGAGTGGTTGGACCTTAAATGCCTTGTTAAGCATGTGGTACCCAAATGGTTGTTGTTTTTGCCATGTTTGATGTGCCTGAGACATAGTTTGCAGATAGCAACAGTGTGATCTGCTGCAGATGTGCTGAAAAAGGCCCAGACAGCTGAGCTTTGGGGAGTGGGCCGGGAGATAACAGCTGCAGAATGTGATGGAATAGGGTGGCTGCTCTCTACTCTTTTTTGATGTCGGCCTCCTTGGGGTTGTGCCACCTCACCTTTAGTTTCCTCCTCTTCTCTATCTGGCACCCAAGTCACATCAGTGACCTCATCATCATCTCCTCCATCTACATCATTACCACTGGAGACAGCTTGGCAATACGCTGCAGCTTGGGGAACATGAATGCCAATTTGTCTACCAGTGTTCCTCCCTCTCTCTAGTCTCATGTTCCTGTCATCCTCAACCTCAGAACCAACATCTGAATCCGGTAATGGCTGGGAATCATCAAGGAGCCAGTGGCTGATGCTGTGGTCAAATAACTCAGCTGACTCTTCAATGGCTGATGTTGGGGCTATGGCAGGAATAGATGTGGGCAAGGAGGCAGTTTTATCCACTCTGGCAACTGCAGGGGACTGCACACTTGTCTCTTCTTGCGTGACAGAGGATGAGGAAGGTTTAGTAAGCCAGTCCACCACCTCCTCTGCATGCTGTGGCTGGATAGCACAGGCAAACTCACTAAACAGAGGAAATGATGCCCTGCCTGAGGACTGACCACCACATCCACCTTTGCCTGTGGACACATTTTTTGCTGGCCCCCTTACAGTGCCAAGGGAATGTCTGCCTCTTCTTGCTGTCCTCCCAGACATTATTGGGAGTGGGGGGGGGGGGGGTGGTGCTTATAAGCAAATGTAAAGAAGAAGTTGAAATCTGTACATAGATGCACTTTAATTAAATGTAAAGAGATGTTTGGTGCTATTTAATTTGAATGCTCACACTACACAGACACACTCTACAGATACACTATAATATACTACAATATAATGCACCAAACATACAGTGACGCACTGAACTATATGGCGTTAAACTGGCAGTAATGCACACACAAGTAAATGGCGTTGAACTGGCAGTAACACAAAAAACTATATGGCATTAAACTGGCAGTAACACACACAGAACTATATGGCGTTAAACTGGCAGTAACGCACACAAAACTAAATGGCCTTAAACTGGCAGTAATGCAATCAAATAGACGGTGTGTTCAACCGTCACTACACTGACCCTATCTGTCCCTACCCTAGCTATACACTAATGTCAAGATTACTGACACGGTCTCCCTACATTACACTGAAAAATCTGAGCTGTCCCTACTCTAGCTGCACAGTATGAAAAGCTGAATGATGGTCCTCCTCACTACACTCACACTATCCCTAGACTGACACTAAACTAATATTCTACACTGACAATTGAAGTAAAATAGCACAGTATAGCACACTAACTAACTGATAGCACTGAACAGAGCCCTGTTCTATCTCTCTCCACGACAAAATCACACTGAAAATGGCTGTCATTGAAAGAATACTTTTGTGTCCAATCATGACTCTGACAGTGCTCTGTGCTCTGATTGGCTGAAGCTTTCACTGTTTCAGCCAATCAGGGCTTGCAATGCACTGTTCAGCGCCTCAATGCATCGTGGTCGGTTCGGGGGCCGAACGCCCGAACAACAAAAGTTCGGCCCAAACTTATGCTCGGCCCGAACCGTTCGCCCATCTCTAATCAGCAGTACTGAGTAAAAAGTGAAAGCAAGGTTTTTGTTTTTAAAAATGCAATTCTTTATTATATACACTGTTTTAAGAAAATGTCCATCCAGTTAGAGTTTACATCTACTCTAAATGTCCAGTGCAGCCTCTTTTGTGTCTGCCTTGTGATTGCATTATAATGTATAATTTCTGGTGACAAGGTAAAGCAAATCTGGGATCAGTAGGTGATGGTGATTGAAGAGGGTAAACATAGGCATTACTAATGGAAAACACCAGGAAACACACATAATGGCACTGATACTTAAAGATCTACTATTTTCTACACAACCTCTTTAAAGTACATTCTAACAATAAGTTGCAATAATTTACAAAGTTGACTTCCCAAAAGGATTTGGTCAGAATCCATACAATAGACAAAGATTTGGGGGGCAAACCCTAAAAGATGCATTAAAGATGGTGCAGCCATAAGACCATTTAAATAGAACAAAATATTACAGCGCACACATGCAAAAATGTCATTTACCTCCTGCAAGGCTATTTAAATCCTTTTGAGCTGGAGAACCCCACTGCCCCATCATTGCCTCTTATTAGTGTCCACCTGTGTCATAGGAGGAGTCCTTTTAGTTCTCCCATATAGAGGAGTGTATTTCTCCCATGGTTTAGAGAAGCAGGATCTTCCATTCTATGGATAGCATAGGACCCACTGATAATGGGGTACTTTGACGGAGAAAGTGGGCTTAAGCACCATGTAGCCATATGGTGTAACTAAATCCCCATATTTTTTGAAAATGTTCAGGTGTTTTAAATAGCCTTGCAGGAGGTAAATGTCATTTTTGCACGTGTGCGCTGTAATATTTTGTTCCGTTTAAGCAGGAGCAGCAGGTGCATCAGGTCACTTGGTAGCCAGTTGTCACATGTCAGGTTCTGTCATGTGTTGACGGTGATTCCACCTTCAAGGCTTGGTAGATTGAGGGTGTGTGTGGGTTGGGTGGATCATTCATTGCACATGGGCATTTCATTGCCAGATATTGGTCGTTTATGTGGGTTTTTCTTTCATGCTATCACTGCACGGTAGTGTTTCATTTTTTCGTCTCTCTGTCATATTTTGCCTTCAGGTCCATTACCTTTCGGGTGATTTGTTCACGTACGTCCCAGCATTTATGCAGGAGCAGCAGGTGCGTTCAGGTCATTTCGTATCACGGGGTTAGTTAGCCAGTTGTCAGATGTTGGGATCTGTCATGTCCACAGATCCATACATGCCAAGGTTCATTTAAAAGTGTCAATACAATTTCTCGGCCGTATATCATACGTCATACGCTGCATGATCATTCCTTACTCCAATTTTGTTACCCACCACACTCTGTGGGTCCCTTAGCCCTGAATGTTTGTTTCTAATTGCCTGTCTTTGAGCTACAGGTTGCTCAGGCTCGCTTATTGCATACACATAGGGTCTGATTGGTCACTAGTTTCATTCACTGTTGTTGTTGTTGGCACATTGCTGCACCCACGTCTTTAGACTTAGTTAGGCATGAAGGGGTGTTGTGATTCTTGTACGGGTGTTTTTTAAATTCTTTGCTTGTCCTTTTTTCTTCATAGATACTATCATATCGCATGTTTCAGGAAAGCGACAAATTTGCGTTTATTCCTCTATTCCCAACTGGGGGTTCAGAGCATGTCAGTACCCCATCTTTAAGGAGTTGGACTATACCCAGGTTCACAGAAGAGCTACGTTGCAGGGGCATTTCATTTCCGACCACAGCTAGGAAAGCAGAGTTGTTTAGGTTGTTGTTTCTCAGTCCATCTCAGCCACTCCCTTCTACCAGGGCAGACTAGGTTTCTGTGCATAATTTGTTGACACAGATTAATGCCTTATTGAATACACTTTCCACGTCAATGTCGCAAATGCAAGATAGGATGGAGGTGATTGAAGCCCATGCGGCTAGAGCTCAGATGCCAGCTGCACACCCAGCTTTTGTTCTTCCTAGCGCTCCCGCAGGTAATGTGTTAATGTTGCTTTTTTTTTTACCTGTGGCAGCTCCTTCCTCGCTAGCGGCATTACCATCAGTATCTTCGGAGCATTTCATACCTGTCAACATTAAGAAAGATATTCTGGAAGAGAAAGATGTGAACCTGGCCTCTTGTCAGGGAAATAGGCTAGCAAACCAGCACAGGCAAGGTCGCGCTAACGCGCACCAACGCACACGGGTGTGCAATGTTTCTACTAGGCGGACGCCTGGCGCCACATTCGGACGAATGCGCGTGCGTAGCAACGTCGCAATGGTACGAACGCATGAACGGAACGGTGTGCGTACAACGTGATACTGCGCCTTGTCTATTTAAACGTCCCACTGACAGTGCCACATTGCTGGATTATCGTCAGCTCTTCCTGTGTTCCTGTGATTGTGATTCCTGTTGTCCTGACTTCCTGTGTACCGACCCGGCTTGTTATCGACTCCTCTGGACCTCCTGGCTTACCCACCGGCTTGCTTCTGACTTTTCCTGCCTGCTTCCTGCATCTGACCCCGGCTTGGCTAAACGGACTCCGCATTCCTCTGTCTCCTGTACCTGGACTTGTTGCTTTGATTCCCGGACTGCTTACTGTGTTTTACCCCCTGGCCTGGCTTCGGATTTTCCTATTGGACTTCTATTGGCCCCCTCCTTGGACCCTAAGCACGTTGCCTCTACGGACTTTCTCTATCAAGCCACCAAAACCGGCTCCTACTTCCAGGCAACCCCTGCTTCTGTGAGCACCACATACCTGTACCATCTTCAGGGTTGTGCTGCACTCGGCCGCAAGGAGAGCCCTCTCAGCAACTCGGTCTCCTACCAAGGTCCTGACACCTCTCTTCTAATAGCATTTCAGGATGTTACGGAGAACAAGTCTTATGCTTGCAGGGAGGTCTCGGTAGTGCTCGAAACGAAAGACTCCAGGCTCAATTACAAACTCAGCGTGGCAGAACCAAAAATCCCCTGTGTGCGTGAATTGCCAGTCTTCAGCACACACATCAGCATGGTGTCCCATGTTGGAGCCTTCTGGTCACACAGGGACCAGCAAGCAGGAGGCCGGTGGGTCCTCTATAGGGCTTTTTGGGCAAGTGGACAAATTAGGTAGGCCCATCCATTACCTGGGTAAGGCTCAAGTATGCAACAATTTCAATCTTTCCATTTGCAACTACAACCAATGCAGGCTCCTGCATGTCTGCTCCAATTATTTCAGAGCTCATCCCAAGTCCTTCTGTCTTGTCAAGCCCTTAAGTTCATGACTAAGCCAAGTCGATGTATCCTTGCTGGGGGCTTGTTTAGAAAGTGACCCATCCCCGGCTTCCAGACAATTCCTGCTGGATGGGTTTTCAGTAGGTTTTCACACAGGCCTAATTATGCTGCCAAATGAGTCGTTTGAATGCAGGAATTTATTGTCAGCAGACAGCCACGCTTCTATTTTGGATGAATTACTGGAGGCGGAAGTGTCCAAAGGTTTTGTAATTGGTCTGTTTATTTCACCACCATTCGGCATGTGGAGGGTCAACCCCATTGGGGTGGTTTGCGGCAAGTTTTCCAATAAATATCGATTAATTTATCACTTGTCTGCACCTCATTCATCTCACATCCCCAGTCTCAATTCCCTGATCCCCTCGGAGGAGTTTTCATTGAAATATTCATCTGTGGATTCGGCTATCCAGCGTATCATGCAATTGGGCAGGGGAACTTGGTTATCCAAAGCGGATATTGCCGATGCTTTTAAGCTACTTCCAATCAGGCCTGCCCTTTGGCAATTGCACAACATCAGATGGTGAGAACAATACTATTTAACATTTTAGTTAACCAAGTTAACATTTGGGTCAAAGAGCAGCCCTTGCTTGTTTGACATCTTTGCCTAAGCACTCCATTGGATCTTGGGTAACTGCAAAGGTTGTCAGGGGATTATCTCAATGATTTTCTGCTCTTGGAGGACACTGGTTGTCCGCCCAAAGTTCCATTGGCTGCCCATAAGGTGGAAGGTCTGGCCAACATCATCAATTTTTTGGCCATTACACTTGATTCGAATCTCATGATTGCGAGGTTGTCCAGGGAGAAGTTGGTCAGGATACGGCAGACGATTCATCTTTTTGCCCGGTCCCCAGGCTGTTCCAAGAAAGACTTACAGTCACTCTTGGGTATGCTGGATCATGCTATGAGGATTATTCCACAGGGAAGATATTTTGTTTCCAGCTTTCTGGCCCTTCTACCCCTATATCAGGACTCTGACTCAGTCATTAGCTTACAAGCTTACTCACAAGCCGATCTCATCATGTGGGACCAGTTCCTGTGTGACTGGAACAATATTGCTATGCTCATTCAACAACCAACGAGCAACTCTCCCAGAATATGTTCAGACACCGCTGCATCAGTCTATTTTGTGGCCATTTTGGCTGAGAGTGGTTGGCCAGCCATCGGCCCCTGGAAGTATTTTGCATGCCCAAGTTTGCTCAGACATCGGCATTATTTGAAATATACTTGATATTGGCAGCAGCAGTCACTTGGTGACCAAATTGATCTGGGAACTCGGTTATATTCTTTACTGATACTTTGGCCACCACCAAAACTATTAATAAAGGCAGATCTGGGTCACTTCTCATCATGTCATTTGTGAGCAGGTTGACATGGCTGGGTTTGACATACAAATTTCATTTCCAGGGAAAATTCATCAGTGGTGAATCACAATGGTGTTATCCCGACTTAATTTCAATCAATTTTTCTTGCAGCAACTGGAAGCAGAGCTGGTGGGCAAGCCGGTTCCTTCTTACTCCCTGCTGATCATAGACTAGTCAGGTTCTGGACACAGGCGATCAATTTGGCCAACAATTCTTTATCCAGCAATACACTGAAGGCATATACCACGGGTTGGAAGACATTTCACAAGTTCTTGACACCATACCCTTGCAGTTGCCCTGAGGATGTAAATTATGTGATGGCTTTTGCGGCATATTGCCACAGTGAGTTGGCATTATCCGCTAATACCTTCAAATACGTTCAAATTGTATCTGTCAGGTGTTCAGCATTTCAGATCATTACAGAATACTGACAGTCCATCCATTTTTGCTGCTCATCCTCTCAAGGCTATGTTGAGGGGTATTCAGAGGATGCGGGGGGCGGTCACATTTGTCACGACTACCAGTCAACAGGCAGATTTTCTGTGGCATTTCAGATATTTTATCATCTTCCCCTTTTGGTGTAGGGCCCAGTGTGGTAATCAAGGCCCAGGCCAACTCGGTGCTTTGCACCCTGTGGCAAGCTTTTTCATCTATGGGCCCTCCCCTTCTGGCATTGGCTAGTTTTGTGGCTTGCCGGGTTGCTTGGCAACCCTGTTTATCTACCTTCCTGCCATTGCTATGGCCCCTGTGCGCGTCAGCGGGAGTGTGATGCGGGACGCAGTCACGCCTCCCATTTGGCTGCGCCACACACCTCTCACTCGGGGACCAGCTTGAAGCGTGGGCTGCACCCGCGTGGTGTCATCACTCGTGACGTCAATCTATTTGTCGCTCAGGTGTGGTGTCATCACGCCGCACCGCGCGACCCCATCAGCAGCCCCATAGCCCCAAATCCTTATCAGCTGCTAGCGGTGGGTAGTGTGTATGGCAGTGATTGGCCACATACACTGCATATGCACTATAAAGGGAATGATTCAGCCCTTTGCACTCCGCTCATCTCCAATCTCCAGGCAACATCTATGCTGTGTGTTCCCTCTGGGGAGCGAACTGCATCGATTTATCACTTTCCTCTTTTTCCATGTGACCAGGTAATACTTGTTAGTTGGGGGCCTGCTGGACGATATATATATTACACATTATGGTCTCTGGAAATGTGTATATATATATATATATATATATATATATATATATATATATATATATATATATATATATATATATACACACACACATATATATATATATATATATATATATATATATATATATATATACATTTTTCTTTTTTGCATAAACATTTTATTAAAAGTTTTGCAGATAATACAAAGGTAAACTAGTCCATGAATCCTCCATACTCACATGTAGTACAATAACAGTGTGAGTCAAACCCGGAGAAAACAAGGGTCAACCACATAAACAAAAAAAAAAGGAAAGCAAAGGAAAAAAGAAAAAAAAACAAGCAAAGACATATTGTTCAGTGATCCTTGTCAGATCCTCTCGATCATAAACATCAAATATAAAGGTGGTTCATCAAAATTTTTTATCTAATAGTACAATATCTAATAAGAATCTAAGAGAGCTCCTGCTTTATCTCTCCAGGCTACCAAAAAAGAAAGAAGAAAAGGGAGGGGGAGCTAGGTAGGGAGGAGAAGAAGCCGCTGAGGGAATGAGCATATGAGAGCGAAGGAAAGAGGGTGAGGCTATCACCAAGTACCCTCTCCAACCTCAATTCATTGGAACAATAATGTGCATCTCGACTTTAGCGTGACACCGGATTGACCCTCAGGATCTGGGGTTATAGGGCCCCTAATCAACTTCAGGATGCATCTTTTGTGAGCTCCTGATATAACCGGGAATTTCTAAAGGTCGTCTAGGCTTCCCGTGTAGCAGGAATTTAGAGATTTTATCCAATGAGATATAGATCAGCTCCTCCTTCTCTGTAATCCGGTTAATCCAATGGACCCATTCAGTCATTGTTGGTGGAGATGCGGACCGCCAGTGAACAGGTACGCACATCCTAGCAGCGTTGACCATGTGCATCGCAACCGACTTGTAGTACCGCTTTTTAGGTATCTCAGACAAGTCCAGAAGATACTGTGCCGGAGAATACTACAGCGTGAGGGAGGACACCTTCCTTATCACATCATGTGCTTTATGCCAGAAGGGTTGAAGTGATGAGCAGCTTCACAAAATATGGAGGAACGAGCCCGTTTCTCTGCCACATCGCCAGCATTGCTCTGATATGGAGGGTGAGAATTTACAGTGGGGACGGAAAGTATTCAGACCAAAAATGTGAGGGGTGTACTCACTTTTGTGAGATACTGTGTATATCTATATATAGATATACACACTGTATATATACTGTGTGTATATAGCGGGGACAGAAAGTATTCAGACCCCCTTAAATTTTTCACTCTTTGTTATATTGCAGCCATTTGCTAAAATCATTTAAGCTCATTTTTTTTCCTCATTAATGTACACACAGCACCCCATATTGACAGAAAAACACAGAATTGTTGACATTTTTGCAGATTTATTAAAAAAGAAAAACTGAAATATCACATGGTCCTAAGTATTCATACCCTTTGCTGTGGCACTCATATATTTAACTCAGGTGCTGTCCATTTCTTCTGATCATCCTTGAGATGGTTCTACACCTTCATTTGAGTCCAGCTGTGTTTGAGTATACTCATTGGACTTGATTAGGAAAGCCACACACCTGTCTATATAAGACCTTACAGCTCACAGTGCATGTCAGAGCAAATGAGAATCATGAGGTCAAAGGAACTGCCTGAAGAGCTCAGAGACAGAATTGTGGCAAGGCACAGATCTGGCCAAGGTTACAAAAAAATTCCGCTGCACTTAAGGTTCCTAAGAGCACAGTGGCCTCCATAATCCTTAAATGGAAGACATTTGGGACAACCAGAACCCTTCCTAGAGCTGGCCGTCCGGCCAAACTGAGCTATCGTGGGAGAAGAGCCTTGGTGAGAGAGGTAAAGAAGAGCCCAAAAGATCACTGTGGCTGAGCTTTAGAGATGCAATTTGGAGATTGGAGAAAGTTGTAGAAAGTTAATCATCACTGCAGCCTTCCACCAGTTGGGGCATTATGGCAGAGTGGCCTGACGGAAGCCTCTCCTCAGTGCTAGACACATGAAAGCCAGCATGGAGTTTGCTAAAAAAAAAACACCTGAAGGACTCCAAGATGGTGAGAAATAAGATTCTCTGGTCTGATGAGACCAAAATAGAATTTTTGGCCTTAATTCTAAGCGGTATGTGTGGAGAAAACAAGGCACTGCTCATCACCTGTCCAATACAGTCCCAACAGTGAAGCATGGTGGTGGCAGCATCATGCTGTGGGGGTGTTTTTCAGCTGCAGGGACAGGACGACTGGTTGCAATCGAGGGAAAGATGAATGCGGCCAAGTACAGGGATATCCTGGATGAAAACCTTCTTCAGAGTGCTCAGGACCTCAGACTGGGCCGAAAGTTTCCCTTCCAACAAGACAATGACCCTAAGCACACAGCTAAAATAATGAAGGAGTGGCTTCACAACAACTCCATGACTGTTCTTGAATGGCCCAGCAAGGGCCCTGACTTAAACCCAATTGAGCATCTCTGGAGAGATCTAAAAATGGCTGTCCACCAACATTTACCATCCAACCTGACAGAACTGGAGAGGATCTGCAAGGAGGAATGGCAGAGGATTCCCAAATTCAGGTGTGAAAAACTTGTTGCATCTTTCCCCAAAAGACTCATGGCTGTATTAGATCAAAAGGGTGATTTTACTAAATACTGAGCAAAGGGTCTAAATACAGATTTTTTTTTTAATAAATCTGCAAAAATGTCAACAATTCTGTGTTTTTCTGTCAATATGGGGTGCTGTGCGTACATCAATAAGGAAAAAAAATGAACTTAAAGGATTTTAGCAAATAGCTGCAATATAACAAAGCGTGAAAAATTTAAGGGGTCTGAATACTTTCCGTCACCACTGTATGTATAATGTCTGGTGTTCTGTACCAGCGTGTTCTCAGTTTATAGCCATTTTCCTGTATTGAAACATTTAAGGAACCTTTGTGAAGATAGAGATTGATACGGTCCCAACCTACCTCATCTATCTCTGTTCCCAGTGTAGACTCCCAGTAGGCATGTTCAGATCGTAAGATTGTTGGTATTTTCCCAAACAGTGAGGCATAAAGCACAGAGATAACATGTTTCTGAGGGGTTGAGGTAGAGCATAGTGACTCCAGTACTGAAGGGGTCATGGTAAAGCCTTCTCTGCGAGTCAGGTCATCTAAAAAGTGTTTGAGATGGATATAGGGCCAAAGCGGAAACAAACCCATATTGGAGAGATCTGCAAGTTTGGTTTGGCGTAAGAAGCGGCCTCTACGGAAAAAGTGTTTGCCCAGCATCTCCGCATTATTCCATCTTCACAAAGGCTCTGGCTGGGCCCGGGGGAAAATCCAGGTTGTTCTGGACTGGGGTGATGGGGCAAAATTTAGCGTAAACCATGTGCGTGGAACAAGCCCTACTAAAGGCTTGAAGAGTGGGTCAGATTATGGGATGTGTCAAAGCGGAGGAAGGCAGATGTTCTCTGGAAATCCAAGGGAGAGAGCATAATTCAGAATTTGAGACCAGAATCTCCAGGTACACCCAATCTTTACATCGGCTATGCACTTTCCAGTCAATGATACTCACGAGATGAACCACCCAGTAGTAGCGCTGTATATCAGGGAGGCTGATGCCTCCACCGGATTTCGGCAGCACTAGCTTTGTCCAACTTATTCTTGCAAGTTTATTGTGCCAAAGAAAGGTTTCGACATATGGACTTGTACAGGCCAAAGAAGGAGTGTGGCAAATGTATTGGTATGGTTTGGATTTTATATAGCAGGCATAGAAGAATTGTCATTTTAAAAATGGATAATCGCCCAAACCAGAAGATAGTGGATTTGTCCCATGTCTGGATATCGTGCCTCATCTTCTGTAATTCAGTTAGAAAGTTTCTACTATACAACTCTGAAAGATCAGTGGGCAGTTGGATACCTAGGTTCTGAATGGCATCCACTTTCCACTGAAATGGGAAGTTACGTTGGCATTGGTTGACCAAATCTAATGCCACGTACACACGGTCGGACTTTTCGACCGGACTGGTCCGACGGACGCCTACAGACCAAATCCGGTGGACAATCCAATCATGTGTGGGCTCCACCGGACCTTTAGCGGACTTTTCCAGTCGCAAATCTGACGGACTTTAGATTTGGAACTTGCTTCAAATCTTTACGTCGTAAGTCCGCCGGACCCAAAAATCTGCTCGTCTGTATGCTAGTCCGACGGACAAAAACCGACCCTAGGGCAGCTATTGGCTACTGGCTATCAACTTCCTTATTTTAGTCCAGTGTACGTCATCACGTATGAATCCGTCGGACTTTTGTGTGATCGTATGTAGTTAAGTCCGTTCGTTAGAAAGTCCGCCGCAAGTCCGCCAAAAGTCCATCGAAAGTCTGTCGAAAGTCTGTCGAAAGTCTGTCGGACGGGCTGTCGGACTTTTGTAGCCGAAAAGTCCGACCGTGTGTACACAGCATAAGGGTAAGGAGATATTCAATGCAAATGATTTAGTATAGTTGATTTTTACATTTGAAAGTTTTTGGAAGTGATCAACGACTTGCAAAAGGTTTGGTAAAGAAGTTAGTGGGGAGGAGAGAAAGAGGAGAACATCGTCCCCAAAGGCCCCAATCTTGAATTCCTGTTTGTGCACCCGTATGACCTTAATGTCTGGGTTGGTCCAAATACAGCAGAGGAGGGGTTCAAGCGTGAGAATAATATAGCGAGAGAGAGAGGAATTCCCTATCTGGTTTTATTATGGAAGGAGAAGGCATCCGACAGGTGGCCGTTAACCTTGACTTTCGCACTAGGGTTGGCATATAGTGACGTATTAAAGACCCGCATACGAGGCCTAAGCCCTATTGAGTTCAGAACCGTGGCTATATAGTCCCACGCCACTCTGTCAAACACCTTCTCTGTGTCCATTGCCAGGAAGAAGCCCTCCTGATGGGAGGATGTAAGCCAGTGATGTCAGTTTAACTCTTTGATCGTGTTGTCCCTGGCCTCTCTAGCAGGGACAAACCCCACCTGGTCCAGGCCAACCCAGGCAGGCACGTGGTAGGACAAATGGGTTGCCAATATTTTGGAAAAAAGCTTCACATCTATGTTTAGAAGGGAGATCGGACAATAGTTGGCTACATTAGTGGGGTATTTCCCTTCCTGAGGGGATTACTGCAACATAAGCTTCCAATAACCTCTCTGATGCGCAGGAACTGGTGGAAAGGGAATTAAAAGCTCTGAGAAAGCCTGGTGCTAGAAGGTCTGAAAAGCTCTTATAATATAGGGCTGTGAAGCCATCTGGGCAGTGGCAGCTGGTGCTCAAAATTTTTGGGGGGCGCAAACAAACTGAAAAATTCTGAAAAAAAAAACATCAATTGCAGCCACTGTACCATCAATCGCAGCCACTGTGCCCATCAATTCCCACCACTGTGCCATCAAATACAGCCACTGTGCCCATCAATTGCCACCACTGTGCCATCAAACGCAGCCACTGTACCATCAAACACAGCCACTCTGCCATCAAATGCAACCACTGTGCCCATCAATCGCCACCACTGTACCATCAAATGCAGCCACTGTACCATCAAACGCAGCCACTGTACCCTCAAACGCAGCCACTGTACCCTCAATCGCAGCCACTGTGCCCTCAAACGCAGCCACTGTGTCCATCAAACGCTGCCACTGTGCCCATCAAACGCAGGTACTGTGCCCATCAAACGCAGCCACTGTGCCCATCAAACGCAGCCACTGTGCCCATCAAACGCAGCCACTGTGCCCATCAAACGCAGCCACTGTGCCATCAAACGCAGCCACTGTGCCCATCAAACGCAGCCACTGTGCCCATCAATTGCAGCCACTGTGCCCATCAATTGCTGCTACTGTGCCCATCAAACGCAGCCACTGTGCCATCAAATGCAGCCACTGTACCCATCAATTGCTGTCACTGTGCCCATCAAACGTAACCACTGTACCCATCAAACGCAGCCACTGTGCCCATCAAATGTTCCCACTGTGCCCCATCAAATGCTCCCACTGTGCCCCATCAAATGCTCCCACTGTGCCATATCAAATGCTCCCACTGTGCCATATCAAATGCTCCCACTGTGCCATATCAAATGCTCCCACTGTGCCATATCAAATGCTCCCACTGTGCACCCCCGCCCGCCGTCTTCACTTACCCTGAGGGACAGCTCCTTGATGCTCCTCAATGTCTTCTCCTGTCCTCTCTTCCTGTCCTCTGCTATGATTGAATGCCTGATTGGCTGAAACAACAGGCGCTGTGATTGGATGCCTATCAGGTGATGGGTAACAGATCCAAGCACCTAATTGGCAGAGAGGAGGTTTAGTGTTAGAAAAGCGAATATTCATTCGTTTTTCTAACACAACTTAGTGACCTGCGAGCGCCCATCATGGTGCTCGCAGGTCACCTCTTTCACCTTTTTTGATGCCTATTAGAGCCAATGGCTCTAATCAGGAGCTTCAAAAACACCCCCACCGCCGCTGTAATTCAGGCACCCGAAAAGGGGCAGGATGCCTGATTATGGGGCTGGCAGTGGCGGTCATAGAAATGCAGTAGGCATAGATAGCAATGCATGAATCTATCTATTGGTGCTAGAGAGGGTGGCAGGAGAGAGGGGGCGGTGCCCGTGCACCCTTATGGACGCACCACCACTGCGTCTGGGCCTGGACTCTTGCCTGGTTTGGTGGCTTTCAGTGCCTCCACAAATTCCTCCAATGACAAGAGTGTCTCCATCGCCTGGGAGTCAGCAACTGACAAGGCAGAAGGGCTAAAGCGATTTAGAAAGTCTTGGATTAGCATAGAACGCTTGGTAGAGGAGGCAGAATCCAGGTTTCCAGACTGGAGATTGTATAATTTACTGTAAAAGTGTTGGAACTGTCAGGCAATGTCTTCATTCTTAGAATAGATCCTACCCTGTCTACAATATGGTGGATCGTGGATACTATCTTACGTTGCTGAAAAGCCCTGGCCAATAGTGTACCGGGTTTGTTTCCCTGTTCATAGAACAGTTTTTGATACAAGATATTACAGCGCCTTGCTTGCTTGAACAATTTGTCCAGTAAAATTGGATAGCTCCAATACCAATGCTTGATGTTCTTTTTTCTTCCTAGCTGATATGCCCAGCAACTGACCTCTAATAACACACTTGTGCACCTCCCACTGTGTCATGGCAGAAACATCAGGAGTATCATTGTGGAGAAAAAAGTCCTGGATCCCTTGTTTTAAACTAGCTAAATCGCCAGGATCCAGCAGAAGAGACACATTCAATCTCCACAACTTGGTGGAAGTGACTGTTTCCAGACATATCAGGGTAATGGTGATAGGGTGATGGTCTGACAATAGCATACTCTCGATGGTAGCATTATGGAGGTAAATCAAGTCTGATTGGGGTATTAGGAGATAATCTAGTCTTGAATACAGGTTATGTGGAGCAGAGAAAAAAAGTGTAAGTGCTTTGGGATTGTAAGGGCTTACCTAGGTTGGAGTACATGATGCAGAGATGTACGCTCATCCTTTCAAATAGACACAGCCCATGGTAACAAGAGATAAGCTACCTGGGCTGTGAATCTGTGCACGGGTGCTTGACAAGAATTTGCCAAAGAATAGTCAAAGTAAAGCCGTAGTCAGGGATTCCAGAAGTCAGAATAAACGATAAGCAGAGCCAGGGTCAGAAGCCAGAGTCAGTCTTGGAATGCTGTAACTGGAACACTGGAATACTGGAACACATGAATACTGGAACCTTAGGCAAAACAGGAGACAATGAATTGACAAAGCCCTCAGAGTGAGGCAGTGTTTTATACCCAGCTGATTAGGTAACCTGCCTCAGCTGACCCAGGAGTGACAAGTACTTATTGCAAGGAAAGATCCAGAGAAAAGCCCTCAGTACTTCCTACAGAACTAGGCTTGGCTGGAAAGCAGGCAGAATTAAGAACTGAGGAGTGGCTCAGAGGAAAAGCAACAGGAGCATTAAAGAGGTAGTCATGAGTTCAATATCTCCTTGAGCCACTTGGGGCGTGACCACGCCTGGCCGTCTGCAGGGCGCAGTATGGACCCTGACAGTTCCCTCCCCTTCAGAATGCCCTCAGAGCA
The DNA here is from genome assembly GCA_037952835.1 of Lithobates septentrionalis. Taxonomy (NCBI): domain Eukaryota; kingdom Metazoa; phylum Chordata; class Amphibia; order Anura; family Ranidae; genus Lithobates; species Lithobates septentrionalis. The sequence continues at coordinate 3,286,903 of JBBDGP010000074.1, forward strand.
GGGCTGGACTGGGACAAAAATTTGGCCCTGGACTTCATCCAGACTGGCCCACTTTGACAGGTCTCTCCCATGCCGGCTGGACAAACCCGCCTCCCCCGGCCTGCCCCCCAAGCCCCCCCCCCACTAGCCATTGGCCGTTCTACATTATTTCTCTTATAGGCAGTACCAGTGGGGTGGTACTAGCTAGACATTATTTCACCTGGGGCAAAGAATCAGTTTGGTGCCCCCCCCCCCCCCCCCAATGGGACAAGATTAGGCAGGAAAGTGAGGCCGCCCTTCTTCCGGATTGTATGATGAGCTTCTCAGTGTTGACTCCTGAGCATCATGTCTGTATTCAGGCGCGCTGCATAACTAGCCAGGGAGAGGAGGTGAGCACTGCGGGGGGGACAGAGGACCGGAGGGAGGCGGCGGTCCACTGTCACTGAAATCGGCCCACTGAGCCATCGGCCCACCGGGAAACTCCCTGTAGTCCCGATGGCCAGTACATGCCTGCCTCAGAGCATGGAACAGCCTTATTTCCTTTGGGCTTTCTTTGTTTTAGAAGTTCCAGCTGGGGAGACTTTTGTCGCTTGCAAGTCTTTTTCACAAATCTTCAGGTCCTGCTTACAGTCTATGGTGTCATTCGAGGCATACGTACAGTCAAGAGGTAGCAGGGACACAAGCACAGGAACTTCAAGAGGGGACAAAGGCACAGGAATTTCAATCAGGGACACATGCACAGGAACTTCAAGTGGGGACACAGGCACAGGAGCTTCAAGCTGAAACATGGGCACAGGGATATCAGACCGGGCAGCAGGTACCGGTACATCAGAGTAGGTAGCAGGCACTGATTCAGGGGTGGCAGGAAGGATACTAATAGTACCCACTTGCTGAAACTTTGGCCGAGGTGGACAAGTTCGGCAGAGAGAGATAGGGTGCCCTCTTACTCCACAATAGAAACAGAGTCCGCAGCCTCTCCTCCGCTCTCTCTCTCCCTTAGACAGCTTGGACCAGATGGAACCGCTCTCCATGAGTTCCACATCATCCAGTGTAGGAGTGGGTAAAACCTCAGGAGCGTCTAGGCTTTGATGGGTTAGAGCTTCATAACTTAGCACAGACTGGGATGGCTTGGAGTCGTATCTGTACAGGGTATTCCTGTCCCTGCGTACCCGTAGGCCACGTGAACTAGGAGCAGACTTGGGAACACTGGTTTTCTTAGAAACTGTAATATAAGAGTCCAGAGCAAACATGAAAGCTTCCCATCTGTCCAAGACTGGACTCCTCTCCTGTAATAGCTGAAAAGCCCAAATCTTGGTTAGCCTAGTGAGCAGGTTGATGGATGCGCAAACCTTTATAAAGTCAGAGGCATAGGTCCTAGGCTTAAGAGCGAACAACAGCTCGCAGTCCATCCTAAAGTTCAAGAATGGTGCACGATTGCCATCAAACTTCTTAGGCATCACAACAAACGGTTCCGGACATGCAGGTTCCAGGGTTGGGCATACTGTGCCCAGCAACGGTCTGGCCCAGGCTGGAGACTTGCAGAGGAAGGGAGGTGAGCAACCTGTACATCTCTGCGGACTCCATGTTGGTCAGTTCATTATGTAAGGGCTTACCTAGGTTGGAGTCCATGGCGCAGAGATGTACGCTCACCCTTGCAAATAAACACAGCCCACGGTAACAAAGAGATAAGCCACCTGGGCTGTGAACCTGTGCACGGAGGCTTGACAGGAATTTGCCAAAGGATAGTCGAAGTAAAGACGCAGTCAGGGATTCCAGAAGTCAGAATAAATGATAAGCAGAGCCAGGGTCAGAAGCCGGAGTCATGCTTGGAACGCTGTAACTGGAACACAGGAACACAGGAATACTGGAACACAGGAATACTGGAACACAGGAATACTGGAACCTTAGGCAAAACAGGAGACAACGAACTGACAAAGCCCTCAGAGTGAGGCAGTGTTTTATACACAGCTGATTAGGTAACCTGCCTCAGCTGATCCAGGAGTGACAGGTACTGATTGCAAGGAAAGATCCAGAGAAAAGCCCTCAGTACATCCTACATATCTAGGCTTGGCTAGAAAGCAGGCAAAATTAAGAACTGAGGAGTGGCTCAGAGGCAAAGCAACAGGAGCACTAAACAGGTAGACATGAGTTCAATACCTCCTTGAGCCGCTTGGGGCGTGACCATGCCTGGTCATCTGCAGGGCACGGTAGAGACCGTGATAGGGATAAAGGGTCCTCCAGGTGTCATATAAAGAAAGGGAGGTCAGAGTGCGCATGAGCGGGACTTCCGGAGCGACACGCTGACCGAGAGCTCCGCACCGCTCCGGCCCTCCAGAGCTCAGCACAGACGCTAAAATCAGCGGATTTCAGCAGGGGTTCCAGGTATCAGACCATCTACCATCAGGGAACCAGCCTACATGTCCGGATCTCAGCAGAAAAAAGACGTTAATAGGCAGCTGAACTTTGGCCTAGCTCCCCCGGGACCTTCCAAGATGGCGGCCGCAAATGCTCCATGCGGAGACACTGCAAACACACAAGGCCCGGTATTTCCTCCAGCGTTATCTACCCCAACTACAGCGCAAGTGAGTAACATTATGGGAGCTCAAAACTACTTAGCATCACCCGCATCCACTGAATCGCTCCTCAGCAGAATGCAGAACGGCAACCCTTACTCCCCCCTTCTAAATTCCCCTGACACCATTGCAGACTCCCCACAGACCTCCCCCATCACAAATAATCATCCCCCGGAGATGGCACAACTGCTGCTCTGCTTCTCAGACATGCTTGCTACAGGGCTAGCACAAAATGCCACACAAATTACCACATCAATTAAAGCAGATCTCCAGAGCCTAGGGGCCAGAATTGATGCTATTGAACAGGCAGTAGGCGACTCCGCAGCACGCACAAATCAACATGCCACCTGTATCCACTCTTTACAGGACCAGCTTGAGAATGCTTTGGCCAAAATTGAAGACCTTGAGAACAGAAGCAGACGCTATAACTTTAGAGTGAGAGACATCCCTGAAACCAACATGGATATCCCTGACACAATCAAAGCCCTAATCAAAGAAATCATCCCTGACATTCCAGACGACAAACTCGAATTGGACAGGGCCCACAGGGTGCTTCAACCCCCCCGCCAAGATGGCCTCCCCAGGGACATAGTGGTCAAGACACACTTCTACAGGACTAAAGAAGAGGTCATGAAAAGATCCCGCTACAAAGATGACATCACCCTGTTTGGCAATAAAATCCAGATTTTCGCCGACATCTCACCAACCACGATTCAAAAAAGAAGATCACTTAAACCACTCTTAGAAGTGCTCTCACAGAAAATGATCAAATATAGATGGACATTTCCTTTCCGGCTTCAATTCAATTACAAAGAGAAAACCTACGGCTTTTCAAATTTCCACATGGGAGAGCAACTACTTCTTCGCCTTGGGCTAATCTCTCAAGATATCCCCCAGCTCAACGTGGAAAACCGACCAGCTTCATCCAAAAGACCCCCTCCAAGCAGTCCCCTTACTCCACTGTGGGTGAAACAACAAACAAAGAAACAACGGGAATCCGTGCCCCCCAGATGAACTTGACTATCATTTCTCCACGTAACCCAAATCATCCTACAGGATTTGTGTAGAGGCTTCTCCTACACACCCATGGTTTTTTCTGGCCTTGCCCTGCTTTGGCGGTTTATTGCCATTCCCCTCTGAAGCACCAGATGCAGAAGATCTTTTCACTTTAAGAGGACTGCCAAAGACTTACTAACCTTATTCCTTCCCTTTAGGTTTCAAGCCTGGGCAATATTTGGGAACATCCCAAACCCTCATAAGTCTCACCCCTTCACTTCCTTTCCCCTTCCCTTATCCCTTCCCTTATCCCTCCCCCCCACCCTTCCCTTCCCCATCCCCCCTCCCCTACACCCCCATACTATTTTACTTTGCGTATCAAATCTATAGCATTTGATACGACGCAGGTCATTCTGCTGTTTACAGTATAAACAGAGTGTGCTAGTTCGTCTCCGTCCAGTTTACAAGGGCGTGTTAGCCCCATTTAGTTAGAGTTAATACTGGAAGAATACTCTAGTTCGCTCTTATTAAGCTAATATTAGCTCCCGCCATAGGGAGATTTCTCTATTAGCCTTGTTTATTTGATTACTTATATTTTTCTTTTTTTTTATTACTTATTTTATATATATCTTTTTCATGGCTCAACACAAATGCTCTGCGGCCGGAGCGGTCCCACATGCCACCCCACCTATTGTAGCCGAGAGGGATTTTACCCCTTGGTCACAATAGACGTACGACCCTATTTTTGGTCGTCCATATTTTACTGAGCCCTCTATTTTAGGGACTCAGTGCAGGTTTCGGATCCTGCAACTAAAGGATCCAGTGTCCTTTTACACACTGGACTCTTTCTTTTTCAGTTGGTTCTATTCTTTCATTCTGTCTTTTTCTGTCCTGCTCTCTTCCCCACCCTTTCTTCCCCCCACCCAGGCGCCTTTGAGGGAAGCTGAACAAGCAATACATCCGATACTACACAGCCAAGCTCATGCTCCAGAAGCAGATGGGACCCCAAACTTGGATAGGGTAAGAAACTTTATTTTATTATCGAACACCTCACTCAATGTCCATGGCTGACGAACCTACCCCACTGTCATCTCTTAAAATAGCAACTCACAACGCTCAGGGACTAAACTCCCCAGTAAAAAGGCGCAAAGCTTTTCATAACTTACACTCCAAAGGGTTAGATATTATACTTATCCAAGAAACTCACTTCCCGAAATCCTTCAAACCATCTTTTCTACACCGTAACTATCCCACCTTTTATTTGGCCAATGCAGATGACAAGAAAAGAGGAGTAGCTGTACTTATCTCCAAACGCACACCATTTTCTTTGACCAAAACCATTAAGGACGAGGAAGGGAGATATATACTAGTGAAGGGTCAAATAAACGGCGCAACTCTCTCCATAATATCGTACTATGCTCCTAACAAGGGACAGGCCTCTTTCTTCTCCTCTATGCTCAACTTGCTCTCCCCACATTTGGAGGGCAAAGTGATCATGGGAGGGGACTCTAATATTGCCTTCGATCATATGCTTGACAAATCAACAAAAAGCCATTCGAAGTTCAAAAGGCCCCCCAACCAGAGCCTTCGTATTGCCAAACTTCTACACTCTTTGGGTCTCATTGATGTATGGAGAGAGTTGAACCCTAGTGCCACAGACTATACTCACTACTCAGCCCCCCACAAAACATACGCCCGTATAGATCATATCTTTATACACACTACTGACATACACCTAGCATCTAGGGCAGTAATTAACGAGGTCCCCTGGTCTGACCATTCATTGGTCTCAGCCAAGCTAAGCGGATTCCTACACACAAGAAGCCCACCACAATGGCGCCTTAATGAAACTCTCTTATCCAACCCGGTACACTGCACCATGATAGAAAAAGACATCCTAGAATACTTCCGCCTTAATGACACACCGGAGATTTCCCCAGGATCTTTATGGGGAGCTCATAAAACAGTAATAAGGGGTAACCTTATACAACTTGCAGCGAAACTTAAAAGAGAAAAACAAATCGACATTAAAAAATTGCAAAAAGAATTCCGACTCATTTGCAAGCAGCACAAGCAAAACCCCACTCCCGTGTCTTTGGCCAAGATGGATGCCTCTAGGATTGCCTTAAACACCGCACTAACATCTTCTGCAGAAAATCACCTCAAATGGGTCAGTGGAAGATTTTACCTTAATATTGATAAGTTTGGTCCCCAATTGGCCTCAAAACTTTCCCCCAGACATAGATACCAAGCTCTACCCAAAATTAAATCTCTTTCGGGCTCATTAACACAAAACCCCAGGACAATCCTGGAGACATTCCACTCATTTTATTCCAAGCTATACTCCCACCCTAGTCAAGAGAAGGCCCAAGCACTAAACAAATTTTTTGAGAGCATCCCCCTCCCCAAAATCACTGACTCTCATCGCTCCCTAATGGAAGCCCCCATTTCTATAGAGGAGGTCTTGGAAGTCATAAAAGAAACTAGAACGGGATCAGCCCCTGGCCCTGACGGGTTCTCGTCACTATATTATAAAAAATTCGGTACTCCCTTGGCTCCTTATCTGGTCCGGTACCTTAACTCTCTTAGCAGAGACTCACCCGTAGACCCAGCAACAAACCTAGCCTATATCTCGGTCATACCCAAACCGGGAAAAGATCAAAGCCTGGTCAGTAATTACAGACCGATATCCCTCATGAACAATGATCTTAAAATAATGACCAAAATCCTCTCCAACAGACTAGGCTCCTTTATAGGAGCATATGTTCATAGGGATCAAGTGGGATTTATACCAGGGAGGCAGGGACCGGACCAGATAAGGCGAGCGATAGATGTCATCTCTATACTGCAGTCAAAATGGGATGGTAATCCATCCCAGGAAGGATACCTCCTGTCTATTGACCTCCAAAAAGCTTACGACTCCATTACATGGCCTTATCTTTTCGGAACATTAGAGCGATGGGGTTTCGGCTCCCACTTTTTAAATCTCCTTGCAGCTCTCTACTCCCACCCCAGAGCCCAGATTAGGATCCAAGGCCATTTATCTGAACCCTTCCCCATAACCAAAGGAACTAGACAGGGGTGCCCTTTATCACCCCTTCTCTTTGCCATTGGCATAGAAAATTTAGCTATTGCAATAAGAAACCACCCGGATATACATGGTGTTAACTGTGGCCAGTCAACACACAAATGCGCACTATTCGCGGATGATGTTCTACTCTTCATCACTTCCCCCCTCGTCTCTACCCCCAATATCTTCTCTCTTCTAAACAAATTCGGACGGATCTCGGGTCTACAAGTGAATATGTCCAAATCCATAGCACTTAACATATCCACTCCATCTCGTACAGTGGAAAGTCTAAAGGAACACTTCCCTTTTGTCTGGAGCCCAAACTCCATCACATACTTAGGTATTCAGTTAACCCCCCTAATAGAGCAAATATACCGCTTTAATTACCCCCCTATGTTCAAAAAACTTAAATCTGATCTTGATCAATGGTCGCTACACAAATTGTCTTGGCTAGGAAGATTAAATGCGGTCAAAATGACGCTACTACCGCGAATCCTATATTTGTTCCGCTCCCTCCCCATCCCTGTCCCCAAACTTCATATCTCCAAATTACAATCTTCGATCATCCAATTTATTTGGAATAAATCAAACCACAGGCTCCCTAAAAAAACTCTTTATAGACCAAGGAAAAAAGGGGGTCTTGGACTACCCAATCTCTGGTGGTACTATCAGGCAGCACATCTTAGTCAGTTTTCAGCTATTTACTACAGAGGCCCCAAACCTGAATGGATAGAGATGGAAAGACAAGCTATACCCAAATTCACAATAGATTATCTTTTATGGCGCCCCCATAAGACTAGACCATCGATCCTCTCCCCCTCTCTCTCACATTCATTCACATTATGTGATACCATGCACAAACTACACAATTTAATATCGCCATGGAAACCCTTAGCACATATTTTTAACAATCCCCTCTTCCCCCCAGGCACAAACATAAGAGCGTTCCAATGGTGGCTTGATAAAGGAATGTACAGAATAGGTCACTTCTGTAACTCGGGTGGTCCCCTCACTCTGGCACAATGCACATCGAAACTAAAAATGCCCCAATCAGAAAAAATTCGCTTACACCAACTGCGACATTTCCTACTCTCCAACTTATCCCAGGAACAACTTCCACTTCAAACCACTCCCTATGAACAGTGGTGCGCCTCAGCCACGGACATGAAAGGGGGAATTTCGCTAATATACTCAGCTTTAGCTGATCCTCCAGAGAAAGCTCCCTATATGATATCCTGGGAACGTGATATTGGATTCGAATGGGATCTCGATACATGGCATTCTAATGTAGCGTTCGCTTTTAAAGGGATTCTAAGTGTCTCCCTTACGGAAGCAGACCTCAAAATCATAACACGATGGTACCTAGTCCCCACTAGGCTAGCTAAGTTCTACCCTCATTCTTCCCCTACATGTTTTAGGGGATGTGGACACTTAGGTACCCTCTTACATATTTTTTGGGAATGCCCACGCATCAGGGGATATTGGAACAAAATATTCAATTTAATTCGCAAAGTCACTGACTTGGCGATTCCACAAACCCCAACTGTAGCACTATTAAATCAAAAAATCCCCAAAATTCCTAAATATGACCAGATTCTAATCCACTACATTCTTATCGGGGCCAAAATTACAATAGCCCGGGCATGGAAACTTCCTAAAGTTTCGTTTCCTATAACCAAACAGAAAATCTCCTGGATCATGTATCAGGAGAAAATCTCTAATATCATTCTTGACAAGACTGAGAAATTCAAACGTATATGGGACCCATGGGCTAATCACATTGGAGTGACCCTCTAATCCCTAATTCCGTCTCTCAGTATGCTAAATAAGTTTCCCTGCCCGGCTCCATGAAACTCTAATACGGCTCCCCTCAAAGGACCTGGCAACCCCCCCCCCCCTCTCAATCCTCCCATCCCCCTCTCTCTCTCTTTCGTACTTCTTCCCTCTTTTCTCTTTTTCCTCTTTTATTTTTTTTTTTCTCTTCTCTTTTTTTTATTATTTTATTAATAAAATAAAATTTTTCTTGGTGCCTTCTCTCCCACCGAATCGGAATGGTGGGAGGTGTACTTGTAGATACAAGAATATACAAATGTCTTTCATGTCCTTTTAGGTTATTATGTTAAAGGTACTATTTTTCAAAGACATTAACGCTGAGATTGCGTTTGTTAAACTTTAATGACATTTTCTAGAAACTAAATGTTTGACATTGCACCAAAGTTCTAAAGCTGTTGGGAAACTACCTTCTAACGGAGGACCGGTGCCCGCGGGGCCCAGACACAGCATGATCCCATTTCGGGGTGTCTGGTCACTGGGGCAGTCGCCCTCTTGTTGCGAACACCCAACTAGATTATATAGAATCTTTACTTTATTGTTGCTACATTGAACGTACAGATGTCAATCAATACTATGCAAAGATTTCCTGTGAATCCCGATTTTAAATGTATCTACATGTTCAAAATCTGATAGTTGCTCCTTTCCCCTGCGTGGGAAAAAAAAAAATTGTTGATGTTTAACATTTTGCTTCAATAAACATCTTAAAACTTAAAAAAAAAAAAAAAAAAAAAAAAAAAAAAGAAAGGGAGGTCAATTGGAATTTGATTTGGCGTAAAGCAGAGAAAGGAAGGTAGAATGTACCCATGGAAGTGTCTACCAAAGGGGTCCAAGGGGATGTTGAAGTCCCACCCAATACTAGGAGACCTGATTGGAACAATGTGAGTTTTGTTGTGACCTCTCTCATGAAAGAAACTTGTTTGGTATTAGGGCAATATATATTAGGCAAAGTTATTGGCCTGTTCCACAAGCCTTTCAGAAATACAGTGCCTTGCGAAAGTATTCGGCCCCCTTGAACTTTTCAACCTTTTGCCACATTTCAAGCTTCAAACATAAAGATATAAAATTTTTATTTTTTGTGAAGAATCACCAACAAGTGTGACACAATTGTGAAGTGGAACGAAATCTATTGGATTGTTGAAACTTTTTTAACTAATAAAAAAATGAAAAGTGGGGCGTGCAAAATTATTCGGCCCCCTTGCGCTAATACTTTGTAGAGCCACCTTTTGCTGCGATTACAGCTGCAAGTCGCTTGGGGTATGTCTCTATCAGTTTTGCACATCGAGAGACTGAAATTCTTGCCCATTCTTCCTTGCAAAACAGCTCAAGCTCAGTGAGGTTGGATGGAGAGCGTTTGTGAACAGCAGTTTTCAGCTCTTTCCACAGATTCTCGATTGGATTCAGGTCTGGACTTTGACTTGGCCATTCTAACACCTGGATACGTTTATTTGTGAACCATTCCTTTGTAGATTTTGCTGTATGTTTGGGATCATTGTCTTGTTGGAAGATAAATCTCCGTCCCAGTTTCAGGTCTTTTGCAGACTCCAACAGGTTTTCATCCAGAATGGTCCTGTATTTGGCTGCATCCATCTTCCCCTCAATTTTAACCATCTTCCCTGTCCCTGCTGAAGAAAAGCAGGCCCAAACCATGATGCTGCCACCACCATGTTTGACAGTGGGGATGGTGTGTTGAGTGTGATGAGCTGTGTTGCTTTTACGCCAAACATATCGTTTGCATTGTGGCCAAAAAGTTTGATTTTGGTTTCATCGGACCAGAGCACCTTCTTCCACATGTTTGGTGTGTCTCCCAGGTGGCTTGTGGCAAACTTTAGACGAGACTTTTTATGGATATCTTTGAAAAATGGCTTTCTTCTTGCCACTCTTCCATAAAGGCCAGATTTGTGCAGTGTACGACTGATTGTTGTCCTATGGACAGACTCTCCCACCTCAGCTGTAGTTCTCTGCAGTTCATCCAGAGTGATCATGGGCCTCTTGGCTGCATCTCTGATCAGTCTTCTCCTTGTCTGAGCTGAAAGTTTAGAGGGACAGCCAGGTCTTGGTAGATTTGCAGTGGTCTGATACTCCTTCCATTTCAAAATGATCGCTTGCACAGTGCTCCTTGGGATGTTTAAAGCTTGGGAAATCTTTTTGTATCCAAATCCGGCTTTAAACTTCTCCACAACAGTATTACGGACCTGCCTGGTGTGTTCCTTGGTCTTCATGATGCTCTCTGCGCTTTCAACAGAACCCTGAGACTATCACAGAGCAGGTGCATTTATACAGAGACTTGATTACACACAGGTGGATTCTATTTATCACCATCAGTCATTTAGGACAACATTGGATCATTCAGAGATCCTCGCTGAACTTCTGGAGTGAGTTTTCTGCACTGAAAGTAAAGGGGCCGAATAATTTTGCACGCACCACATTTCAGTTTTTTATTTGCTAAAAAAGTTTAAAATATCCAATAGATTTCGTTCCACTTCACAATTGTGTCCCACTTGTTGGTGATTCTTCACAAAAAATTAAAATTTTATATCTTTAGGTTTGAAGCCTGAAATGTGGCAAAAGGTTGAAAAGTTCAAGGGGGCCGAATACTTTTGCAAGGCACTGTATATACCTCCCCCTCAGGGTCCATTAGTTGGTCTTAAATGTTAAAGAAAAAAGCTTTGAAAAGCAACATGGAAACTCCCTTGGACTTTGAATCTGGGCATGTGGCATGGTGAGCTATGGGAAAACACTCATTAGAAAAGTGTGGGACCGAACCTGACTTAAAATGAGTTTCCTGGAGACAAAGGACTTACGCTCTAAGTCTGTGTGCTTCTGCCAAGACACTGCTGTCTTTTTCAGGGACATTTAGTCCTTTAACGCTATGCGAATATACATTAACAGAAAGAGGAGCTGAGTGTACAGAAGAGTTTGTGATGGTCAATACTATAGGGTTAGCACTTAGGCACTGCCTAAAGCTGGACACCCCGTGGAGTGTGTGATTGGAGAGGGCTGTTTAGGGAGGGAGGAAAACGGGCAAAAGAGAGAGGGAAAAAAAGGGAAGGGGGGGTGAATGTGGGTGAAGAGAAGAAAATGAGATGGAGCTGGATCTTATCCTAGAGTAGAGCTGGGCAGGGACAAAAAACACAAGGTTCACCTAAAATAAGGGGAACTCGTAAATCAACTACCTGAGGTGGGAACAGGCCTGCTAACCCATCTAATTGGGAGGAGTTTGGGAAGATGTGGAAAGGGGTTCATTCATGCTGACCACTGCCTTACTAAAGAAGCTGAGGGTAAAGGTGATGCCAAGCATGTCTCCAGACCTAAACCCTATTGAGCATCTGTGGGGCATCCTCAAATGGAAGATGGAGGAGCACGAGGTCTCTAACATCCACCAGCTCTGTGATGACGTCATGGAGGAGTGGAAAAGGACTCCAGTGGCAACGTGTGAAGCTCTGGTGAACTCCATGCCCAAGAGGGTTAAGGCAGTGCTGGAAAATAATGGTGGCCACACAAAATATTGACACTTTGGGCACAATTTGGACATTTTCACTTAGGGGTGTACTCACTTTTGTTGCCAGTGGTTTAGACATTAATGGCTGTGTGTTAAGTTATTTTGAGGGGACAACAAATTTACACTGTTATACAAGCTGTACACTGACTACTTTACATTGTAGCAAAGTGTAATTTCTTCAGTGTTGTCACATAAAAAGATATTAGAAAATTTTTATAAAAATGTGAGGGGTGTACTCACTTTTGTGAGGTACTGTATATAATGTTATGTAATGGTTATTTAAATTGCATAATGATATGTAATGAATGTCATTGCTATAAGCAAACATTTTACAGAATGAAATTGATTCATTCAGTTTGTTTTGTGATTGGCCACAGCTGATCACCTGGCACAGATGGGTTGTTGGCTCATGTGATCACTGTGACCAATCACAGCTAGCAACACAATTGTACATGGCTGAATTTGCATCGCACAGACATCGCAAGTGATCTGCACAGCAGTGCTGTGTGAATCACATGCAGTGTCTAGCATCGCACCAATGTGAAGCCTTATGCCGTGTACACACGGACTTTCTGGCCTACTTGGTCCGGCACACTTTCTGACAGACTTTGTCCGCCAGGTGCGCCGGACTTTAAAACGGACGGACTCGCCCACACTCGACCGGACTTTGCGGCGGGCTAAATCCGCCCGTCTTTCCGACGGACTTTCACCGGAGTTACGGCAGACTTTCATAATGAACGGACTTGCCCACACACGGACAAGTCCGTTCATTTTGAAACGTGACTCAGGTGCGACGGGACTAGAAATGGATGTCAATCTTGCCACTTTTATCGGCGAGATTGACACCTTGCGAGCCCCGTCGCGGGTCATACCAGGCCCTTAGGTCTGGTATGGATTATAAAGGGAACCCCCCTACGCCGAAAAAATGGCATGGGGTCCCCCCTAAAATCCATACCAGACCCCGATCCGAGCACGCAGCCTGGCCGGTCAGGAAAGGGGGTGGGGACGAGCGAGCGCCCCCCCTCCTGAGCTGTACCAGGCTGCATGCCCTCAACATGGGGGGTGGGTGCTTTGGGGGAGGGGGGCGCCCTGCGGGGCCCCCCCAAAGCACTTTGTCCCCATGTTGATGACGACAAGGGCCTCCTCCCGACAACCCTGGCCGTTGGTTGTTGGGGTCTGCGGGCGGGGGTTTATCGGAATCCGGGAGCCCCCTATAATAAGAGGGCCCCCAGATCCCGGCCCCTTCACCCTATGTGAATGAGTATGGGGTACATGGTACCCCTACCCATTCACCTAGGGAAAAAGTGTAAATAATAAAACACAACACAGGTTTTTAAAATATTTTATTAAATAGCTCCGGGGGGGGATCTTCCTCTGGCTTCGGGGGTCTTCTTCCGGCTTCGGGGGTCCCTCCGGTTCATCTTCTCCCGGCGTCCGGTTGGTTCTTCTCCGCTCTCTTCTCCCGGTGTTCCAGTTCTTCGGCCGGCTCCTCCGCTGTCTTCAGGTAGCTCTCTTGCCAGCAGAGGTCCGGACTTCTGGGCTTCTTGTCTTCTGGGCTTCTTGTCTTCTCTTCTCTCTGAGGGCTGCGTTGTGACTTATATAGGCGGAGACCCCGTCCCCTTTTGATGTCGCAGTCCCTGGGCATGCTGGGACTGTGACGTTTTAGGGGGCGTGGTCACTGGGTGATGTTGACCACACCCCCTAAAACATCACAGTCCCAGCATGCCCAGGGACTGTGACATCAAAAGGGGGCGGGGTCTCCGCCTATATAAGTCACAATGCAGCCCTCAGAGAGCAGTCCAGCCGGAGAGAGCGTTGTGTCAACATCTGGAGAAGAGAAGAGAAGACAAGAAGCCCAGAAGTCCGGACCTCTGCTGGCAAGAGAGCTACCTGAAGACAGCGGAGGAGCCGGCCGAAGAACTGGAACACCGGGAGAAGAGAGCGGAGAAGAACCAACCGGACGCTGGGAGAAGATGAACCGGAGGGACCCCCGAAGCCAGAAGAAGACCCCCAAAGCCAGAGGAAGATCCCCCCCGGAGCTGTTTAATAAAATATTTTAAAAACCTGTGTTGTGTTTTATTATTTACACTTTTTCCCTAGGTGAATGGGTAGGGGTACCATGTACCCCATACTCATTCACATAGGGTGGGGGGGCCGGGATCTGGGGGCCCTCTTATTATAGGGGGCTCCCGGATTCTGATAAGCCCCCCGCCCGCAGACCCCGACAACCAACGGCCAGGGTTGTCGGGAAGAGGCCCATGTCCTCATCAACATGGGAACAAGGTGCTTCCGGGTGGGGGGCCCCGCAGGGCGCCCCCCTCCCCCAAAGCACCCACATCCCATGTTGAGGGCATGCGGCCTGGTACGGCTCAGGAGGGGGGGGCGCTCGCTCGTCCCCACCCCCTTTCCTGACCGGCCAGGCTGCGTGCTCGGATCGGGGTCTGGTATGGATTTTAGGGGGGGTTCCTTTTATAATCCATACCAGACCTAAGGGTCTGGTATGCCCCGCGCTCGTCGCAATAGGAAAATTTGTTTTTCCTATTGCAGCGAGCGCGAAATGCAATACCCTGCCCTCGCTTTGTATCTGGTCCGTTGGACCAGCATACACACGAGCGGGCTTTCCGTTGGACCAGCACACAGACAAGCGGACTTTCCGCCCGAGTCCGACGGGAAGATTTAAAAGTATGCCGGAAAGTCCGACCGTGTGTACGCGGCATTACAGTTATGAGATTGAAAAAAGTTAAAATCAGGTACCTAGAGACAGCTTCATATCAGTTATAATTATTTAGCACACATTTCTAATTCTAAAAACCTTGGAAGTTGACATTCAAATATTGAACTGTCCAACTCCAAATTCAGTACTTTGGCATACCTGACCTGCAGTGTGCACCTGTGTATTTGTTTAAGATTAGTGATGAGCTTAGGTGTGTTCAAACGAAGATTCAAACCCACAAGTGAGCCAGTCAGGAAAATGTCACCTGTACTGGTCAACCATCTGTGGCTGGATTACTAGCTCCACAGCAACACATAATAAAGAGGCATATTTACATGCAGCTGCAGGGCACAGAATGTCCCAGTCACAGATGATTAGCAAGGATGAGCTCCGGCGTGTTTGCACAGCCCACGTGCAGAGCCCGACAGGAAGTCGGCACTGCTCTGCGCTAATCACAGGCAGTGAGACATTTCCTGATGTGCGGTTGCAGAGATAGGGAAATGTCTCAGTGCCTGTTATTAGTGCAGCGCAGTGACGACTTCCTGGCGGGCTCTGCAAGTGGGCTGTGCAAACACACCGGAGCTCATATTTAATGATTAGCCTATAGCCTATACAGGTGACTGTTTCCTGGCAGGAAGAAATGTAGAGAGTTACTTTAGACTAGGGATAGGCAACCTGGGGCCCTCCAGCTGTTGCAGAACTACAAGTCCCATTATGCCTCTGGAAGAAACTGCCAGCCGTGCAATGCCTCATGGGAAATGTAGTTCCACAACAGCTGGAGAGGCCCAGCTTGCCTACCCCTGCTTTAGACAATCTAGATTACACAAAACATCCTATCATATTCGATCAATTCATATTTTCTCATAAAGGAGTATGGGGCAATAAAATGGGGACTTTGAATCTGTATTGCAGAATAATACCCCGTACACACGGTCGGACATTGATCGGACATTTCGACAACAAAATCCATGGATTTTTTCCGACGGATGTTGGCTCAAACTTGTCTTGCATACACACGGTCACACAAAGTTGTCGGAAAATCCGATTGTTCTAAATGCGGTGACGTAAAACACATACTTCGGGACTATAAATGGGACAGTAGCCAATAGCTTTTGTTTCTTAATTTATTCTGAGCATGCGTGGCACTTTGTGTGTCGGATTTGTGTACACACGATCGGAATTTCCAACAACGGATTTTGTTGTCGGAAAATTTTATAGCAAGCTCTCAAACTTTGTGTGTCGGAAATTCCGATGGAAAATGTGTGATGGAGCCCACACACGGTCGGAATTTCCGACAACAAGGTCCTATCACACATTTTCCGGTCGTGTGTACAGGGCATAACAGTCTGTCAAACATTAAAAAAATTAAGAGAAAAAAACTCAACCCACTTTTTGACTGTTCAGGTAGGTTAGGGTTTTTTTATTATTATTTCTAATGATCTGCTTTTGAAGTGTGCATTTAAAGTATAACTAAACTAAGTATTTTTTTTAAAGGGGTTGTAAACGTGTTTTTTCACCTTAATGCATCCTATGCATTAAGGTGAAAAAACTTCTGGCAATGACTGGCCCCCCGGCCCCCCAGCCCCCCGTTTTACTTACCTGAGCCCTGTAAATTTCCTTGGCAGAGACGCGCTCTCCCTCTCTGCATGGGGTCCCAGCTTTTGATTGGATAGATTAATAGCAGACAGCCATTTTTTCCCGCTGCTGTCAATCAAATCCAATGACGCGGGTGCTGGGGGGTGGGGCCGAGTCCGGCATTTGTGTCTATGAATGCAAATGCTGGTAACCCCCCCGGGACAACGCTTCTCCTAGGGGGTTATCTGATGCAAGGAGGAACCGGGAGAGCTGCCGAGGGACCCCAAAAGAGGATGATCGGGCCTCTCTGTGCAAAATGAGCTGCACAGTGGAGGTATGACATGTTTGTTATTTTAAAAAAAATAAAAACACAAAGCCTTACAATCACTTTAAGCTTTAGGTAGCATAGGGAAGTATTGAAACTCCTTCTACATTTTTATTGCTGTCCAACCATTAACATTGACCCATTTTGTAGTGTTTCAAATGGCCATTCTTCAGGGTAGGTATGAAAGACATTATAACCTTCTGAGGTTTGTGGGCTCCGGGTGGATATTAAAATGTCTTTCATGCCAATTGGGGATGAGCCAAACACCCCCCGGTTCAGTTCGCACCAGAACTTGCGAAGAGGCAAAAAAAAGTGTGAACACCGTTAAAATCTATGGGACACGAACATGAAAAATCAAAAGTGCTCATTTTAAAGGCTTATATGCAAGTTATTGCCATAAAAAGTGTTTAGGTCCTGCCCCAGGGGACATGTATAAATGCAAAAAAAAGTTTTAAAAACGTCTGTTTTTTCAGGAGCAGTGATTTTAATAATGCTTAAAGTGAAACAATAAAATTAAATACTGTATTTCTTTAAATATAGTGCCTGGGGGTGCCTTAGTATGCCTGTAAAGTAGCACATCTTTCCCGTGTTTAGAACAGTACCACAGCAAAATTATATTTCTAAAGGAAAATTTTTCATCCAAAACTGCTTGCGGCTAGTAATGAATTGTCTGATCCCGGCAATATAGATAGAAATCATTGAAAAAAAACAGCATGGGTCCCCCCCAGTCCATTACCAGGCCCTTTGGGTCTGTGATGAATATTAAGGGGAACCCCAAACCAAAAATGAAAACTAATTGCGTGGGGGTCCCCCTAAAATCTGTACCAGGCCGGGTCTGATATGGAAATTAAAGGGAACCCTGCGTCACATTTTAAAAAAATGGCGTGGGGTCCCCCCAAAATCCATACCAGACCCTTATCCGAGCATGCAATCTGGCAGGCGGCAGGTAAAGGGGGGTGACGAGAGAGCGTCCCCCTCCTGAACCGTATCAGGCCACAAGCCCTCAACATGGGGAGGGTGTTTTGGGGTCCCCCCAAAACACCTTGTCCCTATGTTGATGGGGACAAGGGCCTCTTCCCCCAACCCTTGCTCGGTGATTGTGGGGGGGGCTTATTGGAATCTGGAACGAGAGGACCCCCCATCTGAATGGGTATTGGGTACATTGTACCCCTAGACATTCACCAAAAGTGTCAAAATGGTAAAAATCACAGTAGACAGTTGTCCTGTGATAAACAAGGTGGTTGCCACCACTCCAGGTAACCGGGTTCAAATCTCCCGTCCTCCGCTGTGTAGATAATTGTGAGAGCTCCAGGTGCCGGCAATTGCTATTCCAATAGTATATGTGCAATGGAAAAAATCTGGACAGCCGCAGTTGTCCTGTGATGTAACTCGATCTTCGACGACAGCGCCGATGACCCGAGAAAAAAAAAAAAACACAGAAAAACTTTGCCTCGATGGGAGGCGTCCTGCGACTACAGGCTTTTTGCAATTAAAACCGTTATATAGCTGAGGGCGTAAACGGGTGACCCGCCCCCTTCTGACGTCATGTAACGTCAGAGGGGGCAGGGTCACCCATTTACATCGCCGTGTGGCCCCACCCTCAGCTATATAACAGCTGTCATTGCAAAAAGCCTGCAGTAACGGGACGCCCCCCATCGAGAGTTTTACAGGTTTTTTTTCTTGGGTCATCGGCGCTGTCATCGAAGATGAAGTTACATCGCAGGACACTTTTTTTTCTTTTTTTAAATGAAAACCGATACCCATATACATGGGGGGGCGGGATCTGGGGGTCCCCTTGTTAAAGGGGGCTTCCAGATTCCGATAAGCTAAGCCCCCCACCCACAGACCCCCACAACCACGGGCAAGGGTTGTGGGTAAGAGGCCCTTGGGACCCCAAAACACCCTCTCCATGTTGAGGGCATGTGGCCTGGTGGCCATGCTCCCTCGCCCCCCCTTTTCCCGGGGCCTGCCAGGTTGTGTTCTCGGATAAGGGTCTGGTATGGATTTTGGGGGGACCCCCACACCATTTTTTTTATTTTGGCGTGGGGTTCCCCTTAAAATTCATACCAGACCTGAAGGGTCTGGTAAGGATTTTGAGGGGACCCCACGCTATTTAAAAAAATTTGGTGCAGGGTTCCCTTCAATATCCATACCAGACCCAAAGAACTTGGTAATGCACTGGGGGAACCCATGCCATTTCTTTCAATGATTTTTATGCATATTGCTGGGATTCGGCAATAGATTACAGCCGCGAGCAATTTTAAATGACATTTTATCCTTTACAAATGTCATTTTGCTGCTCTCATTCAAAAAACTATGTACACCTGCTGTGTAAGCAGCCTTACATAGTGTGGGGCATGGACCCCCTTAGCCATGATTGGCCAAAGGCACCCCCCCTTTGGCCAATCATGGCTCTCACAGCAGAGTACGCTGTGATTGGCCAAAACATTCAGGTTAGGTGCATGCTTTGGCCAATCAGCAGCCGTCAATGCACTGCGATCTCGCAGTGCATTAACGGTCTCACCATTTATTATGGGGCATTCCACGTGTGCTCGAATCTCCTGCGAACACCCCATAATTTTCGGTATTCGGCGAACGGGCAAACATTGGGCTCATCCCTAATGCCAATCCTGAGTAAGTACAAAAAACAAAACATGCAGCGCTGTGTGATACTGAACCTTACAAATGCATAGATAGTGCCATAAACAATGAAAATCAATATTGCTTAAAAAATGTAACTATGAAGTTTAGTATTCCTTAATATCAAGTGTCCAAAAAAAAGATATTTCCTCCCATTTTTCATTAATCTACAGAGAGAAAAGTGCAAATTGGGGTATTATACGTATTACTGTCCAAAAAGTGACTCTAGTGATGATAATCCTGATCAGAAGAGGGTGACTTCACACACGTGCTCCCCCCCCATGTGAATGCACTCCTCTCCAACAGTGTGACCGCACACTTAAGTTTGGTCCACATAAGCAGTTGAACCACTCCTGGGCTCTAAATGAAACTGGCTCAGCAGGATCCCACAGGAAAATCCAGAGAAGCTGTCCTCAATTTTAAAACAAGAAAGAGGCTGGATAGTGCATTATCGCTAGTTTAAAATTGTATTTAGAAAACATAACATCAGGGTACTTACACATTTTAGATGCTTCCAGCACACCAAACTATAAAAGCATTAAGCATAGGATTCCTCTCCAAACTTATATGTGTCAGCAGCTTGTACACATAAGCATGTATCCGAGCTCCTCCACCGTCCTGGCCCCTCCCCTACATGTGATGGCACAGGGCTAATCACATGTCTTCCTCAGGGGGATCTGATTGGATGGTGGAGATAACTAGAATATATACTATGCTGACGGCCATTGAAGTGTAGCTGCGATATGCGCCATTTTGTTGCAGGTGTATTTCAATGATAACCACGACCGCGGCCATATTGATGAAGCCGCAAGTCGCCACTATAGGCACCATTTTATTGTGGTTCTACCCGAAAGAGAAAACACATCCGCGGCCATATAAATAAAAAACGCCAGTAATAAAGCTAATTACAAATAATATGGAGAACTTCACCAAATACAGAACGGGGAGGACACATAAGAAGGAAACCACCTGGGGAGAAATAAATAAATACAATACATATAACATATTCTCCATTCAACAACTAGCAATTACATGTATTGTATCTATTTATTTTATACCTGACGCTGATTGCAGTCTCAGGTTGCTCTAGAGTAGCTTGCAAGATTTATATAATTTTAATCCTGAATAAGTAGCCATTTTTAGCTTCACTAAGCACATCAATGGTGTATTTTTAATGTTTCTGTGACCAATAAATACCTTCTAAAGACAACATTGTACTAGCAAATTTTTTTCTAACACACAGGCTATAAAGTCCAAATCATAGCTGCAATGCTCACAGTACTACACCTTGTAATGATTTGTGTTCAAAGAGAATGCCAGGGATGATGCTATGCCAGAACCAGATACAAAGTCACGAGCACTACAAATAAATGCATTTCACTCATTTATTGTTAAAGTGGAAGTAAACTCCTCTGATTTCCTTTTACCTATAGGTAAGCCTATAATAAGGCGTACCTATAGGTACTGTAAATATCTCCTAAACTTGCACCGTTTAGGAGATATTTACTGTATACGCCCCCTATTTCGTCATCAGTGTATACGCTGTAAAGAAACGGCCGCCCGAGCTGTTTCTTCAGGGCCCCTGTCGTGACGTCATTGCGGCTTCGGGCAATCACAGTGCTGGAGCCCACAAACCCAGAAGAAAAATTGGGATTGATGTCAGCTGTGTCAGCGGTGTGTGGGCGCTGCTGCAGGGCTTCGTTCTAAGGCAAGTATTTCATAATGAGAAGGTATGCGATGCATACTAGCTCATTATGCCTTTGTCTTACAGTTTTTTTTTTTGTTTTTTTTTTAGAGTTTACAACCTCTTTAAGACAGCCTCACCTAAGGCATAACAAACGTATGTCTCCACAATAAACATGTAAAACACATTTATTTTCAGTGCGGGTGACTTCAAATCTTTCCATTTGTTTCTCACAAGGGCACCTCTGCAGACCCCACCTGGACACAAAGTGAAGGGAAATTGAAACCAAAGGGAAATTCCACGTTTTATGCCCCGTACACACGGTCAAATTTTCCGATGGACAATGTCCGATCGGAGCGTGTTGTCGGAAATTCCGACCATGTGTGGGCTCCATCGGACATTTTCCATCGGATTTTCCGACACACAAAGTTGGAGAGCAGGAGATAAAATTTTCCGACAGCAAAATCCGTTGTCGGAAATTCCGATCGTGTGTACACAAATCCGACGGACAAAGTGCCACGCATGCTCAGAATAAATAAAGAGATCAAAGCTATTGGCCACTGCCCCGTTTATAGTCCCAACGTACATGTTTTACGTCACCGCGTTTAGAACGATCAAATTTTCCGACAACTTTGTGTGACCGTGTGTATGCAAGACAAGTTTGAGCCAACATCCGTCGGAAAAAATCCTAGGATTTTGTTGTCGGAATGTCCGAACAAAGTCTGACCGTGTGTACGCCCTATTACAGTTGTCAAGGAAAAAACTGGCAAAGGCAAATCTTTCAGTTTGGATAACTTTTACAGTGAAACTGTGTAAAAGGGAAGTTCACCCCATTTTGGAGAGATTTCCTCATTTCCTGGTGTTCCTGTTGTGCCTCCTAGAAAAAAAAGTTAAGGAAAATCCTGACAATGAAATACAGGCAGCAAAAGAAAATTTGGCACATGTTTAGCTGTAACCTTCTGTATTAAAAGTTTTGATTTTAGATTTAATTTAAGCAGGAATTCATTTGTGTAAAGTTTCATATGTCTTCTTTTGTAAAGATCATTTTTACTCCATTCATACCTTCTTAAATTGAAAAGTTTTTTTATATTGTTATTTTAATTTCTAGGTTTTCTCTGCAAGCAAAGAGTCAGGATTAGATTAATAACATTTTCTTGTCCTTATGACTTTAAACCACCAAAGTAGTACATCTCAGTTCCAATCCATAAATTTGAATAAGTTAATAAAACTTGTGAAGGAACCCTATATCTGATCTCACTCATTTAGCCTTTTTGATTGGATATTGGCTAATCCCACTGTATTATCAGTTTTATTGAGTCCTGACCTTTCATTTTAATTCTTACTGCTATCTTCACCTTATTATATTCTTATCTCCTATTGCCTTGAATTCAATTTAAATGCCTATTTCATGTACAAACTAAACTGTAAAATAATAATTATCACACATTTATAAATTTTCTGTGCCTCCCACCTTTCATAAAATTTGAAAGATATTTTCCTCTAAATGCTGTTAATTATTTTTGCTCATTTTCTATTTGCTAATGCAGTTTGTTAGTGAATATTAATCCGCTGTAGCTCAAACCCAATTAGAAAAACTTATTTTTGAAAGGTTTATTTTAAGGAGGCCTACTAGTTTTGCCCAAGTTATTAGTCTGTTTAATAGACCAAATAAATTGCATGGGTACTGCTGGATTAACAGGGAAAAAGTAAATTAATTATGCCTCACCTAACTGATATTTTTTTAACCCTTGGCTTATAAGGGTTCTCCATACTATCAGGTAAATGTATTGCCGTACACCTAAACTGACCAATTCTTGCAACTGTTTTCAACAGTACTACAGTAAGTTTTAATATATCACTTTATTTGATCAAAATGAAGTAGTGATTACTTTGAACTGATGAATAAAATGTCAAAGTGGTTTGGTTTAACGTTGGTGGAGTGCAGTGATCTCATCCAACATGGTAAGCCCTGATTCCATCCGACACCACAGATTACTCAGAGTTGACACCTACAACAGAGAGGGATGTCACTTTTCCTGAATAGGATGGTGACAGCATCTCTAAGAAATTGCATGATATGAGTCTTCCAGTTAAATATAAAAAAATATTGTCTCCACTTTCGATTTCCTATTCGCAGTGCTTATAATGAGCCTCCTCTAACTGTATGGTTGTTAGTGCGGTTTTCAACTTAACATGGACCTTCCATTATGTCCTAAAAATCTTAAAAGTGCTTACCTCTATTTGAAAATTCTAGTTGCCTAGCTGTCTCTGGCTTTAATACTTCTCTGACCTGATAAAAGCATGCAGATCGGGAAGTTGAAATCAGAAATTGCATATTTTGTATATTGGTCCCAAATACACAGAGTAGCAAAGGTCATCAATGTTTATTTTCTTACTCCCCCTGCTTTCTATGAATAAAATAAATACAACTACAAAAATGTGTCTAATCACTAACTTCACATGAAGTTACAATCCATATCTGCAGTGCCTCATCTCCTTTTCCTTATGCCACAATTTTCTTTTAGTGTCAGATTCCTTCTCAATACGAACATTCTCTCCTTGAAACATTTCACTTTGTCTGACCTTAGGCTGACCATAGACGGTTCGAATGTCAGACGGTTCCAATCTCAGCCGGTTCAATAAGAACCTGCCGAGATTCAAATCGTGTATGGGCAGGCTGAATGTACCAAGTTAATCGATTGATCAAATTGGGTACAACCAGCCTGCTGGATTTACTTGCAATTATATATTATTTCAATAATCACTGTCTTCTCCCGGCAGGGACGGCTTCCTCCACCCGCCCCCGTCCCTCCGCCGGGAGATCGCATTGGTTCAGAAGGAGGGATTCTATTGTCAGCATGTCTGTATTTATGGGGGAATAATGGAAATTTCTTTCCAGCAAACCGTGATTGCAGGAAAGAAATTCACACCATCTATGGCCTTTCTTAGTTTCCGGAAACTAACATCTCTTCTGTGGGCTTGTTGTCACAATGTTTATTAGACAGTTCTCAAGCAGGAAAGAAATTTTGATGTGTTTGTCATAATGCATTTCAATATTAAACCCATGTGACTTATGTCATGGCATAGGTCATATGATCATTGCAGGGCTAACAAAAATATTCATTTAGCTTGTGAGTTTTTGCTGGGGTTCTTTTAATGCAGTTAATCACACTCGCACTTAAAGAGGGAGTTCCACACAGAAATGGAACTTCTTTAGATTTTGATTGTTTTGCCTTACTACAGTAGGGGCCAGTGCTGTATTTAAGTGATTGATGTTAAAAAAAAGCACTGGTCCCTACTGTAGTAAGGCAGAACAATCAAAATATAGAAAAGTTAAATATTTATGTTAAAGCGGAGTTCCGCCTGGGGAAAAAAAATAAATAAAAGTCAGCAGCTACAAATACTGCAGCTGCTGACTTTTAATATATAACAGTAACTGATAAAATATTTACTTTTAGAATGTATTATGCAACCTATTTGTGCAATGCAAAAATAGCATCACTTGTATCTTGCACATAAGGACATATTTTCTGTACATATGATATTCCTGACATATTCTTCTAACAAACAATACATAGGCACCTACATACTCAGAAATACACACACACATACACTAAGAGAATATACACTAAGCAAAAGCAGTGTTTGACGGTCCTAAGGCCATTTAGGTTGTCACATTGTCATTTTTTGACAACAAGCTAGTATGTCACATTTTGCTAGTTTTAAAAGAAAATGTTCAGCAGCCTATTTCTTTTGGGATACATTAGAATTCTGGTTTTAGAAGCCACCCACCAAGTCATCCTGCTCCTGCTGCTCTGACAGCTGAAGATAAAAGACTGTTTTACTTAGCTTATCTGTGAGACTTGTTCACCACCACAGATATCAGACTGTGAAGAAGAGCCAAGCTTTCAACATAGAACATTATAAGAGCTGGGGGCACAGTGAATCACACAGTGCTTCGGGGTGTGCTTCACATAACTTTATACTATCCTATCATTATCTAATGTGCAGCAATACTTTTTTAATATGTATAAATTATAAAATGTATTTATTTTTTTTTTCAATCCTTTAAAATTAAATATTTTTAAGAGCATTGCAACTTTTGTAGCACAACGTAAGTCTCACTTTGTATTCAGAAAAAAAACAATACTTATTGCGTGTACTTTTCCAAACTTTGGCTTAAAAGCACAACTTCAGTTAAAACCCATTTGGTTGGAATCAGGAAGGGTTAGAACTTGTGTCAGTTTTTTTTTTTTTTTGTCTGTGTTTCTAATTAATAGATTTCTCCTTATTTCCTGTCAAGACACAAAGTGATTGAAAATAGCTACACTTGCGAACCATAAAAATGCATATTTAATAGAATGAAGAAGGATAAGAAGTTTGAACGTTTTGAATGCTGCCTGGACTTTCATGTCCAATAATACCTGCAGCCCCTACTTCAAAACAACAGGATGGGCATTATAAGATCAGAAAGTGTGGGAAATGTACCTAAGGACCACAGAGACAGCAATAAAAACCATACAGAAATTCTGACTTTTTCCCACTTTTTCTAAAACTAAGAAAATCTGTTTAGCTGGAGTTAGGTTTTAAGGAATAGTAGCTTGGAAAAAGTATACATACTAACATCACAAGGTCATCATCACACCTATGATATACTCATATGCACGTGTCTAGGGTGTCAAGGATATGGGAGCAGGAGTGAAAGAAATTGAATACCTTGAAGACAGGCTTGAGTGTTCATAAGATCTCAGACTTTACTGAATACAGCAGTAGTATTTATACATCAGTAAAAATACATGTCTAAGGGTTATTCAAACTTTACACTCAATACTTTCTCATCAAGAGTTATGCCCTGTACACACGGTCAGATTTTCCGACAACAAATGTTCGATGGGAGCTTGTTGTTGGAAATTCCGACCGTGTGTAGGCTCCATCGGACATTTTCCGTCATAATTTCCGACAAACAAAATTTGATATCTGGATCTCAAATTTTCCCACAACAAAATCCGTTGTCGGAAATTCATATCATGTGTACACAATTCCGACGCACAAAATTCCACACATGCTCAGAATCAAGCAGAAGAGCCGCACTGGCTATTGAACCTCATTTTTCTCGGCTCGTCGTACATGTTGTACATCACCACGTTCTTGACGTTTGGAATTTCAAACAACATTTGTCTGACCGTGTGTATGCAAGACAAGTTTGAGCCAACATCCATCGGAAAAAAATCTACGGTTTTGTTTCAGGAAAATCCTATCGTGTGTACAGGGCATTAGGCTGCTTGACTAGATAACAAGAAATAGTTGATGACTTGCTGACACAAATTCGGCTTAACCACAATATCTCATAGGGTGTGGTTCTATGCAAACTTTTAAGCTGATTATGGCAAAACTCACACACACAAAAAAGTTCACTTCTACTTTTATGTAAAATGGAAGAGAATCTAAGATGGAGTCAGTTGTTTATACATTCTATTACAAGAAGCAAAATGTAACTTGGTCTCTAAAGACTTTTTCCAACCATATTATCAGCAAGTCATAGCGGATAAATTGACTTTGACCCCTTCCTTCTAAAGCTGAATTGTAGCAGGATCCGCTGTCAGAATACACTGATCAAGAAAAAATGTCCACATGTCCCTTGATCAAACTGTCAACTTTTGTCAAACAGGGACAGCTACACACAAATCAGGTCTCTTCTGAACTGACAAAAACTTCAATTAGTGTATGTCCAGTTTTAGTCCGATGTTGAGATTGTTATGTAGTGACAATAAAAAATGAGGCATGTGCGAATCTGAAGTTTGGACAATTTTTTTGTTATTTGGAAATTCGGATGTATCCAATTTTTGAATTGCAATAGTAACGAACTTAAACAAATCCGAAATAACAAAATGAAAATTTAGGACAAAATTTGAATTAAAATACTTTTTTAGTCTAATTTGAATCGATTTTAAATCTGATTTGAAAAGTTTTCACATTGAATTTGAATTTCAGAAGAGAATAAAATAGAATAGAAAAGGATATAATAGAATAGAAAATAATAGAATAGAAAATAAAAAAAATATAATAGAGTAAAACAGTACAGAATAGAAAATAAAAGAATAGGAAAAAAAAGAATTGAATTGAAAATACAATTGAATAAAATTGAAATTTGAATTTCAAAAAATGTTTATATTCTTTCTAATAGAATACATTTGAATTCACATATAATAAAGAATAGAATAGAAAATAAAAGAATTGAATAGAAAAGAATAGAATAACAAAAAATATATAATATAATAGAATATAACCTTCTTCCGAAATTAGAATTTTGAATAGAATAGAAAAGAATAGATTGGAAAAGAATAGATTAGAAAAGAATAAAATAGAATATAACCATTTTCCGGAATTCAATTTTCGTATAGAATAAATTTGAATTTGAATAGAAAAGAATAAAATAGAATAATTAAATAATATAATAATATAACTATCTTCCGAAATTTGAATTTCGATTAGAATAAATTTGAATTTCGATTAGAATAAATTGGAATTTCGATTAGAATAAATTTGAATTTTGATTAGAATAGAAAAAAATAGAATAGAAAAGAATAGAAAAAAAAAAGAATAGAATATAATAGAAAAAAAAACAATAGAATGGAATAGAAAGAATATAACCATCTTCCAAAATTTGAATTTCGAATAGAATAAATTTGATTTTGAATGGAAATAGAATGGAATTTGAATCAAATTTGAATTGATTCAAATTTTCTGAATCCAGTCGAATTGAGTTAAATTCAACCGAATTTGGAAAGTTCAAATAGATTTGAGCTCAAACAAAACAAATTCCGAAAACAAATTTAACAAATGTAATGTAAAAAAATTAATGTATTTAACGAATCGAAATGAAATGAAACAAAACTAATTTCTTTATTCTGCACATGTCTTTAAAAAATTCATTCTGTTGGTGTTTCTATTCAGGTAATCATAGCATGGAAAGAACAGGCATATATACTACTCTAGCCACCTCCCGCTGGGAGGGAGTACATGGACGTCTTCCCATTTCAGTGGTTTTACCGGGATGATGCCTGCGGCCTGCCAGGTTGCATGCTCGGGTCTGGTATGGATTTTGAGGGGGACCCCCTACGCCATTTTTTTTTTATTTTGGCGCAGGGTTCCCCTTAAAATCCATACCAGAGCTGAAGGGTCTGGTGTGGATTTTGAGGGGGACCCCTACGCCATCTTTATTTTAAATTTGGCACAGGGTTCCCCTTAAATTTCATATCAGACCCGAAGGGCCTGGTATGGAATTTAGGGGGACCACCGTGCAATTTTTTTTTTAATTTTGGTTTGGGGTTCCCCTTAATATTCATACCAGACACAAAGGGCCTGGTAATGGACTGGGGGATCCCATGCTCTTCTTTTCAATGATTTTTATCTAAATTGCCGAGACCTGACAATTCATTACAGCTGCGATCAGTTTTAAATGACAATTTTCCTTTAGAAATGTCATTTTGCTGTGGTACTGTTCTAAACACGGGAAAAATGCGCCACTTACAGGCATACTATAGACACCCCCCAGGCACGATATTAAAGTAAATAGAGGAACATTTCATTTTTATTGTTTCACTTTAAGGATTAAAAAAAATCACTGCTCCCGAAAAAAATGGCGGTTTAAAAAAAAAAATGTTTCATTGATACATGTCCCCTGGGGCAGGACCCAGGTCCCCAAACACTTTTTACTTTCAAAATCTTTTATTGGTTTTATACAAAAACAAGAGAAAATAATAAAATACACGATTTGTAATCACATATCATGTAACATCAGCTGATACATAAGATACGCCTGCTGGGGCTAGAGAATTAGCATTTATAAGGCACATTGGGAATGTCTGACTATGGCGTATAGGAACAAATGCTTGAGGCCTTGTAACTGGTGTAAACATAGTAAGAGACCACTAAGAGGATTGTCCATCGACTAGAGAGGCACTAGGGGATCCCACCGGCACCCCTAAAGGGATCATGCTGTGCACAGTGTGAGCTCCCATCCTCTCCTAACCAGCGATTGACCTAGGGCCCTAGGGTCCCAAGGATCGTTACAATATAATTACTGGAGATTACAACCTATTAGTGAGAACTATGCAACGAAAAGAGCGATATTTGTCCCAATATGAAGGAACTCTGATCAGAAAATACAATACAATTATTACATGATGATCTGTCCTAGTTTCCCCAGCAGAAGGACACGATCGACGAGAACTACAACTAAGAGAGCAGAAGAGAAGAAGAGGAAAAGGGAAAAGTGAGAAAGGAAGGTTAGCCAGCCGTCTGGAGGGGCCCCCGCCCCATAAATTGACCCCTTTTAGTTTTGGGGTGGGACTCCGGGTATGAGAGAGATGCCGACGAACTTTGCCCAGGGCTCCCATATAGCTTCGAATTGCGTAGTTTTGTCATCTAAGATGCTGACCAATTTCTCTTGGGTCATGATCCACGAAATTTTGTGGATAGCTGCTTTCACCGAGACTTTGGGCTGTTTCCATGCCTTAGCAATGGTGAGTTTTGCACCTATGAGGATGAAGTGTATCAGTTTACGTGAGCTCTTCGGCATCCTGGGCAAGTTATCATTGAGAAGAGCTATGGTCGGGGATTTGGATCTGTGTTGTTTTCCGTATCAGGGAGAATATCTTATCCCAGAAGGGCCTTAGTCTAGGGCATTCCCACCAGACATGGGCCATTGTGCCCAAGAGCTGGCACCCCCGAAAACACTTGGGGTCAGCTGTTGGGAACATTCTGGAGAGCTTGGCAGGGGTGAGGTACCATCTTGTCATAACCTTAACACTTCCTTCGATTAAGGAAATGTTTTTGATACCTTTAAAGGCTCTGTCAAAGGAGCATCTCCATTTAGAGACTTCCCATTCAAAAGCTAGATCCCTCTCCCAGTCAAGCATATAGGGGGTCTTTTGGGGGTGAAGGGCTAGTGACTGGTAGATGACGGAAATCCCTCCCCTCTGTTCAAAAGAGCGACCACACCATAATTCATATGGCGTAAAGGCGGTGTGTGAGGGGATACCTCCTCTCCAACGTTGGCAGAGGAAATGTCTTATTTGGTGGAATCTGAAGCGCTCAGAGTTCGGAATTTCCAGTTGCCTTATACCTTGCTCCAAGGAGATAGGACCCTCATTTGTGAAAAAATGTCCGATTCGGTACAGTCCCTTGTCCAACCACCAACGAAAAGCTTTAATATCCAACCCAGGGGGAAAGTCAGGGTTATTGAAGATGTGTGCTAAAGGAAGACATCTTGAGATTAGGGCCGAATTTTTCCTTAGGCTATCCCATATGTGAAATGATTGAGATAAAGATGGGGAAAGAATTGGGGTTCTCTGTTTGTGAGGAGTCCAGAGGAGATAGTCCAGGGTGTATGTGGGGACAGCCTGCCTCCATCTGAATCCAATCTGGCTTCTCTGCCTTGGAGTAAACCGTGGATAATTGGGCCAGCCTAGCCGCTTGAAAGTACCAGAAGAGCTGAGGAGCCCCCAAGCCACCCTGATCTCATGGAAGGAATAGGGTTTTTTGTTGAAATCTATGTCCTCTCCCCCCCAGATAAATTTGGTGATCTTCTTTTGAAAATTGGATAGGTGTTCTTTGTTTATATTTATCGGAATGGCCCTGAAAAGGTATAGCAGTCTGGGCAGAAGTGTCATCTTCACTGCGTGAACTCTGCCCAGCCAAGAAATTTCACCCTTGGACCAAGCTCCCAGATCAGCTGTTAATTTCCGGTACATTGGCGGAACGTTTAAAGGGTATAGTTGTTCCGTTCTAGCTGGAAGTTTGATTCCTAAATAATCTATCCATTGGTCATTCCATTTAAAATCAAAGGAGCTTTGGAGTGCGGATACCGTATCCGACTGCAGGGAGATATTTAAAGCTGAAGATTTAGAATAGTTTACCTTGAGGCCTGAGGTGCTAGAGAAGTCTTTCAATAGTTTACATAGATTCGGGAGTGATGTAATAGGGGACGTTATGAAAAGGAGCATATCATCGGCGAAGAGCCCACACTTGTGGACTTGTTCCCCACAGGATACGCCGTGGATATTGGGGTTTGATCTAATCGCTATCGCCAGTGTTTCAATGGCCATAGCGAAAATGAGAGGGGAGAGAGGGCAACCCTGTCTCGTCCCTCTCGCTATTTGAAGGGGTTTGGAGTATTGGCCCTGTAGTCGGATTATTGCTGCCGGGTTGGAGTAGAGGGATCGCAGTATCCCTAAGAAGCTAGTCCCGAAACCCCATCTCTCCAGGAGGGAAAATAGGTATGGCCATTCGATCTAGTCGAAGGCCTTATGTAAATCTAATGACAACAGCATACCTGCTTGTTTTGGGCCCCCATCCCAATTTGATTGGAGAATGGAGACAATGTCTACCGCTCTCCTAATTTGATCTGGACCCTGCCTCCCTGGGATAAAGCCTACCTGATCTTTGTGTACGTACTGCTTGATAAAGGAGGCTAGTCGGTTGGCTAAGATTTTAGTGAGTATCTTGAGATCGTTATTGATAAGGGAAATGGGCCTATAGTTCTCTACTTCTTCGTGGTTCTTATTAGGTTTAGGGATAACTGTTATGAAAGCCGTGTTCAGGTGGGGGTCCAATGGGGAACCTGATTTCTTAGAGTGAAAAATTTAGCCATATGTGGGGCCAGTATATCCCCAAACTTTTTGTAGTAAGGAACTGACAAGCCATCCGGCCCCGGGGCCGAACCTGTCTTAAGGTTTTTGATGACTTCCTTTATCTCGTCTGAGGAGAAGGGTTCCTCCATCAGGTCTCTATGGTCCTTAGAAAGAGAGGGCAGTTTAATATTCGAGAGGAAGGGAGTGATCGAACTGTCGCTCTGTGTTTGTGTGGCTTTGTATAAACCTGAACAAAATTTGTGGAAAGCTGTCATGATTTTGGATGGATTGGCCGTGGGAGGTTGACCCGCTATGCGCACTTTGGGGAAAGTGCGAGATTGGAACTTGGGGGAGAGTTTCGCGGCTAGCATTGTCCCGACTCTGTCCTTGTGGCAGTAAAATTTAGCACTGCTCCATCTAATGTGTTTTTCAGCTTTGGCCGTTAAAGCTAGGTTGAGTTCCAATCTAATTGTGTCTAATTTTTCATTAAGATCTTTAGACGGAGTTTTTTTGTGTTCGATTTTTAAAGCAATAAATTGCTGTTCCAGCCTAAGAATATCTATCAGCCTCTCCTTTTTAACTTGAGTGGCTAATCTAATGAGCTCACCACGGACCGAGGCCTTGTGGGCTGCCCACAGTGTTTCGGGGGAGATGTTACCCACATCATTTATCCGAAAATATTCCTTAATCGCGTCTGCTACTAATTTGACTTGAACCGGATCCCCCAGAAGAGACTCGTTCAATCTCCAGTAAGAGCCCCCACTACGCGACAGCACATTTTTCAAAGTCAGGAGGACCAGTGAGTGGTCCGACCAGACTATGTCTAAGATTTTAGCTTTAGAGGAAAGAGGGATGAGATTAGTCTGAATAAGTATGTGATCTATCCTTGCGTAGGTCTGGTGGGGAGAGGAGAAGTGAGTAAAGTCCCTGGCCGCGGGATTCAGCTCCCTCCAAATATCTACTAACCCTTGGGAGTGAATCATTTTAGCTATTCTGGTGCTTAATTTAGTGGGGCGTGTTAGTCTTCCTTTGAGAGGGTTGTTTTTGTCCAGACCCTGGTCAAACGCTACATTTGAGTCCCCACCCCAAATGACTTTTCCCTCCAGGAGGGGGTTGAGAGTTGCAAAGAGGTTCTGGAAGAAGGTTGCTTGACCCTTATTGGGGGCGTAATAAGAAATTATGGAGTATAGTACTCCCTCCAGAGTGCCCTTTACAAGAATGAACCTGCCCTCTGGGTCTTTAAGATCAGAGATATGGTTAAATTTACTATTTTTAGAAAAAAGTACTGCTACACCTTTGGTTTTGTTTGGCGCGTTGGCCAGGAAAAAAGATGGGTAGTAGGTGTGTAGGAACTTGGGACTGCACCGAATCGGGAAATGCGTCTCCTGTAGGAGTACTACATCTAGTTTGAGGGATTTGTAATGGTCCAAAGCTACTCTTCTTTTCCTAGGTGAATTGAGCCCCTGAACGTTGTGAGAGGCCACCCTGAGATCCAGACCCTTAGACACTAGATCAGTCATGGGAACAGAGGGGAGAGTGATCACCGGCACAGCAGCCGCCTACCTTGTGTTGGAGTGTAATCATAGAGTACGAGAAGGGGCCGTGCTATAACAGCGTGCGGGAGGAACCGGGGCATCCCCAGACGACCAGCTAGGAGAAAAAAAAGAAGTGAGAGGAAGAGGAGGGAAGAAGGAGAGACAAGTAGACAAAAAAAACAACAACAATAATGACAACAACAATAGCGACAAGGGCCTTCTAGGAGGACCCGTGGAGGGTAGCGGTGTGTCTGACCGCTTAAACTCCATTTTAAATCTTCCCTCGTCCGTAGTGGGCGAGAGAAGTCTCTGTCACGTACCTGGTAGGTGGAGCCCGGAATGCAGAGAACGGCCTCTCGTATACCTCTGACTTAAGAACCCCTGAAGGTGTGAACAGGGACTCGAAAGTACAGAGGGGCACAAGTGCCTGACTGGAACACTGGAGCAGAAGGCAGGATCCTGTAGTCAGCAGGGAGGTGCACTGTAGTCCCGTAGCAGGTTGCAGACAGCAGGGAGGTGCACTGTAGTCCCGTAGCAGGTTGCAGACAGCAGGGAGGTGCACTGTAGTCCCGTAGCAGGTTGCAGACAGCAGGGAGGTGCACTGTAGTCCCGTAGCAGGTTGCAGACAGCAGGGAGGTGCACTGTAGTCCCGCAGCAGGTTGCAGACAGCAGGGAGGTGCACTGTAGTCCCGTAGCAGGTTGCAGACAGCAGGGAGGTGCACTGTAGTCCCGTAGCAGGTTGCAGACAGCAGGGAGGTGCACTGTAGTCCCGTAGCAGGTTGCAGACAGCAGGGAGGTGCACTGTAGTCCCGCAGCAGGTTGCAGACAGCAGGGAGGTGCACTGTAGTCCCGTAGCAGGTTGCAGACAGCAGGGAGGTGCACTGTAGTCCCGTAGCAGGTTGCAGACAGCAGGGAGGTGCACTGTAGTCCCGCAGCAGGTTGCAGACAGCAGGGAGATGCAGACAAGCTGGGTCAAGGTACTGGCGGGCAGATCAGGTACAGAAGGGCAAACCAAGAGAATAGTCAGAGTCCAAGCCAAGATCGGGGCGGGCAGCAAGCAGGTAAGTCAGGAACAAGCCAAGTAAGTACTGGATACAAGAAAACTGGGAACAAGGTAGCAGGGGTCTCAGGAAACGCTGTAGACCGGACAGCAAGGCAGCATTGAAACAGTCTTCTTTAAATAGCCTATCTTTGGCGCCAAGTGGCGCTATTGCGCATGCGCGTACGCACGTTAGCGCTATTGGCGCTATTGCGCATGCGCGTACGTTTGTTAGCACTAATAGAGATATTGGTACTATTGCGCATGTGCGTACGTTTGTTAGCACTATTAGCGCCATTGGCGCTATTGCGCGCCCGCGAGCGCCGGATGGCGCTTCTATGCACAGGCATTCGTTTAAAACTGCAAGAGGGCTTTTCCTGACAGTCTCACTCTTCGGTAGCACAGTGGTTGCCCTTGAAGTGAGAGGAGGTGCAAGGGTACCACCCCGGACCCATACTTCTAAGTAACCGTAACAAAACACTATTTGCATAACATAGTATAAGATCTTCGTCTCATTAAGTGCAATATTAAACTGCTATCTCAGAACAATATAAACTTTCGCGAAGACTGTAAAAAGGATTCAGGCGGAGCTAAGAACCCAGAAAAATAATAATAATAATAAAAATAAAAAAAAGGAAAAATACGGGGAAAAGATAATTAAATAACATGGGAAAGGAATGGCCACCAGCTCTGAGCTACCTACAACCTTATGCCTGGATCTGAAAAGAAAATTGATTACTGAGAGCTGTGGAGAACTGAAGTCTCAGTGTTCTAAATCTCAGATCGGGATGGAAAGAGATCTCTCTTCCACTTCGAAAAGGCAAAGGGAACTCGGGAACTGTTCTCCGTAGGTGAGTCACTTCAGGAGGCTTCAACAGCAGTCGGTGTCCCATCTGTAAAAGAAATTAAATGACCTGTGTCCGAAGCCCCGTTGGGGTCTTGGGGTTAGAAAGAGGAGCGTTAGCTCAATCAAAGGGGGGGGCCGTCCCCCACAGGAAAGACCATGGGAGGTCTGGGTGTATAAGAAGGGGACCTTCGAGCTCCGTTAAGGGGGCTTGCCGTCCTTGCTCCTCTTGGAAGGGCCCTTGATCCAGAGAGGGGAGACTGGGCTGCCTGGGGGGGCATTTGGATGAGCCCGAGGAAGATGAGGAGAGTTCCATGGGGGCTTCCTGGGAGATCAACTTGAGGGAGAGGAAAAGTTTTTCACCTTCCGGGAGGTTGGAGAAAGTGTGGGTCTTGCCTTGTAAGGAAAACTTTACTGCAAAGGGGAATGTCCAACGGTATTTGATGTCTCGTTCCATCAGCACTGAAAGGAGGGGTTTGAGGGTGCGTCTTCTTTGTATGGTCTTTGTATGGTGGATTGAGCAAGGTCCGCAAAGACCTGAATTTGGTGACCCTGATGTTGGAGCTTGGGCTTCAGGCGAGATTGTCTCATTACCTCCTCTTTGACCGCGTAGAAGTGCGGTTTTACTATTATGTCCCTTGGGGACCCGTCCTTCCTCGGGGGACCCAGGGCTCTGTGCGCCCTATCCAGCTCTAGCCTGTGCGGCGGGATGTTGGGGATGAGTTCCGAGATAAAGTCCTGCACCGTGAGGGGGATATCCGTAAAAAATTCAGGAAGGCCTCTTATTCGGAAGTTGTACCTCCTGGACCTGTTCTCAAGTTCATCAATTCTTGATAGGGCCGTTTCTAGCTGTTCTTGGACTGACTGTAGGTGTGCGGCATTCTGGTTGGTTCTGGCGACCGTGTGGTCAATTTTGTCTTCCATAGCCTCCATCCTAGATCCCAGGTTAGAGAGGTCTGATTTAATAGCATTTGTGATCTGGGAGGCTGTGTTGGCCAGGCCCTTTTCTAACAGGGCAGAGAATTTGGAGAATAGCTCTTCTTGTATAGCAGAAATGTCCTTAAATGTGTATCCAGGTGGGGTGCCTGCAGATGAGGGGAGATGAGGGGATATGCCTGAGGGAGAAGCGCCATCTTCCCCCTGCTCACCGCTGTGTGTCTCTCTGTGTGCACCCTGTGAGGCTTGGTGCTGGTGCATGCCCTGATGCGCAGTATGGAGCGTGTTGTGGCCTCCCTGTGTTGCCTGGGCATAGGTCAGGGTCGGGGGGGTGAGTATGGGACATTGCTCTGTCCCCTTGTAATGTGAGGCTGGGTTAGGCCTAGCTGTGTCCCCGTCGGTGGCCATCTTGGTGCACCCGCCCGCCGCCACCGCTGCAAATTGTGGGCCCAAATCTCGGCGAGCTTGTGCGCCGGCCATCTCACCGTATTCCCCCGCTGTTCCGCGAGCGGGGGGAGTGCTTGAGTGGGTCCTCCGCCTGCTGTGGCTGGGGTTATGCCGCTCGTCGGTCCGGGGTGGTGCGGAGCTCCGGGCTTAGGTGGCCATCACGGAGCTCTCGCGCATGCGCACTGCCCTAAACACTTTTTATGACAATAACTTGCATATAAGCCTTTAAAATGAGCACTTTTGATTTTTCATGTTAATGTTCCATAGACTTTAAAGGTGTTCCGGCGGCTTTCAAATTTGCCCTGAACACTGTATATTGTTCGATGTACGCATAACATCCGAACAACCAGAGTTCAGTCCGAAATTATTCTCGGGCCGAACCGTTCGCCCATCCCTATTGGTAACTGCTGGACACAGAAGACTATGGTGCTGTACAGTGCAGGTGCGGCCAGAAGAGAGGGATTTGTGGTGCTGGATGTTGTCAGGGAAGAACCCACAGAAAAACGTATCAATGGCCAGCAGAATCGCAGATCTGCAATCACAAATTCGCCAATGCTAATGCGCATGCACGTGCACGGGCGAGAATGGTCAGGACGTTCTGTTCGCCAAAGCGCACGCAATATGTGAGAGACTCTAGGCACCCAGTGGCCTATTTAAAGCCTGCTGCAGCAGTCATTAACTGCTGCATGATCTTCTGCTTCCCTGTGTATACCTGAATACCTGAGTTCCTGTTCCTGTTGTCTTGGATTGCCTGTTATCGACCCGGCTTGCCTTGACCCTTCTGATCTGCGTATGACCCCGGCTTGACCCTTGGCTTGTTCCTGTTAACTCCGCTTCTGCCTGCTGCCCTGTGTATGATCCCTAGCTTGTTCTATTGACGCCGCTTCTGATTGCTGTTCTGTGTATTAATTCCAACCTGGCTCCTGACTCTGCTTCTGGTTCTCCCTGCTGCACGTCTTATCTGGTACTTCCGAGGTACTCCTGCCAAGCAGTCTACCCTGCTCATCAGCTGCCTTCCAGTGGACTTCTCTTCTCCACCTCAGCTAGTCGCAGTTGGCAATCCCTGCCTCTTTGCCTATAGCACTCCCTGTGCCACCTTCACCGCTCTGCACTTAGTCGCACTTAGTCACTCTCCCAGCACTTCAGTCTCCGATCAGGTACGTGACAGTTTTACACAAACCCCAGAGGTAGTGGACATTGCATTTTGTATGCATCTTTGGAGGGGAGGATTGGTTAGGTCAGGGCAAAGAGAATAAGTGCACATTGTCTGAAAGTGCACCCAGTCTTTAAATCTACTGTGACCAGTGGTGTATTTAGGTTTAGTGGTGCCCTAGGCATGACTAAACTCATGCACCCCCTAATTTAAATATGACCCACCCCTTCCTGTTTAAGACCCGCCCTGTCACCTGTAAACTATTCCTTCCTATTTAGGCTCCACCTCTTTCTCTCTCCATATTAAAAGTGGGTACCAAGTGCAGCCTCACCAGTGCCAATCAGCGCAGCCTCACCAGTGCCCAAACATCCAGGGCCATTTTAGTAGCATCATGGGACCCTGGGCAAAGTAATGTACTGGGGCCCCTACAAGCCTGAAATAATCTTTGCATCTACTCTCAAGAATTACAACCTGCTATTACTAAATGCAACTCATTCAAATAATAGGGTCTGTGCTGCAGCATTTAGGGTTTTAATGCAGGTGGTGAGGAGGCAGCATATCGCCTCCTCACTGTCTGTCAATTGCCTCTGAAAATAAATCTGTGCGTGGATTGCTTTTCAGAGGAGTGGCAGTCTTTTTCAATCAGAGCAGCAGAGGGAGGCATTAGTGTAATTGTCTAGGGAGGAGGTGGTGTTTAAACGTACTCACCAATTTTCCAGCCTCTAGTGTGCGTGTACCCCAATTTCCCACCTGTCCTGCACACCTCAAGACTACTTTCTCACTGAGGTGGTTTCCAGGTGTTTTAGTGCTAGAAATAGCCTCTAAATAATGCCTGAAAACTGCATCTCCATTCATTCCAGTGGGATTTTTCACACCCTGGCAGACGTTAGAAACATTTATGCAAGCAGCATCTTTGGGGCAGTTTGGGAGTGGTGAATGCAGCGCTCCTAAACCACCCTAAGAGCCGCAACACAGATGCTTTTAACCCCTTCTTTGGGGTTAAAAGCGCCCTGCTAACGGCCGAAAAGCGCAGCTAAAATAACAGTAAAGCACTGCTAACGAGCTGTGCTTTACCGCTAATGCAGCAGTGGGAAGGGCTTTTTTCATTGGGGGTGTTCCTACCCCGCAAAGTGCCGCCCTTGACCTGGGCCTTGTCAGCCTAGGCCAAAATACAGCACTGACTGTGACTGAATGTTCTATAGCAAGAAGACATTAAAACTTTTTTTCATAGTACCTACTGTACTTGTACTTTGTGGTGATAATCTAAATTAATCAGACAGAGTGCTGGGCATTACCATGTGTAGCAAGAACATGCATATTACTGCAGCACAATAATTGGAAGCCAGCCTAAAGTGTCTGGAATATGGCATTGTTTTTTGTTTTGTTTTTTGTTTTTTTATTTAATAGTTTACATTTTAAACTACATAATGAGTTTGGGAGGGATACGAGGCATGAAAGTTGTGTCAAGTTTGGCATTGTATAGTTCTAACGTGCCTGACAGATGGCACTGGTGTACTGCTAAGCCACATTCCAGAAGTTCTTTTCAATGTTATTTAGGATTTAGAGCATACAGGTTTCAAAGCACTTTACTCTTTACTTTGTCTATGTGATTATTAATTGACTTTTAATATTTTATGTTATAAAAAAAAGGAATTTTGGGGTTTTGGTAATCACTTTCTAACCTGGGTCTCCTCTTTATACAATAATCCTAGAGCATATATTAAATACTCCGGTTACAAGTCAACTATGTTCGACATCAAAAGAGGAACTAGACAAGGTTGTCCCCTTTCCCCATTACTTTTTGCCCTATTTATTGAACCTTTAGCACAACTAATTAGGAATACCCCTGATATTAAAGGTATCGAATTAGGTGGTCATCACCATAAATTATGCCTTTTCGCAGATGATATTCTTGTATTTTTGACACAACCACATATATCTACCCCTAATTTACTACTCACACTTGAAAACTTCGCTCAAATCTCAGGTCTATATATTAACCCTACAAAATCTAATGCTTTAACCGGTTCAATACCGGGCATTTTCACCCCCTTCCTTCCCAGACCAATTTTTAGTTTTGCGACGTTGCGACGTTGTATTCAAACAAAATTGACATCCTTTTTTCCCCACAAATAGAGCTTTCTTTTGGTGGTATTTGATCACCTCTGCGTTTTTTTATTTTTTGCGCTATAAACAAAAGAAGAGCGACAATTTTGAAAAAAACACAATATTTTTTACTTTTTGCTATAATAAATATCCCAATTTTTTTTTAAAAAAACGAATTTTTTCCTCAGTTTCAGCCAATACGTATTCTTCTACATATTTTTGGTAAAAAAAATCGCAATAAGCGTATATTGATTGGTTTGCACAAAAGTTATAGCGTCTATAAAATACGGGATAGATTTATGGCCTTTTTTAAAAAAAAAAATATTTATTTATTTTTTTACTAGTAATAGCGATCGTGATTTTTTTTCATGACTGCGACATTATGGCGGACACATCGGACACTTTTGACACATTTTTGGGACCATTCACATTTATACAGCGATCAATGCTATAAAA
The DNA here is from genome assembly GCA_037952835.1 of Lithobates septentrionalis. NCBI lineage: Eukaryota > Metazoa > Chordata > Amphibia > Anura > Ranidae > Lithobates > Lithobates septentrionalis. Next base: position 3,326,940 of record JBBDGP010000074.1, read on the forward strand.
TTGCATTGATTACTGTGTAAATGTGACAGGCAGTGAAGGGGTTAACCACTAGGGGGCGGGGAGGGGTTAAATGTGTTTCCTAGGGAATGCTTCTAACTGTAGGGGGAGGGGACACACAAGGGGAGGAGACCGATCAGTGTTCCTCTGTTCTGGGAACACAGATCGGTCTCCTCTGAGCTGACAGGACGTGGATTTGTGTGTTTACACACACAGATCCACGGTCCGGCCGGTTAACGGGCAATCGCGGGTGCCGGCGGACATCGCGGCCGCCGGGCACACGCACCGGGTCCCGAGCAACGCCGGTGCTGGAGTGGTTAAATATTTCCTTATCACAATCTGAACTCCAACAAGCCCAAAATTCCTTACCTTTTAACTGGGTTCCGAAACAACTCTCGTATTTGGGAATACAAATCACAACTTCCCTTAAGGATCTTTTTGCAGTTAATTACTTACCTCTTCTGAAACAAATTATTGCTCTCATGAAACAATGGGCTTCTCTTCCGTTGTCCTGGTTGGGAAGGATTAACGCTATTAAGATGTCTATATTACCAAAATGTATATACTTATTTAGGGTACTTCCAATATCATTACCATCTTATTTTCTAAGACTTACTCAATGTAGAGTTATGTCCTTTATTTGGGGTACCACCAAACCTCGTATATCTAAATCTACACTATATCTGAATAAGCTGAAAGGTGGTTTGGGGATCCCCAAGTTTTCTTCTTACTACAATGCTGCGGAGATTGCTCTTCTTCCCAATTATCACGCTACGGTTGAAACACCCCTTTGGGTAGCTGTTGAATCGGTAGATAGTGATCCTATCTCAGTAGCAAATATATTATGGCTTAACCCTGCTGATAGGGTCCATCTTTCTAACCCAATAACAAAACATACTTTGACTATATGGGATAAATTCAAATATCTGCATAATTCTAAATCCCCACATAATCCTCTGCTTTCATTCCTCAATAATCCAGCCTTTTATTCTGCCTGGAAATTTACAAGATCTTTCTCTATATGGGCCACTGTAAATCTTACTTGCTTATATAATTTATCCTCTCCATCCAATATTCATGCATTTCCTGTATTATGTGAAACTTACGGCTTACCTAAAAAAGAAATATTTCGCTATTTACAGATTAAAAACTTTTATCAACCATTATTTAATACAGGTTCTACTCTCAATCAAATGACTCAATTTGAGCGAATTTGTATAAGCGATCCACATATCAGAGGAGTTATCTCGTTATTTTACCATCAACTTAATGCAACTTCCAAAGACACTCTACCCTCATATGCTGTTAAATGGACAGATGATATTAATCAAAAACTAGATGATAAAGATTGGTCTAATATATGGTAAGCCACCAAAACTTCCTCTCCTAACTGTTTTGCTGTAGAAACTAATTATAAGGTTTTAACACGATGGTACGTGGTACCAGCCAGAATAGCTAAATTTGCTCCTACATATTTACCTAATTGCTTCAGAGGATGTGACTTGCCAGGTACGCATTACCACATATGGTGGCAATGTCCTGTTGTCAAAGATTTCTGGAAAAACATATTTCTAATGGCTTCTAAAGCCTTGGAAACCACAATTCCTCCAGATCCAACTATGGCTCTTCTAAACCTAAAACCTGCCATGCTCACTAACACTCAATTTCATCTGTTTATCCAACTAAGTACAGCAGGCAAACAAACCATTGCCAAGGCATGGAAGTCTCAAACTCTAATCTTGAATGAAGCTAAACATAGAATGAATAAAGCACTCATACAAGCAAAAATGACAGCTATTGAAGAGAATAAAATTGATAAATTTAGTAAGATCTGGCAACCATGGGTTAAACACTATTTCCCCGCCGACTTTGACCAATCTTTGTTATTACCACACTAGATTATATAATATGTTTATTAAATAAAAATGTATGTCTGCCGTGAGTCAGAATGCAACCCCGGGTACCCCTTTCCTCTCTCTTTCTTCTCTTCCCCCCCTTCTTTTTTATTATTTTTTATAGTATATGCTATATGTATATAAGAGATACTTATTCTTTAACATACTCTCTTTTATTGCTCATCTTACAACTAGACAACTATATCTAGTCTAATCATTTCATTTTACTTTTATGGAAAGCAAAAATAAAAATTAAGTACAGCGCTATGTTTAGAAAGAAAGTGAAAAGCAGCCAACACACCTATAGACTCAAGGCAGAAAAAAACAAAAGAAACAAAAGTGTGGTGCTATATATCACATCCACAGCCGTGTGTATTACAATAAAGACATATAAAAATAGTGAATACTACCAAAAAATGTATGATCATAAAATGGATAGTGTCAAATAATTAATCAGTGTTGATCACATATAAAGTAAATACACAATAATGCTTAATCATCAGATGTGCCAGTGATTCGTAGAAACCCGTGCTGGTTGCATGAGCCAGACACCAAACATAAAAAACATAAAACTTTAAAAGTCCATAAAAAATGTGTAGAAAAATAGTGAAGAAAACATCAACAGATATATGTTATATGACCAAGCTTGAATATAAATATGATCTCTCTTATTGTCCAAATGACAAAGAATACTGTTATTATTTTTTTTACTATACAAGATGATTATTGGTTGTCTTAATTTATGTCATGGAATCCGGGATAATTATGGTTTAATTCAGAATGCAATTTTTGTTATGTACGCTGTTGATGTCCCCCATTGGCAGTGTCCCTTTAATATTATGGTCCATGATTCTAATATTGATCACTAACTAACCTTATTAGAATGTCCTTGTATGTCCTTGTATCACCTTTATAAGGTAATGTTATTGCTAGCATTAGCCTTGTGTAATAATTTTTATCCCCTTTTTTTCTTTTTCTTTTTCAATCTTTTTTTATTTTAACACTAATGCCTTTTTTCAGTGCACTGATTTTTTTTCACCTCTCTGCTGACACTTCACCTCAGATTGAGGCTTGGTTTCCTCCTTATGGAGTGCAGTGGTATTACTTCCTCTCTGTGTGATGGGAAGTGCATCACATATGAGAGTGAGGCTTGAGGAGCAGGCTGGCTGAAAGGGAGGCTTGGCTAGCGCTCTGACCAGTTCCTGATAGATGGACTGATTCAGGGCACAGCTTACCATTTTTTGTACTTATAATTTATTTTTTAATCTCCTGATTTAGAAACATGAGATACATGGTTCTCTGTTTCATTAATTTGTTCTTAATATAACTATTCAATTAGTCATCCTATGACCCTGAAAACCGGAAGTGATTCTTACTGGTTGCACTTCCGGTTTGTAGACACTCCCAGTGGGGGTCATCTTCTGTTTATAAAGCGGTGAGGTGAGGGTGGTCCATACCCCAGATGACGGCTCCTTAGCTGAAACATGTCGGGTGGACCCCTCACGACTGATTCAGGGCACAGCTTACCATTTTTTGTACTTATAATTTATTTTTTAATCTCCTGATTTAGAAACATGAGATACATGGTTCTCTGTTTCATTAATTTGTTCTTAATATAACTATTCAATTAGTCATCCTATGACCCTGAAAACCGGAAGTGATTCTTACTGGTTGCACTTCCGGTTTGTAGACACTCCCAGTGGGGGTCATCTTCTGTTTATAAAGCGGTGAGGTGAGGGTGGTCCATACCCCAGATGACGGCTCCTTAGCTGAAACATGTCGGGTGGACCCCTCACGACTGATTCAGGGCACAGATTACCATTTTTTGTACTTATAATTTATTTTTTAATCTCCTGATTTAGAAACATGAGATACATGGTTCTCTGTTTCATTAATTTGTTCTTAATATAACTATTCAATTAGTCATCCTATGACCCTGAAAACCGGAAGTGATTCTTACTGGTTGCACTTCCGGTTTGTAGACACTCCCAGTGAGGGTCATCTTCTGTTTATAAAGCGGTGAGGTGAGGGTGGTCCATACCCCAGATGACGGCTCCTTAGCTGAAACATGTCGGGTGGACCCCTCACGATCGCCGCTATTTGATATTTGAGCTCTGTTTCGTTCTTCCAAATGTGAGTTTGTTTTTTATTTTTTTAATAAACTAGTGTTTTAAAACGTTATTATGCTATGTGAGTTTTGTTTGCTCCTTGCATTGCATATGAAACTACACGTTTGGCTTATGCTGGATTACTTATGGGAGAGGAAGTCGTGCGGACCCCCCCCTTTTTCTTTCCACCATCTGTTGATGACATCTGACAAGACGCATTTCCCAGAACCAGTGGTTATTATGCTTTTTTGACTTGTCTGGCGTACGCCATTTCAGGTCAATTTTTTCTGGTAAGCCTCCTCTACTCCTGGTGTTGGCCCCGGCACGGATGTACAATCTATGCACACTTGTGGTTTCCCTTCTGCCCACTCGCCAGATTTGGTGCGACTTCTGCCCACTCGCCAGATTTGGTGCGACTAAAATTCTGTGAATACCATCTGGCCATGCATCACCCCCTTTGAACTCTGTTGATGTTTTCTTCACTATTTTTCTACACATTTTTTTATGGACTTTTAAAGTTTTTTATGTTTGGTGTCTGGCTCATGGAACCAGCACGGGTTTCTACTAATCACTGGCACATCTGATAATTAAGCATTATTGTGTATTTACTTTATATGTGATCAACACTGATTAATTATTTGACACTATCCATTTTATGATCATACATTTTTTGGTAGTATTCACTATTTTTATATGTCTTTATTGTAATACACACGGCTGTGGATGTGATATATAGCGCCACACTTTTGTTTCTTTCATTTTTACTTCTGTGCCTTACTTAACAATGTGTATAACTTGATAACAGTTGTAAATCGGCTCTATATATTATTATATTGTAAAACACCTTGAATATGTGCTATGTATCCATGTATTATGTTCTTTTACTTTTTTTTTTTTTTCTTTCTGGAAAATTAATATATTCAACAAAAAAAAAAAAAAAGGAATTTGACTGATAAGGAAAAGCCTAAAACACTTCCATTTAGGGCTAATTCAAACTTTCATTTTCAACAAGCAACACACATTTCTTTTGCTGAATGAAAATGCATGTTAACCATTTCCCGCCCGGCCTATAGCAGAATGACGGCCGGGCAGTGGTTCAGTTATCCTGACTGGGCGTCATATGACGTCCAGCAGGATAACAGCCGCCATGAGCCTGTGGGGGTGCGCATTGCGGTGATCGGTGGTGCCCTGTGTCAGTTTGACACACGTTACACTGATCTCAGTACAGAGCCTCTGACAGAGGCTCTTTACCACGTGATCAGCCATGTCCAATCACGGCTGATTATGATGTAAACAGGAAGAGCCATTTATCGAGTAGAGGAGAGCCGATCGGCTGCTCTCCTGACAGGGAGGGTCTTTGCTGATTGTTTATCAGTGCAGCCCCCCTCAGATGCCCACCCAGGACCACCAGAATGACGCCAGGACCACCAGGGATTGCCACCACACTGGACCACCAGGTATGCCACCATAGACCACCAGAGAAATGCCAATCAGTACCCATCCCCAATTCTTGCCAGTGCCATCAGTGATGCCTATCAGTGCCACATATCAGTGCCCAGCAGTGCCGCCCATCAGTGCCACCCATAAGTACCCATCAGTGCAGCCTTTCAGTGCCAATCAGTGCCCACCAGTGCCACCCATGAGTGCCCATCAGTGCCACCTATCAATGCCCATAAGTGCTGCATATCAGTGCCACCTATCAGTGCCGCCTATCAGTGCCCATCATCAGTGCCCGTCAGTGCCCATAAGTGCCACTTCATTGGTGCCGCCTTATCAGTGCCCGTCAGTGCCATCTTATTAGTGCCCATCAGTGAAGGAGAAAATTTACTTATTTACAAAATTTTATAACCGAAACAAAAGAAAAACTTTTTTTTTTTCAAAATTTTCGTTTTTTTTTTTTATTTGTTTAGGAAAAAAAACAAAAAAACGCAGAGGTGATCAAGTACCACCAAAGGAAAGCTCTATTCGTGGGAACAAAATTATAAAAATTATGTTTGGGTACAGTATAGCATGACAGCGCAATTGTCATTTAAACAGCGACAGTGCTGAAAGTTGGCTTGGGCAGGAAGGAGGTGTAAGTGTCTGGTATTGAAGTTTTTAAGCAGAAATCTTATTATTCCATATGGGGCTGCTTCACATCTATTCACTGCAGTTTAGTGTAAAAGGAAAATTATATGGTCCAATTCACACCTATGTGTGTGCACTAACTCATGCAGTGCATGAAGTGTAGCTACAGGGAGCTGTCAAACTTTCATTTTTTCTGCACAAAAATGCTGAAACAGTTACAGCAGTGATTCCAGGATCACATTGCCTCATACCTCCAGTGTAACAGCAAGTATACCATTTACAGTCAGGTCCATAAATATTGGTACATCGACACAATTCTAATCTTTTTGGCTCTATACACCACCACAATGGATTTGAAATGAAACAAACAAGATGTGCTTTAACTGCAGATAATGAGGGAATAACACACACCTGGCCATGGAACAGCTGAGCAGCCAATTGTCCCATTACTTTTGGTCCCTTAAAAAGTGGAAGGCACATATATAAACTGTGGTAATTCCTACAGCGTTCACCTGATTTGGATGTAAATACCCTCAAATTAAAGCTGAAAGTCTGCAGTTATAGAAAATCTTGTTTGTTTCATTTCAAATCCATTGTGGTGGTGTATAGAGCCAAAAAAGGTTAGAATTGTGTGAATGTCCCAATATTTATGGACCTGACTGCAATTCTACAATAGTATATGTCCACTGAAAATGTGACAAAAACCTCCTGAAAAATATTCATAAATTAGGTGATGCTATGTTCATCGCATAGAATGGACTTCTAAATCATAGGAAGTAAACTGATCCTTTAAGAACTTCCAGGATGATATTCTCAACTCATTACATCTCAATTTAATTAGCCATACTCAAATTCTCATCAAACACTGGTTTCAAACGTGAATATCATATAATAGGTAAATGAAAAACCACTCACATTAAAACACGTGTAAATACACCAACTCTTTCTGTGAATCTTATAGCCACCACCCAGACTTATGGTATTATGGTCACTGCACACAATGAGTCTCTAAATGGCAGTACTTCAGCTGGCCCTTTAAAAACCCCCAGACTGGTGTCCTTCAGTCAGCACTTCACAATCCAGTTCCCAAATTCAGATCCTCAAAAGCAAAAAAAAAACCATAGTGCCATTATAAATGTCATAAAGAAAGCAGACTCAAAACACTTACATCAGATCCTAGGTACACTGGCTCTTTAAGATCTCCCAGGCAATAGTTCTCCATTCCAATCACTCAATGTAATTATCCACATTAAAATATTAGTAAAGCAGAGACAGGTTTAGTGCTCACTGTTTCCCCAAAAGTTTACTAAAACCAGTTAAAACATTCACGTTAAAACTTGAAACACAATCTCTACAGCACACACACAGAACGCCACTACACTGGCTCTTAAAGTGTGATTCCCCCCCCCCCCCCTTTATTTTTCTGGTCTCCCCCCCCCCCTACTTTTCTAGTTCCCTTTTCTTCTTCACTTCCTTTCTCGATTTCTTTCTTTAATCGTCTTTCTTCCCTTCTTGATCAATTAGCCCCCTTTAACCACTGACTCTCCTGTTTAGGGGTAGCCCATATAGGTAATAGAATTGGACAAGACATCAAACCCCACGTTCTGTAGTGACATAGACCGTGGGGTTATACATCTTCTTTTACAAGGAGGTTTAGTTTACTTTGGGGTTCTTCATGATGGAGTCACTTTAAAAAAAATACAAAAAGATCCTTTAAATGGGGGGATAAACACAGACTGGGGAATAAACTAAGATCCATTCACTGTTATAATGGCTCAGGAAACTGTCAAGAGTGGTGTGCACCACATTAACAGATAGACATGTTTCAAGTCTATCTGCACTATCCTCACCAGTTTTTTTCACATAGTGAAATAAAAACTGGGGCAGTGTCTGTACCTAATTAACCACTTACAGACTGGAAGATTTGCCTGCTTAATGACCAGGCCATTTTTTGAGATACAGCACTGCGTCAATTTAACTGACAATTGCGCGGTCATGCAACGCTGTACCCAAACAAAATTAACATCCTTTTTTTCCCACAAATAGAGCTTTCTTTTGGTGTTATTTGATCACCTCTACAGTTTTTATTTTTTGCGCTATAAACAAAAAAAGAGCGACAATTTTGAAAAAAGAACTACATTTTTTACTTTTTTGCTATAATAAATATCCCTAAAAAGGTTTTTAAAAAACAAAATTTCTTCATCAGTTTAGGCCAATATATATCCTTTTAAATATTTTTGGTAAAAAAAATTGCAATAAGCGTATATTGGTTTGCGCAAAAGTTATAGCGTCTACAAAGTATGGGAAATATTTATGGCATTTTTATGGATTTTTTTTTTAATTTTTAGTGGCACTGCGACATTGCTGCGGACAGATCAGACACTTTTGACGCATTTTTGGGACCATTGACATTTATACAGCGATCAGTGCTATACAAATGCACTGATTACTGTGTAAAAGTCACTGGTAGGGAATGGGTTAACACTAGGGGCGATCAAGGGGTTAACTGTGTTCCCTAGTGAGTGTTTCTTACTGTATGGGGATGACACTGACTGGGGGAGGAGACATATCACTGTTCCTACTTAGTAGGAACAAACAATATGTCTCCTCTCCCCTGACAGAACAGGGATTTGTGTGTTTACACACACAAATCCCTGTTCTAGCTCTTGTTCCCACAATTGCAGGTGGCCGGCCATGTGCATCGGGTCCCCTGCCGTGCCGCAGGCGTGCCTCCAGTGGCTCTTAAAGGAACCAAGGTACCCATAAGGCGATTTTGTGGGAATGTGCCACTTTGCCGATGTATACCGGCGTGAGCTGGTCGGCAAGTGGTTTACAGAGAGATTGTGGCAGTTTTCCATATAGAAAGATCAAGGCAGACAGCTCACATGCCTCTCTCTGCCCATGCAGTGACTAAACTATGGGCAGTGCTTGAAGAGTTAGCAAACCTCCACTTCCCTCCTGCACTCAGCAGAGTGGGAGGTGGGGACATGTGCATACACATGTGGGTTTCTGAACAATTTTTTAAAAATTTATAAAGCCTAAAGAAGGGGTTTAAGTTATCTCAAAAGCTTGCAAACTTTATTAGCTTAACCACTTGACAACTGGGCACTTAAACCCCCCTCGTGACCAGACCAATTTTCAGCTTTCAGCGCTCTCACACTTTGAATGACAATTACTCAGTCATGCAATACTGTACCCAAATTAATTTTTTGTCCCTTTTTTCATACAAATAGAGCTTTCTTTTGGTGGTATTTGATCACCTCTGGGTTTTTTATTTTTTGCGCTATAAATGAAAAAAGACCGCAAATTTTGAAAAAAAACGCATTTTTCTTAGTTTCTGTGATAACATTTTGCAAATTAGTAATTTTTCTTCATAAATTTTGGCCACAATTTATACTGCTACATATCTTTGGTAAAAAATAACCCAAATTAGTGGATATTATTATTTGGTCTTTGTGAAAGTTAGAGAGTCTACAAGTTATGGTGCAAATCATAAAAAAATTATCACACCTGATGTACTGACGGCCTATCTCATTTCTTGCGACCCGAACAAGTCAGGAAAGTACAAATTCCCCCCAAATGACCCCTTTTTTTGAAAGTAGACATTCCAAGGTATTTAGTAAGATGCATGGTGAGCTTTTTGATGTTGTCATTTTTTCCCACAATTCTTTGCAAAATGAAGATTTTTTTTTTTCCCCACAAAATTGTCATTGTAATAGGTTATTTCTCTCGCATGGCATGTATATACCACAAATGACGCCCCAAAATACATTCTGCTACTCCTCCTGAGTATTACGATACCACATGTGTGGGACTTTTTCACAGCCTGGCCACATACAGAGGCCCAACATGCAGGGAGCGCTGTCACGTGTTCTAGGAGCATAAATTACACATCTAATTTGTTGACTACCTATTACACTTTTGAAGGCCCTGGAGAACCAGGACAATGACATGTGACACTGACGTGACACTGATGACAGATGGCACTGATACGTGGCACTGATGTGGCACTGATGACAGATGGCACTGATACGTGGCACTAACACTGATGTGGCACTGATGACAGATGGCACTAATACGTGGCACTGATGACACGTGACACTGATGACAGATGGCACTAATATGTGGCACTGATGACATGTGGCGCTGATGACAAATGGCACTGATATGTGGCACTGATGACATGTGGCACTGATGAAAGATAGCACTAATACGTGGCACTGATGACAGATGGCACTGATGACACTGATGACAGATGGCACTGATACGTGGCACTGATGACACGTGACACTGATGACAGATGGCACGTGACACTGACAGGTGGCACTGATGACAGATGGCACTGATGACAGATGGCACTATCTGGCACTGATGACAGATGGCACTTATACGTGGCAATGGGGACAGATGGCACTGGGGACAGATGGCACTGGGGGCAGATGGCACGGGCAGATGGCAGGGACTGTTAACAGCGGGACACTTCTTTTTTTTTTTTTTTTACACTTACCGCCGCAGCGGTTCCGCTCTCCCTCCTCACACGCTGTCTCTGTGTGAGGAGGGAGAGCCGGCGATGAGAGAGGATCTCATATGTTTACATATGATCCTCTCTCATTGGCACCACCAATCGCACTGTAAACGGCCGCTGTCATTGGCCGTTTACAGTGATCTGTGACTGGCTGTGTCCGAGGGACATGGCCAGCACAAAACTTCCGCGATGCGCGCCCGCGGGAGTGCGCAATGCGGAAGTAAACAGGAGGCCGTCCAGGGACGCCCTCCCGGCAATTGAAGTCCGCGCTGTAGCCGTCTTTCGGCTATAGCGCGGACGCCTAGTGGTTAAAGTTTTACTAAACCCAGTAATATGAAAATAGTTAATTCACCCTCCCACAGTGTCCACAACTTATAAATCTTCTTTTTACATTAAAATACTGCCAATATATACCTTTTTGCATGATCTGTATACCACGGATACATGATAAACGGCACAGGTTCTCCATTACTGAGAGTTCAGGAAGGAGGTGATTTCCACTGCAGCCTATATACATGCCCACATGTGTGATGTCAATATCATGGGACCTGGCTATCTCTGAGAACAAGTAACTGTTCTCTCCAGCATAAAAGACACAACTGAGCATGTGCAGGTTGGCTACTCTATCTGGGGAAGGTCAGCAAACAAGGGCAGACAGTGCAGGAGGGGGAGGATTAATTCATACAGGATAAAAGAGCCTTTTTTACACAATGCAGAGGATTTACCCCTTAAGTTCCACAGTGAGTATAACAAGCATGCTATGCTGCATTTACAGACTGATTTTACTGTTGTGGGTTTAGTAACACTTTAAGTTCTAAATAACGGGTATCTTTTCAGTTCTTTTTATTACATTTCGATAAGAGAAATCACAATAGTAGCATTAGATAGTATAATAGACAAAATTGATATAACACATTAAAAAAAGTGTCTTTCTATTATTTGTAGGGATCGCGCATCCTACTTCACAATGTGGATGCCACGGACCCTTGGAGAGGTTATGTACAAGTGGGCTATATATTTTATCAAAAGAAGATAAATGTTTACTCTTCAATTGTAGTGATGTACTTTATGTTCGGGTTGAACATGAGTTCGAATTGAACATTGGCTGTTCGCCTGTTTGCCGAATAGCGAAGAATTTGGGGTGTTCGCGGCAAATTCGAAAGCCGCGGAATACCCTTTAAAAGTCTATGGGAGAACTCAAAAGTGCTAATTTTAAAGGTTGATGTGCAAGTTATTGTCATAAAAGTGTTTGGGGACCTGGATCCTGCCCCAGGGGACATGTATCAATGCAAAAAAAGTTTTAAAAACGGTAGTTTTTTCGGGAGCAGTGATTTTAATAATGCTTAAAGTGAAACAATAAAAGTGTAATATCCCTTTAAATTTCATACAGCGAGGGTGTCTATAGTATGCCTGTAAAGTGACACATGTTTCCCATGTTTAGAAAAGTCTGACAGCAAAATTACATTTCTAAAGGAAAAAAAACCGGAAAATTCCTATCCAAATACTTACCGTAATTTTCCTTTCCTGATGGACTCCATGGCAGCCAACGTGTGGGTCTAGTCCCGCCTCTACTACCCTATAGGACACCACTCCCATAAATCTTTGCTCCTCACCAGCAGCCGTGTTTGATAACTAGCCTACTCCAGCCATTTGGGAGGGAACTCCTGCTGCCATGGAGTCCATCAGGAAAGGAAAATTACGGTAAGTATTTTGATAGGAATTTTCAGTTTTCCTGACAGACTCCATGGCAGCCAACGTGTGGGAAATAACTCGCCGTACACACCCGGGTGGGCAAAATGCTGAAAAAAACAAGATTTATTTAACACCGTCAACCGACAGTACTCTAACACCAAAATCAACTGAAGATAGAGCCGCTGTCTCAACACAATAATGAGACATAAAGGTATGGATCGACGACCAAGAAGCCGCCCTACAAATCACTTCAGGTGCAACATGACGTGAGGCTGCCCAAGAGGTCGAAAGACTTCTAGTTGAGTGCGCTGTTACCGCCTCTGGGGGAGCCAAGCCCTTCTCTCTATATGCCCATTGAATTGCCTGTACAACCCAAGCAGCAATGGATCTGACTGAGGCTTGGAGCCCCTTGTTCTTCCCATAGAACGAAACAAAAAGATAATCTGATGGAAGGGAGCCGTTACTTCTAGATATTGTTTCAAGGAGACACCAACATCGAGTGGATGTATTTCCCGATTTCCGGCAGATCTGAAGGTAGGAAGTGAGATCTCTTGGTTCTCATGAAAAATTGAGGTGACCTTAGGGTTTGACCCTAGCATCGGAATTAGAACCACTCTGTCTGGAAAAAAGGTTAAGAAAGGTTCCTTTGCTCCTAAAGCCTGGATTTCGGACACCCTCTTTGCCGAGGTGATGGCAGTCAAAAAGGCAGTCTTGATAGTAAGCTCTCTGACAGACAGTGATTTATCGAGTTGTGAGAAGAACTCAAGAACTAGAGGAAGATCCCATTTGGGGAATCTGGGTTTCCTTTGAGGCCTCAGTCTAATTGCCCCTTTGAAAAATTGTTGAATAAGGGCATGTCTGGCCCACGACACCCCAGTAAAGGCTGAGATCGCTGAGACCTGTACACAAAGTGAACTGACAGATAAGGGCAAATCCAGGCCTGATTGCAGGAAACTCAAGATGTTCTGAACTGCAGGTGTGCTGCATGACTTAGCTCTAGAAGACATATGGGTCGAGAATTTAGACCAAATTCGCTCATATACTCTGTTAGTGCTTTGTCTTCTTGCATTCAGAAGAGTGGGAATAACTTCCTTAGGGCAACCTAGTGCTTCCAACCTTCCCCTCTCAAGAACCAAGCCCTCAACTGTAGATGAGCTGGGCACGGGTGAAGAATCGCGCCTTGGGAGAGTAGATCCAATCTGGTTGGAAGCGGAACTGGTTCTCGGAAGCTGAGGAGTGATAGGAGAGGAAACCAAGGCCTGTTGGGCCAGTAAGGAATTATGGCTATTATCTCCACCTCCTCCCACCTGAGCCTCCGCAGGAACTGGAAGACAATAGGTGTTGGAGGGAAGGCATATGCTCTGTGAAACCACCAACATTCTGTCAGTGCGTCTATCCCGTATGCTTGTGGATCCCGGAACCTTGCGTAGTACCTCGCTAGCTTCTTGTTGCATGGGGAGGCAAAGAGATCGACTTCTGGAGAGATCCCCAATGTTAGGATCCATTTGAACACATCCTCGTGGAGAGACCACTCGTTGTTGTCCAAGTGGACACGTGAGAGAAAATCCGCTTGGACATTGAGAATCCCTGGGACATAAGTTGCCGTTAGGTTGACCAGATTCTTCTGAGCCCAGACCATTATTGGTTCCACCTCTTGTAGCAGGGACAGGCTCTTGGTACCCCCTTGTTTCCTTACATAGGCTACTGCCGTCGTATTGTCCAGTCTGAGTAATACAGATGCCCCTGCTATCAGATGGTGAAATGCCAACAGTGCCTGGAAAGCTGCACGTAACTCTAGGATATTCGACACCAATCTCCGAGCTGGGAAATCTCAGGAGCCTTGAGCCTATTCCGCTAGGCAATGAGCACCCCAACCTCTGTTGCTGGCATCCAACGTTACCGTGATCCATGTGATGGGAAGGATGGAGTGACACCTGCATAGATTTTCTCTTTGAAGCCACCAGAGGAGGGAACTCCTCATGGTCTGAGTGATGTAAATGCGCTGATCCTTGCCGCCCGTCCATTGAAGAAGAAATCCCTTCTGAAAAGGACGCATCCTCCACTGAGCCCATTTCACCATTGGTATCGTGGACACCATGGTGCCAATGATCCTCAGACACTGGAGGGCATGGAGATGAGAAGAGGAGAGAGCCAGGCGAATCCTGTCTCGAACTATCGAAACCTTCTCCTCGGGTAGGGAAATTGTGCCTCTTGTTGTATTGAAGAGAGCTCCGAGGAACAACAGGGACTGTGAAGGCTCCAACTGGCTCTTCTCCAGGTTCAGGAGCCAACCAAACTCCCGGAGGGTTGAGATGACTTGATCTCTGTGATTCAGGAGACAATCCCTGTCTTGAGCCAGTAGGAGATCGTCCAGGTAATGATGAAGACGGATCCCTCTGGTTCTCAATAGAGCCACAACAGCCAACAAGACTTTTGAGAAGACTCGCGGAGAAGTCGACAGACCGAAGGGCAGGCATGTGAATTGTAAATGTAGTTGGCCTATGGAAAAACGGAGAAAGCATTGGAAATCTGCTGCCACTGGAACGTGAAAATAAGCGTCCTTGAGGTCTATAGAGATGAGCCAGTCTCCTGGCTGGACTGACTGCAGAATTGTGGACAGGGTTTCCATCTTGAACCTTTCTTTTTTGATGAAACGGTTCAGGTGCATCAGATCTATGACTGGTCGCCATGCACCGTTCTTTTTCTGGACCATGAAGAGAGGAGAATACATCCCCATGCCACGTTGGTCGTCTGGGACAGGAATGGCCGCGCCTTGATCTAATAAATATTTCATGTAAGCTGCAAGAATTTGCCTTTTTTCCTCTGTGGCTGGAAGAGGTGTGGGGATACACCTGAGCCTGGGAGCTCTGCTGAATGTCCAGGTGTGACCTGAGGAGATCGTTCTGACAGTCCAAAAATCCTGGATCGAGGCCGCCCAAACATGCCGAAAGCGGAGAAGACGAGCCCCCACCCGGCCTGCCTGGGCAGGCCCAATCACAAAAGGACTTGGTCGGTTCCTTCTCACCCGACGTATTACTCTTAGTAGCTTTCTTGAAAGATGACTGTCTAGCCCTCCAAGATCTGGAGAACTCACGGCCTAGCCTGTAACCCCGTGCCTCCCTGGCCCGATCCTGGTTCTGTTTCCTTGGAAACGATCTTCTTTGGCCTTGTAACCGCCTGTGCTGAGGGAGGAACCCCGACTTACCTCCGGTGGCACGTGTTATGGCACTATCCAACTTATTGCCAAAAAGAGAGGACCCATCAAAGGGAATACGGCACCATACCTGTTTTGATGCAGGGTCTGCCAGCCAAGGACGGAGCCATAGGGCACGCTTGGCGGTGACTGCAGACAACATAACCCGAGCCACCAGGTGGATGATGTCAATAGAGGCCTCCCCCAGGAAAGCTGATGCCAACCTCAACTCCTGGATGGGTGAACTCTTGGCCACTTCCCCCGAGACATTTCTAAGTGTCTCGTCCACACTGTCTGACCAAATCTCCATAGCCCTTGACATGGCGGCCAGAGCCAAGGCTGGCTTACATGCCATGCCTGCCGTGAGATAGACCCGCTTCAAATCAGAGTCTATCCGTCTATCCAAGGCATCTCTGAAAGACCGTGTCTTCCAGAGGAAGGGTCACATGTCTGACCAACCTCATCATAGCCGCATCCACTAGAGGAGCAGACTCCAACTGCTTAACCTCCTCTTCCTTGAAGGGATAAAGCCTTTGTATCTTTGATAAAAGGGAGTTCTTCCTCTCTACCTTTCCCCACTCGTCCGTGATAACTTCACCTAATTCAGAGAAAAAAGGGAAGTTAACATGCTCCTTCTTCAGCTGCTTGAAGTATTTCCTCTGTTTTGCAGGGGCTGTCACTGGCTCTTCCCAGTTTAGCGTTTCCTTTATGGCTTTAATCAGAGGGGGAAGCAAGGCAAAGTCGAATCCAGTATAAGGGTCTTCTCCCTCAGAATCACTATCTGAGGAGACAGCAGACGGATGACTGGGTAAGGAGGACTCCCAAGTGTCCTGAGTCTGAGTATCCCTCTCCGGTGGGCATGGGGGCTCTATAGGAGAAGCCTGGGGTTGACTGGACCCTATCTCTTTCAGATTTTCTTTAACGATCCTTTCTATCAGAGGTCTCAGTTGCTGGTCCGTCCCACCTCTTTCTCCTGATGCTTTTGCGTAGCAGGTATCACAGAGGGACTTGCCTATAGGAACCTTTGCCCTACACTCCCAGCAGGCTCCTTCGGCCGCATGAGTGGAGTGAGACTTGGAAGGGCGAGATGGTTCCCGGCTACGGTGCCTCGATTTCGAGGAGGAACCGTGATGTCCAGATCTGGAAGAGGAATGCCGGTTATGCGATTTTGAGGAACCACTTCTGTGCGAACTACGTTGCTGAGTAGTCCTAGAAGGGCTGACAACAAAAAAAGAAAAAGGTACGTCTGTGTTTAGTGGAGACAACAGATAACTGATGCCCCCCCCCCCCCGCAGGCAACACCCAGGTAGGACCCCCAACCATGTACCTGTTGCGAGGGGGCTGGCTACTAGCAGGCGGTGAAGCGTCCATGCTCCTGGAAGGATCCATCAGGGCTGAAAAACAAGCAACCAATCAAAAGAAGAAAAGGCAGAAAAAGACAGGCTATTATACCTGTCCCCTAGATGCCCCCTTACCTGGCAAAAAAGATCCCAAGCCAGGGGAGGACACTGCTGTCAGTCTGCAAGCATTCCCAAGCTTGCAGACTCTTTTCTCCATTTAAAACTGGCGCCCCTGTGACGTCACCGCCGTGTAAAACACCTCCTGCTAGTGCGCACGCGCGGTTACCGCTATGCGCGTGCGCGAACCAAGCCTCGATCTCGTGCCGAAACCGCGCATGCGCAGAACTGCCGCGAGAACGAAACCAGGAAGCAAACGGCGGCTGGAACGCAAAAGGAACCAGCCGCTATGCTTGCCAGCCACGCTATACCCGACAGCATGGGGGAGAACACAGGGAAAAACACAGCTGAAAAAGAAAGACATAGCAGGGAACGAAATACACAAACTGCTGCCATTTAGCAAGAAACGGAACAAACTCACCACTCCTGCCGCGATCGAGACCAGGCCCATCAGGTAAGACAACACAAAGAAACCGGACTTTTTCTGGGCAACAAGGGCCATCCGCTAGTAGCTAGGCTGTATGACCAGTGCGCGGTTTGCCCGCCAGTGGCTGGGACTACACCATCAGCAGCGCCTCTTCCATATGCCCCTTCCATACCCTGCTAGTAGCTAGGGCTTATTGGAACAATGCGACTCCTGTTCCTTAAGGATCGCTCGGCCAAATCTGATCGCAGGGTAGGAAGACCATCTTAGCTAGGTCCTTCGGAGGGGGACAAAAAAAGAACATGGCTGCTGGTGAGGAGCAAAGATTTATGGGAGTGGTGTCCTATAGGGTAGTAGAGGCGGGACTAAACCCACACGTTGGCTGCCATGGAGTCTGTCAGGAAAGTAATTTAAAACTACTCGTGGCTATAATGAATTGTCGGTCTGGCAATACGCAAAAAATTTCATTGATAAAAACAGCATGGGATTCCCCCACAGGGGAACCCCGAACCAAAATTTAAAAAAAAAATGCTTGGGGGTCCCCCCAAATTCCATACCAGACCCTTCAGAGTGTGATTATTGTCCTCACTCCAGAAGGAGTGAGGGAAAAAGGGGGGAAAAAAAGGAAAAAAGAAAAGGGAGAAAGAATAGAAGAGAAAATGGATGGATGGTTGGGTGGAGGGGGGTGGGGGGCTGGTGGAGGAGTCGGCAACTGGAGAGCTGTTTCCCCTTAGGAGGTATGGCGTCAAAACAACATCAATATAGATGCCGTTGGACCCATACACGGAACAAATATGGAATTTGTTCTCCCCCTAACAGAGAGGGGTACTGGAAGGGGGGAGGGCGGGCAGGGGGGGTGTGGTGTGTGTGTGTTTTTTTTTTTTTTTTCCCCCAACATGAACTATGACTACACTGAATTTAGTAACATATAATGTGAGAGGCTTAAGTACCCCAAGGAAAAAGTTTGTAATAAATAAGGAACTACAGTTTAATGGGGCGAATGTGGCTTGCCTTCAGGAGACACATATCTCACATTCCTCGGGGAGTAGGCTATCTTCACGGCTCTTCCCTACATGGTTCTATGGGGACTCAACATCAAGTTACTCACGGGGGTGGAAATAGGTTTTGACAGGAATACACTGTTTGTAATAAGGGAGCAGGTGGCTGACCCAGACGGGAGATTTCTTTTCATAAAGGGGAAACTGTTTAACATGGATTGTACTCTGGCAAATATCTATTCTCCAAATAGACCCAGATAGGTTTTTGAGGAAAACCTTGAGAAAACTGTCAGAATTTTAAGGAGGGGAAACTGATAGTTGCAGGAGATCTCTATGTGCATAGACCCACGGGTAGATACCACGGGAAGCCTTCCCCAATTGTCAGCTCCGAGACAGAATAGAATAAGGAAGCTACTATTAGAGCATCAGCTTGTGGATGTCTGGAGAATTAGACATCCAAAGGGCCGTGACTACACATTCTATTCATCGGTACATGGGTCATTCTCTAGAATAGACTATGTACTGATAGAGCATCAACTGCTTCCCTCACTCAAAGAAACGGAAATAAAAACCATCTCTTTTTCCGACCATGCCCCAGTAATAGTACGACTGGAGGTAACATCAGGCCCTCCCACGGGTAGGATGTGGAAACTGAATGATTCCTTGATCCAAGACTCTGAGGTTAATAGGCGAATAGAACAGGAGTTGGAGGATTTTTTTCTTATAAACGACACATCAGAAATCTCTAAGGGCACCCAGTGGGAGACCCACAATGTCTATATAAGGGGTATTCTAATAAGCATTGGGGCAGGGAAAAAAAATGAAAAGGGAAAAAAGATCAATAATCTCTGTAAAGATACATGAATTAGAACAACAAACGAGACCCAAGGGCATCTCAGAGAGGGTAGAACTTAAGAACAAAAAAGAACTGGTAGTACTAATAGAGCAGGAGAAGAAACAGGCCTTTCATATAGTGGATAAAGAGAAACACCAGTGGGGCAATAAACCTGGGAAATGGTTAACAAGGGCAGTAAAGGAGAAAAACGCATCTTTTGTAGCTAAAATCCAAAATATGAAAGGAGAAATAGTGCATTCATCTCCTGAAATAGCAGGGGTTTTCCATTATTATTATTATTATTATTATAGTCAGCTGTATAATGTAAGACAGACAGAAGAAAACAGAGGGAGTAAGGAAGGAATCCTAGAGTACCTGAAGGGGCTTGACCTTCCAGCAGTCCCTGAAGAGGAATTGGAGATGCTAGATGCCCCAATAACACAGGAAGAAGTCCTAAGAGCAATTAAGGATATGGCAACGGGGAAGAGTCCTGGCCCCGATGGGTATTCTATTACGTACTATAAGAGGTTCCAAAAGCTACTGGCCCCTAAACTATGTGATTACTTAAACGCTCTGGCAGAAGGGGAAAATCTTTGGGAAAAGGCATTGATGGCCTATATTACTCTGATTTTAAAAGAGGGCAAAGACCCAATGGCACCGGAGACCTATAGACCAATATCATTGCTAAACACCGACATAAAGATCTTTGCAAAAATAATAGCGGGAAGATTAAAACCACTTCTGCCTCGATGGGCTCACAGTGATCAGGTGGGGTTTGTAACAGGGAGGCAAGGGAAAGACAACAGTCTTAAATCCCTGTGCCTGATACATGAGGATAGAGAGAGTGGGGACCCGGTCGTACTACTGTCGATAGATTACATAGTTAGTAAGGTTGAATAAAGACACCAGTCCATCCAGTTCAACCTGAGTGAGTGTGGGTGCGTATCTACAATCATCCCTATTTAAGGCCTTCGACAGAGTCGACTGGGGCTTCATGATGGGAGCACTGAGGCATTTGGGAATAAAGGAAAGGATGATGCGATGGATATCTGCATTGTACTATCACCCAACAGCTAAAATAAAAATAAACGGAAGTCTCTCTCCCTCCCTGGAACTGCTTAACGGTACAAGACAGGGCTGCTCCCTTTCACCAATGCTATTTGTACTGGCATTGGAACCCCTGCTAGCCGCGATCCGGGAAAATACCGATGTAAGAGTAGGTGATAAGTAATATAAGGTAGCTGCATATGCAGATGATATACTATTTTATATCACAAACCCCAGGACAACAATACCAATTGTAATAAAGGAACTGAGTAGATACGGAAAGATGACAAACTTTAAAATAAATACATCAGTCAGAGATTCTAAACATAACTACGTCAAAAGAACAGCAGGCAATTCAACCTACATTTCCTTTCGTTTGGTGTAGAGAAGAGCTTGGCTATTTAGGCGTAAAACTTACAGCATCATTGTCAACTCTCTATGCGGCTAACTATATCCCTATACTGAATAAGGTCAAAGACCAACTAAACTATCTGAGACACAAACCCCTCTCGTGGTTAGGGAGGATCAATGCTTTAAAAATGTTCATCCTGCCAAAATTTAACATACATACTCCAAATGATCCCAATAAGAGTCCCACAAGATTTCTTCGCCAAATGAAGAACTCTAGTAGTAAAATATATATGGAGGCACAAACACCCTAGAATCTCATATGCTACACTTGTAAAGGGGAAACAATTAGGGGGATTATCAGCACCGGATTTTTAAAAATATTATCAGGCAATTATTATCTCACGGATAACAGGTTGGATACATGATAAAGACGGGAAAGGGTGGGTGAATATTGAAAAAGCCCAAAGCAAAGAAGACTTAGGGAAAAGGGTATGGATCCCACATCAATATCGCAAATTATCAAATAGCACAAATCCACTAACAAAAAACACTTTTAGGATATGGGATGGTTTGAGTAGATTATATCACTGGCAATATAACTCCCCTTTAATTTCTTTACTAGACAAATTATTTTAAACCTGGGAAAGATGAGCACATGTATTTTATTAGATGGGCAAAGAAGGATGACATAACTTTACAAGATGTAATGACGGGAAATAGATTATGCACTTTCCCTGAATTAACACAAAAATGGGGAAACAGACCACTAGATAGATGGAGATATGCACAAATACTGCACTTTTCACAGACACTCCCCCAGCCACTACGGGGAAGAGATAATATAAGTCCTATGGAGAGGCTACTCTCTTCCCCGGGGTGCTTGGGCCAGAGTATATCTAAAATATATAAAATATTGGTAAAAGAAACAACCTGAATACCCACCCTATTTGGGGAAATGGGGAAGAGGAAATAGGTGACCTGCGGGATGAGGAACATAGGTGTAAGATTCTTAGGGTAGCGTGCTCTACCTCTGGGGATATTAAGACAATAGAAATGTGTTATAAACTGATGGGGAGATGGTATGTTGTCCCGCAAATAGTACAGAAGTATAGTGTAGAGACCTCACCAACATGCTGGAGGGGATGTGGCGCCCTGGGGACCTTTGCACACCTATGGTGGGACTGTGTGAAGATCCAGCCTTATTGGGAAAGGATCATAGATAACATTTACCAAATAACAGGAGAGCATGTACGGAAAGAGCCGTGGATATGTCTGTTCCATGATACGGATAAAACAGTAGCTCAATACAAGAATACCTTGGTACCCCACCTTCTGAATGCAGCCAAAAGCCTGATCCCAAGAGTATGGAGAACTCCTGATCCCCCCTCAATGAAAGAATGGATAGTAAAAATAGATTTGTTGAGATCAATAGAAGAAACCATACATAGAAGTGAAGACTCCATGAAAACATATAACAGTGTATGGGAGAGGTGGCTAGAGTTTAAAAAAAAATCATCAGAATATATGATGGTGGAGTGTTAAGAGGAGTCAAGAGGGTGGATGCATGGGGGTTGGGGGGAGGGAGAGAGGGAGAGAGAGAGAGAGAGAGAGAAAAGGGGGAGGGAGGGGTGGTTATGGGATTTATTTAATTATCTACTAAGCTTTGAAATTTTATTTTCAGGTTATGTGATGAGGAATGGTATGTCTAATATAGATTAATGTATTGAAAATGTAAGGTGGAGATACCAACTTTTGTAAAAATGTAATACTTAAGAAGGCTGTTTAACCTGAATAACTTATACCAATAAAAAGAGAATATATATAAAAAAAAAGATACCATTGTTGTATTACAGTTTGAACAGGCTATTGTCTCTATAGCTACAGTACACATGTAAGAGATTTACTTGTTTGAGGGTTTTTTTTCAGCTCTCAAACTGAAAGAATGACTGTTGGATTACTGTCAGGTGTTGGCATGATTAGACAATGGGTACGTAGATACAGTTTTCAACAGTCCATTGTCTACACAGCTACAGTAAACAGGTATGTTTTCTGTTTGGTAACTATGATAAACAGCCTGGCACATAAAAGGGGGATTCAGGCATAAGCTAGACACACACACACACACCATCATGCTGTAACATCAGAAGCCACCCATGATAGAAGAACAGTGCCTGATGCTCCCAAAAAATCGTTGCCAATGGAGATCACGAACATACAGTAACAGAAGAATAGTAACTTTTTTAAGTGTATTTGTACTATTATAGATCATAGACTGTTCAGTTTGCTAGGCATTTTGCCTTTTTATAAATATCTGTCAGTCTTGTATTGTATTCCTAATATTGTAATAGTTTTGTATGTACAGCATCTTTGTATATTAAAAGCATATTTACACACTGCAGAAATCTCAGCTTCCTTGCTTATACCACAGAGTAACCTTGCTAGATAGACGCAAGCAAAACATTTGGGGGCTCGTGCCCCGATCTGTGCTATAGTTCAATTGAAGCAGACTTTTTTTTTTTTTTTTTTTTCCTGTAGTGTGTTGTGTAGCTTGTGCTAGGTAAAATGCTGCGTAAGCTGTTTAGGAAAAACAAGGCTGCAGAGGGTTCTGGTGGCCAGAAGGAAGTGTGCAGCTTACCTATATGGGCCAGAGACAATGAGTGGGAGCCTCTTGCTAAAGAATTTGTGAAGTATGCTTCTCCCTTGAAGCTGGGTGATAAAGTTTTAGATCATTTTGTAGATTTTAGCCTTAAGGGGTTGAATTTAAGTAAAAAAGAGAAGAGGACGGTGTCCAGTGGGTTGGCACTTCCTTAATGCTATTTATACCGAATCACATAGAAGGGAGAAGGCAGAGGCAAAAGTTAAGTTATTAAAAGACCAGCTAACAGTTGCTTCAGAGTGTGTACTTTCGAAATGTGGGCATGCGCGGCGCTCTGTGATGGCTGACTGAACACAGAGCTCCACTCCGTCCATTAGGCGCACCCTGCAGTGCTTTTATCAGCCCCCACACCGCCAGAACGGGACCAGAGGGGACCGCGATCACACGGCCACGAGTGGATGCCGGTGGGAGCGACAATGAGAGGACTCACAGCCCGATTTCCAGCGCTCACAGGGGCAGACGAAATTTCCAAGATGGCGGCGGAACGGCCGCCTCACGAGACTCTCACAGGGAGCTCAGGCTCTCATACATGGCGGGATGCTTTACATGAGGAAGTATGTGGAGTAGCCCCCTCACCCACAACCAGCGAAGGTCCTCTGTCACCGGCCACCACAGTATCCCTCCTGGACCAGACCCTGGATTGGATGCACAAGCTACTGTCCCCCTCAGGCACCCATTACCCCAGGCCTAATGTCTCATATCAGGAGACAGACCCTCCTGCCTCACAGCCCCAGGACATTACCTTCATATTCTCTAAATTTGCAGAAATGCTGGATAGGGGCCTTGCTCAGACTGCTTCCAGAATTACCTCTGACATTAAGGCGGACCTCCAACTCCTAGGCTCCCGCATTGAAAACAAAGTTGATGCTACGATCGACCGAGTTAATCAAAACACCGATCGCTTTCAAAATCTGCATGACCAATTTTAGGGCGCCATGGCGAAAATAGATGACCTGGAGAACAGATCCAGAAGACTAAATTTTAGGATCAGGGGTCTGCCTGAGTCAGTCACGGACGTCCCGGATGCAGTCCATTCCCTAATTAAACATCTTATCCCTGACATCCGAACACACAGGTTGGAGCTCGATCGTGCGCATAGGGTACTGGGACCTCCCCGCCAGGATGGCCTGCCACGCGACATTGTGGTCAAACCACACTACTACAGTGTCAAGGAGGAAATTATGAGGAGAGCCCATACCACCCCACAGATCCAGCTGATGGGACACCAGATACAAATCTACGCGGATATCTCCCCCTTCACTATCCAGAAAAGGCGGGCACTCAAACCCCTCTGACAGTTCTTACACAAAGGAATATCAAGTATTGGTGGCTCTTCCTCTTCAGCCTAAAATTTGATTTCAACGGCAAGCCTTTTCGATTCTCATCATTCCAAGAAGGTGAACAACTACTGCAAAAATTGGGACTTCTTCCGAAGGATCCGCCTTCCCCTATGCAGACCGCATCCTCCGGCATGACCAAACATCCACCTCCGTCTAGCCCATTGTCCTCTCTCTGGATGACACCCAAAAACAAGAAGGCGAAGGAAGGCCTCCCCCCATGATCGTGAGGGAATCCCTACCTTCCACCATACACTTCCTACTTTTGTTCTGGTCGGAATCCTCCTTGACCCATGGCATTTATGCCCAACTGACTCTTCTCCTCATTTGTCTGAAATTTTTTTTTCCCCTCAGAACCTGCATGAACTTCCAACTGGACTTTAGGTTCTTTCTGCTCCAAGTGCAGGTCTGAACAACCAGACACGCCTCTAATGACGCTGCCAGAGGGAACTATCATTGCCCCTCTCCCAAAAGTTAGGCTGGGGTCTGGTCGGGCCCAATAGGCTCCTTTCTTCTCCTTCCCCCTCCTCCTTCCCTCCCCCCCAGTCTCCTAACCCAGATATCATTAGCTAGCGCTCTTGATATTCCCCCCATTCTCCCCTCATCCCCCATTATACCCCTAGTCTCGGTCATTCACTTTTTTGTATTCTATAAGGGACTTTTTCTTTTTTTTCTCTGATATATATATATATATATATATATATATATATATATATATATATATTCATATATGTATGTTTATATTCTATTTCTGGTTTATTTGGAGATACTAGTTTAGGGTGCGCAGGACAGAGCGGGTCCAATGTGCTTGCTCCTGCACTCGGAGTGGTTAACCATAGTGGTCTTGCTACTCCTGGTTCGGGACTCCCCCCCCGCATTGGGGGTCAACGTGTTTGTTTCTCTGAGAGGGGTGGTATTGTTCTCACCTCTATCTCGGAGCTCACTTCTCCTCCTTATTTTTCGAACTGTCTTCTTCTTCTTTCCTCTCTTCCTCACCTCTCGACTTTTTCTTGCAGCGACGGATGTGGTCTCGCTCCTTCACGATAAGCAACTTGAAGTCCTAGTGTTTTCTCCTGAGGCATGCATATTGAGACCGGCCACTACATCAAAGGTAAGTGCTCGGGGATCGCCCGCTTTCTCACTTAAGCTGCTCCATGGCTGACCACTCCTCACATAGACCTGCTCTACGCATTGCCACCCACATCGTTCAGGGACTCAATTCCCCTATGAAACGTAGGAAAGTATTCCAACATTATCACGCACAAAAAATAGATATACTATTTTTACAGGAAACACATTTCCCTAAATCATATTCCCCTTCATTCATTCATGCCAAATTCCCCAGATTTTATTTAGCCAACTCTGACAATAAAACTAAGGGTGTAGGCCTGTTCTTCTCTCGCAGAACTCAATTCTCTCTGGTCTCTGAATTCAAGGACCCGGAGGGTAGATTTTTGTTGGTAAAGGTACGCATTGACGAACAACTTTACACCCTTATTTCATATGTGCCAAACCGGGGACAGGCAAAGTTCTTTAAGTCCCTTTTCCAAACCCTCTCCCCTTTAACTGAAGGCCTAGTCATTTTTGGGGGAGACTCCAACATAGCATTTGACGCGGGAATTGACAAATCACGCCCCCCAGGCAAAAACAGGGTACGTCCCACCAGACAGTCTGAATGTGGCCAGACAGATTTTCCATCATTGCTTGGTGGATGTCTGGCGGGAAATGAACCCGAAGGCACGGGATTACACGCACTACTCCAACCCGCATCAATCTTTTTCTAGAATAGATCACTTTTTTATTCTTCAACAACATGTTCCACTGATACAAAGGTCAGATATTAAGGACTCTGCCTGGTCGGACCATTCCCTTCTCCTAATGACTCTGAATGGAGGTCCGCCTCAACGCTCAGGATTCCACTGGAGATTAAACGCCTCCATCCTTAGCAATCCCACTCATGTGTATGAAATTGAAAAACACATTCAGGAATACTTCCGTCTGAATGACGTGGACAGCATCTCCCCTTCCACCCTGTGGGCGGCCCACAAGGCAGCAATCAGGGGTAGCTTAATCCAGATCTCGTCTAGAATTCGCAAAGCTCGCAAATTGGAAATTGATAGGCTGGAAGGGGAGTTTGCTTCTCTCAGCTTTTTGCACAAATCCAAACCCTCATCGGACTCCGCAAATAGGCTGGAATCATCCCGCACGGCCCTGAACCTGGCTCTCACTGCTATAGCAGAAAAGAACCTCAGGTGGAAGGGGGGTAGGTTTTACTACCAAACTGACAAACCTAGTTCTAGATTAGCCAGACGGTTGACCCCTACAATTAGAACACATGCGCTCTCTAAAATAAAATTAACGGTTCCCTCACACAGAATCCCAAAAAAATTATGGAAGCCTTTCACGACTTTTATTGCTCTCTATATAGCAAGGTAGAGAAGGAAACCTCCCCAGACATTATAGACTCTTTTCTGGAATTGGTACGGATCCCACGGATCACGACACAGCATAGGGATGAATTAGGGGCTCCGATCTCCATACAAGAGGTAGCACGAGTCATTAAAAACCTCCAAAAGGTGCGCATCCGGAGCGACACGCTGACCGAGAGCTCCGCACCGCTCCGGCCCTCCAGAGCTCAGCACAGACGCTAAAATCAGCGGATTTCAGCAGGGGTTCCAGGTATCAGACCATCTACCATCAGGGAACCAGCCTACATGTCCGGATCTCAGCAGAAAAAGGACGTTAATAGGCAGCTGAACTTTGGCCTAGCTCCCCCGGGACCTTCCAAGATGGCGGCCGCAAATGCTCCATGCGGAGACACTGCAAACACACAAGGCCCGGTATTTCCTCCAGCGTTATCTACTCCAACTACAGCGCAAGTGAGTAACATTATGGGAGCTCAAAACTACTTGGCATCACCCGCATCCACTGAATCGCTCCTCAGCAGAATGCAGAACGGCAACCCTTACTCCCCCCTTCTAAATTCCCCTGACACCATTGCAGACTCCCCACAGACCTCCCCCATCACAAATAATCATCCCCCGGAGATGGCACAACTGCTGATCTGCTTCTCAGACATGCTTGCTACAGGGCTAGCACAAAACGCCACACAAATTACCACATCAATTAAAGCAGATCTCCAGAGCCTAGGGCCAGAATTGACACTATTGAACAGGCAGTAGACGACTCCGCAGCACGCACAAATCAACATGCCACCTGTATCCACTCTTTACAGGATCAGCTTGAGAATGCTTTGGCCAAAATTGAAGACCTTGAGAACAGAAGCAGACGCTATAACTTTAGAGTGCGAGGTATCCCTGAAACCAACATGGAAATCCCTGACACAATCAAAGCCCTAATCAAAGAAATCATCCCTGACATTCCAGACAACAAACTCGAATTGGACAGGGCCCACAGGGTGCTTCAACCCCCCCACCAAGATGGCCTCCCCAGGGACATAGTGGTCAAGACACACTTCTACGGGACTAAAGAAGAGGTCATGAAAAGATCCCGCTACAAAGATGACATCACCCTGTTTGGCAATAAAATCCAGATTTTCGCCGACATCTCACCAACCACGATTCAAAAAAGAAGATCACTTAAACCACTCTTAGAAGTGCTCTCACAGAAAATGATCAAATATAGATGGACATTTCCTTTCCGGCTTCAATTCAACTACAAAGAGAAAACCTACGGCTTTTCAAATTTCCACATGGGTGAGCAACTACTTCTTCGCCTTGGGCTAATCTCTCAAGATATCCCCCAGCTCAACGTGGAAAACCGACCAGCTTCATCCAAAAAACCCCCTCCAAGCAGCCCCCTTACTCCACTGTGGGTGAAACAACAAACAAACAACGGGAATCCGTGCCCCCCAGATGAACTTGGCTATCATTTCTCCACGTAACTCAAATCATCCTACAGGATTTGTGTAGAGGCTTCTCCTACACACCCATGGTTTTTTTCTGGTCTTGACCTACTTTGGCGGTTTTTTGCCATTCCCCTCTGAAGCACCAGACGCAGAAGATCTTTTCACCTTAAGAGGACTGCCAAAGACTTACTAACCTTATTCCTTCCCTTTAGGTCTCAGGCCTGGGCCATATTTGGGAACATCCCGAACCCTCATAAGTCTCACCCCTTCACTTCCTTTCCCCTTCCCTTATCCCTTCCCTTATCCCTCCCCCCCACCCTTCCCTTCCCCATCCCCCCTCCCCTACACCCCCCGTACTATTTTACTTTGCGTATCAAATTTATCGAATTTGATACGACGCAGGTCATTCTGTTGTTTACAGTATAAACAGAGTGTGCTAGTTCGTCTCTGTCCATTTTACAAGGGCGAGTTTGCCCCATTTATTTAGAGTTAATACTAGGAGAATACTCTAGTTCGCTCTTATTAAGCTAATATTAGCTCCCGCCATAGGGAGATTTCTCTACTAGCCTTTTTTATTTGATTACTTATTTTCTTTTTATTTTCTATTTTATATATATCTTTTTCATGGCTCAATACAAATGCTCTGCGGCCGGAGCGGTCCCACATGCCACCCCACCTATTGTAACCGAGAGGGATTTTACCCCTTGGTCACAATAGACGTACGACCCTATTTTTGGTCGTCCATATTTTACTGAGCCCTCTATTTTAGGGACTCAGTGCAGGTTTCGGATCCTGCAACTAAAGGATCCAGTGTCCTTTTACACACTGGACTCCTTCTTTTTCAGTTGGTTCTATTCTTTCATTCTGTCTTTTTCTGTCCTGCTCTCTTCCCCACCCTTTCTTCCCCCCACCCAGGCGCCTTTTGAGGGGAGCTGATCAAGCAATACATCCGAAACTCCACAGCCAAGCTCATTCTCCAGAAGCAGATGGGACCCCAAACCTGGATAGGGTAAGAAACTTTATTTTATTATCGAACACCTCACTCAATGTCCATGGCTGACGAACCTACCCCACTGTCATCTCTTAAAATAGCAACTCACAACGCTCAGGGACTAAACTCCCCAGTAAAAAGGCGCAAAGCTTTTCATAACTACCAATCCAAAGGGTTAGATATTATACTTATCCAAGAAACTCACTTCCCGAAATCCTTCAACCCATCTTTCCTACACCGTAACTATCCCACCTTTTATTTGGCCAATGCAGATGACAAGAAAAGAGGAGTAGCTGTACTTATCTCCAAACGCACACCATTTTCTTTGACCAAAACTATTAAGGACGAGGAAGGGAGATATATACTAGTGAAGGGTCAAATAAACGGCGCAACTCTCTCCATAATATCGTACTATGCTCCTAACAGGGGACAGGCCTCTTTCTTCTCCTCTATGCTCAATTCGCTCTCCCCACATTTGGAGGGCAAAGTGATCATGGGAGGGGACTCTAATATTGCCTTCGATCATATGCTTGACAAATCAACAAAAAGCCATTTGAGGCTCAAAAGGCCCCCCAACCAGAGCCTTCGTATTGCCAAACTTCTACACTCTTTGGGTCTCATTGATGTATGGAGAGAGTTGAACCCTAGTTCCAAAGACTATACTCACTACTCAGCCCCCCACAAAACATACGCCCGTATAGATCATATCTTTATACACACTACTGACATACACCTAGCATCTAGGGCAGTAATTAACGAGGTCCCCTGGTCTGACCATTCATTGGTCTCAGCCAAGCTAAGCGGATTCCTACACACAAGAAGCCCACCACAATGGCGCCTCAATGAAACTCTCTTATCCAACCCGGTACACTGCACCATGATAGAAAAAGACATCCTAGAATACTTCCGCCTTAATGACACACCGGAGATTTCCCCAGGATCTTTATGGGGAGCTCATAAAACGGTAATAAGGGGTAACCTTATACAACTTGCAGCGAAACTTAAAAGAGAAAAACAAATTGACATTAAAAAATTGCAAAAAGAATTCCAACTCATTTGCAAACAGCACAAACAAAACCCCACTCCCGTGTCTTTGGCCAAGATGGATGCCTCTAGGATTGCCTTAAACACCGCACTAACATCTTCTGCAGAAAATCACCTCAAATGGGTCAGTGGAAGATTTTACCTTAATACTGATAAGTTTGGTCCCCAATTGGCCTCAAAACTTTCCCCCAGACATAGATACCAAGCTCTACCCAAAATTAAATCTCTTTCGGGCTCATTAACACAAAACCCCAGGACAATCCTGGAGACATTCCACTCATTTTATTCCAAGCTATACTCCCACCCTAGTCAAGAGAAGGCCCAAGCACTAAACAAATTTATTGATAGTATCCCCCTCCCCAAAATTTCTGACTCTCATCGCTCCCTAATGGAAGCCCCCATTTCTATAGAGGAGGTCTTGGAAGTCATAAAAGAAACTAGAATGGGATCAGCCCCTGGCCCGGAAGGGTTCTCGCCACTATATTATAAAAAATTCGGTACTCCCTTGGCTCCTTATCTGGTCCGGTACCTTAACTCTCTTAACAGAGACTCACCCGTAGACCCAGCGACAAACCTAGCCTATATCTCGGTCATACCCAAACCGGGAAAAGATCAAAGCCTGGTCAGTAATTACAGACCTATATCCCTCATGAACAATGATCTTAAAATAATGACCAAAATCCTCTCCAACAGACTAGGCTCCTTTATAGGAGCATATGTTCATAGGGATCAAGTGGGATTTATACCAGGGAGGCAGGGCCCGGACCAGATAAGGCGAGCGATAGATGTCATCTCTATACTGCAGTCAAAATGGGATGGTAATCCACCCCAGGAAGGGTACCTCCTGTCTATTGACCTCCAAAAAGCTTTTGACTCCATTACATGGCCTTATCTTTTCGGAACATTAGAGCGATGGGGTTTCGGCTCCCACTTTTTAAATCTCCTTGCAGCTCTCTACTCCCACCCCAGAGCCCAGATTAGGATCCAAGGCCATTTATCTGAACCCTTCCCCATAACCAAAGGAACTAGACAGGGGTGCCCTTTATCACCCCTTCTCTTTGCCATTGGCATAGAAAATTTAGCTATTGCAATAAGAAACCACCCGGATATACATGGTGTTAACTGTGGCCAGTCAACACACAAATGCGCCCTATTCGCGGATGATGTTCTACTCTTCATCACTTCCCCCCTCGTCTCTACCCCCAATATCTTCTCTCTTCTAAACAAATTCGGATGGATCTCGGGTCTACAAGTGAATATGTCCAAATCCATAGCACTTAACATATCCACTCCATCTCGTACAGTGGAAAGTCTAAAGGAACACTTCCCTTTTGTCTGGAGCCCAAATTCCATCACATACTTAGGTATTCAGTTAACCCCCCTAATAGAGCAAATATACCGCTTTAATTACCCCCCTATGTTCAAAAAACTTAAATCTGATCTTGATCAATGGTCGCTACACAAATTGTCTTGGCTAGGAAGATTAAATGCGGTCAAAATGACGCTACTACCGCGAATCCTATATTTGTTCCGCTCCCTCCCCATCCCTGTCCCCAAACTTCATATCTCCAAATTACAATCCTCGATCATCCAATTTATTTGGAATAAATCAAACCACAGGCTCCCTAAAAAAACTCTTTATAGACCAAGGAAAAAAGGGGGTCTTGGACTACCCAATCTCTGGTGGTACTACCAGGCAGCACATCTTAGTCAGTTTTCAGCTATTTACTACAGAGGCCCCAAACCTGAATGGATAGAGATGGAAAGACAAGCTATACCCAAATTCACAATAGATTACCTTTTATGGCGCCCCCATAAGACTAAACCATCGATCCTCTCCCCCTCTCTCTCACATTCATTCACATTATGTGATACCATGCACAAACTACACAATTTAATATCGCCATGGAAACCCTTAGCACATATTTTTAACAATCCCCTCTTCCCCCCAGGCACAAACATAAGAGCGTTCCAATGGTGGCTTGATAAAGGAATGTACAGAATAGGTCATTTCTGTAACTCGGGTGGTCCCCTCACTCTGGCACAATGCACTTCGAAACTAAAAATGCCCCAATCAGAAAAATTTCGCTTACACCAACTGAGACATTTCCTACTCTCCAACTTATCCCAGGAACAGCTTCCACTTCAAACCACTCCCTATGAACAGTGGTGCGCCTCAGCCACGGACATGAAAGGGGGAATTTCGCTAATATACTCAGCTTTAGCTGATCCTCCAGAGAAAGCTCCCTATATGATATCCTGGGAACGTGATATTGGATTCGAATGGGATCTCGATACATGGCATTCTAATGTAGCGTTCGCTTTTAAAGGGATTCTAAGTGTCTCCCTTACGGAAGCAGACCTCAAAATCATGACACGATGGTACCTAGTCCCCACTAGGCTAGCTAAGTTCTACCCACATTCCTCCCCTACATGTTTTAGGGGATGTGGACACTTGGGTACCCTCTTACATATTTTTTGGGAATGCCCACGCATCAGGGGATATTGGAACAAAATATTCAATTTAATTCGCAAAGTCACTGACTTGGCGATTCCACAAACTCCAACTGTAGCCCTATTAAATCAAAAAATCCCCAAAATTCCTAAATATGACCAGATTCTAATCCACTACATTCTTATCGGGGCCAAAATTACAATAGCCCGGGCATGGAAACTTCCTAAAGTTTCGTTCCCTATAACCAAACAGAAAATCTCCTGGATCATGTATCAGGAGAAAATCTCTAATATCATTCTTGACAAGACTGAGAAATTCAAACGTATATGGGACCCATGGGCTAATCACATTGGAGTGACCCTCTAATCCCTAATTCCGTCTCTCAGTATGCTAAATAAGTTTCCCTGCCCGGCCGCATGAAACTCTAATACGGCTCTCCTCGAAGGACCTGGCAACCCCCCCCCCCACTCAATCCTCCCATCCCCCTCTCTCTCTCTTTCGTACTTCTTCCCTCTTTTCTCTTTTTCCTCTTTTTTTTTTTTTTTCTTCCCCTTTTTTATTATTTTATTAATAAAATAAAATTTTTCTTGGTGCCTTCTCTCCCACCGAATCGGAATGGTGGGATGTGTACTTGTAGATACAAGATTATACAAATGTCTTTCATGTCCTTTTAGGTTATTACGTTAAAGATACTATTTTTCAAAGACATTAACGCTGAATGTGCGTTTGTTAAACTTTAATATCATTTTCTAGAAACTAAAGGTTTAACATTGCACCAAAGTTTTAAAGCTGTTGGGAAAATGCCTTCTAACGGAGGACCGGTGCCCGCGGTGCCCAGACACAGCATGATCCCATTCCGGGGTGTCTGGTCACTGGGGCAGTCGCCCTCTTGTTACGAACACCCAACTAGATCATATAAAATCTTTACTTTATTGTTGCTACATTGAAAGTACAGATGTCAATCAATACTATGCAAAGATTTTCATGTGAATCCCGCTTATAGATGTATCTACATGTTCAAAATCTGATATTTGCTCCTTTCCCCTGCGTGGGAAAAAAATTGTTGATGTTTAACATTTTGCTTCAATAAACATCTTAAAACTCAAAAAAAAAAAAAAAAAAAAAAAAAAAACCTCCAAAAATAATTCTGCTCCGGGCCCAGATGGCCTTTCGGTCCCATATTATAAGCACTTCTCCCCATTACTCTCCCCATACTTGGCTCGCTTTTTTAATCAGCTTCGATCTGGTTCGCCCCTTGACAAGGCTTCTAATTCGGCGTTCATAACAGTGATTCCTAAGCCAGGAAAGGACCCCAGTTGCATCTCCAATTATAGGCCTATATCATTACTTAATAATCTTAAAATCCTAACAAAAATTATTGCGGACAGAATTTCCAACTTCATTGGACTTTATATACATAGGGATCAAGTGGGCTTTATTCGCGGGCGACAGGGACCGGATCAGATCAGGAGGGCAATCAACATCGTTTCCTTGTTGGGATGGGGTTGGGACGGGGGCCCCCAACAAAAGGGTTTCCTGCTCTCACTTGATCTCATGAAGGCGTTCGATTCTGTCTCCTGGTCCTTTCTGGTCCCTACCCTGCAAAAATGGGGATTTGGTGAAACCTTTATGAACATTATCGGTGCACTCTATTCTTCCCCGGAAGCAAAAATTAAAATGCAGGGATGCCACTCGAATTCCTTCCAGATTCCCCATGGCACGAGACAGGGATGTCCCTTATCTCCTTTAATCTTTGCCTTGATCATCGAGACCCTGGCCATTTCCATCAGAGACAACCCTAACATACAAGGGGTACAATGCGGACCTCATGCGCACAAATGCGCATTGTTCGCTGATGACATCTTGCTTTTTATATCTTCACCGCTTACCTCCCTTCCTCCTTTATGCAGGGTTCTGGATGATTTTGGCAAAGTATCGGGACTTACGGTCCATTCCAAATCTCTAGCTCTCAATATTAACCTACCAGACCAGTTGGTTTCTCAGCTTAAAAACAACTTTAGGTTCGGATGGACAGACAGCGCTCCCCTATTTAGGGATTAACTTGACCGCGACCGTAGACAAACTCTACTCAGCCAACTTTCCTGCGATTTTTCGTAAACTGGACGAAGATTTAGCCACATGGGACAAACTGGGCCTTTCCTGGCTAGGTAGGGTGTATTCAGTGAAAATGACCCTTCTGTCCCGCCTCCTGTATCTCTTCAGAGCTTTACCCATCCCCATCCCTAAGATCCGTTTACGGAATTTCCAATCAAAAATCATGAAGTTTGTATGGGGATCCAAGGGGCATAGAATTGCTAAAGGGACTCTCTTCCGCTGTAGAGATCAAGGAGGGGTGGGTGTGCCAAATATACTCTGGTACTATCAAGCAGCACAACTATCTCAATTATCCACTATATATTCTAAAATTGCTCACCCTGATTGGGTTCGTATGGAAAGACAAGCTATTTCTCACTACACTCTAGATTACATACTTTTGGTGCGCTACTAAGACCAGACCGGCCATACTTGCACCCACACTTTCTCACTCCTTGACACTATGGGACTCCCTTAGACTCAATTCACACTTGATCTCCCATTGGTGCCCCTTATCCCACATCTTCAGAAATCCCCTTTACCCGCCTGGTCAAGACATTAAAGCCTTTCAATGGTGGTTAGATAAGGGGCTTTATAGGATTGGCCACTTTGTTCACCCAACAGGCCCCCTCACCTTTTTCTTACTGCACCAGTAAACTTGACATGCCAGGTTCGGAACGGTTCAGACTCCAACAGATATCCCACTTTATCAGATCTCTTGGACGCTCAGTTCACAAACCTTTGACCATCACGGATTATGAACTGTGGTGTGGTCAGGTCATGGAGCAGGGGGGGGAATAACGGTGATTTATCGAGCGCTTGCTAGGGCTGATTCTAAAATACTATTCATGAGGGAATGGGAGACTGATCTACAACAACAATGGACCCTGTCTGAGTGGCACAGAGCTTCCATCACTGCTTCTAAAGGCATTCTTAATATTGCGCTTGTTGAGGCGAACTTAAAAGTTCTAATGAGGTGGTATATGGTCCCTTTGTGGATAGCTAAGATCTTCCCAAACGCATCCCCCTTATGCTTCCGTAACTGCGGGCATATTGGCTCCATGCTTCATATCTGGTGGGAATGCCCCAAAATAAGGGATCTATGGAACAAAATATTCTGGATTATCAGGAAAACTAATTTATCCATTCCAAAAACACCACACTACGCACTATTGAACTTTCCCATCCCGGGGGTACCGAAATTGGCCCACAATCTTATCAGGTTCATCCTTATTGGAACTAAATTGACAATAGCTCGAGCGTGGAAACAGTCCACAGTCTCACTTCTGTTAGTTAAATGAAAAATATCCTGGATTATGGCTCAGGAGAAAACAGTAAGCATCCTCCTGGACACGGTAGACAGAACCGAGTAAGTATGGGAACCTTGGGCGAAATGCGTATCCAGGCCACTAATCCGTTCATCTATACCTGCTTGAGTGTGGAGGAGCGAATACCACGCCATCGCTTCTCGCTCTATCTACACATCATTTTCCTATCCTCTTTTTCCTCTCTATACTCTTTTCTGTTTTCGCTATCCCTTTTATTATCTTGGTTTGTTAGGTACAGCTTGGTTTAATATGAGGTTACTAATTTCCAGTTCAGCATTGCCATATGCAAAGATATCTGGAGGTACCCATAGGTACTTCTACAGGCTCTCATTACAGATCCTTTGACAGCATGGAGCGGTATAAGGAATATGTTTAGGGCTATCAGGGTGGGGTGACACTCCTCGGAATCCAACACAGTTAGTACCCATTAGGGGTGTTGGAACTGAGGAATAATCCCTAAACACGGCTGTTGATGTACACTGCTCCTTGTTTCTTACTCTCCACGTAGTTCCTTGTGAGCTTTGGCTTTGTCACGCCTCTACACCATACCACTTATGTCTTCTACGATTGTTGCTTCTCTTGGCTGTAACATGTTATTTTGCAAATGCTGAAACCTCAATAAAAATCTATTGAAAGAGTGTGTACTTTCAACTGCTAGTCGGGCTGATGATTTGCAAGAGCGGTGTGCAGCCCTCATGACCAAATCAATGCCTTAAAAAAAAGGAAGGGCTGTAAACCTGTTAGTAAAGCCAGGGTACATGCCATTGTCACATCCCAAAATTGGGATTGTGAGGATGTGCTCTCCTCAAATGATAGTGAGGATGAGAAGATAGAGTTTGATATTTCGCATGATGATCTGCTAGTGCAAAAGAAAAAGTATTCCAGACCTCTCATTACTAAGCATAGGAAATGGCAACATGATAGAGAGGATATGGCAGATGGGGAGGTGCATTATCGCAACCCCAGAGATGTTGAATTTGAAGACGTACGGGAGTTTACACAAACTGAACTCCATGAGCTGGCAAAACAATACAAACAAAGGTCTGGGGAGCCATTGACCTGGCTCCTATGCTTATGGGATGAAGGGCAGACAGTGTTGTTTTGTCAGGTAAGGAAGCATTGACTATGGGAGTGTTAACCCATGATCCACAATTGCGTCAGGCAATGTGAAAAGCCCAAGAGTTTATCGTGAATTTTTCACTGTTGGACCTCGTGAGAGATGGAATAGTCCGAGTATACGCTAGTCCTACTGACCTGGAAAATACCTACCCCTGGAGGTCAATAGGAGAGGATATTTCCAGGTTACGTGAGATGGGTTGTATAACCAGATTAAATACATTTCCAGAATGGATGGGTCCAGATATGGAACCCTTTACGTCTGCTCTGCGCTCTAAGCTGATGAAGTTTAATTTAATCTCAGGGCTCCATTATTGTCCTTGTTGGGAGGCCTGGGATTAAACAGCAAGATTAATGAAGTCACAACCCTTTTAAGCCAGTTGGGGGAGCTAGAGGAGACTAAAACAAAACCTGACAGGGAAGTAGATAAGGTCAAGGCCAGACAAGAGGAATACAAGCAAAAAAGAACAGAGAAGAAAGGGAATGGGGTAGAGTAGACAGGAGGGGAAGAGAAAACCAGGCTAGTTATTTCTAGGAAAGAAATGTGGATGGACCTATTAAAGGCAGGAGTACCTAAAGATGAGATAGATGGCATTTCTACTGCCGAAATGCTGAAGAGGTGGAAAGATTTAGTAGGAAACTGTCAGGGTTAGAAACACTACTCCTAGTGAAGATAACATCAGCCTAAACTTACAGAAAACAGAACAAACCCCTCCTGTTAGCCTCAAACCAATTCCCAAAACTGAACATGAAACCAAACCCAAATCCATTTATTCTGGGGAGGAGTTAGAGAGAATCATAAAAGGGGATTGGGAGGTTCCTTATCCTTTATGAAGGGAAGGTGAGTCTCCTGTAATAGCAGTGAGGACAGTGACAGCAGAAGACCGACGCCCATATGCACCTGTCACTGTATGGTGGGGAAAGTCATCTTCTCCTACACATGTAATGGCTTTAGTTGATAGCAGAGCCGATGTTACACTTTTGAAAGGAAATCCTTCCCATCACAAAGGAGAATTGATTTATGTAGAAAGGTTTGGGAGGGCAAACTACACCAGCAGTTAGGATACGGGTGAAATTGGCTATTGGCAAGGGATCAGGATTGATGACAAATGTTTTGGTATCAGAGTTACCCGAAAATATTCTTGGGTTGGCTGTACTTCAAGGTCAGTCAATTCAGACTGAAAGAGGTACAGTCACATTCAGGTATCCTGATAAAGCGTATCTGGTAAGGGCGGTGAAGGCTGTGGTCAGAGGTCATGCGAAATGGACCCCTGTCTACATTCCTCCACCAGAGAAGCCAGTCTGTCTTAAGCAGTACAGACTTCCTGAAGGCCACAAAGAAATTGGGGAGACTATTCAAGAACTGTTGAGAGTAGGGATCCTTAGACCTACTGTAAGTCCTTTCTCATCTCCGGTGTTCTCAGTAAAGCAACCTTATGGGACATATAGAATGACTGTGGATTACAGAGGTCTAAACAAAGTGGCACCTCCATTGAAATCATTGAAGTCAGCTGTACCAGATATGATCTCAATTGTTGAGAAAATTGCTAAAGATGCAGGAGAATATCATGCTGTGATAGATCTGGATAGGAAATGGAGGATCCCCCTAGGGGTGGGACTTTTTTTTTTTTTATTTATTTTTTTTTTTCAAAAAATGTGTTTATTGAGCCACCAGAGACAGAATACATATCATGCAACAAAGCATTAAAAATGACACAGTATAAATTATAACATCAGAATCAAAAATGTCATCTTGTCCAAGTGTGCATCGTGCAAATAGAAATTATTACAACAGTGGCATCAAATAGATTTTTGCATTAATATAGAGAAAAACCGTGTTGTGCGAGAGAATCAAAATTCTCCTACCAAACACATCAACCAGACGACCAACTGGCCATCTAACCAAAAACCCTGCTCCTGGTCTGCTCGAATAGGAACATTTTCATTGAGGCCAAATATGAATACACCCACTATCACACCTGTTAATCAGTGTTCTCTAAACCTGTAGTAATCTATGCATAATTAATTGTGGGGGTGCCAGTCCAGGGGAGTCCAGCTAGGGCTGCCATATGGAATTAAATTTCCGAGATGCATTTCTATGCTGATATGTTAAATGTTCCCTGACAAGGATATCATTTACCTGCTCTATCCATTGTTTTTTGGTTGGAACATTTAAGGATAGCCAAAATCTGGCCACCATCTTACGAGCCAGATATAGCAATCTTGTCACTGCTATATTATTAGGGGGGGTATATTTCTTCATCTACTGCTCCCAAGATGCATATCAGGGGGTCCAAAGGGACCCTAATTTGGAATACTGAGGAAATTACCTCAGTCACATCACCCCAGTAATGATGCAGCTTGGGGCAACGTCACATCAGGTGGATTAATGACCCCTCCTCTCCACAATGTTTAGGACATAGGGAAGAGTCTCTTCTACCCCAACAATGTAATTGTATTGTTGTGCGGTAAGCCCTATGTAGCAGGAATAAATGTAAAAGTCTATGTGATTGTGAAACTGAAGTAACCGGCCCTGCCTGAAGGCATATGTCCCATGTGTCATCACTCACTTCCCCCAGGTCCACCACCCAGCCCCGTCTACTTGGCAGAGTTGTAGTATCTTGTAAGGCTAACAGCAAGTTCGAGTATATATGCGATATTAGGCCCTTTTTTTCCTGCCCAAAGAAAATATCATTTATTAGGGGGTGGGTGGCAAGTGAGAGATCAAGTGTCTGGCCCTGAGCCCGAAGAGCATGTCGTATCTGAAGATACTGGTAAAATTGATGTCTAGGAAGATTGAATTCTGACTGCAGCTCCATAAAAGATTTTAATATATTCTGGTTAAATAATTGAGATATATTAAGGATTCCAAATAATAAAAATAGTACATATAAACCAGACAGGCAGATATATACTACAAACAGCGCTAATTGTTGAGCAAAGATAATTATATAAAATCATGCGGCCAACAACGCATAAACACAATCAAGCAGAGAGGTAGAGAGTCTGTGAAGTGCTCAGAAAAAGTCCTTCAGTGACAATGCAGTCGTAACTCAGTGTGCGCCTTCCACCGGTCAGCAAATTTTCACCCTGTGTTGACACTCTCCCCCTAGGGGATCGAACTCACCAGATCTATTAGTTTTAAAAGCCTTCAAGAAAAAGATCTTCCAACACCACTCTCTCAATACCGCTCCTGGGGGTTCAGGAGGGGGGCCACAACTCCAAACTAGAAAGGCAGGGCACAGGACAATTCATGAATGTTGGTAC
Source organism: Lithobates septentrionalis (assembly GCA_037952835.1). Lineage (NCBI taxonomy): Eukaryota > Metazoa > Chordata > Amphibia > Anura > Ranidae > Lithobates > Lithobates septentrionalis. Next base: position 3,367,685 of record JBBDGP010000074.1, read on the forward strand.
TTACTACCCCCATAATTTGGTATGGCAAGCACATCCCCAAGTAAATTGAGATGATTGCGACAAAGTACCCCGAATTAATGGGTCCTACTCTAGTAATAGAATGGAAGATCCTGTGTCTCAACCATGGGAGCTGAACTCCTCTATGTGGGAGAACCTTCTGTTCTCCCACATAGAGGAGTTCAGCTCCCATGGTTGAGACACAGGATCTTCCATTCTATTACTAGAGTAGGACCCATTAATTCGGGGTACTTTGTCGCAATCATCTCAATTTACTTGGGGATGTGCTTGCCATACCAAATTATGGGGGTAGTAAGTACCAACATTCATGAATTGTCCTGTGCCCTGCCTTTCTAGTTTGGAGTTGTGGCCCCCCTCCTGAACCCCCAGGAGCGGTATTGAGAGAGTGGTGTTGGAAGATCTTTTTCTTGAAGGCTTTTAAAACTAATAGATCTGGTGAGTTCGATCCCCTAGGGGGAGAGTGTCAACACAGGGTGAAAATTTGCTGACCGGTGGAAGGCGCACACTGAGTTACGACTGCATTGTCACTGAAGGACTTTTTCTGAGCACTTCACAGACTCTCTACCTCTCTGCTTGATTGTGTTTATGCGTTGTTGGCCGCATGATTTTATATAATTATCTTTGCTCAACAATTAGCGCTGTTTGTAGTATATATCTGCCTGTCTGGTTTATATGTACTATTTTTATTATTTGTTTTTAGTCTTATGATGATTTTTTAAACGGCTGCTGTCTTTTGGATAACTCTACATAGTTACTGAGTGTTATCATCCCCCTCAGTCTCTAGTTTTGCTCTCTTTTAACATCAATTGATCTGTCTGGCGCTGAGTGGTGTGCTGCAGGCCCGAGCAGACCTTTCCTTGAATATTAAGGATTCCGGCGTTCTTCCAGAGTTGGAAGCCGTCTAACCTATATACTTCTATTAAATTCGGATTATCCCATAGAGGAGTTTCTGCTAAAAAACCCAGAATTTTCAGACTAGATTTGACCGTAGACCATAGTTTTTTCAGAAGAATGACAGTGGGCGCTGTTTGTGGCAAATGTGGTAATCCCGCCTCCAAATTCGCCAGTACTGATGAATTAAGTGTTCCAGTTCGCAGCATGTTTTCGACTGAGTCAGAATCACCCAACAACCCCAAACCGCTTAATTGTTGTAGTTGGGAAGCAAGGAAATATAGTTTAGGGTTAGGGACTGCAGCTCCTCCCCAATCTTTACCATACTGCAAAGTGGAAAGACCTATTCTAGCTGTTTTTTTCCTCCATATTAGGGATCTAAACAATGTTTCAATACGGTTGAACCATCTACAGGGTATCCATTGCGGAGAGTTGTGCATGATGTATAATAGTTGGGGTCCCCAGACCATTTTAATTAGATTTTTCTACCAATTACTGATAATGGGAGTTTACACCAAGTATTACATGTCATTTGAAGTCTTTTAAAAAGGGGCAATAGGTTATCCTCTAAGTATTTTTTTGGATCAACCGACACTTGCACTCCTAAATATTTAAATGAGGAAACTACTTTAAGAGGTTCGGCACTAGCCGGTAAAATAATTGTTGGCTCATCCACCAGAAGAATAACCGTTTTACACCAATTAATGGAAAATCCTGATAAAGAACCAAACTGCTGTATTTGAATTACATTCGTGAGAGAAGCCTCCACATCCCCCAGGTAGAGCAAGGTGTCGTCCGCGTAAAGGGAGATCTTATCAGACACTGGTCCTCTGACAAAACCCACAATAGACTGTGAGGATCTTACCATGGACGCCAGTGGTTCAAGGGCTAACGCAAATAACAGGGGCGAAAGTGGACACCCCTGTCTCGTACCCCTGAAAAGGGGGAATGAATCTGAAAGATCACCATTCACGCGGATCCTAGCCGTGGGAGCTGAATACAACAGTTTGACCTATTTAATGAAATTATCTCCTAGGCCAAAACGCTTCAGAATTTCCCATAAATAAGGCCATTCAACACTATCGAAAGCCTTGGCGGCATCTAACGATAGAATTGCTCTCCTACCTGGGTTATCGACAGGAATCTGAAGGTTAAGAAAAAGTCGTCTAATGTTGAGGGCAGTAGATCTCGATGGGATAAACCCTGATTGGTCTCTATGGACCACCTTATGAATAACTTTAGCTAATCTAGTGGCCATCACCCTTGCTAGGAGTTTTACATCGGTTGTTAATAGCGATATGGGTCTATAAGAGTCCGGGGAATGGGCCTCTTTACCAGGTTTAAGAAGGAGGACAATAATTGCTTTGTTTATGGATTGGGGCAGCCTTCCTAATTTTTTAGCATCTTCAAATACCTCCTTCAAATGTAATTAGTAGCATTTCTGAGTAGCGCTTGTACACCTCCGCCGGCAAGCCATCCGAGCCCGGAGACTTGCCAGGAGAGGAAAGCGCCAAAGCCTCCAACAATTCCTCAGCCACAAGGGGAGCATTCAACTGCTCTACATCTTGAGTTGGAAGTTGTGGTATTTGGCATTGATCTAGAAAATAATTAATTAATTTCTGTCAGAGTGGGTGTGACCTTGGAGGAATACATATCAGCATAGAAATCCCTAAATGTGGATAATATATCTGCGTGAGAGGTAACCAAAGTCCCTGAGGAATTAGTGAAGGCCTCCATATGGGATGAGCCTCTTTGTGATCTTATCATCATAGCAAGCATATGGCCTGTGGATTCTCCCTCAAGTATTTCTGTTGAAGGAAAAAACTTTTTTTTTCAGCTTTAGTTAATACCATATGCTTGGCCATGTGTTGAGCCTCAAAAGTTTTCTCGGTGATTTCCGAAGGAGAGTCGACAAAGGCCGACTCAGCCCTCTTCACCTTGTTCAGGACAGACTGCTCCCAAATCTTGGTCTCGGTCTTAATGGCACTGATAGATTTAATAAATTGCCCTCTTAAGAATGCTTTTAATGTGTCCCAAAAGACACCAGGGCTAGATGTAGGTTTGTTAAACCGAATAAATGTTGTTAAGTTGTCTTGAATAGGGTCAGGAGTAGGGAATAGTGACAACCAGAACGGGTTAAGTTTCCAGCAACCCCTCTTGAAAATGCCAGAAGTAAGGATCTCAATGCATAAGGGAGAGTGATCAGATATAGTTCTTGCTTCATAACTCATGGAGGTTACTAAGGGTAGCATCATATCATTGCCAAGACCGAGATCAATTCTGGAAAAACCTCTATGTTTGGCAGAAAAACATGAGTGACATTTTACATTTGTGTGACTCATCCTCCAAACATCCCTTAGTCCCAGTTCACCAACCAGATGAGCGAAGGACGTCAGCCCTCTACTCATCCTACTCGAAGGGGTTTTTGTGGACATCTTATCCAGATCTGCATCCAAGTAATTATTAAAATCACCGGCAATAAGTGCTGGGATCCCCAGATGTTGTGACAGAAAGGTAGCTAATATTTTGAGGACCTCCACCGAAAAGGGTGGCGGTATATATATATGTTTCCAATAATACACTGTAAACTGTCCAATGAGCATACTAGGAATACATATCGACCGTATGGGTCAACAAGTGATATTGTATGTGTAAAGCTGATATTCTTCCCTATCAACACACTGACATCTCTAGCATAGGAAGAGAAGACAGAGTGGAACTGGGCACTAAATAATTTGGTGGAGAATGGGGATTCTTGACCAGGTGGTATATGCATCTCCTGAAGACATACCACAGAGGAGCTGAGACGTTTAACCACATGGAGTACCGCTAGACGTTTCACTCTGTCCCCTAAACCTCTAACATTCCAGCTAGTAAGTACTATCTGCTTAGCCATAAAACATTAAGGCATATGTAAATAAGGCAAAAGTATGAGAGGCATAGTAAGTATACTCTAGATAACCACAAATATGTTGTCAAACAAAACCGTAAGTGTTAGGCAGTGTCTGGTGGAAAAAATGAAAGCCATAGAAGAGCAGGTTGAGCAGTACCAGGACCAATGAATCAGCTGAGTCCCAAATAACAAAGAGCAACAAAACAAAAAAGAAAAAAAAAAAGGAAACTGTAATGTCCACGAAGGACTCTCAACAGGGGGGCTAAGTTCCATAGCCGGCTTTGAAGAGCCAATAGGCAACAGGCCTCGTGATGCGTGTATTAACGTGAATACAACTGACACGCTCTGTGAACAATGTCCTCCGCCTTGAAAGGAGATTTGCAATCTTGCGACCAAGCCAATTGTATGCAGATAATCGTTGCACCATCATTGCATGAGTAAAAAAAAGGAGGAAAAAAAAAAACCCCCGCTGCCATTCAGGTGTTTCTTCGTCGTCTGCCCAGATCTTCCTGCAGGGATCTTTCCTCTCTATCCAACCATTGCATTACCATTGCGGGTTTTTCAAAGAAGTGAATCTCATCTCTGGCTACGACACGTAGACGGGCTGGATAGAGCATGGAGTATTTTAATTCCAAAGAGCGGAGTCTCTTTTTGATGTCATTAAACTGGGCCCGCTGCTTTTGTACTTCAGCTGAGAAATCTGGGAACAATGATATTTTAGGTAATGATCTAAACAGGGGTGTTGGCGCTGTCTGGCTATATGCTCATAAAGGTATATAAAACTACTTAGATAAATAAAGCAGAAATACTTGTAAAAGAGGTGGTGCGTGTAAACAATACGTAACAGGGCTAGGGTGTATTAAATGCAAACAATACCCTTGGCAGATAATAATACTAATAAGGTGCTACGTGCTCCTAAAAATGAAGAATGTGCCTTAGTTCCAATTTATCAAATGTCCATATGTGTGTAAAGGAATATACCACAAATGCAAAGTGTGTAAAATACAAACAATCTCCCTGGCAGAAAATGCAGTAAAGTGCAAAGTGCTCCTGAACAGATGTGTAAATGTGCCTTAAGAGATCTTGCCGATCTCTTTAATCGTCTTCCAAATATGGGAGCTTCTGGATTTCTTTGTGCCCATTTTGGCCAGGTCATTCTCTACCATTCGTTTGAACGAACCTATACATTGATTACGGATGATGAATTAAAGATATTGGACTTGGGACTGAAATATGCACCAGAAAAAGTGATTGACAAGTTCGAAGTGTACATTGACTTACAAAAATTCATTAGGAAATTGAAGATAAAGAAGTATTATGCTCTGAATAAAAAAGTCAGTGGAGCCAACGGAACCGATGGTTATACCCACACTGAACTTAGGAACAATTCCATTTTCAACCCCAAGGTCCCGGGGGATCAATGTATAGGTTCGTTCAAACGAATGGTAGAGAATGACCTGGCCAAAATATTTGGAAGACGATTAAAGAGATCGGCAAGAGGAAGGAGGTGGTAATAAGACCCGCGGACAAAGGAGGGGGTCTGGTCATCCTGAAGAAAGAGGAATACGAAGAAGAAATGAATAATTTACTGGGAGTTGAAAATACTTATAAAAAATTGAAGTGTAATCCCAAACCACAATATCTAAGGAGCCTAAAAAGACTGGTAAAAAAGGGGAGTGTAGCAGGAATTTTGAACAAAAAAGAAGCCAGGTACCTGATTCCAGATTCCACGAAAACCCCAGTTATATACTATCTGCCCAAAATACATAAGCGGCTGAATAAACCACCGGGTAGACCTATCATTAGTGGATTGGATTCCCTATTCTCGAGATTAGGTGAATATATAGATCGTTTTTTGAAACCAGCAGTGGTAAAGGGAAGGTCCTATCTCAGGGACAGCACTCAACTCATCAATGAATTGAGAACAATCACTGGAACTGATCGTTGTCTTTTGGCAACGATTGATGTCAATTCATTGTACACAAGTATCAAGCAGAAGGATGGGCTTAGAGGGTTTGAGAAAGCTTTACACGAAGGTTCAGACCTCAAGCAAGAGCAAATACAATTTATTTTGGAAGGCCTGGAACTGGCGATGGGGAGTAACTACTTCTGGTATCAAAAAGATTTCTATGTACAGAAGAAGGGGGTTGCTATGGGTGCCAAGTACGCGCCGAGTGAGGCGAACTTATTTATGGACCTATTGGAAGAGCGCTATATATATGGTATCAGAAGACCCGAGATAAAGTTTTACCGTCGGTATATTGACGATGTAATTATCCTGTGGGAAGGAGACTCTGATTCCTTTGAGAGGTTCCTGGTTGAACTCAACCAGAACGAATATGGCATTTCCTTCACTGGAAAGACTGACTGGGACGCGATAGAATATCTAGACCTACAGATTTTTAAACAGGATGGTGAGTTGTCAACAAGGACTTTTTTTAAACCCACTGACCGCAACGGGTATATACCCATCTCGAGCTGCCACCATCCGAAATGGAAAAAGAACATACCTAAGGGGCAGTTCTTGAGAATACGGAGGAACTGCGGGAATATCGAAGACTATCGGAACCAGACAGATACCTTAATTAAGAAATTTTCTGATAAAGGATATGACCCGGAAACTCTGGTCAAAATAAGAAATGAGATACAAGGATATGACCGGAACTCCTTGTTAATAAAGGAGGGTAACAATAAGAAGAATTCTCCGGTAGACATCTCCTTTGTCACAGGGTTCAACAATCAATATAGATCTATTGAGCACATTGTAAGGAAATATTGGCCGATCCTAAAATCCGATAGAACCCTTGGGAATTTACTGACAAAAAAACCTCGGTTCATCTATAGGAGAGCACCCACTCTCAGAAACCACCTGGTCCATAACGTTATTGATCCTCCTAAGAATGTAAAATTGTTCTCTGATATGAAGGGATTTTATAAATGTCAAAAGTGTTTGGCCTGCAGGGTCAGTAAAAAACAACCTAAAAAGAGAACATCTTTTAGGGCCAGGAATGGCAAGGAGTATGAGATTAGGGAGTTGGTCACCTGCAATACCACCCATGTAACCTATATCATCGAATGTCCCTGCCGACTGCAATATGTGGGCAGGACTACCAGACCCCTCTGTGTACGGATTAGGGAACATATTAATAACATCAGAAAAGGGTTTCCTAAACATAATCTCTCCAGACACTTCGATGAATTCCACCACAGGGACCCGTCTGGGTTGATTTTTTACGGTATTGATACCGTTAAAAATCACTGGAGTGGGGGCAGCAAAAGGGTGCTGATATCACAGAATGAAACAAGATGGATACATCGTTTGGACTGCCTTGTCCCCAGGGGTCTGAACGTAGAGATAGACCTCAATTGTTTCTTGTCCAACTTCTAGATGCCCCCTCCATCAGCTATACCAACCCCCTTGCAACTCCTAGACTCCTCCAATCATATCAAACTTAGACCTAGTCTGTGGTTTTTAAGTCTCTACCCTCATCTACACCAACATTTGAATTATCTCTACTTCATTTTCTTCGTGTACCCCACACATTCCACTGCAGTTTACCGGTATCCTATACCAAGGCCTTAGGCTCTGACTGCACAGGCCTCCTGACTTTTATGGATTTTTATTCCTACTGCCCCCCTTTTTTCTGAAGATAGGTCTAATTGCACACATCATTTTTACAAATACATATTTATTTTTTACGTCTTTTCTGTGTCTGTTGTCACTGCCCCCATTACGCACCATGTTCCTACTGCTTGTAGTACACCACCCCCTTTTTGAATTATATTTGTATTTGTATTTTTATCTTATCTTATTTTATACATACATATGTATAAAAAACTCTTATGCATATATCTTCATATATGCATTTTTTACGTGACATTGTGCGTCTTGGGGTATGCAGTGTGATTTATATATTTACATCTTTATATCCAGCATTATAATTTTTTATATTTAGCATTGTTTCATATCTTCTTGCCGATCATTATTTATGTTTTTCATATTTATTTCACGTTGTAAAATTAAATGGAGGCGCCTAAACATGTTACTATCTATTACATCCACATGATGGCGCATTTCCAACAGCAAGTATACCACAAGATCTCGAATAGAGGTCACGAGGGTAGGTTAGGAGCAATTGATTGGCTTCTGCGGCACCTTCAATTCCCTATATAGACGTGTGGAGTACCAAGATGGCCGCGCCTCAGATGACGTCTTGATGACGAAACGCGTAAGGCGTGGCCTCATGATACGCACACGTCAGTACCTCTTTGTGTTTGTTCCGGTTTCCAGCTGTGAGCGGTGGAACGCACGCCACACCACGCTGCTCAACAGCTGAGACCCGGCTTCTGGAGCACTGTCAGCTCCGGCGTTTTTTACATTGATTTTACAATTTACTTTTTTACCACGTTTGTCATGGACTTTTATCAATAAAATTCATATATTTTTTGTGGAGTTACGCTATGAAGTTTCCTTCTTCCTCACTTTATATGGATGTTCGTTACTGGGGATATTACTAAGGACATAACACCCTTAAACGGAGGAACCCCCCCTGGATTCGCCATCGCGGGATTTTTCCACATATGCCTTTACCCCTGCAGGGGTGAGGTAGTCCGGTGAGTGCAAGCACGAGTGGGGGTGCGGTGGAGGACGGGGACTATATCAGTTAAAGCTGAGATCACCGTTTTTTTCCACTATAAGGACACATTTTTTGGGACTTTGGACATTTATGTTTCACACATTTTTTATATACTTTTCTATATATTTTCGATTTTTATGCACACTTGTTGGGGATATCTTCTAATTTATTTTTTCCATTTTTATGCCACAAATTGTTTGCCTGATTTGCAAAATACTGTTTTGGGTTGGGGGGTTGGCTACACGGCAATCGTTTCTGAGTGACGTAGGACGCTGTGACAGGGAGCGCCATACGAGGAAAGGTGGAAGCCGGTCACATCTACACCAGGGATCGGGTGAGACGGGTATTTTGAGAAACGCAGTACCTGGGTCCGCCGTGACCACCACACACTGGTTTACTGACTTCATGTTTGATGCTGTGACAACTTGCTGTGCTGTGTTACTGTTGAGCCTGCAGTGAATTTTAAGGATGTGAGTGCAATGGTGAAGGGGCTTTTTGATTTTTAATAAATTTCATTACGTTATTGCACCATTGGATTATTTTTCTTCTTACATGTGGAGAGAGCTCTTGGGCATTACACTTTGGAGAGGTAAAGGTGTACAGGCTTTCTACTGAAGATCGTGCTTATCCCTTGTGAGTGTGGGATAAAAGCTTGTTGGCCCTGACACGAGAGTGTGGGCAAAAGGAGCTGGTGAGTGTATTCGCTTAAGGGGAGTGGATTCACAGTCACAGAGGTGCGGTGGAAGATTCATTTAAGTAGAAGATTTGCACCACAACACGTCACGGATTTTTGTTTTGGACTATTTTATTTTTGGATTGTTTGTGGACACATTTTATAGATATAATAATTTTTTGCGAGTTAATTCACATTGGCTCTCACTTAGTTGTAATTTTTATATATATTTGTATATGCACAGATATGTTATTCACTTAATTGGTTTATATGCACCATTCGTTTGTGATTTTTTGAGCATATCATTTTTATGCACATTAATGATGAGGGGTGAGGATGTGATGTAATCATTGCACAGGTTGATTCATCAGTTTATCACTCTTCACTACATCTTATTATTTGATTAGGGATTGCCTTTAGCGCTGCTATTTTGAGTTCACTGGGAGCAAGTTTGTGGTGGATCAATTTTTTTACTGTATACTTATCATTTAAGCAGCAGCTCAGATTCAGGTCTTTTCCATCAGCGCAGCGTTTTTGGGTTTATGAGTGGGCGGATTTTTATACATCTGATTTTTTACATTAAAATACTGTTTTGATTGCCACTATTGTTTATTCACCTGCGGGTACATTTTTTATTTTTATGGAATTTGATACATTGAGGTTAAGGCACATTTACACATCTGTTCAGGAGCACTTTGCACTTTACTGCATTTTCTGCCAGGGAGATTGTTTGTATTTTACACACTTTGCATTTGTGGTATATTCCTTTACACATATATGGACATTTGATAAATTGGAACTAAGGCACATTCTTCATTTTTAGGAGCACGTAGCACCTTATTAGTATTATTATCTGCCAAGGGTATTGTTTGCATTTAATACACCCTAGCCCTGTTACGTATTGTTTACACGCACCACCTCTTTTACAAGTATTTCTGCTTTATTTATCTAAGTAGTTTTATATACCTTTATGAGCATATAGCCAGACAGCGCCAACACCCCTGTTTAGATCATTACCCATTTTTGGATATCACCTCGGTGATATTCATTTGTAGGGGGGCAGCAGTCCCTTCTCTTCCTAAGCGCGGAATCACTGTCATACAATGATATTTTAGAAAATAAAGAAAAAAACTGCGCTTAGAAAATAAAAAGGAGAGAGAAAAACAGCTGCGGTTACAAGTGTAGCCCACCACATAAAATTAAAAATAAGAAAACCGCGCTATAGATGATAAAAGAGTCCAAATTAAAGTCCCATAACGTAAATGAATAGTCCCAATGATAGTCCAGATCAAGAAGTGATAAAATTCATCCAAAAAAGACAGTGATATTGGACACAATCAGCGAAACACTCCAACATCAGTTGCGCTTACCAGAAGTAAGATTTTAAGGGCGAGTGGCTTAAACCCAGCCTGGGCCTTTAGATGTACACTCCAGGTGAAGCAGGAAGGGCGCCCTCCTCCCGTGTATCCACAGATATAATACAAAAAGATATATAACAAAAATATAGCGTAATATTGTTTAGGAAATACGCCACACCAGAACAGAAAAAAAGTGACAATCAAAAAATCCTTAAATCACGTGTGATCATAAAATCCTACGCTAAATAGCTAGAAGGGGTCTGACCCGGAGTAGCGAACAGAGAAGGTATGCCACATCCCATAATAAAGCACAACAAACAATGGGTTCCCCTCAGGTGGGATTTTTAAGGCATTACCAAAAAAAAAGCTGTTTCCGGTCCTGGCTTCCCGTGCTGGTGGGAGTGGACGGCGGCGCGCGCCTCCGGGACGCGGCGCCGTGACGTCAGCCGCGACGATGCGCTCCAGCATCACTGGTGCGCATGCGCGGTGTGGGGTCAGTATCGGCGCCGTTCGCTCCCTTTTGGGGGGGCGTGGCGCGGTCCACTCCCAGGGGGCCCACCATTGGACCAGGATGACAGGAGATCTGCCTAGGGGCGGATCTCCTGTCAGCTGGTGCCGAATGGGAGGAGGGAGCCCAGGGTGTACATGATGCACACAGCTGTTTGCTGTTGCAATCAGCTGGCCTCACTTCCAGTGGGGATAAATAGCGGAGCTCATCCACTCTGACCCTGTGATCGGAGGAGGATGTTGCACTCACGCTGGGCTCCTAGCTGTTAAGGTAAGTCATCTCTCGGATTGGGGGTATTGCTGGGAAGCTTTTTGCTCCTTTGACTGTTTGGGGAGCTCTCTACCCTTCTGATCATTTTCTCTTGTGTGGTGTGGTTGTATATACCACAACCCATGTACATATATCTTTTGCATTACGGGCCTTTTTTAAACAATGATCCCCCGTTTCCTCCCAACACCAGATCCCTTTCATGATGTCTGCTTGACGGTCAGCAAGGTACCCTTCGTGCCCTCCTCCCTTCCCCTACGGTACCTCCTGTAGGTGTTTTTTGCGGCTCCAGATCCCAGGTATGTTTCTTTTTGATCCTTAGCCTCTACACACAGATAGGTTTTTTGTACCAGTCCTATGGGGGTGCTCACCCCCAACTCTTTACCACTCCTCATGATACTGTTTGCTTGGTCTTAGGTCCGAAGATTTCTGTGGACCCCAGCCCACGCACAGACGCTGCGCCCTAATTTGGACGTGGCGTGTTTCAGCATCTAGGGATAGTGTGTCCTCCACATGAACCCCTTCTAATACTCCGTTTACTCTCAATTGGATTGGCTGGAGACACATACGGCCTGGGATACCACAGCAGAGCTGTTCTTTTGCTTTGAATCTCTTTGTAAACACTTGCATCGGGTAAGTGAGTCCATTCTCACATATGAGGTATGGGGGACATATTATGTCACATGTATATGGAATGCTAACTACTTTGTGTTCTTTGCTTCTGTAATATCAAACAGATGATAAACCTCACTTGTCAAACCCTGACGAAGGATTTTCCGAAACGCGTCGGTTTAGTGAGACCCATCTCATCCCATGCTTATATGTTTGTCCATTGTGATTATTTTCTGTCCCTCACATGCTGTTTTCGATGCATTTGTATATATGTATATTTTTTATGCTTGAATTGACTTTGTCATTCGGTATTTTTGTACTATGTGTGTGTATTTTGGAATTAAATTTTCTTTTTTCATACATACTATGAACGTTTTTTTGGTAATGCCTTAAAAATCCCACCTGAGGGGAACCCATTGTTTGTTACGCTAAATAGCTAGGACAGTGGGGTGAGTGTCATGCAATCATGCAAACACAGGTGAAAAATAAAAAAATGATAATATAAATATAAAATAAATGGATGTAAGCTGCAACGACTTCCAAGATCTGCTTACCAGATATGATTGGACAGTCGGCATATATAAAGCACTCCAAGCAATAGGTAAAGATTGTGAAAAACTCCCATTCAGTGTTGAGACAAATAGTGGTGCAGGCTGCTTACCAGAGGGCTGACCCTCATATGCAGATAAGTGGAAACACAGGAACCACCACCAAAGAGTAGATAATAGACAAACCTTCGGGATTGTCCCCTTACCAGACAAAAGAGCAAAAAAGGCAGATGTATTAAGATCCCAGCCACACTTTGTGTACCCCGTCTTGCCCTCTCCGTCCAAACTCTGCAGCACATAAATAATGGAGAGCCAATAGTGTAATACTGTCTATATTACATTTATTTATAAAAGAATGACACTTACATAGGTCGAATAATAAAAGCTGAAAGGATAGTAAAACGAAGCTGGCCGGCCTCCGGACACACTCCCGTCCTCAATCGAACAGCGTGGTGACGTCAGCACGCCCCTCCCAGACGCGTTTCGTCATACGTTTGACGTTCTCAATGATATTTTAGAGTTATCAATTACCAGGGCGTCTCCCAGGGTACGTGCCTTTGACAAAATTATGTCTCTATAGTGGAGCATTTTGAAAAGAAAAGCTCTAGGGGGATTGCCCAGAGGCAAGGGCCTGGAAGGGATACGGTGCGCCTGTTCCACTGCGAACATAGGCGAGAACGAGTCTTTCCCAAACATTTCCAGTAACCACTTTTCAATAAAATCGACTGGATTTCTCCCCTCCATTTTTTCAGGGATGCCAATAGCTCTAACGTTATTTCTGCGAAGCCTGTTTTCTAAATCATCGAGTTTTGCAGCGTGTTTACCCACCATTATCTGCTGTGCGTGAGTTTCTCTCTGCATGGGGGCCCATTCGTCTTCTATGGTGCTAATACGCCCTTCAATGCCAGAAGTCTGATCCCGCAATTTCTGCATATCCTGACGCATGAAAGACATCTCAGCTTTCATCCCTTTAACTTCCGATGCAAGTGCAGTGATAGAGAGATTGCAGGATGTAACCGCGGAAAAGATATCTCTCAATGTGGGTTCCTGCTCAGCCGAGCCTGAGGATTAGGCCTTGTGTGAGCCTTGGGGCATGGTTAAAGTACTCACTGTGTCCCGGGGCAGCAATGAAGCCTGCGGGTCCTCCAGGGGAACAGTATCATCTGCCTCTGACAGTGAGCCACTGCGACTCTCCACTCCGTTTCCAGATGGCTCTGGTAAGTCCCACATATCGTTCTGGGGGAAAAGCCTCTGCACAGCTTCCCTGTGTTCTGCTGCAGCGGTCTTTGAAGCAGCTCCGCCATCTTGGGCCTCGTGGTCCAGAGCAGAGCAGACTGAGGATCCGCGTTTAGACAGCTTTGAGGTCATAATGAGGTACCGCTGTAGCCAGGCGAGCGTGACAGGTGCTCTGGGGGATAATCCGGTACCAAATTTGGGCGGTCAGCTGTGATTTGCAGGATTTTAAAACAGATTTTCGGCGGAGCTCACAAGACGTGCAACTGACTACATCCGCTGCCAAGCCACGCCCCAGGGGTGGAACTTTAAAGGCACTACCAAAACGTAAGGCATATATATAAAAAATGTAAAGTTTATTAAATACATGGAAAAAATATAATGAAAATATGATAAAAGCAAGGATGCATCATGTGGTACAAACGTTTTAGCAAAATGACAAAATATATACAATCCCAAACCCAACGACGTTTCAGAGATAAATTGTAGTCTCCTTCATCAGGGATTTTCACAGGGAGTACAATATCTGAGCATTTTTACGGTTGGTCAACGGCAATATTGATAAACTTCACGTAAACCCTCTCAGGGTAACCAATATTAATCCCTCTGAAAAGCAAGCCTTAAAATCTCTCAGTGAAAATGCTTCTGTCACAATCAAACCTGCGGACAAAGGGGGAAATATTGTCCTTATGGACAATACACAATACGTTGCCATGTGTTCCAAAATCTTAAACAAAAATTGGTACAGAAAGATAACTCCTGATATAGTCCAAAAATATAATCTGGAGTTCTACAAATTAGTGGACCAAGCCTATTCTAATACTATTATCAACAAAACAACCTGGGACTATATCAGACCTTTTCTAGAGTACCAACTTTCTACTCATTGCCCAAGGTCCATAAGGATGTACACAATCCTACAGGTAGACCAATCATATCTGGCAGAGGGTCCATCAGTGAGAACGCCAGTCGCCTTATTGACGAACACCTCAAACCCTATGTAGCCTCTCTAAAGTCTTATGTTAAGGACACAATCCACTTCCTTAGAATCATTGAAAATCTAGTAATTCCAGACGGGGCCCTCCTCGTCACCATAGATTTGGAGGCGCTCTACAGCTCCATCCCCCACCACAAGGGGGTGGCGGCTGTGAGGCATACCATCTTTCAAAGTAGTGATGTGGACTGGGGATATAATGAATTTATTCTGTCACTCCTTGAATACATCCTTTATCATGTCTTCACATTCAACAGCTCCCACTACCTCCCAGGTGCAGGGGGTAGCGATGGGGACTTTTTGTGCCCCATCCTATGCCAACCTGTACCTGGGGGAGTGGGAGAACATGTTTTTGAATGATGAAGCTTTGTCGATGTACACAGACCACCTTCTAGTGTGGTTTAGGTACATCAACAATATTTTTACCATCTGGGATGGCCCTTTCGAATTGCTTAACCAATGTCTGGCACGTATGAACCGCAATGAATTCAACCTTGCTTTTACCATGTCCTCTGACACCAATACCATTTCATTTCTTGACGTGCAGGTTTCGAGAAACACTGACGGCACACTCAGCAGCAGCCTTTACCCCAAAACCACCGCAGGTAACAACATTCTGCTTGCCTCCAGCTTTCATCCAGAGACCCTGATCAAATCTATACCCTACAGTCAATATTTAAGGGTGAGACATAACTGTACTAATGATGAGGTCTTTCGCCTTGAAGCAGGTAAATTGCGTGATGGGCTGCTGCTGAGGGGTTACTCCATTACGTCATTGAAAAAGGCTTTCCGACGGGCTACCACCCGAAGTAGACAGGATCTCCTTTACTCCCAACGGCCCATTAAATCAGATAATCTTCTGAGAATCATAACCAAATATTGTAACCAACATGCTGAAATTCAGAAAATTGTTTCCAAATATTGGCACATTCTCACGATGGACCCTAACTTAAGATGTTTGCTGCCAGAAGCCCCCCTTTATTACTTTCAGAAAAGCAACTTCAATTGCCTCCAAATTGGTTAGAAGTGAATATAGGGGAGAAAGTGAGGTCGTTCACTGCAAATTTAGGGGTACCTATATGTGCGGGGCATGTGGCTACTGTAGGTACATGGATACCAGCAGAAGCCCAACTTTACCTTATGGGCAAATTCTGAAACCCTGACATTTTGCAAACTGTCAAACTTTTGGGGTTGTCTACCTTCTGAAGTGTGACTGCGGATGCTTTTACATCGGAAAGACTAAGCTTCCCTTTTGGAAAAGAGCATACCGACACATTCGCAGTATGCAGACCTGTAACCCAGACTTGCCTCTGGGGAGACATACTACTCTGGTCCATTCAGGGGTCTTTCCCAAGATCAAATTTTTGATTTTGGACCGTATCCACCCCAGTTTGAGAGGAGGAGACTGGAACAAGGGTCTCCTCCAGCTCAAGCTGCGGTGGATATATAACTTGAAGGCTACCCGTCCACCCGGGTTAAATGATGCTGTGTGTTTCAGGCCCTTTCTGGATGGCTTCAATTTGGGAGGTATGGAAATGTAATGGAACTACCAGTCTCTTTTTCCCTTCCTTTTCATCCCATTGATCCCTTGCCAGTTTTGATTTGATATGTCTGTTCTCTGTATACTATTCATTATCATTTTTCTTGACCCTTCCATTTTCCCCTTGTATCTATGTTTGTCATCTCATTAGGTGCCCTAGTCGTATATATTGTGTACACACCATCAGTCTTCATTATCTGGCTGGTTCTCCTCTGGTGGTGGTTATTTCTTCGTTTCTTCTTTTTTTGCCATTTCTTGTGTCTATATTGTGAGGATTTTGGCATGGGGTCCCCCGTTGGTTCCTTCCCTGTGGCATAATACAATATGGGACTTATGTATTTGCCCTATGTATTTATACGTTTTTCATTCTGTTTAATTATAGGTTTTTTGTTTTCCCCCTTTTGGGCCTTTTTTTATACACTTACATCCGTTTTCATGTGCACCCGGCGCGGCAGTGAGGACTCTGAGTGCCTCCAGGGATCGAGTTTCCACTTTTCCTTGCGGACACCCCCTCCTATTGGTATCCATGGCAACCCTGTCATGAGGTATCTCTGCCGCGCCGGTGGGACGTGCCCCTCCGCTCTCTCATGACGTCGGCGCGCGTGTGCTGTGCGGCCGGCTCGGCTGCTGTGCTGTCTGTGCGGCGCACGCCGTGGGGAGACGCGGCGCAGTGGCGACACGGGGGCACTGCCTCTGGAGGTGTGGTTCAGGGGAGGACTTACTCAGCTGTTCAGGTAGGGCCTGGGGCATGACGCTCCTTGGATGAATCTTTGTCTAGTTAAGTTATAACACACATTCCCTTTTTGTACACTCAATGGCTGCTCTCTGTGATACACCAACTAGCTTAGCTACAAGCTTTCTCCTGACATATATGTTTTGTTGGGCGTCTCTTATCTCTCTACAGCACTATCAATAGACAGCAGTTCATATATGCGTCCTTCCTGACCTCACAACTGCCTCCCCCACTCTGTCACTGGCCTGTGAGTGCTGCCACCTGCTAACCTGGGTAGGTCTGATGCAATTTTAAATGTTTGTTATGGTTGGAGGATCTATAGTATCTCCACCTCGACAAGCATACACTCACCCCCCGTCTTTAGATACTTTGCTATATTTTTTTTTTATTCTTTTTTTTTTGTCCCTTGCTTTCCTTCTCTTTTCCAGATCCTCCTTTCTCTTTGGGCCCCAGTGCACATGTCACCCCGCCTAGGGTCTGATTTTTCGGAACCCAGTGGGGTTGTTCGGATTTGAGGAGGAGGAAATTGTTTCTTGCCTTCTACGTACTGGCCTTGTTCTTGTCTCTATTTTTGATTGCGATCTATTGGATGGGATCTGTAGGAGACCCCATGCCTCATCTTCTTTTATTATCTTATTTGGATCCATTTATGTACTTTTTTAGCGATTATGATGTGAGTACCATTATATCTTTTGTATTTATTATATATGCATTTTTCATGTGTTACAATCTATCTGTTGATCTTTATATATTTGAATCTCATAGATATTGTACTCCCTGTGAAAACCCCTGATGAAGGAGACTACAATTCCTCTCTGAAACATCGTTGGGTTTGGGATTATATACTGTATATTTTGTCATTTTGCTAAAACATTTGTACCACATGATGCATCCTTGCTTTTATCATATTTTCATTATATGTTTTTCATGTATTTAATAAACTTTACACTTTTGATATATATGCCTTACGTTTTGGTAGTGCCTTTAAAGTCCCACCCCTAGGGGGATCCTCCATTTCCATGTTTACTTGGGATGTGGCACACCTCTTTTTACAGTCTATTTTGGACACCCCAATTCATTGATAGACCTGGCTAATACTTTCTTTTCAATTTTAATAGACCCAGAGTGTCAAGACCAGTTTGCTATGGTGTGGGACGGCCACCAGAACATGTTCATTCTCCAACGATTTGTCATGGACTGATTGCCCGAGATTTAAGTACCCTGAGTTTGAAAGTCGCTGTGTTTCACTACATTGATGACATCATAATCTCTGGAACAAAAGAAGATGTAACTGAAGCACTGCACCTGCTGATACATCACATGGAGAACAGAGGGTGGGCTATCGACAAAGACAAAGTCCAAGGACCTGCCACAGAAGTGAAATTCCTGGGAATGATGTGGACTTGGCCGCAGAGGAAAATTCCAGAGACAGTTGTGCAAACTATCCAGGCTCTGTCGCCCCCTACTACCAAAGAGGAGGCACAGAAGTTCATTGGAGTTGTGGGGTTCTGGAGATCGTTCATCCCACATCTTGGACTGATTCTTAGGCCTATATATAATGACACCAGGAAAAATACTCTCATGGGGTTCAGAGCAGCAGACTGCATTCCTGGCTGCTAAAGAAGCTATTTTGCAGCATCAGGGATTAGGACCCGTGAGACAAGGAGTACCATTTCAACTAGAAGTGGAGCAGAATGGTACCATATCTTGGAGTCTATGGCAGCCAAATGAAAAGAAAGGACAGAGCAATACCCATTGGATTTTGGTTCAAAACACTGACAGGGGCACAGAAGAGATACATGCCCCTAGAGAAGTACCTGTTTGGGGCCTACACAGCACTTCAACATGTAGAGACCATTACAGGAAAGGACACAGTCACCATCGATACTAAATTGCCAATAGCAGAATGGGTGAGAGATAATGGACTGACCACTAGGGCAGCTGTAGCCCAGAACCAGACACTGATGAAATGGAAGTGGTACCTTCAAGAAAGAGGGGGTATTGCAGCTGGGGATGTTAGAGACATTTCAAAACAGTTGGCAGGGCGTGTCACTTTTACCAGCACCCAGCCAGAAGAAGAAATGCCTGTGCTGCAGTCACCCCCCCATTCAAGAGGCTCCACACTTTGAGTCTCTGTCAGAAGACATGAAGGAGTCAGTGTGGTTCACTGATGGTTCAGCCATAGTCACCTTGTCTGGGTGTAAATGGACAGCAGGAGCCTACAACCCAAGTACAGACACAGTCCTGCATAACACCGGAATTGGAGGGTCCAGTCAGCATGCAGAGTTGAAAGCTGTAGTGATTACTCCTCAGGAGGATCCTTCTTCCCAAGTCACTACCTACACTGACAGCTGGGTGTTTTTCAAAGGACTGACAAATTGGATGCCCACGTGGAAGTCCAATGAATGGATGATTCATGGAAAGGTGGTGTGGGGAGGCAAGGAAGTATGGGACTACATCTGGAAGGAAGCTCACTCCTGCACCATAAAAGTGGGGCATGTTGATGCACATGTGCCCCTAGTCCCAGACTTTGAGAACTATAACAGAGTTGCAGATGAAATCGCCAAAGTGAAGGCAGTTGATGCTGCCAAGTGCCAATTGATCCTGTCTTGATGAACTTGGCCAACTGGGCCCACAAGCAATCTGGACATTTGGGGCAGAAAGCAACATATGAATGGGCACAGCAGAGAGGATTGCTTATATCCATGGACATGATAAAGACTGTAATAGGGAACTGTACAGTGTGTGGAGAAGTGCGACAATGGCCATTGCAAAAGTACTCCACTGGGTCGATTAAGAGGGGTGAAAGGCCTGCAGATATCTGGCAGATTGACTTCATCAGTCCCCTGCCCTGGGGAAACAATGGACTAAAATATTGATTGCACTGCAGTGGACACCTATTCAGGACTTATGCTTGTTCATCCTTGCAAACGTGCAGATCAAGCCGCAAAGCTTTAACTTCTCCAGAAACTTGTCGTTGCTTATGGTTATCTAAAACAAGTCCAAAGTGATAACAGCTCACACAGATCAACAGTGCAGCAGTGGGCCAAATATTCTGGAGTGTACTGGTTGTGCCACATCCCACACCATCCACAGGCAGCTGGTTTGATTGAAAGATACAACGGCTGTTGAAAGACCAGATACACAAACTTGCACCCACACATACACTAAGGGGGTGGGATCGGGTCCTTACACAGGCAGTCATGTTGTTAAATTCTAGGCCAATAGCCAAAAGCACACCATATGAGAGGATGCTAGGGGCTGGAACACAGATTCCACAGCTGGAGTGTCCCAAAACTGTCCCATATAGTCCATTCACCTCCGCCGATGGACCGAAAAAAAAAATAAAGAAGATCTGCCTCCATGGGAGGCACACGCCATATCACGCGTCCTCGCAGTTGACAGCTCTTTTAAAACTGGGTGGGGCCACACGGCGTCGTCACCGGGTGACCCTGCCCCCCTCTGACGCATGGGGACATCCCTATGGTTTCCCCCGTAGCATCAGAGGGGGATGGGGCCACCTGGTCCACCCCCTCTGATGCACGGGGACATCCCTATGGCTTTTCCTGTAGCGTCAGAGAGGGGGGGCAGACCGGGTGGCCCCACCCCCTCTGATGCTATGGGGGAAGCCATAGGGATGTCCCCGTGTGTCAGAGGGGGGCGGGGTCACCTAGCGACGACACAGTGTGGCCCCTCCCACAGTTTTAAAAGAGCTGTCACCTGCAAGGACGCGTCATATGGCGTGTGCCTCCCATGGAGGCAGATTTTTTTTTTCAGTCCATCGGCGGAGGTGAATGGACTACGTGGGACAGTTTTATTTTTTATT
Source organism: Lithobates septentrionalis (assembly GCA_037952835.1). Classification (NCBI taxonomy): domain Eukaryota; kingdom Metazoa; phylum Chordata; class Amphibia; order Anura; family Ranidae; genus Lithobates; species Lithobates septentrionalis. The sequence continues at coordinate 3,388,416 of JBBDGP010000074.1, forward strand.
TCAAGCTTTAAAAAGCCACGTGACTGTCATGTAACACGTGGGAGGAGCCAAGGATGCTCTGTGCAGATCAGCAGTATCACACAGTGTACTGCACTGAATCTGCTCCTGTCTAAGGCGGCTGACTGCTATAGTAAAAACCTGCATATGCCTTATCATTATAAGGCACACGTGAGTGGATTGAAGTTTACCTGTGTACCTTGGTATCCTAACTATTGCACAATGATTGTTTTTTTCTCTTATCTGCCTGTCTAATGAGACCTGTTTATGATTCTCACATTGGTTGTGAACAGAAGCAAAAGACACATTGTTACTATAAAGGTCAATGAGCACCTTAATTAAGCAAGTGTTTTTAAACAGCTTTGCTAGTGGGACTGGATCAAAGCTCTATACCAATCGGATTCTACACTTGTATAATTGAACCTTCTGAATACATCCCTTTATATTTATTTTTATGTGAATTTTTTATGTGGATTTTTTTACACATTTGGTGTCACTAATTTTTTATAATTTTACACTATTTTGATTGCTGGATTTTTTAGGAATTTTTACTCACCGCTGGATTTATTTGAGTATTTATAGTTATTCATATATATTCATTTTTATGCACATTGTGAAGCGCTTCAAATATCATTATTTATTCTTTTTAAGTGACTCTGAAAACACTCTCTTTTGATAGCAGCCTCACTTGGTTTTATGTGTAATTATCAGCTGTTTAGCATCACAGCGCTTTGTGTTTTATATATTCTTTTTCATAGAATTTTATATCCCTTTGTCTCTTGTTTAATCTCCATCCTTTGGGATTTTCCTATGCCACATTTTATACTGTATATACAGTATGTAAGTGATGTATGTGTGTATGTAAATTGTCCTTAGACCTTTCTCATTGCAATCTGGAGGGAGCTGCTCTATGCAGAGTAACTAGGGACAGACACTGGAACATAGAGCATTCCATCATCCCAGCAATGTAACAGGCACCATCAGACTGAGTAATCTTCTACCTGTTTAGTCCTCGCTGAGATGCCACTATGAAAAGCAAAGTGAGACATGGTGTCAGGGGCATATCAGTGGCCGTCGGGCAAATATGCGTGCACGCAGGTGCATGAAGGGCCTTTCCAGGGCAGTTCTGCTGAATGCTCCACCAGGGGGCGCCGGAGCGCGCCCATACGCGCGTTTGTGCTATCGCTGTTTTGGCACCAAGGGCCCTTTAAAAGACTGTCAGATGCTTCTGTCAGGTGCTGTTCGTCTGCAGCTCTGCAACTGAGTTCCTGTATCCTGCCTGTTGTTGTATTGCTAGTGACCCGGCTCCGTCTGACCATTCTCCAGTCTCCTATCCAACCCGGCCTGCCTGACCTTGCTTATATCTTGTGACCCGTTGCCGAACTCCTGCCTGCCTGATTATTCTTGGATTATCCCTCCTGCTATATACTTGCCTGATCTCCTGCCAAACGGACTGTCTGACCCTGCTTTGCCTGTGTCCTGTGATGCTGCTTCCAGCCTGCTCTGCCAAGCTTCAGTTCCTGCTGCTGCCTTATCATCCACCTGCCTGCCTACTGGCCTGCATCGGCCTACCTGCATCCGCAGCTCAGCCATCCCTGAGGGACGTTCTTCCAGTTCCAGAGTTTGCTTCTGCTGGAACCTGCATCAGGCCCTCCTACCCACTGTGCTCAAGAGACCACTGTTCCCACTTCCAGTGGCTCCTGAACCAGCGTTTAAGAGAGGTCTCCTTCTACCAGTCGGGCTCAACTACCAGGTACCTAACACATGGAGACTACAAAGTACAGTAAGTGACCACTAAACACCAATAATGGGCACCATTCCTCCCACTGACACAGGGGCACTATTCCTTCCACTGAAACAGGGACATCATTCCTCCCACCAACATAGGGCACCATTACTCCTACTGGCACCATACAATCCTCTTTCTACTGACACAAGGGCACTATTCCTCCCAATGAAAACTAACACAATGGGGGGAGATTTACTAAAAGCGGAGAGTGCAAAATTTGGTGCAGCTCTGCATAGAAACCAATCGGTTTAAAGGTTTTATTGTCAAAGCTTAATTGAACAAGCTAAAGTTAGAAGCTTACTGACTACCATGCACAGCTGAGCCAGCTGAGCTAAGTGCTCCAGTTTTAGTACTCTCCCCAGATGACACCATGTTCCCACTGATAGACACACCATTCCTTCTACTGACATAGGGCAACATTTTAACCACTGAAACATGGCCACTTAGCTCAGCTGGCTCAGCTGTGCATGGTAGTCAGTAAGCTTCTAACTTTAGCTTGTTCAATTAAGCTTTGACAGTAAAACCTTTTAAACCGATTGGTTTCTATGCAGAGCTGCACCAAATTTGGCATATATATATATATATATATATGGCATATATTACTCTCTCTGACCAGTGACATAAGGGCATTTATTACTCCCACATGGGCATTGTTGACACTTACTAGTTATAACCAATGCAGGGATTTTTTTTTTTTTTTTTACTTCTGGTGTTGCAGATGCATTTTTTACATCTAATGTCACCTAAGCATAGTTTAATTCCACTGACCACTAAGAAGGGGTTTGGGACTTTAAATTAAGCACACCATGACTCAGGCCGTGTGCCTTCATCCCTGTTTAATTTAGGAAGAAAAAAGACCACTGACACTGGGGTATTTATTACTTCTTACTAAAGACTGATGCCGGAGGAATTATTACTCCCGCTGACACTGGTGCATATTTTAGTACCACTGACCCCAGGCATTTTTTACTCCCACTGTCCATCCAATGTGAGGTATTTTTTTTTACACCCACTGACCACACTCTTATGCTGCATACACACGGTTGAAATTTCCATCAAAAAAAGTGTGATGGGAGCTTTTGGTCGGATATTCCGACCGTGTGTATGCTCCATCCAACTTTTTTTGTCTGAATTTCCGCCAGCAAAAGATTGAGAGCTGGTTCTCTATTTTTCCGACGGAAAAAGTTCTTGACAGAAATTCAGTTTGTCTGTATGCAATTCCGACACACAAAAAAAAACGCATGATTGGAAACAATTCGACGCATGCTCGGAAGCACTGAACTTCATTTTCTCGCCTCATTATAGTGTTGTACGTCACCACGTTCTTGACGGTCGAAAGTTCAGAGAACTTTTGTGTGACTGTGTGTATGCAAGCCAAGCTTGAGCGGAATTCCGCTCGAAAAACCATCCAAGATTTTTTCCAACGGAAATTCCGCTCGTGTGTACGTGGCATTACCCTTGGACAGTGAACTGGCCCTTTGTTTAAAAGACTTGTTGATGCTGAATAGCCACCACTTTCTCCATACAATACATGCAAATGATTTTTTTTTGTAATCATTTTATTTTTGATTGGTGATACAGAAAATAAAAACCAATTGTATAACTACAAAGAGCAAGGCCACAGTGAGTCATATTTAAAAAGGGGCTTTGTTAATAAAGCATACTCAAATACCATTAACCCAACATACAGAATGCATAGAGTGATGTAACAAACAAGAGGGTAGGTAAGAGGAAAAATGGGAGAAAAAAAAAAGGGAGAGGTGGATAGGGGTATGGGTAGTCCCCTAGTCTACTGCCAGGGAGGGGTCAGTAGTCAACATGCAATTATAGGTTGTGGAGTATTGGAACTGGATCCAGTAAAATCATGTCTTTTGGTGGTGTAGAGACATAGTGAGGACTTTAATAGTGTCAAAATAATTTACTGCTTTGATCCATAGGCCAATCGATTGAGTCAAATCTTACTTCTAATGCAAAAGGATACAGGGTCTGGTAGCATATTTAGTAAGTGGATTACCTGTGATTTACAATATTACCACTTAGAGAGTGTGCTAAGGTGCTAAGGTCACTCGGGAGAGACCTCTGAGATCAAGGATCACAGCACATTTTACTACATTTTTGTGAGTTTATTGGGTCGAGTGAAAGTTTTTGGGGACTGATATAACAGACAGAAAGATCAAGCAAGGATTTATTAATGCTGGAGCACATGTCAAAAAGAGGAAAACTGTATTTTCTAACATAACTTTTGCCTGACATTCTGGGTGGCACTGCTACTATTTATGTTGACCAGGAGTAAATGCAATATTAGGCCCCACACTTCTTTATGTTCTGCTCAGTGGGTTACCTTGTGTAGCTAAAGGCATCAGTGTTTTATTCAAATGTGCAAATGAAAGTGCAAAGTACACATTTGTTCATTTGCACATTTGAATAATTTAAGGCTGCACTGCAAAGTTGAAGTTCACAAACTTTATTTGGAAATTTTATCAACTTTATTATTACTACCATAATTGTATATTTATTATGGTTATATTTTATTATGTTTTTATGTTATTGATTTATTAGTATATCACAAGGTAGCACTCTTATGCCCCGTACACACGGTCGGATTTTCCGATGGAAAATGTCCGATCAGAGTGTGTTGTCGGAAATTCCGACCGTGTGTGGGCTCCATCGGACATTTTCCATCGGATTTTCTGACACACAAAGTTTGAGAGCAGGATATAAAATTTTCAGACAAGAAAATCCGTTGTCGGAAATTCCGATCGTGTGTACACAAATCCGACGGACAAAGTGCTACGCATGCTCAGAATAAATAAAGAGATGAAAGCTATTGGCCCCTGCCCCATTTATAGTCCCGACGTACGTGTTTTACGTCACCGCGTTTAGAACGATCGGATTTTCCGACAACTTTGTGCGACCGAGTGTATGCAAGACAAGTTTGAGCCAACATCCGTCGGAAAAAATCCCAGGATTTTGTTGTCGGAATGTCCGAACAAAGTCCGACCGTGTGTACGGGGCAATATTCTGACCACATATTCAAAGGAACATGCACTTTTGAGAGCAGCAACCCAATTAGTTAATATTCACACTTCATTAATTTGTTACTTATCTTCATTTGAAGTCACATACTTAGTGCAGGAATCCACAGGTGTGTTATAAACATCCACTTACTCATCCATCATTGATGTTTTATAGTTGCATTATTATCCATTTTTGCTAAGTGTCAATATACAAGTTTACTTTCCCCATGTCTTGGTGCCTCATTTAAGGTGGCAATATCATAGAGCGGAAGAGCAATTAACACACAGTATAATTTCTTAATGCTCAATTAGGTTGGTGTGTCAGTTAGGCCAAGGCCTTAAGGGTCACAACAGAGATCAGGGGGCTTATGTTAAACAGTGGCTCCTTCGGGGGTAGCGCTATACACAGATGACATATTGCATGAAGATGACACAGTAGCAGTAGTTGGGTAACAGAGCAACTTCAGGTGGTGGGGATGGCAGCTATGGATGATAATGTCTCTTTCTTAGTACCTGTTAGTGCTGGAGAATAGCCAGCAGTTAATGTAAATGGTAAACTGAGCCAGTCTGAGTCCTTGATCTAGTCTCCACACTCAAGAACTTATGGAGTCATCACTTTTTTCCAAGTAAAGTGTTACTAAACCCAGGACCCTGCATTCACTATATCTGTTCTCCCACAGTACACAGTACACAGAACATGAAAATGCAATAGTTTTAGTAAATATAAACAGCAAAATCCATTTTCTCATCAGCAGTATATATTTTTTCTATAAGTGTCTGGTTAATGCTTGAAGGATTATTAATTCTTGGAGGATTATTAATTCTACTCTGACTGTCCTATGAGGCTGCAGTACCCCTGACCCTCTGTCTGGACAGTACTGATTGGCCCTGTGCTGGCCACATGCACCCTCCAAAGAAAGAACAAACTCTCTAGCAATACACACCAAACTGAGCATGTACAGCTTGCCCTCAAGGCTCTATTCTTTCAGGAGATGAATTGGGGACAGTGGAAGAAGGGGAGGATCAGAGAAGACACGATCAATCCCTTTTAACATAATGCCGAGAATTAACTCCTTGGGTTCCACAGTGAGTATAACAAGCATGCTTCACTGCATATACAGACTGATTTTACTGTTATGGGTTTGGTAACATGCATGCACTCTTGAATCTAAACTGTAAGTTACTACAATAAAATTGTTTTTAATGGTATTGGGGTCTTCACTATTGGTCACTTATTTCCTTCACTCGATACATTGAATGCCTTACATCTGATGTGAGATCCTGGTTTGTCTGAGGGTGAATATTATCTCAAGAACGTTTATTGGCCTATGTGGGAGAATATTGCTTTGAAGCTGGATATGCATGATGTGCCTGGGGTTAATATAACATGCATATGATTTCCAGCCATCTGGTAAGCAGATTACTTTACCATGTGGTGCCGAGTGCTTTTGTATACATGCACTAAAGTTGGTGACTGGTATATCATTCTCCTCTTTTTCGGTCTCACCATTACTTGTCATTTTAAGCTCCGCAACTTTTGGACTTTTGTATTATGTTTGGTTATCAACAGACTATGCTGGCTGCTTTGATTTATTGGTTCACTTAGAATAGCTACTGACACTTTTTTATAACCATACAAAAACAATTGCAAGAGGAGAGATGTAAGAAATGGTATGCTAAATAAAAATGCAGCAATGAAAATCCAATATTTACAAATGCTACATTAAAGCAACATCCTAAGAAAAAGGAGGGTAATCTAAAACCACCCAAGTATCATGATTGATAAAATATTATGACAACCTTGTGGAATCCAATAATATATGAATACTTAAAGATAGCAAAGAATGACATGACGGTAAATCCTGGAAATCTGTCCAGCATGACGGCAAATATCTGTGCAAAATCTAGTGGCGGCTGGTGCTCAAAATTTTTTGAGGGGTGCAAACATTTAACTGTTAGTAATGCAGGGCTGTAAATATCCATTTATCATTACTGCTAGATAAAACTGTTCCCATCATATGCAGCCTCACTGTGCCCTTCAATTGCAGCTTCACTGTGCCCATTATAAGGGGGCTCTCACCATCCCTGTGCTGGGTTTCTAGATCTGTACACCTGCTGTGCCCATTATGAGGGGTTCCCACCATCCCTGTGCCAAGTTCCCGGGTCTGTACACCTGCTGTGCCCATTATGAGGGGTTCTCACCATCCCTGGGCTGAGTTCCCAGGTCTGTAGACCTGCTGTGCCCATTATGAGGTGTTCCCACCTTCCCTGTGCGAGTTCCTGGTTCTGTACACCTGTTGTGCCAATTATGAGGGGTTATTTTGTTTATTGAAAAATCTTACAAACAACAACTTATATACAATAAAACCATAATAAATAAATAAAACATATTTACAAAATAATTGAATATGACTATACAAAACAAGAGCGTAATAAATGGTGCAAACCAAATTGTGCAAAACATAATCCCTATGAGAGAGCCAGACGAAGGAACATCTCCGACACCATGCATGTAGCCTTTTATCAAAAATATATTTGATCTGAAAATCTAGGGGAGTAAAACAAGAATACGAAGAAAAGCCGCACACCCCGAGATCAACAGGCAGCAGCGACAGAGTCCTGATATTCCTCCACACCCTTATCCAGGCCTCCTGCCACCACCTGTCTTTCTCAAGACCCTGAATCTTCCCAACCTCACCCAGAATGTTCTGCATCACCACTTCGACAGGGAGGATTTTACTCCATAAGGATACCTGACACCGTGCACTCCACGTGAAATAACGGACTACTAGACTAAAAAAAGTGTTTTCAAATCATAATCCCGACGAGTCTGGAATGCCCTATACACCCACTCTGCAAAACTTATGGGGGAGAAAGGGTATACTCAGAGCCCTTCCCACCCTCTTGTACACCTCTATATTAAAAGGGCACTGAAGTAGAAAGTGATCCATGGACTCCACCACTCCACCACACTCCACTCTTGGGCAGCCCCGATCACTCATGGAAAGAAACTTCAAGTTGCCCTTCACATATAGTTTTCCATGAAAGGCAAGCCAAGCCTGATCCCTAAACTTCATTGGGATTCTCTCCAAATTAATCAATCGCAAACTCACCCCCAAAACCACCAGGCTTGGGCAATCCCTCAAGGCCAGTGGCTCGCAAAAAGCAGATCTTATGATCCGCTTCTCAAGACGTTTCCTTGGAAGAGATCTGACTTCTCCTGCTGTTACTTGCATTTTCAAACACGGGGGAACATAAGCCGGGAGCTTATCATGCTTGACCCTCGGGCTTTTCACTGGCCCACCATTTTCCAAGTCTCGCAGAAAGGGCCTAAACCAGGGCTGGAAAATACCAGGGGCAGGTTCCTCCGCCAGGGAGAGTTTGCAGCACTAACTATGACCAAGTCCTTCCCTTTTTGGGCCTATCTACAATTAAAACACTATCTCCATAACCCAGCAAACAGAGAAGGATTCAGGAAAGCCCCTACTGTCTTTGAGTCGCTGTGTTCTAGCTCGTCTCCCCATAATCATGTGATTTCAGTGCCTCAACGTTTGGGGAACCTTTGAGCTCAGAGCATGCATTTTGAGAGGCCAAGCTGGACACAGTGATAGAGGAAGCTAGCTGGGATCGCATCCCCTTGTATATCCACAAAGGTTCAATGAATGTAAACACCCAGGAAAATGGATAAAAAATTAAAACGCGGTGGTACATGACACCGGAATTGCTCCATAAATTTGTCCCGACACCCGACAGTCTCAGATTGGTGCTGAGATGCCGACAGGACCTGGGCACTTTTCTCCACATATGGTGGACATGCCCACTGATTCAGCCATACTGGCGTAAGGTGCATGACGCGACAACTGCAATTGCTCCCATTGGAGTTTTCACCAGCACAGTACCTCCCTCATCTTTCCAAAATACGCTGGAAAAGATACTATAAGTCTGTGGCTATGCATATGATTAACTCTGCTAGGCTATGCTGACCGGTCCATTGGAAGTCCAAATCGACCCCTTCAATGAAAGAATGGGCATCACGCATCAATCATATTGCAGCGATGGAGGAGCTGATCTATATCACCCAGGATAGGATCTCCAGTTTCTTGAATATATGGGAAGACTGGTTTAAATATCGAAACTCTCAAATGTATCAAGACCTGATACAAGACAATGTTTAACCGGTGTTCCACGGTTCTTATTCTTTTTGTAGAACAATCTGAAGGCATTGTAGGTTTTTATACTACATATATCGCTACCAGAAGTAGATGGAGAGGGTAGCTGGTGGTCATCCCACCCCCTCTCCTCGCATTAGCCTTTTGATACACCCCACCATCTCTCTCCCTAATCATTTCCTTTTTTTCCTTATCCCCTCTAACTAGATCCTAGCAGGTGGAGATTCTGGGGTAATGGGCTGACTTAGTAGTCGGCTCCTTCTCCCGTTCCTCTCATGGTATGCGTAACAAACGGAAATCAGATTAGGAACTTTTTCAGAGGCCGAGAATTTTTAATAACTCTGACTGACATGTCTATAGGCATCTGAAATACCTTACACAAACATGGCAATGCATCGATATCTCGAGGAGCACTTTATGTCTTTTAATTTCAGGAATTGTATTGTATACAGGGAGGCCCTTATTGGTTCCATCATTGATATGTAACTATGTTGATATTTTCTGTATTGTCTGTTAAAATCTTTAATAAAATCTTTACCGGAAAAAAAAAATGGCAGTCAAACCATCTGGCCCTGACGTTTTATTGATGGATAGTTTATCAATAGCCTGGATTACCAATCTGCAGTGATTTAATCTGTCAAATTCTTTAAAGGAACATTTACTTTCCAGACCTGGTGTAGACTCCAAAAACCTGACATCCTTGTGTGATCAAAGTTCCTTCCTTCCTTCCAGGGGATCGGCATAGTATGTAAAACAATGGTTAGTGCAGCATATCATATACACATTTATCCACACAGGGATGATGGAAATTTCCAGCGCAACTTGGATATCTCCAATCCGAAAAGGTGGATGTCCAGCCCAACAAGGATATCTGGCAATAATAGCCTCCAGAGTAGCAGTGATAGGCAGTGTAGTAATAAAGCCATCCCAGGTAGGTATATAAAATAGAAGGACACACTCTAAGTGTACTCCATAGATTTATTTAGAATATAAAAATGCTAGCACTGACAAGCGCAAATAGTAAAATGTCAATATGAATTTACAGCAAGATCCGTGGATCGAGCACAGCTAGATGGCAGCAGTGACGTCCGTGCAAAAGCTCTTCCCCTCGTACGCGGCATTACGTTCTTGCAGGACTTCATCAGCGAGGGACCCTCACTGACGAAGTCCTGCAAGGATGTAACGCCGCGTACGGGGGGAGGAGCTTTTGCACGTACGTCACCCGCTGGGAAATGGGATCTTGCCTTTCACTTTTGAGACGTTTATAGTTCTTTTCTTTATGTGGAATGGACTTTTTATCTTAATCTATTGCGCTGCACTAAACATTGTTTTACATATTAAGTATAGGCTTGTGATTACCTATAGTGTTCAGCTTGCATTTACCTGTGCTCCATTTATATTTGTCTGCGCTGATTGTTTTTTTTCTCTTTAAACATACTTGTTTGATCGGCATAGTATGACCTGACAACCTCCAGGATTCCCGACCTAGACTTCCTCAGAGAGCCTGTACTATCCTTCAGGCCATTGACTGTTTTAACTACTAATCTCTGTTTACAGTTCTGGTAAGGGTCAGGTGAATGGTATTTGCCTTAATCCCTCTCCTGAACCAAAGAGGCGTGCCGGTCATATTGATGTCTTCTAAGGAGGAGCTTCACCTCAGAGATCGCCCCAGAATCTCCTCCATTCAAAACAAGGCAGTCGAGTTTCCTCCGCAAAAGCTGGTAGGTGATATACTTATCTTGCTGCTTCCTTCATAATATGGCCTTGAAAAGCCCAACAGTCCGCTGTTTTACAAGCTCCCACCATTCTGACTTACTGTTGCAAAAGTCTAGGATAGTTATCTGTGCTTGAAAAAAATCCTCAAAGGATTGTCTTACTCTCTTATCTTCCAGGAGGGCCAAATTCAGTCTCCAGATACCACTCCCCCTAGGTGGCATATCTGAGGCATTCAGAGCCATAGATAGAATACAGTGATTGGAAAACTCCACTGCCCCACACAGGTGCTGAAAAAACAGAGTCTCCCTTTAAAAAAAATCCTATCTATCCTATGCTGACTACTACCTCGCTGAAAAGTGAACCCCGTGCTGTCTGGGCAGCGCTTAATGTGCACATTTACCAGACCTGCTTCCCTAACTATTGCATTGAGAAAAAGGCTGTCATAGTCCAGCTTATCTCTGAAACCTCTCCTGTCTTTAGACCTAGTAATGGTGTTGAAATCATCTCCAAAGATAACCTGCTTAGCTGTAAAAAGAAAAGGCTTAATCTTTGTAAAAAGGCATTTCCTGTCCCATTTAGTCCAGGGACCATAGATGTTAATCAGGCACAGGTCCTGCCCCCTCACAGAGATGTCCAAGACAATGCATCTCCCAATCTCTACCTCAATTACCCGCCGGCATGTTACCATACCAGAAAAAAGGACCGCAACCCCGTTGTAAGGCTCGGCCGCAAGAGAACAAGATGGGGGACCACGTCTCCACTCCTTCTTTGCCAGATGTATATCAGCCAGACTACTCAGATGTGTCTCTTGCAAAAACAAAATGTCAGCATAAAACTTGCTGAGCAAAAATAAGGCCATATGATGAGCACTCACTGATCTTAAGCTGCAACATTATTGGCTGCCACTTTTAACGGAGTGGGAACTGCCATTAGGGTAAGTGAGGCAGCCGTTTCTTAGCCTGACTACTCCCTCTCCCTGAAGAACCAGTGTGCTTCATTGCACCCTGGGACTCATCATCCATAAAGGATGCCATACTCAACGTGTCCCATTCATGGTCGTCATCTGACAGGACCACAAACTTATTTGCCAAAAGCAAAACTTTAGGACTTAATGTAACTGTACCTACTTTTTTTTTCTTTCTTTTGCCCCTCCACCTTTTATCCTCCAACCACTCCATATCATCCTAGGACAAACCGTAATCAACAGCCTCCCCACACCTATCCTTGCCTTCACCCGCCTTCCCCCCCACTCCCCCCACTCTCCCTTCCCTTATCTACCACCAGGCCAGCCTCTTCACCATCTTCCCCACTCCTCTGCACCCCACGATCCTCAATAGATACTCTGCAGCGTTGAGGGAGGGGGACTGGCACCAGCCTCAGAACCTCTTGCTGCCTCTGCAATTTTGGAAGACCTAAATACAGAAACATTGGACACATTCTCAGTAACTGATACCTTATATACAGACTGGGAAGACATGGGCACACTAGGAAAACACACATACTGGGGCACCACAGACTGGGAAGACACGGACATATTGGGTATTGGCACAGACTCTGATGGACTCAGAGGCACCCCAGCTGCTGAGCTCTGAGCATCCTCCATGTCCAGGCGGAAGAACTCTCTCATGAGCTCAGGCTTGTTGTGCATTGCCTCAGGACACTGACTGTAAGGATGTCCCATCGCATTGCACAGATTGTACCTTATAATTTTACAGTCCTTTGCCAAATGTCCTACACCCTGACACAGAGAGCACTTTATCACTGGACAGGAGGATGCAAGATGCCCTTTATGAAAATACCTGAAATTCGGACGAAAATGCATTCGGACGAAAACGAATGCACATGTCTACCGTACACATGGTCGGACTTTGTTCGGACATTCCGACAACAAAATCCTAGGATTTTTTCTGATGGATGTTGGCTCAAACTTGTCTTGCATACACACGGTCATACAAAGTTGTTGGAAAATCCGATCATTCTGAACGCGGTGACGTAAAAACACGTACGTTGGGACTATAAACGAGGCAGTGGCCAATAGCTTTCATCTCTTTATTTATTCTGAGCATGCGTGGCACTTTGTGCTTCGGATTTGTGTACACACGATCGGAATTTCCGACAACGGATTTTGTTGTCGGAAAATTTTATATCCTGCTCTCAAACTTTGTGTATCGGAAAATCCGATGGAAAATGTGTGATGGAGCCTACACACGGTCGGAATTTCCGACAACAAGGTCCTATCACACATTTTCCGTCGGAAAATCCGACCGTGTGTACGGGGCATTAGTGTTCTGGTGCTGAACGTTTGTTATTGTTGCTATTTCTTTTCTGTATTATCTTTATTCATAAATAATTTGATACTCAGCTCTAGATTACGCAGTATGAGAGATTTGTATCTCAACATGTGTACTTGTCTAGCAGATGTCTATATGTAAACTCTTTCTAAAATGTGAAATTATCTGTGATTCATTTCTGTAAGTTGAACACTTCTTTCTTGTTAAATGTATGAATGCAACTCACATGTCTACTTTTCAATAAAAAAAAAAAAACAATTGAAATAAAAAAAAAACACCTTAAAATACTTGTGGAGGAGGGATTTAATATGGGTATTTTGAACAAAAAGAAGGAGCATTTGGTACCTTTGGCTCCTATATTGCCCACGATGTATTCATTGCCAAAGATTCATAAAACTTTGGTAAACACTCCAGGACGAACCATCATCAGTGGTATAGACTCTATTACATCTTGAGTCGGCAAGTATATTGATCATTATTTGCAACCATTGGTGATGGGCACTCCTTCTCTCCTCAAGGACACGGAACATGTCATCAATATTTTAAATACTATTGAGTGGAAGCCCACATATCTACTAGTGACTGCGGATGTTGCATCCTTGTACACAGCCATCTCACATAAACTATGGTATGAAGCAATTCGATGCTTTCTCTCCCGAGATTCTGCTGTCCCCTCTGTACAAAGTAACTTTATTTTTAAGTTGCTTGAATTTTCACATAATTACTTTTGGCACAATGGGGCATATTATTTGCAAACAAAGGGTGTAGCCATGGGAGCAAAATTTGCTCCCAGTATGGCAAACCTTTTCATGTCAAAGTGGGAAGAGGACATTGTTTTATGTAACAAACATCCAGAGTTAATTCTATAGGAAATATTTATCAATCCTGTCCTTTTTATATGGAATGGTGACCTTCAGTCGGTAAATGCGTTTGTGTTTTTTTTTGAACGTATAATAAATAAATAGGGGCATAGTCCTTAGTTATGAGGTAAGCTCTACTGATATCCACTTCCTGGATTTGAGAATTTCAATACAAGAGGGTTAAATTGTCACCTCCACTTTCTTTAAACAGACAGACAGGAATGGGTACATTCCATTAGACTCTTGTCACCATCCCTCCTGGTTAAGGGCTGTGCCCAAAAGACAATTTTTGTGTTTAAAACGCAATTGTACCCACCTGGATGAGTATTTAAGGGAACAGACTTGCATTACACTGAGAGAGGGGAAGTAAAGCTGGAGGTGAAATGTGCTGCTGTAGAGTCAGGACACAGTGATAATAGCATAGCAGGTACCCCTTCTGCCCCTCCCCCTCTAGTCCTGGCCCTGCTGCATGTACTGTACCTGGAGATTTCTGTGTGATCCCTCTGTGTGCACTGCTGGTTGCAGAGTCTGTCACAGGGAGATGGATGGACTGATGCCTTTGCCTCTGCCTTCTGTATGGACCTATCGCTCCCTGTCTGCACTGAGCCTGCCATCATTCTTCTGCTGCTGCTGATGCCCTCACTTGCTAAAGGAGACAGGCAGCGTGTGAGCCAATGATGCCATGGGTCCAATAAAAGCACCATCCTATGGACACGCCAATCAATAACAACCACAGGAAAGATAATGCTAGAGGTGGAGTGTTTGAGTGCAAGGATCCTAGCCCCAAGGACACTGTAAACTACGCCAATAGAGCTTCTTGGTCCCATTCACATGTTTACACATGCGTCATGCCTCCAATAGCACATGTGTGTCCGGCACCCTTAACACACACATTTTTTTTAATGATAAGTAGTTTCGGGGGGGGGGGCGGTGCCCCTGCGCCCCCTATTGATGGGCCGCCACTGGCAAAAACTCAAAATAACAAAAAATACCAAAAACAATAAATCACTATTTCATGAATGAGAACATAAAAACAATCTAATCTAATTTAGTCATGAAAATGTGTGATATCCCATTCAAACTTAAAACCATATGATATACAATTTTTGAACTGAAAGATCAAAAAAACCTCTCGTTTACGCAGAGATCTAAATGCATCCCCTCCCCTTTTAGGCGGGCTGACTTTCTCAAGGATCTGTACTCCTACTGCTGAGGTGTCACCATTATGGTATTGATTAAAGTTGCGAGCAACATTGGTGGAATGATTTTTCTTAATACTGGATAAATGCTCAATGAATCTATCTCTGAGATGAATGATTATGCGTCCAATGTGCTGTACATTGCAGAGTCTGCATGTGATGATATATACAACATGTTTGGTATTGCAATTATAGAATGACCACAGTCTCTGTTCTTTCACAGTAGAATAAGAATGCACAACCTCCCCTTTAAAAATATGACTACAACCCGTTGCGTTGAAAAGAAAAAATGTGTTGAAAAGAAAAAAACCTAATAGTGTGTACCTGGTTTTATACAAAACTGTTAGGTATAGGGTATAGTCCTCTCCTTTTTCATCTCACCTTGCAAGTTAGGAGGTTAATGTCATCTGTCTATGTCGAACAAGACCAATTCAAGTGAATAATGCTACTCTGCAAGCGCCCCACAACCCCCTCCTTTGCAGTGCTCTAGTGCAGGGTTAAAGCAGTTGCCAAGGAGGCAATATGCCCCCTCACCACCTGTTGAAGGGCATCTCTAACTGCTCGTCAGAGAGCAAAGCACAGGTGAACAAGTCCTTCATTTTTAATTATGTTTTAGACGTTCATTTTTTTTTTGTATTTAAGTTTTTCTAACTGCCCTGTTGGGGCGGGAAAGCTTCAGTGAAATATCAGGGGTCTGAACAGACCCCTGATGTCTCACATCTGAGACAGAGAACGGGACAGGAGAGGAGGGAAGCTGGTAGCGCTGCAGGGGGAAAGGGCACATAGGGGTCCTGGACAGCAGGGGGGAGAGGGCGCAGATACTAGAACTGGTTCTCCTTCAGTGCAGCTGGGGGAAAAAAAGAGTCAAAAGCGCTGCCAGGGCATCCACAAAAGTCACAAAAAGGCAGTACAGCCCAGGTCCCCCTTTTGAGTTGATGGAGCTCATTACAGCTGGACCGGCAGTATTTCCTTATCAGTGGTCCTGGGTGCCAGTGTCAGACACCTTTTTGAAAGTCATTCCTCTTCCCCTGACCTTACTCTTTTTTAGGTATGTTGCTTCTGCTAGATGCTTTGCATGTCTCTCTTGATGAAAAACTCTAACTCCTAAGAATTTTTGAAAAGTGTGACTTTCATTTCATGTTAACAGGTTCTTCTTCAGTAGAACCGCATATATCCACTCAAGGAAGCCAATTAAGGTAGTATGAGTTTTGACAAAATGTAATAAATGCTTCAACAATTCTTCTCAGGTACACGATAATGAAACACCCCCAGCTTGACACAAAAAACACAACATTTTACCTATAATGTTTTTTTTGTTTTTTTTTTCACAATCAGAGATTTATTGAAACATATTGTGATACAAAATTGCAAACAATATAAATTGAACAAATTAATCCATACAATAAAAAAGGATTACATTTGAGTAACATTTGGTGTTTATAAGGATTGTTATAAATATTTTCAGGTAGTAATTGGAATGGAAGGAGCTGTAAGGGGGGGTAGGGGGAGGGATAGGGGGGTGAAAATCTGGGATGGGTAAAGGAGGGGAGAGGTAAGGGAGGGGTCTGGGGAAGTAATAATAAGGAGTACAATAATGTTAACAGTTGTTAGAAACATATTTTCAGATCAGGGTAATGTTGTTGACATACTGACTGTAATGCAATGTAAAGCAACAGATTTTACTTCAGTAGCTCTGTACGTCTGTATCCTACCCTTTGTATGTATTTATAATTAATCTCCACTGTGTGAAAAATGTTTCATTCATAGTTCATTTACATTTGTAAGTAGGTGTGTGTGTTTCCAGCTAGACATTATTAGAATGTTCTTTATTGAACAACTTTTTATATGCCTTTCCTGCCAGCGGGGACTGCCATTCATTGCAAGGTAAAGCAAAACTATAGCCTGAGGCTGCTTAGGTGTTAGCTGGCACTGAATCGTTTTTCATGCAATACCTTTTCTACTCCCTCTGTCGATAGCATGATGAGGACATTATGGATGGAAATTGAGTCCCTTTCCTCTTATCTGGCTGCAACATGTTTACTCACAAGGGGACTGGAGCAGAATCCTGGATGACTTTGCAGCACTAAAAGAGAGAACAGTCATGCAAATTATTTGGAAAGCATAGGCCTCTGGGCAGTGGTTGTTAAAAAGGATAATAGAATGAGACTAGGCAACATATATGGCTTTATTGCCATGTGTTTTAGTCAGGCTGATAATGATTTTGTATGGAAGGAGAAAAATCTGTTAAATTTGTCTCTAAAAGCAGTATTGCCAAATTAATGAATGTGGATGCATTCACAGTATAAGTTAGTCTGTGATCACATGTAAATGGAGCATATACACAGAGGTTGTTTTAACTATGTGAAACTTTACACTACTTTGCAGTCTGTAAATCGTAGTTCATTGGGAGTGGGTGGAATTCTAAGTATTATATACTACTATCCAGTTGTTAACAGATATTAAGAAAAAAAAAATCATGCTGACTAGGGATAAGCTTTGGATTCAGACCAATCCTTTGGTTGCTTCAAATTTTGCATGTTTAGAGTTTGGAAATTAAAGCAGAAAGAATGAAGAGAAGAGGTGAAAATAAAACTATAAAAATTTCCAAGGAGGAAAATGGGGTTTTAAATGCTGATGCCCCTACACATGATGACGGCGGACTTTTTCAGCAAGTAAAAAGCGGTAAATCAGCAAAAGAGAAGGCTAAAGAAGCTGCTGCTGCCAAAATGGCAAAATTTGCACTTTTGTCTAAACATGGAAAAAATGAAGCTCCCCAGCAGGATGCCAGTGAGGAAATGGAAGATTCAGGTATGAGAATAGATACAATCACTTTACATAAATATACGGATCAATCAATATCTAATGTGGAAGAAAAGGATAAAAGTGTGAGACAGTACACGGATAATCAGCTAAATAGCCAGCATATATTAACAACATCACTAACGTCAACGCCATTAGAGCCAACATTATTAGATGTGTTAAAAGCAGTACAACAATCTCAGAATTCTATATGTAATCTAAAAGGGCAAGTACCAATAAAGAAGAATTTACTTTTCTTCGTCAGGATGTCCATAAAATAAGAGAAAGAATGTCAACTTTTGAAGACCGTGTTAAAGAATTAGAGGATACCTCACAGCTATTGGTTAAAGATATCAAGGAAGTGATATAAAAAATCAGATATTCATGGCCGTGAACTGTAAGATCTTGAAAATCACTTTCGGCATAATAATATTAGGCTGGTGGGGCTCCCAGAGCATTCTGAGGGAGCTAACCCCACAGAATTTGCAGAAACATGGTTATGCGAGACGATTGGGAAAGAACATCTATCTATGTCTTTTTCGGTTGAAAGCTCATACCGAGTACCTAGTAGGCCTTTACCAGCAGGATCTTATCCACGGCCATTTTTAATAACGCTCAGAAGAGTTAGAATATTGAAGGAAGTTATTTTTAATGGAACTAAAGTTATGTTCTTAACCGGACTTTTCTCCTGATGTACAAAAACAGCGTGTCAAATTTGCCCCATTGGGCATTGCAGCGCTCCTCCAAGGGAACTCCTGAATGGGAACCATCCCGGTATCTTGGAGTTGTATTTACATCCCTCCATGGTGTGACCGATCCCTTGTGGCTTGGTGAACTATTGTTTTTCAACCACTTCTTCTGGATAAAGGCCCCGACCGGGTTAAGGTCGCAAGCTCCTTCGGGCTTGCCTTGCGGTAAGCGTGCATTTTTATTGAGACTACCACAGTGGTGCGGTGGAGGAAGCATTCACTTAATTAGCTTATTTAATTCCACTATGAAGACTGGGATCTGGGCCTAAGTCCTCTTCACTTATATCTTTATGGACTATTTTTTCACTCAATTATTGCTGTTTATATTCTATTAGTGTTGTCTTTATTTTGGTTGGTATATGGCTATATACCATCCATATGGCTAAATCTCATATTTGAGCACTAATTAATCACTTCTTGGGATACTAGCGCTGCTACTTTTTTATTATTTATGTTGTTGTGTGTATCTCACATTTAGCGGCTGCTCCTTAATAATTTTCTAATTATTGATTTGTGAGTCTGTGTTTTTTTTTATCTCATATTTTTTGTGTCACGATTTGCAAGATATTATTTATTCATTACAGCACGTTTTTTTTTCCTATATAACTCCAGTATGTACTTATTTTGCTGGCTATATCTGGGAGATTAGACTCATGGATGTCTGGAGAACGTTACAGCCTAATGAAAGATTGTTTTCTTGTTTCTCTAGCACCAATGGGACCTTCTCTTGAATAGACTTGGCATTAGCCACCTCTATTATGTTACCTATGATATCTGAAGTGACCTATGCAGCTAGAGCAGTGGTCATCAACCCTTATCTTGCAAACCTGGCCCACTAACAGACCAGGTTTGCAAGATAACTGAAATACATCACAGGTGATATCATTTGCTGATCGCTGTTAGTGGGCTCTGAGGACAAGATTGATGACTACTGAGCTAGAGGACTGTCTGATCATTCCCCGCAGGCCCTTAACCACTTCAGCCCTGGGAGGATTTACCCCCTTCCTGACCAGAGCATTTTTTGCGATTCAGCGATGCGTCGCTTAAGGTGACAATTGCACAGTCGTGCGATGTTGTACCCAAACAAAATTGACGCCCTTTTTTACCACAAATAGAGCTTTCTTTTGGTGGTATTTGATCACCTCTGCATTTTTTTTTTTTTGGGGCTATAAACAAAAAAAGAGCGACAATTTTGAAAAAAAAAAAAGCAATATTTTTTTACTTTTTGCTATAATAAATATCCCCAAAAAATATATAAAAAAATCAAATTTCTTCCACAGTTTAGGCCAATATACATTCTATATATTTTTGGTAAAAAAAAAATTACAATAAAAGTATATTGATTTGTTTGACACAAGTAGTAGAATTACACATTTCACCAACTGAAAACATACGTACCACTTTGGAGATCTCAACAGTGTTTTTTGACTTCTATAAAAATCTGTATAGCAGTAAAGTGTCCCATAAGGAAATTGAACTGCAATCATTTTTTATTTCTATCACGTTAACAGAACTATCAGTGGCTGATAGAGAGATGTTGGATCAGCCTTTGACTTTAGAGGAGCTCCAGTTTGCCTCTGCCAGTTTACCTAATAAAGCCCCAGGTGCAGGTGGGTTACCAGGGAAAGTCTATAAGGTTTAAGGAGATGTTTTGTTGCCTGATTTATTATAGGTATTTCATAGAGCACTAGAAAGTGGCCATCATCCATCTTCTATGAATGAAGCAATTATTATAGTTTTGTTAAAACCAGATAAAATTCCTAATAATCCTGAAACATATCGTCCAATATTACTACTTACATCGGATGTCAAGTTATTGGCAAAAGTGTTAGCTATTAGATTAACTAAAGTAATATCCAAGATAGTACATGTAAATCAATCTGGTTTTATTCCAAATAGATCCACTCTAGTGAATTTAAGGCGCCTATTTCTTCATTTGCAGGTCCCATCTGAAAACCTGGGTAATAGAGCTATATTGTCGCTTGATGCGGCAAAAGCTTTCAATAGTAAAGAATTGTACTATTTATGGCATTTCTTAGAAAAATTTGGTTTTGGATCCCAGCTTATAAGATGGATACAATAGGGATGAGCTTCGTGTTCGAGTCAAACAGCATGTTCGACTCGAACATCGGCTGTTCGGTCGTTCGCCGAATTGCGAACGATATGGGCCGTTCGCGCCAAATTCGTGTGGCGCGTCACGGCCCATAATTCACTGCGGCATCGCAGTGCATTGCTTGCTGATGATTGGCCAAGCATGCACTATGACCCGCATGCTTGGCCAATCACAGCGCCGCCTGAACAGAGAGCCGTAATTGGCCAAAGCCAAGGAGGCTTTGGCCAATTATGGCTCAGGGGATTTAGTACACGCCCCACACTATATAAGGCCGCCTGCACGGCGGTCCTGTGCAGTGTGTTCCGGTGTGCTTAGAGAGAGAGAGAGACAGTGTAATTTCATTTGAGTTGGCTAGATTAGGCAGGACAGTCAGTCAGTTAGCTGCACTTAAAGTGTATTGTGTATATATATGCATCCCAGGTGTTGCATATATATATATATACACTGTATTCAGTTTAGCTAGATCCGTTCCTGTTATCTTCTAGACTATTTACATTTAGTGCAGTGCGTCCTGCTCACAGTGTTCAGCTAGATCCGTTCCTGTTATCTTCCTACTGACAGGCAGGCTTGTCTTGTTACAGTATTTACAGCTACCTAAAGAAAATTACTGGTGTTCTTTTTATCCTATTAGTACCACGGTCAGGCAGCTAGACTATTTACATTTAGTACAGTGCGTCCTGCTCACAGTGTTCAGCTAGATCCGTTCCTGTTATCTTCCTACTGACAGGCAGGCTTGTCTTGTTACAGTATTTACAGCTACCTAAAGAAAATTACTGGTGTTCTATTGATCCTATTAGTACCACGGTCAGGCAGCTAGACTATTTACATTTAGTGCAGTGCGTCCTGCTCACAGTGTTCAGCTAGATCCGTTCCTGTTATCTTCCTACTGACAGGCAGGCTTGTCTTGTTACAGTATATAAAGCTACCTGAAGAAAATTACTGGTGTTCTTTTGATCCTATTAGTACCACGGTCAGGCAGCTAGACTATTTACATTTAGTGCAGTGCGTCCTGCTCACAGTGTTCAGCTAGATCCATTCCTGTTATCTTCCTACTGACAGGCAGGCTTGTCTTGTTACAGTATATAAAGCTACCTGAAGAAAATTACTGGTGTTCTTTTGATCCTATTAGTACCACGGTCAGGCAGCTAGACTATTTACAGTTAGTGCAGTGCATCCTGCTCACAGTTTTCAGCTAAACCTACAAGTTAGTGGGGTGCGTCCACCTCACACTATTCAGCTAAAGCTACCTGTAGAAGGTTGGTGGTGTTCTCATACTACAGGCAGGCAGTTGATTTTGCTAGCTGCAGTATCAGTACATATATATATATATATATATATATATATATATATATATATATATATATATATATATATATATATATATATATCCCAGCTTAGTGCAGCTACAGGCCATTAGTATGTCTGGAAGGCCAAGAAGGAGAGGCAGACAGTCACAAGCCAATAAGAGAGGGCAAGCAGGCTCTGTGTCTAGTGCTGGTCGTGGAGACGGTGCATCCTCATCAGCACGTGGCCATGGGACACGCTTGGCCTTTTTTTCGGCTGCTGGCCGTGTTGAGCCGCAACATGCGGAAGACTTGGTCGAGTGGATGACCAAGCCGTCCTCATCCTCCTCATCCTCTCTCACCCATGCCCAGGGTGCTTTGTCTGGCAAAGCAGCGGCCTCTTCCCTCGGCTCAATGTCATCAGTGACTCCTTCCCTAGCTCCACCATGTCCTCCTGAGGAGTCCCTCGAACTGTTTGACCACAGTGTTGGGTACATGCTCCAGGAGGATGCCCAGCGTTTGGAAGGCTCTGATGATGATACTGAGCTCGATGAAGACAGTAACATGAGCACGGACAGAGGGGGTGCCCAAGAAGGACAGCAATCTGGCAGTCATGCTCCCCCTGCTGCAGCATACTGCCAGGTTTGCTCCAGTAATGAGGAGGGAGGGGATGATGAGGTCACTGACTCAACGTGGGTGCCTGATAGGAGAGAGGAGGAGGAGGAGGAGGCGGCACATCACCAACGAGGCAGGATGCCCTCCAGGGGCCAGCCTAAGGGCAGCACATTGACTGCATCACACCCCAAAGCTCCACATGTGCAGGGCGCTGCAGTCTCTGCGCGTTATTCAAAAAGTTCTTTGGTGTGGGCCTTTTTTGAGATGAGTGCATCAGATCGCACCGCTGCTATTTGCAACATATGTCTCAAGCGTATCTCACGTGGCCAAAACATCTCCCGCTTGGGTACCACATGCTTGACCAGACATATGTTGACCTGCCATGCAGTTCGTTGGCAAGCGTATCTAAAAGACCCACACCAAAGAACAAAGAGGACCTCTCCTTGCTCCTCATCAGCTGAGATTTCCAACCCCACTAGACCTTCAGTCCTCTCTGAGACCTGCACTGAGAGGAATGAAGGTGTAGAATTAGGTGTGTCACAGCCAAGTACTTGTGGGCAATCTGCTTTTGGTACACCGATGTCAGATTGTACCAGGCAAATTTCCCTGCCCCAACTGCTGCACCGCCGAAAGACGTTTGCTCCCAGCCATCCACATGCCCAGCGGTTGAATGCTAGCTTGGCAAAATTGCTAGCACTTCAACTGCTGCCTTTTCAGTTGGTAGACTCTGCCCCCTTCCGTGAGTTTGTGGAATGTGCGGTTCCTCAGTGGCAGGTACCCAAACGCCACTTTTTCTCACGGAAGGCGATTCCGGCTCTCTACCGGCATGTGGAAGGCAATGTCCATGCCTCACTGGACAGGGCGGTCAGCAGTAAGGTGCATATTACCGCTAACTCATGGTCCAGCAGGCATGGACAGGGACGTTACCTAAGTTTCACGGCGCATTGGGTGACTCTGCTGGCAGCTGGGAAGGATGCAGGACAAGGTGCAGTAGTGTTGGAGGTTGTTCCGCCACCACGCCTCCAAAATGCTAATGATTGTGACACACCTCTCTCCTCCACCCCCTCCTCTTCTTCTTCCTCCATGGCCTCTTCCTCGGAACCAGCGGTGCTCCGTAGTCGTTCAAGGGGCTACGCAAGTACGCAGGCCAAAAGATGCCATGCGGTGCTTGAGCTGGTGTGTTTGGGGGACAGGAGCCACACTGGGGCAGAGGTTCTGTCAGCTCTGCAGGGGCAGGTTCAGAGGTGGTTGACGCCACGCCAACTTAAGGCAGGAATGGTGGTTTGCGACAATGGCACCAACCTCCTCTCTGCCCTCCGACAGGGACAAATGACCCATGTGCCCTGTTTGGCTCACGTCCTTAACTTGGTGGTGCAGCGGTTCTTGGGCAGGTACCCGGGCTTACAGGATGTCCTGAGGCAGGCCATGAAAGTCTGTGTGCATTTCCGCCGGTCATATAATGCCAGTGCTCGGCTAACGGACCTCCAAAAGGAGTTTAACCTGTCCAAGAACCGCCAAATCTGTGACATGCCCACCAGGTGGAACTCAACGTTGGCCATGCTGCAGCGGCTGCACACGCAGCAGAGGGCCATCAATGAGTACCTGTGCGACTATGGCACCAGGACAGGGTCAGGGGAGCTTGTTTTTTTTTCCCCACACCAGTGGGCCATGATTAGGGATGCATGCACTGTCCTGTCACCATTTGAGGAGGCCACGAGGATGGTGAGCAGTGACAGTGCATGCATCAGTGACACTGTCCCCCTTGTCCACCTGTTGGAGCACACGCTGCGTGGAATAATGGACAGGGCACTTGAGGCAGAACAGAGGCAGGAAGAGGAGGACTTCCTTTGCTCTCAAGGCCCCCTTTATCCAGACAGTGTTCCTGCGTGCCCGCCGATCACACAGGAAGAGGATGAGGAGGAGGAGGAGGAGGAGGAAGATTGTGTCAGTATGGAGGTGGAGCCTGGCACTCAGCATCAGCAGCAGTCTTTAAGGGATCAGTCCCAAGAAACACATGGACTTGTACGTGGCTGGGAGGAGGTGGCTGCGGACCATGTCATCCTTAGTGACCCAGAGGACTCCGGACCGAATGCCTCAGCAAACCTACGCTGCATGGCCTCCCTGATCCTGCAAAGCCTGCGTAAGGATCCTCGTATTCGTGGTATCAAGGAGAAGGACCAATACTGGCTGGCAACCCTCCTTGATCCACGTTACAAGGGTAAGGTTGCGGACCTTATCTTGCCATCGCAGAGGGAGCAGAGGATGAAACATCTTCGGGAGGCCTTGCAGAAAGGTCTGTGCAACGCGTTCCCAGAGACTGGGAGGTTACAAACTCCTGTTTCTGGACAACGTGTTGCTGAGGCTTCGGTCAGTCAAAGAAGGAGCGGTGGAGAAGGTGGCCGTCTGACCGATGCGTTCAGACAATTTTTTGGTCCGCAGCCCCAAGGTATGATCGGTTCCAGCAACCATCGCCAGCGTATGTTTTACATGGTGCAGGAATACCTAGGGGCAAGATCAGACTTGGATACCTTTCCCACCGAAAATCCTCTGGGTTACTGGATCTTGAGGATGGATCACTGGCCAGAGCTTGCACAGTATGCAATTGAGCTACTGGCCTGTCCTGCATCCAGCGTTCTTTCAGAACGCACATTCAGTGCTGCTGGAGGCGTGGTAACCGATCACAGGGTGCATCTGTCCACCGACTCGGTCGATCGACTGACCTTCATAAAAATGAATCAGTCTTGGATCACCACCAGCTACCAAGCACCTGATGCTGATGTAACCGAATAATTTTTTTGGAAATCTCAGATCCCTTCAAAGACTGCCTATGCTGATGCTGAGTGACTATCCCTGAGTAATTATCCTCTTCCTCCTCAATCATCACGCTGATAGCTTGTAAGAACATTTTTGGTTCTGGGCACCACCACCAGTGCCTAAGGCCCAATTTTTCAGCCCCTGTTTAACAGGGGCGTGTAATTACAATTTTTGATGTAATACTTTGCAGCAGGGCTCGTTCCTGCATTCCAACTAGAGTGTCTGTGAGGGGTTGAAGTGTTGTGGCACCAGCACCAGTGCCTAAGGCCCAATTTTTTTGCCCCTGTCTAACAGGGGCGTGTAATTACAATTTTTGATGCAATACTTTGCAGCAGGGCTCGTTCCTGCGTTCCAACTAGAGTGTCTGTGAGGGGTTGCAGTGTTGTGGCACCAGCACCAGTGCCTAAGGCCCAATTTTTCTGCCCCTGTTTAACAGGGGCGTGTAATTACAATTTTTGATGTAATACTTTGCAGCAGGGCTCGTTCCTGCGTTCCAACTGGAGTGTCTGTGAGGGGTTGCAGTGTTGTGGCACCAGTGCCTAAGGCCCAATTTTTCAGCCCTTGTTTAACAGGGGCGTGTAATTACAATTTTTGATGCAATACTTTGCAGCAGGGCTCGTTCCTGCGTTCCAACTGGAGTGTCTGTGAGGGGTTGCAGTGTTGTGGCACCAGCACCAGTGCCTAAGGCCTAAATTTTCAGCTCCTATTCAACAGGGGCATGTAATTACAATTCTTGATCTAATATTTCACAGCAGGGCCCTGTGAGGGCTTACAGTGTTGTGGCCACAGCAATACCTAAGGCCCAAATTTCTGCTGAGTATATAGGGCAGGACCCTACTTTCAAACATCTAACTTACAAACGACTCCTACTTGCAAACGGAAGGAGACAACAGGAAGTGAGATGAAATCTACCCCTAGGAAGGGAAATTCTCTCCTGTAAGAGTTAATATGGGAAAAAAATTTCTCCTTTCCACTGATGCTTTCCAATCCTTGTTCCACAAAAAAAAACAAATTTTCAAAAAACATTTTTCATTGGGACAAAAAGTGAGGTGAAATCTTCTGAAGAGGAGGAAAGACAGCAAAACAAATGTCACAGGGGTGATAACCCTTCCCTATGTTTTCCAAAAAGCTTAAAAAAGATTTTTTGGCTGGAGCTTAAAAATGTACCAGTTCAAAATTACAAAGAGATTCTACTTAACAACAAACCTACAGTCCCTGTCTTGTTTGCACCGCCTGTATACTGCTGTTCAGAGTATATAGGGCCTGGTGGCCCCACACCTTTCCTTATTTTAATTTGGGTGCGGGGTTCCCCTTAATATCCATACAAGACCCAAAGGGCCTGGTAATGGACTGGGGGGTACCCATGCCGTTTGTCTCACTGATTTTCATCCATATTGCCATGACCCGACATTACATTAAACCCGCAAGCAGTTTTAAATGAGATTTTTTCCTTTTAAAAATGACATTTGGTGCAGGGACTGTTCTAAACACGGGAAACACGCATCACTTTACAGGCATACTATAGACACCCCCCAGGTACGATATTTAAAGAAATATTTCACTTTTTTTTTTTTTACTTTAAGCATCATTAAAATCACTGCTCCCGAAAAAACGTCCGTTTTTAAAAGTTTTTTTTGCATTGATACATGTCCCCTGGGGTAGGACCCGGGTCCCCAAACCCTTTTTAGGACAATACCATGCAAATTAGCCTTTAAAATGAGCACTTTTGATTTTGAACGTTCGAGTCCCATAGACGTCAATGGGGTTCTAACGTTCATGCAAACTTTCAGTCCGTTCGCAGGTTCTGGTGCGAACCGAACCGGGGGGTGTTCGGCTCATCCCTAGGATACAACTCCTTTACGCTGCCCCGGTGGCATAGGTGCAGATAAATGGACATCTATCAATGCCTTTTTCACTGTAAAGAGGAACAAGACAAGTGTGCCCATTATCACCTTTACTTTTTGCTTTGGAGCCACTAGCTGCATCTGTTCATCAGTCATCTATGATTGTTGGGTTTCGCAGATCTTTAGGTGAGGATAACATAGCTTTATATGTTTATGATACACTGTTATTTTTGGGTGATACCTCATCCTCTTTGGAGGCAGTGGTGCCTTTGGTTAATATATATGGCTCTTTTTCAGGCTTTAAAATCAACTGGGATAAATCTGTTCTTTTACCAGTGGACCCTCTGGTGACCAACCTGGCAATGTCTGCTTCTCAAATAGTTGTAGCTTCTAAATTTAAATACTTGGGTGTACAAGTTACAACACAGGTGAACACATATGTGGAGTGGAATTTTAACTCCACTATTTAAAGGTTTAAGCTAGTGGTGAAAATTTGGAGTAAATTACCTTGAATGATAATATGTAGAGCTAATCTGATAAAGATGATATGGATGCCACAATTATTATATTTGTTGCATAATTGTCCTCTATGACTCCCGCAGAATTTTTTTAAACAAATAGATACTTTGTTTAGAGACCTTATTTGGAGACATAAAAATCCTCAGATTAGACTGGAAATCTTGCAATTGCCTAAAGATGAAGGAGGCTTGGCTGTTCCTAATGCCATTTTGTATTATCTGGCATCTCAATTGCAGCAATTATATGGATGGAACGCTATAGATTATGAAAATCCCATACAGTAAATTATATTTTCTCAACTGCCTATAGAATAACCATAGTAAACATAGCTATCCCACATTTAATTTAATACATCAAATCTGGATTACTATTCAACAAGACACATAAGGGATATGTTCAATATACACCCATATTGAATAATGTGCAATTACCTGAGCTTGTAGGGCTTGAAGAATTTGATATATGGAATAGAGCTGGCATTCAGCTTCTTTGTCAGCTTTTTGATAATGATATTTTGTATCTGTTTGATAAATTAATAGAAAAATACCATTTGTCCAATAAATAATTTTTTCAATACTTACAGCTACGGCATGCTTTGCAGAGTCAAGCAAAGACGTTCCTTTTAAAATATAATCCTTCACCAATTTTAGCCTTGGCAGTAACTGTAAAACGCTCTAAACAGGGACTTATAGGGAATATATATTCTTCTTTGCAAATGTCAGTTGGAAATAATCCACAAGAGGCTAGTCTTGGGCGATGGAGCAGAGATTTAGAGATACTAAGTGATGAGAAGTGGGAACAAGCTCTGAAGAATTTATTTGAGGTATCCCTATCCTCCTCACAATGTTTTACTCAGCTATTCATCATTCACAGAGCCCATTATACTCCTTTAAAATTAAACTCCTGGGGTAAAGCAGATGCACCAAACTGTCAAGGGGTATTACTAATCAGGGCCATCTTATTACTAATCAGGGCCATCTAATCAGGGCCATCTAATCAGGGCCATCTTTAATATTGATTGGACCCTGGGCAAAAAATTTCTTGGGCCTCCCCCCATGCAATTTCACTCACCACCTGCTCTGAGACATACAATAAATAACAGCTAGACTTAAAACCAGTTTACTGTATCAGATCAGGCAGTAAATGCGATTGGTTGCCAGCGGTTACAGCATATCATTACTGCTTACTGACTGGTTGCTAGAGGGTACATCACACATTACGGGTCACTGATTAGTTGCTAGAGGTTACAGCAAATGATTTCTGCTTGTTAATTGGTTGCTAGAGATTACTGTACAGTATTACTGCTCAATGATTGATTGCTAGAGGATACAGCACATCATCTCCTCACTGCAGGGGGGCATGATATACATATGAATGCTGCCTTTATTAACATATCAATGCCACAAACCGCAGCTATTTACTTATGAATATCGTCGCTATTTACATATGAATGCCGATTATTTCCATGTAAACACAGGGCCTGCAGGTGAGTCTTCTGTACACAACAATAAGGCAGAGCTGGGCAGCATTAGTACCAGCACTTCACACTGAGATATTGGGACACAGCACAGGACTAAAACTTCAAATGACAAGGGAATTTAAACTGGGATAGTTGGCAAGTATGAGGCAGCTGCTTTGGGTACCACAACAATGACAGGGCCCAGGGCAGCTGCCCCTTTTGCCCTGTCTTAAAGACGGCCCTGTTACTAACACAGGTACACTTATGCATATGCTGTGGTGATGTCCTAAATTGCATCGCTACTGGGAGTGTGTATTTGATACCTTAAATACCTTAAGCTCCACACAGATTCATATTGACCCAAAAATAGCATTGTTAGGGATTGTACCAGAAGATACCCTCCCAGTTGAAATGCATGTGATGTGGTTGAGAACTTTGTATATGGCTCGTAAACTTATACTACAAAAATGGATTTCAAAATACCCGCCAACGATTGATCAATGGATTAAAGTGATTACTCTTAATTTAAGAAGAGAAGAATTAACTTATAAACATAGGAGGAGCTCTAAAAAAAAAAAAAAAGGAAAATCTGGCATTGGTGGCTAATCTCTAATTTATTGGAGCGAGCAGCTGAATATATTAATGAAACTGAGGAAAATTAATAGTGAGATAGAAATTATTATTTTTTTTTTACTTGGGGGGAAATTATATATATATATATATATATATATATATATATATATATATATATATATATATATATATATATATATATATATATATATATATATATATATATACACTGCTGATTTTGCTGTTTTTTCTACTTACAAAGCATGTGGAGGTCTCATAGGTACTCTTCAACTGTGAGAGACAGAATCGAAAACAAAAATCCAGAAAATCACATTGTATGATTTTTAAGTAATTAAGTTGCTTTGTATTGCATGACATAAGTATTTCATACATCAGAAAAGCAGAACTTAATATTTGGTACAGAAACCTTTGCTTGCAATTATAGAGATCATATGTTTCCTGTAGTTCTTGACCAGGTTTTCACACACTGCAGCAGGGATTTTGGCTCACTCCTCCACACAGACCTTCTCCAGATGCTTCACGTTTCAGGGCTGTCACTGGGCAATACAGATTTCAGCTCCCTCCAAAGATTTTCTATTGGGTTCAGGTCTGGAGACTGGCTAGGCCACTCCAGGACCTTGGGATGCTTCTTACTGAGTCACTCCTTAATTGCCCTGGCTGTGTGTTTTGGGTCTTTATCATGCTGGAAGAAACAGCCACGACCCACCTTCAATGCTCTTACTGAGGGAAGGAGGTTGTTGGCCAAGATCTGGCAATACATGGCCCCATCCACCCTCCCCTAAATACGGTTCAGTCGTCCTGTCCCCTTTGCAGAAAAGCAGCCCAAAAAGAATGATATTTCCACCTCCATGCTTCACGGTTGGGATGGTGTTCTTGGGGTTGTACTCATCCTTTTTCCTCCAAACACGACGAGTGAATTGTAGACCAAAAAGCTCTATTTTTGTCACATCAGACCACATGACCTTCTCCCATTCCTCCTCTGGATCATCCAGATGGTCATTGGCAAACTTCAGATGGGCCTGGACATGCGCTGGCTTGAGCAGGGGGACCTTGCGTGCACTGCAGGATTTTAATCCATGACAGCGTAGTGTGTTACTAATGGTTTTCTTTGAGACTGTGGTCCCAGCTCTCTTCAGGTCATTGACCAGGCCCTGACGTGTAGTTCTGGGCTGATCCCTCACCTTCCTCATGATCATTGATGCCCATCGAGGTGAGATCTTGCATGGAGCCCCAGACCGAGGGAGATCTTCCATTTTCTAATAATTGCACCAACAGTTGTCTTCTCACCAAGCTGCTTGCCTATTGTCCTGTAGCCCATCCAAGCCTTGTGCAGGTCTACAATTTTATCCCCGATGTTCTTACACAGCTCTTTGGCCATTGTGGAGAGGTTGAAGTCTGTTTTATTGAGTGTGTGGACAGGTGTCTTTTATACTGGTAATGAGCTCCAACAGGTGCGGTTAATACAGGTAATGAGTGGAGAACAGGAGGGCTTCTTAACCACTTCCGGCCCGGCCTATAGCAGATTGACGGCTGGGCGGTGGTTCAGTTATCTTGACTGGGCGTCATATGATGTCCAGCAGGATAACATGTCGCTGCGCGCCCGTGGGGGCGCGCATTGCGGCGATCGGTGGAGCGGTCTGTCAGTCTGACACACCGCTCCACCAATCTTGGTAAAGATTTTTACCACGTGATCAGCCGTGTCCAATCACGACAGACGCGTGTCGCAATCTGACAGATGCGAGTAGAGGAGAGCCAATCGGCAGCTCTCCTGACAGGGGGGTCTGCGCTGATTGTTTATCAGCGCAGCCCCCCCTCGAATGCCCACACTAGACCACCAGGGAAGCCGCCAGGACTGCCAGGACCTCCAGGGAAGGGGGCAACATGTGGATGGCCAGGTATGTACCCCATGGACATCCACATGTGCAAATTATGCCAGATCTGTGCCAATCAGCGATGCCCAGCAATGCCACCCATTAGTGTCATCAGTGCCACCAGTGTTATCAGTGCCATCCATCAGTGTCCATCGGTGACACCTGTCAGTGCCCATCCATGCCCATTAGTGCCCACCTATCAGTGCCCATCAGTGCCCATCTGTGCCACCTATCAGTGCCACCCATAAGTACCCATCAGTGCCGCCTATGAGTGCCCATCAGTGCCACCTATGAGTGCCCATCAGTGCAGCATACCAGTGCCACCTATCAGTGCCCATCAGCGCCACCTATCAGTGCCCATTATCAGTGCCCGTCAGTGCCACCTCATTGGTGCCACCTCATTGGTGCCAATCAGTGCCGCCTTATCAATGCCCGTCAGTGCAGCCATATTATTGCCCATCATTGAAGAAGAAAACATACTTATTTACAAAAAATTTTAACAGAAACAAAGAAAAACTTGTTTTTTTTTCAAAATTTTCGGTCTTTTTTTATTTGTTGCGCAAATAATAAAAACCACAGAGGTGATCAAGTACCACCAAAAGAAAGCTCTATTTGTGGGAACAAAATGATAAAAAATTTGTTTGGGTACAGTGTGGCATGACCACACAATTGTCATTCAAATTGCGACAGCGCTGAAAGCTGAAAATTGGCCTGGGCAGGAAGGTGTCGAAGTGCCTGGTATTGAAGTGGTAAAGAAAAAAATAACAGGTCTGTGAAAGCCGGAATTCTTACTGGTTGGTAGGTGATCAAATACTTATGTCATGCAAAAAAAAGCAAATTAATTATTTAAAAGTCATACAATCTGATTTTCTGGATTTTTGGTTTTAGATTCTGTCTCTCACAGTTAAAGAGTACCTGTGATAAAAATTACAGACCCCTACATGCTTTGTAAGCAGAAAAGCCAGCAAAATCCTCAGTGTATCAAATACTTGTTCTCACCACTGTATATATATCTATACAGAAGTATTACTAAGGTGTAATATTATGAAGGAGGGTTTTGATTAAAATTGGAAATGTAAACTGGTGAGCCCAAATGTGGTTTTTTGTGTATTTTTTTTTATAGTTTTAGGGTGGGGGAATTGATCAGAAATGTACTGTTTGTTTGTGAATCATTCCTTTTTTTGTTGTATAATGAAAAATCAATAAAAATGATTTTATTAAAAAAAAAAGAGTTTGGCCAAAATCCACAACTTAAGGGTGTTTAGCCACACCCATAATACAATGTGGTGCATTATGATTTCTGCTAAGGTGCAATACTTTGGCCAAAATTGACTTTTGGCCAAAGTCTCAGCCCCCTCACACACCTCTCTCAGCAGCCCTTTGTCAATGTGAGTTAGTAATGAGGGACAGCTGACAGTGTTTTTAGGGAGAAAAAGTTTCAAGCTATTCTGCTGTGCTAGTGTGTTAATGTATACAGTGCTATATGTTGCCACTTCTGCACTGCAGTGAATTGCAGTTTGGGTGCTAGGGAGATTGGAGTGTCACCCCCATCTGTATTTACCATCAGGACCCAACGGTCCTTTTGAGGACTATTTTTGTATGTATGTCAGTAACAATTATGTTGCTGCTGTTCCCTTTTTTTTTTTTTGTTCTTTTGATTTTAGTTTATATTCACGTCCATTTAAAAAATTACAAAATATGTTTTTTATTTTGCTTCAAAGGATAAGTTCACTTAAAAAAAAAATAAAAGGCACATTTGTGGAAGGTACAAACATTTTTATTCACTATTTGAAACTGATTGGCGGAAGTTTGGTTGTGTCAGAGATGTGCATTATATTTCTAGCAGAAGGCATCATTTACCATATGAGACATATGTTCATGAATTTTTTCCTAATGTAATACAATTATTTTTGTATTGACTGTACATGCAGTATTACACTCAAACATTGAGAGGGCTTCTGAAAAAAAGATTTGATCGTTTTTTTTTCTTGTTTCAACCTCGTTGATGGCTTCATGATTTTTGTTCACCTTTGTGGAGTCTACATAATTAATGACTGGGACCCCCCCTAGTTCTGCCCCCCCTATAAGTTCTCCGATCTCCTCAGATACACTCAAGATGGCCGAACGCTTTCACTCCTGCCTCACAGCACGGACTGCTGCTATATAACTGCCCACATTCCCTATTTGTTAAAATACCAGCTATCCCACGCAGGCTGCTGGAATCTGCCTAGTAGCGCGGTTAAGGGACTAGAACTACACCAGAATACTTGGCAGCATGTAACTCTGCCCCCCACAGGAAGGAAGGCTTGTTGGACGCCGCCCTCCACTTCAGAGATCACGGTGACAATCTTCAATCAAACCACCACGCAGACTGCATGGACCGCTAATGATGTTCTACCCTTTACTGCTCAGCTAGCTAACCTCACCCGTCACCCACGTCTAGCCCCAGGAGACTCACCTCTGCAGCGATATCACTTGTGCCTCACGTGATGCCTCGCCCTACAACTCCATCCCAGCTGCCGACACCACATTATGGTATACGGCAGGAGTCTGATGCTGCGACCCTGCATCCATGGCGGACGACCCGCACCTCCTATTGGACCTATGCAGAGACTCGCCAAACAGGTACCAACTGCCTGACAACCACCCATGGCCTGGCGCGGACACTGCCCACATTTATTACGTTTTTCTTCCTCTACCTTCATCGAGCAAATACAGTTGTATCACGGCTCCTCCACTTTCTATATGTCATTATTGGTAACACACATCATAGTCCAGATTACTCACTGTTTAATTCATTACTGCACTGCTTAATCTGTCTGTCACTTTGCACTGGACGGTCTGACGTCCACACTCGAAGAGTGGTACCTCGGATCTTTAGGTCTTTATATTTTTTGGCTGTATTTTATATGCTTTTGTTACAATTGTCTTACTGCCCTGGCACCAGGTTTCAGCCCACACAATTACCCCTTTTATGCGACTATTGCTGACCTGGGGGGCTGGCATGGCTGGCAGTCAGCCAGCCCACGCACGCTGTTGCTGACAGTTGGTCCCACAGGCTACCTGTTACCTGTTACTAGTTCATCTCCCTGAGGTGTCCCAGATATCTTACTCATACCTTCTCATCCCCGAGTTAAACATTTGCGACCCGCCTCCACCAATACTAGGTACTATCCTGTGGCGGCGGACTATGGAACCTATCCTATTTCTTATTCTTACTCCCTCTTCACTGCTCTGGTATAGACCAACCCCCACACAGGTACGTGTTGGGGCACTGTATCCCCTTAAGGGGCACTCACACCGTCTACGTCCTGTACCTCACTGATACATTAAATCTCAGGGGTCTGTGGACAAACCTATTCACATCTCATCGGTTCCCTTCCAGTGACCCACACGCTCCACTTCCATCAACCACACCCACCGAAGACACTTCCCCCATTTTCCCCCCACTTTCACCCCACGTCCATGGTGGACACAACTCGTACCAGACCCCCATTGGCTGTCACACAGCCCCACATGCAATCCCTTAAACTAAGCTCACTCAACATTAGGGGTCTCAACACTCCAGAGAAAACTAAACTTCTTTACTACTTTCGACAATCAAAGACCCAGATAGCACTTATACAAGAGACGCACTTCCGAACGGACGCCATTCCTAAACTAAAGAACAACTACTTCCCCACGGTTTATCATTCCTCCAACAATGAGGCAAAATCTAAGGGTGTATCCATTCTAATTTCAAAAAATTGCCCCATTCAGGTTACTGATGTTCAAAGCGACCCTCATGGCAGATTCCTTTTTATCAAAGGCTCCGTTCACTGTAAACCCCTCACAATCGCCAATATTTATGCCCCCAACTCCAAGCAAGTTGCTTTTTTCCGTAACACACTCCAGCTGCTTACCAGTTTCCAAACTGGTACCCTAATAGTTGGAGGCGACTTTAATGTTGCACTTACCCCTTCTATGGATACCTCCAACAGTACATCCTCCCTGACCTACAGGGCCCTGCGGGTTATTGAAATGCAACTTAGTAACTTACTACTCCATGACACGTGGCGCACACTGCATTCCAAGGTGAAGCACTTCACTTTCTTTTCGGCCCCGCTTGGTAAATATTCCAGACTGGATCATTTCTAACCTTGCCAAAGCTACCATTGACCCATCTATACTTTCTGACCATAACCCCATATCTATGACCCTGCAACTGCCTACATCCCCTCTCAGGACTCACATTTGTCGACTCAACAACTCCCTACTAACCGACACCGCTAACATGCACCGGATAACCACATGCCTTTCCAACTTTTTTACGAAAAATTCTTCAGAAACTGTTGCACCTACTGTCACGTGGGCTACACATAAATGTGCCATCCGGGGGGAACTGCTGTCCCTAGCAGCGCAATGGAACAAACGCAGGAACGCACGCATTGCTGAACTGACTACACCCATCCGCACATTAGAACAGGCACACAAGGCGTCCCTTGCGGTCTCCTCCTTGGCAGACCTAACAATGGCAAGGGAGGAACTCCTAGAAACGCTCAATAGTAATCTAAAACATAAATTTGCGCTGACACGAAAGCTATATTACGAATTCAGCATCAAAGCCGGCAAAATTACTGGTGAGAGCTCTCCAAACCAAGAGGGCTGCTCAGATGATCCACAAAATCCACCGCCCATCCGGCGATGCAGTGGTTACTAATGAGGACATTTCTGACCAATTTGTCCACTACTTTTCTGAACTCTATAACCTCCCACCCGCCCACACCACTGGAACCAACATAGACCATAAGACAGCTATCACTGACTTTTTAGCACAGTACGACCCTACCCCCCTCTCTTTAGTTGACTCTCAAGTGCTAGACAGACCCCTCTCCACAGAGGAAATCTGAACGGCCCTAAAACAGATGAAAACAGGCAAAAGCCCTGGCCCAGATGGCCTATCGGTCAGCTACTATAAATCCTTCCCGACTATTCTTGTCCCCCATCTCACCAGAGCCCTCAATAACTTTTCACCAGACTCGGCTGCCCACAGAGATATCCTTGAAGCACATATCACACTTATCCCCAAGCAAGGCAAGGACCCCACGCTGGAATCCAACTATCGCCCAATATCACTACTGAATGTGGACCTAAAACTTTACGCCAAGGCCTTGGCGAACCGCACCCACCCCCTTTATTCCGAATCTCATATCACTAGACCAGGCTGGTTTTGTCCCTGGCAGAGAAGCCAGGGACAACACCACCAAGGCTTTGAACAGCCACTATTAGCTCTCCAAAACGTCCACTCCAGGGTTTTTCCTCTCCCTTGATGCAGAGAAGGCATTCGACAGGGTGGCCTGGGATTACATGGAAGCCACGCTGCGGGCTGTAGGCCTACCACCCCACATGCTACAAATGATCCTGGCCCTATACTCCTCCCAAGCAGCTAGAATCAGGATTAATGGTAGCCTGTCCCATGCCTTCTCTGTATCCAATGGAACCAGTCAGGGCTGCCCCCTATCCCCGCTAATTTTTATCCTGACCATGGAACCCATGCTCCACAAACTCAGAGACAACCACACCATCAGAGGCATAGAAATTAATCGTAAACAGTATAAAATTGCCGCATACGCGGACGACATCCTACTTTTCCTTAATGACCTCATCACCACCATCCCCAACCTTCTGCTAGACTTCTCACATTTCAAAACTCTATCCAACCTTCAAATTAATTTTGAGAAATCGAAAGCACTCAATATTACCCTATTGACTGATACAGTGTCTCAATGTAAACTTAATTTCCCATTTGGATGGGAACAGCACGAAATATC
Source organism: Lithobates septentrionalis (assembly GCA_037952835.1). Lineage (NCBI taxonomy): Eukaryota > Metazoa > Chordata > Amphibia > Anura > Ranidae > Lithobates > Lithobates septentrionalis. The sequence continues at coordinate 3,425,924 of JBBDGP010000074.1, forward strand.
CTATCTTGGAATTAATATCCCGACCAATCTGAATGACCTTTATGCCAGGAATTTTCTACCGACGCTCCTGTCAATCCAAGGCGACCTTCAGACGTGGCGTCTTGGCTCCTTTTCCTGGATGGACAGAATCGCTATACTAAAGATGAATGTCTTGCCCAGACTTTTATACCTTTTTCAAGCAATTCCCATCAAATTACCGTCTTCATTAGGGATGAGCCGAACACCACCTGTTCGGTTCGCACCAGAACATACGAACAGGAAAAAAGTTTGTGCGAACACCGTTAAAGTCTATGGGACACGAACATGAATAATCAAAAGTGCTAATTTTAAAGGCTTATATGCAAGTTATTGTCATAAAAAGTGTTTGGGGACCTGGGTCCTGCCCCAGGGGACATGTATCAATGCAAAAAAAAGTTTTAAATACGGCCGTTTTTTCAGGAGCAGTGATTTTAATAATGCTTAAAGTCAAACAATAAAAGTGTAATATCCCTTTAAATTTCGTACCTGGGGGGGTGTCTATAGTATGCCTGTAAAGGGGCGCATGTTTCCCGTGTTTAGAACAGTCTGACAGCAAAATGACATTTCAAAGAAAAAAAGTCATTTAAAACTACTCGCGGCTATTGCATTGCCGGTCCGACAATACACATAAAAATTCATTGATAAAAACGGCATGGGAATTCCCCACAGGGGAACCCCGAACCAAAATTTAAAAAAAAAATGACGTGGGGATCCCCCAAAATTCCATACCAGGCCCTTCAGGTCTGGTATGGGTATTAAGGGGAACCCCGAACCAAAATTTTAAAAAAAATTACGTGGGGGTCCCCCTAAATTCTATACCAGACCCTTCAGGTCTGGTATGGATTTTAAGGGGAACCCGTGCCAAAATTAAAAATAAAAAACGGCGTGGGGTCCCCCCAAAAATCCATACCAGACCCTTATCCGAGCACGCAACCTGGCAGGCCGCAGGAAAAGAGGGGGGGACGAGAGAGCGCCCCCCCTCCTGAACCATACCAGGCCACATGCCCTCAACATTGGGAGGGTGCTTTGGGGTAGCCCCCCAAAACACCTTGTCCCCATGTTAATGAGGACAAGGTCCTCATCCCCACAACCCTGGCTGGTGGTTGTGGGGGTCTGCGTGCGGGGGGCTTATCGGAATCTGGAAGCCCCCTTTAACAAGGGGACCCCTAGATCCCGGCCCCCCCTGTGTGAAATGGTAAGGGGGTACAAAAGTACAAGAGCGGCCCGAAGAGAAGAAGATAGAAGACGCCACGGAGGAGATGCTGGACGAGAACACCGGAGGAAGAACCAGAAGAGCCAGAAGAAGAAGAAGATGAAGGAAGATAGAAGAAAGAAGAAGCATTTAAATAAAGGAATTGTCAAAAACTGTCTCTTGTCATTTTTAACGTTTTTGACAGTTTTTTAGTGAAATGGTAGGGGTACTTTTGTAGGGGAATTCCCATGCCGTTTTTATTAATGAAATTTTATGCGTATTGTCGGACTGGCAATGCAATAGCCGCGAGTAGTTTTAAATGACTTTTTTTCCTTTGAAATGTTATTTTGCTGTCAGACTGTTCTAAACATGGGAAACATGCGCCCCTTTACAGGCATACTATAGACACCCCCCAGCTACGAAATTTACACTTTTATTGTTTGACTTTAAGCATTATTAAAATCACTGCTCCTGAAAAAAACGGCCGTTTTTAAAACTTTTTTTTGCATTGATCCATGTCCCCTGGGGCAGGACCCAGGTCCCCAAACACTTTTTATGACAATAACTTGCATATAAGCCTTTAAAATTAGCACTTTTGATTTCTCCCATAGACTTTTAAAGGGTGTTGCGCGGCATTCGAATTTGCCGCGAACACCCCAAATTGTTCGCTGTTCGGCGAACTTGCGAACAGCCGATGTTCGAGTCGAACATGAGTTCGACTCAAACTCGAAGCTCATCCCTAGTCTTCATTCTTCAAGTCCTATAAACATATTTGCAGGATCTTTATCTGGGCCTCCAAGACCCCACGGGGAGGCTTGGGCCTCCCAGACCTTCAAAAATACCACTGGGCCTGCCACCTAACCAGGTTAGTGGATTGGCACACGCACTGTCTCACCAAAGATTGGATCACTTGGGAAGACTCTTTTTGCCAATCTACCCTTACCCAACTCGCCGTGGATTACACCCACATCTATACCCAAAGACTACACGTCACACCCACTCATTGGAGCCACTCTTTCAATTTTCAAAATAGCAAGTAAAACGCTTACTATCACTCCCTCCTCCGCCCCTATGACCCCCTTGGAAAACAACCCTGACTTCCCCCCAGGCCTTTCACTTAAAGACCAGACCCTTGATGCACGCACCTCACATGCCAGGGTACAGCGCTTTTTCCAAAATGGGTCACTCCTACCACACCACGCACTCTCCGCTACAATCCCTGAATACAATATCCCCTTTTACAAATACCTCCAACTGCAACACTTTTTTGCCACTACCAAGCCCACCACTCAATGGCACAGGGATTACTCACCTTTTGAACTCATCTGCACCAGCTCGGAACCTCAGGGTCACTTAATTTCTTCCATCTACTCTCTCCTCCATTCTGGACATAAGGTCAAGGAAGACAAAATAGTATGACAATGGGAGTCAGACCTCTCTATGGATCTCACTCCTATTGAATGGGAGCGCATATTCACCCTCATTCACAAAGGCTCAATCAACACTTCAACACAGGAAAATAGATACAAACTGCTTTCAAAATGGTACAGGACTCCCGAAAGAGTTTCACCACTTCCACCCCGCCGTACCCCCAACATGCTGGCGATGCAACGCTGCACGCCGCACCCTACTCCACATTTGGTGCTATTGTACCCTTATTCAGCCATTCTTGTCAGAAATCCACCAACTGATCTCACAAATTACCACCTACTCGCCAACCTTTTCTCCAGCACATTATCTCCTACATCACACCCCTGCTCCCCTTGGTTCCTATAAAAGATTCCTTTCGCTTCACCTCATTAATGCAGCCAACCTATGTGTCCAACTCCTTTGGAGGAATACTACTCCCCCAACGGTGAATGATTGGGTCCATCGAGTAGACAGAATAGCAGACATGGAAAACTTCATAAGTCAAGCTAACGATAACCCAAACAAATTTAATGCCACGTGGGCGTGCTGGTTACACTATAGGCAATCCACAACTCCGACTAAGCCACCTGCCACCTTACCGCACCCACCTTGAACTCCCTGAATTGTTCTATACTCCAAGAACTCATACCCCATACTCTTGCCTACCAAACCTTACACCTTCCCCGCATCCCCCACCCCTTACTTACCCTAATGCCGCGTACACACGAGTGCACTTTACGGCGGACTTTGCCCGGCGGATTTTTCGACGTACTTTACGACGGACTTTCTGAATGAACGGACTTGCCTACACACAATCCACCAAAGTCCGTCGAATTCGTACGTGATGACGTACGACCGGACTAAAACAAGGAAGTTCATAGCCAGTAGCCAATAGCTGCCCTAGCGTGGCTTTTTGTCCGTCGAACTAGCATACAGACGGCGGACTTTTCGACCAGACTCGATTTCAACGGATAAATTTTAAACAAGTTTCAAATCTAAGTCCGTCCAACATTTGAGCAAACAAAGTCCGCTGGAGCCCACACACGATCGAATTGTCCGACGAAATCCAGTCCGCCGGGCAAAGTCCGCCGTAAAGTCCGCTCGTGTGTACGCGGCATAACTGCTCCCATTTGCCACTAATCCTTCTCTCAGCAGCTCCCGATGGGCTCCACCCACTACACCTCCAACTGCCCCGGTATACTAGCATAGATACACTCCCGAAAGGTCACTGGAAACCCCCCTTCCCTTCCCTAGCCTTGACATTCTTACAATTTTACTTCCTAACGGGATTCAGTATTATGTCCTCCCACACCATTCCAGCTTGTCCACTGGTTTACTTGTCTGCAGAAGCCCATCCACAGAAAGCTCCCTATAGGGGTGAATGGTACTTGGGCCGAACTTCAACGGAGTGGACATAGCCTCCAAACATGTCCCGATTTTTACATTCAACACCTACCCTTGTATTACACAGCATCAGTCTTTACAGGTGCGATGTTCACCGCTCTCCATGAGCTTCGTCAATTCTACATAGTGAACCGGATGTGCTCCATGACAACTACTGGTTACAGTTCATGTCTCACCTTGTGACTTTTTACGCTTCTAACGTTACGTTACGACACTTAGTCCTTTTTTTGTTTGGTTTGTTTGGTAGCCTATAAACTGTATCTGCCTTTTCAATTGTCATGTTTTGCATATTAACGTGTATACTGCATAACTCCTGTTATTATGTCGAAATTTAATAAAACCTTTTTGAAAAAAAAAAAAAGAAAAAATGGTGTCTGCTGCCAAAAACACATCTACGCTTCCCACTCCCTACACTGGATTTAAGCTCTACGCTAATCTATCCAAAATTACACTTCTCAACAGGAAGAAGCTAGTCTTCATTACTAAGGTCCTCTGTAACAATAACATAGTACACCAATGGGGATTTCCCACCAAACTCACAATTAAAAGACAAGGAAGGCCTTACACAATCAGAAGTCTATACGCTGGCCTAGACCTGCTCAAGGAATGGGGTATTCTGCCTGCTGATGATCATCCTTCTACACCCCACCAGCCCCATCAAATGGAAATGGAATGGAACTGATTATTATGCTGGTGCCTGCATAACAGCCCTGACATCCTTTCTGTCTTGTCAGACATTGTCAGTAGTTGGATGATTTCAGCCTAACTGCATGAAAGTTTACGTTTACGAATGTTACTCTGCCATAGCAACATGTTGTTGCTATGGTTGACTCTTTCCCCATCTGGATAGTAGCAATCTTTGCTACCCATTACCCTTGCATTCTGCGCAAGATTTTTTTACATCCTCCCTTTGCCTTTTGTTTTTGTTCCTCATTTGACCGCTTTCTCTGGAATACCCTTGCATCCCATGCAACCATCTGTGACACTATTGGTCTCTCTGTGATAATTATCTTTTCATTTCCCCCATCTCTGATCTCTGTCGTGCTCCAGTCAATAATATACCGGACCCTTCCAAAATATCCATCAGGACCTGAAAAAATGCCACATCACCTGAGACCTCCCAAGCTCTTACACCAACATGGTGATTTAAGCTTGTCTCACTAAATGTACAAGGCCTCAATTCACTCTTTAAGCGATTGTCACTATCGAGAGAAGCCTGCTCAAATAAGGCAAACATCCTTCCTATCCAAGAAACTAATTTTGTAGCCTGTAGTGCCACTGTTCTCCTTGAAGAACTTCCCTCATTTGTTCTCAGCATCTAATGCACAAAAGAAAAATCTCCTTACAGTCATTTGAGACTTGGTTAACTTTAACCGCCTCCCGTGGACCGGGCCGGCTGTTGTTCTGGGACTACGTCATATGACAGCGCCCATTTTAGCCACGATCACACTCCCGTGGGGGCACATAGCATGGCGATCGCAGGCCCGCCATGGGACATGGCATGACACCGATCTCAGCAAAGAGTAGCAGCCACATTTACCAATGTGATCAGCTGTGTCCAATCACATGTAAACAAGGAGATGCCGTTTATCAGCTCTCCTTGCCTCTCACTGACAGAGTGTGAGGTGAGGAGAGCCAATCAGCAGCATCTCCTCACAGTTGAGATGTGTAAAGGTAATCAGGGTACTGATTATCAGTGCTCTGATTACAATGCAACCCCAACAGTGCCCATCAGTGATGCCACCCTGTGCCCATCAGTGACACCAGTCTGGGCCCATCAGTGACACCAGTCTGTGCCCATCACTGATGCCAATCAGTGCTGCCTTTCAAGGCCCATCAGTGTCTGCCCATCAGTGCCACCTATCAGTGCCCATCAGTGCAGCCTCATCAGGACACATCAGTAAGGGAGAAATGTCAGAAAATGTTTTTTTTTGGTCTTTTTTGTTTTTTAGCAAAAAATAAAAAAAAACAGCAGTGATTAAATGCCACCAAAAGAAAGCTCTTGTTGTGTGAAGAAAATGACAAAAATTAATTTGGGTACAGTTTTGCATGACCTTTTAAGACACCTTCCTTAAGCAAATGGGAATCAATCCTCAGCCAAAATATCCCTGATCAAGCCTGGCAAATGCCTTTCTTTATACTGCTAAAGCCTCCCACTGTGCTAATCACTGGGAATCATATTTGAAAACCCTCCACCATTGGTATTTAAACACCCTTAAGACCCTCCAAAATTGACCCTACTCACTCACCCCAGTGCTGCCATCAATGTATTAAATCTGGTTAACTACTACACATTGTGTGGGCTTGCAAATCAATTAAATCCTTTTAGAACAAGATATATACATTAATTTCTGAGATCACTGACAAACCGATCACTCCTAACACCAAATTGGCCTTACTCCACGTGGGTCTAGAAGATTTCCCTACTAAATCAAGATCTATTATTATCCATTTACTCCAAGCTGCAAAGCTCACTATAGCCAGGCTGTGGAAATCCTCCACAGCACCTTCAGTCTCTGAGACAGTCACTGGTCTAAGTCACCAATGTGATATGGAAAAGAGATTTGCCCTTAAAAAACATAACTATGTTGTTTGTCTATTCTTGGTCTCTCTGGTTGCACAATCCTAAATGCACAGTTTCTTTCTGATAGCTCAAATAATATTGAAGTACATTGCATACAGGTTATATAGACTGGTATATTGATTATTTCCTGTTGTCATGGTTCTAACCCAACCCCTCCCCCTTTTTCCTTTCACTTCCCCCCTTCCCTTCCTCCCTACCTCCCCATTTCTATACCCCCCTACGAGCTCACACTTTCAGAGAAAGCTAAACATAGACCATGTACCCCCTTGTGTCCATTATCAAACCTTCCATGAGTACTGAATGAGTATTGTAAACTTACTATGTGTCATTTTGTATACCCATTTTGTATACCTGTGGGGTCATATTACTTACCCCCATTTTTTTCTTTTTCCTTCCTCTATACTTGTTCAAAAAATTCAATAAAGATTACTTGAACACAACAGTGGAAGGACAGGGATCATAATACATTTTAAATGGGATGATCTGAATCTAGGGGTTCTTTTCTTGTGTTTAGATCGTGGAACGTCTGCCAAACAGCTCAAAAGTTTTGAATGGTAACTGAAACTCCACTGAAGTCAAAGGGAACTGAATCTTTAACATTACTTCTGATTGTTTTCTAGGCTAATTGGCAACTGATTGTCAAATGGATGATATGGGGAGTGCCAGAGGGTACCTGCACAATGCACTGTATATAATGTGCTACAGCAAACAAAAAATCATACTAAACCCTTATCCAAGCATTGAGCCTAGCTGGCCAGGAATGGGGAGGGGGATGAACATTCACCCCTCTGAACCATGCCAGGCCACATAACAGGGAAAAGGTACCTTGCCAGGGGGGCCCGCAGACAAAGCACATTGTCACCATGTTGAGGACAAGGGCCTCTTCCCCACAACCACCACACATCAGAATCTGGAAACCATCTTTATAAACAAGGGGGGCTTAGATACTTATTACCACTCTATGCAAATGAATTAGGGGTAAGGAAATTGTAAAAACGGGACAGAGGTGGTGGCTGATTTCATTGACCAAGTACAGCTATGGCCATTAACCAATATGACAATGATGTTGGCCACTATCCCCACTCCTTGTTTACCTTCAGCTGTCACCCAACATCCCCAGCTGACAACTGAATGCAGGCAGCCACTGACTGGGCTAAGGATGATCTTTATGTTCGGGTCGAACATGAGTTGGACTCAAACGTTGGCTGTTCGATCATTCGTCGAAATATGAACATTATGGAAAGTTTGCGCCAAATTCGATAGTCGCGCCCCATAATGCACTGCGACATTGCAGTGCATTGCTGTCTGATGATTGGCCAAGCATGCACTATGACCCGCATGCTTTGGCCAATCACAGCGCCGTCAGCAAAGAGAGTCATAATTGGTCAAAGGCAGGGTGCCTTTGGCCAATTATGGCTCAGGGGGTTAAGTCCACGCCCCACACTATATAAGGCCGCCTGTAAGTCGGCCCTGTGTAGTGTGTTGCTGCCGTTGACTGAGAGAGAGAGTCATTTCATTTAGATTAGTCTAGCCAAGCCTATATCTGACTGCAGGCCATTTCTGGTGTTCGTTTTCAAATACACTTTCAGGCAGGCGATTCAGTGATTTTCAGTGCATAAAATATATATACAGTCTCCTACATATAAATCCACTGTATTCTAGTCTAACCAAGCCTATATCTGACTGCAGGCCATATCTGGTGTACGTTTTCAAATATATTTTCACACAGGTGATTCAGTGATCTGCATTGCATAAAATATATATACAGTCTCCTACATATATATGCACTGCATTCTAGTCTAGCCAAGCCTATATCTGACTGCAGGCCATTCCTGGTGTACGTTTTCAAATACACTTTCAGGCAGGCAGGTGATTCAGTGATCTGCAGTGCATAAAATATATATACAGTCTCCACAGATATACACTGCAATCTAGTCTAGCCAAGCCTATATCTGACTGCAGGCCATTCCTGGTGTATGTTTTCAAATATACTTTCAGGCAGGCAGGCAGGTGATTCAGTGATCTGCAGTGAATAAAATATATATACAGTCTCCTACATATATATCCACTGCATTCTAGTCTAGCCAAGCCTATATCTGACTGCAGGCCATTACTGGTGTACGTTTTCTAGTAAACTTCAGGCGGTGTTTTGCTAATAAAATTTTACAGCATGTCTGGAAGGCCACAAAGGAGAGGCAGATGCTCACAGGCCACTAAAAGAGGGCAAGCAGGCTCTGTGTCTACAGCCAACAGTGCTGGTCATGGACACGGTGCATCCTCAGCACCTGGCCTTGGGGCACGCTTGTCCTTTTTTCGGCAGCTGGCCGTGTTGATCCACAACATGCAGAAGAGTTGGTAGAGTGGATAACTAAGCCGTCCTCATCCTCCTCATCCTCTATCACCCAGGCTCAGAGTAGTTTGCCTTCCAATGCAGCTGCCAAAGCGGCCTATTCCATCAGCTCAATGTCATCAGTCACTCCTTCCCTAGTCCCACCATCATGCACAGAGGAGTCCCCCGAACTGTTCGACCACAGTGTCGGTTACATGGTGCAGGAGGATGCACAGCATTTTGAAGGCTCCGATGATGGTACCCAGGTTAAGGAAGGAAGTAACGTGGTCCCAGAGAGAGGGGGTGCCCCAGAAGTACAAGAAATTGCAGTCATGTTCCCCCAGCTGCAGCATACTGCCAGGTTTGCTCCAGTGATGAGGAGGGAGGGGATGATGAGGTCACTGACTCTACGTGGGTGCCTGATAGAAGAGAGGAGGAGGCACATCTCCAATGAGGCAGGATGCCCTCCAGGGGCCAGCTTAAGGGCAGCCACTCAAATGCATCACACTGCTGAGTTCCACATGAGCAGGGCGCTGCTGACTCCCTGCGTATTTTGAAAAGTTCTTTGGTGTGGGCCTTTTTTGATACGTGTGCAGCAGATCACACCGTTGCTGTTTGCAACATATGTCTGAAGTGTATCAAGCGTGGCCAAAGCAGAAGCTGCTTGGGCACCACATGCTTGACCAGACATATGTCGACCTCCCATGCAGTACGTTGGCAACAGTACTTAAAGACCCACACCAAAGAACAAGGCGGACCTCTCCCTGCTCCTCGTCAGCTGGGACCCCACTATACCTTCAGTCCTCTCAGAAACCTGCACTGAATGGAATGAAGGTGTAGATATAGGTGTGCCAAGTACTTTTGGGCAATCTGCTATCGCTACACCAACATCCGATTGTAGCAAATTTCCCTACCCCAGTTGCTAAACCGTCAAAAGAAATTCAGTCCCAGCCATCCACGTGCTCAGCGGCTGAATGCTAGCTTGGCTAAATTGCTAGCACTCCAACTGCTGCCTTTTCAGCTGGTAGACTCTGCCCCCTTTCGTGAATTTGTGGAATGTGCGGTACCTCAGTGGCAAGTTCCAAAACACCATTTCTTTTCATAGAAGGCCATTCCAGTCAGCGGTAAGGTGCATATTACCGCTGACTCATGGTCCAGCAGGCATGGACAGAGACGTTACCTTTCTTTCACGGTGCACTGGGTAACTCTACTGGCAGCTGGGAAGGATGCAGGACAGGGTGCAGTATTGTTGGAGCTTGTTCTTCCACCACGCCTCCAAAATGCTAGTAGTGGTGATTCTGCCACACCTCTCTTCTCCACCCCCTCCTCTTCTTCTTCCTCTATGGCCTCTTCCTCTGCAGATTTGTCCTCGAAACCAGCGGTGCTCCCTAGGCGTTCAAGGGGCTACGCAAGCACTCAGGCAAAAAGATGCCATGCGGTGCTTGAGTTGGTCTGCTTAGGGGACAGGAGCCACACTGGGGCAAAGTTTCTGACAGCTCTGCAGGGGCAGACACAGAGGTGGTTGATGCCATGCCAGCTTCATCCAGGAATGGTGGTTTGCGGCTATGGCAACAACCTCCTCTCTGCCCTCTGACAGGGACACTTGACCCATGTTGCCTGTTTGGCTCACATCTTAATTTGGTGGTGCAGCAGTTCTTGTTCAGGTAGCCGGGCTTACAGGATCTCCTGAGGCAGGCCAGGAAAGTCTGTGGGCATTTCCGCTGGTCATATAATGCCAGTGCTCGGCTGGCTGACCTTCAAAAGGAATGCAGCCTGCCCAAGAACCGCCTCATTTGTGACATGCCCACCAGGTGGAACTCAACTTTGGCAATGCTGCAGTGGCTGCACATGCAGCAGAGGGCCATCAATGAGTACCTGTGCAAGTATGGCACCAGGACAGGGTCAGAGGAGCTTGGCTTTTTTTTCGTCATGCCAGTGGCTACTGATCAAGGATGCATGCACTGTCTTGTCACCATTTGAGGATGCCACGAGGATGGTGAGCAGTGACAGTGAATGCATCAGTGACACTGTCCCTCTTGTCTTCCTGTTGGAGCACACGCTTCGTGGAATAATGGACAGGGCACCTGAGGCAGAACAGAGGGAGGAAGAGGAGGACTTCCTTATCTCTCAAGGCCCCCTTTATCCAGACAGTATTCCTGCAGGCCCGCCGATCACACAGGAAGAGAAGGAGGAGGAGGATTGTGTCAGCATGGAGGTGGAGCCTAGCACTCAGCATCAGCAGCAGTCTTCAAGGGATCATTTACAGTCCCCAGAAACCCATGGACTTGTACGTGGCTGGGAGGAGGTGGCTGTGGATCATGTCATCCTTAGTGACCCAGAGGATTCCGGATCGAATGCCTCAGCAAACCTTCACTGCATGGCCTCCCTGATCCTGCAAACCCTGCGAAAGGACCCTCGGATTTGTGGTATCAAGGAGAGGGATCGCAACTGGCTGGCAACCCTTCTTGATCCACGTTACAAGGGTAAGGTTGCGGAACTTATCCAACCTTCGCAGAGGGAGCAGAGGATGGAACATCTTCGGGAGGCCTTGCAGAAAGGTTTGTGCAATGCGTTTCCAGAGACTGGGAGGTTACAATTTCCTGGTTCTCCTGGAAAACGTGTTGCTGAGGCTTCGGTCAGTCACAGGAGGATCAGTGGAGACCGATGCGTTCAGACAATTCTTTAGTCCGCAGCCCCAAGGTCTGATCGGTTCCAGCAACCATTGCCAGCATCTGATTTACATGGTGCAGGGGCAAGATCAGATTTGAATAGCTTTCCAACCGAAAATCCACTGGGTTACTGGGTCTTGAGGATGGATCACTGGCCAGAGCTTGCACCATATGCAATTGAGCTACTGGCCTGTCCTGCATCCAGCGTTCTTTCTGAACGCACATTCAGTGCTGCTGGAGGCTTTGTAACCAATCACAGAGTGCGCCTGTCCACAGACTCAGTTTATCTGCTCACCTTCATAAAAATGAATCAGTCTTGGATCACCAGCTACCAAGCACCTGATGCTGATGTAACCGATTAATTTTTCTATGAGATCCCTTGAAGACTGCCTATGCTGAGTGACTATCCTATTCCTCCTCAATGTTCATGTTGATAGCTTCTAAGAACATTTTTGTTTCAGGGCACCACCACCAGTGCCTAAGGCCCAATTTTTTTGCCCCTGTTGAACAGGGGCGTATAATTATAATTTTTGCTGTAATTTTTTGCAGCAGGGCTCGTACTTGCGCTCAACTAGAGTATCTGGGGTTGCAGTGTTGTGGCACCACCACCAGTGCTTAAGGCCCAATTTTTCTGCCCCTGTTTAACAGGGGAGTGTAATTACAATTTTTGATCAAATATTTAACAGCAGGGCTCGTTCCTGCGCTCAACCAGAGTATCTGTGAGGGGTTGCAGTGTTGTGGCACCACCAACACCACCTCCTAAGGCCCAATGTTTCTTCCCCTGTTTAACAGGGGCATGTAATTACAATATTTATAGATACAAATATGACTCAGACGGTTGGGTGTGTCATTGCCATCCTCCCTTACAACTTTAAAAAAAATATATACCTCAAACTGGGATTTTAAGGGCAATGTAATGATTGAGAAATTATTTAATAAAAAAGAATTTGTTGATACAAAAGACAAATAGAATACAAATGAACGTACAAATCAATATATGTATGTTTTTTAGAAGTACAGAATAATTATAAAAAACATCAGATACATGGAGACAAATGATGCGTCCTGCTGCTAAGTACAAGTACCACCAAAATTGATGCGATGGTGTCCTGATAGCAGATTTCCAACGCGTTTCAACTTTTATTATCAAAATGAAGTCTTCCTCAGGGAAGGACTGCATCACATTCTAGAATTTCAAACAACAGCATGATTACTAATATATATGCATATGCATGTCGCCTATATCTAAAGCAATCGCATTTCAGCTAGAAAAAATAACATATGCGACTTACATTTAGGCATGTAGCTATGAAAGGTGCTTTCCCAGTGCTGGCAGGGGCCCTAATCACCCATTGTCTGTACCGCTCAAATATCCTCTACGGGGCGGCCTGGTGTATTTTTGAAAAAAGAACCAATATTTGGCAGCCAAAAAAGGATATGAGGCTGAAAAGACACAAACAATAAAGGAAGTATTGAATAAAAAATTCCAAAGAATCAAAAATGATAGTGATGGTGTTTCTTGGGGGGCCAAATTTCCCAGAGCCACCAGAAAAAAAGGAAAGAATTCAATACCTTAAGCTGGTCGTATGTGGTATAAGGAAGAAATTCCAGGTTGTCAAAAACAGAGAGCTCAGGTCCTAGAGTACCTCTCTGTGGTAAAGCCAGTTGTAGAATGCTGCCTATGGCCGTCCCTGGCGTCCTAATATAGGGGGTGTGGGCGTGGTTGTGTAGTGGGCGTAACATACATCTAGGTATAGTCTCCCATTCATTGGTGGTGCAGTGAAAGAGGCGCGGCCTCAATTGGCCGCCGTCATTGTTAAACAACATCCTTTTATGGTATCTTGAAGGGGAGCGACACATGGCTCCCTGTTGTCTGGGCGATGGACGCCTAACTCCCTCCCTCTCTCTCTCTCTTCTCCCATGGAGTGTGGGCGCGGCCTGAGGCGGGGAGAGAGGTGCGTCGGATCACAGAGGCAACATCTCATGTGGGGAATATTAGACATATGTGACGTCGGAGTCACGTGGCTCCGACGTCCATTCACTGAAAGGGAAGGGTGCTGTGTGATCTATACAGCGCCATTGGTTGCTTTGTCTGTGACACACAGGGCGTCAGAGCACAGTGACCCCGCTGCCTGTCTGTAAGACATCTAAGGATGTAAACACCACTGATGTGTGCAATGTTGTGGGGATCACTGTGAAGATAGCGTTTCTGTATTCCTTAGTGAGTGAATCAAAAAGAAAAGGGAAAAAAGAGTATGTGTTCAGAAAGGCTATTTTAGTTGCATTCAATCTAGAGAGTAATGAATTGTATTTCTTTATTACATGAAATGGGAACTTAGATGCATTATAATTTATTTATTAAACTTAGCCCAAACCCCTATGATGCGGCTTAACTGGCACTCCCCCCGAATGACAGAAAACCGATATTAGGGCTTATAACCACCGACACAGTGGAAAACCCCCCTGACACCACATTGAAATTGGCGTCTTCGGGGTATTTGGGCCACGATCAATCGTCATGGCCCCCCCTGTGCCGGGTAGGGATAAAGAGAGCGGGGAAAACAGTGGTAGCCCAGACCCAATTTTGCAGGACTGAGAAGCAAAATCATAGAACGTGGCTACATGCAAGAATGCTTCTATAATGATAACAGCGATCAAAATATTATACATGATAAATATACAGTTTAAATTGAAAAATATAATAAGATACAAAAAATGAGTAAAATTAAGATAAGAATAACTCTTCTATATTTTTTAACCGGGTAGGGTGTAGAATTAAAATCCTGGCAATTTAGAACATATGACAGTTGGCGAGGAGATCCCCTCTGAAGACCATTAGCCTATTTTGTTGTTAATGGGACCCTTTTTATCTCAATATATGGGTAACCCAAAGGCTTTAGGTAAAGATGATAATCATTACAGAAAATAGCCCCCATTTACAGAAGGACAAAAGAGCAAAAGAAGGTATAATGGATTGTTTGTTAGTCCGTTTTCCCCGAGCTAAAACCCTCCAAGAAAGGTCTAAAACTTTTGGTTTCATTCAAACCTTTGGGGGGTGGTGGCCCTAAGGTACCTTATCCAGCGCATTTCCTGCTGGAGGAGGACCTTGTTCCAGTCACCCCCCCTGATTGGCAGATGAATCCTGTCAAGAACTGTAAAGTTCACAGAAGGTAGTCGATAATTGTGATATCTGTCAACATGCCTTCCCAAGGGTAAGTATAGATTGCCGATATGCATACTCTGCATATGCTTATCAACCCGTTTTCCAAATTCTTGTCTAGTTTTACCTACGTAGAAGGCACCACACTGGCACTGCATGAGGTAAACCACACCCTGCGTTCTGCAGTTAGCAAAGTGGTGCAGGGAAAAGCTCTCCCCATTGGGCAGTGCCAGTGTGGTCCTCCTACCAATAACTTTACATTGGGCACAGGATCCACATGGGTAGGTGCCCCAAGTTTTACAGGGATCCTTTCTTGCCGTGCCCTTGTATTCACTTTAAATAAGTGCATTTCCTATTGAGCCAGATTTTCTGTAGGTGATTTGGGGTTTGGGACTAGGGATGAGCTTCGAGTTCGAGTCGAACTCATGTTCTACTCGAACATTGGCTGTTCGCAAGTTCGCCGAACAGCGAACAATTTGGGGTGTTTGCGGCAAATTCGAATGCCGCGGAACACCCTTTAAAAGTCTATGGGAGAAATCAAAAGTGCTAATTTTAAAGGCTTATATGCAAGTTATTGTCATAAAAAGTGTTTGGGGACCTGGGTCCTGCTCCAGGGGACATGGATCAATGCAAAAAAAAGTTTTAAAAACGGACGTTTTTTCAGGAGCAGTGATTTTATTAATGCTTAAAGTCAAACAATAAAAGTGTAATATCCCTTTAAATTTCGTACCTGGGGGGTGTCTATAGTATGCCTGTAAAGGGGCGCATGTTTCCTGTGTTTAGAACAGTCTGACAGCAAAATGACATTTGGAAGGAAAAAACTCATTTAAAACTACCCGCGGCTATTGCATTGCCGACAATACACATAGAAGTTCATTGATAAAAACGGCATGGGAATTCCCCACAGGGGAACCCCGAACCAAAATAAAAAAAAAAAATGATGTGGGGGTCCCCCTAAATTCCATACAAGGCCCTTCAGGTCTGGTATGGATATTAAGGGGAACCCCAGCCAAAATTTAAAAAAAAAATTGACGTGGGGTTCCCCCTAAATTCCATACCAGACCCTTCAGGTCTGGTATGGATTTTAAGGGGAACCCCGCGCCAAAAAAAAAAAAAAAAAAACGGCGTGGGGTCCCCCTAAAAATCCATACCAGACCCTTATCCGAGCACGCAACCTGGCAGGCCGCAGGAAAAGAGGGGGGGACGAGAGTGCGCCCCCCCCCCTCCTGAACCGTACCAGGCCACATGCCCTCAACATTGGGAGGGTGCTTTGGGGTAGCCCCCCAAAACACCTTGTCCCCATGTTGATGAGGACAAGGGCCTCATCCTCACAACCGTGGCCGGTGGTTGTGGGGGTCTGCGGGCGGGGGGCTTATCGGAATCTGGAAGCCCCCTTTAACAAGGGGACCCCCAGATCCCGGCCCCCCCCCTGTGTGAAATGGTAAGGGGGTACTTACCCCTACCATTTCACTAAAAAACTGTCAAAAATGTTAAAAATGACAAGAGACAGTTTTTGACAATTCCTTTATTTAAATGCTTCTTCTTTCTTCCTTCATCTTCTTCTTCTTCTGGTTCTTCTGGCTCTTCTGGTTCTTCCTCCGGCGTTCTCATCCAGCATCTTCTCCGCGGCGTCTTCTATCTTCTTCTCCTCGGGCCGCTCCGCACCCATGGCATGAGGGGAGGCTCCCGCTCTTCTCTTCATCTTCTTCTCTTCTTCATCTTCTTCTTCATCTTCTTCTTCCTTCTTCTCTTCTTCATGTCTTCTCCGGGCCGCTCCGCAGCCATGCTGGCATGGAGGGAGGCTCCCGCTGTGTGACGGCGTCTCTTCGTCTGACGGTTCTTAAATAACGGGGGGCGGGGCCACCCGGTGACCCCGCCCCCCTCTGACGCACGGTGACATGACGGGACTTCCCTGTGGCATTCCCCGTGACGTCACAGGGAAGTCCCGTCAAGTCACCGTGCATCACCCCGTTATTTAAGAACCGTCAGACGAAGAGACGCCGTCACACAGCGGGAGCCTCCCTCCATGCCACAGCATGGCTGCGGAGCGGCCCGGAGAAGACATGAAGAAGAGAAGAAGGAAGAAGAAGATGAAGAAGAAGATGAAGAAGAGAAGAAGATGAAGAGAAGAGCGGGAGCCTCCCCTCATGCCATGGGTGCGGAGCGGCCCGAGGAGAAGAAGATAGAAGACGCCGCGGAGAAGATGCTGGACGAGAACGCCGGAGGAAGAACCAGAAGAGCCAGAAGAACCAGAAGAAGAAGAAGATGAAGGAAGAAAGAAGAAGCATTTAAATAAAGGAATTGTCAAAAACTGTCTCTTGTCATTTTTAACATTTTTGACAGTTTTTTAGTGAAATGGTAGGGGTAAGTACCCCCTTACCATTTCACACAGGGGGGGGGCCGGGATCTGGGGGTCCCCTTGTTAAAGGGGGCTTCCAGATTCCGATAAGCCCCCGCCCGCAGACCCCCACAACCACCGGCCACGGTTGTGAGGATGAGGCCCTTGTCCTCATCAACATGGGGACAAGGTGTTTTGGGGGGCTACCCCAAAGCACCCTCCCAATGTTGAGAGCATGTGGCCTGGTACGGTTCAGGAGGGGGGGGGGCCGCACTCTCGTCCCCCCCTCTTTTCCTACGGCCTGCCAGGTTGCGTGCTCGGATAAGGGTCTGGTATGGATTTTTAGGGGGACCCCACGCCGTTTTTTTTTTTTTTTTTTTTGGCGCGGGGTTCCCCTTAAAATCCATACCAGACCTGAAGGGTCTGGTATGGAATTTAGGGGGAACCCCACGTCAATTTTTTTTTTAAATTTTGGCTGGGGTTCCCCTTAATATCCATACCAGACCTGAAGGGCCTTGTATGGAATTTAGGGGGACTCCCACATCATTTTTTTTTTTTAATTTTGGTTCGGGGTTGCCCTGTGGGGAATTCCCATGCCGTTTTTATCAATGAACTTCTATGTGTATTGTCGGCAATGCAATAGCCGCGGGTAGTTTTAAATGTGTTTTTTCCTTCAAAATGTCATTTTGCTGTCAGACTGTTCTAAACACGGGAAACATGCGCCCCTTTACAGGCATACTATAGACACCCCCCAGGTATGAAATTTAAAGGGATATTACACTTTTATTGTTTGACTTTAAGCATTATTAAAATCACTGCTCCTGAAAAAATGGCCGTTTTTAAAACTTTTTTTTGCATTGATTCATGTCTCCTGGGGCAGGACCCAGGTCCCCAAACACTTTTATTGACAATAACTTGCATATTAGCCTTTAAAATTAGCACTTTTGATTATTCATGTTCGTGTCCCATAGACTTTAACGGTGTTCGCGTGTTCGAACGAATTTTTTTCCTGTTCGCATGTTCTGGTGCGAACCGAACAGGGGGGTGTTCGGCTCATCCCTATTTGGGACCAATTAGTCCTTTCAAAGTTGGATCATCTGTAAGAATAGACCAATACTTGGAGATTATTTTGTTGATTTTAAGATGCTCATTGGAGTATCTTACAATGATCCTTGTGGAAGTATCCTCTTTAGTGGATTTTTTTGAGAAAATCAATTCCCTTTTGTTGGTTAGTTTGACTCGGTTGAACGCCTTCTTCAAAGATGATTTGGTGTAGCCTCTGTCCATGAGCCTGATGGTAAGTTTATCCGCTTCATATTGAAAGTCTCCATCATTGCTGCAGTTTCTTTTGAGGCGAAGAAACTGGCTATATGGGACAGATCTTTTCAAGGGTTCCGGGTGGAAACTATCTGCGTGCAACAAAGTGTTGCCCGCAGTCTCCTTTCTATAGAGTTTACTAGATAATCGATTGCTGTTATACCCAGGTCATGTGGAATGCTATTATAGAGAGACTCCACATCCACTGTAACAAGTAAGGCTGAGTTAGGAATAGATATTCCATCAAGGATTTGCAGCAGGTGTATGGTATCCCTTGTATACGATGGTAAATCCATTACATGGGGTCTCAGATATTGATCTATTATTTGGCTAATTCCCTCTGTGATGGAGCCATTCCCAGAGATTATGGGTCTCCCTGGTGGGTCATTTAGTTTTTTATGCACTTTCGGTAGTGCATAAAAGGTGGGTTGACGTGGATGTCTGGTACGTATAAAATCCCACATGTCTCTATCTATTACCCCTTTGTTTAGGGATTCATCCACCAGGGAGAAAAATTATTGATTGAATTTATCCACTATAGCTGGAGAGATCGTTTTATAGCATTTAGTGTTGTTCAATATATTAAAGCACATTTTTTCATACTTGGCATTGTCCATGAGGACAATGTTTCCTCCCTTGTCCGATGCTTTGATTGTAATTTCTGTGTTGTTTTTAAGGGAGTTAAGTGCCTGTTGCTGTTCCCGATTCAAATTGCTTATTTTATTGTATTTTTCCATCTTATCAATCTCTTTGGTGACCTGTCCTACAAATAGGGCTATAACTGGATTTTGGTTCAATGGTGGAAATCTATGTGATTTCCTTTTATATTTTCTCATAGTTTGAGCTTGGCTGGAGTCCTCTTGTTCTTCTTTACTGCTTTCACTGTCAAGGTCCCTTTCCCAGAAATCTTCTGAAGGGCCACTTTCTTGTAACAATAGATTGAGATCTCTGAGAGCTCTGAAATCTGCTGCTTTGAGGTTGGGTGCCACTTCAGGTGTGGCTGTAATTTTTTTAGTATATAGACTTTTGAGTAAAAGTTTCCTGGCAAACAGATTTATATCTTTAATAGTTTCAAAGCTATCCAAACTACGATTGGGACAGAAAGAGAGGCCTAAGGATAGTACTTCCTGTTCTGTTGTTGTAAGTTTATGAGATGAGAGATTAATGACATTTAGTTTTCCTTCACGAGTGGGAAAACGGGTCGATAAGCATATACAGAGTATGCGTATCGGCAATCTATACTTACCCTTGGGAAGGCATGTTGCCAGATATCACAATTATCGATTACCTTCTGTGAACTTTACAGTTCTTGACAGGATTCATCTGCCAATCAGGGGGGGTGACTGGAACAAGGTCCTCCTCCAGCGGGAAATGCACTGGATAAGGTACCTTAGGGCCACCACCCCCCAAAGGTTTGAATGAAACCAAAAGTTTTAGACCTTTCTTGGAGGGTTTTAGCTCGGGGAAAACGGACTAACAAACAATCCATTATACCTTCTTTTGCTCTTTTGTCCTTCTGTAAATGGGGGCTATTTTCTGTAATGATTATCATCTTTACCTAAAGCCTTTGGGTTACTCATATATTGAGATAAAAAGGGTCCCATTAACAACAAAATAGGCTAATGGTCTTCAGAGGGGATCTCCTCGCCAACTGTCATATGTTCTAAATTGCCAGGATTTTAATTCTACACCCTACCCGGTTAAAAAATATAGAAGAGTTTTTCTTATCTTAATTTTACTCATTTTTTGCATCTTATTATATTTTTCAATTTAAACTGTATATTTATCATGTATAATATTTTGATCGCTGTTATCATTATAGAAGCATTCTTGCATGTAGCCACGTTCTATGATTTTGCTTCTAAGTCCTGCAAAATTGGGTCTGGGCTACCACTGTTTTCCCCGCTCTCTTTATCCCTACCCGGCACAGGGGGGGCCATGACGATTGATTGTGGCCCAAATACCCCGCAGACGCCAATTTCAATGTGGTGTCAGGGGGGTTTTCCACTGTGCCGGTGGTTATAAGCCCTAATATCGGTTTTCTGTCATTCGGGGGGAGTGCCAGTTAAGCCGCATCATAGGGGTTTGGGCTAAGTTTAATAAATAAATTATAATGCATCTAAGTTCCCATTTCATTTAATAAAGAAATACAATTCATTACTCTCTAGATTGAATGCAACTAAAATAGCCTTTCTGAACACATACTCTTTTTCCCTTTTTCTTTTTGATTCACTCACTAAGGAATACAGAAACTCTATCTTCACAGTGATCCCCCCAACATTGCACACATCAGTGGTGTTTACATCCTTAGATGTCTTACAGACAGGCAGCGGGGTCACTGTGCTCTGACGCCCTGTGCATCACAGACAAAGCAACCAATGGTGCTGTATAGATCACACAGTGCCCTTCCCTTTCAGTGAATGGACGTCGGAGCCACGTGACTCCGACGTCACATATGTCTAATATTCCCCACATGAGATGTTGCCTCGGTGATCCGACGCACCTCTCTCCCCGCCTGAGGCCGCGCCCACACTCCATGGGAGAAGTGGAAGGAATCCAGCTTGACGTCGCGGCCGGGGAGGAGAGAGAGAGAGAGAGGGAGGGAGTTAGGCGTCCATCGCCCAGACAACAGGGAGCCATGTGACGCTCCCCTTCAAGATACCATAAAAGGATGTTGTTTAACAATGACGGCGGCCAATTGTGGCCGCGCCTCTTTCACTGCACCACCAATGAATGGGAGACTATACCTAGATGTATGTTACGCCCACTACACAACCACGCCCACACCCCCTATATTAGGACGCCAGGGACGGCCATAGGCAGCATTCTACAACTGGCTTTTCCACAGAGAGGTACTCTAGGACCTGAGCTCTCTGTTATTGACAACCTGGAATTTCTTCCTTATACCACATACGACCAGCTTAAGGTATTGAATTCTTTCCTTTTTTTCTGGTGGCTCTGGGAAATTTGGCCCCCCAAGAAACACCATCACTATCATTTTTGATTCTTTGGAATTTTTTATTCAACACTTCCTTTATTGTTTATGTCTTTTCAGCCTCTTATCCTTTTTTGGCTGCCAAATATTGGTTCTTTTTTCAAAAATACACCAGGCCGCCCCGTAGAGGATAGCACCTTTCATAGCTACATGCCTCAATGTAAGTCGCATATGTTATTTTTTCTAGCTAAAATGCGATTGCTTTAGATATAGGCGACATGCATATGTATATATATTAGTAATCATGCTGTTGTTTGAAATTCTAGAATGTGATGCAGTCCTTCCCTGAGGAAGAATTCATTTTGATAATAAAAGTTGAAACACGTTGGAAATCTACTATCAGGACGCCATCGCATCAATTTTGGTGGTACTTGTACTTAGCAGCTGTAATTACAATATTTGCTCTAATATTTCACAGCAGGGCTCATACCTGCACTCAACAACAGAATCTGTGAGGGGTTACAGTGTTGTGGCACCATCACCACTGTCTAAGACCCAATTTTTCTGCCCCTGTTTAACAGGGGCGTGTAAATACAATTTTTGATCGAATATTTCACAGCAGGGCCCGTTCCTGCACCCACCAAGAGTAACTGTGAGGGCTTACAGTGTTGTGGCACCACCAACACCACCACCACCAAAGGCCCAATTTTTCTGCCTCTGTTCAACAGGGGCATGTAATTACAATTCTTGATATAATGTTTCACAGCAGGGCCCGTTCCAGTGCCCACCAAGAGTAACTGTGAGGGCTTACAGTGTTCTGGTACCACCAACACCTAAGGCCCAATTTTCTGCAGAGTATACAGGACATGCCGTATAGTATATACAGGTGGTCCCCTATTTTCAAACATCCGACTTATAAATGACTCCTACTTACAAATGGAGTAAGACAACAGGAAGTGAGAGGAAATCTACCCCTAGGAAGGGAAATTCCATAAGAGTTAATATGGGAAAAAGGTGTCTCCACTGATGCTTTATAACCAATCCTTGTTTCCCTAATAACCCCAAATTTTCAAAATCCAATTGTCATTTTGACAGAAAGTGAGGTGAAATCTTCTGAACAGGGACACAGACAGCAAAACAAATGTTACAGGGGGGTTAACCCTTCCCTATGTTATCCAAAAAGCTTAAAAATAGATTTTTTTTTGGCTGGAGCTACACTTACAAAAATGTACCTGTTCCAAATTACAAACAGATTCAACTTAATAACAAACCTACAGTCCCTGTCTTGTTTGGACTTCCTGTATACTGCTGTTCAGAGTATATAGGGCCTTGGGGCCCTATGCCTTTTCTTTTTTTAATTTGGGTGCGGGGTTCCCCTTAATATCCATACAAGACCCAAAGGACCTGGTAATGGGCTGGGGGGGTACCCATGCCGTTTTTCTCAATAATTTTAATCCATATTGCCGGGACCCGACATTACATTACAGCCGCAAGCAGTTTTAAATGACTTTTATTCCTTTAGAGATGTCATTTTGTGCAGGGACTGTTCTAAACACGGGAAGCAAGCGCCACTTTACAGGCATACTATATCCCCCCCAGGTAAGAAATTTAAAGGAATGTTTCACTTTTATTTTTTCACTTTAAGCATTATTAAAATCACTGCTCCCGAAAAAATGGGCATTTTTAAAACTTTTTTTTGCATTGATACATGTCCCCTGGGGCAGGACCCGGGTCCCCAAACACTTTTTAGGACAATAACTTGCATATTAGCCTTTAAAATTTGCACTTTTGATCTTTCACGTTCGGGACCCAAAGACTTTAACGGTGTTCGAATGTTTATGCAAACTTTCGGTCCGTTTGCATGTTCTGTCGCGAACCGGGGGGTGTTCGGCTCATCCCTACTGACTACATTATACAAAAAGAAAGAGCTCCCCTATTGGTGGACTTTTTTAGGCACGTATTAAAAGGCGTAAAAGAGTACATAGAGTACAGATAAAGTTTATTAAATAGAAAAATACTAAAAAGTATGACAATAATGTAGCGTCTATTATGGGAATGCGAATCAAGCAGTTTTACATTTGTGTATATACAGTGTATAAAACAGTACTCTTGCACCCAATGCGTTTCGGAGTTAGTTAGCCTCCTTCCTCAGGGGTGGGTGTGAGTTAGCAATAGTTCTATATTAGAAAAAATATGTTGAAAAAACAATAATGAGCATGTAGATATATGTATACGTAAAGAATTACATGGTATATTTTTCATGTCTTTTTCACTTACATTAACACTGTATTAGCTGACCTGGCATTCCATGAAACTTTAAATGAAAAACAGCGACAATGACACGGTCTGTCTACCCAGTGTGTTCTTGATTCCGAGAGAGAATGCTTGTTTTGCATATTGAAAATGGAATTCCTATATGGATAACGATGAGATTTCTATCAAAAAATTGTATGTATATGGCATTCTCTTCGAAAAAAGAAGAGAAAGCCCATGAGGGGCGTATAAAAATCTTTTTTGCAGGACCTGCCTATTGGCCTCAATGGAGCCTCAAGTTTTTATTTTTATACGCCCCTCATTGGCTCTCTCTTCTTTTTTTCGAAGAGAATACCATATACATACAATTTTTTGATAGAAATCTCATCGTTATCCATATAGGAATTCCATTTTCAATATGCAAAACAAGCATTCTCTCTCGGAATCAAGAACACACTGGGTAGACAGACCGTGTCATTGTCGCTGTTTTTCATTTAAAGTTTCATGGAATGCCAGGTCAGCTAATACAGTGTTAATGTAAGTGAAAAAGACATGAAAAATATACCATGTAATTCTTTACGTATACATATATCTACATGCTCATTATTGTTTTTTCAACATATTTTTTCTAATATAGAACTATTGCTAACTCACACCCACCCCTGAGGAAGGAGGCTAACTAACTCCGAAACACGTCGGGTGGAAGAGTACTGTTTTATACCCTGTATATACACAAATGTAAAACTGCTTGATTCACATTCCTATAATAGACACTACATTATTGTCATACTTTTTAGTATTTTTCTATTTAATAAAATTTATCTGTACTCTATATACTCTTTTACGCCTTTTTATACGTGCCTAAAAAGTCCACCAATAGGGGAACTCTTTCTTTTTGTATAATTTTATATTTTGGATGTGGCACAACTTCACAGTCGGCCACCAATCTACACTATCTGTCATAGAATATTTGGTAGTAGATACCATTCCCCGCTTATGATCGGTAACCCTCTGCACATAGCAATCTTACGCATTTATAAGATAACCAATAGAATGTAAAGTATTAAAAAAAAAATTTTTGGACTAAATCTTTCAAACTATAAAGCAACATGACAAGTTTCACGGACGATGACTGGGAAACCCTCATGGAAGGGTATAAAGACTTTGGCGACAAGGAATCTATAGACTCATAAATCTCTTCGCTATTTTCCAGACTTTCAAAGATCCTCGAGAAAAAATCCTTGCTATATTGGCATGTTAGATCTTTCCAAGACTACATCAAAGAGGATATCAACCCTATGGGATTGCGAGTCTAGATCTTCCCTACCCTTGACGGCCTGGACTCGGAAGTCAGAGATAAATGGGAAAAAGCATTATGCAGTAGTTCACAGAGCTTAATGGAAATCTTAATAGACGAGTATAGAAAAAGATCCAGTAACTTGGATGTAGACATTGTAAACCTATGCAATAAGCTGCAGCAATTTAAAACCCAGAGACCTATCACAAACAAGGAAGATAGATTGAAAATACATCTAAAAGCATTCAATAAAGACATACTTATGAAAAGACGACAAAAACTTATTCGGGACAGAAATGCCTTCAAAGATGGCAAAGCATACAAATGGACTCAAAGTAGATCCAATCTAAACAAAAATAACCAACCTGCCCCAACCCCCTCCCCAAATCCCTCACAAATTAAAAACAGGGCAAAGCACAAAACGCTCATACCATGGTGATCCCACTGAGGGACAACAAGCTAAAAAATTAACCTTGGACATCCCTAGTAAGACAAACTCTTCCACATCATGACATGAGTCAACCATGAAGACATTAAACACACAAACCAACACTCACACTGTGACAAGGGAAGTCACTCCCAACCTAACACTTCAACTACTGGTCCACTAGACACCATTTCTAATGATCCTTCTTTTTTAGAAAGGATCCTTATGGGTGTCCAACCCACACAACCCAATTTGAACACATACACACAGATAGCACTATAACCATCTCTGAACCTGCCAGTGAACAAGATGCGACTGAGCTCAATATAATTAATCTATTGTCATACAAACTTTCCCAAGACGAAATAGCTGTCCTAAAAAAAGGCTTAAATTTCTGCCCAAACTAAGATGTGGATAAATTCAAGATTTATAAAGATCTTCAACTATTTGTTCGGAAACTGATCCTAAAAAAACTCTATCACAAACAAGGAGGGTCGATGGACTTTACCCCAAAAGAAAATCAGGCATTAGACCAGTTGGTCTCTCTCCTTGAGGAGAACGATCAAATTGATCTTATTGACAATATCAATCTCTCTCAAGTTCTGGAATCAATTGAAACACCAGGCGAGACCCCTAAAATGAGTAAGTCTGTACTAAAGAAAAAGTCGGATTTTTGTCCAGCACCGAGTATCCATCCAAACCCTGCGGCCTTTCTCAAACTAGTTGATAAAGAATTGGACAAATTGAAAATCAGCACAACACATTCCAATAACCTAACTAAAAGAGAAACTTCAGCATTAAAGGCATTTTCTAGTAACAACCAAATTACTATAAAGGCAGCAGTTAAAGGTGGAAACATTGTTGTGCTGGAAAATGACAAATACGTCAACATGTGCAACAGGATATTAAACAACCTGGAATGGTACCGCCGGATAGACCAGTCTCAGAGGGGGACCGCCGGATAGACAGGTCTCAGAGGGGGAGACTGAAATAAGACCCTATTACAAATGGAATCTCGATGGATATACAAATTAAAGGCCACCCAGCCTCCGGGCTTGAATGAAACAATTTGGTTCAAGCCGTTCCTTGAGGGCTCTTCCTCAGGGGATAGGGAACAATAACTACCACTGTTCCCCTCTGTTCTGGTTTCCCCCTCTGCGACTTGGATGCAGGCGGTTGATTGTCATTTCACTATTTCTTTATTGTTTACTATTCTTATCATCTTCTTCCACCTATACCCTATAGTTGGAACTAATAGGTCAATGATGGACTTTTGCTGCATACGACCAGTTCATTAATACATCTTTTACAGCATGGAAATTATAAATATTTTGGGTCCAACTGGCAATATATATCTAGACGCATTTAAAAATGCATGTGAACATGCTTATATGTATATGGACATTATACTCTATGGTAGTCCTTTTAAGTATTCACTACTTTATGCGACTCTAATCTAATCATAATGCCATGCAGAGTCTGCTCCAGCTGATGCATGCACTGTCATGGCTCACCATCCTTGTGGCCTCCTCAAATGGTGACAATACAGTGCATGCACCCTTATCGATCAGCCATTGGCGTGGGGAAAAAAAAAAGCAGAGGCAGCCTGAGCTGTATTTGCACAAGTACTCATTGATGGCCCTCTGCTGCATGTATAGCCGCTGCAGCATTGACCAAGTCGAGTTCCACCTGGTGGGCATGTCACAAATCAGGCGGCTTACGAGCAGGTGGATTTCCTGCTGAATTTCAGCCAACCTAGCACTGGCTGTGTATGACTGCCTAAAAATGGCTACAGACTCTTCTGGCCAGCTTTGGCAAGCTTTGGCACATCTTGCAACCCTGGGTACATACCTAGGAAATGCTGCACCACCAAATTGAGGACATGTGCCAGGCAATGCACATGTGTCAACTTTCCCTGTCTAAGGGCGGACAGGAGGTTTGAGCCATTAGCGGACACCACCATTACTGGCTCTAGCTGGTGTGGTGTGAACCACGTCTGGGCCTGTCCCTGCAGAGATGCTTAGGGGGTACCTGATGTTCATGGGACAATTCTGCAGAGGAGGTCTTGGAGGTGGTGGAGGAGGAGAGGGTAGAGCTCACAGGTCTGACATCATCACCACCAGCTGTATAGAGATGTGGGGGCACAACAAGCTGCAACACCAAGCCCTGTCCTGCATCCTTTTGAGTTGCAAGCAGTGTTACCCAGTGTGCTGTGAATGAAATATGTAGTCCCTGTCCATGCTTGCTGGACCACGTGTCAGCAGTAGGGATGGATCGAACACCCCCCGTTCTGTTCCCACCAAAACATACGAACAAGCAAAAAATTAGTGCGAACACTGTTAAAGTATATGGGACATGAACATGAAAAATCAAAAGTGCTAATTTTAAAGGCTTATATGCATGGTATTGTCTTAAAAAGTGTTTGGGGATGGGTCCTGCCCCAAGGGACATTTATCAATCCAAAAAAAGTTTTTAAAAACAGCCGTTTTTTTTGGGAGCAGTGATTTTATTAATGCTTAAAGTGAAACAATAAAAGTGTAATATTCCTTTAAATTTTGTACCTGGGGGGTGTCTATAGTATGCCTGTAAAGTGGCACATGTTTCCCGTGTTTAGAGCAGTCTGAAAGCAAAATTACATTTCTAAAGGAAAAAAAGTCATTTAAAACTACTCGCGGCTATAATGAATTGTCGGTCTGACAATACACATAAAAGTTCATTGATAAAAACGGCATGGGATTCCCCCACAGGGCAACTCTGGCAACTGCAGGGGACTGCACACTTGTCTCTGCTTGTGTGGCAGAGGATGAGGAGGATGAAGAAGGTTTAGTAAACCAGTCCATCACCTCCTCTCCATGCTGTGGCTGGATAGCATGGGAAAACTCACTAAACAGAGGAAGTGATGCCCTACCTGAGTACTGATCATCACGTCCACCTTTGCCTGTGGACACATTTGTTGCTGACCCCCTTACAGTGCCAAGGGAACATCTGCCTCTCCTTGTTGTCCTCCCAGACATTATAGGGAGGGAGGGACGGTGCTTATAAGCATATGTAAAGAAATAGTTGAAATCTGTACGTAGATGCACTTTAATCAATGTAAAGTGGTGTTTGGTGCACTTTAATTTTTCGTACTCACACTACACAGACACACTCCACAGATGTACTATAATATACTGCAATATAATGCGCCAAACGTACAGTGATGCACAGAACTATATGGCGTTAAACTGGCAGTAACACACTCAAAAGTAAATGGCGTTAAACTGGCAGTAATGCACAAAACTATATGGCATTAAACTGGCAGTAATGCACACAAAACTATATGTCGTTAAACTGGCAGTAATGCACACAGAACTATATTAAACTAGCGAACAACTATATTAAACTTATATAAAACCAATTGTGCCTGCGCTAAAAAATATGAACTGAGAAAAAAATATATAAACTAAGACAAAAATATATGAACTGAGAAAAAATAATAATTGTGCAGAAATATTAAATTAAACCGTAATTAATATGCTAATAAAGACATACATATATAAATATATATATAATGTGCAATCCTTATATATAAAAAACCTCAAAGTGCATACACAAAAAAAGTGCAATCCTTAAATAAAATGCTGAAAGTGCATCATGCATGGATATAAACCTAAATTCTAAGTGCAAATCCTGTGACAATCAAGTGTCCAAACAAAATACGATCAGCAAATTCAAACTGAAGCAAAGAAGTGCAAGTAAACAGTGTCCATGAACTAAGTGTTCATCATGCTTCTCCTGAAAGGTGTCCAAATCACAACAAGCAAGATGTGCTCTCCCGTGGTCCCCCACTTGTGCTTGCGCTCACCTCTATTCGTGTGACACGGTAGTTAAACAGTGTCAAACACGCATTGGGGCCACTCCTGGGCTCACTCAGGATAAATGGTGTATATTCAATCCTCTCAGGTAAAGCCAAAACATCATTCATAAAAGAGAAAAAGAAAACTTCATGGTGTAATAAAGTAAGGGATTTATTTAAAGTAAAAGAAGTTCCTCCAGGAGGGTACTCACAATATGCTGGTGCTACAGTGCACCAAACTATCCAGGTGTAATTCGTTAGCAACGGCTCGTATGGCGTGCGGTGTGGTGTATAATAACCTCCTTCCCTGCTGACAGCTCCGTCCTGCCCCTCCCCGACGCGTATTCGGCACAGGGATCACGTGCCTTCCTCTGGGGGATATCCTATTTTCCACATTTGGAATTGTTATTAAGCTAGCCAACTCTGCACAAGGATATACATATCTTGGGGTTGTATGTAAGCTGTTCATCATTAGAATTATTTTCCTTTTATTATGGAACTATCTGTTTATTGGTCGGCAGTGTCTACCTCTCTTCATTCCTATGGAGGCTGAGTGTGATGCTAATCACTAGTTCAGATGCAGCGGCTGGGACGTGCTGGATTCTTGTCCCCCTCTGATCTGTGTGTCTGCGCCTCTGATTGGTGCCGCCGTTACCATGGCACAGTACATATACAATGCGGGCCGTCATTGCGCATCCCGCCCCACGCCGATGAAGTCCCGCCCGTAGGACGTAACGCGTACGGGGGTTAGGAGCGCATGACGTCACCCACGGCCATTGACAGATGCGATCACAAGCTTCCTAGCCGGCACTCGGATCTGAGTGCCGGTCTCTGTGAGTGTAACAATTTTATCATTTTTTATTCAATAAACTGGCTACGGAGAGCACTATGTTTTTTGCCTTTTATATTACATATGCAACATCCATTTTCATATGCTGAATGCTGATATGTGAAGGCGATACCACCATTACCAGGATTGATCCATCCAGGGTATGCTGCTCATGCTGTATGACCTGTTTCAGGTCGAGTATCTAAGGTGAGGGGCTGTCCCTACTCTAGCTACACACTATGCAAAGGTGAATGATGGTCCTCCTCACTACACTCACACTATACTTAGACCGACAATAATCTAATATTCTACACTGACAATTGAAGCAAAATAGCACAGCATAGCACACTAACTAACTAATAGCACTCTCTCAACCTCAAAATCACACTGAAAATGGCTACCATTGAAAGAATACTTTTATACTGTGGGGCAGGAATGAGCCATGATTGGATAAAGTCATGATGACAGTGTCTAATCATGACTCTGACAGTGCTCTGTGCCCTGATTGGCTGAAGCTTTCACTGCTTCAGCCAATCAGGGCTTGCAATGCATTGTGGTCAGTTCGGCGGGGGCCAAACAAATGGTCAAACGACCTGTTTGTTCGGCTATTCGCTGAACATTCGAACAACGAAAGTCCAGGCCAAACCTATGCTCGGGCTGAACCGTTAGCCCATCCCAACAAATAGTCACAATTCCAAATTTACTAGTGGTCACAAAACTTAGCGACCTTCTAAATAAGTTCCCCTCCTAGAACCAGGTTTACAGCAGAGAAAAATCTTGTTTAAAACATGATCTCAAACAACCTATACTTCCTATACATTTGTTGAACATTTTAAAAAAGAAATGCTTTTATAAAAATTCTAAATGTGTCTGTATAAAGTGATATATATTTCAAAAAAATACAAACAGGTACTGACTTTTCCTAGTTCAAACATCTCAGTAGTTCAGTAATGACACAACTGAGCATGCCCAGACCAGATAAACTACAACTTGCCTTCACTTGGTTGTTTTTATATGAAGTGCTATAGTATATAGTAAATACCAGTGTTCAAAATCTGGAAATGTTGTTCGAAATGCAGGAACCTGTTTTTGCTAAAGCCTGATTAATAAACAGGCTTACACACACACACACACATATATATATATATATATATATATATATATATATATATATATATATATATATATATATATATATATATATATATCTATATCTATATATCTATATAGATATATATATATATATATATATATATATATATATATATATATATATATATATATATATATCTATATGTTTATATATCTATATATATTTATTAAAATATACAATACTTGTAACTATAGAACTTTTACTATGCACAGAAACACTAACATAGATATTCTAAGAACTTTTACATTTCTTTTGTAATTGTATTTAGCTGTGTTTTTTTGCTTCTTATACAATATTTATCTTTTTTCATTATTTAAATAATGCCAGTACCGTGTTTTAATTTTTTTTTTTTTTTTGGAGCATATATTTTCTATAGTATATATACTTACCGTATATACTAACAAAAATCTAAATCAAAACTCCCACAGCTGTCTTCACAAACCGCACATAATACCAGTGCTACAGGGAAATGAAAAAAAATGTTGCGCTGTGTTACTAAATAAAACGTCTGTTTGTTATATTTAAAAATATTTACTTTTTTGTACACACATTTCTCATTTTTGCCATGCTGACCCCACTCAGTGTCCCTAATCCCTGCCACCCCAGTCATATGTGGATGCATGAGCACATAGGTCATTTGCTTGGGCTAAGGGGTGGTTCACACCACAAAAACACACTCCAGATCCATTCCGGGTGCATTTCTACATGCATGTTTTAATGTGTTTTTGATGCATTCCAGATGGTTTTTTTTCTTCTTTTATCATTTTTTTTCACTGTACTGGGGACTGGCGAATTTTTGATGCATTTTTTAATTTATTCCAGTGGATTTTCGATGCATTGTACTGTGTTACAGTACAGTCTAGTGCAGGAAAAATGCAGCAGGTTTCTTTCTGGAACTGGAGCGCCCTGGAACTGTCCACACTGGTGTGAACTATGCCACTGGAAACCATATAACCTACTCTTCATGCTTTTTTTGATGCAGAAAAAAACACACTGGACTGCGTGGTGTGAACTGGCCCTTGAGACCCCGTTCACACAGGGACGACTTGTCAGGCGACTTAGTCGCCTGACAAGTTGCCTCCCGTTCTGTGCTATGGAACCGTTCTAAGGGGAGCGACGCAAGTCGCTCAGACTTAGAAAAAGGTTCCTGTACGACTTCGGGGGCGACTTGGGGCGACTTGCATTGACTTCTATACAGAAGTCGTTTTGCAAGTCACCCGGGCAGTCGTGTGCAGGTCGCCTCGGTGAGGCGACCTGCAAGTCGTGTTGCCCCTGTGTGAATGGGGTCTAAGGCACACTACAGCAGCTGCAAGCAGCTGAAAATGAGTAAACTAAATGCACACACAAAAGAGACAGGCTAGGCAAATTAAGTGGTGAAGGGGAAAATTCTGTTAAGGTAAGAGGGATGTGTTTAAAGTTTGTTTTAATATAACATGAGAGACATCTTATACCCCACCTACACCAGTCAAAGCTTTTTGAACCACATGCATGCTTGGAAAACACGCAGGACTCTGATGTCATGATCTATAGATAATTATGTCATAATATATAAGATAGTAAATATTCTAATAAATTTTGAATTAGACATGAAAAATTATTTATCATATACTAGAGATATAACTATAATTTTTATAGATATATTTAAATATTAGAAAAAAGTATGCATTACTCTGTAACATTCGTTAAACAAATCATTAGTTTGCAGAACATGTAAAAAAAAACTACAAAACACATCCACATTTGCCAATTGTTTCTTTTTACACACAAATTGGATCTTGGCTAAAACCTGCAGTCCTATGCTCTCTAGGGACCACATTTAGCATTTTCTGTTATGGAAAAGTGACTATCCTGACTTGACATTTACAAATAGGCGTTCACCTAATTGATGGTGCTTCTCCGTTCTCCACATTAAAGTCTTAGCTGTTTCAGTTAGGTGCAATTAGGAGTCTATTGCTTCTCCCTATTCTTAGTAAATGAACCCCATAGTGTCTGAGATTATTTACATAGTGTAGACTGTGGTAGTGTTGAATAGGGAATTTACAGTGCAGTATACAGAATGAGGGGGCAAAGATGCCAAAGTGCAACCCTACCAAACTGAAATGAAATGGATGAAACTTGCACTAGTCATAAAATACAGTGATAAAACAATACAGTAAACACTTTTCACTTTTCGTAGAATTGCAGAATTTCTATAGTTTGGTTGGATTCCGACCAGTGTATGCCTTGGAGTGCATGCTGTATTTGAAGGTATTTGTAGAAGTCTTGATGACGAATATGGTAATTGGACTGCAACTCCTGGAATGAGTATAGAGTTCTGCCATCTTAGAAGTCCCTATGTGTCGAATTCCAGCTGACGACCAGGAGGAAAGTGAGAGGCATGAGCACATAAGTTCAAGGGCTTGGGTTGGAATAAGGTTTAGAGATTGATGTGATAAACCTTTGCTTTGCTGGAGCATAGCTTCCCATGCTTTTATAGTGGCATTGACTGTACTGAGGAAAGAGCGTTGTGGACGGTGTTGCAGGAGAAGTGCAGCTAGAAATTGAGAGCTCGGAAAACAGAGAGCTATTTCTTTGATAAGCACCCAAGATGTTGTAGGTGTGGCTGTCCACCATTGTTTGGCTTGGTTGAGGAGAGTGGCTCTGTAATAAGCTCTAACATTGGGTGCTCCCAGTCCTGCATTAGCTGTAAGAGTGTAAAGGGTGGATTATCTCACTCTAGGGTGTTTACTGTCCCATATAAAATTGTTGAGGATACGTTCAATTAAAGTAAGTTGTGATTGGGAGAGTCTGAAAAAGATAAAAGATGTGTGACATCAAGAACATTTTAGTAAGAGCTATCTTACTGGCCCAGGAGGTTTTTTCTTTGCAGAGTCCGGTGTAGATGTTATTACATTTTTTAATTAAGTCTAAGTAATTGTTGCAGCTGAGGTCCATAGGAAGCGGGGAGAGCATGAGAGGGATTGTTTAAGAGAGTTATCTAGGCATATACCGAGCATAGTGGATTTAGTATAGTTGATTTTATATAGTGATATTTGTTCAAAAAGCAGTAGTAGATCATAGAGAGTCGGTAGAGATTGTTCAGGGTTAGTCATGACAACAATAGCATCATCTGCGTATACAGTAATCCTAATTTATGTGTTATGTCGCCCACTTGGAGGCCAGTGATCAATGGATTACTTCTAATTGCTTCTGCTAATGGTTCCATTAATAGGGAAAATATTAGGGGCAATAGTGGGCAACCCTGTCTCATACCATTTGAGATATGAAAGGATTTGGAGGTCATACCTGAGATCCATACTTTGGTAGATGGTGAGGAATAAAGGGCAAGAATAGCTGTGGATATGTGTCCTGTTAACCCAAATTGTTGTAGAACTGCTTTTAGATAAATCCAGTGTACTGCGTCAAACGCCTTCTCCGCATCCAAAGATAGGAGCAGAGAAGATGTTTGATGGTGTTCAGCCCATTGTATCAGGTCAATGAACCTTCTAGTTCCATCGGCCGCTTGCCTATGTGGAACAAACCCTACCTAATCAGAGTGCATCAGAAAGGGGATGTAATGAGAGATATGGGAGGCTAGGATTTTCGCGTATAATTTGATATCATTGTTTAACAAAGAGATGAGTTTATAATTTGCTGGATTGTCTAGTGGCTTGTCTGGCTTGGGGATTGTGGTGATTAGCACTTCAAGAGATTCTTCAGGGATCTTTCTAGATAGGATGAAGTCGTTAAATGTTTGACACAAGTGTGGGACAATTGTGGAAGAGTAGGTTTTAAAATAGTCACTAGAGAATCTATCAGGGCCTGGTGCTTTGTTCATTGGAAGCAATTGGATTGCTTTTAGGATTTCAGTTTCAGAGACTGTTTGGTTAAGTGCTTGTACTTGGTCTGGTGTGAGAGTTTGGAGATGTATTGATTTCAAGAATTGGTCAATTTGGGCAGGATCTGGGGTGAGTTCCGAGTTGGAGGTGCACAGATTGTATAATTTGGAATAGAAGTCACTAAAACAGTCCGCTATATCTTTAGGGTTACTAACTCTATGTCCTTGTGATGTGTGCATATAGGGGATTTTAGACAGCGCTGCTTTTTTTTTTTACTTGCTTAGCTAGGAGGGCTCCCAGTTTGTTGCCATGTGTATACCAATCTAATCGTAATTTCTTTATGTGAAGGTCAAAGGAGGAGTGTAAATAGTTATGAAGGTCTTCCCTGAGAGTACGGAGATGGGCCAAGTCATCTTTGTTGGGATGGGCTTTATTATGCCGCGTACACACGGTCGGAATTTCTGACAACAAATGTTCCATGGGAGCTTGTTGTCAGAAATTCTGACCGTGTGTAGGCTCCATCGGACATTTTCCGTTGGAATTTCCGACAAACAAAATTTGAGCTCTCGATCTCAAATCTTCCGACAACAAAATCTGTCGGAAATTCTGATCGTGTGTACACAATTCTGACGCACAAAATTCCACACATGCTCGGAATCAAGCAGAAGAGCCGCACTGGCTATTGAGCTCGTCGTACGTGTTGTATGTCACCACGTTCTTGACATTCAGAATTTCCGACAAGATTTGTGTGACTGTGTGTATGCAATACAAGTTTGAGCCAACCTCCCTCTGAAAAAAACATGGATTTTGTTGTGCGATCGTGTGTACGCGGCATAACTCTGCTCAAATTTACAAATTTTTCTATGAGGGAATTCATTTTTTCTTCTCGTTTTTTCCTCTCATGGGCACCCAGCTTGATAAAAATCCCTCCAACAACTGCTTTCTGGGCATTCCATAGTAGTGGGGCATTGGTTACAGAACCTTTATTT
The DNA here is from genome assembly GCA_037952835.1 of Lithobates septentrionalis. Classification (NCBI taxonomy): domain Eukaryota; kingdom Metazoa; phylum Chordata; class Amphibia; order Anura; family Ranidae; genus Lithobates; species Lithobates septentrionalis. Next base: position 3,461,881 of record JBBDGP010000074.1, read on the forward strand.
AGACTAAAGTAGGACTCCAACTCTGTCTTGATCTGTCCCTGATACACGGGATGAGAAAGTAAGAAAGTGTTCATACGCCAGATTGTGCACCGCGGTTTGGTCGGGTTACCAGAAATTGATAGTGCTGGGGCATGGTCCAACCATGTTATTAGGCCTATGGTGGCTTGAGATACCATCTGGAGAATAGATTTGTGTAGCAGGAACAGATCAAATCTAGAATATGACTTTTTCCGAGACATGCAAGCACCGCCATGAATCAAATAAGTCCTCAAATAGCATTAAGGAATGAAGAGCTGTTGGGGTCCTTCTGCGAGGGGAGGAAGTGTTTAATGTGGCGTCAGCAATATCGTTGAAGTCGCCACATATCACTATGCTGTTTTTAGGATAGTGTGAGATTTTGTTTCGGATCATATGGTAAAACCGTTTTTGATGTGTATTTGGAGCATATAAATTAACAATGACATAGGGAACATTATAAAACAGGGCGGACAAAATGAGATATCGGCCCATAGGGTCACTTTCTGTAAGCTGGGGCTGAAAAGATATAGATCCGTGGACAGCGATCAAAACCCCAAAAGTATTTTTGACGTTGTTGGCAAAGAATTGATGGGGAAATAGGTGATGGTGGCAAGAGGGGGCTTTCCCTTGTGCAAAATGTGTCTCTCAAACGCATAATACATCAGTTTTTAGAGATAGAGATAGGGCCTCTTTTCACAGACTAGATCTCTTAAAGGGACTATTAAGTCCTTTAGCGTTGATGGTGGTTATACGAAGCGTCATTATAATACTGATTCAGCAGTGCTTGCTAGGTAGGAGGGATACTGAGGTGCAACCTAGGCAGGCGGAAAAGTTGGGATCAAGTAAAAGGGGTGTAGAATAAGTGAATCAGATTTTATGGGTTTAATGTTGAGTTAGGTGCTCTATAATAATATCTACTTTGAGAGAACAGAAAGATAGAGAGAAAAAATTAAAAAACCTGAGATTTTTTGGTGTGCTTAGCACACAACTTATCGGGGTGCGTTTAGAATAACACAGGCGTATTAACAATATAACACAGTAATTACACTATGGCGGTGATCAATAGCAAGTTGCTTAGGCATTTGTAAGGCCTACTGCCGCTCAGCATATTGTGACTACTAATTACAACCTAAGTGCCCACTACCTATGAGCCAGAATGTCTCAGGCCTCCTTGAGACTTGTTGTCTCCTGTTGCCATCTGAGGAGCTTGGTTGGTTATACCCCAGTTTTGCAGCTGCTTGTAGCCATTTTTGAGAGGAGTGATGACCAGTTGCTGAGATTGGTATGTAATCAAAAGCTTAGTCGGGAAACCCCATTGGTAAATGACATTACGCCCCCTTAATATAGCAATTAAGGGCGCAAACTCCTTTTTTCTTTGAGAAGTTGCAGCTGAGAGATCTTGGTAGAGTGCAATGTTGGCATAAGGGGGAGGCAGTGATCAGTTTTATCTGGTTGCACGTAGCAAACGCTCTTTAATGTGATAAAAATGTACCATCACCAGTACATCCCTGGGAAGTGTCAATGAGATGGGCTGGTTTGGGGATTCTGTGCGCCCTGTTTGGTAGCATATCCCTTGGTGTTAGGTCTGGGATGCGTTTAAGGACTAGTTGGTGTAAGTATGCTACTAGATCATTCTGCTTCACCGCCTCAGGGATACCACGAAGCTTGATATTATTTCAGCTGGAGCGATCTTCAAGGTCTGCCACTTTGAGTTGGACCCTTTGGATCATTTTCATTTGTTCATCGTGTGCATTGAATAGTTCATCATGTGTTTTGACTACCTCTCCTATTTGGGATTATAACATATCAGTGCGATCCTCAATAGAGTCAATGCAGTTGGTTAGGTGAGAGATGGAGGAGAGCAATTCTTGCTGCAATCCAGTCTGCAAGGATACTACCATTGCTTTCAAGGAGGTTTCTGAAGCTGGAGTGTCAGAGGCAGGGAATGCTGCTAATGCCATTGTGTGCACTACAGCCATATCAGTTTGTAAATGTGAGGCTGCTCAGTGGTGTTTCTTTGTTTGAAGAGGTTTTTGGGGCAAGTGTGCTGGAGACAAAGCCACTCTCCTACCTCTATCATTCAAGGTTTCCTCCATTGCTTCTGTATCCTCCTGTTCAGGCTGCCTTTTCCTCCTGCCTGCAGCTTGAAGTAATGTGTGAGTTGGCGCGGCGCTGCTGTCCTGTTATTCCTGCGGCACATAGTCTGCTGGATGCCGCTGTCTTCCCCTCCTAAAACAGGTATTTTCGGCAGGATTGGTCACTGCTGGCCCCTGCTATATCCCTTGGTAGTGCAGAGGAGCTGAGTCAAGCAGCCATCGCACTCTGTGGCTAGGACACACCCTCACTCATCCATGTCTTTATGGACCTTGTTTGTGCATTAGTGTGCAGTTATGTTGGAACAAGAAGGGGCCATCCCAACTTTTCCCACAAAGTTGGGAGCATGAAATTGTCCAAAATTTCTTGGTATGCTGACCCTGTAGCCTCCCTGACGGTATGATTAGGTCAGATTTTTTAATCTCAAAGCAGTACATTGTTTTGCATAGAAATTTGGCATTTTATGATGTAGGCCTGTAGTTCTTAGTAATAACACACTTAAATGTGTCCAAGAGTCTAGTAGACATCCCGAGTATGATAAAGTTTGAAACATGAAATCATAAATTATAATATAATAAATAACTATAAATAATTATAAAAAATAATAATAAAATGAATTTCCCCACGAATCATGATCGCTCAATTCTGTAAGTGTTCTAATTTTACTGCCGCTGTTTTCTAGCTTTTCTAAAACCGCTTTTGACTTAAAGGGACACTTTTTGGTTGCCATGGACAATCTCAAGTTTCCAGGCAGAAAGAACAGTATATATAATATAAAACTGCATGCAGGGCATTGGGCAAAGCACTAGGGACAAAAGGGAGGTGAAATGATTTGATACAGTAATGTAATCTGTAAGATTACAGTGTAGTGTTTTATGTTTTTTGTACTTTTTGAATTTGCCGCTGGGCTCTGCCCCCATGCGTTGCGACGCTCACAGGGAACGGAGCACGGCACACAGAGCATCGGGCGGATGGTCCTGCGAGGGACACAGCTGGGGGAAATTTCAGGATTCTGGTGACAAGGTAAGTAACCTTGACCAGGATTCTGCAATGCAATCTCGAGTGTGGCTCAGTGTTACTGCTAATGGTACTGAAATGTAACCCCGAGCCACACTCTGGAACACCGCCAGGAGGGTTTAAGAGTTCCCTTCACTGGAACTAAGGGGCCAAGCCCAACCCCTGAAAAGCAACCCCACACCATAAATCATCCTCCACCAAATGGTTTGGTCCATTGCAAAACACAAGGTCCATAAACACATGGATGAGCAAGTTTGGGGTGGAGGAACTTGACTGGTCTGCACAGAGCCCTGACCTCAACCCGATAGAACATCTTTGGGATGAATTAAAGTGGAGACTGTGAGCCAGGCCTTTTCATCCACATCAGTGCCTGACCTCACAAATGCGCTTCTAGGAGAATGGTCAAACATTCCCATAGACACACTCCTAAACCTTGTGGACAGCCTTCCCTGAAGAGTTGAAGCTGTTATAGCTGCAAAAGGTGGGCCAACTCAATATTAAACCCTGTGGACGAAGACTGGGATGCCATTAAAGTTCATGTACGTTTAAAGGCAGGCGCCCCAATACTTTTGGTAATATAGTGTATATCTATCTCTCGATATAGATATAGAGTGGGGACGGAAAGTATTTAGACCCCTTAAATTTTTCACTCTTTGTTATATTGCAGCCATTTGCTAAAATCATTTAAAGTTCATTTTTTTCCCTCATTAATGTACACACAGCACCCCATATTGACAGAAAACACAGAATTGTTGACATTTTTGCAGATTACAGTTTTTCTCCATTGTTTTGGCTCATTTCTTGAAACAGAAATGACATTCTCAAAACTCTAAGTTCATTTGGCAAAACAGTCTTACAGTTCAGCACAACACTATAACTCACGTGAAAAAGCTCACATCTCTCCCAAAACTGTTCACTCATGATTCAAAACCATATTCATTTCCCATATAAAGAGTCAGTGCTACCAAAATGGCAAAGATTCTTCTCAATTGCTTTGGCTCATTTCTTGAAACAGACCAGACGTTCTCAACTCTATTGGTGCTTTTGCCAAAATAACCTGGATGGTTCGGCACAACACCATGGTTCACCTTCAAAAGCTCATATCTATCTTTCCCAAAATAGTTCACTCATGTGTCAAAAATAAATTTCTTTCTCATTCAAATAGTCAGTGCCCCCAAAATGCTTCGTCCCATTGGCATTGTGTAAGCACTGCAAGTCAAAATGTTTAGATGTTTTGTCTCTAAGGCAGAGGACCATTGAAATGTCCTCATGTCCACCTTTAAGTCTTAGCCCAGTCCTTCATTGACAATGGTTACTGTACAGTTTTTGTCTAGCTAACTGAATACAATTGTGTATAAAAAAGATTTTAGGGTAAGAGTAGCCTCCAAGGTTTGACATCAAACATTGCACTCATACTGCCAAGGAAAAATTACTTTACAGTATTGTAACCATTATCATTCACACACAAAGTAACTTCCATACATCAGAGTAAAAAGAAAATGTATACAGCATAATATACGGAAATATAAACACACAAACATAAAACAAGGAAAATTACATTTAGCCTACAATGCTGAAAATAAAGCTGGAGTTTCACAACTACTGTAACATCTCTTCACTGGCCACCGTCCTCACCATTCTGCCCATCCACACACTGCTGTCTGTCTGGCCACAGATTCTCGTCAACATCGCAGCATATATCCTCCCTTGCGATGCAATGAGGGAAGAAATGGTGTGCATGTCGCAACCATCCCCTACACTGATCTCCTGTAATATCCTCACAGGCAGCGTCCATTGCATGGAGCAGGGACCTCTGATCTTGAGCCCGATGCTCATACACTCTCCACCTCCAAGCGGAGAAAAACTCCTCAATAGGGTTGAGGAAAGGAGAGTAAGGTGGTAGGAACACCATATCCATCCTTGGATGAGCAGTGAACCAGGCCCTGATAAGCAGGCCACTGTGGAAATTCACATAGTCCCATACAATTATATATTGTGGTAGGTGAGGCCCTCTGAGACCTCTCTTATTTTCAGGGATCAAATCCAAATGAAGGCGGTCCAAGAAGATGAGGAGCTTCTGTGTATTCTATGGGCCAAGACTGGGGATGTGAGTGGCCACACCATTCTCAGAAATGGCAGCACACATAGTTATATTGCCCCCTCGCTGGCCTGGGACATCCACCGTGGCCCAGTGGCCAATAAAATTACGGCCACGTCTTCGGCCCTTGGCCAGGTTGAAGCCAGCCTCATCCACATACACGAATATGTGAGAGGTCTTGTTTCCTTCCAATGCCATTATTCTCTACAATAGAGTAAAAAAAGAAAACATCAAATCAGTCATACAGAAGAGTCGTACACTACAGTTACAGACAGTTACATAGGAATGTTCTATGTTCTACACAAGTTAAATATATTACTGGCCAGTATTCCAGTGGTTCCAAACCTGGGGTACATGTACCCTATGCAGAGGTACTACAGGGGGTATTTGACAGAAAGGGGAGGGGAAAAATTATCAACGAGTAGACTTACTGAAATGTTACAGTAAAACCCACAGTATTAGAAAGATTTACATGGGAGGCACTACTGTAATTGCAGCTCTTTGACCCTTTTTCTTACTGTATTATATGTTATATTCTTCAAAATAAGAAAATAAGGATTATAATGATAATTGCATCATATAGTAAGCTGCAGTTTTTAGACAAAATGTTTATAAATCAGATGATACGTAAATCAAATACTTTCATACCTGGATTACCTAGATTCAGAAATCAGGTAAAGTGGGTACTGAAACCAATACATTTCGGGAACCACTGCTTATGGTAATTGTAAAAAGGTTATCTTGATGGACAACCAGTGACTGACTTACATGTACATACTGGTACCGCAGCTCTTTCACTCTGTCAGAGTTCCTCTCAAATGGTACCCTGTAAATTTGCTTCATTGTCATCTGATGCTTTTTCAATATGCGGGCTATTGTGGAGATGCTTATAGAGTTAACATTTTGGAATATGGCATTGTCTTGCAGTGCGGATCTGTCTCAATGTGATGGCATTATTTGCAAACACCATGTTACAGATCTCTTGTTCTTGTTGTTCATTGAGAAGTTTTCCTCGGCCACCCATTCCAGGTTGTCGTCCAATCCTAGATATAGAATTCAAAGGACAACACTCCATTCGTAATTTATACCTTATGTATTCCGTACAGAATGAGTTACCAATGTAATCGTAATGCACAGTGTCCTGTCCTATACATTATATAATTCCATCATTGACTGTCTACATACCTGTTTTCCCTGCGAAAGGTTTGGATGATAGAGAAGACTGTAGAGCGAGGCACATTAGGCTGCACTCGGCGACCTTCCTCCGCCATTGTGAGGCCATGGTTGATGACATGATCTATAATTGTGGCCCGAATTTCATCAGGGACAGCATAGTGTCTTCGTGCTCTTCGGCCTCTTCCCCCTATTCCACCACCACTCACCCTTACTCCTCTTCTTCTTCCTCTTCCTCGAGCAGGCAGTTTCCCTTGTTCATTTACTTGGCCAGGTGCCTCCATGTTCAGAAATTGTACTTGTCTTTCATGGTCAAGCTCTATATATACATGTTTGGCAGCATTTACAATCATGGACAGCACCTGTCAGGTAATTAAACATACTGTTTGATTGGTCATCTGAGACCAACTCCAACTCCTCCTTTGTTAGTCAAGTTCTAGTTGCACCTGACTGTCAATTGCTGTAATCATTTTATCAAATGTTCCAAGAGATTCATATATGGTATATTCATGGCATTATGTTCCTGAATAATTTTGACAATTGAACAGACTATTGTGCATGTGATGACTTAAACAATGAAATGATGCTGACACGTTTTGGAGAGAACAACCATTAGACTGAGAATTGACAATCAGTTTAGATCAACAAGATCTATTCACTTGGAATATGTGCTAAATGTTGGCTACTTGTACTTAATCATTTGAAAGATGTACTGAGACATTGAGACATGTACTGAGACATTTGCAATTTTGATGAAATGAATGAGAAATTCAATTCAGTTGTGAACAATTGCCAAGTGGTTTGGAGATTTGTCCATGTTGTTTTGAGAATGTCATTTCTGTTTCAAGAAATGAGCCAAAACAATGGAGAAAAACTGTAATTAAAAAAGAAAAACTGAAATATCACACGGTCCTAAGTATTCAGACCCTTTGCTTAGTATTAAGTAGAAGCACCCTTTTGATCTAATACAGCCATGAGTCTTTTTGGGAAAGATGCAACAAGTTTTTTACACCTGGATTTGGGGATCCCCTGCCATTCCTCCTTGCAGATCCTCTCCAGTACTGTCAGGTGGGATGGTAAACATTGGTGGACAGCCATTTTTAGGTCTCTCCAGAGATGCTCAATTGGGTTGAAATCAGTAAGTCAGGGCTCTGGCTGGGCCATTCAAGAACAGTCACAAAGTTGTTGTGAAGCCACTCTTCTTTATTTTAGCTGTGTGCTTAGGGTCATTGTCTTGTTGGAAGGTAAACCTTCGGCCCAGTCGGAGAATGTTTTCATCCAGGATATCCCTGTACTTGGCTGCATTCATCTTTCCCTCGATTGCAACCAGTCGTCCTGGTCCTGCAGCTGAAAGACACCCCCACAGCATGATGCTGCCACCACCATGCTTCACTGTTGGGACTGTATTGGACAGGTGATGAGCAGTGCCTGGTTTTCTCCACACATACCGCTTAGAATTAAGGCCAAAAAGTTCTATCTTGGTCTCATCAGACCAGAGAATCTTATTTCTCACCATCTTGGAGTCCTTCAGGTGTTTTTTTAGCAAACTCAATGCGGGCTTTCATGTGTCTTGCACTGAGGAGAGGTTTCCGTCGGGCCACTCTGCCATAGAGCCCTGACTGGTGGAGGGCTGCAGTGATGGTTGACTTTCTATTTTGACTTTCCCATTTCCTGACTGCATCTCTGGAGCTCAGCCACAGTGATCTTTGGGTTCTTCTTTACCTCTCTCACCAAGGCTCTTCTCCCCCAATAGCTCAGTTTGGCAGGACGGCCAGCTCTAGGAATGGTTCTGGTCATCCCAAACGTCTTCCATTTAAAGATTATTTAGGCCACTGTGCTCTTAGGAACCTTAAGTGCAGCAGAAATTTTTTTGTAACCTTGGCCAGATCTGTGCCTTGCCACAATTTTGTCTCTTAGCTGTGTATGTTTAGGGAAACCGGCAGTCGTTTATACTTTATAAACGAGACACCTGGGAATTTGTAATCTTTGACTGAGGGCTCCACAATACATCCTTGGAGGAAAGCAGTAAGAGTAGGCAGTACCAGGTCTTGACCTTTAATGGGCTATTATATACAGTGGGGACGGAAAGTATTCAGACCCCTATAATTTTTCACTCTTTGTTATGTTGGCATAGGCGTTTTTAAGTTCCAAACAACCCCCAGGACCAGTGCATTCTGAGGCTCCAGCGCTAGAGCTGTAAAAATGCCAGATGCCGGTAAAAGGTGTTAAACCCGATTTAATGGGGCTTAACGCTGTATACACAGCGTTATGCACCGTCCCGCTTTTCTCTGTCTATACAAAATCGCGTTTTGCATTGGCGTCAATACCCGTTTAACCACGCTAGCTTTCAGCCGCATTTCTCTGTCTCTATTCAAAATCAATGGTTCCCTATGGGAGCCCATTGATTTGAATAGAAGTCTCACCAGAAGGTGGATCAAGATGATCCGACTTGCAGTGCGACTTGTGTGCTGAGAATCTTGAAGAGGAACCCCGTCAAAATTTTGCATGAGGTTTCCCCCCCAAGATACCAGACCCTTATCCGAGCACGCAGCCTGACAGGTCAGAAAGGGTGGGGGACGAGCGAGCACCCCCCCTCCTGGACCATACCAGGCCACATGCCCTCAACATGGGGGGTGGGTGCTTTGGGGCAGAGGGGGGCCCCTGAGCCCCCCCACCCCAAAGCACCTTGTCCCCATGTTGATGAGGACAAGGGCCCAGTGGTTGTCGGGGTCTGCGGGCAGGGACTTATCGTGATCTGGAAGCCCCCTTTAACAAGGGCCCCCCCAGATCACAGCCCCCCACCCTAGGTGAATGAGTATGGGGTACATCGTACCCCTACCCATTCACCTAAATTAAAAAAGTGTAAAAAAAAACACACTACACAGGTTTTTAAAGTATTTTATTAAAGCAGTTCCTGCTCTTCTCTCTCTCTATCTTCTGCTCTTTTGCTGGATTTTCTCCCCTCTCCAGTTATTCTCCTCTCTCTCCACTATCTTCTGCTCTTTTGCTGGGTCTTCTCCCCTCTCCGGTCCTTCTCCGCTATCTTCTGCTCTTTTGCTGGGTCTTCTGCCCTCCCCGGTCCTTCTCCGCTATCTTCTGCTCTTTTGCTGGGTCTTTTCCCTCTGTTCTTCTTCCGATGTTGACTTGACGTGATCTCCCAGTGTAATACTGGGTCCGCCGTGCGCAATGACTTATATTGGCATGGGGCAGGGCCACCCGATGATGTAGTTAGAGCACCGCCCCTTGTGATGCCATCACCCGGGGCATTATGGGGTGATGACATCACAAGGGGCGTGTCCTCTAACTACATCATTGCATGGCCCCACCCCATGCCAATATAAGTCATTGTGCAACACTTAAATGCAATAAAAAAAAAAATAAAAATCCCCTTAAGACCGCTTGACGTCTCTTTCGTCATCCAATGTTATGGAGCCGAGTTGGTGGCTGTCACGGAACGTCCCACACTCCGCTTGAGTGCTTCCGTCATATACCACTTCCTAAGTTCTGGAACACGAGTCCAATAGATCTGGCCATAGGAACCCCAAGAACTAGACAACACCAGTCTTGGAGTACATCAGAACTACCTTTATTTGAGATCTCCCACACATTTATACACCAGGATGACTCAAAGCTAACCTAATTAACATGAGCTCCAATAGGAGTCGTCCCGTCTCCTACATTGTATAGAGGACAATGTCATTAGCTCATTCAATTAACATAAACACAGGTTGACACCAGCATCTCCTCACATGATGTGTCCCAACAGAATGAATCAGTCTTATCAGCAGGGGGCTGCTGGAGGAACCCCCCCTCCCTCTTCAGGGACACAGATCCACAGCAAGGAGTCCCCAACAGAATCACACAACCAACAAAATATACATATATACACGACTGAGTCCGATTAATACAGTTCAAACCGGACCTCCAATTCACCCCACAAAGAGCACCGTTCCATTGAAAATCCAGGGCCCATAATCAAAAGGCAACAGGCTAGCGTTCAGTCCCCTCCAATAGTCTCTGTCTTGGGTGAGTCTGTCACATTTCTCCCCCATCAAAGGTTGACTAACAAGGTCCCAGACCTCCACCTGGTCTGGACATACATTAGTCAGGCAGAGTGAACTCACATAGTCTTCCCGCATGATCTCCATTCTTGGCTGCAAGGAATAGTTGACCTCAGTAGGTGTGGGGCAGAGGTCATTTACTCTCTGTCTGGCTGCCAGGGCTTCAGCTGGATTGTTTTTAACATTCCTGGGCTCGGTCTGCTGCTGGGCAGAGGGGCCAATCACCCCTGCTTCTTGAAGCTGTAGAGGGACACTAGGTGCTATGCAGAGGCCAGCAGTGCTCTGCCCTGTTGCCAGCGATTCAGCTGGGAGTAGCAGCTCCACTACATCAGCTTGTCGTCGGAGAGAGGGGCCAACTGCCCTGGCTCCCTGGAACTCCACAGTTGTTGCCGGTGCTGGGAAGAGGTTGGTAGCACTCTGCTCTGTTGCCAGCACTTCTGCTGGGGACTCTGCATCCTCCGCTCCAGCTAACCATTGGGGCAGGAGGCTGGCTTCCTCCACTCCCAAACTGTGTAGTTGCCATTGGAAAAGGGAGCCGGCTGCTTCCATTTCCATTCCCTCATCTGGCTGCTGGGACGACATGTCGATGGTACTGTCTCCCAGGTACACGGATCTTTGCTGGGGAGGAAAGCCCGCTTCCTCCACCCTGGCCAACTGTTGGGGAGGGACAACACACACCTCCTCTCCCTTCTCCCCCTGTATCTGCTGCTGGGAAGTGATTGCCACCTTCTCACCCTGAGCCTCCGAAACTGCCACAGGTGTGGGGCAGAGGTCTTGGACCCTCTGTCCGGTTGCCAGCACTTCTGCTGGGGGTTTGCTAGGTGGTTCCTCCTCTACAGAAACGTCTATTAAATCCCCAGTCTTTGGAAGTGGTAAAAGTGTGGGACAGAGGTCTTGGACCCTCTGTTCAGTTACCAGATCTTCAGCTGGAGAAGTTTGTTTTAACTCCATAGATGCTGCTGGCAGAAAATCACATGTCCCTGTCAGTGTTGTGGGAGAAAGGCCGACCACCTCTTCTCTCAAGAAGGCTGAAGCCACTGTTGGTGCTGGGCAGAACACAGTGAACTTTGGCCCTGATAGCAGCTCTTCTGCTGGAGGCTCATCAGGTTGTTCTTCCTCAGCAGAAAAGTCTATCAAATCCCATGTCTCTGCAACTGATGTCCAGGGATAGAGGTTCACCATCTCCTGTCCATGGAACCCAGAAGATGCTATCATTTCTGGGCAGAGGTTAGCAGATCTCTGCCCTGTTGTCAGCACTTCAGGTTTGGGGACGGCAATCTCCGGATTTTCCACTGCCGATTCTCTGGCATGCTGCTGAACTTGTTCTAGCAGTTTCCTGTATGCCCTTTCCAGATGCTGTTCCTTCCTTAGCAAATGGTCCAGATCAGGTTTGAGCTCTGAGACCCCTGCAAGACCGAGCATAGACTCTCCATAGTCTCTCATGTCCTCAAGGTCAGGTTCCCCCTCATCGCCAAACATAAAAAGATCTGTAAGGTTCTCCCACAGCAATCCAGGGCCGCCAAAGTCATATCCCTCCGGAGAGCATTCTGTTGTCTCCCCTAAATATCCCTCCTCTGTGTGCCATTGCAGAGCCCGATAATGATTGTCCAGCTCTATCTCCTGCTGGACCAACCTGTCCAACTCAGTCACCCATTGCTCCTGGGGCTGCTCTCCCAGGAGTGCCATCCGCAATGCCCGTTGGTCACTGGCCCGTTGCTCTTGGGTTGGAAAGCACTTGCCCTGTTTTATACCAGCGAGACGGAGGGCTGCAATCCAGAGCTCCACCCGAATTTGCTGCCTAAGCTCCAGGTATTCATCCTCAGACACAGTCCTGGTGTATGTTGAAAGGATGATCCGCAGCAGCCCCGGGAACTCTGATGCCAGGTCCATATGTCCGCTGGGGTGACTGAAGTCTGCTATGCTGATCTTGGATCCAGTTGGAGGTTTGGATGTCCCAGACTTCAGGAAGCTTTCCCGCTGCTTGCCACCAATGTCACGGAACGTCCCACACTCCGCTTGAGTGCTTCCGTCATATACCACTTCCTAAGTTCTGGAACACGAGTCCAATAGATCTGGCCATAGGAACCCCAAGAACTAGACAACACCAGTCTTGGAGTACATCAGAACTACCTTTATTTGAGATCTCCCACACATTTATACACCAGGATGACTCAAAGCTAACCTAATTAACATGAGCTCCAATAGGAGTCGTTCCGTCTCCTACATTGTATAGAGGACAATGTCATTAGCTCATTCAATTAACATAAACACAGGTTGACACCAGCATCTCCTCACATGATGTGTCCCAACAGAATGAATCAGTCTTATCAGCAGGGGGCTGCTGGAGGAACCCCCCCTCCCTCTTCAGGGACACAGATCCACAGCAAGGAGTCCCCAACAGAATCACACAACCAACAAAATATACATATATACACGACTGAGTCCGATTAATACAGTTCAAACCGGACCTCCAATTCACCCCACAAAGAGCACCGTTCCATTGAAAATCCAGGGCCCATAATCAAAAGGCAACAGGCTAGCGTTCAGTCCCCTCCAATAGTCTCTGTCTTGGGTGAGTCTGTCACAGTGGCCATCTTTCCCTCACTCGGCTCCCGGCCTGTCAGGGGAAAGGACGCTTACCAGAGCCGTCTCTAGCAGCAGAGACAACCGGAGATCGGCGGGAGGGGCCCTCTCCTGCTCCCGATAAAAGTGATCTCACAGCGTATCTGCCACAGAGACCACTTTTATCATAGAAGACCGCTTGCCATTTCTGAAAATACCGGAGTTATGGCAGCTAACTGCTGTCATAAAAACGGTATTTAGCATCAAAATACTGAAGTACAGCTACGGTGATTTATGGCAAGTGGTTAATGTAGAGAAATGCAGAACTCCTCCCTTTATGTTGTGGAGAAAATGGTGTCCTGTCCTAGGTAGACAACACTGTATCTTTATGCGGTATGGAGAGGGAGTGTTATCAACCCTGGCCATAAAGTATGTTACAGCCAGGGGCGTAACTAGAGATTACAGGGCCCCATAGCAAAATGTTGTATGCCCCCCCCTGCAAACAGCCCCCCCCCAAAAAAAAAGAACTAATGCCATTGAACCACAGATTACTACACCCATGTAGCACAGTACCCAGGCAACAGCTTATATTAATTTCGAACAACAAAATATGCAGTATACTGTACAGACACCCCCTACCTCAGTGCAGACCCCCAGTAGTACAGACACCCCTCAGTACCGACACACCCCAGCAGTGCAGACACTCCCTTAGTACAGACACCCCCCCTAGTGCAGACCCTCAGCATTACAGACCCACCTCAGTGCAGACCACCCCCCTCAGTACAGACACCCCCCAGTGCAGACCCCCCAGCATTACAGACCCCCCTCAGTGCAGACACCCCCCTCACTGCAGACCCCCTTCAGTACAGACACTCCCCTTAGTACAGACACCCCCTCTAGTGCAGACACCCCAGCATTACAGACCCCCCTCAGTGCAGACACCCCCCTCAGTGCAGGACCCCCCAGGCAGTACAGACACCCCCCCAGTACAGACACACCCCAGTACAGACACCCCCCAGCATTGCAGACCCCCTTTCAGTGCAGAAACCCCCCCCACTGCAGACCCCCCCTCAGTGCAGACACATCTCAGTAGTACAGACCCCTCTCAGTACAGACACACCCCAGCAGTGCATACACCCCCCTTAGTACAGACACCCCCCTAGTGCAGACCCCCCAGCATTACAGACCCCCCTCAGTGCAGACACTCCCCTTAGCAGTACAGACACCCCCCAAGTGCAGACCCCCCTCAGTAGTACAGACCCCCCTTAGTACAGACACCCCCAGCAGTGCAGACACCCCCCTTGGTACAGACACTCCCCCTAGTGCAGACCCCTCTCAGTGCAGGACCCCCCAGCAGTACAGACACTCCCCTCAGTGCAGACACCCCCTCAGTGCAGGACCCCCCAGCAGTACAGACACCCCCCTCAGTGCAGGACCCCCCCAGCAGTACAGACACCCCCCTCAGTGCAGGACCCCCCCAGCAGTACAGACACCCCCCTCAGTGAAGGACCCCCCAGCAGTACAGACACCCCCCCAGTGCCGACCCCCCCAGCATTACAGACCCCCCTCAGTGCAGACCCCCCTCAGTACAGACACCCCCCCACCAGTACAGACACCCCCTTAGTACAGACACCCCCCTAGTGCAGACCCCCCAGCATTACAACCCCCCTTTTCAGTGCAGACACCCCCTTCAGTGCAGGACCTCCCCCAGCAGTATAGACACCCCCGCAGTGCAGACCACCCCTCTCAGTACAGACAACCCCCCAGCATTAAAGACTCCCCCTCAGTGCAAACACCCCTCAGTACAGACACCCCCCAGCAGTGCAGACACTCCCCTTTGTACAGGCACCCCCTAGTGCAGACCCCCCCAGCATTGCAGACCCCCCTCAGTACAGACACCCCCCAGCAGTGCAGACACCCCCCTTAGTACAGACACCCCCTAGTGCAGACCCCCCAGCATTACAGACTTCCCCTCAGTGCAGACGCCCCCCCTTACATACCTCAACCATGCTGACAGTCTCCACTCTCCAGATACACACAGCGGTTTGTGTTACCTTCGAGCGCAGACTCCTCCTCCTCTGTGGATGTAAACAGAGAGGAGGGGAGGCGGCTTCGGTCCGCTCCGCTGAGGGACACAGCAGCGCCAGGCACAGCTAATCAGGGCAGCGAGCGGTGCGGCTGCTGCTACCGCTACCCAAGGGTGACTGTCACCCCTCTGGCGGGCCGCAGGTGTCACCCGGTGCAGCCCGCACCGCCTTGCAACGCCACTCACCGGGCCCCACTCGGCTGCGGGCCCCATAGCGCCCGCATGTGTCACTATGGTGGTAGTTCTGCCACTGGTTACAGCCAGAATCACAAATTTAAAAAAAAAAAGAAAAATGCAGCCACCACATCTAAAATGACAAGCTACAAAATATTGCATTTTAGATGTTCATTTTAGATATGCTTTGATTTTATATAATGTAATGAATATATAATGTATAACAGGCTGTCTCAGTGCCTCAACAGTATCTCTTTAGATAACTCATAGTGCTTAATGGAAATCCTTTTGCCATATATTAACCCTTTTCCTGACAGAGCTGTTTTTACACACGTTAAAAGAACATGTTAGCCCTGTACAGTAGATTACATGAAACCTTCAGACATTATATATTTTCTGAACACAGGCATCCTGGAGAAGAAAATGGTGTTAATATTTTTGTAACATAAAGGAATGGAACTAAGTGCAGTGGTTTAGGAAATGCAAAATTTCAGTAAAAAAGCCACCAAAATTAATTTTACGGCACACAATTGCAATACATTCCCCAATTTTTGGTAAAATATGAAAGAAAAGGCTGCACCAAATAAATGGATACTAAACATGTCAAACCTTAAAATTGTGAGCACTTGTGAAATGGCAACAAACTTCAGTTCTCTATATTTTCTATAGGCAAAGTTTTAAAGGCCCTACAGGTCATCAGTTTTGAGTGATGAATGCTTTTACGTTTGTACGTGTGTGTACAGGAGAGTGGGAGATCCTCCAAAAATTTGTTGGTGGATTTTAAGCCCTTAGAAGTAACTTGATGATGATTACAGTGCCCCTTTACAGTGTAGTCCCCTTTATATCACAGTTCCCCTTCACATTACAGCCCCACTAGCAATCACAGCCCCTCATCACAGTGCCCTTTGCAGTCATGGTACCCTTCCTGTCTAACATCACAGTGACCCCTGTAAATCCCCTGCAGAGTTCTACCTTTCACAGGGTAGAGACAGTTATCAGCCTGTGTGTCCTCTCCTGCCTGGCTTGCTTTTTAATAAGAAAAGATTCCCGCTCTCTGTGCAGATTTTGAGCTACTCCTGGCCCCTGCTCTGCTGATAGGATGGCATCGGCCAGGAGATGCGGGAGAGAACACACAGGCATGGCCTTGCAGGAGGAGGTAAGCGGTGACCATGGTGTGTGATAGTCCTGTCTGGGCCATCGGTACCGGTCCATGGCCTTGGGGTTGGGGACCCCTGAAATAGGGGGACATAGGACATAGCCCTTAGATCTGGGGAGGAGAACAGCTGGAGGCCACGTGACCGGACAGAAATGAACTGAAATAGGGTATTTAGAGGCATAATTTTATACAAAGTGTAGTATGGCTTGATAGAACAGAGGCACTGGCAGTAATCTTTCTTTCACTTTACTGGCAACTACTAATAGCAGCAGGAGGGGAGGGGCGGAGAAGAGATCAACTCACACACAGGAGCTGACAGGCAGGGAGGGAGGGGGAGAGGGGATCAGCAGCCATGATTACTGTGGTCAGCACACTAAGGGGAACACAGGAGCAGGCAGGAGCAACCAAGTTTTTCACAGAATAGAAAGGGGCAGATTAGACAGGACAAGCAATGTGCTGTTTAACCTGCTATAAGGGAACAGGATCTCTTTTTTCTTTGTTTTTATTTAGGGTTACAACCTCTTTAAAGCAGAGTAGAAAGGCATAGCTTTCTGATATCCCAACACTGCATTTACAGCCTCTGATTTTCTCTCTGTGCTTTCAGTCTAAAATGGCACTTGATAACACCTAAAAGAATGTTTTGCAATCCACTGTGATTATTTGTGAGTGAAAAATTAGCAGAGGGAGTGTTCTGGTGAAAAAAAGCTTATAAACACACCTAAACGAGTGTACAATATGCTCCATGGGGCATTTTTTTTGTGCCACTTTTTTCTGCTAGAGGTTCTGGTGTTTTTTTCTGCCAACTAGTGTGCATTGGCCCTGAAGTTGCAAATGGTAAGTTGCCTGCCAGATGTGACATTCTATCGAGCATTGCACAGATTGTGCATTTGCAATTTGTATGCATGTACCCTCTTTAACCCCTCTAGTTAGATGACCTCTTTCTTCTTCACTCTTCAAAAGTATTTTTTCCAAGTGATCTCATGCAGGTTTTTTTTTTTTTACTGAAGAAACCACCAAGATAATGGATTATGGCCCCAGAGCTAGCGCCTTCTAAAATAAGTTAGTTGTAGACTCTCCAATATGTCTATCCTGACGGGTTCTTTTTCATTTAAGCAACTTTACCCAACTAAAGAAAAGTCAAGTTTGGTAGTGCCACGCAACACATACTTAGAAAAAGAATCTTTACTGACATCAATTAAAATGATAAAATAACAATTAAAAAGGGACTGTTTGACAGTTAATACCACCTAAACATGCTTTCAACCTCCATATGCTCAAGCAGATCAACTAAATTAGTATACTCGTTTTTCTACAAACTTAATCATATATAAGGGCTGATGATTTAGTGGAGTGAGGATGATTCTACGCATTTCACAGGCAAACAGGACCTGAAAGCATCAGAGATATTTACAAATGATAAAATAGAATTTTATAAGAACAGTCAATATCTAGTTTCTGTATAGCCCCAATTAGTTTACAGGTATGTTGTACATACAATGGATGATTACTATCCTGTTGCTCACAAAACTCTTGGGAACCTCACAAAGGCAACTACCAGGGCATCAGATGAACATATTGCACCCAACAGTGCCTGTATAGTAATCTAGCTGCTGCAACATGTATGAAAGTTGGGAAAAACACATACTCCCAACAAATTAATAAAGTAAGGAATAGGACGTATCTTCTATGTATCCAACTCTAGCTGCCTTAATTCATTATAGAAAAAAAAAAATGTGCAGAGTACCTAGTACCATCCCTTGTTAAAGCAGGGGAATCAGAAGTATTTAATTTGAGTTTGGATGGAATGCCAACACAAGGTGATCCAGAACAATCAAATGAACTTGCAGATAATAAATTCAATCTTGAAACTCTGACCATGAAAGAGTTGAAATGTTTTCAGATACGATCATTTTGTATTGTTACAAGGACTCAAGATAAAATCAGAAATAGTTTTTAATTGCTTTCTGCAGAGATGAATGGAAGGTTAGTTGAAAATGTGAAAATAAATAAGTGAAAATGCTTGTATGTTTCACAAAGAGTTGAAAATATAGGAGATGAATCTTTAAAAAAATATCAAGGTTAAGTGGAATAATTCTGATGTTCACAGGTTTATATTCATCATTCAATCACCCTACATTGCCATTGTGCACTAGCTTCCATTGCGTATAGCTTTGTACATTCGATAGCAACAATGTCACACCAATGACACTTGATTATACCATACATACTGTGCTGAAAAAAACATTTTTTTTCTAATGGATCAGTCTGCAGTGTAAGGACCAGGCTTATTTTTCACACTTGAAAGAAGAAAGTTCCCCGTGGGGTTTTGAAGCAGCAATTGAGAGTCACAAAAAGTATGTTGTAAAAAATATGGGTATTTTTATTAACAAGGGACAATTTGACAAAACTATACAAAAGTTAAAACATGAGCTCTGGTTTACATTGTGCTAGACTACTAGATTGGGAAAAAAGGGAAAAAAATGGGTAGACAATACCAAGAGAGTAAAAATACAAAATAGTTGACTTGTAGTCGTGAAATTATGGTTGTGCTGTCCAATGTAAAGGAGAAAAAAGCCCCACTGTATTTCGACCTAAATGTTTTGCGATCTTCTTCAGGGGGTTCTCATATTTCTATGGGTACATGAAAGGCAAATTCTAGTCATCTATAATATAATATGCTATTATAGTTATTTATACATCTATTGTGAATGTAAAAGAATGGTAGTCATTTCATATTTACCCTCTCCGTCAAATAGGCTCGCTTAACCAGAGACTTCTTGTTAAAATACACACATAAAGATTACAGTTGATTTCCCCCTTAGTGATCCTGGAAAGTGCTGAAAGGTCGCGCACACCTCCACCCCGAAGGGAGCCGCCCCCGGACGTAGAGCTTACAAGTGGTCACAGATAATTGGGCACCCCAAAGGGATAAAATGGTAGTACCTAAAAATTGTCATGATTAATATAATTAGTATATCATTTTTCTAGGTGTATGTAAGTGACAATTAATTTGAAAAAGGAGATAGTTGCTGATATTCGAGAAGGGGAATAAAATTCAGTAAAATGGTGTTGAGTAGACGTGTTCATTATGAGATCAGTAAATTACCATATGTGTTGTAGTAAGCAACGTGTTTTAGGAGTGTGATGGATTAGGAATGTGCACAAATCATAAATTTATATATTAAAAAGGTGGAATGACTTGATATTAGGTGTGTATAAAATAATACATAACAAAATATGTGAAAAAAAAAAATGATATAGGTGAATAAAAAACTCTGAGTGTGAAAATAAACAAAAACGTGAAAAAGTGTACGGAACACAAAAGATAAACAATAAAAATTGAAGTGATGATCTGATGAAATGGGTGCAGTGATAAAAGTGTGATATAAAAGAGATGCGACCGTGAATAGGTGAAAAGGGTACTTAAGAAAAATCAAGGTGCAGGTGAGTGATAATTACATGTGATAACAACCTTACTGAATACCTGATTATTATATAGTAGTTTTTTGAGGCTCTATAGCAGGTGTCAGAAACCTTTTGGCTGAGAGAGCCATGAACGCCACATATTTTAAAATGTAATTCCGTGAGAGCCATACAATATGTTTAAAACTAAATACAAGTAAATGTGTGCATTTTATGTAAGACCAACACCTTTAAAGTACAATAAGTCTCTGAATCCTTTTTTTTAACAATCAGGTGTTCTTTATTAAGGGATAAATCACAGAACAGAACATGACATGACCTCTGAATTCATTTTAATAATGTTGTTATGCTGTTGCTAACCAATGATAAATAAAGTACTTCTTACCATTAATGCGACTTCTGGTGCTGCATGGTTTTGCTGATGGCTTTGTAGTCTGGTTGATACGTGGTGAGGTTAAGCTTCATGCAGGCGTTGAGACTTCCATCCGGTAAACGTGGTCGTAGATTGGTCTTAAATGTTCTTTAGATGTGAGAAAGACTGCTCACATGCATACGTAGAGCCAAACATTGTCAGTACAGCAATACTCACACGCTGCAGTGTGTGGTATGTGACAGAAAGCGCGTTCCAAGTTTTGACAATCAGCTGGTCCGCGGGTTGAAGTTTTTTCATTTCTCTCCACTTGTGTTTGCTCGCCAACTCTGCTTGCTGTCATGAAAGTCTTTCCAAATCTTCATTCAGTGACTTGAACTTATTCACCCACATGTCTGAGGCCTTCAGGTCAGCAGCTTGCAGCTCAAAATCTCTGAAGGAGACAACGGGGATGTAACTCAGGTCGGCGCTGTCCACTGCACACTCGTGTGGATGGGTGATGAACCTAAAAAGAGAAGCGCGCTCACAAAATTCTCCAAAGTGCGCTTTGAATGACTGCAGGAGATTAGCTGTGAAGCCTGCTAGCTGCTGAAGATCAAGATGTTGAGCAGGGTCACTTGCTGTGCATGCATCTTTAAATTCTCCCAGTTTTTCAAAGTGTAGTAAACGACCTGTTTCAATGTCAGCGATGAAGAGTTCTAGCTTGTTTTCAAATGCAAACACTGTTTGTTGAAGGCATAAGACTGTATTTCCAAAGCCTTGCATTTTCACATTGAGCTGGTTCAGATGTTCAGTCATGTCCACGAGATAGTAGAACTTCAGGAGCCACTCAGTGTTAGCTAACTCAGGATGCTCAACGTCTTTCATTCCAAGAAAAGTCCTGATTTCGCTCAGACAAGCCGCAAAATGGCTGAGCACCTTTTCTCTTGACAACCAACGCACATTGCTGTGCAGAAGCAGACCAGCATAATTATTCCCAACTTCATCCAGCAGTGTTTTAAACTGGCGATCATTTAAAGCTCGGGCAACAATAAAGTTGACCACCTGAATGAACAGCGACATTATCTCACCAAGCTGCTCGCCACACATCTGAGCACAAAGCACCTCCTGATGTAGGATTCAGTGAAAACTTAGGATGGGTCTCTTCATATTCACAAAGAAGCGCTATGAATCCTCTGTTTTTCCCCACCATTCACGGAGCACCATCAGTACACACCGAAATAAGTTTATCCATCTGTAGATTTTGTTCTTTAGTGAGCTCAGTGAAAGACTTGAATAAATCCTCCCCTCTTGTTGTCCCTTTCATAGGCAAAACAGCAAGACTTTCCTCACGTAGTGTGTCACCGACAGCATACCTTGCAGTCATGCTGAACTGGGATAAATGGCTTACGTCTGTTGACTCATCCAAAGCGAGAGAAAAGAATGGTGCTGCTTTTATGTCCTTCACTTGTGTTGCCTCAATTTAATTTGCCATCATGATGGTGCGATCGTGAACAGTTCTTGCCGACAGAGGCATGTCTTTTATTCGGTTGATTATTTCATCTTTATCCAAAAAGTTGTCAAAAAGTTCATTGGCAACATCAAGCATGAATGTTTTGGCATACTCCCCATCTGTGAATGGCTTTCCGTTTCTCACAATTGCTAAAGCACCAGCAAAGCTAGCCGAATTCCAGTCACCTTGTTGGGTCCAAACATGGAGTTGCTGCTGACTAGCTTGCACTCTGCACAGTAGCTCTTGACATGCTTTCTTCCTGCTGTCCCCCGCAAGATATTTAGATGCAAATGTAGTATGGAGTGTGTCGAAGTGCCACTTTATATTTGCCGTTTCATCAATGCAATTTTATCATTGCATATTAGACACACTGCATAACCTGCTCTCTTCAAAAAGGCAAATTCCTCTGTCCATTTCTGCTGAAAAGTATGATACTTCTCATCTTTTTTTTTAGCCATCTTCTTAAAAAAAAAGGGTTTCTGCAATTAGCTAGCTGACTACTTGATTAAAAGGAGGGAAGTTTACTTCCTGGCCTCACAACGACCCGTGCATGTTACGCATCCAATAAACATTTGGTGTTGTCCCGGAAGACAGCTGCGATTGGCTCCAGCCACCTGCAACCATGCACATGAGCGGTAGGAAATAAATAGATTGAAATACATGAGAATGTTTTATATTTTTTAATAGGGCTGTTACTGATTAACCACTTCAGCCCCGGAAGAATTTACCCCCTTCCTGACCAGAGCACTTTTTACAATTTGGCACTGCGTTGCTTTAACTGCTAATTGCGCGGTCATGCAATGCTGTACCCAAACAAAATTTGTGTCCTTTTCTTCCCACAAATAGAGCTTTCTTTTGATGGTATTTGATCACCTCTGCCATTTTTATTTTTTGTGCTATAAACGGAAAAAGACCGAAAATTTTGAAAAAAAATGATATTTTCTACTTTTTGTTATAAAAAAAATCCAATAAACTCAATTTTAGTCATACATTTAGGCCAAAATGTATTCGGCCACATGTCTTTGGTAAAAAAAATGTCAATAAGCGTATATTTATTGGTTTGCGCAAAAGTTATAGCGTCTTCAAACTAGGGTACATTTTCTGGAATTTACACAGCTTTTAGTTTATGACTGCCTATGTCATTTCATGAGGTGCTAAAATGGCAGGGCAGTACAAACCCCCATCAAATGACCCCATTTTGGAAAGTAGACACCCCAAGGAAATTGCTGAGGCACATGTTGAACCCATTGAATATTTTTTTTTTTGGCCCAAGTGATTGAATAATGACAAAAAAAAATTACAAAAAGTTGTCACTAAATGATATATTGCTCACACAGGCCATGGGCATATGTGGAATTGCACCCCAAAATACATTCAGCTGCTTCTTCTGAGTATGGGGATACCACATGTGTGGGGCTTTTTGGGAGCCTAGCCGCGTACGGGGCCCCGAAAACCAAGCACCGCCTTCAGGATTTCAAAGGGCATAAATTTTTGATTTCACTCCTCACTACCTATCACAGTTTTGAAGGCCATAAAATGCCAAGATGGCACAAACCCCCCCAAATGACCCCATTTTGGAAAGTAGACACCCCAAGCTATTTGCTGAGAGGCATGTTGAGTCCATGGAATATTTTATTTTTTGACACAATTTGCGGGAATGTGACATTTTTTTTTTTTTGCACAAAGTTGTCACTAAATGATATATTGCTCACACAGGCCATGGGCATATGTGGAATTGCACCCCAAAATACATTTAGCTGCTTCTCCCGAGTACGGGGATACCACATGTGTGGGACTTTTTGGGAGCCTAGCTGCGTACGGGGCCCCGAAAACCAAGCACCGCCTTCAGGATTTCTAAGGGCATAAATTTTTGATTTCACTCCTCACTACCTATCACAGTTTTGAAGGCCATAAAATGCCAAGATGGCAGAAAACCCCCCCAAATGACCCCATTTTGGAAAGTAGACACCCCAAGCTATTTGCTGAGAGGCATGTTGAGTCCATGGAATATTTTATATTTTGACACAAGTTGCGGGAAAGTGACAATTTTTTTTTTTTTTTGCACAAAGTTGTCACTAAATGATATATTGCTCAAACATGCCATGGGCATATGTGGAATTACACCCCAAAATACATTCTGCTGCTTCTCCTGAGTACGGGGATACCACATGTGTGGGACTTTTTGGGAGCCTAGCCGCGTACGGGGCCCCGAAAACCAAGCACCGCCTTCAGGATTTCTAAGGGCGGAAAGTTGTGATTTCACTCCTCATTACCAATCACAGTTTTGAAGGCCATAAAATGCCCATATGGCACAAAACCCCCCCAAATGACAAATGACCCCATTTTGGAAAGTAGACACCCCAAGCTATTTGCTGAGAGGCATGTTGAGTCCATGGAATATTTTATATTTTGACACAAGTTGCGGGAAAGTGCCAATTTTTTTTTTTTGCACAAAGTTGTCACAAAATGATATATTGCTCAAACATGCCATGGGCATATGTGGAATTACACCCCAAAATACATTCTGCTGCTTCTCCTGAGTACGGGGATACTACATGAGTGGCACTTTTTGGGAGCCTAGCTTCATACGGGGCCCCGAAATCCAATCACCGCCTTCAGGATTTCTAAGAGCGTTAATTTTTTATTTCACTCCTCACTACCCATCACAGTTTCGAAGGCCATAAAATGCCAAGATAGCACAAAACCCCCCAAAATGACCCCATTTTGGAAAGTAGACACCCCAAGCTATTTGCTGAGAGGCATGGTGAGTATTTTGCAGCTCTCATTTGATTTTGAAAATGAAGAAAGGCAAGAAAAACATATATATATATTTTTTTTTTCAATTTTCAAAAGTTTGTGACAAAAAGTGAGGTCTGCAAAATACTCATTATACCTCTCAGCAAATAGCTTTGGGTGTCTATTTTCCAAAATGGGGTAATTTGGGGGTGGTTTGTGCCATCTGGGCATTCCATGGCCTCCGAAACTGTAATAGGCAGTGAATACTGAAATCAAAAATTTACGCCCTTAGAAAGCCTGAAGGCGGTGCTTGGTTTTCGGGGTCCCGTACGTGGCTAGGCTCCCAAAAAGTCTCACACATGTGGTATCCCCGTACTCAGGAGAAGCAACAAAAATTATTTTGGGGTGTAATTTCACATATTCCCATGGCATGTTTGAGCAATATATCATTTAGTGACAACTTTGTGCAAAAAAAAAAAAAAATTGTCTTTTTCCCGCAACTTGTGTCACAATATAAAATATTCCATGGACTCGACATGCCTCTCAGCAAATAGCTTGGAGTGTCTACTTTCCAAAATGGGGTCATTTGGGGGGGTTTTGAACTGTCCTGGCATTTTATGCACAACATTTAGAAGCTTATGTCACACATCACCCACTCTTCTAACCACTTGAAGACAAAGCCCTTTCTGATACTTTTTGTTTACATGAAAAAATTAATTTTTTTTGCAAGAAAATTACTTTGAACCCCCAAACATTATATATTTTTTTAAAGCAAATGCCCTACAGATTAAAATGGTGGGTGTTTCATTTTTTTTTTTTCACACAGCATTTGCGCAGCGATTTTTCAAACGCATTTTTTGGGGAAAAAACACACTTTTTTAAATTTTAATGCACTAAAACACACTATATTGCCCAAATGTTTGATGAAATAAAAAAGATGATCTTAGGCCGAGTACATGGATACCAAACATGACATGCTTTAAAATTGCGCACAAACGTGCAGTGGCGACAAACTAAATACATTTTTAAAAGCCTTTAAAAGCCTTTACAGGTTACCACTTTAGATTTACAGAGGAGGTCTACTGCTAAAATTACTGCTCTCGATCTGACCTTCGTGGTGATACCTTACATGCATGGTGCAATTGCTGTTTACATTTGACGCCAGACCGACGCTTGCGTTCGCCTTTGTGCGAGAGCAGGGGGGGACAGGGGTGTTTTTTTTTTGTTTTTTTTTCTTTATTATTTTTTTGCTTTTTTATCTTATTTTTAAACTGTTCCTTTCATTTTTATTTTTTTTTAATAATATTTATTGTTATCTCAGGGAATGTAAATATCCCCTATGATAGCAATAGGTAGTGACAGGTACTCTTTTTTGAAAAAATTGAGGTCTATTAGACCCTAGATCTCTCCTCTGCCCTCAAAGCATCTGACCACACCAAGATCGGTGTGATAAAATGCTTTCCCAATTTCCCAATGGCGCTGTTTACATCCGGCGAAATCGAAGTCATGAAATGCTCGTAGCTTCCGGTTTCTTAGGCCATAGAGATGTTTGGAGCCATTCTGGTCTCTGATTAGCTCTATGGTGAGCTGGCTGAATTACCAGCTGCATTCTCAGGTACCCTGTTGGGACAGGAGAGCCAGAGAAAAACATAGAAGACGGTGGGGGTGGGGGGGGGGGGCATTCCCTCCCACTGCTTGTAAAAGCAGTCTAGAGGCTAATTAGCTGCTAGGATTGCTTTTACATGAAAGCCGACCGCTGGCTGAAAAGAATGATACCAAGATGATACCTAAACCTGCAGGCATCATTCTGGTATAACCACTCAAAGTCCAGCAACATACCAGTACGTTGCTGGTCCTTGTTGGGCATACATTGTAAACTTTTTTTTCATGCAGCTTGTGGGCTGAACGAAAAAAAAATATTGATCGGTGGGTATGCCCACCATTAGAATACCTCCCTTCATCCACCCACTTCTAATGATGGGCATACATGCACCATTTATATATGCCGAAGCATGGGGGCATCCTCCCGCAAAAGGCAGGAGCAAATCGCTCCTCCACCCACTGCTGCCCCCACGCTTCGGCATATATGCTGAAGTATGTAACTGTGGTGGTGAAATCACCTCCGACAGCGCTGGAGTCACGGCTTTATGTATCATGGGAGCAAACGCTGTTGCTGTCAAGATAAATAAATCCGCTCTGCAGCTGAATGGCGTACCTGAAAACAAAAAAGTGGTTAACAATAAAAAAACAAAGTATAAAAAAATTGCATACCTATAAAGCAAACATGATAAAAACATAACAATAAAACATTGCAGTATAGAATGCAGAACAATAGAGAGAGAATAGAGAGAGAACAATAAAACAACTATTTTTTTTTAATTATTTTATATATTTTTTTGTGTTTTTTTTCTTTTTTTTTTACTTTTTTTTGTTTTTTTGTTTTTTTTACACTTTTTTTTGTAACTTTAACTTTTTTAACTGGTACCAGGTTTGGGTCTCTCAAAATGCGACAGCATCTTGGGAGACCCTGTGAAAGTGTGTCCTAGTCTGTGCAGTGCTGTACCCTACGGTAATACTCCACTAGTGTATGGTAGCGTTCAAAACATTCACCAATGCAAAGACCAGGATTGCCAGGACAGAGGGGACAATAATACCGGGTGTCACGCCTAAATCCGCGCTTGGTGCAGACACGACATCTTTTTTGGGGGGGGTTCATTGGGTAGGGGTACTCGGGAGGGCATAAAGAAAATGCCTCTCATGCAGCCGGCTTACTGCATTTGGTTGGGGAAGGTGAGGTAGAGCACCGTCTGGAAACAGAAGGGCTCTGACGAACTCTTCCTGGAATTTAAGGGAGGATCCAGTCCGTCCTGAAGCTCTGTATAGCACATGAGCGTTCAGCAAAGCCAATTGAAATAAATAAACAGACACTTTTTTGTACCAGCGTCTGGCCTTACGGGCAATTAGGTACGGCGCCAACAACTGGTCGTTGAGGTCCACCCCTCCCATATTAAGGTTATATTGGTGGACACAGAGGGGTTTCTCCACAACACCAGTCGCCGTAGGAATTTGGACCGTCGTGTCTGCATGAAGGGAGGTAAGAACAAAAACATTCTTATTGTCCCTCCACTTCATAGCGAGCAAGTTATTACACTTCAAGCAGGCTCTCTCCCCCAGCCTAAGACGGGAATCTACAAGCCGCTGGGGAAAGCCCCGGCGATTAGATCGCACGGTGCCACATGCTCCAATCTGATAATCAAACAAGTGACTAAAAAGTGGCACGCTCGTGTAATAATTGTCCACGTACAAGTGGTACCCCTTTCCGAATAAGGGTGACACCAAGTCCCACACTATCTTGCCAGCGCTTCCTATGTAGTCAGGGCAGTTTGTCGGCTCTACGTGACTATCTCTTCCCTCGTAAACCATAAAACTACATGTATAGCCTGTGGCCCTGTCACAGAGCTTATACATCTTGACCCCGTATCTGGCACGCTTGCTGGGAAGGTACTGTTTGAATGACAAGCGGCCAGAAAACGTAATCAGGGACTCATCAACGCAGACAACTTGATGGGGGGTAAACAAGTCTGCAAAACGTTGGTTGAAGCGGTTTACGAGGAGCCGAATTTTGTAGAGCCGATCGTATCCAGGGTCTCCACGAGGACGACAGAGTTCATTGTCGTTGAAGTGCATGAACCGCAAAATCTGCTCGTATCGTGCCCTGGTCATGGAAGCAGAGAACAAGGGCGAATGGTAAATTGGGTCAGTGGACCAATATGACCGCAACTCACTCTTTTTATTCAAGCCCATGAGGAGGGAAAGGCCCAGAAAGATCTTAAATTCGGAAACCGTAATTGGTTTCCAATCTCTGGCAAGGGTGGACTGGGGAATAGTGGCGATGTGTTGACCAGCGTACAAATTGCTTTGGTCCACAATAGATCTATAGAGATCTTCGGTAAAAAACAGCGAATAAAAATCCAGTGGCATAAAGTCAACTGTTTCCACCTGAATTCCGGGTTGGCCAGTGAATGGGGGAAGTACGGGTGCTGCAGAAGTGGTGGGTATCCAATTCGGATTGGCGAATGCAGCAGGAAGGGCACTATGGGCACGACCGGCCTGTGTTTGTCTTCTTGGTGGCAGCGGGACACTACTTGTGCTTGCCACCTCGCCAGCTTGAACTGCACTTATGGGACTCGCCACGTCACCACGTGATACTGCAGTGCTGGATGTACGACCAGGGTGTACTAGGCCGCTGGTGCTTGCCAGTTCACCAGAAGGAATAGCGGCGCTAGCACTTCTCTGCTCCATACGAGAGCCCTGCGGTTCTTGCACTTCAAGGACAGAAGAAGAAGTTCGGGGTCTGGTACGCCTGACCTTAGCAGGGACCACAACTCCGTCGTCAGAGCTATCTGTCATGGAGCCGCTGTCCTCTACAGGATCGTATTCTGAGCCTGAATCTGACAGATGAGTGACTTCCTCTTCACTATCTGTCATGCTCAGAAACTTGTAGGCCTCTTCACTAGTGTACCTTCGATTTGCCATTTTGGGCTCTAAATTTAGGGGTACACTAGTGAGACTCACAGGCAAAAAAGCTCCTGACTGTCAGCGACTGTATCAAAACGCTACCAAAAAACTGTTAGCGATCGCAGGGATCAGGCCTGACTCTGTGAACGCGGCAGTTATGTGTGCTTAGTGTTTTGTGTCAGTGATCGATCGATACTGCACTTGGGTGGGGTGGGCTGGGCTGGGCCAAGGAGCAAAACGCAGGTGCTAGCAGGTATCTGGGCTGATCCCGCTAACACTGCGTTTTTTTGGGGGACCCTAAATTGCTGGGGAGTATAGATCTGATCGGATCAGATATCGATCCGTTCAGATACTATAGCACTAAGGGAGGTGTATGCTGCGTGCGTGAGTTTTAGCAGTACTGGCGCTAACCTGACGCTGCCTGGGGCGATGCAGACCTTATCTGATCCTAAAAACGTAACTTCTATCACCGCCGGGCAATTAGGGGGTTAAACCTTTATAAGGTAATAAACGGCGGGTGCCCTAAAACTATAATAAACTATAATAAACTGTAATAAACTACAAAAAACAAACTAGCTAACCAGCGTCACCCGTAACACTTATACGGTGATCGCTGGTGAAAGGGTTAACTAGGGGGCAATCAAGGGGTTAAAACCTTTAGCAGGTAGTATATGGGGGTCCCTGTCGCTATAAAACACTGACAGCGAACCTATATACTTACCTCCCTAACTAGCGTCACCTGTGTCACTAATGCAGCGATCAGAAAAACGATTGCTTAGCGACACTGGCAACGGGGGGTGATCACGGGGTTAACCTTTATTAGGGGGGCTTAGGGGGGTACCCTGGACCTAAATGGGGGTACCCTAGACCTAAAGGGGGCTAACCTAACTGCCCTAACACTTATAACTGTCACAAACTGACACCAATGCAAAAAAAAAAAAAAACTGCTATTGGTATCAGAGTGACAGGGGGTACAGGGGGGTGATTGGGGGGTGAAGGGGGGTGAAAAGTGTGCCTGCGTGTTCTACTGGAAGTGTAGTGTTGGTGCACTTACTTGGATGTCTTCTCTCCTCGGCGCCAGGACGAAAAGACCGGCTCTAGGAGGGATGACATCACTTCCTCTCCCTCTGTTTACATTACAGAGGGAGAGGAAGCATTTGATTCGCTGGGAACGATCGGGAGGGGGTGGCTCCCCCTGACCTCTCATCGCCCGCGAACAAGAGCCGACCGCCTATGGCACCGGGGGGGGGGTCCGATCGGACCCCCCGCCCGCGGGAAGGCATCACGTATCAGGTACGTGATTTTGCCTGCCCGTGCCATTCTGCTCACGTATATAGGCGTGAGGCGGTCGGCAAGTGGTTAAAATTTTTGTGTTCGATTAATCGATTTTTTTTTAATCGATTAATCGACTAATTTCAATTATAACTGTAATGTTGTCATCTCCCCCACTGTATTATCCACATCTCCCCCACTGTAATACCCACATCTCCCCCCACTGTAATATCCACATCTCCCCCCACTGTAATATCCACATCTCCCCCACTTTAATATCCACATCTCCTCTATGATTGTGTCCTTTTTTACCACTAGCAGGCAGATCCACGAGAAGTTGAGGCGATGATGACGTCAGCGCGCCGCTCACTTAGGCCGCTGCCAGGTGTACAAAGATGGCTGCAGCTCCGGAGCTAGGCCGAAGCCACGGCCTTTCCTATGGGCTCAATACACGGATCGGCACACCACGCGATCTGTGGATTGAGAGCCAGGTGCAGCCAGCAAAAGAGCCACATCTGGCTCACGAGCCATAGGTTCCCGACCCCTGCTCTATAGCCTCTAAAATATGGGGAGTAGGGTGAAATACACAAGATTGGAGGCTATAAATAAGAAAGAACATACAAGCTATTTATAAGCGAATTGATAAAAAATGTGTGTATGGCAATAGCTGTGATGAATCACCTTCTAATGCCATATACCTCAAGCAGTTAAGAGATGTGTAGACTTTGCTACTCAGGGGTCAACTAGGGAATCCTCAACTATTATGCCTGTTTTATACCCCTATATTCAGGTGATAATGCTTTACCGGTAAAAGACTCCCAAATAACTTTCTCCCAAAGAGCGACGCGCCGTCAGGATGCTGTTTGCAGCTCTTCCGTGGCCACCTCGGCGTTCCAGATGGCATGCCTGCCCCGGAAGCTTCCATTGCCTCCGACGCAATACAGGTAACCAGGGGCGCGTCGGGGGCATGCGCAGAATACAGCACCTCCCGTATCCAGGTCCAGAATCTGGGGACAAAAAGATGTATTAAAAAAAAATATATATATATATACTATAATTTGCTAAAATGTGTATATAAATTTGCTGATCAAAAATATTATTGTAATTGGACTTTACTTTATTAAATAGTATAGTAATTGCCACTTTGTTCTTAATAATATACATTCATAATCTTGAATTGGATAAACTTATTTTTGTCAGTAAAGGTAGATTGTGTAACTATTAATTAGTGGTTTTGACCACACTAAAGAAATATACGAACTTATCCTGAATATATTTGTTGGGTTTAAGGAACTGCACTAACTGCACATATCGGAAGGCGTGAATGCAAAGGTGGGGAACGTTGAGGCCCTCTCAATACTTTTCATTATTCTTAACGTATAGAAAAATGCTGTGCAGTAAGACGTATGTCTACGTGCACTATTGTAGTGTCACCATTGACCTGTGCATCAGTATGTGTTTTCACCCAACCAGGAACTGGTGGGTGCAAATAGTTCAGAGGATCAAGAAATGATCTCCATCTCTTGCCTCTATGTCAATGCCTCTCTGATTGCGCCAGCTTAACTGGTCTTTCCATTAAGAAATGGAGCAAATGAAATTGCCTCGTTGAGGCCTGGGTATGTGGTAGCTCCAGGTTTGTATATCCACTTCTGTTCGATTTGTAAAAGCCTTTTATTCCAATCGCCGCCCCTTGCCGGAATATGTATACGGTCTAGGGCGGTGAAGGCAATTTTTGGCATATTGTAATTATGCTGAGTGACCACATGTCTTCCAAGAGGGAGATAGATATTTCCTATCTCCATATTGTAGACATGCTTAGATTTTCTACACCAGAATGTTTGCCTCGTTTTACCTACATAGAGCGCGCCACACTCACAAGTCATTAGATAGACTACTGATGGGGTCTGACAGTTTACAAAATGTTTAGGTTTGAACAATTGTCCGTTAGGGAGAGTAAAGACTTTTTCTTTTCTAATCCATTGGCAGTGAGCACAATGTCCACATGGAAATGTTCCATATTTCGAACAATGTTTTTTGTTAGTTTTTCGATATTCACTTTTTACCAGTTTATCTTTTAAAGATGCAACTTTTTTAAAAGTTATAGAGGGAACTGGAGGAATAAACTGCTTTACAGTGTCATCAGTTAGAATTGAAAAAATGTTTTTCAATGATGTTACGGATTTGTTTATGTTGGCGTGAAAAGCGCATAATAATGCGCATAGGATCTGTTAGTTTCTTACTTTTGGCCTGGGGTCTGAACAATAAATTTTCACGAGTTTGTATGATGGTTCAGTTGTAAGCTTTGCTTAAGCAGGAGCAGCTATATCCTCTCTCCAGAAGACGATTTTGAAGCTTGCCAGCTTCCAGTTTAAATAGTACATCATTGGAATTTCTCCGCAAAGGGAGATACTGTCCATAGGGGATGTAATTTTTTAAGGGACTTGGGTGGAAGCTCTCCGCATGTAATACAGTATTACCAGCGATGTTTTTTATGTGAATTGTGCTAGTTAAGTTTCCCTGTGCATCACATTCAATCTTGACGTCCAGAAAGGTCACGGATCTAGTATCGTGACTCATGGTAAATTTTAGGTTAAGATTATTTATATTTATGTTATCAAAAAACCATCAAGAGGTCCTCAGATCCTTCCCAAATGACGAAAATGTCATCGATGTACCTGAGCCATGTAGTGACATGGCCCAGGTACATCGTGAGATCCTTGCCACTGAAGAGTGACCGCTCCCACTCCCCCAGGTATAGATTGGCGTAGGATGGGGCACAACAAGTCCCCATCACTACGCCCTACACCTGGAGGTAGTGGGAGCCGTCAAAGCAAAAGTAATTGTTGTTCAAAATGTGGTTAAGTCCATTAAGGATAAAATTATTCAAAGTGTTGTTATAGCGTGATCCCTGCTGCAATGCATTTTGGATGGCCTGGAGTCCTTTCTCATGTGGAATTAAACAATACAAGGCTTCCACATCTATTGTGACCAAAATCGAGTTTCCTGCAAGTTTCAGTTCATTTATCATTTGTAGGAAGTGAATCATGTCCTTAATAAAGGAAGGTAGTGCTACTACAAATGGTTGGAGATACGCATCGATCACTCGACTCAAATTTTCCGAGATTCCACCATTCCCAGACACTATTGGTCGACCGGGAGGTTGAATCAGGTTTTTATGAATTTTTGGAATACTCTAATGCCCCGTACACACGGTCGGATTTTCCGACGGAAAATGTGTGATAGGACCTTGTTGTCGGAAATTCCGACCGTGTGTATACTCCATCACACATTTTCCATCGGATTTTCCGACACACAAAGTTTGAGAACAGGCTATAAAATTTTCCGACAACAAAATCCGTTGTCGGAAATTCCGATCGTGTGTACACAAATCCGACGGACAAAGTGCCACGCATGCTCAGAATAAATAAAGAGATGAAAGCTAGGCGCATGCGCGGTAGCTCCATGAGCGGTCGCTCGTTCTGAGAGCTCCGCTACACTCTGGCCTACAATCACCGCCACAGCCACAAAAAGCGGCGGAACCGGACCATCGGACCCCCTCCTCATCTACTGGAGTCCTGAGGGACCCCCTCGCATGATCGGGGGCTCAGCCAGACGGGACCTATCCCGATTTCTTTACTCCGGCCCGCGGATCGCGGCCTCCATGAAAATGGCGGCCGCCGGCGCCACACGAGGCTCTTCAAAGAATCCAGCGACATCCCTGGAAGACTTTCCACCTCTGCCCTCACACAAAGACAGGATGAATCCGCAAAATGTGAGTAATTCACAGGATGGGTTATTACCAGCATCCCCCACAAACTCTTTAGGCTGCAGCCCCATGGAAGTCCCCCCACTATCCCAGATGGAGGAGAGCTGCCCCACATCCAGTCCTCAGAATGATCCCTCTGCTCCCATCCCCACTGACTTTGCAGCCCTCATGGACACCTTCTCCAATAGGCTTTCAAGAGGATTAGCCCACAATGCCTCACAAATCACCACTACTATACAGGCTGACCTGCAGCAGCTGGGTGCAAGAATTGAAGCGATTGAATCTAAGACTGATCAAATTGCTGCAGTTGCCAATCAGAACACTGACAGGATCCAAGAATTACATGACCAACTGGATATGGCGTACTCAAAACTCGATGACCTCGGGGGGGCGTGGCTTGCCTTCAGAGAAGATGGCTGCTTAATCCTCGAGCTCTGTCGGACCATAGCCCATACTAAACTCACTACAGGGGAATACAACTGACAAACAGTCTCCCATCATGGGAACTTCCTCCCGTGGACCCTCAGCAACCAGATCCCGCTCGCCGAGGGAATTCAGCAGCCGTATCAGCCAGAATATCCCGGAGATTTTCAGGACCCAGAGAACCAACATGGCGGCTCCCGCTCCCACACCATCCACCGCCCGCAGCCCTGAGGGGATAACACTGACTCCTACGGAACAACCGCCAACCCCAGCCGACAACAACCCAGCCCTAATTCAGCAACCAAGCCTGAACGATTTAAGAGCAGTAGCAGCAGATATAAAGGACACGTTGTTTGCGGCCATAACAGACCTCCGTCATGAAATGCAGGCCATAGCGGGAAGAGTACAGCGAATAGAAAACACAACAGCTCAACATAATACCGCCATACGGAAAGTACATCATAAGGTAGACACACACACCTTGCAATTACGAGATCTTCAGCGATACGTCGAAGATCTCGACAATAGAGGGAGAAGACATAATCTGAGGGTGAGAGGCCTCCCCGAATCTGTCGAAAATGACCAGATTCTCCCTGCTGTGTCAGACCTGTTCAACCGCCTCCTGGATCAACCGCGCCACACACCTATTGCCATGGAATGCATACACAGGGCCCTCAGGCCTCGTGGCAGAGACTCTGAACCGCCAAGAGATATTGTTTGCCACATAAATGATTTTGCCCTCAAGGAAGATATTCTAAAGAAAGCCCGTGACAAGCAACAACTAACCTTCGAAGGCCGCCCAATACACATTTATCAGGATCTTTCGGCAATCACACTCCGCCATCGTAAAGACCTGCGGCCCCTATTGGATGTCCTCAGGAACAAGGGAATCAGATACCGCTGGAAGTTCCCGTTCGGCCTGCAAGCCACACACCAAGGCAACTCTGCCCTATTGAGAGTCCCTGAAAAACTGGAGACTTTTTGCCAAGTCCTAGACAAACCCTATGTCGATGTGCCAAATTGGTATGCGGACTTCACCTTCTCTAATCCGGAAAGCTCTCTCAGAGAGGAACCGATGGAGGCTCAAAATTCAAGCTTCAGGAGGCAAAGATCTCCATCGGCTCACAGAGCCGGCTCCACTGCTACATCTCAACGGTAACCGGCAAGTCCAATGACTGCTCCCCTGCCTCGCAGAGCCCGTCGCGACTACTGAATTGTACCACACCAACGTCCTCCTTACCCAATACTGGATCCCTTGCAATACCTTTTTTCTTTGCCTTTATTTTTACTTTTAAATATTTCCATACTGTTCACTCTACTCGGCTCCTATTCCTTTTCCCCCTACCCGCCACCTCACCAATGCGATCAGAGAAGAGACACTACAATGACGCTACCCCTTCCAACCCTTTACGGAGGCTGTGAACTCCAGTGCAGCCCCCCTTCTACTTTCCGCACATTGCAGAGGATACAGCACTCCCTACTCTGTCACACTGGAGGACATTGCCGAATTTGAAGAACACGCAAAAGTCACAGCACTTACCACAACTCTTCCAGACTCGACCCTCTTACCGAAGCCGGACTCCCAGCACACAATACCCACAATACGCCAGAAGACCTCGGATACATCGGGACAAATATATCTCTCACAGAATAACTATACAATTGCAGGACAGCTCTCCTGCGAAAGATCCAACGTACCCTAAAGAGCAGATCACAATCAAGCTCCCTGCACCGACCATCTCGAACGCCGGAGAAACCCACAGTCAAGAAATTCCTCTACACATAGTCTGAAGATCAACAACTATCCTTGGATGCACCTTTTTTCTTTCTCCAATAGACGTTATTTGGGGTAACTTACTATTTACTATTTGTTCATACATGTTTTTTGTTTTTACATAAATTTGGTTCCCTAGTTATTTCTGGTACGGCGGAGATTATCCGAAGGGATTCCTCAATGCTTATATTATTTGCCTAGCAACACTAAGAGCTCAGAGGCGGCATAGTCAACGATCATCCCAGTAACTCCTCCCATGTCCCCACTTGCTAACAACATAGTTACTTAGATCCTATATGGATCCAAATGCTCTAATTGAATAACCCCTATAACACAGAGAGCCGTACATAATATCTCCATATCTCAATTCAGCACCGATACCTTGCATATCCCACAACTGCACTTTTCCCATACCACGACCACTATCATAACTATTACACAACCGGACTCTAAAATGACAGCATATCGCCTAATCCTTCACAACCACCTCTGAGCTCTACCCTTCTAGGCGTTCTCCGGAACATATGTATATGAATGGTATTTCTGACTTAAGCAACTAACCGTTATGTTAATGAATAACAACATAGGCATAACTGAAAGCAGATGAGAAAGAAGGTAAAAGCAGATAGCATAATACAATGAACAAAATGAAGAGGAAAGGGAAAAGTAAGACGCAGAGACAGTTAGCTTTCCCCCCCTCTACTGTTTTTATTCCCATTGTTAAATCCACTTTAGGTCTTACTACAATCCCAGAGAGAGATACAGTAATTAATCAACTAAAGATTTGTTAGAATTAAATTCTATAAGTTTAATGTTTACATGTTTACCAACTATCTAAAAGTTCCACAGTATATGCCACACAGGACTTTGTTTATACAATGCAAACTCATATAACTACACTCTCCCCAAAGAGTTCCATCACTGCTACACAGTATAAAACACCCCCAATGTACACATTCTCTATATCCCTACTTCTCATACTCCAAGGCATAACCACTATTCCACCATACCACAGGTCCACCTCAAACGCTTAAACCCCAATAATTCACCCATATGCCTGATTGGGCTATGAGTCCGATGGCTCAGACTGTAAAACTTGTTTTACATCCCTCTTTTGACAGACCAACCCCCACACAGTGGCACAATACTGTTTTACCTCCTCAGACTTAACCTCGATCAACACACGCCACTGACACTTTCCGGATTGTCCACATTTGTGGAGCCCACCCACTTGGACAGGTGAACCGTCGGCCGCCTGCCTCCGGAACACCCCCACCCTCTTCCCACCTTTTCTTCTCCACCCTCCCTCACAACACCACATGCATCTCACTTGCTCTTAGACCACCACAAACTTAAATACATTTACAACTTACACTTAGATCCAACATCTCCTACGTCCCTGTCTCTCTGCCTGTCTCTCTGCCACAGCCCCTCAAACACACTACACACTTCCACAAGTAGTCTCGCTGACAGGTCTGCAAGATGTGCACCCCGCTTAATCAAACAGTCGTACCCACTCTTAAAATTATCTCACTTAACGCTAAAGGCCTCAACATACCAGAAAAACGCTCCCAACTTCTTATGTCCATGCACCGAAACAAAGCTGACATTATCTTTCTACAAGAAACCCATTTCCGTTCCGACTCCACACCAAAATTACACAACCATCAGTACCCAACCGCATACCATGCAACAAACCCATCCTCCAAATCTAAAGGGGTATCAATTCTCATAGGGAAAAAATGCCCTTTTCAACTAACTGACACATTGATTGATAGAGATGGCAGATACATTTTTCTGAAAGGATCATACCTCAACAAGAAAATCATGCTAGCTAACATATATGCACCTAACAGTGGCCAGGTATCTTTCTTTCGCAACATCACCGACTTGTTAACCACCTTCCAGGAAGGTATCCTCCTTCTTGGCGGAGACTTTAATATACCACTCAACCCAACACATGACACATCAACGGGAACATCCTCTCTTCCCTATACAGCCCTCCGAAAAATAAAATCACCCCTTCAAAACCTGCGACTCCACGATGCCTGGAGAACGTTAAACCCCAATGGCAAAGATTTCACTTTCTATTCCCCGCCACATCGTCGTTACTCCAGAATAGATTACATATTCATATCACAAAAAGACTTGCCCATGCTCAAACACGCATCCATAGACGCTATGTTCCTCTCTGACCACCACCCCGTCTCCATGAAATTGACCTTCCCTAATGCCACTCCTCGCTCACAGATATGGCGATTAGACCCATCCCTACTTACTGACCCCACTATCACAGCTGAAGTCGAAAACCGTCTTAAACAATACTTTCAGGAGAATAAACCCCCCGACACCTCCCCACTTATTAACTGGGAAGCCCACAAATGCGTGATCCGTGGCCTTCTCATCGCAGCAGCAGCAAAACGTAACCGTGAACAACGACAAAAATATAAAACTATCACGGAGAGCGGATCCAGAATCTAGAAAAAGCACACAAGCACACACAAGCTTTAACTGCCCTAACTGAGCTTATTCAAGCCCGACAGGAACTATTAGACCTTTTAGGAAAACAAATACGCCGCAGATATATCCTATCGCAGAAAACATTCTATGAATACGGCAATAAAGCCAGTAAAATACTGGCGAGATCCTTACAGCACAAGAAAGCTTCAACAACAATACACTCAATAACAGATGCCCTAGGGAAAAAAATGAACTCAACACCAGACATAGCGAAACAATTCGTTAAGTATTACACTAAACTATATAACCTCTCCCCCATGACCCCAACAGCAACTGAAGGAACAAGAAAACAACTAATCACTGACTTTTTACGAAAATACAGTCCATCCCCTATTTCCGAGTCCATGGCACGAGAACTTGACAACCCTTTGACCGTAGAAGAAGTTGACCAAGCATTAAAACAACTAAAAACGGGCAAAAGTTCCGGACCAGACGGTCTTACTGTAGGATACTACAAAACATACGCGGGTGTCCTTACCCCCTTTTTTCTGTCCGCCTTCAACTCGTTCACGTCTTCCTCAGAACCCCCTAGAGCCCTCTTAAACGCCCACATTGCAGTAATCCCTAAGCCAAATAAAGATCCAACTGTAGTCTCCAACTACAGACCCATCTCACTACTCAACGTAGACCTCAAATGGTACGCCAAAACAATAGCAAACAGACTTCTCCCTCTCCTCCCCCAGCTTGTACATCTTGACCAAGTTGGATTTGTCCCGGGAAGAGAAGCGAGAGATAATACGCTCAAAGCCATAAATGTCCACCACTGGCTTACCTCCACCAAACAACAGGGATTCATGCTTTCCCTCGATGCGGAGAAGGCATTCGACAGAGTGGCTTGGGACTACATGACGGAAGCTTTACGGGCTATAGGCTCCCCATCAAAACTGCTAAACCTCATAATGATGCTATATACTAACCCAACCGCAAGAGTCCGAGTCAATGGTCACCTGTCGGATGCCTTCTCCATATCGCATGGAACACGCCAAGGATGCCCCCTTTCCCCTATAATATTTATCCTCACACTCGAACTACTTCTGAGAAGACTAAGGGAGAACCCAGATGTCAAAGGCATAGAGATTAAAAACCGCACATACAAATTAGCAGCCTATCCACTATCCCAAATTTACTCAAAGACTTCGATGCCTTTAAGACCCTAACAAACCTCCAAATTAATTTCACAAAATCTAACGCCCTAAATGTCACCCTACCACCCGCAACACACAAACATTGCCAAACAATATTCCCATTCACCTGGAACGACCGTGCAATCACCTACCTGGGCATACAACTCCCAAAATCCCTTACTGACTTATACTCCCTCAACCACCTACCACTACTACAAAACATAATCAAAGACTTAACAAACTGGGCCTCCGGGTTCTTTTCCTGGTTTGGAAGATCTGCAATCATTAAAATGAACATCTTACCCAGATTATTGTATCTTCTGCAAACAATCCCAATCAAAATCCCACCGGCCTTTTTTTCCACATATCGCACAGCTTGCATAAAATTTGTGTGGGGGAAAATAAAACCAAGACTTAACTACACCAGGCTCACATATCCCAAGCTTAAGGGGGGAATAGGGCTACCCGACATAAAAAAATACCAACAAGCATGCCACCTTACAAGGATCATAGATTGGAACATACATGCTAGATATAAAGACTGGATCCGATTGGAACAATCAATGTCACCCCTCCCGCTAGCTCAACTCCCCTGGACCACACCTCAACACGTCCCCCCAGAATGTAAATCTCACCTTCTCATAAATCCAACATTGATCTCCTTCAGGGATGCATGCAACAAACATGAAATTTCCTCCATCCTAGGTCCAATGACACCACTAGCACACAACCCGGAGTTTACACCAGGTACATATCCTGCCTTTCTAACCGAAGGCTGGCCCCACCCAAACATTCAAGCAGAACACTTTTTTACTGATGGTCGCCTTCTGACTCAAGCAGAATTGGCCACCAAAATGAATACAGCCTCATTCCCCTTCTGGACGTATGTACAAATTAGACATTTTTTTAATAAACCCAATCCCCAACCAAAATGGGCAAGACATACCACTGCCTTCAAATCCCTATGCTTGACAGAGGAGCCTCAAAAACACTTAATCTCTCTTATATATACCATGCTATTTTCGAACCAGAACTCAAACTTGCTATGGAATAACAAAAAATGGGAGCAAGAACTGGCCATCAACCTCACAGAAAAAGACTGGGAAAATATCTATATGCACATACACAAGGGAACAATTAATGTTCAGGTACAGGAGAATGCATTCAAAATACTATCCAGGTGGTACAGAACCCCACTTAAACTACACCACTTTAACCCCGCTCTTTCCCAGCATTGCTGGAGATGTCAAACAGACATCGGATCCCTCATACATATATGGTGGACATGCCCCAAAATCCAACCGTTCTGGCAAGAGGTCCACAAAATTATCAAACAAGTAACCACCTACTCACTTGGCTACACCCCTGAGCAATTCCTCCTTCACCATTCCACAATTTCAACACACTCCTACTTCCGCTCTCTTGCTATGCACATGGTCAACGCAGCTAAAATGTGTGTTCCATGCAAATGGCGATCTCCTGACCCACCAACTGTAGCAGACTGGTATAAACGTATACAAAAGACTGCAGAAATGGAAATGGAATGGTTGTGAGACTCGTATTTTTCAGTTCGTTTTAACTGTTGTTCAGTCTGTGCTTGTGAGGTTTGTATCTGCTTTTCAGTGCGTTTGGTCAGTTGGCATTGAGAAATCTTTGTTTTATTGTCCGCTCGTTCCTGATTTTCAGGTCGCTCTTCACAGGCCTTGCTGTTCTTCAGTGCGTTCTGTTTAGTGCGTTCTGACCAGCCGACCGTTTTGAAACCATGTTACCTGTCCGGATGACGGACCCCGTTTTTGACCGTTTGTTGGCTTTGCTGACCCCCTATATCAGCAGGTAGGATACCTGCATGAGGCAAGCCATCACTCCGGAGCAGAGGCTAGTTGCCACGTTGCAGTACTTGGCGACAGGGAGAAGCCTGCAGGACCTCAAGTTCTCGACAGGCATCTCCCCCCAGGCTCTGGGGATCATTATCCCAGAGACCTGTTCTGCCATCATCCAGGTCCTGCAGAAGGACTATATTAAGGTAAGATATTTTTCTTTTATTAGCATCACATGTTCTTTTATGTAATCTTTGATAATGTAATGTATTTCTTGCCTCAAACACTACTTACCATCATTGCAATATAGTGTGAATGTCCCCTTTTTATCCTCACACATGCAGGATTTTTTTCCTGTTCTTTTTTGTCATGCATGTATATTTTCCTTCAATAACCTCCCCAGCATGCAATGATGGGCACATATCCACCTAGTCTACTCATTTTGAATGTATTTTGTTTGAGTGTATTTAGTGTGCTTATAATTAGCAATTAGCTTGATTTCCCAACCCCCTCCCCCCCACCTAAACTCAATCCAAATAGTGTGCTTATAATTAGCAATTAGCTTGATTTCCCAACCCCCTCCCCCCCACCTAAACTCAATCCAAATAGTGTGCTTATAATTAGCAATTAGCTTGATTTCCCAACCCTCTCCCCCCCCACCTAAACTCAATCCAAATAGTGTGCTTATAATTAGCAATTAGCTTGATTTCCCAACCCCCTCCCCCCCACCTAAACTCAATCCAAATAGTGTGCTTATAATTAGCAATTAGCTTGATTTCCCAACCCCCTCCCCCCCACCTAAACTCAATCCAAATTGTGTGCTTATAATTAGCAATTAGCTTGATTTCCCAACCCCCCCACCCTCGTAAAAATTTGCTAGAATGTTCTGTGGTGTTGATTTGTATAAAGCAAATATATGTTGCACTTTGCAAAATGCATGTGCACTCTACAAGGTCATTTGTTCCAGTGCTTTAGTAAATGAGCAGAAGCTCTGCTGATTTCCATCATCAAATCATATGCAAGCCACAAAGTGTTTTCATTAATTGCCCTTGCATGTGATTGTGTACTCCTTGCAACATGACTGCCTTTTTACCTTACCTCATTTACTGTAAGCTGGGTAGCAACTGCACTTGCAGAGTGTGACAACTGCAGTCTTGTAGCCTTTTTAGTCCCTAAATCCCTGCATGTCCTAAAAGCAATCTTTTTTAGGGCTTGCACAACCCCCTAAAATGTAATCAATGTTCCATCAGAGGGGGTGAGCAATCTGATAAGTGTGCCTTTCCATATTAGTTCTTCCCGAAGATTTAAATTTTTTAATGTTATACTGATGCTGGGGAATAATGTTTTTAATTGTATAATTTTCTTGCAATGTTATCTTCAAAATTACTGATTTTGGTTTTCTTGTTTGATTCCCCAGTTTCCTTCAACGCCACAGGAATGGCAGACTGTGGCATCCCATTTTGCCACCCGTTGGGACTTTCCCAATTGTGGAGGGGCTATAGATGGGAAACATGTCCACATCGTGCCACTACCCCATTCGGGGTCATACTATTTTAATTATAAGGGGTTCCACAGTATTGTTTTAATGGCGGTGGTGTCGGCACACTATGAATTTTTATATGTGGACGTGGGGAAGAATGGCCGGATGACGGACCCCGTTTTTGACCGTTTGTTGGCTTTGCTGACCCCCTATATCAGCAGGTAGGATACCTGCATGAGGCAAGCCATCACTCCGGAGCAGAGGCTAGTTGCCACGTTGCGGTACTTGGCGACAGGGAGAAGCCTGCAGGACCTCAAGTTCTCGACAGGCATCTCCCCCCAGGCTCTGGGGATCATTATCCCAGAGACCTGTTCTGCCATCATCCAGGTCCTGCAGAAGGACTATATTAAGGTAAGATATTTTTCTTTTATTAGCATCACATGTTCTTTTATGTAATCTTTGATAATGTAATGTATTTCTTGCCTCAAACACTACTTACCATCATTGCAATATAGTGTGAATGTCCCCTTTTTATCCTCACACATGCAGGATTTTTTTCCTGTTCTTTTTTGTCATGCATGTATATTTTCCTTCAATAACCTCCCCAGCATGCAATGATGGGCACATATCCACCTAGTCTACTCATTTTGAATGTATTTTGTTTGAGTGTATTTAGTGTGCTTATAATTAGCAATTAGCTTGATTTCCCAACCCCCTCCCCCCCACCTAAACTCAATCCAAATAGTGTGCTTATAATTAGCAATTAGCTTGATTTCCCAACCCCCTCCCCCCCACCTAAACTCAATCCAAATAGTGTGCTTATAATTAGCAATTAGCTTGATTTCCCAACCCTCTCCCCCCCCCCACCTAAACTCAATCCAAATAGTGTGCTTATAATTAGCAATTAGCTTGATTTCCCAACCCCCTCCCCCCCACCTAAACTCAATCCAAATAGTGTGCTTATAATTAGCAATTAGCTTGATTTCCCAACCCCCTCCCCCCCACCTAAACTCAATCCAAATTGTGTGCTTATAATTAGCAATTAGCTTGATTTCCCAACCCCCCCACCCTCGTAAAAATTTGCTAGAATGTTCTGTGGTGTTGATTTGTATAAAGCAAATATATGTTGCACTTTGCAAAATGCATGTGCACTCTACAAGGTCATTTGTTCCAGTGCTTTAGTAAATGAGCAGAAGCTCTGCTGATTTCCATCATCAAATCATATGCAA
The DNA here is from genome assembly GCA_037952835.1 of Lithobates septentrionalis. Classification (NCBI taxonomy): domain Eukaryota; kingdom Metazoa; phylum Chordata; class Amphibia; order Anura; family Ranidae; genus Lithobates; species Lithobates septentrionalis. The sequence goes on from JBBDGP010000074.1 coordinate 3,506,264, forward strand.
GCCACAAAGTGTTTTCATTAATTGCCCTTGCATGTGATTGTGTACTCCTTGCAACATGACTGCCTTTTTACCTTACCTCATTTACTGTAAGCTGGGTAGCAACTGCACTTGCAGAGTGTGACAACTGCAGTCTTGTAGCCTTTTTAGTCCCTAAATCCCTGCATGTCCTAAAAGCAATCTTTTTTAGGGCTTGCACAACCCCCTAAAATGTAATCAATGTTCCATCAGAGGGGGTGAGCAATCTGATAAGTGTGCCTTTCCATATTAGTTCTTCCCGAAGATTTAAATTTTTTAATGTTATACTGATGCTGGGGAATAATGTTTTTAATTGTATAATTTTCTTGCAATGTTATCTTCAAAATTACTGATTTTGGTTTTCTTGTTTGATTCCCCAGTTTCCTTCAACGCCACAGGAATGGCAGACTGTGGCATCCCATTTTGCCACCCGTTGGGACTTTCCCAATTGTGGAGGGGCTATAGATGGGAAACATGTCCACATCGTGCCACTACCCCATTCGGGGTCATACTATTTTAATTATAAGGGGTTCCACAGTATTGTTTTAATGGCGGTGGTGTCGGCACACTATGAATTTTTATATGTGGACGTGGGGAAGAATGGCCGGATGACGGACCCCGTTTTTGACCGTTTGTTGGCTTTGCTGACCCCCTATATCAGCAGGTAGGATACCTGCATGAGGCAAGCCATCACTCCGGAGCAGAGGCTAGTTGCCACGTTGCGGTACTTGGCGACAGGGAGAAGCCTGCAGGACCTCAAGTTCTCGACAGGCATCTCCCCCCAGGCTCTGGGGATCATTATCCCAGAGACCTGTTCTGCCATCATCCAGGTCCTGCAGAAGGACTATATTAAGGTAAGATATTTTTCTTTTATTAGCATCACATGTTCTTTTATGTAATCTTTGATAATGTAATGTATTTCTTGCCTCAAACACTACTTACCATCATTGCAATATAGTGTGAATGTCCCCTTTTTATCCTCACACATGCAGGATTTTTTTCCTGTTCTTTTTTGTCATGCATGTATATTTTCCTTCAATAACCTCCCCAGCATGCAATGATGGGCACATATCCACCTAGTCTACTCATTTTGAATGTATTTTGTTTGAGTGTATTTAGTGTGCTTATAATTAGCAATTAGCTTGATTTCCCAACCCCCTCCCCCCCACCTAAACTCAATCCAAATAGTGTGCTTATAATTAGCAATTAGCTTGATTTCCCAACCCCCTCCCCCCCACCTAAACTCAATCCAAATAGTGTGCTTATAATTAGCAATTAGCTTGATTTCCCAACCCTCTCCCCCCCCCACCTAAACTCAATCCAAATAGTGTGCTTATAATTAGCAATTAGCTTGATTTCCCAACCCCCTCCCCCCCACCTAAACTCAATCCAAATAGTGTGCTTATAATTAGCAATTAGCTTGATTTCCCAACCCCCTCCCCCCCACCTAAACTCAATCCAAATTGTGTGCTTATAATTAGCAATTAGCTTGATTTCCCAACCCCCCCACCCTCGTAAAAATTTGCTAGAATGTTCTGTGGTGTTGATTTGTATAAAGCAAATATATGTTGCACTTTGCAAAATGCATGTGCACTCTACAAGGTCATTTGTTCCAGTGCTTTAGTAAATGAGCAGAAGCTCTGCTGATTTCCATCATCAAATCATATGCAAGCCACAAAGTGTTTTCATTAATTGCCCTTGCATGTGATTGTGTACTCCTTGCAACATGACTGCCTTTTTACCTTACCTCATTTACTGTAAGCTGGGTAGCAACTGCACTTGCAGAGTGTGACAACTGCAGTCTTGTAGCCTTTTTAGTCCCTAAATCCCTGCATGTCCTAAAAGCAATCTTTTTTAGGGCTTGCACAACCCCCTAAAATGTAATCAATGTTCCATCAGAGGGGGTGAGCAATCTGATAAGTGTGCCTTTCCATATTAGTTCTTCCCGAAGATTTAAATTTTTTAATGTTATACTGATGCTGGGGAATAATGTTTTTAATTGTATAATTTTCTTGCAATGTTATCTTCAAAATTACTGATTTTGGTTTTCTTGTTTGATTCCCCAGTTTCCTTCAACGCCACAGGAATGGCAGACTGTGGCATCCCATTTTGCCACCCGTTGGGACTTTCCCAATTGTGGAGGGGCTATAGATGGGAAACATGTCCACATCGTGCCACTACCCCATTCGGGGTCATACTATTTTAATTATAAGGGGTTCCACAGTATTGTTTTAATGGCGGTGGTGTCGGCACACTATGAATTTTTATATGTGGACGTGGGGAAGAATGGCCGGATGACGGACCCCGTTTTTGACCGTTTGTTGGCTTTGCTGACCCCCTATATCAGCAGGTAGGATACCTGCATGAGGCAAGCCATCACTCCGGAGCAGAGGCTAGTTGCCACGTTGCGGTACTTGGCGACAGGGAGAAGCCTGCAGGACCTCAAGTTAAATATTTTTACATAATAAAAAATACAATTTTTTGGGCATTTTGATTTTAGCAAACAGGCTTTTTTTTAATTTTTTTTTTTGTTTTTTAAAATCCTTTTTTTTTTGTTTTTTGGTTTTTTAAAATCCTTTTTATTTTTTATTTTTTATTTTTTAAAATCCTTTTTTTTTTTTTTTTTTTTTTAAATCCTTTTTTTTTTTTTTTTGGCTTTTTAAGGTATTTTCTCTAAACAGCCCTCCTTTTTTAAATGATGTTAAACAGCCATATAATTTCACCAAAAAGAAGAAAGAGAAGGCCCAGAATGGGGTCAGCAAAACAGGAAATGAAGGACATGATCGATGTTTTGGGGTTTCAAAAAGGGCATTTAGATTCGACCCAAAACATCAATTATGTCCTTCATTTCCTGCTGCATACGATCCAGCCGATTACGCATTTCATTGATCTCCCCATTCCAGGCCATTATTTGACCAATTAGCCGTTGGGCACTGTCTGAGGTGAAATAGTCACTTCTTGTACCTAAAGTGGAATGAAACAAAAAAATGTGTTTAGAAATATGCACACATACATAGTTTACCTTACCATAAAGCTGGTGTCTCAGACACTGACCTGGTGGGTTGCCCATGTCGCATAATTCCTGAACATCCTCGGGGGTGGCGCTGTTGCTTGACTCAAGCACAACCAGATCACCTAAAATAGAGTCGAAAAATTACATAAAAGAAAAGGCAGCCATGCATAGATTACCGTAAGCTGGTGTGTCAGACACTCACCTGGTGGGGTGCCCATGTCGCCCACCTCTCCTTCCTCCACATCCTCAGTGGGGCTTGGGCTGATTTCCCAAGTATGTTCTTTTGCTTGGGGTGGACTGTGTTCTTGTTGGCTGAGTGATTTTTCCCCTATGTGAACCAAAAAATTAATATACTTAACACACAGATATTTTAGTACATAGTCATTTTCAAACATTTGTAGTGAAGTGGTGTACAAATGTTCTGTTTGTGTAGAGTTCCTATTTTACCTAAATATTTAAATTTCTAAAGACATATCGGATAGATAAATATCTAGATATCAATATCTATAAATATAGTTAATAATCTTTTGATCTCTCTCTCTCTATATCTCTAACAAAATATAAATATCAAACAAAATGTAACGAAAAAAAAATATATAACTTAAAATATTCCAAACTAATTTTTTACATTTATATATCTATCTATATCTATCTATATCTATATATCTACATATCTCCATCTACCTATATCTATCTATATATATCTATATATATATATATATATATATATATATATATATACAGTGCTTTGCGAAAGTATTCGGCCCCCTTGAACTTTTCAACCTTTTGCCACATTTCAGGCTTCAAACATAAAGATATAAAATTTTTATTTTTTGTGAAGAATCACCAACAAGTGGGACACAATTGTGAAGTGGAACAAAATCTATTGGATTGTTGAAACTTTTTTAACTAATAAAAAAATGAAAAGTGGGGCGTGCAAAATTATTTGGCCCCCTTGCGTTAATACTTTGTAGAGCCACCTTTTGCTGCGATTACAGCTGAAAGTCGCTTGGGGTATGTCTCTATCAGTTTTGCACATCGAGAGACTGAAATTCTTGCCCATTCTTCCTTGCAAAACAGCTCGAGCTCAGTGAGGTTGGATGGAGAGTGTTTGTGAACAGCAGTTTTCAGCTCTTTCCACAGATTCTCGATTGGATTCAGGTCTGGACTTTGACTTGGCCATTCTAACACCTGGATATGTTTATTTGTGAACCATTCCTTTGTAGATTTTGCTGTATGTTTGGGATCATTGTCTTGTTGGAAGATAAATCTCCGTCCCAGTTTCAGGTCTTTTGCAGACTCCAACAGGTTTTCATCCAGAATGGTCCTGTATTTGGCTGCATCCATCTTCCCCTCAATTTTAACCATCTTCCCTGTCCCTGCTGAAGAAAAGCAGGCCCAAACCATGATGCTGCCACCACCATGTTTCACAGTGGGGATGGTGTGTTGAGGGTGATGAGCTGTGTTGCTTTTACGCCAAACATATCGTTTTGCATTGTGGCCAAAAAGTTTGATTTTGGTTTCATCGGACCAGAGCACCTTCTTCCACATGTTTGGTGTGTCTCCCAGGTGGCTTGTGGCAAACTTTAGACGAGACTTTTTATGGATATCTTTGAGAAATGGCTTTCTTCTTGCCACTCTTCCATAAAGGCCAGATTTGTGCAGTGTACGACTGATTGTTGTCCTATGGACAGACTCTCCCACCTCAGCTGTAGTTCTCTGCAGTTCATCCAGAGTGATCATGGGCCTCTTGGCTGCATCTCTGATTAGTCTTCTCCTTGTCTGAGCTGAAAGTTTAGAGGGACAGCCAGGTCTTGGTAGATTTGCAGTGGTCTGATACTCCTTCCATTTCAAAATGATCGCTTGCACAGTGCTCCTTGGGATGTTTAAAGCTTGGGAAATCTTTTTGTATCCAAATCCGGCTTTAAACTTCTCCACAACAGTATTACGGACCCGCCTGGTGTGTTCCTTGGTCTTCATGATGCTCTCTGCGCTTTCAACAGAACCCTGAGACTATCACAGAGCAGGTGCATTTATACAGAGACTTGATTACACACAGGTGGATTCTATTTATCACCATCAGTCATTTAGGACAACATTGGATCATTCAGAGATCCTCGCTGAACTTCTGGAGTGAGTTTTCTGCACTGAAAGTAAAGGGGCCGAATAATTTTGCACGCACCACTTTTCAGTTTTTTAATTGCTAAAAAAGTTTAAAATATCCAATAGATTTCGTTCCACTTCACATTTGTGTCCCACTTGTTGGTGATTCTTCACAAAAAAATAAAATTTTATATCTTTATGTTTGAAGCCTGAAATGTGGCAAAAGGTTGAACAGTTCAAGGGGGCCGAATACTTTTGCAAGGCACTGTATATATATATATATATATATATATTCATACATACATATAGATATATAGATATATAGATAGATATATACATACACATATATATATATATATATATATATATATATATATATATATATATATATATAGATATATATCTATATATATAGATATATAGATATATATATATTCATACATACATATATATATATAGATATATATAGATAGATAGATAGATAGATAGATAGATAGATAGATAGATAGATAGATAGATAGATAGATAGATAGATAGATAGATAGATAGATCTATATAGAGATATATCTATAGATATGTAACGAGGTTTATTAAAAGATCGTTTGAAACGATGAGCAAAAAAATCGTATAGGAATGAAAAGCACATGGAGCAGTATACAAGGTAATAAACACAAGAGAAAAACACGACAAGTACTTACTTTTTTTCAGCACTTTACGGATCCGTCTGTACTGATCCGGCTCCCTGAGTTTGAGGTCAGACCATCTTTTTCTAATTTGATCCTTGGAGCGCTGTACCCCAAAATAAGCCTGTAAAGTGTCCACCACCTTCGCCATTATTTTGGCCTTGCGCAAATTTACGTACGGCCCATACTTCCCAACATAGTCCTTTTTTTTAATAATGGCCACCATTTCTACCATCTCTTCAAAGGACATATTGGAGGCCTTAAATCTAGGCCTCACAGATCTTGACATTCCGGCCTCTGGGCTTTCTTCGCTACCTGAGGTAGTACACACCTGATGTGTCTCCGCCATTATTCACCCCACTACGCGCTGTAAATAAAAATGGGCGGAGAACATGAGTTAAAATCGAACGTCAGGGGCGGGCGACACAGGCGGAGTTTCACACATGCGTAGTGTATAAAGAGGGGCCTTGTGCACGTGTCGTACGTACGTTCTGTGCGTAGGTGATAGTGGACCGGGACGTTACTAAACGAAGGTAATTTTAAAATTATATTTTTTTTATGGTCATGACTTTGTAGCAAGCGGCCTATATGGCTTGACAGATTGATGAGGCCTACATAGGGAGAAGATGATGAGGGTTTAGCAGAAACCTAATAAGTGTTTTTTGTCTTGTGACTTTATCTTTTTCAGATATAATGAATCCCCTATTTAAGGATCCAGAGTTCCTTACAGCTTTCATTTCTAAATATCGAGAGATGAGGAATTTGTGGGAGGTGAAACACCCTCAGTATTATGCAAAGCATGTGAGGAAGTCAACGCTGGAGAGACTTCTGTCCTTTGTCCAGGCGACCATCCCAGAAGCAACAATGGAGACATTGCTCCGGAAAATTGGGGTCTTGAGGAATATGTATAAGAGGGAGCATAAGAAGATCCAGGAATCAATGAGATCAGGAGCATCAGCAGATGTTGTTTATGTACCCAGGCTGTGGTACTACAATCAACTCCATTTTCTTGATGACCAGACTGAAGCCAGGGCATCACTTTCAACCCTTCCCTCCACCCTTCCCTCCACCCTTCCCTCCACCCTTCCCTCCACCCCAGCAGAGGCTGATGAGGAGCAAGCTGGGTCTTCCATCCTGGATGAACTGGATATGACCATCTGGAGTCAGGTAAATTAGTTTAAACAATATTTACTGTACTAATATTAATGAGGTTAACTGGATGTTATAATTGTCTCAAAGATTTTTGCCCTCAAAATTGTGTATACATATCAATTGACAGGAGTGGCTAAATATGTTTGGCACATGCTAAAAAAAATTAGGGTGTCTGATTAGACTCTTTTATTAAAGAGATGTATTCACATTGAATTTGCTAGTCATGAGAAGCAAATTGTGTGTCATTGATGAACCCCAAAAAAAAAACTAAAACTATGTCCTTTTTTTATACACAGGATGAGTCCATCCAGGAGGAATGTGTGGAAAGTGGCAGGCAGGAGGAGACCGGGCCCATGGACAGCCTGGAGGAGGCCGGATTCACCATCATCCTGGAGGAGGCTGGGCCCAGTGTCAGGCAGGAGGTGGCTGGTCCCAGTGAGGTGGCTGGTCCCAGTGAGGTGGCTGGGCCAAGTGAGGTGGCTGGTCCCAGTGAGGTGGCTGGGCCCAGTAGGAGCATGACCCAATCCCAAGTGCCTCCCCTCCGCCTTCCCAAAAAAAGGGACAGGAAGGGGACGGTCACACAGGAGGCATCCCTGCGCCTCATGCAAGAGGCCACCCGTTTTTTGAGGAGCCCCCCCAAAGCGGAAGAGTCCTATGGCTGCTACTTAGCCAGCAGGCTTCTTCAAATGGATTGGGACCAGCGCCTCATTTGCGAGCGCCTATTTGGGGAAACTATCCAGAAGGGGCTGCAGGGCACGCTAACCCGAAACATCCAACTACATGAGGCAGCCCCCCCTCCTCCTCCTCCTCCTCCTCCTCCTGCCACAACTGAAACACCACAGCCACAGCCTCCAAAGAAGGCTACAGGGAAGGCTGCAGGGAAGGCTGCAGGGCAGCGTGGAGGAAAGGCTGCAGGGAAGAGAAGAAAGTGATGACCTGGGTTCAGTCTGGTCTGACAGAAGATGCAGGCTGTTGTAGGACCACAGTCTGGGGACATCTATATCATCTGCTGGTGCTGTTGATCTCTGGGATTCTTGGACCAGATTGTGCTCCCTCTTATATGGACTCCTCAAGATCCCAATTTTCTTGTACACCGACTTTTTCCAGCGTTGACTTCCTCTTTATTTTATTTTGACCATGAATAAATGGATCTTTTTTGAGTTTATGAAAAGACTTTATGTGTTTTATTTTAAATCATTGATTTTAGACACAATGTTAAATTAACAAGGGACAACAATCTCATTGAGTTTGCAAAAACACACCAAAAATACATTAATAATGTTAATAATGTTCGAGTGGTAAGTCTTGAAAAAAAAAAAAAAGATACATAACCAAAAATGGTGCTTTTGACTCCACACAAAAAAATAAAAAAAAAAGGGTAAAAAGTATTATTAGTATGGAAACATTGTTTTTAAAAAGCATACTATATCATTCATGAGATCAAAGAGAAAAAGAATCCAGAAATCAGTTTGGGAGAACTCTGTTTGAATATGAACAGCAAAACACCTTCGTTCTTTATAGCATTCGTAAAGAAGACATAAAATGCGCTGCATTCAACGATCACAGATTTTGCAGCGTGATGAATGTGCTACCTACAATACGAACACTAGTTTTACTAGACCGAGTGCTTCCGTTTAGTTTTTGCTTATGAGCATGCGTTGTTTTTTTGTCCGTTGGACTAGCATACAGACGAGCGGACTTCGGGGTCCGTCGTAGTTACGACGTAAAGATTTGAAGCATGTTTCAAATCTAAAGTCCGTCGGATTTAAGGCTAAAAAAGTCAGTTTAAAGTCCGGAGAAGCCCACACACGATCGGATTACCAGCCAGCTTTAGTCCGTCAGCGTCCGTTGGACTTTTGTAGACGAAAAGTCCGACCGTGTGTACGCGGCATAAGACTAAAGGGTTAGCCATCTGTTTTGAAAAACACCTTAAATTTCCCCCCTCCGAAGTTATTAAAGACCAAGCGGGTAGGTTTCTACTGGTAAAAGGCACGATTGAGGGTTCATTGTACTCCTTTATTTCTTACTACGCCCCAAACAAGGGTCAGGCTTCCTTTTTCTCCACAATGTTGTCCACACTAGGCCCGCAACTTGAGGGGAAAATAATAATGGGAGGAGACACAAACCTCCCTTTTGATACTTCTCTAGACAAATCGGGGTCTGGACCTCCTCGCTCCAGAAAACCTCCAAAACAAAGTACTAAAATAGACTCCACACTGTATTCTCTAGGCCTGGTGGATATATGGAGAGAAATGAATCCTAGTTCCAAAGACTTTACCCATTACTCAGCCCCACACCACCTCTACACCAGAATCAATCACATTTTTATCCAATCACATAACATCCCCGGGGCTATTAAAGCAGTTATTAGAGACTCCTCCATTTCAGACCACTCCTTGGTTCTCTTATATATGCAACAATCTCCTAACCCGGGTAACAAATTCATATGGCGCCTTAATGAAGGGCTCCTAAGTTACCCAATACAATGCTCGATTTTAGCAAAGGAAATACAGGAATATTTTCATTTAAACGATACGGAAGAGGTCTCTCCGGAAACGTTGTGGGCAGCCCATAAGGCAGTCCTCAGAGGGAAAATTATTCAAATCTCCACCAATCTTAAAAAAGAATGCACGGCTGAAACTAACAATCTTCGGTTAAAATTCCAATCCCTGTGTGGAGCCCATAAAAGGAACCCCACCAAGGATTCTCTAGAGGCGCTGGAAAATGCGCGGACATCTTTAAACCTGGCCCTCACCTCCGAGGCTGAGAAACAGCTCCAGTGGTCAGGAGCTCGCTTTTACCACCAAACTGACAAAATAGGAACTAAATTAGCAGCCAAATTGTCACCAAGACCACGATCAGCTGCCTTCCCCAAAATTTGCATTCTTTCGGGTGAACTTTCTCAAAACCCAAAAAGCATAATGGTAACATTCCACGACTTTTATACTTCACTATATAAAAAGGAACAAACAACACCTGACCATTCTACATCGGACTTCCTAAACAACCTATCTCTTCCCAGATTATCGCCTGAACATTCAGGCCTACTAGATGATCCTATTTCTGAATCAGAAGTACTCAAGGTGATTAAGCACCTGAAACAAAACTCGGCCCGGGTCCCGACGGCTTTTCCGTTGGATATTACAAAAAATTCGGCCCTATATTAACCCCGTATTTAGTCAAATTTTTTAACTCTCTCAGGTCTGGCTCTCCCCTGGATAAAGCCCTCAATCTTGCCTTCATATCGGTCATTCCAAAACCCGGCAAAGATACAACAATGGTTTCCAATTATCGTCCTATCTCCTTAATTAACAACGATTTAAAAATCTTAACTAAAGTTCTTTCCAACCGGCTAGCATCCTGCATAGCCCTTTATATCAATAAGGACCAGGTGGGCTTTTTCCCGGGGAGACAAGGACCTGATCAGATCAGGAGAGCAATTGACATTATTTCGCTTCTCAAATCTCAATGGGATGGAGGCTCCCCACAACACGGCTATTTGTTATCCATCGACTTGCAAAAAGCTTTTGATACAGTCACCTGGCCCTACCTATTCCATATACTAGAATGCTGGGGTTTTGGTCAACGTTTCATGAGCATTCTTAGAGCCCTGTACTCTGACCCAAGTGCACAGGTCAGATTGCAGGGCTACTACTCCGAGCCTCTAACTATAGAGAGGGGAACTAGACAGGGGTGCCCTCTCTCCCCCCTTCTGTTTGCCATAGCCATGGAATCCTTGGCTATTGCAATTAGAACTCATCCTGACATCAAAGGGGTGTTGTGTGGCAAACGCGAGCACAAATGCGCCCTTTTTGCTGATGATTTGTTGCTCTTCGTGACTTCCCCTCTAGTCTCTACTCCTAATATCTTCTCTTTGCTTGATAAGTTTGGTGAGGTATCTGGGCTGCGAGTCAACGTATCCAAATCTTCTGCCCTGAACATCACGGTCCCTCCTAATGTTCTATGTAGCCTACAAAACCACTTCCCGTTTTCCTGGAACGAGGTCTCACTTTCATACCTAGGGGTCAATCTCACAGCAAGTATAGTCTCACTCTATTCATCCAACTACCCGGCCATCTTTCGCAAATTGATTTCGGACCTTTCCCTTTGGGGTAATCATAACTTATCTTGGCTAGGACGTATTAATGCAGTCAAAATGACCCTCCTCCCCCGCATACTTTATTTATTCAGATCCTTGCCCATCCCCATACAAAAATCGCAAGTTCACCTACTCCAATCCAAAATCATAAAATTCATTTGGGGCTCGAGGGGAAGTCGTTGCGCACAACACATCTTATTCAGGCCTAAATCACAAGGTGGTCTAGCCCTACCTAACATTTGGTGGTATTATCAGGCAGCTCAGTTGGCCCAGATCTCCATTGTATATTCAAAGGGTCCGAAACCCGATTGGGTTGCAATGGAACGTCATGCAGTCCCTCTCCACACGATTGATTTTTTGCTTTGGTCTCCCACTAAATTGAGACCACCCGTTCTAGCCCCCACGTTATCACATTCTCTGGCCTTATGTGACCGACTTTATAAAAATCCCTCCCTGATTTCCTCCCTCAAACCCCTGACACATATTTTTTATAACCCCGACTTTCCACCTGGAATGAACATTTTAGCGTTTAGTTGGTGGCTGAATAAGGGATTACTTAGAATAGGGAACTATTTCTCCTCCACAGGCCCGCTCTCCTTGGCATTTTGTACAAGTGAGCTTGAAATGCCCCCTGCTGAACGTTTCCGTTTTATGCATATACAACACTTCCTTCATTCCATTTGGCCAAATAAATTTGAGCCCCCTTCAGTAACTAACTATGAATCATGGTGTGCTGGTGCAATGGATCAGAGAGGGGGGATCTCCATCATTTATGCCTCGCTTGCCTCAGCGGTGTCCTAGCCCCCATATGCCTTATCCTGGGAAAAAGACCTTGATATTTCCTGGGATAGATATCAATGGTTCTCCTGCTTTCATCGCTCGTTTAAGGGAATCCTTAATGTTTACCTCATGGAGGGCAGCATTAAGGTGCTCATGAGATGGTACAGGGTACCCTCTCTTCTTGCTAAGATATATCCTGATGCTTCCCCGCTGTGCTTCCGTGGATGCAACCATATAGGGACTCTATACCATGTATGGTGGACCTGCCCACGAATAAGGAGCTTATGGAACAAAATATTCTCAGTGATCCGCAAAGTAACCACCGTTCAGATTACTCAAAACCCAGAGATAGCTCTATTGAATCTGAAGGTAGTTAAGGTAGATAAATATACCCAACAACTGATCTTTTTCATCCTACTGGGCACCAAAATTACAATAGCCTCATGTTGGAAAAAACGCAGGGTCCCATTCGCAGCAGTGAAGCATAAATTTTCCTGGATTATGGCACAAGAAAAGATAGTCAGCATTATACAAGACAAAGTTCGTATTTTTGAGTCAACATGGGAACCTTGGGCCAATTTTTGCCATATTTCCTTATGCCCTGGCATTAACCCACCAGGGCAACAGGTACTCTGAGTGACTCCATTGATAATTCTTATCACTTGCGAATGTCTTCTTCCCCTCCCCCCCCCCCCCGGTCTTCCTCCCCTTTCCTTTTATTACCTCAGATTCCCTGATTGTTTTCTCTGTAAGCTGTTTAACCCTGATATTTATTTATATTTGTTTTTTTTTGCCTTTCCTTGGAGGGATATGGTATTACCTTAACAATCCCTCAGCTCCCCGAGCCTAGGGCTTTTCTGATTAAATACCTCCCCTTAAGCTAGAGCATATGTAACTAAGCTGGTTAGATCACTTGACTATAGTCATTAGCGGGGTAGGGTTTTTCTCACTGCTAGATTAGAACAATAATTTAGGGCTCTCCTGGTTGGGAAGGACTCGACCGAGGTTGGGGGTCCGGGAGGGTGGGGTGGCCCCATGCCGGCAGTGTGTTCCCCTATGGGGCGGGTGGCTGACGCCTCTCCTGCTCCCTGAGCCCTTGCAAATAAAAGAGCGGTCTTTATTATTTTCACGACCACATCACCCTCACCCCGGAAAAAGTGTTACACCTGTCTCCTTCAGTCTTTTGATCCGGCAGAATACACATCATATATTAGTCTAGCTTCTGAGACATGTCTATTCTAGCTTATAACCTTGATATACTTTCAATTGTAACACAGAATTTTGCTATAATTGTCTTTCATTTTTACACCCTGCATTGAGAGGTTTCGCCTCGAATTTATTTGTTCCTTATGTTTCTTCATATCTTATTGCTTTGTAATGTCTACTACAAAGGTTCTGTATAAATTTTTGTTATTCATAATAAAAATCTATTGAAAGAAAAAAAAGAGATGAAAGCTATTGGCCACTGCCCCGTTTATAGTCCCGACGTACGTATTTTACGTCACCGCGTTCAGAATGATCGGATTTTCCGACAACTTTGTGTGACCGTGTGTATGCAAGACAAGTTTGAGCCAACATCCGTCGGAAAAAATCCTAGGATTTTGTTGTCGGAATGTCCGAACAAAGTCCGACCGTGTGTACGGGGCATAAAATGTATGTGTCTTAGGATGTTTGATCTTAATAAAATCATAAAGATCCTTATTAACCACTTGCCGACCGCCTAACGCAGATATACTGCTGCAGAATGGCATGGGCAGGCAGAATCACGTTCCCATACGTGATCTGCCTCCCGCGGGCGGGGGGTCCGATCGGACCCCCCCCGGTGCCAGCGGCGGTCGGCATTTCACTGGGAGCGTTGGGAGGCGAGGGGGAGACCATCCGATCGTGGCCCCCCCTCGCGATCGCTCCCAGCCAATGGGAATCCTCCTCTGCCTGTGTGTAGTTTCACACAGGCAGAGGATGTGATGTCATCTCTCCTTGGCTTTGGCAGTTTCCATTCCAGTGCTAAGGAGAGAAGACATGTAAGTGCACAAAACACTACACACACAGTAGAACATGCCAGGCACATAAAACACCCCCGACCCCCCCGATCCCCCCCCCCCCCCGATCCCCTCCCAATCACCCCCCCCTGTCACAAACTGACACCAAGCAGTATTTTTTTTTTTTTCTGATTACTGCATGGTGTCAGTTTGTGACAGTTACAGTGTTAGGGCAGTGAGTGTTACCCCCCTTTAGGTCTAGGGTACCCCCCTAAACCCCCCCTAATAAAGTTTTAACCCCTTGATCACCCCCTGTCACCAGTGTCACTAAGCAATCATTTTTCTGATCGCTGTATTAGTGTCGCTTGTGACGCTAGTTAGGGATGTAAATATTTAGGTTCGCTGTCAGCGTTTTATAGCGTCAGGGACCCCCATATACTACCTAATAAATGTTTTAACCCCTTGATTGCCCCTAGTTAACCCTTTCACCACTGATCACCGTATAAGTGTTACGGGTGACGCTGGTTAGTTCGTTTATTTTTTATAGTGTCAGGGCACCCGCCGTTTATTACCGAATAAAGGTTTAGCCCCCTGATCGCCCGGCGGTGATATGCGTCGCCCCAGGCAGCGTCAGATTAGCGCCAGTACCGCTAACACCCACGCACGCAGCATACGCCTCCCTTAGTGGTATAGTATCTGTACGGATCAATATCTGATCCGATCAGATCTATACTAGCGTCCCCAGCAGTTTAGGGTTCCCAAACACGCAGTGTTAGCGGGATCAGCCCAGATACCTGCTAGCACCTGCGTTTTGCCCCTCCGCCCGGCCCAGCCCACCCAAGTGCAGTATCAATCGATCACTGTCACTTACAAAACACTAAATGCATAACTGCAGCATTCGCAGAGTAAGGCCTGATCCCTGCGATCGCTAACAGTTTTTTTGGTAGCGTTTTGGTGAACTGGCAAGCACCAGCCCCAGGCAGCGTCAGGTTAGCGCCAGTACCGCTAACACCCACGCACGCACCGTACACCTCCCTTAGTGGTATAGTATCTGAACGGATCAATATCTGATCCGATCAGATCTATACTAGCGTCCCCAGCAGTTTAGGGTTCCCACAAACGCAGTGTTAGCGGGATCAGCCCAGATACCTGCTAGCACCTGCGTTTTGCCCCTCTGCCCAGCCCACCCAAGTGCAGTATCGATCGATCACTGTCACTTACAAAACACTAAACGCATAACTGCAGCGTTCGCAGAGTCAGGCCTGATCCCTGCGATCGCTAACAGTTTTTTTTGTAGCGTTTTGGTGAACTGGCAAGCACCAGCGGCCTAGTACACCCCGGTCGTAGTCAAACCAGCACTGCAGTAACACTTGGTGACGTGGCGAGTCCCATAAGTGCAGTTCAAGCTGGTGAGGTGGCAAGCACAAGTAGTGTCCCGCTGCCACCAAAAAGACAAACACAGGCCCGTCGTGCCCATAGTGC
This sequence comes from Lithobates septentrionalis, assembly GCA_037952835.1. Lineage (NCBI taxonomy): Eukaryota > Metazoa > Chordata > Amphibia > Anura > Ranidae > Lithobates > Lithobates septentrionalis. The sequence continues at coordinate 3,521,570 of JBBDGP010000074.1, forward strand.
CCTTCCTGCTGCATTCGCCAATCCTAATTGGGAACCCACCGCTTCTGCAGCGCCCGTACTTCCCCCATTCACATCCCCAACCAAATGCAGTCGGCTGCATGAGAGGCATTTTTATGTCCTCCCGAGTACCCCTACCCAGCGAACCCCCCCAAAAAATATGTCGTGTCTGCAGCAAGCACGGATATAGGCGTGACACCTGCTATTATTGTCCCTCCTGTCCTGACAATCCTGGTCTTTGCATTGGTGAATGTTTTGAATGCTACCATTCACTAGTTGAGTATTAGCGTAGGGTACAGCATTGCACAGACTAGGCACACTTTCACAGGGTCTCTCAAGATGCCATCGCATTTTGAGAGACCCGAACCTGGAACCGGTTACAGTTATAAAAGTTAGTTACAAAAAAAAGTGTAAAAAAAAAAAAAAAACACATACAAAAATATAAAAAAAAAATAAAATAATTGTCGTTTTATTGTTCTCTCTCTCTCTCTATTCTCTCTATTGTTCTGCTCTTTTTTACTGTATTCTATTCTGCAATGTTTTATTGTTATTATGTTTTATCATGTTTGTTTTTCAGGTATGCAATTTTTTATACTTTACCGTTTACTGTGCTTTATTGTTAACCATTTTTTTGTCTTCAGGTACGCCATTCACGAATTTGAGTGGTTATACCAGAATGATGCCTGCAGGTTTAGGTATCATCTTGGTATCATTCTTTTCAGCCAGCGGTCGGCTTTCATGTAAAAGCAATCCTAGTGGCTAATTAGCCTCTAGACTGCTTTTAAAAGCAGTGGGAGGGAATGCCCCCCCCCCCAATGTCTTCTGTGTTTTTCTCTGGCTCTCCTGTCTCAACAGGGAACCTGAAAATGCAGCCGGTGATTCAGCCAGCTGACCATAGAGCTGATCAGAGACCAGAGTGGCTCCAAACATCTCTATGGCCTAAGAAATCGGAAGCTACGAGCATTTTATGACTTAGATTTCGCCGGATGTAAACAGCGCCATTGGGAAATTGGGAAAGCATTTTATCACACCGATCTTGGTGTGGTCAGATGCTTTGAGGGCAGAGGAGAAATCTAGGGTCTAATAAACCCCAATTTTTTCAAAAAAGAGTACCTGTCACTACCTATTGCTATGATAGGGGATATTTACATTCCCTGAGATAACAATAAAAATGATTTAAAAAAAAAAAAATGAAAGGAACAGTTTAAAAATAAGATATAAAAAAATAATAATAATAAAGAAAAAAAGAAAAGAGCACCCCTATCCCCCCTGCTCTCGCGCTAAGGTGAACGCAAGCGTCGGTCTGGCGACAAATGTAAACAGCAATTGCACCATGCATGTGAGGTATCACCGCGAAGGTCAGATCGAGGGCAGTAATTTTAGCAGTAGACCTCCTCTGTAAATCTAAGGAGGCTTTGGCCAATTATGGCTCAGGGGATTTAGTACACGTCCCACACTATATAAGGCCGCCTGCACGGCGGCCCTGTGCAGTGTGTTCCGGTGTGCTTAGAGAGAGAGAGAGAGAGACAGTGTCATTTCATTTGAGTTAGCTAGATTAGGCAGGACAGTCAGTCAGTTAGCTGCACTTAAAGTGTATTGTGTATATATATGCATCCCAGGTGTTGCATATATATATATACACTGTATTCAGTTTAGCTAGATCTGTTCCTGTTATCTTCTAGACTATTTACATTTAGTGCAGTGCGTCCTGCTCACACTGTTCAGCTAGATCCGTTCCTGTTATCTTCCTACTGACAGGCAGGCTTGTCTTGTTACAGTATTTACAGCTACCTAAAGAAAATTACTGGTGTTCTTTTGATCCTATTAGTACCACGGTCAGGCAGCTAGACTATTTACATTTAGTACAGTGCGTCCTGCTCACAGTGTTCAGCTAGATCCGTTCCTGTTCTCTTCCTACTGACAGGCAGGCTTGTCTTGTTACAGTATTTACAGCTACCTAAAGAAAATTACTGGTGTTCTTTTGATCCTATTAGTACCACGGTCAGGCAGCTAGACTATTTACATTTAGTACAGTGCGTCCTGCTCACAGTGTTCAGCTAGATCCGTTCCTGTTATCTTCCTACTGACAGGCAGGCTTGTCTTGTTACAGTATTTACAGCTACCTAAAGAAAATTACTGGTGTTCTTTTGAGCCTATTAGTACCACGGTCAGGCAGCTAGACTATTTACATTTAGTGCAGTGCGTCCTGCTCACAGTGTTCAGCTAGATCCGTTCCTGTTATCTTCCTACTGACAGGCAGGCTTGTCTTGTTACAGTATATAAAGCTACCTGAAGAAAATTACTGCTGTTCTTTTGATCCTATTAGTACCACGGTCAGGCAGCTAGACTATTTACATTTAGTGCAGTGCGTCCTGCTCACAGTGTTCAGCTAGATCCGTTCCTGTTATCTTCCTACTGACAGGCAGGCTTGTCTTGTTACAGTATATAAAGCTACCTGAAGAAAATTACTGCTGTTCTTTTGATCCTATTAGTACCACGGTCAGGCAGCTAGACTATTTACATTTAGTGCAGTGCGTCCTGCTCACAGTGTTCAGCTAGATCCGTTCCTGCTATCTTCCTACTGACAGGCAGGCTTGTCTTGTTACAGTATATAAAGCTACCTGAAGAAAATTACTGGTGTTCTTTTGATCCTATTAGTACCACGGTCAGGCAGCTAGACTATTTACAGTTAGTGCAGTGCGTCCTGCTCACAGTGTTCAGCTAAACCTACAAGTTAGTGGGGTGCGTCCACCTCACAGTGTTCAGCTAAAGCTACCTGTAGAAGGTTGGTGGTGTTCTCATACTACAGGCAGGCAGTTGATTTTGCTAGCTGCAGTATCAGTACATATATATATATATATATATATCCCAGCTTAGTGCAGCTACAGGCCATTAGTATGTCTGGAAGGCCAAGAAGGAGAGGCAGACAGTCACAAGCCAATAAGAGAGGGCAAGCAGGCTCTGTGTCTAGTGCTGGTCGTGGAAATGGTGCATCCTCATCAGTACGTGGCCATGGGACACGCTTGGCCTTTTTTTCAGCAGCTGGCCGTGTTGAGCCGCAACATGCGGAAGACTTGGTCGAGTGGATGACCAAGCCGTCCTCATCCTCCTCATCCTCTCTCACCCATGCCCAGGGTGCTTTGTCTGCCAAAGCAGCGGCCTCTTCCCTCGGCTCAATGTCATCAGTGACTCCTTCCCTAGCTCCACCATGTCCTCCTGAGGAGTCCCTCGAACTGTTTGACCACAGTGTTGGGTACATGCTCCAGGAGGATGCCCAGCGTTTGGAAGACTCTGATGATGATACTGAGCTCGATGAAGGCAGTAACATGAGCACGGACAGAGGGGGTGCCCAAGAAGGACAGCAATCTGGCAGTCATGCTCCCCCTGCTGCAGCATACTGCCAGGTTTGCTCCAGTGATGAGGAGGGAGGGGATGATGAGGTCACTGACTCAACGTGGGTGCCTGATAGGAGAGAGGAGGAGGAGGAGGAGGCGGCACATCACCAACGAGGCAGGATGCCCTCCAGGGGCCAGCCTAAGGGCAGCACATTGACTGCATCACACCCCAAAGCTCCACATGTGCAGGGCGCTGCAGTCTCTGCGCGTTATTCAAAAAGTTCTTTGGTGTGGGCCTTTTTTGAGACGAGTGCATCAGATCGCACCGCTGCTATTTGCAACATATGTCTCAAGCGTATCTCACGTGGCCAAAACATCTCCCGCTTGGGTACCACATGCTTGACCAGACATATGTTGACCTGCCATGCAGTTCGTTGGCAAGCGTATCTAAAAGACTCACACCAAAGAACAAAGAGGACCTCTCCTTGCTCCTCATCAGCTGAGATTTCCAACCCCACTAGACCTCCAGTCCTCTCTGAGACCTGCACTGAGAGTAATGAAGGTGTAGAATTAGGTGTGTCACAGCCAAGTACTTGTGGGCAATCTGCTTTTCGTACACCAACGTCAGATTGTACCAGGCAAATTTCCCTGCCCCAGCTGCTGCACCGCCGAAAAAAGTTTGCTCCCAGCCATCCACATGCCCAGCGGTTGAATGCTAGCTTGGCAAAATTGCTAGCACTTCAACTGCTGCCTTTTCAGTTGGTAGACTCTGCCCCCTTCCGTGAGTTTGTGGAATGTGCGGTTCCTCAGTGGCAGGTACCCAAACGCCACTTTTTCTCACGGAAGGCGATTCCGGCTCTCTACCGGCATGTGGAAGGCAATGTCCATGCCTCGCTGGACAGGGCGGTCAGTGGTAAGGTGCATATTACCGCTGACTCATGGTCCAGCAGGCATGGACAGGGACGTTACCTAAGTTTCACGGCGCATTGGGTGACTCTGCTGGCAGCTGGGAAGGATGCAGGACAAGGTGCAGTATTGTTGGAGGTTGTTCCGCCACCACGCCTCCAAAATGCTAATGATTGTGACACACCTCTCTCCTCCACCCTCTCCTCTTCTTCTTCCTCCATGGCCTCTTCCTCGGAACCAGCGGTGCTTCGTAGTCGTTCAAGGGGCTACGCAAGTACGCAGGCCAAAAGATGCCATGCGGTGCTTGAGCTGGTGTGCTTGGGGGACAGGAGCCACACTGGGGCAGAGGTTCTGTCAGCTCTGCAGGGGCAGGTTCAGAGGTGGTTGACGCCATGCCAACTTAAGGCAGGAATGGTGGTTTGCGACAACGGCACCAACCTCCTCTCTGCCCTCCAACAGGGACAAATGACCCATGTGCCCTGTTTGGCTCACGTCCTTAACTTGGTGGTGCAGCGGTTCTTGGGCAGGTACCCGGGCTTACAGGATGTCCTGAGGCAGGCCAGGAAAGTCTGTGTGCATTTCCGCCGGTCATATAATGTCAGTGCTCGGCTGACGGACCTCCAAAAGGAGTTTAACCTGCCCAAGAACCGCCTAATCTGTGACATGCCCACCAGGTGGAACTCAACGTTGGCCATGCTGCAGCGGCTGCACACGCAGCAGAGGGCCATCAATGAGTACCTGTGCGACTATGGCACCAGGACAGGGTCAGGGGAGCTTGTTTTTTTTTCCCCACGCCAGTGGGCCATGATCAGGGATGCATTCACTGTCCTGTCACCATTCGAGGAGGCCACGAGGATGGTGAGCAGTGACAGTGCATGCATCAGTGACACTGTCCCCCTTGTCCACCTGTTGGAGCACACGCTGCATGGAATAATGGACAGGGCACTTGAGGCAGAACAGAGGCAGGAAGAGGAGGACTTCCTTAGCTCTCAAGGCCCCCTTTATCCAGACAGTGTTCCTGCGTGCCCGCCGATCACACAGGAAGAGGACGAGGAGAAGGAGGAGGAGGAGGAAGATTGTGTCCGTATGGAGGTGGAGCCTGGCACTCAGCATCAGCAGCAGTCTTTAAGGGATCAGTCCCAAGAAACACATGGACTTGTACATGGCTGGGAGGAGGTGGCTGCGGACGTTGTCATCCTTAGTGACCCAGAGGACTCCGGACCGAATGCCTCAGCAAACCTACGCTGCATGGCCTCCCTGATCCTGCAAAGCCTGCGTAAGGATCCTCGTATTCGTGGTATCAAGGAGAAGGACCAATACTGGCTGGCAACCCTCCTTGATCCACGTTACAATGGTAAGGTTGCGGACCTTATCTTGCCATCGCAGAGGGAGCAGAGGATGAAACATCTTCGGGAGGCCTTGCAGAAAGGTCTGTGCAACGCGTTCCCAGAGACTGGGAGGTTACAAACTCCTGTTTCTGGACAACGTGTTGCTGAGGCTTCCGTCAGTCAAAGAAGGAGCGGTGGAGAAGGTGGCCGTCTGACCGATGCGTTCAGACAATTTTTTGGTCCGCAGACCCAAGGTATGATCGGTTCCAGCAACCATCGCCAGCGTCTGTTTTACATGGTGCAGGAATACCTAGGGGCAAGATCAGACTTGGACACCTTTCCCACCGAAAATCCTCTGGGTTACTGGGTCTTGAGGATGGATCACTGGCCAGGGCTTGCACAGTATGCAATTGAGCTACTGGCCTGTCCTGCATCCAGCGTTCTTTCGGAACGCACATTCAGTGCTGCTGGAGGCGTGGTAACCGATCACAGGGTGCGTCTGTCCACCGACTCGGTCGATCGACTGACCTTCATAAACATGAATCAGTCTTGGATCACCACCAGCTACCAAGCACCTGATGCTGATGTAACCGAATAATTTTTTTTGAAATCTCAGATCCCTTCAAAGACTGCCTATGCTGATGCTGAGTGACTATCCCTGAGTAATTATCCTCTTCCTCCTCAATCATCACGCTGATAGCTTGTAAGAACATTTTTGGTTCTGGGCGCCACCACCAGTGCCTAAGGCACAATTTTTCAGCCCCTGTTTAACAGGGGCGTGTAATTACAATTTTTGATGTAATACTTTGCAGCAGGGCTCGTTCCTGCATTCCAACTAGAGTGTCTGTGAGGGGTTGCAGTGTTGTGGCACCAGCACCAGTGCCTAAGGCCCAATTTTTCTGCCCCTCTCTAACAGGGGCGTGTAATTACAATTTTTGATGCAATACTTTGCAGCAGGGCTCGTTCCTGGGTTCCAACTAGAGTGTCTGTGAGGGGTTGCAGTGTTGTGGCACCAGCACCAGTGCCTAAGGCCCAATTTTTCAGCCCTTGTTTGACAGGGGCGTGTAATTACAATTTTTGATGCAATACTTTGCAGCAGGGCTCGTTCCTGCGTTCCAACTAGAGTGTCTGTGAGGGGTTGCAGTGTTGTGGCACCAGCACCAGTGCCTAAGGCCCAATTTTTCAGCCCTTGTTTGACAGGGGCGTGTAATTACAATTTTTGATGCAATACTTTGCAGCAGGGCTCGTTCCTGCGTTCCAACTAGAGTGTCTGTGAGGGGTTGCAGTGTTGTGGCACCAGCACCTGTGCCTAAGGCATAATTTTTCAGCTCCTGTTCAACAGGGGCATGTAATTACAATTCTTGATCTAATATTTCACAGCAGGGCCCTGTGAGGGCTTACAGTGTTGTGGCCACAGCAACACCTAAGGCCCAAATTTCTGCTGAGTATATAGGGCAGGACCCTACTTTCAAACATCTAACTTACAAACGACTCCTACTTGCAAACGGAAGGAGACAACAGGAAGTGAGATGAAATCTACCCCTAGGAAGGGAAATTCTCTCCTGTAAGAGTTAATATGGGAAAACAATTTCTCCTTTCCACTGATGCTTTCCAATCCTTGTTCCACAAAAAAACCCAAATTTTCAAAAAACATTTTTCATTGGGACAAAAAGTGAGGTGAAATCTTCTGAAGAGGAGGAAAGACAGCAAAACAAATGTCACAGGGGTGATAACCCTTCCCTATATTTTCCAAAAAGCTTAAAAAAGATTTTTTGGCTGGAGCTAAACACGTTAAAAATGTACCCGTTCAAAATTACAAAGAGATTCTACTTAACAACAAACCTACAGTCCCTGTCTTGTTTGCACCACCTGTATACTGCTGTTCAGAGTATATAGGGCCTGGTGGTCCCACACCTTTCCTTATTTTAATTTGGTTGCGGGGTTCACCTTAATATCCATACAAGACCCAAAGGGCCTGGTAATGGACTGGGGGGGTACCCATGCCGTTTGTCTCACTGATTTTCATCCATATTGCCATGACCCGACATTACATTAAGAGAGATTTTTTCCTTTGAAAATGACATTTGGTGCAGGGACTGTTCTAAACACGGGAAACACGCGTCACTTTACAGGCATACTATAGACACCCCCCAGGTACGATATTTAAAGGAATATTTCACTTTTTTTTTTTTTTACTTTAAGCATCATTAAAATCACTGCTCCCGAAAAAACTGACGTTTTTAAAAGTTTTTTTTGCATTGATACATGTCCCCTGGGGTAGGACCCGGGTCCCCAAACCCTTTTTAGGACAATACCATGCAAATTAGCCTTTAAAATGAGCACTTTTGATTTCGAACGTTCGAGTCCCATAGACGTCAATGGGGTTCTAACGTTCGTGCGAACTTTCGGTCCGTTCGTAGGTTCTGGTGCGAACCGAACTCGGGGGTGTTCGGCTCATCCCTATGTGTGAAATAAGCTTCTAAATGCTGTGCATAAAATGCCAGGACAGTTCAAAACCCCCCCAAATGACCCCATTTTGGAAAGTAGACACCCCAAGCTATTTGCTGAGAGGCATGTCGAGTCCATGGAATATTTTATATTGTGACACAAGTTGCGGGAAAGAGACAATTTTTTATTTTTTTAAATTTTTTTTTGCGCAAAGTTGTCACTAAATGATATATTGCTCAAACATGCCATGGGGATATGTGAAATTACACCCCAAAATATATTCTGTTGCTTCTCCTGAGTACGGGGATACCACATGTGTGAGACTTTTTGGGAGCCTAGCCGCGCACGGGACCCCGAAAACCAAGCACCGCCTTCAGGCTTTCTAAGGCCGTAAATTTTTGATTTCACTCTTCACTGCCTATCACAGTTTCGGAGGCCATGGAATGCCCAGGTGGCAAAAAAAAAACCCAAATGACCCCATTTTGGAAAGTAGACACCCCAAGCTATTTGATGAGAGGTATAGTGAGTATTTTGCAGACCTCACTTTTTGTCACTAAGTTTTGAAAATTGAAAAAAGAAATTTTTTTTTTTCTCGTCTTTCTTTATTTTCAAAAACAAATGAGAGCTGCAAAATACTCACCATGCCTCTCAGCAAATAGCTTGGGGTGTCTACTTTCCAAAATGGGGTCATTTGGGGGGGGTTTGTGCCACCTGGGCATTCCATGGCCTCCGAAACTGTGATAGGCAGTGAAGAGTGAAATCAAAAATTTACACCCTTAGAAATCCTGAAGGCGGTGATTGGTTTTCGGGGCCCCGTACGCGGCTAGGCTCCCAAAAAGTCCCACACATGTGGTATCCCCGTACTCAGGAGAAGTAGCTAAATGTATTTTGGGGTGCAATTCCACATATGCCCATGGCCTGTGTGAGCAATATATCATTTAGTGACAACTTTGTGCAAAAAAAAAAAAAAAATTGTCACTTTCCCGCAACTTGTATCAAAATATAAAACATTCCATGGACTCAACATGCCTCAAAGCAAATAGCTTGGGGTGTCTACTTTCCAAAATGGGGTCATTTGGGGGGGGTTTATGCCATCTGGGCATTTTATGGCCTTCAAAACTGTGATAGGTAGTGAGGAGTAAAATCAAAAATGTACGCCCTTAGAAATCCTGAAGTCAGTGATTGGTTTTCGGGGCCCCGTACGCGGCTAGGCTCCCAAAAAGTTCCACACATGTGGTATCCCCATACTCAGGAGAAGCAGCTAAATGTATTTTGGGATGCAATTCCACATATGCCCATGGCCTGTGTGAGCAATATATCATTTAGTGACAACTTTTTGTAATTTTTTTTTGTCATTATTTAATCACTTGGGACAAAAAAATGAATATTCAATGGGCTCAACATGCCTCTCAGCAATTTCCTTGGGGTGTCTACTTTGCAAAATGGGGTCATTTGTGGGGGTTTTGTACTGCCCTGCCATTTTAGCACCTCAAGAAACGACATAGGCAGTCATAAATTAAAGGCTGTGTAAATTCCAGAAAATGTACCCTAGTTTGTAGGCGCTATAACTTTTGCGCAAACCAATAAATATACACTTATTGACATTTTTCTTACCAAAGACATGTGGCCGAATACATTTTGGCCTAAATGTATGACTAAAATTGAGTTTATTGGATTTTTTTTAGAACAAAAAGTAGAAAATATCATTTTTTTTCAAAATTTTCAGTCTTTTTCCGTGTATAGCGCAAAAAATAAAAACGGAAGAGGTGATCAAATACCATCAAAAGAAAGCTCTATTTATGGGAAGAAAAGGACGCAAATTTCGTTTGGGTACAGCATTGCATGACCGCGCAATTAGCAGTTAAATTGACGCAGTGCCGAATTGTAAAAAGTGCTCTGGTCAGGAAGGGGGTAAAACCTTCCGGGGCTGAAGTGGTTAATAGTTCTATTTTTGTATGCATTGTCGATCAATTTGTAAAATGCCTGATTGGACTTTTCTAAATGTCTGATGTGAATGGTTTTATACCATTCCCTATTATCAAGTATGTTACGGCACATTCTTTTATAAATAATGTTGTCCATCAGGACAACATTGCCTCCTTTATCCGAAGGCTTCACTACAATTGAATCATTCATGCATAGGGATTCAAGTGCCTTGTTCTCTTCTACCGATAGATTGTGTGGAATATTTGTGCTGCGGGATATTTTGGCAAAATCCTTCAATGTTTGTCGCACAAAGGTAGTTACGCTTGGATTTGTGTGTAAGGGTGGAGATTTGGTCGACTGCTTTTTAAACAGGGTTACTGGGTTGAGGGTGGACTTATTTACTTCTTCAAATAAACTTATCCAGATCAAGTTGATCTATCAAGTCATCCGAATTGCTCTCTTGAAATAGCAAGGTCAAGTCACGTAGTGCTTTAAATTCCCTCATGGTATATTGGGACCAATATGTTCTAGGCAAATTTTCACACTTGTTGTTTACAAGTTAAAATCAGTTTTGTTTGCTAGAACATTACTTAGAACCCCCAAACATTATATATTTTTTCAGACACCCTAGAGAATAAAATGGCATTGCAATATTTTATGTCACACCATATTTGCGCAGTGGTCTTACAAACGCATTTTTTTGGGAAAAAATACACTTTTTTTGAGTTACCACTTCAGCTCCAGAAGGCTTTACCCCCTTACTGACCAGAGCATTTTTTGAGATAATAGTCTGTGCACTACAAGTGCACTGCAAGTGCAGTTGTGTTAGATCTGAGGAGAAGCTCTGAAATGTAGGAAAGCTCTGGTGAGAGAGAGAAAGGGAGAGAGAAAGAGAAAGAGGGAGAGAGAGAGAGAAAGAGAAAGGGAAAGGGAGAGAGGGGGAACGAGAAAGAGAAAGGGAGAGAGAGAAAGGGAGACAGAGAGAGAAAGA